>JALJVW010000184.1:66811966-68194466 GCA_024865655.1 Emberiza elegans | reverse complement strand
CTGAGCCTTTCCCTTTCCCCTCGGTCCTTTCCCAGGGCGGGTTCTGCCCCTCGGGATGCGCCCGCAGCCGTTCCCCCCGCGGTGCCGCTGCTCCCTGGCGGAAACCCTGCAGACCCAAAGCTCTCGCTCCTGAGAGAAATCAGCCAAGGCCGGGCCCTTTGGTTTTCCCACAACCAACCCTACACTTATTGACACAGAATTTCATCTCCCACTCTCTCATAACACCCTTCTGCAGTTCACTCAGCCTTTATTATTTATTATATTATCTTTACACTGAATAGTATCATCAGTGGATGTTGTCAGTTTCATTATACATTACCTATTTTCTATTTTTTTTAATATATTGGACATCCAGCTGTTTACCTCCCACCACCATGAAAACCCTCCCTTGTACTCCTCCTTTCCTGTGTTTTAAACAGTTGTCTCTGTGACATTTCCCTTTTTGACCAGCAGCTTTTCTTCCTTAAGTGTCTTGAGCAAAGCCATCATTAAATGCAGTTCAAGCTGTCCTAACCAAATCCCCTTTTCCCTGCTTGTTGATGCCTGGAATTGCTTCAATTCCAGTAAAGTTTCTAAGCCGATTTCCCTGTTCAGAACCCACACTGACTCCTCCTCGGTATTCAGCCACTGGTGCTGCATCACAGCATCCATGAATTCACCAAGTGCAGGTGGCTGTAGTTTGAAATTCCTTCCAGAAGCTGCTGTGCCATTTGCTGTGACCTTGTACCAAGGGAGAGGTCGCCATCCCAGCTGGGAGCTCAGCTTCTTCCTCCCTGAGCTCCCTCGGAGCCGTGGGTGGCACCGTCTGGTCCTGGCAACTCGTTGCTGCTCATTTCAGCTGAACTTTCATCTCTCCTGAAAGCGCTTCTGCTCTGAGCAGATGCCCCGTGGAGCTCTCCATATGGAGTATTCCTGTGTGAACTCCACCAGCTCTTTCCCAGGGAACACACATGCAAACAAGTCACTGGATTTTCTTCTGCTGAGGCTTTAATCTTCAGGTCAGCCCTTCCCTTTGCTGTGCATCCGTCTCTGCTGACTCCAGCAGTCCCTCTGCTCCTGATTTTTTCAAAACGACTCATGCAAGTTTTATTCCTCATATTTCAGTTTTTCTTTGCATTATTTTGCTGGTTTGTTTCTTTGCTTGTTCTACATTTCACCTACCACATGTTATTCCTTCCATCTCTTACATTTGGACACAAATTCAGTTTACCAAGGATTTCTTCTGAGTATCCCACATGCTCCTGTTTAAGCACACCAGCCTCCTTTTGCTCTCCGTGCTGTTTTGCTGGGTGGTGAAGCTTTGCTCCTGCCTCATGTGGTATCATACACCATCTCCATGCCTCCTTTAGCATTTTCAGTCTTTCAGCTGCTCCTTTTACCACGAGTTTCATTTAAAATTAAGCCACAAAGGAAAACTAAGACTATAATCTGATGGTGTTTCCAAGGTGCCAGTATCAGAACACCAAGCCCTGCAATCCCCTGTATTTCATATTTGGTGTTCCTTAAGCCAGCCAGGATTTCCAGTTGTGTTTTCTGCATCTTGGGATTGGTGATACCATCCTACCTGGATAGGAAGGAGCACTGGAAGGTGCCTGGACCAACATTTCAGTGTTTACAGGGGGCGTGCAGCCCCCTGTTACAGCCAGCACCAGGAGCACTGCAGCCTCCTGCCCCGAGCTGGATTTACCAGATTTCCTGCAGGAAACTTGGATGAAGAACATCTCCATCAGGGGGAAGCCCTTGGAAAATCAGTTCTGGATCAGAACTGTCCAGGTCTGCTCCCAGATAAATGACTCCAATCCTGGGGTTTTAAATACAGAGTTATCCCTGCCCAGCAGGGTTCTCTGTGGGTAAGCAGGGCCTTTACAAGAGCTCCATGCTCTGGGGTGCCTTGGGGAGCTGCCACCTTCCAGCTCCTCTCTGACCCTCCTCACTGAGAGGGAAGATGTCTGTGCATGCCAAGATCTGCCAGAATCACTGATCACTGATCCAGCAGGCAGGGATGTGCTCACTGCAGTCCCCAGGAGCTTCCACGAGTCAAAATCCCTGCAGCCACTTCCCTGCTCTGGCACAGGGACAGTCTGGGGTCACAGATCGCACAGCCAGGCGTTGTTATCTCCCTGTTATCTCCCTGAGCCCCTGCAGGATGTCTGGGCAGCTGCTTTCCACTTGGGCTGGTCCCACAGCCCTTTAACCCCGTGGGCATCTCCCCACATTCCCTGGGATCAGGAATTCCCCAGGCACCTCCATCCCGAGTCCCACCCATCCCCGATTCCCTGAATTTCCCCATTGCCCCACCAGGCCTTGGGCTGCGGCCTGTCCTTGCCCTCACAGCAGCAGCATTGAAACATCTGCACCAACTTTCCCCTGCTTGGTGCTGCTCCAGTGTTTAAGGGCTCTAAGACTGCACTTTGTTTTGATAAACGTGATTCCTGGTAATAAAATGGATCACTGGCAGGAGAAATAGCAGCCTTTTAAACAGGCAAGGGGAAAAAAGTCAATACTTCTGCCCTATTCAGTGCATTACCTCAATAAAGAAAATATTCCTTATGTTCCATTTTCTATTAATTAAAAACTGCATTTCACTTCAAGGAAAGAATTAATGTTTCCTTTAAAAAAAGGTTACTCATGACAGGAAAATCTGACTGGGTCCTGCTTGGTTTTTTCATACTAAAGGGCATTTTGGGCTGCCTGAACAGAAAAATTACAGTACCACTGTGGTTTAAGAGTGGCAACTTGACCAAGTGCCTTCAAGTGAACTTCCAGCAGGAAGTTTCAGAAGTTTTTTGACATTTCCCAAGATGCTTAAAGCCAAAGGATGAAAACCCACCCAAATGTTAATAATTCAGAACTTCCTGTGCAGATATTAGAAACAGAATATAATATTGGAAGTCCACAGCAGATCAATTTTCTAACAAATTGAATACAAGCGAGACCAACATTGCAACATGAAGTGGCAAAGTGAATCCTGATTGAAAAATCAAAATTCTAAACGGCTTTTACAAAATAATTTTCACTAAGCACTCCAAGAAAGGCTCTGCATTAAGCACTCAGCAGCTCACATTCTTCTACTGTGAAGCAAGACTAACACCTGGCACTAAATTATCCATTTAGCTCTTCAGGAAACTCAACTGATGTTCCTTACACTTCTAAGGCAAAAATGGAATAGAAAATTCATGAAAAGAAAAATAGGCATGTGCTCTGCAAGGGAAATCCTCCTCCCGTACTACTTTTACTCATTACTACATTAAAAAAAATCAAAAAGTGATTCTTGGATTGATGACAACTCTTTAAAAAAATGAATAAATAATTCAAATTACCCAATATTAGATATTTAAACACCTCTGCACACGACTGGAGTGTTTCCTATGCCACGGGGAAGCCACGAGGGCGACCACACGCACACGCAGCGGCTACCTGAGCTCCCCTAGCACTGCCCTCTGCGCAAGGCTTTGGAACACAGAGCTGATCCAGCTCCCTGGGAATCCTGGCTGCTCCAAGGCCCAGCTCCAGCAGCCCCTGCAGTGCCCGGATCCCGATCCCAGAGGGTCCCCCTGCCCCACGCAGCTCCTGGGGCACTGCTCCTGCCTGCAGGGACTGCCAGCAGCCAGGGTGACAGCTCTGGAGGCGGCTGGAAGGGAAGGGGAAAAAGCCAGAGAGCAGACATGGATTCATTCCAACCTTTACTTTGTTTGCTCTTTTTTTTGTTTGTATTTTTTGTTTTTAAATAGAGCTTCCATGCAGAGTTCTCCAGAGTAAGTGCTGATGCCAGAGCCTGCCCCGCCGGCCTTGGCACTGCCACAGACACACTTCTGCCACATGGGAGGAAAAGCTTTTGCTACATGACTTTTTTTTTTTTTTCTTTTTTTAACTTTTAGGCCAACAACATGTTCTCATCTGAACATTACAGTTAATGAGTGCTATCAAGAATTCCTAACAAAAACTGTACATGAGTTTACAAACGTATTAACATATAAATAATGAGAAGCTTCCTGCCTGGAGCTCCACAGTAGTCTTTTGCTTGAGAATATAATACTGGAAGGGCAGACCCGATCCCTTTCCACAGCACCAGTCAGAGCTGGCTTAGTCCAGTCAGCCATTCTGCTCAAGCATCACAGGGTTTGTCTTCAGTGCCTCTGGCTTTGATAAGCAGTCTGTCATACTGTGCAAAAGCAAGAGTCCAATGCCTTTGGGAAGGAATCCTGCTGCTGAGAGGCCTCTGCCGCCCGGTCACCGCTCAGGGCCGAGCTCCTGCTGGAAGGTTCTTTTCTTCTCCCGACAGTGCTTCTTGTGGGCGGCCAGTCCTTCTGCTGGCACTGCGAGCCATGATACCGCGCCACCTGGCAGCGCCCACAGATGTTGAACTCGCGGAGCTGGGAACAGAAGGTGCTGTTAGAGGGGATGCTCGGTGCCAGGAGAGCCTCGGCATCGCCCCAGGGGACAGCCCAGCAGCTTTGCCAAGAGGAACCAACAGCATTCCCGAGGAGCCGCGCGGCCCGGGCGGCTGCCAGGGTCACGGGCTCAGGTGCAGCCCGAGAGCCAGGAGCAATCCCTGCCCGTGCCTCTCCCATGCCCGCCACAAACACTGACAGGACAAGGCTGAACAGCCTGAAGCTGGAAAAGGGCAGGGTGAGAGGGATATTGGGAAGAAATCCTTCCTGAGAGGCCCTGGCACAGCTGGGGCTGCCCCTGGATCCCTGGCAGTGCCCAAGGCCAGGTTGGATAGGGCTGGGAGCAGCCTGGGACAGTGGGAGGTGTCCCTGCCCATGGAATGAGAGAAATTGTAAAGTCCCAAGCCAAACCAGTCTGGGATTCTATGAAACACAAACACCCCACCATGAGTTTCAGAGAACCAGAAGGGTTTGAAGCAATCCTCTTCACTCTTCTGAAACGAGCTTAATTCATAGACAAAATATTGGAGCATTACACATTTGTTGTCACAATGCTCCCGTTTTGTCAACTCAAGTTCTGTTTTCAACTACAAACAAACACCTGAAATTCAGAAATTATCAGGAGGACTGCACAAGCTCAGCCATTGCCAAAGTTACTGTTATCCAGGGAGCTTTTTGGGCACAGACCCAAATAAAAGGCAGAGCAGCCTCTGTTTCAAATCCAGGAATTTAAGATCATTTTTTGCAAATGTTCCTTCCCCACAGCAGAAAGTGGAACACAATGGGTTTAGCCTACTCAGCATCTGCTATCACAAGAAAAGCCCTTGTTTATAGATAAGGCATCTGTGTGACAGAGGCACAGCCCTTGCACAGCTCATTCTCTCACTCCTGATGTCGCTTTATCTTCCTCCAGCAGAACCTTCCCTCCCAGCTCTCCCCTGAATGAAGGCCACTGCAATTCACCTTCACCTCAGGAAATGGTAACCGGGTTATTGTTTGATTCCATGACCATCCAAACCCTCCTACAGTGCCTCCTGCTGCCTCACACAGTGCTCAGTCATCCCAGCTCTGCTCCCTGCAGGAAAGCTCCCACCTGGCTATTTGTGCACTCTGCAGAAATCACCTTCCTCCCCCAGCAGCCCCCTAACATCCACTGCTCCAGCTCAAACCCACATTCCCTCCTGTAAGAAAACTCAAAACTATCACAGGCTCTAGAGTTCAGGCCAAAGAAAACCTGGGTGGAAGAAAATCATTGCTTTTAGCCACTGAATGGCCCCCGCAAAGTTCAACGTTTTAAATAAATCCCCAGACACGCCACCAGCCCAAGGATTCGTGCTCCTCCCGGCCTCTGAACCCACCTGTTTTTCAATCATTGTGCAGGGAGGGTAGTGACATTCATAGTAAGTGCAGGAGTTCTCTTCCTCCTCCACAACATCCCCATTAGCATTGTAATATCTGGTTACATTCAGGACAGGAAACTGCTCCTCTATGGGGTCTGTAGGAAGTTGTTGGATTGCCAGCCAGTACAGACTTTGTTCCTGGAAAAAAAAAAAAAACAAGTACAAGTTTGGTACATCAATTCATAATAATCATACAGAGACATTGATTCCAAATTGATTAATAAATAAGGTTAACATTGTATTTAGCCTCAGATTGCACATACTGCTCATATACTGGGTGTTTTTAAGGCTATTTTAGCCTAAATTGCAAACCCCAAAAGTTTAAAGGTATCAATCAAGAAACATTTACATTGAGCAAAGTTAACTCTGTGCAAAATTATTCACACAAAGTCAAAATTAATTTCTGGCATGAAGTCTGTTTCTTGTTCTTGAACCCCCAAAATCATGTAGAGGATTTGTAATTCCAAGGTGCCAGTATCAGAACACCAAACCCCTGCAATCCCCTGTATTTCATATTTGGTGTTCCTTAAGCCAGCCAGGATTTCCAGTTGTGTTTTCTGCATCTTGGGATTGGTGATACCATCCTACCTGGATAGGAAGGAGCACTGGAAGGTGCCTGGACCAACATTTCAGTGTTTACAGGGGGCGTGCAGCCCCTGTTACAGCCAGCACCAGGAGCACTGCAGCCTCCTGCCCTGAGCTGGATTTACCAGATTTCCTGCAGGAAACTTGGATGAAGAACATCTCCATCAGGGGGAAGCCCTTGGAAAATCAGTTCTGGATCAGAACTGTCCAGGTCTGCTCCCAGATAAATGGCTCCAATCCTGGGGTTTTAAATACAGAGTTATCCCTGCCCAGCAGGGTTCTCTGTGGGTAAGCAGGGCCTTTACAAGAGCTCCATGCTCTGGGGTGCCTTGGGGAGCTGCCACCTTCCAGCTCCTCTCTGACCCTCCTCACTGAGAGGGAAGATGTCTGTGCATGCCAAGATCTGCCAGAATCACTGATCACTGATCCAGCAGGCAGGGATGTGCTCACTGCAGTCCCCAAGAGCTTCCATGAGTCAAAATCCCTGCAGCCACTTCCCTGCTCTGGCACAGGGACAGTCTGGGGTCACAGATCGCACAGCCAGGCGTTGTTATCTCCCTGTTATCTCCCTGAGCCCCTGCAGGATGTCTGGGCAGCTGCTTTCCCCTTGGGCTGGTCCCACAGCCCTTTAACCCCGTGGGCATCTCCCCACATTCCCCGGGATCAGGAATTCCCCAGGCACCTCCATCCCGAGTCCCACCCATCCCTGATTCCTGAATTTCCCATTGCCCCACCAGGCCTTGGGCTGCGGGCCTGTCCTTGCCCTCACAGCAGCAGCATTGAAACATCTGCACCAACTTTCCCCTGCTTGGTGCTGCTCCAGTGTTTAAGGGCTCTAAGACTGCACTTTGTTTTGATAAACGTGATTCCTGGTAATAAAATGGATCACTGGCAGGAGAAATAGCAGCCTTTTAAACAGGCAAGGGGAAAAAAGTCAATACTTCTGCCCTATTCAGTGCATTACCTCAATAAAGAAAATATTCCTTATGTTCCATTTTATATTAATTAAAAACTGCGTTTCACTTCAAGGAAAGAATTAATGTTACCTTTAAAAAAAGGTTACTCATTACAGGAAAATCTGACTGGGTCCTGCTTGGTTTTTTCATACTAAAGGGCATTTTGGGCTGCCTGAACAGAAAAGTTACAGTACCACTGTGGTTTAAGAGTGGCAACTTGACCAAGTGCCTTCAAGTGAACTTCCAGCAGGAAGTTTCAGAAGTTTTTTGCTATTTCCCAAGATGCTTAAAGCCAAAGGATGAAAACCCACCCAAATGTTAATAATTCAGAACTTCCTGTGCAGATATTAGAAACAGAATATAATATTGGAAGTCCACAGCAGATCAATTTTCTAACAAATTGAATACAAGCGAGACCAACATTGCAACATGAAGTGGCAAAGTGAATCCTGATTGAAAAATCAAAATTCTAAACGGCTTTTACAAAATAATTTTCACTAAGCACTCCAAGAAAGGCTCTGCATTAAGCACTCAGCAGCTCACATTCTTCTACTGTGAAGCAAGACTAACACCTGGCACTAAATTATCCATTTAGCTCTTCAGGAAACTCAACTGATGTTCCTTACACTTCTAAGGCAAAATGGAATAGAAAATTCATGAAAGAAAAATAGGCATGTGCTCTGCAAGGGAAATCCTCCTCCCGTACTACTTTTACTCATTACTACATTAAAAAAAATCAAAAAGTGATTCTTGGATTGATGACAACTCTTTAAAAAAATGAATAAATAATTCAAATTACCCAATATTAGATATTTAAACATCTCTGCACACGACTGGAGTGTTTCCTATGCTACGGGGAAGCCACGAGGGCGACCACACGCACACGCAGCGGCTACCTGAGCTCCCCTAGCACTGCCCTCTGCGCAAGGCTTTGGAACAGAGCTGATCCAGCTCCCTGGGAATCCTGGCTGCTCCAAGGCCCGTCTCCAGCAGCCCCTGCAGTGCCCGGATCCAGATCCCAGAGGGTCCCCCTGCCCCACGCAGCTCCTGGGGCACTGCTCCTGCCTGCAGGGACTGCCAGCAGCCAGGGTGACAGCTCTGGAGGCGGCTGGAAGGGAAGGGGAAAAAGCCAGAGAGCAGACATGGATTCATTCCAACCTTTACTTTGTTTGCTCTTTTTTTTGTTTGTATTTTTTTTAAATAGAGCTTCCATGCAGAGTTCTCCAGAGTAAGTGCTGATGCCAGAGCCTGCCCCGCCGGCCTTGGCACTGCCACAGACACACTTCTGCCACATGGGAGGAAAAGCTTTTGCTACATGACTTTTTTTCTTTTTTTTTTTCTTTTTTTAACTTTTAGGCCAACAACATGTTCTCATCTGAACATTACAGTTAATGAGTGCTATCAAGAATTCCTAACAAAAACTGTACATGAGTTTACAAACGTATTAACATATAAATAATGAGAAGCTTCCTGCCTGGAGCTCCACAGTAGTCTTTTTGCTTGAGAATATAATACTGGAAGGGCAGACCCGATCCCTTTCCACAGCACCAGTCAGAGCTGGCTTAGTCCAGTCAGCCATTCTGCTCAAGCATCACAGGGTTTGTCTTCAGTGCCTCTGGCTTTGATAAGCAGTCTGTCATACTGTGCAAAAGCAAGAGTCCAATGCCTTTGGGAAGGAATCCTGCTGCTGAGAGGCCTCTGCCGCCCGGTCACCGCTCAGGGCCGAGCTCCTGCTGGAAGGTTCTTTTCTTCTCCCGACAGTGCTTCTTGTGGGCCGGCCAGTCCTTCTGCTGGCACTGCGAGCCGCAGTACCGCGCCACCTGGCAGCGCCCACAGATGTTGAACTCGCGGAGCTGGGAACAGAAGGTGCTGTTAGAGGGGATGCTCGGTGCCAGGAGAGCCTCGGCATCGCCCCAGGGGACAGCCCAGCAGCTTTGCCAAGAGGAACCAACAGCATTCCCGAGGAGCCGCACGGCCGGGCGGCTGCCCGCGGTCACCGGGCTCAGGTGCAGCCCCGAGAGCCAGGAGCAATCCCTGCCCCGTGCCTCTCCCCATGCCCGCCACAAACACTGACAGGACAAGGCTGAACAGCCTGAAGCTGGAAAAGGGCAGGGTGAGAGGGATATTGGGAAGAAATCCTTCCTGAGAGGCCCTGGCACAGCTGGGGCTGCCCCTGGGTCCCTGGCAGTGCCCAAGGCCAGGTTGGACAGGGCTGGGAGCAGCCTGGGACAGTGGGAGGTGTCCCTGCCCATGGAATGAGAGAAATTGTAAAGTCCCAAGCCAAACCAGTCTGGGATTCTATGAAACACAAACACCCCACCATGAGTTTCAGAGAACCAGAAGGGTTTGAAGCAATCCTCTTCACTCTTCTGAAACGAGCTTAATTCATAGACAAAATATTGGAGCATTACACATTTGTTGTCACAATGCTCCCGTTTTGTCAACTCAAGTTCTGTTTTCAACTACAAACAAACACCTGAAATTCAGAAATTATCAGGAGGACTGCACAAGCTCAGCCATTGCCAAAGTTACTGTTATCCAGGGAGCTTTTGGGCACAGACCCAAACAAAAGGCAGAGCAGCCTCTGTTTCAAATCCAGGGAATTTAAGATCATTTTTGCAAATGTTCCCTTCCCCACAGCAGAAAGTGGAACACAATGGGTTTAGCCTACTCAGCATCTGCTATCACAAGAAAAGCCCTTGTTTATAGATAAGGCATCTGTGTGACAGAGGCACAGCCCTGGCACAGCTCATTCTCTCACTCCTGATGTCGCTTTATCTTCCTCCAGCAGAACCTTCCCTCCCAGCTCTCCCCTGAATGAAGGCCACTGCAATTCACCTTCACCTCAGGAAATGGTAACCGGGTTATTGTTTGATTCCATGACCATCCAAACCCTCCTACAATGCCTCCTGCTGCCTCACACAGTGCTCACTCATCCCAGCTCTGCTCCCTGCAGGAAAGCTCCCACCTGGCTTTTTGTGCACTCTGCAGAAATCACCTTCCTCCCCCAGCAGCCCCCTAACATCCACTGCTCCAGCTCAAACCCACATTCCCTCCTGTAAGAAAACTCAGAACTATCACAGGCTCTAGAGGTTCAGGCCAAAGAAAACCTGGGTGGAAGAAAATCATTGCTTTTAGCCACTGAATGGCCCACGCAAAGTTCAACGTTTTAAATAAATCCCCAGACACGCCACCAGCCCAAGGATTCCGTGCTCACTCCCGGCTCTCTGAACCCACCTGTTTTTCAATCATTGTGCAGGGAGGGTAGTGACATTCATAGTAAGTGCAGGAGTTCTCTTCCTCCTCCACAACATCCCCATTAGCATTGTAATATCTGGTTACATTCAGGACAGGAAACTGCTCCTCTATGGGGTCTGTAGGAAGTTGTTGGATTGCCAGCCAGTACAGACTTTGTTCCCTGGGAAAAAAAAAAAAACAAGTACAAGTTTGGTACATCAATTCATAATAATCATACAGAGACATTGATTCCAAATTGATTAATAAATAAGGTTAACATTGTATTTAGCCTCAGATTGCACATACTGCTCATATACTGGGTGTTTTTAAGGCTATTTTAGCCTAAGTGCAAACCCCAAAAGTTTAAAGGTATCAATCAAAAACATTTACATTGAGCAAAGTTAACTCTGTGCAAAATTATTCACACAAAGTCAAAATTAATTTCTGGCATGAAGTCTGTTTCTTGTTCTTGAACCCCCAAAATCATGTAGAGGATTTGTAATTCATTACAGCTTCTCAAAATCAGTTTAATCAGCCCTAAACACCCCAGTGTTAAAGCTGCTGCTGCAGGTGCTTCGGGAGAAGAGTGTAAGGCTGTGGGTCTGGATATTCATTGATTATCCAGCTCCATCCTGGCACAGGGTGCGATGTGCCGAGTGGATTCAGTGAAACCCACGGCGTGGGGAGCTCCCCGAAGTGGCTGCTGAGAGGTGCTGGAAGCTGAGCCCAGAACTCACCCTGAGGGAGTCCAACCCCAGCTCACAGCTCCCACAGGAGCATCCCGGAACTCCTGCCAGGAGCACCCCAGAGCTCCCACCAGGAGCATCCCAGAGCTCCCACCAGGAGCATCCCCGAGCTCCCACCAGGAGCATCCCAGAGCTCCCACCAGGAGCATCCCCAGCTCCCACAGGAGCATCCCACAGCTCCCACAGGAGCATCCCACAGCTCCCACCAGGAGCATCCCGGAGCTCCCACCAGGAGCATCCCAGAGCTCCTGCCAGGAGCATCCCCAGCTCCCACAGGAGCATCCCAGAGCTCCCACCAGGAGCATCCCAGAGCTCCCACCAGGAACATCCCACAGCTCCCAGCTCCCACCGGGACTGCAGTGCCGGAGGGGCAGAAGGCACTGAGATGTGCAGATTGCCCTGAGCCCCTGCCCAGCTGGGAGGGCACAGAGGTTTCCTGGCACAGCCCTGAGGGTCAGATGGGTGGGATGGGCCCTGCACAGCAGGACACGAGCACAGGTTGAGCCCCAGCTGAGGAAGCCAGGACAGGGATGTTCAAAGCACCCAAAGTATTATCAAAAAGGCTCTGCCAAGGCAATAAACCATTGAAGAACGGAGACAACATTTGAAGAGCTGCCCATTCCCCTGCAGGTGCTCCATACCTTTGTTTGCTGGAGATGTCCTCAGCCTTGGGCTTCCAGCCCCAGGGCACAAGGCGCAGATTGTCCAGGCGGTTGTCCACGGTCACCGAGTTCAGGTGCACCACCTGAAAGCCAGGAGCGATGCCTCCCCTGTGCCTCTCCCTGCAGGACACAAAACCAGCCTGAGGGTCAGTGCTGCACAGGAACAACAGCTACAAAACAAAGGATCACAGCAATTCCAGAGGCAATGTGAGCCGGGAGCTGCTGGCACTGGGCTGCAAACAGACTCCAGGGGCTGCTTCAGACAGGGCAACTCCCAGGAGAAAGTGCCTTTTTCCAGCATGTGAATTAAATGATAAACTACTTGAATCAAAAGATAAAATACAGAGCAATTTTAAGCATATTGCTTAGTTCCAGAGTCTACTCCTCCAGTTACTCCTGAAGATCCATGGAATTTACAGTGTTCCTTGGAAGGTGCCAATACTGGCTTATTATTCCCATAGGAAATTCTATCAGACCCATTTGTGCAACTTTGGCACTGGTGTGATGTCACAGGGCTTATTATTTATGAAGAAACATCTCTGAACAGCACCAGGACAGAGGTTTCACCAGGTATGCAAATGTTTTTAGACTGTAATTGTGTGTCACACACTGAAAGTCTGAAATTACTCCACAATTGACCAAGAGACACCTGAAACTTGCCCAAAACCCAAAGCAAGGCTAAGTCAGGATGGCTGCAGGGAGAAATCTTCCCTATTGCCTTCTAAGAGTTTCCATTTGCCTTTCCCCCTTCTTTTCACCTCTGCTCTCTCTGTTTCATCAAGTTCACACTGCCAAACACCCTCATGCCTGGACAAGTTTTGGTATCATTTCTTGCAGGAATCCCCATCCCAGCTGAAATACAAGGCTTGGACAGACCATGAGGAACCTCCCAGCCCAGGAGAACAAGGACCAAGCAGAGCTGACAGCACCCACTGAGGGTAACCCAGCATCTCCTCATGGACACCTCCCAGCAGCTTCCCCCATTCCCAGCCTGGACACGGAGCCCTGCTCAGCCTCCACTGAACATTTCAGCTCAAATAATTATTTTAGTTTTGAAGAGATATTTGCCTGAGTTTAAAAATTCCCACTTTTTTTAACCTTTATAAAGCTCAGCATTACCCAGCAAAACAGGAAACTCATTCCAACATGACTTACAATGAAAAATG
Source organism: Emberiza elegans (assembly GCA_024865655.1). NCBI lineage: Eukaryota > Metazoa > Chordata > Aves > Passeriformes > Fringillidae > Emberiza > Emberiza elegans. Next base: position 68,181,323 of record JALJVW010000184.1, on the reverse strand, counting down.
TAGGGTTTTTGTATTCTTGGTCAAAATCTATCCAGATATGTCTAAGTTATGTACCTTGGGGGTAAGAAAAACTCTTGCACTTCACATATGCCCCAAAACTTTGTAGAATTTAATGAGGAGAATCCCCCTGGAGAGGCTGCAAGCAGCACCTCACACAGACTGCGCTCCAGCTCCCACCAGGTAAATCCTGTGAGAATTCCCTGCGTGGAACAGAGCCTGGAGCCCCCTGCCAGGGAGTCTGCTGGGCCTCCATGGAACAGGGAGAAGTTCTTCCCTTTGAAGGTAAAACCAATAAAATCCTTCTTTTGGGGAAAAAGAAACCAAACCACACACATGAAAGCAAACAAACTATGGCGAAGAGTCAGCCGAAGTGCCCTAAAGGAGGAATCCCAAAATCCCAGCTTGATTGGGTTGGAAGGGACTTTAAAACTCAGGGACACCTTCCCCTATCCCAGGGTGCTCCAAGCCCCATCCAGGCAGGCCCTGGACACTTCCAGGGGTTCCCCACCCTCCCAGGGAACAATTCCTTCCCAATATCCCATCCCTCCCTGCCCTCTGGCACTGGGAAGCCATCACAGTAACTCTGGAGTTGCTGAAGGCCAGCAGAGGGTCTGGCAGAGGCAATCAGGACTCCTGAGGGCTCCAAGCCGTGGAGAAGTGCTGGAGGGGAGCATCAGTCAGATGCTGAGACAGGGAAGGAGTTAAGGTTCTTAGAATGAGCCTGGGACAAGGTGCCAGCGGGAGAGATGGGACAGATAGGAGACAGGAATCTGGGAGGAGGAGACAGGAGTTCAGAGCAAGAACAGACTGTGCAGGGGGGAAAGGGAAGGGGATTCCAAGACTAAGTTCAGAAATGTTTTTGATTTTATTAGATGAGTTTAGAGACTGCTGGAGCTGGGGAAGGAGAAAGGATTATGAGAGATTGTCCCTGACACTGGGGCGGCACAGCAGAGTGGCACATCTGCTCCTCCATGGCCCAGATCTGCACCCAACACCCCCAAAAGCAAATTGTGACCAAATCCCCTCCCACACCGAGCCAGTCTTTACCTCCTTGTATGAAACCCCATTTATCTACTCCACTGCCAGCTTTTCTGCGGCCTCAAGTGACAAAAGCCCAAGTAAAGCTGAAGTTGTGCCTTGCTGGTGAGCACCCAGTGCTAAACACCGCTGCACTGAGGTGCCAGACCTGCTAATGCCAAATTCAGGGTGGTCCCTCCCCTCCCTCCCCAGGCCTCTCTGACCATCCCAGCCCACCCAAAGGAGCAGCAAGGACAGACTGACAGAACCTGCCTTGCAAACAGCCCCAGAATGCAGCCAGAAACTGCAGAGATGGAGCTCCTGCAAGATGCCAGGCAAAACCTTCCCCCAGGCCTTCTCGGGGATCATCTGGATTCTGTTCTTTGGGTATTTCAGCAGCTCAGAGCCCAGGGCTGGAACACAAGTGCAGACACAGCAATTCCAAGCACCAGGAACCAGAGCTGAGCCTGTCAGAGGCAGCAAGATGGCAAGTGCTCTAAAAAAAAACCCTTAAAAACCCCCAGAAATCAGGTCCTGGATGTCTTTTTGAACATGCAGTTGGTGCTAAATATGACTAATCCCCTGCTGCTGCTGCTGCTGTTCCCCAGGGAACATCTCCACACCAGCAGAGCACAGAGCTGGGATTGCTCCACAGGGAACTGAGGAGGGCACAGGATTCCTGCAGAGACACCAAACCCCTGCTCCAGGGGAGCCAAGACTCCATGTGGAAATCCCAGCAAGCACACGAGAGGCTGAAGAACCAGCAGGAAGTTCTCCCTGTAAGAATTTTTGCAGCTCATGTGGGGAATTTCCACCTCTTGGACGCCTTTTGATCCCACAGCTGCCTCTGCACAGGGCTCTGGGAGAAGGTTTCTGTCACTGCTGCAGCTCCAGCAGATCCAGGATTTCTATCCCAAGGGCCTCATGACATGAACAAAGATACCTGCTTAACTAGAAAAAAAAAAAAAATTCAAAAAAATCTGTTTTACTTGCATCTACCACATGCTACTCACTGTATCTAAATCCAGAGGCACACAACTGGGCTGGTTTTTCATGTTTTGGGGGTTCATGTGCAGAGAACTGAATTACACACCTACACCTGCAGCACTCCACGATCTTTGGTTTTCATTCATCCAGGGAGTCAGGCTGGCACTGGGAAATGCAGTCCCTGCCTGGCTCTGCCCAACTCTGACTCCAAACGTCCAGCACTGCCCCTGCCCACATGGGAAGGACCTGCCACTGCCCCCAGCCCTGCCCTGCACTCACAGCAGCCCCAAATTGCTCTGCTGAGGAGGGGCAGAAGCTTCACAGCCTCTGACCTGCAGCGTTTGAGCTGCAGGTGAATATCAGCACCACCAACACCTCCAGGACCAGGATGAACTCACAGGAACAGCGGGGATGTTTTCCATTTTCTACTCCAGAAATCTGACTGCAAGTTCAGAAGTGCAGCTCTGCTTGCCTGGCAGCGCACACCCCCTCTGTGCCTCTCCAAAATCCCCATTACACACAATCGCTTATTTTTAACCACAGCCCATGCTCGAGTGACACAATTTGAATTTCCTAACTGAATATGCTCAAATGACTTCCTAATTTGAGTGAAACAAGCCGGGAGAGGCAATGGCTGGGCTGTCTCATAAGCAAATAGCTGGGATGGCATCATCTGCACAGCCTTCAACAACTGACCTGAATAATTTTCAGGTGCTGTTTAATGCTACTTATAGATAATAATTATGACTGTCTGAGGTTCACAGTTAGCAGCAGCTGTCAGTGATTTGCTCCACATATTGCAGCCAATTTCATAATTTCAACAAAGTTCTATATGCAATAAGATTAAATATTAACAGATGCAGGTTAAAATCCATATTTAATAAGCAGATTGGAAATATTAATCTGATATTCCTCCTTCTCCTTCCTGCAAAGCCTGGTTCTAGGGGGATAAAAAGATAACCTGGAAAGATAAAGGGCATCCTGGGCACTGTCACTTCCAAGGATGTGGAACTGAATAGAAAATATGCTGAATTTTTCCAAAAAGGCTTTTAAAATAAATAAGATTTCTTCAGCAGATCCCACCTTTTGTACAAACCCAGCAACATCTAGAAGGAGCAACAGATGAGCTCAGAGGGTGAGCTGCTCTCACAAATGAGGAAATTTGCCCTGAAACTTAATGAAGCTACGAAGGATTTCAAGGATTTGTAGAGCATTGAAACTAAGATGAAATGAACCATCAGCAGCATCACCTCAGGCAGTTCTGCAGAAAGGCATAAAAAGCATCTCAAAGTCTGAAGGTATCAGGAGTTCCCTCTGTCCAGTGCTCTGATAATACTCAGTGGACAAAAAGCCCTGCAACAAACCTCCAAACGTTTGTCTTCCCCTACCAAATGGGGCAGGTCCTGTTCGTCCCCCAGCTGACGTTTGGGCAGGTGTGAACAGGGTGTCCACGAACGTGGCTCTGCTCTCCCTGCCTGCAATGCCCCGTGGGCTGTGCTGTGTGGGGACCCTGCACCCCAAACCCTGCGGGCACCCTGAGCTGGGTTTGCCCAGGGGTTTGCCCAGAGCTCACCCCTCACACGCTGGGGCACCCCTGGCTCCGTGCTCCCTGCAGTACCCACCAGAGCAGCTCGTGCAGGAGGCGCCCCGAGCCCCGGCCCCGGTTCTTGTCGAAGGCGTAAGCGAAGATTTTAGCACCGTTTCCATCAGCGTCCACCTCCATGCGAGCCTAGAGGGGAGGGAAAGGCTGTGAGAGCAGCGCACGGGGCACACGGCACCCCTCAGCTGGGGGATGCACCCCGCATTTCACACTTGTCCCTGCACGTCCCCTGAGCTCGGGCGGGTCCAAGCTGTCCAAAGGGCCCAGGGGACACCCCTGGGGACACCCCCAGCACTCCTGTGCTCCCTGGGCCGCCTCTTGGCACCTCTGCGTGGGCAGAGAGGGCACCTCCACCCAACCAGAATGGGGTCCCCGGGGGCTGTGGGGTGGCATGGACCCTGTGGAGCCCAGGGAAAGGGCAGCGGGCGCTGGGGCTGCCTGGATGAAGCACAGCAGGAATGCCAAGGGATTCATGGCAGGATCCTCACTCTGCCCCTGGCAGCCTCCAGCACTGCCCCATCATCCACCTCATTGGGAGAGTAAGGGCCTGCCATTTCTCCTGCATTTTCCTGCATTTCCACATTTTCCCACCCTCCACAATGCTGTTCAAAGCTCACAAAGCACAGCAAGAACTTAATTCATTTGGGACAGTCAGGGTGTGTTACCACCACAGTGACAGACACTCACAGTGGCTCAGAGGAGAGGAATGGGCAAACAGGGAGAGTTCTGACAGCAGCACTGCCCAAACTCCTCAAATCCCCAAGGGCAGCTCCAAAGCATCCACTGCACCGCAGAAATGCAGCAGATGATGGTCCCTCCTCCAAAAAAAACCCTTATTTGTTGAAGTTTTTGTAATCATTGTCTTTCACTTTCAAAGCCTTGGTAGAACCCATTTAGCAGTGGATGTGAAGAGGAAACACTTTTTTCTGGTCCCATAACCAGTTACAGTAATACAAGTTTCCCTCATCCAAGACTAAGTGCAGAGTGAACATTTTAATGTTTGCCAAACCATGGGAGGACAAATGATCAGTTCTCCAAAAGCATACAAATAATGTGAAAATAAAAAACTACAAAATAAAATAAAATACACATGTTATAAAAAAATGTTCGCCTAATCGGGAAAAAAGGAAACCCCAGAACTTTTCCTGCTTGCAATCTCCCACGTTGGGACTTCAATAAGTTCAAAGTGGGATTTTTTTCCGCCAATCGGGGGAGTTACAGGCACGGCTCCTCCAGGATCTGCTCGGCTGGAGCCGGGCACGAGGAGAGGGAAGAGCCGGAGCTGCGGCGGGGCCCGGGGGGCGGCGGGGCCGGGGCAGCCCCAGCCGGGGAGGGACTCACGGACCCCGGGCACGGCCCGGGAGGGACGGCGGGCAGCGCTCACCTCGAAGGAGTAGCTCTCCACCAGCGGGATGTCCTGCTCGTCGATCAGCGTGTACTTGGTCTGCAACACACCGAGAGAGAGCGAGCGCCGTCAGCGCGGCCGCGGCACGGCTCGGCAAGGCCCGGGACTGCACGGGGCGGCCCCGGCTCCGCACGGCCCCGGCATGGCCCAGCAATGCACGGCCCGGCCGGACCCCGAGCCCCGGCCCCGCCGCCCCCCGGCCCGGCCAGGCCCAGCCCGGCCCGGCCCGGCGTGCCCTGCGCTCACCTTTGCCGGCCACGCGGCCGAGCCGGACGATGCCCAGTTTGAAGTCGGTCATGGCGGGGGCCGGGCCGGGGCCGCCGCTCGCCCCGCGCCGCTGCCACGCGCGCGCCGCCGCCTCGCGCACACCCGGGGGCGGGGCCGCCGCGCCACCGCCCCCGCCGCCCCTCGGCCAATGGCGGCCCGCGCCACCGCCCACCGGCGCCCGGCGGACCAATGGGAGCCCGCGCCGCCCTCGCGTCACTCCCGCGAACGCCGCCGCCGCGGCCAATGTGCGCGCGGCGCGCCGCGGCCCGGGTCACGTGGGACGGGGCCCCGCGCGCGGGCGCGGGCGGCGCGGGCGCGGGAGGCTCGGGCGGTGACGTCACGTTCGCGGGAAGCTCCGTGCCGGCGGCGGCGGGGGCGCGGCCGCGCTTAAAGGGACCGCACCCCCCCCCCGGGGCCGAACGGGGACAGCGGGAACAGGGACAGGGCCGGGGACAGCCCAGGGACCTCAGGGAGGGAACAGGGACACCCCCAGGGCCGAGGAGCCCCGGCTCGCGTGCCGGTGGCTCATGGCGGCGGCGGCCCCGCCGCGTGGGATCGCCCGCTCTGCCCGGCCCGGACACCCCGCGCTGCCCCGACGGGCCCTGCCCGGGGACAGCGCAGAGCCCCCCAGAGCTGCTGTGGGGTCGCCGCAAGAGCCTCCCCACCAGGGCAGTTACTGCCACAAGCTCCAGCCATTCCAGTGCTGGGGGTTACTTCAGGAGCTCTGAGGGTGTCTCAGCAATTGTTTGGTTCAGATTTCAGCCCAGGGTGTCCTCTACTTCTTCATTCCCTCAAAAAAAACCGAAAGATTTGTGGAATCCTTCTCCCAGGACTGCTTCATCTGCTTCTCCCCAGCCTGGATTAGATTCCAGAGTTGCAGCTCCGGCACTCGGCCTGATTAAACCTCGTGAGGTTCCCATGAGGTTGTCGAGCTTTTCCGAGTCCCTCTGGATGGCCTCACATCCCTCAGATTTGTCACTTCACCCTCAGCTTGGTGTCACCTGCCAGCCTGCTGAGGTTGCACTCAATCCCTTCATCTATGTCATTAATAAAGATACTAAATTAAATAATTAATTAGGGTTTAAATGTGACATTAATGTAGGTTGTTATCTTTGGAACCCTCTGCCTCCTGAAGAACATGATTTGGAAAAAATTAATTATTGGCAGGGCAAACCCTCCTTCCAAGCACTGCTTTGCCCTCAGACAGCAAGGGAAAGGGAAAGTTACAGGTTCTGTCCCAGGAGAACTCCCTGTAAGGAAAAGGAGTCATTTTTCCAGCCCTGCCAAGTGGAGGGAACCCCACACGGGACAGCCCCGACAGCAAGAGGCTGGACAGCTCCTGAGGCTCTCAGGGCTCACTCCAGAGTGGGTTTCCACTCCAGGGGCACAAAGATTTTAACAGAGTTTAAGGCAGAGCTGCTGCTGAAGGGGCTGCAGCGTCTGCCAGGCTCAGGCACCCCGGGTGTTTGTGAGGCTTTTTGTGGAACCCCTGCAAAGCCTCAGCTGGAAGGGACCCGACCCTCCCCTGGCATCGCAGCCAGGCTGGCTGGGGTGAGGATGGGGATCCCCCAACCTCTGCAGCCCCCTCATCCTGTGCCCGCTCCACACAAAGGTTTTCTGGCCCTGTTCCTTATCAGATTTGTGCCACACAAACCCTTGGAGAGATGGGACAGGTTACAGAGCACCAGGAGCCACACCTGGCCTATTCAGAGCATCCAAATTATTCCCAGCTTGAAACATGGAAACATGGTCAGCTCCAAAAAAGGAACCAGATAGAACCACAGAATATCCTAAGCTGGAGGGGACCCACCAGGATCCCCCAGCAACCCCAGCCTGGGCATCCCTGGCAGCGCTGCCCAAAGGCTCCTGGAGCTCTGGCAGCCTCGGGGCCGTGCCCATTCCCTGGGCAGCCTGGGCAGTGCCAGCACCCTCTGGGGGAAGAGCCTTGTCCTGAGCTCCAGCCATTCCCTCAGCATGGCAAGTCCCTGAAATCTCGCCTGTATTTCTGTTTTCTTCCTGCCTGCCTCAGAACAAGGCCCTACAATCAGCTGGGGGAAAACGGATCAAAGTGCAGAGCCACAAACTCTGCTGGTTTTGGCTCCATCAGCTGCACCTGGAACTGGGGACAGGGAGAGAGGGGCCAGCACAGGCCTGGAGCCCGGGCAGAGCTGCCCAAGGCACAGCCACACCAGGCAGGGACAGACACATCCCTGAGCTCCGGGGATTTTCCCATGGCTGGGAATAGCCAGGTCAGACTTTGCTCAGTTTTTCTTTAGGAGTGAGGAGGGTGCAGCTCCCCTCCACAGACAGGGACACAGGGGTGTGTCCTGGACAATTGGGGTCTGCCAGGGCTCATGGATTTGATCAAAATGGGGGTTTTGAGGCCTTTCCCTCTGTCACTACAGCCCCCTTCAGGCTCTGTGGTCCCCACGTCACCAGGGCAGTGACCCAAATTTCATCAGGGAGCAAATGGATCTCATTTTAAACAAGCAAGGCTAAACCTTCTGCTCTCATTCCTCACCCCATTTTTTAACAGCCACACCTTTCATCCCTGCCCCAATCCATCCAGAAATGGGCATGGACACATCCCACCAAAGGTGCTGTATCTCCAGAAGATGGGGAGAATTTCCCTAAAGGAAAAATTGCAGCATGGAACAAGGACAAATCAAACCAGGAAATGTTTGCAGACAACTGGGTCTTTATTTTAGTATTTAAAGTGCTACAAAAAACTGAAGGAGCCTTCATGTGGCAACTTCCTTTTCTGCAGTCTTAGCTCTGTTGGAAGAAGCAAACACAGCTCATTAGTGGAGTTTTTCAGGAATTAGATGTTGTACACCAATTTCAGTCAGAGCTGGGTACTCACAGCTGGGCACTCAATGGCACCACTGTTGATGTCATCAATGATGTCGTGGGGGTGTCTCCCATCAATGCTGCAGCCCACGGACTGGGCAGTGCCAAGGATCTCCTTGATGGTCCCTGCAGCAGCAGACACACCCTGTCAGAGCTTTACATCTGAGGAGCTTACCTGGAGCAGCCTGAGCTAGGGAAAGGTGTTCCTGCCCATGCCAAGGGGTGGAACTCAATGAGCTTTAAGGTCCCTTCCAACCCAAACCAGTCTGGATTCTGACAGAGAGCTGCTCACAGCGGTCCCTCTTCCCTCAGGGCTTTGCAGGCTGGAGCCTCAGGGCTCACCAGGGATCAGCAATTCCCTTCACCCACACCTCACACCCTGGACTCTGCCAGGAACACACTGCCAACTCCCTGCGCCCCTCCCTTCCCCAGGTGCTGGGGCTGCCTGTTCCCAGCCAGCACAGCTCATCTGGGAGCCCTCTCTGCCAGGAACGGGGCACTCCCTGCGCCCCCCAGGCCATGGTGCATTCCCTGCATGCCCCATGGAGCATTCCCTGCACAGCACATGGAGCATTCCCTGTGCCCCAGACTCACCCGAGAGCTCCCGGGCCAGCGAGCGGTGCCGCATCTGCCGCGCGATGTTGACAATCTCGTCAAAGGTGACGCTGCCGCTGTGTTTAACTGGGAAGGAACAGCAGCACTGAGGGCACCTGGGCACTGCCAGCTCCCTGCTCCCTCTGGAGGGCCATCCCCAGCACTCAGACCATGGGACAGCTGGGGGGTTGCAGCTCCAGCAGGGCTGCTGCTCTCAGATTATCCCCAACTTCTCTTCCCAAGCAGCTCTCCTGGCTGTGCCAGGCCCTGTGATACAGGGCAGGCCCAGGAGCAGGAGCCTGCTCTACCTCACTTTGCCCAAAGCAGCTGGGGCTGCCCCTGCATCCCTGGCAGTGCCCAAGGCCAGGCTGGACAGGGCTGGGAGCAGCCTGGGACAGTGGGAGGTGTCCCTGCCATGGCAGGGGTGGCACTGATGGACTTTTAAGCCCCTCCCAACCCAAACCAGCCCATGACTCCATAATCTCTTCAAACACAGAGCTCTGCTGATGTGCATCTGTTGGTACCTTGGCACTGCAGGGATGCCCAAAACAGCCTCATGTCCCATTTACCAGTTTGTGCTGAATAAGCACAGAGAAAGGTACTGGTATTTCTCCTCTTTTAGCCCCAAAATATTGAGAACCAAATCCAGGAAAGCACTTACTGTTCTTCTGCTTCTTCCTGTCACGAGGTGGCTCCTTCAGAGCTTTGATAATCAGAGCAGAGGCAGAGGGAACAACCTCTATCTAAATACAAATAAATTAATTTCCCCCCCATTCTACATTACTAATGAAGATACTCAATTAACCTGTCAATTATTTCAGCACAGGTAATTGCCAGAGCAGTGTGGGGTTTATCAGCTCCCTCATGCTCCAGGTTTTTTGTGCTGCAGGAATCTGTTCCCAGGTTTTCGGCACAGGCCTCCCCACAAGCAGGAGAGGACTGCTTCCTGCCTGGGGCTTCCTCTCAGCTCACCACTGGAATGTACCAGCCACAGACATCAGAACAGGTACGGTGGCAGGTGGCTACAGGCGTTGGCAAGATTTTAAATTATTTATTTCTATGCCGCTTTAAGTAAGATTTTTTTTTTGCTGGTTCAACGTTCTGTACAAAGAATAAATCACAACAGGATGAAAGCTGAATTTTGGCACATGAGGATCTCTTCTCATGATTCTCCAGCCTGGCAGCTCCCAGGCTCCACATGCATCCCCCCACCCACATTTAAGGTCTTCCCAGAAGACCCCCACACGCCCCTGTGTGGCACTCATTTTATCCACCTCGGAAGGATGAAGGGCTGAGTGGACCCTGCCGGGATCCGGCCCGGTGCCTGGAGCAGGCGGAGCCCGGCGGGGCTCCACGCCTGCAGCACGGGCCGGTCCCTGCGGCGTGCGGTACCTGCGCTTGCCTGTTCTGGATCGTCAGCTTCACCGTGATCCGCAGCCCCTTCCAGTCGCCCGTGGCCTTGGCGATGTCATCGCCCACCTTCTTGGGGGACTGAGGGAGGACACGTGGCGGTCACACGGGCTCGGGTCAGAGCCGAGAGCCCCAGGGAGCCCCGGCCCTGCCCCGAGTGCGGCCCTGATGCACGCAGCGCTCCAGGACGGAGCGGCACCGCCAGAGGCTCCGCAGCGCCTGCGGAACGCGCTTTACCCCTCCCGCTTAAATTTAAATTGAATTTAAATTTTTACGCCTCCCTCACCCTGAAATTCCCCCGGGACTCTCTCGTTCCCCAGCAGGACACGCTTCCCACGGCGCCCGGCACATGCCTCATCCCTCCCAACCCCTCCCAGCCTCCACCGCCGCGGCCCCGCTCCCCGGTACGTACCAGCCCCAGGGGTCCGATCTTGGGGGCCAGCGCGGACGTGGCTCCGACCTCGCCGCCGGTGCAGCGCAGGTAAACTGTGGGGAGAGCGCTACGTTAACCGCGGCCGCCGGGCCCCGCGGCCCCCGCCCGCCTCTTCCCGCCCCGCTGCCCTCCACCTACCGACTTTGATCTCGTTGGGATCGAACTTGGGCGGCATCGCGGCGGCGGATGGCGGGGATGGAGGCGGATGGAACCGGATGGAACCCGGAGCACAAACCGAGGCCTTTGGGGAGCACCGAAAAGACGGCGTGGGCGGTGCGGGCCTAAGATATACCCACCGAGATCTCGCGAGATGACAGGGAGCTTATAAATAGCCGTCGAGATCTCGCGAGAGGCAACGATAGGAGCGTGGTGGGACCCTATAGATGTGTGCTTGCATTTCTATATAATATATACATAGAAATATAGAGATGATGATGATAATAGATAGATAGATAGATAGATAGATAGATAGATAGATAGATAGATAGATAGATAGATAGATAGATAGATAGATAGATAGATATAGATAGATAGATAGATATAGATAGATAGATAGAGCTCTGTTTCAATACGTGGACTATGTGGAAGGGTGGTGAGGCACTGGTAGGGGTGCCCAGTGGAGTCCCCATCCCTGGAGGTGTCCAAGGAAGGCCTGCCCGTGGCGCTCAGCGCTCTGCGCTGAGGACGAGGCGCGGATCAGTCCCGAACAATCCCGGGGATCGTTCCCATCCCGAACAATCCCGGGGGATCGTTCCCATCCCGAACAATCCCGGGGGATCGTTCCCATCCCGAACAATCCCGGGATCCCACGGCCGGGCGGGGCGGTCCTCCGGCCGCCAGGGGGCGCTCGGGGCGGGGCGCTCCGGGCCGGGCGGGGCGCTCCGGGCGGTGCCGCTGATCACATGATCCGGCGGTGAGGCGGCGATGGCGGCGCTGAACGGTGAGCGGGGCTGGGCCGGGCTGGGGGACCCGCTGGGGGACACTGGGGCTGCGCCGGCCGGCACCGCGCCCCGCGCCTCGGGGGTGCTCCTCGGAAGGGTTCCAGAGCTGCGCGGTGTCCGGAGCTGCGCGGTGTCCGCCGCGGAGCAGGCGCTGCCCTCGCTCACTGTCCTGCTCTCCTCAGGTGTCGGGCCGGTGCCCGAGGGCTGCCAGCCACAATCCCGGCTCAGTCCTTCCGAGGGTTCAGGGCCCTCGGGGACAGAACGGCGCTGTTCTGCATGAGGGAAGGGCAAAGAAGACGAGGAGTTTGGAAGCTATGTGAGCCTGGGAGGGGGAGCCGCAGAGAGAAGAAGAGAAGAATAGTGATGGTGAAGGAAAGGAAGGACTGAGAGACAGAGCTGGACTGGTGAAAACGAGCGGAGATTTGTTCCAGGGCAGGCTCAGACTGCGGCAGGGCTGGGCAGCTCCAGCATGGAGAACAAACGATGCAGGACAGCGAGCTCCAAAGCTGCAGTTCAGCTGCTGCCTCCTCTGGGCCTGTTCCAGGGCCTGCAGGGCTGCCTGGTGACACCTCTGTCACAGCCAGAGCAGCCTGTGCCTGCCTGGTGACACCTGTGTGACACAGCCAGAGCAGCCTGTGCCTGCCTGGTGACACCTCTGTCACACAGCCAGAGCAGCCTGTGCCTGCCTGGTGACACCTGTGTCACAGCCAGAGCACCTGGTGACACCTGTGTCACACAGCCAGAGCAGCCTGTGCCTGCCTGGTGACACCTCTGTGACACAGCCAGAGCAGCCTGTGCCTGCCTGGTGACACCTGTGTCACACAGCCAGAGCAGCCTGTGCCTGCCTGGTGACACCTCTGTGACACAGCCAGAGCAGCCTGTGCCTGCCTGGTGACACCTGTGTCACACAGCCAGAGCAGCCTGTGCCTGCCTAGTGACACCCTGAGACAGCCAGAGCAGCCTGTGCCTGCCTGGTGACACCTCTGTCACACAGCCAGAGCAGCCTGTGCCTGCCTGGTGACACCTGTGTCACACTGCCAGAGCAGCCTGTGCCTGCCTGGTGACACCTTGAGACAGCCAGAGCAGCCTGTGCCTGCCTGGTGACACCTGTGTGACACAGCCAGAGCAGCCTGTGCCTGCCTGGTGACACCTCTGTCACACAGCCAGAGCAGCCTGTGCCTGCCTGGTGACACCCCCAGGGCCAGCAGCATCTCCAGGAGCCCACCCAGACCCAGATGCTGCCTCACTGCTGCCTCACTGTGCTCCTGAGTGTGTTTTCCCAGACTAAATAAAACATCTCTTCTTTCCACACTCTCACCTTGTCTCGTTACAGTGCCCAGATGGGTTTATGGTGTCCAGAATTTTTTGAAAATTGGGGTTTCTCCCAGAGCTGTGTTGCTGTGTTTGAATTACATTTGTTAGTAAAATGAAATGTTTGGTTTTATTTGCTGTCATCACCCCAACAGCTGCAGACTGGGAAACACCCAGAAAACATTCTGTGCCCTTCCTGAGCGTGTGGCTGCTCCTCAGGGGGATCAGATTTGGTGTCCCTGGGTGCTCACTGCCTGCAGGGATCAGGATTTGGTGTCCCTGGGTGCTCACTGCCTGCAGGGATCAGGATTTGGTGTCCCTGGGTGCTCACTGCCTGCAGGGATCAGGATTTGGTGTCCCTGGGTGCTCACTGCCTGCAGGGATCAGTGGGATCAGGATTTGGTGTCCCTGGGTGCTCACTGCCTGCAGGGTGGGTGCTGGCCCTGGCACTTACAGGCAGTTCTTTCAGTAATTTAATAAATAAACAATACATCATGTAGTGGTCACATGGCAAGGGCCTTTTTCACTCCTGGCTGCTGAGTTTGATGTGTCTTCACTAAAGCAAATTTCCACTTTTGAGAGCTATTCAGTCCATTTACCAAATCTCTGATCCTTCATCTTGCGACCCCTGGCATGATTCTTTTCCTGTTCACTGTCTGCCCTTCATGTCTTTATCCATTTTCTTGGGTGAAAACTGAAGATTTCCCACTGTCCCCATGACCAATGAGGTCTGCCTGGAATAGGGAAGGGTCAGGTGGGACAAGGGGATGCAGAAGTGCTCAGCAGGGTTGAACACGGTCACCAATTCAAGGATATCCTGTTGCAGGCACCTTGGCCTCCTGCTTTCTCATCTGGAAATCTCCTTTTGTTTGTGCCTCTGATGTCTTGCCCTTGGTTCTGCCCTGCATTTCCCTGACAGCCAGCTTCCCTTCCTGCTCCATGCTTTGAGTTCTCCTGGGAGCTGGCTCTGACCAGCATTTCAGTCATCTGAACTGCTTAAAGAGGCAGAAATTGGGATGGCAGGGAAGGAGCCGCAGAACTGCTGGAGATGAGTTTGGAGCCTCCTGCTGTGGCCCATGGCTTGTCCCAGTGAGTGCTGTGACAGCAGCACAGTGACTCACGATGTCTCTGCCTCCTTGTTCCTGCCCTGAAAGGAAGAGGGATGAATTATCCTGAATTATTTTACTTTTACAGTGAGGGTTTATCTCTGTAAAGATTTTACGGAGGTTTTGGCAGCGCTCTCCCTGCTCAGGGAACCTCCCTGGCTGGATCCTGTGAGGAGCTGCTCCCCAGGAGCCCTTGGGGCCAGTTTGACACAGAGCTGGCAGAGCACTTTTTTTGGTTTTTTGTTTGCAGACACAGAGCTTTATGTGCAGCACGGAGCTCCACTGAGCCCTGAGCTGATGCAGCTGTGCCAGTAACTGCCCCACTGATGAAGCAGTGCCTCTTCTGTGCTGCTTTTTAATTGCTTAGGCCTTGTAAGTGTTTAAAAAGTCACTGCAATGTTTAAAGTGTTTTTCCCTGTTCAGGGCTCGCTGTTGCCCCCCTGCCCTTCCCTAACTCCCAGCAGGTCCCTCTGGGAGCCCCTTTCAGCTGCAGCCCCAGCTCAGGATCTTTGTGCTGTGTCCATTTGGGCCCCCTGGTCCTGTGCAGCCACAATAAACTCTTTTTCCTGCTTGATTTCATTGCCCCCATCTCTTTTCTGGCATCCCCCCTGGTACCACCTCCTTACCAGCTGCTTTCCCCATTCCCTGCCCTGCCTTTCCCTCAGAATCTGCCAACAGCTCCTTTTCCTCCCTGCTGGGTCAGAGCCCTGTCCCAGCACTGCCTGGTGTCTCTTCCCCTCAGCCACCTGCACTCCTGGTTCCACCTTTTGGCATCTTCCTGCACCCAACCTTTCCTTTCTCAGGTTCAACTTCTCTTCCCTCACTCTTGAACCAGCTGGAATCCTTGCTCTCAGTTCTTTGTTATTGTGCTAGAATTGATTTTGAGTTTGAATAGCTTGGGTTTTATCCCTGGTACTTGATTTCTTGATACAGCTTTTTAATATTTAATTCCTGGAGTGGACCCTGCATTTCTCTGATCCCTCAGCAATCTTTCTCTGTGCCTATCCCAGGGGTGACCCAGACAACCAACCCTTCTCAGACCACAGCAGGGCTTGAGTGCTTCATGTTTGAGTGCATTGCCTGTGGCATCCAGCTAAACAAAGACTTTTTGGTTTTTTTTCATGGCTGACACAATTATGTTCTTTTTAATTTTTCCCCCAACTCCTTAGGTCCCAGTTCTGCAGACCAGGCTCTCCAGCAAACACAGAGCCCGGGATCCCTCAGCCTTTCTCTGCAGTGACCATCTGTGCCCCTGGACAGGGCTGAAGATGCCTCTCTTCTCCAGGAAGAAGAAACCCAGTGACGATGCTCGGAAGCGCCTCGAGTACCAAATGTGCCTGGTGAGCTTTGCCATTTCTGTCCCTTGTGCCTGCTCAGCACTGCCAGGGTCATTTCTGTCCTCTGTGCCTGGTCCTTGGGTGCCAAATGTGCCTGGTCAGCACTGCCAGGGCAGCCTGCTCAGCACTGCCCATTTCTGTCCTCTGTACCTGGTTCTTGGGTGCCAAATGTGCCTGGTCAGCACTGCCATTTCTGTTCTCCGTGCCTGGGCTCTGTGTGATTTGGTACATTCTGTCCTCTGTGTCTGGTCCCCTTGGGTGCACCCAATTTCTGCCCCTGGTCTGCCTTTGCAGATCCCTTGGTGCTTCCATCCCTCTCTGTGTGGTCCATGGGGCATCCCACACCCCACCTGTGCCAGCCTGCAGGGGACCCCAGGGTCATTTCTGTCCTCTTGGGATGTCCTCTCTTGCCAAATGTGCCTGGTGAGCTTTGCCATTTCTGTCCCAGGGCTCAGCACTGCCAGGGTCATTTCTGTCCTCTGTGTCTGGTCCTTGGGTGCCAAATGTGCCTGGTCAGCACTGCCAGGGTCATTTCTGTCCTCTGTGCCTGGTCAGCACTGATTTGGTCATTCTTGCATGACCTGCCTGTATTTCCTGAGCTGGTCAGCACTGCCAGGGACATTTCTGTTCTCCGTGCCTGATCCTGGCTCTGTGTGATTTGGTACATCCCTGCATGACCAATAACCACATTCCATGAGCAGTAATTGTGTTCCTGATCCCACTAAGGTAGCAGGTTTTTTCTTCCTAATGCACCTCAGGGAATTTCTGCCCCCTGGTCTGCCTTTGCAGACCCCCCCACCTCCCCTTGGTGCCACTTCCATCCCTCTCTGTGGTTCCATGGGGCATCCCCCACCCCACCTCCTGCCAGCCTGCAGGGGGACCCCAGCTCTCCTTTCTCCTCCATGCCCCTTTGCCCTCACAGATCTCCCAGTTTGCTTTTCCTTCCAGGGAACCTGTGACTTCCCATCACATCTGCCTTGCCTTGTGCCTCTCTTTGCTTCCCATTATTCTGATCCTCCTGTCACTCTGAGGATTAACTCATTCAATGTTGCTGTTTGTTTTCCTGGAGTAGGATTTCACCAGGGTGCTCTGGCCCAGGGAATCTCCTGTGGAAAGGATGAGGAGGGGCTGAGTGAGCTGGGAAAGGGCTCAGCCTTGAGAAAAGGAGGCTCAGGGGGCTCTTGTGGCTCTGCACAGCTCCTGCCAGGAGGGGACAGTGGGACAGGTTGGGCTCTGCTCCCAGGGAACAGGGACAGGAGGACAGGGGAGCGGCCTCAGGCTGGGCCAGGGCAGGCTCAGGTTGGATATTGGGACTTTTTTTTCCCTGAAAAAAGCATTTTCAGACATTGCAACAGACTGCCCAGGACAGTGGTGGTGTCACCATCCCTGGCAGTGACCCAGAGATGTGTAGATGTGACTTTGGGGACGTGGGTGAGTGGTGTCTGCTCAGGTCCATTGCTGTTAGCAGCTGCATTTGCATGGACTTGATTTGAACATGGAAAATACTTTGGAACAGAACCAGACTGGTTTGGATGGAAGGGACCTTAAAGCCCATCCAGTGCCACCCCTGCCATGGCAGGGACACCTCCCACTGTCCCAGGTGCTCCCAGCCCTGCCCAGCCTGGCCTTGGGCACTGCCAGGGATCCAGGGGCAGCCCACAAACTCTCTGGGCAAGATGCAGCAAGAGGTGCTGGATTTCTGCATGGTCTGACTCTCTGGATGTGTTTGTTCCCTCTCCAGGCAAAAGAAGCTGGTGCTGATGACACCCTTGACATATCCAGATGTGAGCTCTCAGAGGTATGTGCTCTGCACCTTCCAGTCTTCACTCACAGCTCTGGTTCTCTGTCTGCTTCTTGGAAACAACTGTCAGATTTACTCTCATGCCTGTGGTGAGCCTTGAGACAGAAATGTGCTGGTCCACCTTTTCCTCTATCTCCTGAGTTCTGGAGGACTTCTTCCCTGTTTGGTTGGGGGTTTTTTTTGTTTGTTTTTGAGGGTTTTTTTGTGGTGTTTTTTTTTGTTTGTTTGTTTGGTTTTGGTTTTTTTGTTGTTGTTGTTTTTGGGTTTTTTGTTTGTTTGTTTGGGGTTTGGGGTTTTTGGTTTGGTTTTGGGCTTTTGTTTTTGTTTTTATTTGTTTGGTTTTGGTGGTTTTTTTTGTTTGTTGGGGTTTTTCTTTTTTTGTTTTTTGCTTGTTTGTTTTGTGGGGGGTTGGTTGTTTTGGGTTTTTTTGGGTTTTTTTTGGGTGAGTTTGCCTGTTCTGTCTCATGTTTCAACACCATTTCCTGGGAATCCTTTAGAAGGGCAGAGTGGTCTCATACCCTCCACCTTGTTTGACCCTAGTTTGGGACCTCATGGCTTAATTTTGCTGGTCCTGAGGGAATTGGTTTGCCAGAGGCTGAGTATTTCTAACCTTAGAGCTACACAGTCTGCCACCCATGGTTGTTTTTCTCTGTAAGTGAAAATCTCAGTCCTGCTTCAAAGCTGCTGGGTAAGGACGGAAGTCTCACCCCAGCTTGGATTCTTTTATGGCAGCCAACTAAATGAGAAACAATCTTCTGGTGTGTGGGCAGGCAGTGACAGAGTGCCAGGCACCCAGACACAGCTTTTCCTGCTGGCAGCCAGGCCAGCCTCAGGCAGAAACCCATTTCTATCTCACTTTTCGTTTTATTCCTTGTCTCATGCTTCCAAAATGTTGATCCTGAATACAGGATGCCCTTGCCAAGCAAAGTGTGGAGATGTGACACCCTCCTGGAGAGGAGAGCTGCCTGCTGTGCAGTGTGAGCTGGCTTTGCTGAGCCTTTGGGATGTTTTGTTCCGAGCTCAGGAGCCTCCAGCAGCTCTGTGTGGGTTTGCAGGCTGTGTGAGGCAGCCTGGGTGTGGCAGGGTGGCAGACAGAGGATCCCCCAGCCAGCCCCACTCAGGGCCACAGCTAATCTGGGATGCCCAGCAGCTCCTTTTGGACCATAAAACTGTCTTGCTGTTCATTTTCATTGTTGTTTCAATAAATGAAGTGAGACATCAGTTTGGTTTTACAATTAACCATGGAAAGGAGTCTGGCTGCTGCTGGTTCTGTGCTGCAGGGAAGGTCACGGTGCCCAGCTGTGCCTGGCAGGGGCTGAACTGGCATCTCCTGGGTCTGCTGTCCCTCTCCTGGCACATCAGGGACACTCTGTCCTGCCTGGTGCTCACCTCTCTCTCTCAGCACACTGCAGTGAGGTTGCCAAAGCACAGAATGCATTTCTGTGATGAGAAAGCTGAACCTTTGCCTGAGCTCATCTGCACAATGAATATTAAATGACACAAGGCTTGAACGCCTGCCTGAGCCTCAGCCTGTTCTGAGGCACTCTTGTGTCCTGGAGAGCCACTGGAAGCTGTTTAAATGGAAGCTCCCTGGGAAATACTGGGCCCAAATCAGAGGGCAGTGATTTTAAGGATCACTTTTATTTCCAGTCAAGCTGTTCATACCTTACAGGTGGACAGTGTAGAACTTCTTAAAAGAGAAATCTGACATGACTATTTTTTATTGTTTTTAGGTTCCTTATGGGGCCTTTGCAACTTGCAAAGTCTTGCAAAAAAAGGTAGTGTTTTAATCAGAAATTATTAAATAATTAATAAAGAATTCTATTAATATGCTTAACTATTGTTGTCATGTTTGATATGACTGTGTGTCTTGTTTTATGGTGGTCCAGAAGGGATTTTCTTGTCAGGAATTTGTCCACCTGTGTGATACTACATAGAGAGCATTTTGAGTCAGATCAATCCTGTCTGTGTTTTTTAAATTTAACTTTTGCCAGGAAAGAACAGGTAGTTGTTCCTGTCTTAGCCCATCTAAGGGTATTTCTCAAATGAGGACCTGGGTCTGGTTTAGATCTCATGTGAAATGTTTGACCTTCTCTGACAGTCCATTTCCTACTGCAATGTTTTTTATGATACTGAGTAAGATATTGAGTTCTTGTACAGCCTCCCCAGTTCAATCCCAACAAAAGTGCTTGTTCTGGTGTCTCTTGTGTTGATGTGACAATGGGGTTTTTCCTCCCCAGGTGCTGATTATTCATACCAATAATCTGACATCCTTAGTTCCAAAGTCCTGCAGCCTCCTGAGTCTCATAACTGTGAAGGTAATTTTGATTCTTAACAGCTCAACTGCAGCCTATTTTCCTTGGGTTTGAGCTGCACTCAAACACACCAGCCCAAGTAAATCCCTCCTGGCTGGCTCAGGGATCAGTACCAGGCATGACACCTGCCTTTTCTGGGTTCAGCTCCAGGCTGGCAGACAGCAGTCACTGAGTGGTTTGTGGCACATCACCATCAGTGCCACATCTCATTTTCATGCCCTACAGAATCCCACAGTTCCTCCCTCAGCAGCCTCACTGGTGGTGGTCAGGCAGAGCTGGGTGTGCTGTGGGGTAGATCCATTTCTCCCCTGCTCTGGAGGGTCACTGGAATGGGAAGGAACCTGGGGATGGGTGTACAGGGGGGATTCCCCGAGAGGCAGAGTCATTTCAGCAGCCACAGGAGGGAGGGAGGTCTCCAGGTCTAGTCCCACCCTCTCCCTGCACTGCTGTTGGAGCAGTTCAGCTCATTGATCCTGCAGAAATTCCTGTGCCAGCTTGGTTCCAAGGGGATGATTTATCCAGTTGGCTCCTCCAGTTCTGTGGGACAGCTCCCTCAGTGTCACTGCTCTCCCTTGTTTCTTGTTTTTTACTGATGCCTGAATTTCCAAAAGACCTCCAAGAATTAAGTATCTGTGTCCCCTGGAAAGCTTGAGCTGCTTTTCAAAGTCCCCATTGGAAGCAAAGTAATTTTCATTGTGAGATAATTCATGACTTTTGTTCCCAACCTTGTTTGGTGACATCATCTGCTTTTCCAGGTTCTGGATCTGCATGACAACCAGCTGGCATCACTTCCTGCTGATATTGGTCAGCTGACAGCTCTTCAGGTAAAAGATTTGAGGCTGCATCCCAGGTGTCTGTACAGGGCGTGGAAAAAAAGGAGAAAGGAGCAGGAGAAGAGCAGGAGAAGCCAGGTTTGGTTTTGTTCTCCAGCTTGGTGCAGCCCAGGTGGCTCCCATGGCCAGGCAGATGCTCTGAGCAAGCAGAGTTCTGCTGATCTCCCCAGACATTCAGGTTTTGCTGTCCTCCCTGGGGTGGTTATGTTGAGAACACAGAGCAGTGTGTAAGGGCACACTCAGGGTCTCTCTGCTCAGGGGGAGCTTTAGGTGAGAGCTGGGGTTGGGGAGGGCTGCCCTGGACATTCCAATTCCCAGTTCCTGCACCTGGATCCAGCACCAGATGTTGGTGGTGAGCAGAGTTTCTCACTGCCCCTGGTATCTTGGCATGCCCTTTATCCAGGGCTGGTGAAAAATGGACTATTTTAAACCCTGAAAGTGTTATCTACAACCAATTTCAAGTTGTACTCCTGGGCCTGAAAGTCTCAGCAGCACAGATGTATAGAAGAGATGAAACTTGGATGAATATTTTGATTTTCTTTTCTGTTAATATCTTAGGTCCTAAACCTTGAAAGGAATCTTTTAAAAAGCCTTCCACAATCTATAGGAGACCTTGCACAGCTCCAGGTCCTCAATGTGAAAGGTATGGAATGGGATTGCTCTGGACAAAGCACATTTAGTATCTGATCATGGTGAGCTGCATTAGCGATTATTCCTTTCAATCAAGGCAAGGACCATATGGTTTACACTCTGAGTGCTGGGGAAGAACACAAGGAAGGTTTGAATTCAAAATAGTTGGCAAGGCAGGAGAAATGATCTAAGCAGAAAATGTGTCAGCCTCAAGCCCTCCAGCAAAGCAAGCAGAGCACTCAGCCAGATAAACTGAATTACAGTTGTGTCCCCCAAGGCCCAGAGCTGGCTCCTGTGTATGCCCACAGGTTTGCACAGCCCAAGCACAAAGGTCACACCTCTTTTCCAGACTCCTGGACATTCTCCAGCTATGCAGTGCCATAAATCTGGGAGAAAAAGGAGATTTAGTTATGTGGAGCAGTTGCTGAAACAGGGGAGGCAGTGAAAGGTGAGGAGCTTGGAAGGGCAGCTCAGATCATTGTCTGTCTGTCTGTCCATCTGCAGCACCTGGGCTCTGAGCCTGGGGTGTGCAATCTCACACTCAGTCCCCTTCCTCCCATCCCTGGAACTTAGACCAAGGGAAGAACATCCCATGTTACAAATATTCTCCTGATAAACAGCACAGATCCAGCCTGCAGCAGTGACTTCAGCTGAGGAGGAGATCTGGATCCCAAATTGCCCTTGGTGGGCAGTGCCATCCTTTGAGTCCCTGTGTGACCTGGCACAGCCCCGTGTGTGTGGTTATGGATTGGTGTTGGAACAGACGAGCTTGCTGGCTCCTGGTTTGGGGAGGCTGGAGAAAAGGAGGCTCAGGGCTGCCCCCATCGCTCTGCACAGCCCCTGAGAGGTGCCTGTGCTCAGCTGGGGCTGGGCTCTTTCTCCAGCAGCACTGACACAACCAGAGCACACAGCCTCGAGCTGTGCCAAGGGAAATTCAGGCTGGATATCAGGAAAATGTTTTTTACAGAAAGAGTGATAAAGTTCTGGAATGGCTGCCCAGGGAGGGGCTGGAGTCCCCATCCCTGGATGTGTTTAACAAAGCCTGGATGTGGCACTGGGGCCAGTTAGGGTTGAGTTGAAGGGGTTTGGGGCTGGGTTGGACTGTGTGGATACTGTGATCTTGAAGGTGGTCTCTTCCAACCTGATCATTCTGTGAATTCTGTGAATTGTGTGGATACTGTGATTCTGTGAATTGTGTGAATTGTGTGGAGTTCTGTGATTCTGTGAATTGTGTGGATTCTGTGATTCTGTGAATCCTGTGGTTCCACGGTTTCAGCTGCCTTTCTGTCCCTGCAGGGAACCAGCTGAGGGCGCTGCCCGGGAGCGTGAGCGGCCTGCGGAGCCTGCGGGCTCTGGATGTCAGCGGGAATGAGCTGCAGGAGCTGCCCCGGGGGCTGGCCCATGCCTGCAGCCTGCAGGTACCACCCTGGGGCCAGCCCTTCCCAGCCTGCCTCCCTCAGCTGGGAGTAAATCCAGCGCACAAGGCGACAAATCTGTGTGGGGTCTGGGCAGGATGCTCTGCAGGCAATTGTAACAGGGCTGTTCACACTGTCCACAGTGACCAATGACTTTTCTGTACCTGCTCTGGTCTCTTCTGATAATTTTTACCATTTAATCTGATCATTTTGTCATCTGATCATTTTGTCACTTAATCATGACAAAAGCGATCCCCAGAGAGTGAACCCCTGGATTTTACTTGCCAGGGCTGTCTTTAAGAGCACAAATTGTGCTTCTGTCACCCTGGCAGATCTCCAACTTGTTATCAGCTTTCATGTGTATATGGCTCTCTGAAGTGCACATTCAGAATGGGAAAAGCAGCAAGATTTTTATGGGTATGTTGCCTTCTGGCTGCCAAACCTGTCAGTACTCAATGGTGCAAGTGTGAGGCAACAGGGCTGCCTCAGACACCAGCAGGAAGGTGTGAATAAATGCTCTCCTGTCTCACACACAACATTTTGCTTCACTTCTCATGGGCACAGCCTGAGTTGAGGCATCTGTGCAGCTTTGCCCCTGGTGCTTGGTAAAGTGGTTCCTTTCTAGGCCTTCCTGCTGTGCCCTTCCCTGCACAAGGCAGCATTGGGTCCTTTGGTGGCCACAGAAGGACAAAACAAGGGGCTCTTCCCCTCTTTCTTTATGAGGTTCCTCTCCATGCCCTGGTATCACCCCCATTTCCATGCTGAAGGGAACTCCTGACATGGAGTAGGGAATGTCTGAGCTGAGATGTGCTCTGACCTCTGGTACCTGAACATGAAGGGCCAGTGCCTGCATGAGAGGAATGTTCAGTGAATGGTCAGCTCAGAAACTTCCAAATAAGGGGCAGTGGAGTCACCTCTGAAAGGTGCCAGACGCCCAGCAGGGATTCAATACAGCCTCACATTTCTGGTAGCATTTAGGGTAACATGAAGTAAGATTTTGGGGAGCTGCAAGGAGAACTGCAGCTGGCCTCTGTCTGGACTCAGAATAACCTGGAGCTCTGTGTGTTCTGTTTTGGAGACACTGACCCTGGATGCCTCTGCCATGACCTACCCACCCCCTGACATCTGCAGTGCAGGCACAGAGGCCATCCAGCAGTTCCTCTGCAAAGGTAAGCCAGGAGCACCTGGGCTGTGCCCAGAGATGGCATTTCTGAAGGACAGACATTGTGTGAGCCTGCTTGGGGTGGTTGGTGATGCCCTGCACACCTGGTTACCTGGCTGGGTTGGCAAGCAGCACGACAGGAGTCCTTCCCTGAGCCCTGCCACACTGGAATGCAGTGTGGTTTGTTAACAATCAGAGTGGCTGGGTCAGGCTGTCCCAGTGGCCATAAGAGGTCAGTGCACCTCCCATGGTTATTTGGATTTTCTCCTGTGGGAGGATTAGGCATTGTCCAGCTGTCACTGCCTTTGGACAAGGAGAGACACTCGGGAGTCACTCAAGGTCCCTGCTGCCCTCATTTTCTCTGAGGAAGGACCTGGGCCCTGCAGATTGTTTGGAGAATGGTGAAAACAGATGAAGAAGTCAAACTCCCAGATAAGATACTGGGAGTTTGTAGCCACTGTGGTTAATACAGACAGGGAGTTTTGGTGGAGGTTTTATGCTGTGGAAGTGCCTTGCCAGCCATTGGGATATTCCCTGAAAAACCAGGACAGTCAGAACTTATTTTGGTCTGGGCAGTAACATCTGCAGCCCTGCAGAAGTCACCAAGCCTGCACCTGTGTGCAGGGTGTGTTTCTGTCTGAGCAGATCCTTGTCCCGGTGGGGATGGAGTGGCCCCAGAGCTCCCTGTCCATCCTGCCTGAGCTGAATCCTGGTGGGCTGGAGGAGCCCTGCCAGGCACTCCCTGGTGTGTGGGCAGAGGGGGCACAGCTGGAAGCAGTCCCACACAGCAGCCAGCTCACAGCCATGGTGCCAAGGAGGTCTTTGAGCCTCAAATGCTCTTATTTTGTCTCTGGTGCCTTGCAGAGTGTGGAATTGCGTACTACCCTCCCTCACAGCACCCGCTCCCCACGCTGGAGAGCGATGGAGGAGGAACGTCAGTGGATGGGGTGGACAGGACAGTGGAGAAGTACCTGGAGGAGGAGAGTGAGTGGCAGGTGAGGCTCCCCTGCACCAGAGGGTTTGGGATTTGTCTCTGTGCTCCACCAAAGCATCTCACAGCACTTGGCTCATCATCCCCCATCACCTTCCCCTCCATGGGTTGTGTCTTTTGGGATGGAGGGAGCAGCCAGGCACAGTGTGTGCAAGGGGGGCTCATCCTTCCTCAGCTGGGGCTGGTGTCACCACACTTACTCCTGGAAAACACATCCCAAAGAACTGTCCCCATCCTTGAAAGCAGTGATGGAGCCAAGGAACAGGGGTGACAGGGGGACATGGAGTGTGCAGTGTGTTTTTGGGGGGACAACAAACTGCAGAAGAACCTTGTGCTTCCCAGCCAAGTGCTAGACATGTTCAGCCCTACCTGGGAAAGGGGAGGCTGGGCCAATAATTGTGGTAGTTCCTGTGCTCTTTGGCAAGTGCAGAGTCACTGCCTTTACCTCTGGAGAAGCCTGAGTGACTGGACTTGGGTCTTGTGTTCCTCTGCCTTTGGTTGATGTCTTCACTCCGTTAGGGGAGGTTGTACAGTGGAATAATAATATCTACAAAAAAGTACTTCTGGGAATAAATATCTGCTGATATTGCTTATTTTTCAGAACAAATTCTTGGATTATGAGAAGAGGAAGGTAAGGATCAACTCCTGCAACTGCTTTGTCTGAAGCATGGGTCTGCTTCTGGTTTTTGTTTTTTCCATCTTTTTATTTTGTTTCTCATTCCCCTCACCTGGCTGCACTTTTAGTTTGTTCTTTGTGTTTCCCTGGTCTCTGTCTCTTCCCCTGTGCATGGCTCACTTTGAAACAGCCAGAAGCTCCTGGCTTGCTGATCCCCCTTTGCCTTTGGCTTAAGCTGCTCGGAGCTGGCTGCTTCCTTCAGACAAGGGAGTTCTGTGCCATGTGGAGCTGAACCCACCCTGCATTCTGGGCTTCCCTGCACATGTTTATATTGGCTGGTTTGGTATCAGTCAATGCCCAGGGAATTCAGCTTCATGACATGAAAGAGTCTGGAGATTGTTATGAAGGGAGAAGCAGCTTCTGCTTCCCACTCCTTGGGTTCCTGAGGAGAGAACATTCCCCTCCCCTAGACAAGCCTCCTGTCTGCCACTTAGCTTCCCTTCTTCTCTGCAAAGGACTCCTGTCCCTTGCTTTACCTTTTTGCCAGGATATGTTCTTGCTGAGGAAGGAGATTCCTGTCATTCATCTTTCTCCTGATTCCTCTCAGGAAAGAAAAACTCAGGAGAAGCTGGAGTTTGAACGGCGCCTGAACATGGGGCAGCGAGAACAGGCCCTGCTGGTGCAGCAGCTCCACAGCCACAAGGATGGGATCCTGCAGACAGTGAGAGAGGTGGGTGTGCTGGGCAGGGCCCTTCCAGGGCACCCACTGCCTTCCCCAAGCCCACCACCTGCTCCTGGTTTCCCTGCTCTGGGCAGGAGCAGCAGAGGCTGGAGCAGGGGCTGTCGGAGCACCAGCGCTGTTTGGAGGAGGAGAGGCTGAAGCTGCTGCAGCAGCTGAAGGACACAGAGCAGGGCATTGCCAGCCGCATCCAGAAGCTGCTGGAGGACAACCAGAGGTGAGTCTTACTCTGATTTTTTTTGGTCATGTTGTTTGGGCAGTTCATTTCACCCCTGAGTGTTTTGGACCTGGTAAGGATCGATGTCTGGAGGAGCCGCCTTAGCTCCTGCACTGCCAAAGACCCATTTAAAGCACATGGAATTTACATCTTAAAAAAACTGTTTCACAGATGTGTGATGCTGGGATTTTGCAGTGCTATGGAAGAATTTTGAATTCCTCATGGAAGGTGCAAATTGAAATGTTAAGGTGCCCCTGCCTGTGTCTGCTGGGTCTCCATGTGAGCTGGTGCTGATGGGAGGTGCCCAGCCTGCTGAAAGCTGCTCTGCTGTGCCTGACAGCAAAGTTGTTTTCTCTCAGGCACATGGGGGGATTGTTGGTGTTGTCCTGTGCGGGGCCTGGAGTTGGATGATCCTTGTGGGTCCCTTCCGAGTCAGGATATTCTGTGACTCTGTGCTTCTGCCCTCTGGGGGACCAGGATGTTCTACTCAGCTTGATGAAAACCTTTTGTTTTATCTTTTTTTAGGCAAAAACGAAGTTCAGACATTTTGAAGTCCTTGGAGAATGAGAGGTGAGTCTCTGAAACAAACTTGTCTGAAAAAGGGGTGAGAAGCTGGGAAGAGAGCTGGGAGCTTCTTTCAGAGTCATGGTCTGAATCCACCCTAAGTCAGGTGAGGTTCCTCTCACACCTGCAGCTGGCTCTGGTCACTGTTGGAGGCAAGACACTGGACTCAGTGTGCCTGGTCCTACCCAGTCTGGCACAGCAAGTGACAGGTTGATTTTACCTCTTTTTCATCTCTGAATGGGTCTAAATAATGAGTTTGGGAACAAAACTCTGTATTCCAATGTCAAGGACCAACAGAGATCCTCGATCTGCTGGCAATCAAGGCAGTTCTGAGGGTGTTCCAGCAATGTATTCAGGCTGGGAGGAGCAGGTGGGAAGCAAATCTGCCATTGAGCCAACACTCTGAGCTAACTCCACCAAAAGTGACTGTCCCCAGCTCTGCCCTGCCTGTGAGCTGCTCCCTCCCTTCAGCCAGCTGTGCTGTGGCCCAGTAAACTGGGTGAACATCATCCAGTTGTGTGTCAGACTGTTCCCCAGCCACACCAGCTCCTGACCTGGTAAATGGTGGGGGAATGTGCTGGAACAAGGAGAGGGGTGGTGGGGAGGGAGGCCAGGCTGCTGCCTGCAGTGGCACTGCTCACTTGGGCCAGCTGTGCAGGGCTCATCCAGCTCAGCAGAAAGGAGGGCCAGGGGAGGGCCTGGCACTGTCTGGGGAGAGCGTGTGCACGTTGTGTTGATGTTCTGTCTCTCAGAAAAATCAGTTTCCCTGTCTAAAGTCACTGTGCATTTGGCTTTGAGCGAATGTTGTCTCCCATAAAACTTAGGGGTTCTTCACCAAAAAATCACCAAGGCTTTGGTGTCTCTGATAAGCCCAACTTACCTGAGCAGGGTGAACCTGCCCAGCCTTGAGACTCTGAGCTGGGTGGGTAGAGGAAAAGGGATCTTTTGAAGGAGTGGCTGAAAGGTTGTTTGTTGGCAGAATCAGGATGGAACAGCTGATGGCAATAACCCAGGAGGAGACGGAGCAGCTGCGCAGGAGGGAAGTGGCCTGTGAGTCCAGCCAGGTCTTTGGGGAGATGAGGTGAAGGGTCTGGGCCACCAGGAGCAGCTGAGGGGGCTCAGCCTGGAGGAGAAGAGGCTCTGGGGGGACTTTCTCACTCTCTACAACTCTGTGAATGAAACAAGGGTGTATCTAAATGGGGGTCAGGCTCTGCTCCCAGGGAACAAGGGACAAAAGAAGAGGAAACAGCCTCAAGTCCCCCCAAAACTGGCAGAGCCCAACTCCTCTCTGCTCTGGGACAGGGACAGGAGCCAGGGCATGGCTGGGGCTGGGCCAGGGCAGCTCAGGCTGGAGCTCAGGGCAAGGCTCTTCCCCCAGAGGGTGCTGGCACTGCCCAGGCTGCCCAGGGAATGGGCACGGCCCCGAGGCTGCCAGAGCTCCAGGAGCCTTTGGGCAGCGCTGCCAGGCATGCCCAGGCTGGGGTTGCTGGGGGATCCCTGTGGGTCCCTTCCTACTTCCCAGGATATTCTGTGATCTCAGGGTTGGTAGGCAGGGACTGGGCCTCTTAGCACTGAAGAGGTGCAGGCGCAGGCAGGGTGGAGTTTGCTCAGCTGTTTTCCCAATAAAGAGCCACAGGTGGGTGGGTGTGCTCTGGAGTAAGTGGGAAGAGCAAGAGCAATGAGAAAGGAGCCACTGTTGGTTGCAGTGACTGCAGCAGCAGCAGTGGTGGGTGAGTCCTGCTGTGCACACCCAGGCCAGGCAGGCACTGACAGCCCTCTGTCCCCTCTGTCCCCAGCTGCCATGCAGCAGATGCTGGCTGAGACCTACAAGAACAAACTCCTCCAATCGACCTCCGAGTCTCGTCGGCAGGACCTCGTCAGCCAGGCCTGCTCCAGGTGCAGTGGGTGCCTGGGGCTGGTGGTGCTGCTGTGAAATCCCTTTCTTTCAGCAGTGTCCTTCCCATAAATACACCAGGAACCCCTGGAACTGCTGGAATTCAGCAGGACAGCTGTAACAGCCCAGGACAGTGCAAATGGAACTGTCAGACTGCCTTAAATGAGCCACCTTCTAACGACTACAGTTTGCATGTTAATCACACTTCGGGGGAGCTGTCACTTTTTTGCACTGTTTATCTTGCCTTATACATTCTGCTAAATTTGGAGGATGGAGTTAGACCAGTTGTATTCCTGTTTTTTGAGGCACTTCAGTGCCAAATTGTAGCCCAGAGCTGCTCCCCTCGCCTCCCAGGCTGCCTCAAGGTTGCTGTGTGTGCATGGGTAGTACATGAGTGTTGATGAGCATCCTGGCTCACTGTTTACAACAAGATGAGAAATTTCAAACATCTAGCACTGACCAAAACCAGCCTTGTGGGCCTGTGACCTGCTCTACAGGGCCGCAGGAGCCTGTGGTGCAGGTTTGGTTTGGGTGTAGGGAAGGAGGTGTTAGATTTGTGGCCTGCAGCTGTGCAGTGCCACTGCCCTTCCCCTGTTCAGCAAGAAATTCCTCCTCCTGCATTCCCCATTACCTGCTTTTCCTCGGAGTCCCAGAGCCAGCATTAACCCCATGGCACATCCATGTCCTTGCAGCCTGGCTGAGATGGATCAGAAGTTCCAGCAGATCCTGGCTTGGCAGCAGCTGGATCAGAACAAAGCTGTCAGTGAGATCTTGCAGCAGGTTGGCAAAGGAGCAAACTGGTCATGGGGGATGGAGGGAGAGCAGGATCCACAGTGGGTTACAGCAGGAGCAGTGGCTGGGCTGTATGCAGAAGTGATTTTCTTTAACATTACATGCCAAACTTTGAAAATACCTGCTATTCTGACAAACTAACTTGGGTGGTTGAAAAAAATTATTTTTTATCTAGCCAGCAAATTTTCAGAAAGGGCAGAAGCACGGACCATGGGGAACAAAACTGACACGATGATTAAGAGGGGATTTTGAGACAGAATTCGTGTCTTTTGGCAGGTTTCCTGAGGGACTTGGGACAAGCATTTTCAAAGTTTGTTCTCAGAAGTGCTGGGCAGCTGTGCCCTGCAGTACAGCCTGGCTGCTCAGTGCTGCTGAAAAGGAGAGGTGGGGTCACCCAGAGCATTCCAGATGAATGTTTGAATGACATTAATATTTCTCTGTGTGTCTCCAGGGTGGGCTTTACCTGTTGGGCTCTCAGCTGTGTTTCAGGACATTGTTGCTCAGAGCAAGCACCACTCAGGGACTTGTTCCTGAGTCCCTGCAAGGCAGCAGCTTCTGAGCCCATCAGCAACTGCACCAACCACCTCACTAAGCAGGATTTTGCCTGTCCCTCAGATTGAGATGCAGAAAACTGCCTTTGAAGCCCTCCAGGTGAAGAAGGATCTTATGCACAGGCAGATCAGGAACCAGGTGAGTCAGCAACAGAGGAAAGGGAAAGCAGCTCCTCAGCTCATCCTGCTGTTTGGTGAGACCCTGGGAGGAAGAACAAAGTGCTGTGAGCACAGAGCAGGGTCTGAGGACATGGAGAGCTCTGAACAGAGGGTTGGACAGTGTTGGTTGCACTTCAGCTCTGAGGGAGGCAGTGTCAAAGCAGGTTTTGGATCCCTGGAGGTGGTGGCATTGTCACTGCTTCAGTCACCTGCACTGCTCTGGGGGTGATCTGCAGTTGCACCTCTGATTTCCTTCAGGCTGTGT
The DNA here is from genome assembly GCA_024865655.1 of Emberiza elegans. Classification (NCBI taxonomy): domain Eukaryota; kingdom Metazoa; phylum Chordata; class Aves; order Passeriformes; family Fringillidae; genus Emberiza; species Emberiza elegans. Next base: position 68,151,121 of record JALJVW010000184.1, on the reverse strand, counting down.
ACCTGGCAGGGCTGCTGCTTCCACATGAGCCCATTGCATCCATCCAGCTCATCAGAGCTGCACCTTGAGCCATCAGTTCACCTTTCCTTTCCCATTCTCAGCCTGCCTTTCTGAGCTCCATTCCACAGAAGGTGCAGTGATGTGGTTGGGGGGAAGAGCAAGAGCTGGTGGAGCAAGTAGGGGTGGATGATGCAGGATGATGGAAAAGTGGCAGGGGATGATGCAGGAAGGTGGGAAGGCAGCAGTGGTGGATGCAGGAAGGAGGGTTGCTGCTTTCTGACACAGTGCTCCAGAATCTTCCCTCTCCTGATTGGACACTGAAGAAAAGTCTCAGTTCAGGATTTGGTGGATAAACTTGAGGGCTTGGGTATTTTGAGTGCCCCAGTGACCAAACTCTGCTGAAAGCCTTTGACCTGTCTGACAGCTCCACATCATTGCCTGACTTCACCATAAGGGCCCTGCATTTTGCTCCCTCTTGTTCTGTGAACAAAGGGAGTTTGTCCCTTGATGCCAAGGCCGGATCTTTCACCCTTCCCATCCCTTCTATCAGCCTTGATGCCAAGGCTGGACCTTGGGACCCCTCCCACCCCATGCTGCAGGGGCAGGGCAGGGGCAGCGTGGCCTGGGGACAGTTGGTGGCCTGGCAGAGGGGTGAGCTGGGCTCTCATCTTGGCTTTGCTGTGGGACCTTGGGCAACTCACTGCACCTCTCTGTGTCTCAGTTACCCCACCTGAAAGAGCAGGTGTTGTTCTGGGATTGCTGGAGCACCTGGAAACCAGGGCACTGTCCCAGGAGTGTGAGGGTTGAGCTGGGAGGGCCTTGGCTCTGCATTCCAGAGTGGCTGCAAAAGGTTTGGGTGCACGAACTGATTGCAGTGTGAAGCTCCAGACTTGAGCAGAAGTGTTCAGAGTAGAGAGACAGCTGGAGTGGGGGGACACAGCTCCTCAGGTAAAAGAAGAGGGACCCTCAGCACACACATCACCAAAGGGCACAAGCAGCACCTCTGGGTGCTCTGCAGTGCTGCCCTTGCCAGTCAGACCTCATTTTGAAAGAGCATAAATCAAAGTCATTTTAAATGTCAGTAAAAAAATGTTTCATCTTCTGTTTAGATTAAATTAATAGAAACAGAGTTATTGCAGCTGACACAGCTGGAGGTAAAGAGGCAAGAACTGGACACAGAGACACTGCAGGTACGTGGGGCTCTGGGGCTGCCCCCCACCCTCCCTGCTCTGGGATTGCTCCACCTGCTTGCCTTGCTCCTGGCACTTTCCAGATGGGTTCATGCTCAGTCAGAAGGTCCTTCTGCACAGGACACACCAACCCCTGTGTGTCCTGGGAATGTGGGACATCACTGCTGCTCCTAAACATCCCCAGGCATTCTCAGCAGAGAGACAGAGGAGCTCTGATAGGGATGGGCAGTTCCAGGTGTGCTGGGTGGGGAAGGATTTTGCAATCCAGTTTTTGGCTGTCCCAAAACCACCTGCCTCCTGTGCATTGCATGTCCTCTTACATTGTGCTGTGTTTTGGTTTTGACATCATCAGCAGTCACACATTGAGGAATGCCAGGTTTAGCTTCAGCAGCTTGGCTTTAAATTTTGTTTTGTGATGATTTGCATCAGTTCTTTTCTTCTGTGTGCCATGTGGCAGGTCAGGTCACCTGTTTAGTCAGCCCACAATCAGTGACAAACAGGCAGGGCAGTCACAGAGCAGTGGTAAGTGCTGGCTCCAGGCAGCAGTGCCTGTCCTGGATCCTTCAGGTGCCAGGTTTGGGTTGTGCTGCCTGGACTCACTCAGCTCCTCTTGTCACTCTGTGGTGTTGGAGGGCACAGGGTGGGACCACCCAGAGTTCCTGCAGGGCAGACCAGGTGTGAGCACAGGAGCTGCAGGGCAGTGCAGGAAGCAGAGCTCTGCCCTGCAGTTTCAGCGCCAGGAGCTGAGGAATGAGGCCTGAACACCTGGATCTGCCTGGATCCCCCTGGATCCCCCTGCCCTTGCTGCTGTGCCCCCCAGAGGGTCCCTGCTGCGCTGGAGCAGCTCCTCCTGTCATCTCTTGTCCCTGTCCCTCCCTGGAGGTGCTGATGCTGCTGCCTCTGTGGTCACCTGGAGGTGGGGCTGGCCTGGGGGGCAGCTGCTCCTCTGTGGGGGCCTTGTCCCTGTGCAGGTGCTGATCCCAGGCTGGACAGGCCTTGCAGCCCCCCTGGGGCAGTGCGAGGTGTCCCTGCCTGTGGTAGGGCGTGCGATGAGATGGGTTTTAAGGTCCCTTCCAGCCAAACTAGTCTGGGATTCTGTGATCAATGAAGGCTTCCCCAGACTTCAGGGTGTAACAGAATCCTTGTCCCTCTGTTGTCCTTGTGGCTGATGGCCACTGGCCTCTGCTCAGGTATGGGTGAGCTGGGACTGAAGCTGCAGAGGGGCCATGATGGGACATTCCTGAGCCATTTAACTCTCCACTGCCAGGGAGTGGCTTCAGGATGCCTGGCCTTGCCCTGGTGTGCTTGGGGTGAGGCCTCAGGGAAAGGAGCATCCCAAAGGCAAGGGGATCTCACCTGTCCTGTTTACCTGCAGGACTCCAGACCTACTTCCAGGTGCTTTTCTCAGTTGGACAGGGCTTGGAGCAACCTGGGACAGTGGGAGATGTCCCTGCCCATGGCAAGGGTGACACTGGATGGGCTTTAAGGTCCCTTCCAACCCAAACCAGTCTGGGATTCCATGATTCTAAGGAGGGGTGCCATGGATACTTTTGGCTGAGCTCCTGATGCAGTGAGGAGGCAGCTGCTGCAGCCAGGGCGGGCTGGGGCTGACAGAGCAGTGCAGGGCTGAGGGAGCAGCTTCAGCTGGAGAGGATCTGAGCTGTGGGGCACAGGGATTGCACAGCCACGGGGGCTGCTGTGGGTGTGGCAGGGGCTTTGCTGGGAGCACTGGGGGCAGCACTGGGGGCAGCAGTGCGGGGCTGGGGCTGCCAGAGCTCTCCCGTTGCAGGAGGCGGTCATGGAGCAGCGCCGGGCACTCGGCTGCCTCCTGCAGCAGCTGCTCAAGGAGAAGAAGCAAAGGGAGGAAGAACTGCAACAAATCCTGGTAATGAAGCCCCTCATGCAGTGCTGTGGGTGGGGAAGGATTTGGGTTGGCTGCAGGGAGAGTCCATGGCTCGGTGTGGGAGTGAAGGGGAGCTGAGCAGGGCTGTGTCCAGGTCCAGAAGCCAGTTTAGCCCCAGGAAATTCTAACATAAACCCGGGGGGCACAGCAGCACTGCCTGGGGCAGCAGGGGCACCATCATCACCCCCAGTGACCCTGCTGGGAAGGGAGTGGGCAGCAGGATGAGCACAAGGGATGGGAGTTGTGGTCTTGCAATCCTGAAAATCTGCAGACCCTCCTGAGCCTCAGGAGACCAGGACACAGCCCTGTATGGGGTCAAAGTGGGGCCAGCCTGCAGGAGCCAGAAATGCTGTCTGACCCCCCTCACAGCGCTCTGGCTGGGCCCTGCAGTGCCCAGGCTGGGGGTTCCTCCTCACACCCATCCCTGAACACCCCGGCCATGTTCCCTGGGGCTGCTGAATGAATTGAGTTTGTTTTTCAGCTGGAAATGGAGGCAAAGAGCGAAACCAAGCAGGAGAACTACTGGCTGATCCAGTACCAGCGCCTGCTGAACCAGAAGCCCCTCTCCCTGAAACTCCAGGTGCTGCTGCTGTTGCTGCTGCCACTGTGGCTCTGCTTTGCTCTTGGGGGGGTAGCACAGCTCCCTGAGCTAAGGCTGCGAGCAGGCCACAGAGCCCTCACACAGACCCAGTGCTGCCCACAGTGCTCTGAGCTCCCTCATTCCTGCCTGTGGAGGGGTGGAGCTGCCCAGGTCCCTGTGGTGCCAACACCTCAGCTGTTCCCAGCAGGAGCTGCTGTCCCAGCCCCAGACTGCTGCTCAGGAACAGAAGACACTTGAGTACCTTCCAGGCAGGGCTTCTTGTTCCAGCTGAGCACCCAAAGGGCTCTGCTTGGCTCCCCAAATTCCCCTTCAAACACGACTGAGTGCAGCAACTCCTGCCCATTCCTGCCCCTGATGGCCTGAGCCAGGAATTCATGCTGGGCAAGTCCCCTCAGGGTGGGCACAAGGAGCTGATCTGAGCTCTGCCTGTGCTGCAGACTGGCCTGAGCTGGCAAAGCAGGGGCTGCTGCAGGCATGGATTGCCAAGGGCATTGTTTCATGTGTGAGAGGAGCTCCCTGGGGCTGCAGCTCCTCCCGAGGGGCAGCTCCCCTCTCTGCTCTGGGACAGGGACAGGATCTGAGAGCACGGCTGGGGCTGGGCCAGGGCAGCTCAGGCTGGAGCTCAGGGCAAGGCTCTTCCCCCAGAGGGTGCTGGCACTGCCCAGGCTGCCCAGGGAATGGGCACGGCCCCGAGGCTGCCAGAGCTCCAGGAGCCTTTGGGCAGCGCTGCCAGGGATGCCCAGGCTGGGGTTGCTGGGGGGCTGCCCTGGGGGATCCTGGTGGGTCCCTCCAGCTCAGGGGATTCTGTGATTCCCAGACCTCAACATTTTGAACTGTGCCCATAAAACACCTGGGGCCAGAGCTGCTCCAGCTGTTGGGTTTCCAGGTTTTGGTGTGTTTGGGATGCAGCAGAGCTGGAGCAGGACAGGCCAGGGATGAGCACAGCCTCAGCCCTGCTGCTGCCTGGCCCCAGGGGCACAGTCTGGGAGCTCATTCCATGTTTTGCAGGAGAAGGGTTTGGAGCAGCAGCTGGTGACCCTGCTGCTGGAGCTCTCTGCTGAGCAGTACGTGCCAATCTTCGCTCACCACCGAATATCCCTGGAAACACTGGGCACCATGAATGCCAGTGACCTGGAGAAGGTACGAGACAGCAGAGCCACAGTGTGGGACAGCAACAGCAGGGATTGTCCCTGTCCCTGCTCAGAATCCAGCTGTGCCTGGCTGGATGCTCTGCTGTGTCACCTCCCCCACAGGGACAGTGTTGTATTTAGCATGTTTCAGGAGTCCTGTACCTTTCTGGTGTTGTCTCATGGGCAGCAGATCTTCACAGCACAGACTCTGGGTCTTCTCAGTCAGGGCTCCTCCAAGGCTCTCCCTGACCAGCCAGCCCACCCCCTTTTATCCCAGTTACGTTGACTGGCCACAGCTGCTGCCCAATGAAGGGCATCACAGCTGCAGCCCATCAAGAATAACTGGGACCTGCCAGGGCAAAACTTATACACAGCTATTCAATTACAATATAGATATATTTTACATGGGACTTAAGGCCACCTATACAATACATATATTTTCAAGGGCCTCCTATAGGACAGGTGCCTGTGCTGCTCTGCCTGTCCCTGTGGGCAGTGGCTCTCCCAGACCCCTGCAGGGTGAGCTGCAGCCTGGCTCCCTCTTCCAACATCCTCCAGGTGCTCTCTGTAGCAGAAATAGCACCAAGGAATTCCTGGTGCCTGGCAGAGGGGCTTTCCTTGGCATGGCCACGTCTTGCCAGCAATGCCCAGGAGTTTTCAGTGTCCCCTTGGGGACATCAGCCTGTGTCCCTTTGTGGCCAACACGCTCCTCTTTCCCCACAGCTCGGTGTGACAGAGGCTGGCCTGCAGCATGCCATCCTCAGGAGGGCTCGGGAGATCCTGGCTGTGGCCACGAGCATCCCAGGTACCCCCCGTTGTTTTCTGCCGCGTTTTACCCTCTCAGCAGGTACCTGAGCCTGGAGCAGGGAGCTCTGTGGGTCAGACCCCGCCTGTGGGTGTGTGAGTGTGAGGAGGGCAGGAGGGCTTCGGGGGGCGATGGGCAGCGCTCAGGGCACTCAGCTGGCTGCGCTTGCAGAGCTGCGGAGGGCAGAGGACAGCGAGGCCCCTGCGGGCCCCGAGCCCAGCGCTCCCCTGGAGGAGCCCCCGGGCCCCGCGGCCCCCACGGCCCCAGCGCTGCCGGGGGACGAGAGGAAGTCGGAGTGCGTTGTGTGCATGGAGCAGGAGGTGAGAGCCGGCACCGCCCGGGATGGAGCCGGGCGCGGAGGGAGGGCGGGATCCAGCGCAGCCCCAGCTCTGCCCGGCCCTGGCAGTGCCCAGTGCTCATCCCGCCAGCTCCCGGGCACGGCCGGGCTGGGCATCGCAGCGGGGATGGGGGAGAGACGGGCAGGGCAGGGATGGACGGGGCAGGGCCGGGCAGGGACGGACCGGGCTCTGTGCGGGCTTGGGCAGGAGCTCGCTGAGCTCCCCCCCCGGCCCTGGGCAGCGCTCACGGGGCTGCTCTGCTCAGCTCAGCCCCGCCGTGTCCTGCCCCGTGTCCCATCTCGTCCTTCCCTGTGTCCCATCGCGTCCTGCCCTGTGTCCCATGGTGTCCTGCGCAGCCCTGCCCCGCACACCGGGGGGACAGAGATCAGGGTGCGGGGCTCTGTCCCCACTCTGGGTCCCCGCGGGTGCTCCCCCGTGCCGAGGGCGGTGTTCAGGGCCAGCAGCACTCTCCGTGTGCCCCGTTTGTCTCTCCCCCAGCCCCAGATGATTTTCCTGCCCTGTGGCCACGTCTGCTGCTGCCAGGGCTGCTGCGATCGGCTGCCCTCGTGTCCGCTGTGCCGCCAGGACATCGCGCAGCGCGTCCGCATCTTCCACAGCGCCTAGGCCGGCCCGGAGGCACCGGCCCCGCTCCGGGCTGTTCCCGCTGCCGCTCATGTCCCTGGAACAGCCCACGGCCGGCACTGCCCTCCCCGCGCTGGGAGCCCCCGCATGCTCCCGGCTCCCCGGGGCTCCTTCAGTGAATCCCTTCCTGCTGCCCGCCCCGCGTCCCCGTGCCGGGGTGACAAACCGGCCGCAGCTGCGGCTCCTCCTCTCCCGCAGAGGTGTTTGCTGTCAGAAAGGCCCCGGGGGCTCACAGGGACACGGGGAGCGCTTCCAGCAGTGCTGGCCGGAGGGGGGGGGAATTTCCCGTGGGATCATTCGGTCAGGACGTGCTGTTCTTGGTGTGCTCACGCTGCCGTGCACCTCTGTCATGCCAAAGGTCTGGGGCTTCGGCTCTGGAGCCCCACAGGAGCTGTCTGGGTCTGCAGCCTCAGGCAGGCAGAGCCAGGAGCTCCGCAGCCCCCAGTTCCTGCCACACCCCGGGTCTGGAGGGACCTGCCCTGGCCACAGCAGCCCGTGGGGGTCCCTCATCCACAATCCAGGCAGGGAGCAGAAAGTGCTGCTGCCGCTGGACAGCGCTGGGGCAGGGCTGGGGCTGTGCCCAGCTCCGGACCGCGGTGTCTCTGCTCCACTGTCAGTGACCAGTAACAATTCCTGTCTGCCCTCGGCTCTTGACCCTGAAATACAGAAATGCTGCCACGAGCTCGGTCCCACCACACCTTCCCCAGGAGCAGCCATTAAATGCAGCTGGTTTCTGCTGGGGGTGTTTGCTGCCTCTTTCCTTCTGCAGGGAGGGATGGCTGGAGCAGGGACGGGGCCACCACCCCATGCCCGGCTGTCCCAGTGTCACCTCCTCCTTCTCATCTTCTTGTCAGAGAAGAATTTGAGCCTCTGGGCCTCCTCCCAGGGTGTTGCTCACCTCCGCTGCCCCAGGGACGTCCAGGCAGGGGAGACCTTGGACCCTGCGCTTGGGTTGCCTCACATGAGCTGCCCCATGCAGAACATCCCAGTGGGACACGTGTGTGGCCTCGTGGAGGTGCCCAGTGCCACCAGTGTCCTGGGGACGTGCCACAGCACCAGGGCCGGCGCCTTGGGAACACCCTGGGGCTGTTTTTCCAGCCTCTGTTTTCACGTTTTGCTGCTGCTGCCCATCAGAGCAGGCAGGTCCTGTGGGGAGGGGCAAGGGGCTGCACTAGGAGCGGCTGGGGCTGGGATGGAGTATGGGAGCCCTGGGGCGGTGCCCGAATGAGGGCAGGGAGGGTCATGGAGCAGCCTCACTCCTCCCGGCTCCCCTTCCCTCGGCATTCCCTGGGGGTCGGGGAGGAGGAGGGAGTCACAAGCCCTGGCCTGAGGGAGGAGAAGGAAGAGGAGATCCAGCCCCGCAAGGAGTCCCCTCTGTGCCCCCTCCCCAGGGACTCTCAGGGACCACACGGGGACCCCACGGGTCGGGCCGGACAGGGAGGAGAGTCCCGAGGGCTGCCCCGACAGCCGGCCGGCAGCAGCGAGGCTGCAACAACCCGTCCATCCCCTCTGCCCCCATCCCACCGCCCCCTCCATCCCCTCTGCCCCCTCCATCCCTCTGCCCCCTCCATCCCCTCTGCCCCCATCTCACCGCCCCCTCCATCCCCTCTGCCCCCTCCATCCCGCCCGGTGGCCGCCGGGCCGTGCCGGGGGTGGCGGGGGGTGACAGGAGCTCAAGGTTCGCTCGGGGACAAGGAAGAGGAGCCAGCGGCTCCCGAGCGCCGGCAGGGCCGGGCTGCGCTTCATGGCCAGGGCCAGCACGGCCCCACTCAGGGACAGCCCCGCTCAGCCACGGGGCAGACAGAACAGCTGGAGCATCACCCAGCACTCCGGGCACTTCCTGAGACTGCGGGGAAAAGTAAAATAATAATTAAAAAAAAGCTCCCTTCGGCCCCAGCAGTGCGGGGACCCCAGGGCTGGTGGGAAATGGGTGCTGCTGCACCCACTGCTCAGCTGGCCCTAAAGTTCATTAACAGCGATAGAATCCGTGCTTGGGAAGTGCTGAGAGCATGATGGGTTTGGAACGGGAAAAGGGAAAGAGCAGCAGGTGTTTAGGGGCAGCAGCTCTGCGGTGGAGGAGGAGCGTTCCCTGTTCCCGGTGCCGCTCCAGCGCCCGCCGAGCACCCTGGGGCCAGGCTGAAGTTCGGGGGGGGGCGGCCGCCCCGGCCCCCTCAGCCCTCCCCGGGCTCGGCCATCGCCGCCCCCCGCCTTCAAAAGCGGCGGGGCCGGGCCGTGCCCGCGGAGCGCGATGGCAGCGGGGCCCGAGCCCGGCCGGGAGTGCGGCATCTGCTACGAGGCGTACTGGGGTGCCGGGGGGGGCCCGCAGCTGCTGCCCTGCCGCCACTCGCTGTGCCAGCGCTGCCTCCGCAGGCTCGTGTGCCGCGCCGCCAGCGTGGCCTTCGTCAGCTGCCCCTTCTGCAGGATGGTGACGCTGCTGCCCGAGCCGGCCCCGGCCGCCACAGCGGAGCCGGGAGAGCGGCAGCCGGAGAACGGCGGCGGTGCCCCCCCGGACCCCGGCCAGGGCTCGTCGCGCTCCGTGGCCGCGCTGTGCTCGTCCACCCCCGTGTTCGCCGTGAGCAGCTCGGTGTCCCCCTGCGGCCTCCGCCGCGGCTCCGAGGCCCCCCACGCCTTCGTGCTGGGGCTGCTGGGCCGGGGGCTGCTGCTGGACACGCAGCCCCCGCTGGCCTCCATGGAGAACCTGCGCCTCGGCTTCGCCGCCGGCATCCTCGTGCTCATCGTCTCTACCTTCTTCCTGCTCGTCTTCCTCAAGTAGGTCCGCATGGCGGAGCGGGGCTCCCAGCCCGGTGGATGGAGCCGGTGATGGGTCAGGGACTGCTCGGGCTGCGGCCACGGCTCAGCACCCGTCTGGATCCAGCCCTGGGGCCCGCAGGACGCTCGGCTGCCCCGCGCGAGAGCCGCCGGCCATCAGACTCTTTAAAAATTAACTTATTACAGCGCTTTCCTGCCCCAGGGTCCGGCCGTGCTCTCGCTCGGTCCCGAAGGCCCCGGGCCCGCTCGGCGGGAGGCGCCGTGTGGGGCCGCGGGGCCGGACCATGGCCCGGCGGCCTGAGGGGCCGGACGGTCCCGCAGCGCTGCCCGGGGCCGAAGCTGTTCCAAGGCGACTCCAAGGCCTTTGCCGGCAGGAGAGAGCCCGGAGCGATGCCCGCAGAGCGAGGAGGCAGCCGGGGACGGGCTCGGCCCCTCAGAGACACCAGACATTAAAGCCAGCCATGGGTCCAGCGCCGCGCCCGCAGCTTCTCTGTGAGTCCTTGAGCCTCGGCAGGCAGGGCAGGGGCTGAGCATCAGCATGGAGCAGGGGCTCCTCTCGCCCGTGGGCCCCCAGCAACCCTGGGCACGTCCTGGGCAAAGTTCGACCGCGGGTTCAGCCACCTCCGGCCGGAACTCAGCTGCCGGGGTCAGCGTCAGACCCCAGCACAGCCCCTGAGGCCGGGTCCCGTCCCCTCTGGGCAGCCTGGCAGCGTCCCTCCCTCCCAGGGGCTGCTCTGCCCCTGGGAACCCACAGCTGCCCCCCCTGCACCCCAGGCAGGTGCTCACAGGCACAGACAGGGTTAATTTCCATCCCGAACCGAGTCCAGGCCGGGTGGGGAAGGGTTGTGGCACTTGCTGGGCCTGAATGGGGTGTGGGGAACAAGTTTCAATCCCAACTCTTGCACCCCAATCCTGCTCAGGGCTCCCAGGCACAGTGGAGCTGAACCTTTCTGCAGCCCCAGAGCAGCTCAGGAGGGACTGGGCTCTGCAAAGGCCTGGAGCTGCCCAAGATCCCCTCCCTAAAATGTGAGGGGAACCAGGCAGGTGCCCTCTGTGACCATCAAAGTTCTTTGTGCTCCAGCTTCTCACCCCAACCCATTCCAGTGTGAGCGCCTGGTGGCCGTGCTGGCCGTGCCGGGTGGCGGGGTGACAGGAGCTCAAGGCCTGGGTGGATGGAGCCAGCGGTGATGGGTCCGGGGCCATGGCCAGGGGCTGCACGGCCCCACTCCCAGGGGCTCAGCGCCACCCAGAACAGCTGGCATCACCCAGCACCCGGCACTTCCTGAGACTGCGGGAAAAAGTAAAATAATAATTTAAAAAGGGCCCATGGGGCTAGGGCTGGTGGGAATTTGCACCCACTGCCAGCTGGCCCTAAAGTTCATTAAGCATGACCATCAGACTCTTTAAAAATTAACTTATGGGAGGAGGAGCGCTTTCCTGCCCCAGGGGTCGGGGGGCGGGCCGTGCTCTCGCTCCGTCCGAAGGCCCCGGCCCGCTCGGCAGCCAGGCGCCCGGTGGGCGCGGGCGGACCATGGCCGGCGGCCTGAGCTGCTGCCCTGCCGCCAGCGGTGATCCTGCCCGCAGGCGCTGCCAGGGGCCGTCAGCTGTTCTGCAGGATGGTGACGCTCCAAGGCCTTTGCCACAGCGGCGGGAGAGCGGCAGCCGCGGCGGTGCCCGCGGGCAGAGCGAGAGGCAGCGGAGGGGACGGGTGTCCCCAGGCTCGGCCTCAGGAGACACCAGACATTAAAGCCAGCCATGGGTCCAGCGCCGCGCCCGCAGCTTCTCTGTGAGTCCTTGAGCCTCGGCAGGCAGGGCAGGGGCTGAGCATCAGCATGGAGCAGGGGCTCCTCTCCTTCCCGGCCCCCAGCAACCCCCTTGGGCACGTCCTCAGCAAAGTTCTCCGCGGTTCAGCCACCTCCGGCCGGAACTCAGCGCCCGGGGTCAGCGTCAGCCCCAGCACAGCCCCTGAGGCCGCATCGTCCCCTCCGGGCCCTGGCACGTCCCTCCCTCCCCGGGGCTGCTCTGCCCCTGGGAACCCACAGCTGCCCCCTGCACCCCAGGCAGGTGCTCACACAGGCACAGACAGGGTTAATTTCCATCCCGAACCGAGTCCAGGCCGGGTGGGGAAGGGGTTGTGGCACTTGCTGGGCCTGAATGGGGTGTGGGGGGAACAAGTTTCAATCCCAACTCTTGCACCCCAATCCTGCTCAGGGCTCCCAGGCACAGCAGAGCTGAACCTTTCTGCAGCCCCAGAGCAGCTCAGGAGGGACTGGGCTCTGCAAAGGCCTGGAGCTGCCCAAGATCCCCTCCCCTAAAATGTGAGGGGAACCAGGCAAGTGCCCTCTGTGACCATCAAAGTTCTTTGTGCTCCAGCTTCTCACCCCAACCCATTCCAGTGTGAGAGCCCAAGGAGCCACAACACAAAGGGATCTTCTCTCCTTTCCCAGGAGAGGGCTTCAACAAGAACAGACAAGAACAGCTTCTAAATAAAATTATCCCCAATTTAAGTCAGAGCAAAGTCAGTTTTCAGGTGATAGATGAAGCCAGACAAAAGTAAAGCCACTGCAAGCAAAAAAAAAAAAAAATCAGGTCTAATTGCACTTTATTTTCCAAGAAGTGAAATGCAAATCCCTCAGGGTGTCTATCTGTAATGCGGAATGAGAAGTGGAAGTTGTTAGTATGAGCAATGAGCACCCTGGGACACTGCATGGATGGGTCCAGAGGCCACACCAGGGCACTGACACTCAGAACAGCATAAGTGCCCCCCAAAATCCAGTTCCAAACACCCTCACATTGAGCACTGAGTGATGCCCAGGAGGCCCAGCTCAGGTCACCCTGCATGGCAGCACAGTGGCTGTCACAGGCTTTGGTCTCTGCCCCAATTTCAGCTGCATTTGGCAACTTGTGGTACTGAGGATGGGGCACAGGGACCGGCCACACCCCAACAGCAACACCCAGTGCTCTTTTGGGTGTTTTCCTCCCAAGAAATCACCTTTAGGGGGACAGAGATCTGAATCCAATAGGGACTGTAAAGGCAGGTGTAGAAACTAAACATAGAATTAGTAGAATTAGTTTAAGTCCTTTGATTTTATGCAGGGGTTTATTTATTTTAAAGACTTCTGGGATGAAGTTGTAGTTAGTGCCCATGAGTGGAGAATAAAAGTGCTGTGACAGCCCCAGGCTGTTTGCCCTCACTCCTTTGCCCTCCTGGTCCCCTCAGAGTGCAGGGGACACCCCAGCCTGCCCAGCCCAGCCCCTCTGTACAGTCTGACTGGTGCTGGGATGGTCACACTTCAACAGCAGCAGAGCCAAAGGCACGGGAGAGGGGCTGGGCTGTGGGGAAGGACTTCCCAACCACACAGCACAGCCCAGAGCTGGGGGGCTGCTCCCACAGGGAAACACAGCCAGCAAAAGCCGCCTCAGCTCTGGGCACGGGAGGAGCTGAGCTGCGTCTGACTGACACACAGCAGGGCCTGGGCTCCTTGTACCATCACAGCTGCTCAGGCCCTGCTCTATCAGAGCTCCAAGGCCCAGCAGCATCTGTGCCACAGCTCTGAGTCAGTGCCCACCTGAACCACCTCAGCCCCCAGGGGCTCACAGAAACACCTGACTGGGATTCCTGGGGGAACCTCCAGTGGCACATGGCTCAGACACAGCGGGGAGAAGGTGCAGAGTCCCTGGGAGCCACCTGGGGACTGAGAAACATTGGAAGGAGTTCATCACTGGGGAAGGAGATTTTAGTCTGATTTTTTAACAGGGTATTGCCACTGCAGGGTCCTGCCAGACTTGCTCTGCTGATGCTCTTCACCAAGTTCCTATTTGCAAAAAAGTTTGAGATTAATGAATCCAGGGCTCAGGGGAGGGGGACAGTGGGTGGCTCCTGCACTCAGCCCAAGCCCAGAGTGATGGGGCTGAGCACCCACAAGTGCAGGAAGAGGCCCCTGCTGCCAGCCCCCATCCAGCTGCAGGACAAGAGCTGGGAGTCCCTGGTCATTCCCAATGTCCCACGTGGGCAGCTCGCCATGGGCTCAGAGCACAGGAAGAGGCCATGCCCAGAGGAGAGGGCTCAGCAGCCACATCTTCATCCCAGCCAGTCCAGGTCATCATCATCATCGTCACCAAAGAGCGGTGCGGGAGGGGGACGCCCCTTCATGCTCTGCAAAGCACACCAGAGGGAAACTGCTCAGCCCCAGCAGCTTCCTGGCATTTCCTGATCACCACAATCACCTGGCATTTCCTTATCACAAACTGCTCTGCAATCTCTGCCAGCTCCGAGGAGCTGGGAACAAGAAGCCTCATTACCCAAGTTTTTATTTCTCATGTGAGGGTATGCTGTTCAGATTAGGTTTAGATTAGATAGCAGGAAAAAAACTCTTGCTGGGAAGGAATGTAAAGCATTGGCACAGGCTGCTCAGGGCAGTGTGGAGTCACCATCCCTGGCAGTGTTCAAAAAGTGGGTTGATGTGGTACTTGAGGACATGGTTCAATGGTGAATGATGCTACATGGATGGCTGGACTTGATCTTAAAGGTCTTTTGCAACCTTGAGGATTCTGTGGTTCTATGATTGCAGGCTAAGAAGGACTGGAGAGGGGCCAAACACTAAAACCCTTCAATTAACCTGGCAAGTCCCACTGATTTAATGCCAGCAGGAGTCTGTCACCACTGCCTCAGCCAAGCCAGCCCTTCCCAGCTCAGTCACCCACCCCAGACACTCCTGATTTACACAGGGAATGGTTGGGCAGCCCTGGGCTCAGCCAGGCCCCCACTGCCACAGGGAGGATGGTACAGACAAGCTCCAGACCATGCCTCAATCAGAGCAAACACCCAAATACCCAAATACATACCACCTCCTCCTCATCCTCCTCTTCTGAGGGAACTTGAGGCTTCAGTGGCTTAGGAGATGCTGTTTCAAAGAAGTTGTCTTCCTCAAAGAGGCTGCAAGGAGATAAAGAATGAGCATCTGGCTCTCAGAGGATGGCATTTGCTTTTACAAGTTCTGTTACTGAGGTGACAAAGCTTTGTCACTGAGGGAAGCCTTTGTGGCAGGTACTGCTCAGCAGTGCCGGGCAACTCTGGGACCTGGCAGGCACCAGGATCACTGCACAGGAACTGCACACCCCCTGGGAATGTTCACTGCCTCCAGCACACAGGAGGCTGCTCTGGGGCTGCTGCCAGTGGAATGTGCCCTGGGCAGCCTGGTCTGTGCCAGCTCCTGGCTGGTGCCACCCAGTGCAGCCCCAGCCTGTGCTGTCCTGCAGCAGGGACACACCTGGGCCTGCTGCTGTCCCAGCCCCAGCTGACCCTGGCACCCAGCACCACCCCTCACCTGGAATCTGTGTGCCTGGGGCTGGAGCCCAGTTCCTGAGATCCTGGAGCTTCTCCCAGGACAGCTGAGCCTGGCTCTGCTCTGCTGGACACTGAGGCAGGTTCCTGCTCAGAGCCAGCTCCATCCCAGGGGTCTGTGCCACTCCCCTCCTCCCCATTTAAGGGAGGAGGTTCTAAACTTCCCCCAGCCTCCTCTGCCTTCTGCTCCACAGCTGGACATGCTGGAGGTGCTGCCTCATCCCCCTCTCCTGGCTTGGCTCCTGGAACAGAAGGCTCTGCTGATCCTGGAACAGAAGGCACAGCAGAGGGATCCTGTTCTGGGCCAGCCTTCCTGATGGGAACACTGTCCAGCCCCTGCTCCAGCCCAGGAACAGGCTGTCCTGCAAGCACAGGCTCCTTCTCAGCATCCAGGCTGGAATCAGCTCTGGGAGGGAGATGCTCCTCCTGAACCTTCTCTTCCTCTGCCACCCCACTGCTCTGTGTGTCCTGCTCCTCCTCAGGAGCTCTGGGCCCAGCAGGGTGAGGAGCAGCCTGGCCTTGCTGCTCAGGCTGCAGGGAGCCTCTGGTCACTTCCCCAGGGTCAGCTGGGGGTGCAGGGCTCTGTGCTGGGCTGTGCTGCAGGGCCTCTCTGTGCTCAGTCTTTGCTTCAGGTGACCCCTCCTGTTTCCCTGCTCCTGTGCCACATTCCTCATTTTCACTGCCATGCTCTGGTTTCTCCTGCTGCCTGTTGAGCAGCTGCAGTGTCACAGTCTGGAAAAGGGAGTAGAGAGAACACAAGTTACACCCTAAATACAAACCATCACAGATCCCTGAATCACCTCCTCCTACCAGGCTGCTTTGCCACCCACAACAAATCCTCCTTCAGTTATTTCAGTCCCACAGCACAGATTGGAGGTTTCAGCCCAAGGCTCTCTCTCTTCTCTCACCACTGCCATACCTTGATAGTGTTCATGACCACCCCCAGGACTGTCCTGCCACTGTACATCTCATCCAGCTCAAATTCACCCCGAAGAGACTGAAATACACCATTCATTATCTTCTTTACCTGCAAAACAGCACGACAGGAAACAGATACCATTCATTAGCACGTGAAGCACTGCACTCAACACCAGGCGCTTCTCCAAGGGAAGGAACAATAAATCCAAACACACACAGGTGTTTTTTCAAATAATCTACTTTCCCAACCAAAAATCCTCACATCAGGCCACCTTAACTCAGACCACTCTATGTGACCCAAACTTATCCCCCCAAACTAAGGCAGGCTGCACAAAGCCAAGGCAGACTGGCATTTCTTTCTTATTTTAGTTTTTAAATCTAAACCTCAAATGTAGAGTTTTAATAAGAAATAGAAGTCAGACAACAAAGTGGGCAGCAGGAAGATGGAGTGAGGCTGTCTACAAGGGATGGAATGACAGGACACAGGGAATGGCTTCCACTGCCAGAGGGCAGGGCTGGATGGGACATCAGGAAGGAGTTGTTCCCTAGGAGGGTGGGGAGATCCTGGTACAGGGTGCCCAGAGCAGCTGGGGCTACCCCTGGATCCCTGGCAGTGCCCAAGGCCAGGCTGGGCAGGGCTTAGAGGAATCTGGGACAGTGGAAGGTGTCCCTGCTCATGGGAGGGGATGGAATTGATGAGCATTAGGTCTCTTCCAACCCAAACCATTCTGTGTGACCATGACTCTAGGATAAAATTCCATCCCTTCTTCCTCTGTTACTACAAGCACAGTGCTCTCTAGAGAAAATTCTGTTTTTCCTTCTTATGTCAGTTCAAAGAGAAATAATTCAAAGTAAATCAATTTGCTCAGGAAGGAGAAGTCCTGGAGGGTCCAGCTCACTTGCTCAGTGTAGTCTGCAGGGGAAGATCCATCCTGATCCTTCTGCAGGTCTCGGAGCCGTTCCTCGTAGCGAGCCCTCAGTGCCCCCACGTCTGCCTGCAGGGCTGAGTACTGCCAGGGGAGAGGCACCCTCAGAGCTGCTCCCACACCACAGCCCCACCACAGGGTCACCCGGCAAGGGCTGCACTGAGGCACTAACTCTGAGAGGGGTTTTAAGCATGGCACAAAAGATCTGGCTCAAAGAAACAGCACCAAAGTAAGGACAGCCAAGCCAGCTCCTCAAGCGCCACCAAGAGTAGGTGGGTGCAGCATCACTGAGATCCCAGTGAGATAAAGGCTGTGCCTGTTCTGGTTTTCTGGAAACCACATGAAATAATCCCTTCCCCACCACATTCTGGAACTCCCATCCCTGTTATTCTGGACCTAGCCTGAGGTTGGTGGTCCCTGCACTCCAGTTCCCATCCAGCTGCTGTGTTATTCCTTTACCTTCTCTTGGATAGGCTCCAGCTCCTCCAAACGCTGCTGAGCCTCAGACAATTTCTGCTCCTCTGCTTTTTTCGAGTGTTTGAGAGCTGTGAGCTGAAACACAAGAAGCAGAGCAGGTCCAGCCCCTGGCAGTGTCACCCACTCCAAGCAGCCACTCAGGACAGTGCACGGAAGTGGAAGCTGTAGCTGCAGTTCAGCACTATCAGCACCTTGGCTCTCCCTCCTCCATAATAAACCCAACCCAACCCCTGCACCTGCAGATGGCCAAGATCAAGCTCCACAACAGGCAGGGAGTTAAAGTCAAGCCCCAGTTAGGTGGGAGAAGACTGTTGGTTCCAGCTGCTGGTGTTTAGTGCCCATCACAGCAATGAAGAACAGATCTTTACCTTCTCTTCCAGCTGGGCCACCTGGTGCTGCAGGGAGTCCCTCTGCTCACACAGCTCCTGGCACTGCCGGGCATGCTGCTCCTTGGCTGAGGCCAGGGCACGCTCACACTTGGCTTCACACTGGGACTCCAGCTCTGCCTGGATCACTGACAGCTGCCCATGGCACAAGAGACACCATCAGGAACACACACACACACACAGGGATTTGTGTTTGTGCAGGAGGTGAGAGCCAGGGCTGGACACCCACAGACAGAGTGCAGCCACCAGGCTCACACCCACACCTCTCACTTCAGCTCCAGCCACAAAGCCCCAGATGATCTGGCTCAGATTTCAGACCTCTTGGCATATTTCTGAGCAGCCTTTCACTCCTCACAAGTCCCATAATCTTCTCTCTACTACAATCTCAATTTGATGCCTCTCCTTTCCTCAGTTTGACACTAACCCATGAATTCAAGCAGGTAATCCTTTCATTCTTCCCCTAGCTGAGCATTTGCACATTATTTCCTACCTGTAGGCTCCCACAAGCCCTCCAGACCTGGAGCAGCAGCTCCCCTGAGTCCCCACCTGCTCTGCTGCTGCCTGGTCAGTCGAGGTCCGGGCCTTTTTCAGGAGCTGCCGGAGCTTGTCCAGCTCCTGCTGGTACGACCTGCGAATTTCCTCCATCTCCTCCTCTGCCTGAGCTCTCTCTGACAGGGATTTCTTCTTCCTCTCTGCGAGATTCTGCAGCACAGAACATGACACAGAATAGGCCAGACTGCACCAAAGCAGCTCTTCTCCCTCAGGTAGAAGGAGATTCTTTGGGCAGGGAACTTCATCACTTGAAAGCAAGCTGAGACTATCTCAGAGGTAAGGAAGGTTGACACATTACTGGGTAAGACATTAAATAGATAAATAATAAATAAAAATAAATCGTAAAGACTAATAAAAACAAACAATCAATAAAAATAAATAAATAATGAATTATCATAAGCAAAAAGAATCCACCAGCCTGCAGATGAGTTAAGATTTACTGAATTTACATATTTAAAAGCAAGAACCTTTGGGTTTTGGGTTAACCTTCAGTAAACAAGTGAGACTGTGTTGCTGGCACTGGGCATACCCTTTCCAGAGTCTCCTTTTCCACCCTCAGGTCTGTCAGCTCTTCCTCCAGTGCTGCAATCTTCATATCCAGCTGTTTGCGGCTCTGCTTTTCGGCCTTGAACCTGCTCTGAGTGTCCTGAGAGGCTTCCTGGAGCTCTGCAAACAAAGTCCCCATTTCCCTGTGAGTTTGGGTGTAACTCCTATTGCAGGGCTGCACATTTTGGGGGTTGATGGGGAGGAACAGATTCTCCAGCACAGTGCAGTCAACAACTCCACTTGTGCCTGCAGTGGGGACTAGAATTTATCAAGAGCAGCCTGTTCCAGTGCTTTGCAACCATTTTTGAGAAGACATTTTCCCCAATATCCAACCTAAATTCCCCCTGGCCCAGCCTGAGGCCGCTCCCTCTGCTCCTGTCCCTGTTCCTCTGGAGCACAGCCCGACCCCCTGGCTGTGCCCTCCTGTCAGGAGCTGTGCAGAGCCACAAGGGCCCCCTGAGCCTCCTTGGCTCCAGGCTGAGCCCCTTTCCCAACCACTCCTGGTGCTTCAGCCCCTCAATGTCCTTCTTGTCACGTGGGGTGAAGTGACCCCAGGATTCAAGGTGGAGCCACAGCAGTGCCCAGCACAGAGGAATGAATCAACACCTGTCCTAGACTGCAAGGCAATGTGTATTTTATTCCCATCTGTCAGAGGTGGGGCAGTTCTCTTCTGTTAATTGGGCAGTTTTCTTTATCTCTTCCACAAACCAGTCCTCCCTCTGGGAAGACATTGCTGTTCTGAATAGACTGAGTAGTCTACTCAATGTCCCTGCATGACTGATAAGAATTCCATCATCCCACTGGGAGATGCTCTGCCCAGAGGGAGGAGCCAAGCATTCCTACCTGGATACAATCGGAGCTTTTGGGACACCACACACAGCCTTTCCCCCGGATTCCCAGAGGAACAGCTGCCTTTTCCACTGGATCTTCAGAGGAAAACTCCACCCTTCTACAGGATCCCTGCTCCAACAGAACCACACCTGATACTCCAGGAGGGCTGCAGCCACAATTCCAATGGGTCTGCTACCACCACCCTGACCAACAGGGGATCAGGTTGCATTCTGACTCTGGCAGTGTTGTTTTCTATTACTGCATTGCTTATTTTGTTTTTATCTTCTTCCCTAATAAAGAACTGTTATTCCTGCTCCCATACCTCTTTCTCTGAGAACCCCCCCCTCAATTTCAACAATTCAGAGGGAGGGGGTTTACAGTTTCCATTTCAGGGGAGGCTCCTGCCTTCCTTAGCACACACCTGGCTTTTCAAACCAAGACAACACCTCAGGTTTATCTCAACTTTCCATCCACTGGAACATCTCTGGCTGCTTTGCAGGATGTTGGACAGAAAAGCCAAGAGATTGCTCTGTGAAAGGCATCTCTGGAACAGGATGATTTTGTTTGTTGAGTCATCCCACTCTTCCTTCAGTGGTGACAAGGATGCACATCCCTCAGTTATTTCAGTGCACCCACATCCTTCCATCCCCTGTGACTGGTCCTAGGAAAAGCAGGAAGATACCCCAGGAGGACAGGAAAAAACTACAACTTATCAAAGAAAAGAGCCATGAAGGAGCTCTCACCTGCCACCTGTGCCTGCAGCTTGTTGAGCTGTGCCTCCTGTCTCTCTGCATCCTGCACGGCACAGGAGAGCTGCTTCCTCAGGTCCATCTCCTTCTTCTGGTGGGCAGTGAGCTCCAGCTGCAGCTGGGAAACCTGGGCTGTGGCAGCTGCCAGCTCCTCTGCAACTTTGGCCTGGAGCACAAAATGGAGCAGGGAAAAGGGAGGGGGGAAGAAAAGGGATGTGTGAGGAAGCAGCAGAACTGTTCTCTCAGGAGGAGCTGGAAAAGGTTTGGAAGCCTTATCAGGGAAGACATCTCCAGAGTGAGGAGGCAACAATGACTTTTCTGCCATGTCAGTTTTGTCCAGACTGACTAGAAAGCTGCACGAGGCCACCAACAACCTCACCACCACATCAGTTCAACCCACTGAGTTTTCCTGGAAAGGTTAAATAGGTTTAAGCCTGGTACCAGTGCCTGGTGGTGCCTCTGCTCAGTTTTCAGGCTATGAAAACATCTATTTGAGTAAAAAGCCTGGGCTCCAACATCCAATTGTCTTCCATAAGCTTACAAATCACTGAAGAGCCACTTAAACACAGGCTGGTCCCAGCCAGGAGAGCAGCCTGTCCCCAGAGCACACAGCACGAGGTCACCTTGGCTGCCCATGGGCAAGGCTGGCATTTCCCAGCGCAGCTCTCAGTCATTTGGGGACCCGTTTAGATTTAGGATTGCTGAGAGTCAGTGATTCACCCAAAACCAGGCACTAGCACAGCTTGTTAGACAACTTGTAAACAATGTTAGCAGGGGCTCAAGGCATCAAGACAGACACAAAGTCCCATTCCCAATCTTGCTGAGTGACACACAAACTTCAGAGGATGCTCTGCAAGGACAGAATTTGCACAGGGAATCCCTAAACAGCTTCCATACTCTGCCTATTTTGAGGTTCCAAACAGATTTTTCACATTCTTGAAACAGGTAAGGTCAGGAGAACTGGATTTTCTCTCTGCTTTATCCCCCTTAGAGAATTCCCTCCACATGAGGACCAACACCTTCTGGCACAGAAGAGCTGTGAGCAAAATTGTTCCAGCTATGGTGACAATGAGGATGTGCTGACCTGGAGGGCTGGGATACCACACCACTCATTTTAGAAAGGAGGCAGCATTTCAGAGAGTGGCCAAAACCAGATCTGCTTTCCTCCCTGTGCTTCCATAAATGTCCCACTGCTACACTGACTCCTGGCATGCTAAAACCAAACCCCTGGCACAGCTAAAGACACCTAGGGGTTATTTTAACCCTGGCCTCTGTCTTTAATGGCAAATAAAGAAAACAAAGTGAGGAGGTCCTATGGCAGGAAGTGTTACTAGACAGAAGTTTCTACAGAGGATGCTTCATGTCCACAGCTAGGCTCCAGCCTCCAGCTTTCAGGCACCAGGAATCCTGGGTGACCTGTGCCTGTCTGCCAGTGATCCTGCTCTCCCATGGGGAGTGGAACAAGCAGCAATGTGGGAGAATTCTTGGAAAGGGCTCCCCAAGAAAGAGGGAGCCAGTGGGGAGACACTGCCAATTCTAAAGCCCTTTCCCACTGAGGGATCTGTGCTCATTCAAGCTCTGAGACAATTCTTTCCATGCCAATCAGTTTCTAGCTCAAGAGGAAGCTGGGCTGGCACTTCCTAGGGCACACCCATGTAGCAGCTACACAGTCAGCAGACACTGCCTCACCTGGTCCCAGCCCCGATCCACTGGCAGCATGTGCTGGGAAGAGAAAGCAGCAACAGGAAACAGGAAGGGTTAAGAACACAACTGGAAAGGCAGAGGCATTCATCAGCAGAAAAGCAAAATGCTTCATTACAGGAGCCTAAGGCATGCCAGAGAAGCCTTTAAATTACTCCAAGGACTGTAAAAGCTTAGACAGGAAAAGGGAGTGAAGCCTGATGTAAAAAGAAAGGCACTCAAGGTATCCTTAGGGTATGTCACACTCCAGAGCTGGGAGCAGTCCTGGCTGGGACCTGCACTGGAGAGGTGGGGAATCACTTATGGTTCACAAGCCCTCACCTAAAGCTGTGACTTGCTCTGCCAGGGCCAAAGATCCACAACCTAAAGCAATGAGTAACCAACACCTCAGTGATCCTGGCTACAACCAAAGAAATGGTGAGTAAACCTGTGTGTAAACAATGGACAAACAGCTTCCAACCAGTCCTCTTCCCTGGGGAATCAGGGACTGCAGTCCCAGGGCAGGCTGGGTTAGACAAAGGGAAGAGGAAGGAATACCAGCCTTCATATTTACAGTCAATACTCCCACAGAACCAGGGGGAATCTCCCAGTGCAAGGCAGAGCTTTCCTGGCCTGAAGCCTGTTCATGTAACATCATCCCTGGGCACTGACTGCTCAGTCAGGGGGGTCCTGCTGAACATGAGGCCCAAAAGACTCCTGAGGATCTTATACTTCCCAAAGATGACTCCTCCCCAAGTTTTATTGTACCAGCAGGATGCTGTCCTCACTGAGGAGGGAATTCAATTTATTATTTCAGTCTGACTTATTCCTGGTTAGACTCTCTGACACTCCTACATATTGTGGGTGTGCAGCAACAGCCCCTTTTCCTGCTCTGCTCTTTACCACCCTTTGGAAAGCTGCAGTTCTGGTCAGCTTTAGGTGCACCAAGCTGTGGTTCTCACCCAGAGGGAGCATTTGTCACCTCACATTTGAACTGGAGAGAGACAGCTCAGCAGCAGAGCACAGAGCAAGACTGGACTTGGTGCAATTTAAGAAGGCAGTGCTTGAGAAAGCAGAGCAGGCACCATGCAATGGCAGAGCCAGAGCAGCACTCCTGGGCTAGGCTGGCCTACAGGGAAGGTTCAGGGTATGCAGCCATGCAGAAATGCATTTTACTAGTTTAGAAGCTATTTCCCAACAGCTCCTGTCATAAAAACACAGTGTGTTACTGGGAGAAACAAACAGCTTCTGATTAGCATAAAAAAAAGCACAAAAGTGCAATGACAAAACTCCAGTAGGAAATATATTTTTTCTTGCATCCATATTCAGTCTATGTCAGTTATATAAAAGGAATAAAACTCTTCTGCAACTATCAGTGCAACTAAATAACTGAAGTATTTCCAACTCAAAAGCCCTGTGATACAAAATTCCACAACACACTGGCCACATGTCTACACAGTTAACAATAAATCAGACACTCTCCTACAAAGTAACAACATTAAACTTATGACAGCATGAAATGGTTACATCTCTGTGATGCTTTGGTCAGGAAAGCCATCAAAACCTTTTTTTTTCTCAAAACAAATTCAGAACTGTAGTTGCCTTCTGAGAAAACTGCCTTGACTAACAAGGCCTCAGTTTGTTCTAATGCAACACCCTGGCTTTGTGCATGGCACTGTTACCTTCTCCTGCTCTGCATGCAACACTCTTGCCTGTGTGCTCTCATTTGTGGTCTGCAGGGAGTGGTTCCTCTGCTCCATCAGCAGGTTACTCTGCTCCACGTACCTGTAAACAGGGAGACTCTGTGGGATTCCTGGAACCACAGGGCTTGGAGCCAAGGGCTCACACAGACAAGGTGACATCCCAAAGCACAGGAGGTCTCTGGTAATTCGTGACAAGTCCCAGACAATCTGACAGGATGTGCTGATCTCAGAGGGGTGGGAGGGCTGTGCCTGGCACAGCAGAGCTGTTATCAGCTGGCACAAGCGCTTCACCTCTCTGAAATGTCTCATGTTCCAAGAGTTTTGGTAATTTGGTAGCAGCTGAACTTCACAAAGGGCTCCACATCCCCTACAATTTTTTCACCTCACTAAAAAGCCAGCAAAAATAAAGTAACTCCCAGAAGCAGGGCAAGTGTGCTCAAAGACACATGAGAGAAAAGCATGAGGGATTTTGTTCCCCTTTTACACATTCATGTTTACTGTAAATCAGTTTTGGGGATAAGCCCTGCAGAGAAGGTGGGAAGAATCCCACACTTTAAATACCTTAGGAAAAAAATTCAAAGTATCAGAATATGGCTGTCTGCTAACAAACACCCCTCAGTTATGCCCAAGTGTAAGCTGGAGAGCCTGGAAATGCAATGAGGCTCCCAGCCCTTACCTCTGGTTGCGTTCAATCAACTCACTGATCTTCTCATTCTGCTCCTCAATCCGACTGCTCTTCTCAAATATCTCCTGCTTCAGCCTCTCATTCTCCTAAAGCACAGCTCAGCATCAATATTCAGCTTACTCAGATTTCCTTGCAGCAGTTCCTAAACCTTTGCTTTGCACAGAGGCAGGACAGTGGTGAGGCTCATCCCTTCTGTGGGAGCAGCCCAGGAAGGCACCTGACACATTCAGCAGAATCCTGGCACAGGACAGTGGCTGCCAAAACATATTCTAGAAAATATTGTGTTTGGTTGACTTCTTTACCCTCAAACCCCAAGTTTTTAAGGCTGCTGCTTAGAAAGGCTTCAAAGCATAAAATTAAATGGTGAATAGCAGAAGCAGGTGGTTTCTACAACATGGTATTTTAGCTGTGAAATCATTCTGCTGAAGGCTGGGGGTTAAATCCATAATGGTTTGGGAGGCTGAGCTTCTCCCACACGAACCTTTTGTCAGAGCCCATTAAATACCCACAACTCTGACTCAGAAAATACCCAAACCCCAAAATGCTGAGAAGAGCTTTTTGGAGGGGGAAAGAGGGATGGAAATCATTGTAAGTCTCATCCTCATTCTGACCACACAAAACCAGAAGCCATTTGCTCTCCTTAGGGATAATGAGAGTCCCAGCTGCTGATGGCAGTGAAAGCAGGCTGGCCATGCTCACCTGGATGATGCGCTGGATGTTGCTCATGATCATGGAGGCTTCCATGGTGACAGAGGAGATGCCAGGCAGCAGGGAGCTGTTAGCAGTGCTTTGCTTCTTCAGCTCCTCCACCTGCAGGGAGAAACCATTCTTAAGCCATTTGAAACGAATTTATGGGTGCAGGTGAGAGTCAGACACATGCAAAGAGGCATTTCACTGTTCCTTCTGCTCAGCTGCAGGGAATAGGCACTGAATCAAGTGTGACACCTCCCAGAGGGCAGGGAATCCTCCAAACAATGCATCACATGATATTCAAGACATTAAGATAGCACTTTTCCCCAAGCCTAAACTTTGTTTTTACACAGCAGCTGAACTGCTGCCACTTGAAGGTGTGATAATACTGGGATTTTACTCATTTACTCTATCACTTAATGCAGGCATTTAAATAGAACCAACTGCTCTCAGGAGACCTGGAGAGGAGAAATATCCTGGGCAGCCAGGTGATCCATTTTACCCAGATGATTCATTTGACCCATCCCTGGGCAGCCAGGTGATCCATTTGACCCAGGTGATCCATTTGATCCATCCTTGGGCAGCCAGGTGATCCATTTTAGCCATCCCTGGGCAGCCAGGTGATCCATTTGACCCAGGTGATCCATTTGATCCATCCTTGGGCAGCCAGGTGATCCATTTGATCCATCCCTGGGCAGCCAGGCGATCCATTTGACCCAGGTGATCCATTTGACCCATACCTGGGCAGCCAGGTGATCCATTTTATCCACAACTTTGCTCACAGCCAGTCGGATTTCAGTGTTGTGCTGCCGAGCTTCTGTCATCAAAAAGGAAGTGACATCTCCAGGGGCTTGAGGGGAAAGGAGAGAGATTTGTAATGACAAGGGGAAATGCCTGCACAGAGACACAGCAAAAGCTGGGCAGCATGAAGCCTGCCACCAGCAAAACCCAGAAATGAAAAGGATATGGTATTTAGAAAATGAATAATGTAGGTATTTTCCAAATAACCTCAAGAGGCAGTTTTGAGTACAGGAAATTCTTGAGCCACGTTACAGCTCAGCTCAACAAGAGCAAAGCCCCCAGACACACCAGAGCAGTAGAGGGACAATCAAAGCAAGGCACAATCAAACCACAGCAGTGAAGGTCAGCTTTTAAAACTGCACTGCAAAAACAGGCTCCAAGAAAGGCTCAGGTCACTCAAGACTTCACCAACTGGGATGACTTAATGGTTCTTTAAATGCATTTGTGCCTTCCTAGGTTTTGCCTTTTACAGTTCAATTCTCTCCCTGGCTGGTAGTTTTATTTATAACTGGAAGCACCATCTACTAAACTCCTTTAGTAATACCCAGCCTTAGGAAAACACAGAAATTCCAGCCCCTTCCACATTGCACAAAGCTCTTCAAGGTAAGAAAGAGATGGGTATTTATTGGGAAGTGCTTGCCCCTATTTGATATTAAAGAATAAGCATTTGTGAAACAGCACAGTGGTACCGCAGCCAGAAATCATCATCACCAACTGTTTATGCAGGAGCTGCAGCCCTCAGAGAAGCAGGTACCTTTTAAAACATACCTTGGTAAGGAGCAGGATACATCTGACCCACAGGCTGGAGTTGAGAGGCAGATGCAGCAGTTTGGGGGTAAGCAAATGCCACTCCTGGATATGCCTTGCAGGACAAGTTCAATAGGTTAGAATGTGTTTTGCTGTTTCCCCATGTTCTCACAGTTTCATATTTTTTGAAGCCCAAGAGCAAGGATGATGTTTGGAAAGAAAAAAATCCAAGAATTAAGGAACTGGAAAGTCGAAATACACAAGAGTCATTGTGAAAGGAAAATAACACTCTTCTTTTGAGGGCTAGTTAGCTCCCACCTTCACTCAAATTTCAGCAAAACTGTCATCCTACATTTGTGAGAGATCAGCACGTGAACAGCTCCATCTGATGTTAATTTGAACACAAGGTTATTTCCTGAAAAGGGCTCAAAAACCACAACACAACTTGACTGCAACTTTACTGCTATTGCTGAGGAACTTGGAAGTTTTTGTTGTATCCACTACAAAACCAGGTATTAACAAAGCCTGGCTCATCCTTAGTTTAAGAACCCTGTCATAAACAGAAAATTAGCCCTTTTGAATACATTTTAAGAGGCATATGATGAAAACCTGAAATGCCAAAGAGTCACAGGAAACAGCCTGGAATTCTCACCCTTATTTTAAAGTCCTTGCTCCCAGCAATGGAGAAGACTCAGGAGAAAGGATAGAAGTGCCAATATTCTCCTTGGTCTCATTTTGGTACCTGAAAGCCTTGTGCTCCTCCAGGCAGAGCTGAATGGGGCTGGATAGTTGCAGGAATTAAAGCAGCAGAAGATACTGAAGGTGCAGCACCAGATGCTTGAGGTACTGAAAAGGAAGAAATAAATTCAGCATGCTATAAAGCAGCTCAAAAGAATTTAATTCATCTAGTGTGAAATGGCAAAAAAAAACCCCCACCAACAACCAAACCACTGAACAGACAAAAGTTTAACAAAAGTCTGTTTGCAACCTTGTGAAAATTTAAATCCAGTCAAGCAAGTGATAATAGGTCAAGAAAAGAGTAATCTTTGACAGAAATCCCACTTCTAGCTCCACTTAAACCACCTCTTTTCATTCAAA
Organism: Emberiza elegans; assembly: GCA_024865655.1. NCBI lineage: Eukaryota > Metazoa > Chordata > Aves > Passeriformes > Fringillidae > Emberiza > Emberiza elegans. Next base: position 68,123,610 of record JALJVW010000184.1, on the reverse strand, counting down.
CAGAGAGCTCTGAAGTTCATTGACACGAGGTGTGACTCAGACTGACTCTGAAGGCTGCTCAGCTGACCAGCAGCTGATGTGACCATTCCACCATGGGAAGACACATCCAGCCCCATGCTGCCCTTCCTTCACTTGGATTTGCATCATTCCTAAAAGCACTGTTCACTGGGAGAGCATCTGTAACATCCCATTTACCAATCCCATGGCCTACCAATCTCAGTGCCCAGTGACAGGACAGCTCAGGCTCTTCCTCAAGCACAAGACCACAATAAGAAACACTCCAAGGATTGTCTTGTGCTCCATGGATTAGTGGCTCATGGATCAGCAAGCCTTATCAGAAGCTTCCAGCTCATATTTCAGCTCCAGGAAGGAATCCTCTGTTCCTCCAGCCCCCCTGGAGCTGAAGGGGAATGCAGCAGCTCCCCAGCACGTTACCTTGTGTGGACACTGTGGGCAGCACTGCCTGAGCTGGCTGGGAGGGTCTGGTTGAAGCCACTGGCTGTGTTGTCCCTCTCAGAGTACTGGGATCCTAGAAACATTTCTGCATGTTACAAGAAACACTAAGAACAAGGCAGCAGCCTGAGCCCAAGGCCACCTGAGAGAAGGTGTTACCCCAGGAACCCAAGTGGGACCTTTCTGTCACAGAACTAGAGATTTCCTTGGACAAAGGCAGAGCCACTGCTACAGATCCCACTTGAAGCAACCCCCAGTGTAGGAAAAGCAGTGAAAGTGTGACTGGTACCTCTATTTCTGAGTCACTGGAGTCCAGCTGGCTCCCTGCTGTCCCAGCAAGGAAAGGCAGCATGGGCTGTCCCATTTTGGCCATCCGAGAAATCAGCTTTGCCTTTGCCACATCTGGGTTCTAAAAGAAACATTTAGTTACTGTGCCTTTGTCTCAGCCCAAGCTTTCGGGGTATTACGAACACTTCTAAACCTCAGACTGAATTTTGATTCAATTTTTCAATGACTGTGTAAAAATCTCTTCAATCCTGGCGCTACCTTGTGTGCTTGTTAATCTGGCTTGTTTTATATACCCTCTTTCTGGGATGACAGTGCTGTCACTACAGAAGAAAATCTATCTTTGTACAAAACACCAACAAGAAAATGTGCGAGTTCAGGAAGCTGCTTAGCAGCTTTTTCTGTCTGGAGGCACAAAGTCTTCTCATGCAGCGCTATACACTTATCCTGAATGCCCCAATTCCTTTGTTACCTATTTTAAATGCATCCATTTATCTCAAAAGACAACCAGCCTTGTGAACATCCACGTGGTCAAAGCCACTTTGTATTTAAGAGTAGGAACTGGGGCTGAGGTTCCTCAGGTCCTGGTAATCACAGAATCAGAAAGGTTGGAAAGGACCTTTAAGGTCATGGAGTCCAACCATTAATCATGGAGTCCAACCATTAATTCCTACAAAAACAAGGCCCTAAGCTGCTGTAAGGTGAACATTCCAGTGTCTTGGATGATGCTCACTTTATCTTTAGCAGTACCAAATGCTTAAAGGGCAAATAAACTTCTCCTAACTTGAAGCCTGAGTAGAGAAGGCAGCACTTACTGCAAGCTGCTCACTGATGGAGTTGGACTTGGCCCGGACAGCTGGCTCCCTGCAAAGCCAAACAGGAGGGGAGATTAGCCAGGAGCAATTCAGGAGCCAGCACTCTGGATTTATAAACACTGTTAAATACATCTCTCCCTAGGAAAGCTGTTGCCTCACATCATGAGCATTTCTTTTAGCCCACACTTCTGGAACAGTCTTTGCAGTGTTATCTGTAGATAAGCTCAGGACACCACTGTGGCCCATTGGAACAGCTGATTATAGCAAGATAATTTTGTTCATTGCTTTAACAACCATGTTCTGGTATAAATAATTTTAACCAAGTCCAATAAACTACTTATGGCAACAAGAGCAACACTTACTTGGACTCCCTAAAAAGGGTGACTGACCCATTTAATTTAAGGAACAGAACATAGAATTATTAAGGTTGGAAAATACATCTAAGGTTGAGTCATCAACCACTAACCCAGCCCCAGCATGTTCAGCACTAAACCGCATCCCCAAGTGCCACATTTGCATTCTTTGAACACCTCCAGGGATGGTAACTCCACCCTGGGCAGCCTGTGCCAATGCCTGACCATTCTATCAGTGGAGGTTTTCCTAATATCCACCATAAACCTCTCCTGGAGTAATTTAAGAGGTGATTTCCTCTCCCCAGTCATGTATTACCTGAGAAAAGAACCCAACCCCACCTGGCTACACCCTCTTTTCAGGGAGTTGTGGAGACTGAGAAGGTCCAAACTGATGCCAATGATATCAGCTGAGACGAGACAGCTGCTAGAGCAGCACCCACACAGCTCAATCCCTCTGGATCTCAGGAATGCTGGAATGATTTCCTTCACTGGAGCCCATTCCAACTGCTCTAATCTGGAAGTCAGCACTCAGGCAGAAAATTCCAGCGAGTCCTGCTAGCAAGCACTGCTCTGCCACATGGAGGGCACTGAGCTGGCACAGAGGCCCCACATTTGCCAAATGAGGTGTTAGTGCAGCACTGTGCTGATGGGCATCACCAGCATTAACACAGAAAGCTGTTCAGGCCATGCTGCCTCTTACCCAGGCTTTGGAGGGATGGTGGAAGGAGGCACTAAACCAGAGTCTGAGGAGAAGCCATCTGAGCTGGGAACTGGAGAAGGTGCAGGGGAATCCCTTGAACTGACACTCAGCCCATCTGAACCAGAGCACTCCTTTGCCAGCTTCACCTTAAAAAGCATGAAGTAAAAAAACAAAAACAAAAAGAGATGTTTTTCTGGGTTCCTGTAAAAATTCTCATCAATTTATTTGTGATGCCACTGCCTGTGGAGCTCGTGAACTTCAAGGAAAAGCAGCCAATTGATTCAGAGCTGGAGAAGCTGAGTCTTTACATCCTCTCATTCCTCCCACAGTATTCTGTTTTCCCAAGTGACTCACAAATAAGACAGCTAAAAGATCCCAAGACAGTTACAACAGACAAACAGCCTTGAGGGATTTTCTGGGTTTAGGGCTTTCTTTTGGGTTTGTTTGTTTGAATTAAAGATACACATCTTGCTGAGGTTTCTAACAGTTTCTGAGCTGGAGTTCTCACACTACCAGCAGGTTCCCCCTTGCAGTCACAAACCAGATGGAAACCAAACATTTGGCAGCAGACACTCACCCGCCTGACCTCCACCTCAAACACCAGAGTGGAGTCTGGAGGGACTCGAGCAGCCACGCCCTGAGCCCCATAGGCCCAGGCTGGAGGAATGATGAGGAACCTTCGCCCTCCTTTCTTCATGCCCAGCATTCCTTCTTCCCAGCCCTTTGGTGTGCACAGGCAACAGAAGGGAGAGCAACATTTAAATCAGTGACATTATTTACCCCAAAGGTTCCAAAACATATAGAAATTCTTGCAAAATCCTGTTTATTTTCAATGTGTAGCACTAAACCTTTGTCTTGCCACAAATCCTGAGAGCCAGTTGTAAATCCCAGTGTTAACTTAAGAATAAAGATGCAGCTCCACCACACAGTGGCAAACTCACTCAGCATCCTCGGGAAGAACTGGACTCCAAAGAGACCTGAATTGCTCTGGTGAGATTTACAAGGCAACCAAAGAATATAGTTGTAATGAGAGACATGAAATCAGAGCAATGCACACTGCCCAAGGGATGCCAGCACTGAACAGGATGGCTCTAACAGCCAGGCAAAATTAGTAAGATACAGGATAAAACAAAGCAGACAAATAGCACACCTTCAATAAAAAACAACTTGTAACATGTCATATATGAATTATACATTAATTACTCAGGTCATGGAAATGACCTGAACAAAAGCATCTGACTCAAACCCTGATTTTATGGGATGACATAAGGGAATATCACAACACCTGGATGAAAAACTGTTTCCTTTAGAAACAGGGTTCTCCAAGATTGAGGGAATGGATTAAGTGACTTCCAGAAAAACAAAGACAATGAAACCCCAGCTTCTGAAAGGAAGTTTCCTTTTTACCAAAGAGGACAACTCCTGTCTAACAATGATGCTGAAAAGGAGACTGGGTTCTATTTTGCAAAGCTTGAGTGAGTCACTGTCACAGAATATTTGCTAATAAATGAAGAAGAAATAGCAAGTATGAATTCTGAACAAGATCTGCAGTAATTCAAAGCTCTGAGACTTGAATTATTGTTAATGAAAGTGCCAGAAGTTGTACCTTGATGACCTTTCCAGAGCCCAGCTTCAGCCGCAGCAGCTTGTCTTTGTTAACATTAGAGTCAAACACCTGAGAGTTGAACAAGAACACAAAATATATGGATTTCCCAACTGTTTCAAGATTCTGAATGCTGCTTTACATGTTCCATAAACTCCTAGAACCTCTGGTTAAATGCTATTTCCCATCCCACTACTACCAAAATTAATTCTCAGCCCTAAGACAGAGTTTTAGTCCATTTCCTGAAGTACAATTTCATGAAGTGAATGACAACTGGAGATTCAGACCTGCTTTAGGACAGGGCTGGGTCAAGCAAAACACAACATTAAATATTCATGTGTGAGAGTGCCCACAGAAGTTTAAAAGCATTTCAGTCACCTCCCCCTGAACATAACAGAATAATAGAAACATTATGGTTGGAAAAGCCCTCTAAGATTACCAAGTCCAACCATTCCCTCAGCACTGCCCTGTTGACCACCAAACCACATCTCAAGCATCACATCCAGATGGTTTTTGAGCACTTCCAGGGATGTTACTCCACTGCTCCCCCGGACAACCTGTGCCAATGCTCAACAACCCTTTCAGTGAGGAACATTTGTTTGCAATATGCCAGAATCCCTTGATATTCTACAGGCAATACAGATGACCCCACTTCCAGTGCCACAAATGCCCAAAGTACACTTTACCATCAACACCAGTACTGTGCTGGATGAGCAGACTCCTGCCAGGACTGCCCCACTCAGCATTAGGAAGTGGCAGAGATGTCTTTACCTGTCCAAGGCCGTTGTTCTGGAACAGCCATCCTGTATAGGCAACCTCCAGGGAGTCTCCTCCTTCCACCCCCTGCCCTTCTCCCAGGAGGAGATCCTGGCACAGGACTGAATCCAGTGCTGGAGAGCTGTTGCATTTGGCAATGCACACCTGCAGAGGGAAAGCCTGGCAGTGTCTCTGGCCTTTAATGACAAGTTCCACTCATGAATCTGATGCATTCCTTGCTGTACTGATCCAGCCCACATTAGAAAAGCACTCCCAGGGCATTCCACATCTCCCTGTGCTGAATGCTGCTGATTAAACACCCTCTGTTCTACAGAACCATTGATATGCAGCACTTGGGAATCTTGAGAAGCAACAGGCTCCCAGCCTCAAAGAGATTTGTTTTAATGAACAAAACTCAGGGCAGGCTCCTCTCAGATCTGTGACCATCACAGTTATGCACACACTCTAAGCTGAACTCCAATGAAAACAAAACTTGATTTTCCCCTGCTGTAAAGCAGCCATCAGAACTGGCTGGCCCAGAGGGGAGCAGTTACCTGCTTACTGAAATCCACTGCTGCCTTTTCTGACTCAAACATGATGGACCAGTTCTGCCTCTGATCATCATAGAACGTGCTGTAATTGTTGGGCTGAACCTGTGGGAGAGGAAATCAGTTCTATCTTAGACATTAAATGAACTAAAAACCCACATCCAAAAGAAGCTTAAAAATAAGAGTTACTGAAATAAGGCAGGAAGAACTCTGCTGTTCTACTGCCCAAGTTCAAAATTAGCCTTTATTTACATGCTCATTTTCATGGAAGAATCACTATAACTCAAATATGTGAGCAAATATTAAGTGCTTCCTACATGTTGCAGTTGACACAGGAAGATGAAACCTTTCAGAAACTCCCTTGAATCCTGGTTCTTTGATATATACTGAGAATTTAAGTGAGAGTAATTTACAGGTCATAGTTTATTGTATTTAGGCTTCCAGAATCAGTTGGAGAAATCACTTCCCCTCACTTCTACACCCCTGTCATCAGAAGTGATTATAAAACCCATTAATTTTTCAAGAATGTGGTTATAAAAGCTAGAGAGCAAAGTCTAAGCTGGGACAGAAATTTCATTGTTTTGGAGTGAAATTTCTATCTCATGCAAAGAAATTTGATGCCATCTGATGACAAGCTAAGAACAGTAAACCATCACATCAATTTTCTGTAAAACTGGCAGAAAACAACTTCCTGAGAGATTCCATTTTAGAGCTCACAATGCTCCAGATTGTTCTCAACAGCAGGAAAATGCTGAGTGTAAATTTTCTGAGAGAAAACACTTCCTTGCTGTCATTTCCTTCTGCTTACTCAGTTGTATTCTCTCAGACACTTAACTCAAAATTCTCAGCAAAAGGAATTTTGCTGGTTTTATCCAGGGCTGCAAACCCCAAACACCTCTGTGAGCACAGGTAATAATTTACCTCCTACAGGAGCCTTGGTTTGGAAATCTCCTGAGGAGGTGCTCAGCCAAAGGGAGCTGTCACAGCCTCTTGTGCAACACATGAGGAGCAGAGTCACACTGGGACACCTCCTGCTCTGTCACTCACATGTTTGATCTCAAAGGTTATAAGCCAAGGCTTAAGGAAGAATTTTAGAGCCAACCTTGTGTTTGCTGTGATCAAGAAAGGCTTTTCCAAGCCAGGGTCTCACCGTGAGCACAAAGCCTGAGTGGATCCTTGCAGAGGTGATCTGTTGCTGCTGGCTGATGTAAAGGAGGATCCTGTACTGGATTCCACAAGGAATTACACAAGGAAAAAGAAGAAAAACAGGAACTCAAAACCTCTTCAATTCTAAGGTGCCTTACCACCTGCAGAGCCTAAGGCTCAGTATTTGTCAAATATACCACAGCAAAAATACTTAAGACAGTTTTGGGACACTTACTAAAACTGGTTTATTCTCAAGGGTTTTATTTAGCTGCAGCAACCAAGCAAGTGAAACTTGTTGTTTTATAATAAACAACAAGCTTTAACTAATTCCACATTTTTCACAGTTACAGTGGAAAATATGGTACACTAACCCTTCCAGATACAGAACTCACCACACAGGACATCAAACCATCACAGAGGCATTTAGGTTGGAAGACTCTGAATGATCCAAGATCACTCCCCTAGCACTGCAAGGTCACCATTGACCCATGTCCCCAGGTGCCACATCCACAGGGCTTTTAGAGCCCTCCAGGGATGGGGACTCCACCACTGCCCTGACCACCCTTTTGGGAAAGACATTTCCCTGAAGAGGTTCGTGTGTGAAATCTTTGTCTCACCCTATTGACACAACACACTGAGTTGAGGGAGTTTTCCAAGTACTAAACAACACAGATATGAGATTTATTGACATATTTGGCTCTACTAAACATAATTATTATGGAAATGTGTTCTCCTTTGTGCACCTGCACTGGACACAGCTCAGTGGTGAGCTGGGAGTGACGCACTGGCAGCTCCCAGCTGGATGTGATAGCACACAGGCAGCCTGAGGAAAGCTGGTTCAGCCTCCTCCTGCACTGCCTGCCCTCCCCAGCTCCCCCAGAACAACACAGCTCAACACTTCCCACATCACTGACTCAGGAATTTAGTTACCAAACTAAGATTTATTTTGTTCTTGCCAAAGCAGAAGCAACTTAGTGAGACATGAATGAGGGGTTGGGGGATATGAAACATCACAAATACCAACACCAGGGAGGGGTGAGAGTTTTCAAAGTGGCTTTCAAACACACCAATTTACTGGGCACCTCAGTTCTGTGTTCTTCAAGGAACACTTGGGAAGGAAAATGTTTTTGATACCAAAAGAACAAAACTTAAGCAAAGCACCTCTGTACTGCTGGCCAGAGTTTTCCTTGATACCCATTTCCATGTGCACAAATATGTGATCCAGTTGTAAAAGACATGCTGAATAAATACCAAAATGACGTCCAGAAACACTGCAAACTATTTCAGGCACATGTTGTAAGAGATCTTACAAACTCACAGACTGCAGGAAAAAGGATGTCAGCAAGGTGGATGGCTGAGCCCCAGGAAAACCCAGGAGGCAGAAAGGCAGCAGGAGAACAACATCAAAAGCAAAACACCTGGAGAGCTCACAAAAACACCATTGCATAGCAGTGAGCCCTCAGCACAGCAGAGTTAGGGAAGGAAGTGTCTCTCACCTCTCTGGTGGCGTGGTTCCCCACTACAGCTGCTCCATACTTGCCTTGCTTCAAGTACTGCCCGTTTGTACTGGAAGATAAGGGAGACATTCAGCTGCACAACTGCCCCTAAATCAGAATTCTTTAGAGTTCAGATCCCTTTTCCCAGGTATAAAATGCCAGGCAGCCTTGCTTAGCTTAGAGCCATTCCTGCTTGCCCACAGGCAAGAGCAATACATCGTGGAGGGAGTTGAAAACTGCCCTCACAGGTCCAGGGCAGAAACATTTCCCCATCAAACAGCTTTAGTGCTCTCACTCTGCTCATGCCTCGGTTCTCTGGTGCATGAACCACCAGCACCTGGCAGAGCCTCCTGAAGCAGGGCAGGATCTCAGCCCAGCAGCCAGGACACGGCTCCCAGCCACAGCCAGACCCAGAGCTTGCTCTTTACCTCAGAACTGCCTACCCCAGAGCTGCAGCACAGCAACTGAAACTGCTCCTGAACAGAAGCTTCCAGTGCCTTGCAGCACTCCCACCATGCAGAGATGGCTGGAAACAAGTGTCTCTTCCCATTTATCCAGGAATTCCTCCCCTCTGGGATCAGGGACAGCTGCAGCAGGAGTCACTTACTACCGATAGGCGAGCACTGCTGTGGCCACCAGCACCGAGGGGGCTCCCGAGGCTGCCGGGGCCTTCTGGGGCTGCCCTGTGGGGACAGAGACCAGAGACAGCTCTCAGAGGCACAGCACTGGCTGCAGACACCACCACAACGCATTCCTTCCCACGAGGAGAAATAACTCCAGCAGGAAACTACAAAGAAACAAAGACTTGAGTTCCAAATCACCCAGGGCCAGCTGAAAATCCAGGTGCAGGAGGAAAACACCCCTGAGGAAAGCTCAGGGAATTATTTGCTCTGCTGCTCCTCACAAGGGCCCTTGTTCTCTCTGCACACACATGCTGCTGAGTGTGCTCCCCACGCTCAAGCCCCATTACTCACCAGCTGCTGTCTGACTCTTCTTGGGCTGCTTTGGTGCCGTGAACTGGAAGAAATCATTTCCCTGGCTTGAGACTGTTTGATCCAGGCCAAAGAGAGAGGCTAATCTGGCTCTAGAAAGGGAAATGAAACCATTTAACCTTATTTAACATAGGCATTATACATAATGAACACCCTTAACTAGAAGGTCTATCCAATACAAAGTGTTTACCATCACTTTGGAAGTAAACAAAGGGCTGCAGGTTAAGTTGCTTTATGCTAATTAACCATTTCATTTTGAAGAGGCAGAACTTGTATAGGAAGAGGCTGGGAAAGTGGTAAAATTGTGTTTCATGTCCTCAAAAATCACCTGAAGGTGTAAGAACTGAAACTGCACAAAAAATAGAAGTTACTTTGAAGCAATGACTAGAACTAGCTTGACACAAAATAACTGATTCTTACAAGAGCCAAAACAATATGTGACAGAGAAACCACCATTCAGGCCCTGGGGTTTTTTGTCTTTAAATGTCCAGGAAACAGATTCTCCCGTTTAGTTTTAAAATGACAGGAGCTCTCCCAGCTAAGGGCAGAGGGTTTGATGCTGGAGGTTCCTTCAGGACACATTGTTTGCAATTTTACTGCTTCAAGGCCAGTTCCGCTCAACCTACTCCTGCTATCACGGGGCAAGGCAATAAAAACCCAAAAGACGACACCACTGCCAGTGGATGTCCTTTAAAAAAATAACTAAACTTCCTCTAGAGAGGGTTAGTTTATAATAGAAGCTCCTGGAAAGGGGTGTGGAGTGGAACTACAGCTCCTGGAGCGGGAAGAAGTGAGGTACAAAACCCGGGATGCACCGATCCCGGGGGATCCCGGGGAGCGGCCTGGGAGGAGCCAGCGCCGGGAACGACCCCGAAGCGGCACCGCCAGCACTTCCCACCGCTCCCCGTTTAACTGGAAACACCGAGCTCTCTGCCCGGGCGACCCCGGAGCGGCTCCGCCTCCCCGAGCCAAGCGGGGCCTCAAACCCCAGAACCTGCCCCGGGCACACCGGGGGACGCTCCGAGCCCCGCGGGCAGCCGGACCCGCTCCGGGCTGTCCGTACGGCGCTCCCGCAGCGGGACGGGAGCGGGGCACAGCCCCGGCGGCTCCCCCGGCCACAGGAGGGCAGCCCCGGGCCCGGCTACACAGGGGGCGGCCCGCCCGCCCTCACGACCACGGGCCTTCACCGGGGCCACGGCCCCGCGGCCTGCCCGGGCCGCCGCGCCCACCCGGCGGCGGGGAGGGGGTCCCGCCGCGCCCCCGGCGCTCACCCGCTGGCCGGGGACAGGAAATCGGCGTCGTCCTCCTCGGCCGCCGCGAACATGGCCAGCGACCGCCGGGGCGGGGACGGGTGGGCGGCGGCGGCGCTTTACGGCCGGCGGCACCGGCACGGGCGGGGCGGGGCTTGAGCGGGACGTCACAGGGGGCGGGGCATCAGTGACAGAGTGCGGGCTGGAGGCGTGGCTTAACCGCATAGAGGGGCGTGGCCTGAATTGTACGTCATCGGTGGAGTCTTGATGAACACGTCGAAAGGGGCGGGGCTCAGCGGGCACGGCTGAGGGCGGGAACTTGGGGGGTTTATGGGTCCCCGGAGGGGGCGGGGCTTAGCGGAGGGGGCGGAGCAAGGCCGCGGCTCGTGGCGCTCGCGCGGTGAGTGACGGGCGGGCTCGGCGAGGTCTCGTGCCCCCCGCGCCCCCCCCCGCTATCCTGGCTGAGGGACCCCATGGCCGCCCCCTTCCCTCAGGCCGGGACCGGGGGGCTCGGGCCGGGGCCGCCGGGAGCCCCGAGGGGATGGGCAGCCCTGGGACGTGAGGGTGGAGGTGCGGGCTGAGCTCGGTGTGGGTGCCGGCAGCGCTCCCCGGACTCCGGGGGAGGCGCCCAGGCCGGCCCTGCGGTTCCCAAGGTGACAGCGGGCCCGAGCTGCCCTTGCCGTGAGGGAGCCGTGACCCGCCGGGCTCCGGGCTGAGCCGCAGGGCCCGCATGGCTCCGCTGAGGGCCCTGGGGCTCCGTGGGGCTCGGCCGGGAGGGCTGGGGGCACCCGGGCGCTGCTGTGCTCCAGGTTCTGTCTCTGGGATGCCCAAGGGCACCAGCCATGCGCTGCGTTCTTAACATCCCAATAGTTCCTTGCGTGGATAAATGTCTGAGCCGCCCCTCTGAAGCAGTTTCCCACGTTTGTCTCGTACCTTGAAAAATACACCTTTTTGTCGGTTTGCTTAATTAATTTTTTGTGGTGTGTTGTGGTTTTCCTGTGTGGTTTTCCCTCTCTTGGAGAGCTGGTATCTCTATGTGCTTTGTGAGACCGGCTGGCTTTAATTTCACCTTAGACACGAATGGTGTTAAAATGCAGAAGAACAATGTGCAGGAGGTCAGAATGGCAAGAAGGGTTGGATAATTCCTGGCTTTGGGTGTCTGCTGGCACTGGTTGCAAGTTTGTACTGTCAGTTACTGACTGGATGTTTGAGTCGGAGCAGGAAGTTGCCAGGTCTGTTGTGGAGCTGAGTTTGCAGTAATTCAGGCGTTTATTTGCAATGATGGGGATATCAATGATTCCACTTCTAAAGGAAGAAGATAAAGGATATTATTAAGCAGGGTATTGTTATCTCCTTTTATATTGCAGAATGTGTGATGAATTTACAATGAAACCTGAAAAGGGTCAAAATCTTATTTCTGTTAAAGAAAACCAAAACCAAACCCACAATAATTTGGTGTAAATTCCCAGTGGGAGGAGATTGTTCTCACCTTGGTAAGGCAGGTGGGCATGAATTTCTTTCCAATGGGAAATGTACTCCCTTGGAGGAAGAGTTTGTTGCTTTGGCTCCTGTATTTCTATCTGATTGGTTGTTAATGTAGTTTTGTTTTTTAAGTGGTGAAAACCTATGTGGCTAAGTCCTGATGTGGCACTTCAATTTAGGTTTTTTAGGTACAGGAATCGCAGAATCCCCTGAGCTGGAGGGACCCACCAGGATCCCCCAGTGCCACCCCTGTCCCTGCCCAGGCCCCCCAGCAACCCCAGCCTGGGCATCCCTGGCAGCGCTGCCCAAAGGCTCCTGGAGCTCTGGCAGCCTCGGGGCCGTGCCCATTCCCTGGGCAGCCTGGGCAGTGCCAGCACCCTCTGGGGGAAGAGCCTTGCCCTGAGCTCCAGCCTGAGCTGCCCTGGGTTAACCTGAGGCCATTCCCTCAGGACAGAGCAGAGCTTGGAGCTGCACCCCCTGGTGAGTTCTGCCCTCAGTTTCCCCTTCAGGATGAACAATCCCAGTGCCCTCAGCTGCTCCTGGTGTGGCCCTTTCAGACCCTTCACCATCTTCCTAACCTAATGTTATACCTATTTGTATATTTCCTATTTTTTTTTTCCACTGGGATTCAGCACTGGCCAGTTTTAATGCCGTTGTGGGGAAGAGGCTGTAGCAGCACAACCTGCAACACTCAGCAGGCATCACATCCTAGCCACTTGCCCTTTTCTCATTTATGCTTTGTTTATAGTCCTCATCTGTATTTGAGTGTGCAGTGGGCTTGTGGTTCCACACAGTTCCCAGGCAGAGGCCAATTCTTCCTGTTTGTGCTCGAATTCCAAGCTCCACAATGCTTACTAGTCCTGCTTTTGTGCCCAGGTGGATGAAACACTCCTCACAAGTGTTTATTAAGTTGATTTTCAGTCTGTTTGATCTTAACTTGCCTCTGCCTGAGCCTGAGGTCAGTAAAGCTTTTGCAGGATTTTTCATGAGTAACAATATGGGATCTTACAGGGTAAGTTAGCATTCAGGTTAATAATCCCAAATCCTGTCGTTTATGATGTAATGTTTCCTGAGGCTTTCACCAGGCTTGGGACTCTGCATTATTTTTTTCTCATCCTTCATTAAAAAGGGGGCACTGGCAATAATGTGTGAATGTTGCTGTTGAAATGAAGATTGGTTTTATAACTCAGGATTTGTTGGTGAAGCTGTGACTGCTCTGCTGTACAATACAAAATTAAAGTGATGCTTTTTGCTACAAACACAAAAATTATTTCAATAAGCGGGATTTTGCTTCTTTTGTTCTCCTCCCCTCCAAAAACAAGGTACTGAAAATACAAGAACTGGCAGGAGCTGCAGGCTCCCGCACAACTTTGGGTGAGAACGGAGGAATTTTGTACAACCACTTCCTACTGAGATTCGGCTGCTTTTCATTTCATATCAGATTTCTCATCTAGGCCAGGTTGTTAACTAAGCTGAGAATTGGGATAATTTCTTCCAGCGGAGAGGAGGAGTTAAATCACCTTTCCAAGCACTTTTGCATGTTTGTTTTTTTATTTTAAAGCTATCATCCCTACCACTGACTCTGACATGCAGTGGTACAAGGACAAGGTTTGTGGGGGTTTTTTTTGGATTTTTGTTTTGGAAAGAGGTATGGAGGGATTTTTCACTTCACTTTTCCCTTTGGAATGTAACTTCAAGATTTGGGTTAGTGAAACCCTGTTTCCCTGAACAAAAGCCTAATGCCTGAGAAGGGAGGGCATTGAGAATGATCTTTGCCAGTTTTATATGACAAGTAAATGACAAAATCTACCATGTTCACAGGGTAAGTTTTGAGCAGGACCCTGAGGAGTTTCCTTTCAGCTGGCTTGTTTTCCAGTCAGACATCAGGTCCAAGAGAAGACAGAACTTTTTGTTCTTTGAACTAAAATGAACTATTTTCTCCTTTCCTCCTTGGTTTCTCTATTTGCTATGAAGACCCCTCTGCCCAACAGAAAGCTGCCGTGGCTCTGCAGAGCTGCCCTCCCTGCCCTGGCCTGAAGGTCACCTGAAAGTTAGCAGGAGCCTGCAGCAGGATTTTGGGAAGTTGAGCTGAAGCACATTGCCAGCATGAACTTCTTTCTCCACAAGTCTGCCAGGAAATCACTGGGAGTCTTGGCGATTTTTCCCTAGGGAAGGATGAAAAAGACTCAAATCTAGTTTGTCTTGTTTTTCTCTGGAAATCCAATCTTAGTTAATCTACTCCATTGCCTTTTGTTTCAATCTAATTTTCTGGAAATGTTCCCAATCAGGTCCTGGAGAACATGATGCCAGTGGTTTTTTCATTAACCTTTTTTTCATCTGAAAGCTGGAATCTGCTAATACAGAGAATAATGGGACTAGTTATTGTAAACAAATTAAACTCCTATTTTGCTGTACTTTCTAAAGCCTTTCATTTGTTGGTCCTGGAATTAGATTTTCCTGGTTTAGAAGCCAATCTAGAAGTGGGAGGTTGTGATGAAATAGCTCCTTTTTAGTTTTCCTTTTTTATTTCCCAGTTTTTAATGTTATTTCCCATTGTCTTTTCTTCCCTGTGCTATCAGTTCATATCTACAAGGATTTCCAGTGGCACTTTAGCAGCTGTGACTGCAGCCAGAACAATGGCTTTGCTTCCTGCTCTTTTCCTCTCTGTGGATATAATCCTAGAAAAATCTCACATTTGCTTTATCACAGATTTAAACAGCATTTACCATCTGCTAAAAAAAGTTGTACAAGCATGTAATGTTTTCCCTTTATCTAGTTCAGTGACTAGAGCAGTCCATGGTAGCTCTAGAGCACAGACCAAGTGCTCTAAGTGGTTGAGGCTCTTCTGTTGGCCCTGCTTGCTCAGCGTGTCCGGCTGTGAATCCTGAGAGGCTGAGAGAAGACTGGGAGCAGAGTGGAGGTGTTCTGGCATGGAGCTCACAGTGAGTGCCCCAAGCTCTCCTGAGACTGTGGAACAGCCACTTCACCTCCATAAAGCTTCTTTTCCCACAGTTACTCATTAGTTATCACGGATTCAGATCTCATTCTCTGATGAAGATACAGGAGCTTGGAATATGAGCTTTGTGATATATTTAGCTGATCTTCTGGCTAACCAGGCAAAGGGGAACCCTGGCAGTCTTGGCTGGTTTTTTTGCCTAAGCACTGCATCTGTTGGGGGAAGGAGTGCCTGGCAAATGCACCTTCAGACTTGTTTCACATTAGAGAATATAATTGGCCTTGGCTCTGTAGGATTAAGAAGTGCTTTGAGGCCACCTGTGAGATGCACTGCTTATCCTGAGCTAATGGTGTGAGCAGACTGGCTGGCCTGCTCCAGAGAGCTGGGAAAAGCAGCTCCTGGGATACAGCTCCAGCCTCCTCAGGGAGAGGCTCATCCTGTGACCCAGCCTGCTCCTTGTCTGCTGTCTCTAATGGGTGCCTGCTGTGTGCTGGGACAGGGACAGCAGCTCTTGTCACCCTGGCTGGGCTGGGAGCCAGGGATCCCATCACTCACTGGCTTCCCCTGTTACCTTCCCTGCTCCAAGAGCCTTCTGCTAAAGAGGCTCAGACAGCGCACTGGCACAGCTGCACTGCATCTCCAAGCTTGCATCTTTTACTTGGGAAGGAGAAACACAAACGTGGAGCAGACTCAAAGCCAGTGCTCCCAGTGGAGCCATCCCAGCTCACTCCCCTGCAGCCCTGGGGAAGTCACTGCAGTGCTGCCATCAGTGTGGCTCCATGGGAGGGCATTTCCAATGGGTAAATCAACCCTTGGACATCAAAGTGATAATGGAAGGGGGAGCACAAGCTCCAGAGGAACACACCCAGCCTTGGGATGTGATGCAAGTGAAATGCAGTCAGTGTTGCAGTCTGGTTTTCTTGGATCCTGTGTTTGTCTGAGCTCCTGGACTAATGGATTTGACAAGAGACTGAGTCATGATTTCTGGGTTCACTGCCAGGTGAGTTTTGTACAAATCAAATTACCACTGGCTTTGGTGCCCTTCATTAACTTGGGATAAGACATTATCTCAGGAGGATACTGAACTTTAGTGTTTAAGGTGGTGTCACGTGAGGCTGAAGTGTGCTGGAGGAGCATGTTATAGATCCTGTAAGGCTGAAACCTGAACAGCTGCAAACAAAGATAGCTGTGAGTTTCACAGCTGCCCTCATGTTCCTGTTATAGGCTTGGTTATACTTGTAAAGCCATTTTGGTGCTCTTTTCATAAAAGGCACAGAGCAATGTCTGTGGGATATCCTTCTGTAGGGGTGGTAAAGCTTAATACCCTTGATTCTGATTATTTTGCTTCTAGTTTAAAAAACCTCTTGGCAGCAGCTTGACTTTTCTTAATTTTCTGAATTCCTCAAGTAAAACCCTCCAGGACATCACAGCAGGGTCATGTGCACCGTTTGTCAGTTGATTCCATTTTGTGTAACTCTTGCTTGAAACCACAGCTCCCACCACGAGGCCCCACAGCACAGCTGGTCTTGCACTTTTTCTGCTTTGTCCCTTTTTTTCCCATGGCAGTTGTTGGCTCCAGCTTTCCAAGCAGAGGGGTCCCAGAGCCTGTGACCCTGGCAAGGTTTGTCTTTTACAAAGATACAAACAGTTGAAGAATTCCTGCACAATTTATTGTTTATTTGCCTTGTTTTGTTTTGTTTTCTTTTTCTCATTTCCCAATGCTCCTAAAAACTGGCTGATAGCTTTGAAAACATCATATTTCTTCATGATGGGGCAAATAGAATCACAGGGTGATTTGGGGTGGAAAGGACCCTAAAGCTCACCTTGTTCCACCCTCTGCCTTGGGACAGCTCCCACTGTCCCAGGCTGCTCCCAGCCCTGCCCAGCCTGGCCTTGGGCACTGCCAGGGATCCAGGGGCAGCCCCAGCTGCTCTGGGCACCCTGTGCCAGGGCCTGCCCACCCTGCCAGGGAAGGATTTCTTCCTAATACCTTATCTAAACCTGCTCTCTCTCAGTTTGAGTACTAAAATACTTAAATACTAAAATAAACTAAGCTTGCTTTGTTGCAATATCCAGAAGCAAGCAAACCACTAATTTATCTGATAGAGACTTGAATGTTTGAAATGTCTTTTGGTTAATGTGTTGGAAAGCAATCTCTGCAATGCACTTAATCAGAGAGTTCTAAAATCTCTTTGCATTTGTGCAAAGATCTCATGAGGGAGACTCAGGAGCTGCTTCTGCTGCTCTGTGGATCTCTGTGTGAGCATCCCAGTGCTTGGTTTGGTCCTAAGCTAATCTGAGCAGTAGTTAATGATTAGCCTTTGATAGAGATAATGATGTGCTTGTCAGCATTATGTGAGGGTTGAGAAACTTTGATCACTCTCAGACTTGTTGCCTCTCTGGAGAAAAAGGCTCTGCTGGAGTTGGTAGATGGAAAACCTGTCTCTGGAAGAGTAAGTACTCAGCATTTTTTAGCTCTGAATCATTTCTGCTTTGGATTAGCAGCTTTGTGGCTGTCCAGGGGTTTGAAAATGATGAAAAAGCCAGGATTCAAAGCTCTTTGCCAGAGTGGTGTTTTGTCACTCATAGAAAAATTGTTGATGGCTTTTGTTCTGGCTTTCCATGCCCTACAGTCATGGCTCTTCCTGTCAGAAGAGTGTCATGAGGCCAAGGCTCTTCCAAAGATAAGTTCCTTTCCAGAGAATTGAGTGGATTGCTCTTTTCCTCTTCTTGATACTGGAGATCTTCTACCTTGCTGAGATTGTATTTTCAGTGATTAGTAATTTCAATAAAACTTCCAATAGTTCAGTTGCCTTTTCAGAAGGAGAATGCTCTGTTCTATGGATTGGGGCTATGAATTTTTTGTCTGAACCCTTACAAGTATTTGCATTACTGCCTGGAAGCTGTTTATATATCACTGTGCCACCACTTGCTGTTTGCCAAGATCATGGATCAAGAGGAGGAAGGTGCCTCTGGTGATGGATATTTGCCCTTAACCATCTGCCAAAACAGAGGTTGACTTCCTGGGCTTAATTAAAAACCCACTGGAATGGATTTTGCTGCTTGTGACCTGAGTTCTACCTTGCATTTTGCTCAGGAACAGCTTGAGGCTTCTCAAAACAACTGTTGGAGGCACAAAAGAATTTGATTCTTGGCTGTGGTAGAACAGGTTCTTGTGTCGAGGGACACTCATGGATGGTGCTGCAAAATGGAATGAACACACATCCATTTTTCCTCTGCAAGAAAAGGTATTTTTCTAAAAGTCAATCTTGTGAGCTCTTAGGTCTTTAGTCAAAGCCTGCATTTCAAAGGTGACCCTGCCAGGAGCTGGAAATCCTAGGGTGTCCCAGTAGGAGCTGACATCAACACGGGGCTGCTGAGGAAAGGTTTGTACAGGCTGGAACGTGGCAGCTCCAGGGGAGGGAATGGTTGAGTGGCCACCTTAAAACGCTGTGTCTGCACATGGATGTGCTTCTGAGGGTAATTACAGACCAACAACTGCTTCAGTATGAAAAGAAAGGAGGGAAAGGGAATTGCTTTGCAAGAACACTTTCCCATGTGGTGGGAGGTAATGTGTGTATGGCTGTACTGGACATGGAGAAACATGTGTGGATTGCTTAAACCAGTATGTGTCATGTCATGTGTGTGGAATGGCCTCCTAAAAATTAACCAGGAGTTTTGGAGTGTGGCTTTCTTGTTATTGGGATTCTCAAAACACCTAAAAGTCAGTTCAGAACTTGTACAAGTGTTGCCTTTTCTGGGCTAAGTCTGATACAATGTTGAAAAGCAGCCAGAGATGGAAAATTAACTGTGTGAAAATGGGCAAGTAGGGTAAGATCTGGGAATCTCCAGTGAATCACCTGTGCTGGACTCCCTTTTATGAGGCCTCTAATAAACCAGTGCCGTCCATTTATTGCCCTCAAGTTTAGTTTTACCTGCATGGGACAAAGGTATTTATGCTGTTGCAAGATAGCATCTGTAAAGAGGCAGTAAGAGATCACATCTGTAATCTGTAATTCTGGTGATTCTGACCTGGGGGTGCTGGTCCGCAGTGACTGACCATGAGCCAGCGCTGTGCCCTGGTGGCCAAGGAGGCCGAGGGCTCCTGGCCTGGGTCAGGAATGGTGCGGCCAGCAGGAGCAGGGAGGGCATTCTGTCATTGTGCCCCTGTGCTTGGCACTGCTGAGGGCACACCTGGGGTGCTGTGTCCAGCTCTGGCCCCTCAGGTTGGGAAGGACATTGAGATGAGAGCATCCAGAGGGGGCAGCGAGGCTGGAGAGGGGCTGGGAACACAAACCCTGTGAGGAAGCCCTGAGGGAGCTGGGGGTGCTCAGCCTGGAGAAAAGGAGGCTCAGGGCTGCCCCCATCACTGTGCAGCTCCTGAGAGGGGCCTGTGCTCAGCTGGGGCTGGGCTCTTTCTCCAGCAGCACTGACACAACCAGAGCACACAGCCTCGAGCTGTGCCAAGGGAAATTCAGGCTGGATATCAGGAAAATGTTTTTTACAGAAAGAGTGATAAAGTTCTGGAATGGCTGCCCAGGGAGGTGCTGGAGTCCCCATCCCTGGGTGTGTTTAACAAAGCCTGGATGTGGCACTGGGGGCCAGGGTTGAGTTGAGGGGTTGGGGCTGGGTTGGACTCGATGATCTTGAAGGTCTCTTCCAACCTGGTGATTCTGTGTGTGATTTCTGTGTGTGATCCTTCACCTGTGTTAAAGGCCCACTAATGCACTTCTAGGACACTTTGAATTACTTTTGGCTCTGAGGAAACTTGTGCTTCCTTTCTTGGGAATGCACTTTTTGAGTCTAATTTCATTTTGTGTCTCCTGAGATTATTTTACAGTTTTACAGGGTTTAAGGCTCAAAGACACCATAAACTCAATCTGGCCAGAGCTGTTTGTGCTGTGTAGCCTGGTGTGTCCTTCCCACTCCAGCCAACCATGGAGCAATGGTTTGTCAGGATTAACTTGCCAGTAGTTCTCTGTCTTGCATCCTGACATATCTGTCGTTCCTTGGAGATGGAGTGCTTCTGCATGTGGCCACTGAACAGCCACAAACAATAATCTGTGTCCTTACCCTGTCACATTTTTTTGGGAGACAGGCTCCTTTCCATAGGTACAAGTGGTGCAGGAGGTGTTGAATGTGGAGGAATCTGGATGCTGAATTAGTGGGCATGATAAGGAACCTTATATGCAAATGGTGAAGGTTTTTGGTTTTATTTCTTTTTTTTTTTTTCATTTAGAGAGAGAACTTCTCCCTTCATTAAAAAAGTGTCTGTTATAGGTAGAGGAATACAAGCTAGAAACTGTTCTTGATTAGGGCATATGAAATAGGAAGTGAAATTCTCTGCTAGGCTTGGTTTTTCTGAGGAAGCAGAAGTTGTCTAATCTTACAGAACACACATCTTGCAAGATGGGGTTCCAAATATTAATATATTTTTATATTAAAACGTTTTTGAAGAGTATCACAAGGCTGGGGACTGTCCCATTTGTTCTCAGCAGGATGGTTCCTGCTCTCTGGCCATATGGATCACATCTCTCTGGTCACCATTCCTGTGTTTGGTTGTGTAACATCTGAGCAAAAAACCACCACTGAGGATAAGGGAGTATCTGTTTATTCAGGAATTATGTAATCTTGGAAAATATGGGTCACATGGCCCTGCTTTTCTGTCTCCACTTCCTGGTGCTGTCCTGTGTCTCCTTCCTGCTCGGGATCCTCAGTTGTCCTCAGCTGAGGAGTGGGTGCTGAGAGCTTTTAGCGGGAGGTCCCCAGGTGACTCCTGGCTGAGCCCCACCCACCCTCCCGCTCCTCCATCTCAGCTCTTGCTCCCCTGGCCTTTGAGCCATTCTGCCTTATCTCTGCCTAAACTTCCTCCCTTCCTGCCAGATTTCTCCTCCCTGGGTGCTGAGTCCTGGGGACTTTGTGACGTGGATTTGTGTTCCTGTGTTCCTGTGTCGTGCCCCTGATGATGTGAGGAAGGGAGGTGAAGCTCTGGTGGTGTGGCCTGCTGGTCTGCAGACCTGGGCTGACAGCTTCAGAAGGCTCTGAAGTGCTTCTGTAGATGCCTCCCGGGATTGCCTTTGATGGAAACTTGTCGGTTCTAGCTCTGAATTCATGCTGGCCTTGGCTATAAGGAATTTAGGTGTTTGCCATGCCTTCTATCCTGGATGTTTCATAAAGAAGTTGTAATGTGGTGCAGCAGTTTGTTTGGGCTAAAATGGAACACCACAATGTGGCATCCTGTGCCAGTTTTGGTATCTCTGGTGCTGAGCTGTTTGTTCTCTGCAGATGACAGAATCACTGGGGTACAGCATCTCTGCTTTGGCAGCTGTGGGAATGGCAGTCACTCCTCAGCTCTTGCATGTCCTGAGATGCCTCAGTTCTGCCACTTTCCAGAAATGTCTGTGCTCTTGTGTGCCAGAAAGGGGACAGCTGCCTCATCCAGACAGAAAGGGGAACAACGGACAGGGTGGGGCAAATAAGGGATCCAAAAGGCTGGTGGTGGAAGAAATGAAAATGGGGTGGAAAACCACTGTCCATGTACAGAATGGAAGAAATTGTGCTCTTGGTGGGCTAGAGCAGGACAAGGCACTCCTGAGTGCAGAATGGGTGTGCTCTGGCTTTGACATCCCACTGGACATTGGGGTCCTTGCTGGTTTTGCCCAGAGGGCAGAGCTGGCTGGGGGCTGTTCTCTTGGAGCAGTAACATGGAAAAGGGGGAAGTTTTGTGGCAGATGAACAGGGAAACTGAAGTATATAAGAGTTGCCAATCACCTTTTAATTGTCACCTTGTCACTATTCCTCTTCTGTTCATGCTGATACAGCAGTTTCCCTTTATGAATACAATCTTGATTGGCATTTATTGGCAGTAAAAGCAACTTGTGGTTGGCATGTCTGTTCCTGGCCCTGCTCCTGGTTCAGGTCAGGTGACTCCAGGCCAAGTGAGCTCTGCTTTCTTCCCTGAGCTCCACTTTGGATTTGCTTGGTTTATTGCCCCTGGTTGGGGTTCTTCAAGACAGCCAAGGCTGAAATGTGCTCTGATCCTTGGGAAGTGTCCCACTGAGGACTTGAGGTTAATTTGGGCTCATGCAGGTTGAAACACAAATGTGTTTTATCAGAATGGGAGCAGGTTGTTGCTGAAAACTTCACGTCATGGCATTCTTGACATCAGCTTCTCCAGAATGATTTTGCTGGGCCCTGCCTGGTTGTCCCTTGTGTGGCTAAGTGTCCTCAGCCTTGTGACAGCCTCCAGCATCTGTCTGGCACCCAAAGCTCCCTCCCTTGAGCCAGGCTTCTGTGACAGATGTGCCCTGAACAACATCTGCCAAACAGACTGTTTTGCAAGCCTGCACCCCGTGGCATTCACAGCAGCTGCCAGACCCAATCCAGTGGAATTCCTGCTGTCATGTCCTTCCTTCTGTTATGCATTGGGCAGGGCGAGGAGTGTGTTGCATTTGCAAAGGCATGGGAACGATCCAGTCACATGTACCCAGTGCTGGACTCTGAGCCCCAAAGCCTGAGCTCCAGAGCATTGTCACCACAGCAGAGGGCAAGGAGCTGTGCTGCTGGGTGCTGTCCCATGTCCTGCCAAGAGTGGGGTGCCCTGGGGAGCACCTGCACATGGGGACCCCAGGATTTGGCCCAACAGTTGGAAGATCAGTGTGAGACTGCAGTGCTTCTTACAAAGGAAAATGTTCACTGGGGTGTGTGGGAATGTGTGTGGGATTCCTGTGAAGATGAGGGGAGTTTCTACCGCCTGCATTGCTGGGTTTGTGAGGGACAGACTGAGGTGGGACAGCGTTGGTTCTGTCACCTCTTGCTAAAGATCTCTTGTGGAAGGGATCTTAGCTGTGCTGCCAAGGCAGGGGTTGAGAGGTGGCCAGCACAAGCAGAGGGTGTCGGGGCGGGGGGTAGAGTAGGAATAGGAATGTTAAGTTGGGTGGTACCTTCAGTAGGTGTAACTGCCTGGTCTCAGCTCGATGGAGACAGCAGAGGATCACTCTTGGATCTCCATGCAAAGCTCTGTGTGCATTCCAGGTGTTTGCTCCTGGGCTGGGCCAGACTTCTCTGCAGAAATGAGTCTGCAGCCACGAGGGGCTGGCAAGGACTCCTCAGTTTTGCCACGCTTCTCACGAGGATCCTTTGACTGCTTTGCTGTCTCCTGCAGTTTCTGTATGGCTGAGGAAAGTGCTTGACCACAGGAGAGGCTCAGCCTGACTCCCCATTATTTTGTCACCTTTACACAGCTCTTGCCAGCATTTCTCAGCCTTTCCTGTGATGTTACCATGCTTAGAGTCTGAGGTTTTGTGCTCTGCAGGGTTGTTTTCAGCTGCCTCTCACTCCACTGGGCCTGTGGTTAACGACATGGCCTGTGCTTCACTTAATGAAGTTCAGTATATTGTCCTGTAAAGAACAATCTGTCCTGGGTTATTTTTTCTTCTTGTTCAAAGATTACAGATTTCCTGAGGCGTCTGCAGAAGCTGGGAGATTAGGAATGACCATCCCCTTCTAGCAAAGCCTCTAACAGAGGGTGATCAGACAGGTTTGCTATGAAAACAAACTCCATCAAAGGGCCATTATTGTAGCCATGCTGAGAGGAAGAGCTCTGGCCCCTCCTCAAGTAATGGGGGTTGTGCTGAGTGGCTGTGACCAGCCTTTGCTTTAGTTGTACAGCTGAGGAATGCTTTGATTCAAAGCAGAGGACAGGGCTTTAAGGATTGAACATATGCTGATACTTCTTCATCTTGTTTTAATCTTCATTTTAATTAAACATTAATTAATGCATAGAACTGCATCAAGCTGCCAAATGATGTGGTGCAGCTTCAGGAAGCTTGTGTGAGCCAGCATCCCAACTGGAATCCATGGTCTGGAACTGGAGCGCTGTTTGGGGTTTTTGCCATGTTTGTGGGTGCTGTCATGGCTCCGTATGAAGGGGCAGCCTGAGCCTTGGGGACGCAGCAACCTGGTAAAGAGAGGGACAAACATATTGGTACAAGAAACACAAGGATTTGGTAAGAATAAAATAAGCAAATGATGGCAGCAGGAGGCCTGGAGGATGGGTGTTTGGAGGAGCAGAACTGCAGGGAGTGATTGGTGGCCCCAGCCCTGTGATCTGCCTGGGCTGCAGAGAACCTGAGCTCAGCTCTGGTTAAAGCATCACCCCCAAACCTCCCTGCGTGGGTGATGTGGGTTTGCTTCATTCTCCTCCCACATCCTGCCTGTGGGGTTTGTCAGGATCACCTTAATAAGGGTCTGTCTCAGCCTGGGCAAATCCCGTCAGTTGTGGGCATGGCTCATGGACTGCAGAGTGGTTTTGATGTGCCAAAACTCTGTCATTATCTCCAGCATCCACAGCAGTGCTGTAATGGTTCCAGCTGGGATCCTCAGTGGAGGTGATGGCAGAGGATCAGATCTGTATGGATTTCTTCCCTCACAAAACATAAAGTCCTGCACGTCATTTTCAAAGCCCATTCTTTGCCCGTGCTGGGAGAGCTGGGCTCTGGGTGCTCCCAGCTTGGCTGCCTGTCCCTGCTGACTGCTTCCATCCTGGCATTCCTTCCACAGAGGCTGCCCAGGCATTGTCTCCTTTTGAACCTGAACACAAGATGTTGTCTGCAGCCCTGCTCAGCTCTTTTTTTGCCCATTATTTTCCACTCCCTGCACTGCAGCCTCTGGCATCTCTGGCTGGACATTCTCCAGAGTGCCTGTCATCCTTCAGAAGTTCTGAAACCTGTGGGTGGGAACAGCTCAGCCTGCCCACAGGTAGACAGGGGGAATGTGCCCTGTGTCCCACTGTGGGTTCCTGCTGGCTCTGCTGATCCAGTTTGAATCCAGCAAGCTTCCATGATCAGGGACAAGCCCCAGGAAATCCAAATTTGTACAGCCTCACCCTCAGTGTGTATTGGAGCTCCTGTGCCCTTCTCTTTCCCTTTATTCTAACTCCTTCTGGTGTGTTGAGCTTTTGTGAAGCCTTAAACTTCTGGAAAAAGCTTTGGGATGAGACTCTAAGGTGGTGAGGCAGTACCAGGGCAAGCCACAGTTCTGCTGTGAGCTCACAAACATTCCTTGAGTTCTTAATATAGCTCTGAGAGCTCCTTCTTCAGGAATTGTGCAAGGGAAAAACAGAGGTGTGCAATTAAATGTGCTGGGCAGAGCACAGTCCCTCCCTGTGTCTCAGTGCCAGCCTGGGGTTGCTGAAGCTGCTTGGGAGAGTTCCAGGGAGAATTTTCACACTGGGAATCAGCAGTGTGTATCTGTTCCACGTGCTCTGCTGCATTGCTGAAAATGTGGTGTTTGTCCCCTGTGTCTTTAAAGTGTGACTTTACAGCTTGGCCCAGGGGCCCTGGCCACCAATGCTGGGTGCTGCCACAGCATGGGCAGGTGGAATTGGTGTGTCCCTCAGCTGTGCCTTTAAGCAGCTCTGGAGCTCTGCCTGGCATCCTGGAAGAATCACAAGTTCACCCATTTGGAAAGGAAGCAGTTAAAGTGGAAAAGTTTGCCAGGAAATTGAATAAACTAAAAGCAGTGCTTAGGTCTCCTGATGAGGAGCTCAGTGGAGCCCAGAGCCGGTGAACAGAGCTGCAGTGTCTGCAGGCTGCTGCTTCCCTCCCACTCCATTGACAGCACTGCTAAACAAGAAAGGGATTGGGCTTGGGACCACAAGCTGGGAGCCAGTGGAGCTGGGTGTGCCAGCAGCACTGCTGTAAGTAGAACAACTCCACTCCTGGGTGCCTTTTCCATTCCTTCTGTGCTTTTCCTGTAGCATTCTTTTGTGTCATGCAGCACTGAGCCATATGGGATACTGTAAGCATCAGGTCTTCGCTTTTCCAGCTTGCTATTTTTAATAATTTTCCCTTGGCTTTCTCTCAGGAACTTTGATTTTAATTCTTAGTAAATATTGCCAAGTGTTTCTTGCTTGTTCAGGAGAAGAGAGGGAGCTCCTGACCTGTTCTTGCTATCAGAAGTGTTGGTGGAGAGACTTTGTGTATGAATCATTCCAGCTGTTCTGAGAGGAGTCAGGAGGGTTCTGAGCAGGAGCCAGTCCTGTGCTGGCCTCTGCAGCAGCACCCTCTCTGTGGGACAAATAACTGCTCCAAAGGAGACTGCAGAGGGGATTTTTAAGGCTCTGGTCCTTTTGGGCAGAGCCAGTGGAATTTTTTTTCTTGGGTTTTCTAAACTAGTTTGGGAAAGGTGAGGCAGTGTTCAGAAGGGAAGAGTTGATGCTGTAATGGGCATTGATTTAGGGCTCCAGTGTTAATCCTGTTGGACTTCTGATTTGGAAAGGGGCTTTACTCCCTTTGCGACTTTAAGGAAGATCTGTTTGACACTGAGCTGATTGTACAGTACTTCCTGGGAGCTTGCTAGATCCTTCCCATAGTGTGTCCTGTTTCTGCATGTCCTGTGTTTCTGCATTGGAAGGTGTATTTTCCTTGGGTGTTTGCACAGGAAGAACTGCGATTTGCTTTGAAGTTACAGGACTCTGGATGAACACAGAAGCAATAGATTGGGAAGCTGTGGGGGGTTGTGTGTAATGGCAGTGATCTTTGGCTGAGACCTGCCTGAAAGGACTGCTCTGGCTTTGGCATCTCATCTGATCCAGCACCTTTACCTGCACTCGTGTGTGCCCTGGCACCTCCTGCCTGTCCTCCCCTTCTCTGTGGCTCCTGGAGTGTGTGAGGTGAGGCAGCGCTGCTTTGGTGTTGGGTGGGGTGAGGTGAGTCCTGGTGCTGACATTTTGCTGCTGCCAGATGCTGCTGCACCTGTGCTGAGCCAGCCTGGTGAGCAGAGCTGCCACGGTGGCAGTGCAGGGCTGGGGCAGAGACCTCAGAGAGAGCGGGGCCTGCCTGAGCTCCTGCTTCCCCAAAGAGAAGTGTCCCGTGTGCAGCTCTGAGCCTTGCAGTTTTCCTTCAAAATCAGAGGGGTTGTGAAATGGAGGCTGTGGCTTCTCTCACCTGGGGTAACAGCGCTGAGAGGGAAAGAAAGAAGCCCTGCAGGAGAATTTCCTCATTCCTCTCTCCTGGTCCAGCCTGTTTGTTTTCTTAGGCAGTAGGTTACTGCGGAGCACAAAAACCACTCTGTGTGTGTGTCCCTTGTGGTAGGTACACCCTGGGGTCTGTCCCCTTCAGGTGTTCAGGGTACCTAAGCCTGAAGCAGCCAGGGGCTGTGGCAGGTCCCTCTCCAGGGCTCCATGCTCAGGAATCTGCTCCAATGCCTCTCCTTCTCAGGGCAAACATATGGAGCAGGCAGCAGCCAGAGATCAATCACCCATTCAGGCAGAAATACCTGCTGAAAGGCTGGCTTTGTACAAGGCTAAGCCTATTTAAAGAATTTACAATAATAGAAACTTGTGGGGGGTGGATTTTTTTTCCTTCAGGTATGGAGTCAGCCTTGTTAAAGCACCACCTTCTTGTGACACACAGAGCTCCACATCTGTCAGCTTGTTTCTTAGGAGCTGTGCAAACCAACCAGGGATTTGCAGCTTGGAATATTATACACTCATTAACCTGTTGCTGCTGCCACCCTATGTATTGTTTTTTACCTTGACACTTAGGTAGGGATCTCTCAAGTTGTAAATCAGAGTCTGATTGTCCACTGGAACTGATTTATTTTTAGACAGAAATGTATCCACTGTTACCTTCAGTGACACAAAACACAGCTGAAGTGGCTCAGGTGAGGTTGTTTCCTCTTAAGCTACTTAATACCTCATCCTTTCAGGATCTCATAAAATGTCCTTCAGTGTTGGGTGACTGCACCAAGGGTTTGGATTTGGTGTTGGAGCGCTGGGATAGCAGAGTGGGAAGGAGATACCTGGGTGAGGGTCCAGCTTGCCCTTTATAACTGTACCAAGGCCTACCCAGGCACAGGCAGCCACTCCTGAGCACCTGACCACGTTCTTTGTTCCTACAGAGTAAATATCCTGAAACACATGCACTGTTTCTCCCTTTCTGCAGACAAATGATGATTAGTGAGAAGGAAAGGAGTGGAAAGCTGGACACAGCCCAGCCACAAAGGCAGTTTTACCTGGTAACCAGCCAGGGCTTCTGTGGAGCATTTTGGAACCTGCTGAGCTTGGCAGGAATGTGAAATCCTAAAAGGAATAAATAATCATTGGACAGTAGCTGGTGAGGATGTTGTATTCAAAGGAAAAGCAATGGGTCAGTCAACTGAGAGAAGAGGGAGGAGACAGGGACAGCTCTAAACTCTGCTCTGGGCCAGGGACAGCAGCCAGGGCACGGCTGGGGCTGGGCCAGGGCAGCTCAGGCTGGAGCTCAGGGCAAGGCTCTTCCCCCAGAGGGTGCTGGCACTGCCCAGGCTGCCCAGGGAATGGGCACGGCCCCGAGGCTGCCAGAGCTCCAGGAGCCTTTGGGCAGCGCTGCCAGGGATGCCCAGGCTGGGGTTGCTGGGGTGGCTGGGCAGGGACAGGGGCTGGGCAGGGGGATCCTGGTGGGTCCCTCCAGCTCAGGATATTCCATGGTTCTGTGATTCCAGGAGATTTTGGCTGCAGGAGAGGGGAAGTTCTTGTGTTACGTCTTTCCTCTCCCAGCACATTTACCTTTGATCCTCTGGGTAAAGCGCTTGGGACATTCTTCTTCCTTCCCTGATGCAAAAGACAATTTGAAGTTTGTGTGTTTTGGCAGAGGATTCTTTTCCCAAGTGTTTTGGGACTGCAGTTCTAGAACCTGAACATTTCAGCTCTTGAACAGGATAATCTTCCAAGCTGTGCCATGTGGAAGTCACACTGGGCATTCTGCATTGGTGTTCCATTGGTGTTCCATTGGTGTTCCATTGGTGTTCCATGTTCCACTCCCTTGGTGAAGTTTTTTCTGTGTCAGCTGAGCTACTGCTTGCATTGTTCTGTCTCCCATTTATCTCCCTGTGAACATTTTTCTGCTCTCAATATTTAAGCACAAATCAGGGACAAAGTGAGCTAAAAAATATTAGCAGAAGTATGGACTAAGATGGAAATAAGGAATTCACTCTGCTTTAGCCAGTGCCATTGGATTCCATGATTCCAAGTTACTGTCCAGGGGAGTATTGTGAGGTTGTTTGATGAAATAAGAGGTGGGCTACAAACTTCTGCACAGAGATGGAGAACATACCTGAGCTGTGGGTACCTGGTGTCACTTCTTGGTGCTTCCCTGCATTATTTAATTTCTGTGTTTGCAGGGTATTACCTCTGTCTTTCTCGACTTCCTCCCTGTCACTGCTGTCGAGAAAGACAGAGGTAATTGTTTCCTTACCTTCCCCAAATCTTGAATTTCTCTCATTGCTCACTTCAGTTTAACCCCAGTCCTAGGATGTCCCCTGTGATGAGGCTACACTGGCACTGCTGTTCTGGGCCACCAGTGAAGTGTCACTGACAGAGCCACACTGGCACCCCCCTTCAGAGATGGGCTTTCATTTGCTCATTTCTGTGTTTCAGTTTAACCTCTGTCCTAGGGGCCTCGTCACTGCTGTCATCTTGTGCTCACTTCAGTTTAACCCCAGTCCTAGGATGTCCCCTGTGATGAGGCTACACTGGCACTGCTGTTCTGGGCCACCAGTGACCCTGCTCAGTGTCACTGTCACACGCTGAGCCAGCTCCACCACAGGTGCCTTTCAGGGCTTTATTTGCTACTTCCAGTTCAGAAAGCTCTTCTAGAGTCTCATTTCCTCTCTTCAGTCTAAATATAGCCATGCCTACCTGTTCAAACACAATGTTCATTTTGGCTCAAAAAACTGAAAAAACACACTTGTAAACTCTCCTGATGGTTTATGTGCAGGGAAGTCTGTATCTCGTTTCTTTTTAAACATATATTTGATAAAGTGTCCAAGCTTTGCTTTTTATTTCCCTTGGTTTTACCTCAGTGCAGGACTGCAGTAAAGGCAGGGTCCAGTAGGACAGATGCTGTGCTTTCAGGACTGACTGGTATTCCCAGGTTATTTTCTCTCCTGTTGCTGTTTGAACCTGATGATTTTCATTTCCCACCAGCAATCGCCAGCTCAGGCAGTGCTGGGCCAGAGTGCAGCAGCCATGCCCACAGGTGACCAAAGAGGGTATTTTTATTTTTTATTTTTGTAGTGTGTCCAGACATCCCTGATTTGTGGTAACCAGATTAAGGATTGGGACTGGCAGCCTCTTGAGTGTTTCTCTCACTGTGGGTAATGTGATTACAGGGGAGATGTGGCAATGTAAAACTCATGGAAATGAAATTGGATTGCCTGTAGCTGCTGCAGACCTTTGTCTGACAGTAGGTCTTGTTCCAACTAACACAATTTCTGTGTTAACCATGTTCCCAATAAAAAGCTTAACTGTCAATTAAGAGAAATCCTGTAATCTGATCCTTTAGTATATGCAATTTGAAGTGGTGCTTGTGATATTTTTGCCTCTTGCAAGACTGCTCTTGGGAAGGGGCTCTGTTTTTTTCCTCATGTAGATAAGAAGTGTTCCTTTTATGCTGAGTACTTGCCCCAGGTGCCATCTCAATTGAATTAGGCTGCAGAGGGACACACCTCCTCTAAAGTGTCCTGCTGTGTGCTCTCTGGAGCCAGAGCAGGACCGTGAGGGAGCTCCAGGAGTTCTCCAGAGGCAGCAGCTCTCAGTGCCTTGGAATATTTTCTCATGCAGCAGCAGTAGAGAAACCCCATTCAGTTTAGAAAAGGGCTTCATTGTTTGTTTGTTTTTTAGGGTCCCACTTTTCTATGTGCCTTTGTGAATCTCTCTGTGCTCAAGATGTCTCACCACATGAACAGCTCCACGCTGCCAACCTCGCATCCTCCTGAGCACCAGCACCCCACCAGCCCAGGCTCGGGACACGGGGGCCACGACATGATGATGATGGTAAGTGGGGAATTCACCAGAGAGCTTTTCCTTGGCTGTGCTGCAGAGTAACCTGACTGTGCTCTGGAGAGCTGGAAATGAAGCTGAGCTTTGGAAGGCAGGAATTAATCCAGGTGAAACCCAGATCCCATTGTGGGTCTTCTGGATGAAGGGGTGGCATGAGGGATACAGAGCAGGAATGGATTTCACAGCTGGAGATCCTTTGGCAAAATTATCTTTTCTTGAAAAAACCTTTCCAGCAGCCAGCCTGGTGTCTGTTCTGCAGCCAGCTAAGGGCAGAAATACAAAGCAAGATTTTTCCTGCAGGAAACAGATGGATGGAGTTCTCCAGGCTGGCAGTGGGAGCCCAGGCAGCCTGAGAGGGTTGCCCAGCAGTGTGAGGGGCTGTGCTGAGCTGTGCCCTTCCCTCCTGAACCCTCAGAGCACACTCTGCTGGGGAGCACAGCAGTGCCAGGGCTCTTTGCCCTGTTGGCATTAAGGCTGCATTGGTCCTGATTCCTGCTGCTCCAGCTGAGTGTGATTGCAGCAGGTTCAGACTTGTGCATGCTGGCATCACTGAGACTTTGCAGAGATCCTGGCCAGAGTTTCCATGGAGATGGTTGGAGGGTCAGTATTTGTGTGTAGCCAGTTCTAGGAACTTTTTCAGCTTTTTCTCCTTTTCCTAAATACTTTTGGAGTGAATTTCAGATTATTCAAACATGTCTGTTTATGATTAAATTTCAAAAGGAGGGGAGAGAAGGCACATTTCTATTTCATGTGAGTGTTCTCAGGAGTGGATTTTGCAAACCATCAGTTGGGGTTTGTTTGCCAGCTCTGTGCCTGAGGAGAGAACCAAGAATCTCTGCTTCTATTTCTATTGCAACCAGTGTCACAGCAGGAGAGGAGAGCACCAGAACAACCTTGGTGGGCATGGCCCACGTGGAGCTCTCAGGCCAGCACTGCCACTGCTCTCCTTGTGAAGCTCTTCCCATCATCTCAGCTCAGTTTTGGCATCCCTGGGCCATTACTTTCCATGTAAATGTAATTTCTTTACAAATGTCAAGTGTTCACTGGGTAGTTACAGGACCCTGCCCTGCCCTGCAGCTGAAAACTGTGAGTAATTGCACCAGGTTTTGAATTCATATTGCAAATAAATCTGTCAGGGAAGGCAGTACATAGGTGGAGCATCTTAGATAACAGACTGAGCACATTTAATGTGTGTTTTCCCAATCCTCACTGGTACCAAGTAACAGGCTCAGGTTCACCTGAAGTTCTTTGATTTATGTGGGTTTTGTTTTAAATGTAAATATGTTCAATTCATTGAAGAGATGAAAGTACTCTCTAAAAGGTGTTTTACAGTAAATTCTGCTCTGGGGAAAATGAGCTGATTCTTATAGATGCTGAAATGAATCATAATTCTGAGCTTCAGCAAATAACCTTAATTAAGCAACGAGGGAAGTTCAAAGAGAAGTTCCTCTTGCTTGGTCAGGACTTCCCATGTGAAAACCCTGTGTGCAGCTGTGCCCAAGACATGCCAAGCTGTTTTTGCCTAGTTTGTATCACCTCCAGCTGGTCTGGGGATCTTTGCTGTTTCCCCTTCCCACAGCATTCACTGTGCAGGCTCAGGAGCCCTTGTTTTCACCCCGGGGCAGCTGTGAACTGCCTTCAGCTCCTTGTGTAGCTGTGTTTAGGCCTCTGTTTGCCACAGGATATTGGGAATTCCATAGGGAGACAGCACAGCTGGCACAGTGCAGGAGGGGACCAGAGGACTCACCTGTGCAACCCTCACCTGTCATCCAGACAAGGTCCAGGTGGGGAGGGGAGAGTGCTCTGTACCCCAGTTCCTGAGGGGATGGGGAGCCAAGGAGGAGCTCCATGGAGACATCCCCAGTCCCTGACCACTGCTGATGCTGAGGGAAAAGGAGCTCCAAAGGCAAGGAGAAGGCATTTCCCTGGAGTTCTGTGAAGGACAGGGCCTCCTGCCCAGGGCTGCCTGAGGAGCTGGGAACTGGAGCCTGGAGCATCTCATCCCTGTCTCACTTGTGTGTGTCACACCAGATCTGCTGCAGAGTTTCTTGGAGTTTAGGTGGTGACCAAATAAATGGATCTGAGTTCTTGTTCTGATACAAACCCCACTGCCACACCTTGCTGTGACCTCCTTGGGATGAGCTCTTCAGGCTCATCTTGGTGTTCTTTGTGTTTTGGGCAGGCCATGACTTTCCACTTCAGCTGTGAGAATGTACCATTGCTGTTCTCTGGACTTACAATCAATTCTCCTGGAGGTTAGTAACACTGTCTTGTGCAGTCCAAACAAAAGGTTTGCAGTTGGTGTTTCAGGATCCCCCCTTTCAGGAATTACTTTGTTACTTGTGCTAAAAGTCTGTGGACATGCTGTATTGAATCTGGCTTAAATGGCATCTGTGGGATGAAAGAAAAAAATGGAGATATTTGTAGAGTTCAAGAATTTGGTTTTATTAACAAAAGTGATTGCTGCTTTTGCTTTATGGGTGGAATTGCAGTGAGAGTCTGGATGAAATTCCCATTTCCCACCTATCTGTGCATGCACACGGAGCCTGGCTGTGGCCTGTGCAGTTCAATCACACAGTTCAATCACACAGTGGCTCTGCTGACATTCTCGTGCCCAGAGACAATGGTGTTTCCTCTCTTGTCAGAAATGGCTGGTGCTTTCGTGGCTGTCTTCTTCCTGGCCATGTTTTATGAAGGCCTGAAGATCGCCCGGGAGTGTCTGCTCCGGAAATCCCAAGTCAGCATCCGTTACAACTCCATGCCAGTGCCCGGCCCCAATGGCACCATCCTGATGGAGACACACAAAACTGTGGGGTAAGGACTGCACTTCATTCTAAAGCAGAGCTCTGCAGCTGGAACTGGCACAGAAGAAACTTTGTGCAGCCAGTTTTGATCTCTGGAGAGTGTCCTGGCTCCAGACTGGGATGCTGTGTGGCACTGGAGGATGGGGGACACCTGGGCACCCTCGAGGATGGGGAAGAAGGAGGAAAGCAGCAAGGAGCCAGATGGGCTTGGGGTTTTTGTAATGAACACATTTGGGGGAGTTCTGAGGAACAGAGTTTGGATGTTACATCCAGTGACCCTAACAGAAAACACTCAGGGTCCTTTTGTTGACAGGTAGTCAAGGCCTGTGTGCAGCACAGGAGCCAGTCAGCTTTTGAATGGGGGCGGTAAAAGAAGCTTGGCAAAGTCTGTTTCTCAGCTAAAAGTTGTGTCCTCCCAGCAAGCTCCGTGCTTGTTTTGCTCTGTGAGCAAAACCACAGCTCCAGGTGCCAGCGCACGCAGGAGTCCCTGCCCAGGCTGGTGTCACCTTCTGTGCCACCCCACGCCCACCTTGCTACCCTGGCCGCTTTCTCTTTGGGGATGTGCATTTCCCACCCGTTCCATTTGCTGACTTGTTTGGGTTTGTGTTCCCAGGCAGCAGATGCTGAGCTTGCCCCACCTGCTGCAGACTGTGCTCCACATCATCCAGGTGGTGGTCAGCTACTTCCTCATGCTCATCTTCATGACCTACAACGGGTACCTGTGCATCGCCGTGGCCGCGGGAGCGGGCACCGGGTACTTCTTCTTCAGCTGGAAGAAGGCGGTGGTGGTGGACATCACAGAGCACTGCCACTAGCACTGGGTGGGCCACAGGCCTCTCCACCCTCTGCTCCCTGCCAGTGCAGCCACCTGAGGACTGGAGCATTCCTAAGCTGCCAAGAGAATCATGATAAAGAAAATCAACTGGAGTTCACTACAGGTTCCTGGAGGGGTGCAGGGATGTGAGGAGCTGGGACACGCTGCTCCCCTTAACTCCTGAGAGTCCATGGCAGCCATTCCTGGCCAGGATTTGCTTTATTCTTAGATTATGCTGTGATTGAAATTAGTTGGCTGACAGAACTGTAGAAATTATTTTAAAAGGAAAAAAAACCATTTTATTTTTAAATTGTAAATGCTCATCAGTGAGGGTTTAATGAACAGTAGGAAAAGATCAGTTGCCAATAATGTGTGAATGGCTGTTTTAATTTTGATTTTTTTTCAATGTGCACATAATGCCAGGGGAGGAGATTGCCCTGGCATTGTGGCTTTTGGGGCCAATGACACCTTTTGCTGTAGGACTCAGCCTCAGAGGAGGATTTGGTGCTGCACATCAGACACGCTCAGGTGTGTCCTGGCAAGGGAGAACTTTGACCCAAGGATGTGAGCTGTGTGCTTCAGGGATTGGATGAAATTGCCCTCCAAGCCCACCAGAGATGATGAGTGTTGTTAATCTGATGTATCCAGCAGCTTCACTCAGCCTCCAGGGAGAACACTTGAGTTGGGCTGCTTTCCCTTGCCAATTATGGAACAGATAATAGTTCTGTATTTACAGGGCAAAAAGATTCCAAATAAACCATTGAACCCACAGGTACTTCATGTGGAGCTGCACCTGGATGCAACTAGGGCTAAGCTTTGGGTTACTAGAACTGGTTCTGTAAATGAGGCAAGAGCTAAATAATGATTTCATGACACTAAAGCTGAAATGGCTGGAGGGTATTCCTGGCTGGAGGTGAGGAGGGAAAACAACCACATTCCTGTAAAGGAGAGATTTGGGGAAGAGGAGAAGGAAAATACAGGACTAGAGCAGCCTTCAGTGTCTTCTCAGGTGAAATTTGGAGCAGCGTGGGCTAATCAAAAAGTATTCCTGGCCCAGATGGCTCCTCTTTGTCTTGATAATCACAGTGTGCCCATGCTGGAGGTGCAGGTTCTCAGTGCAGTGGGGGACAGTGAAGAATTCAGTCAGTGCTGTGGGCTCTGCCCAGTGCCCAGGCAGGACAGGCTGTGAGGGGGCAGAACCACCCTCCTGCCAGGCCAGGCTTGGGGAGCAGCCCTGATTTAGCACCTGGATGTTAAAAAGGTTGTGCAGAGCTGGAGGAGGTGGTGCAAAGGTGGTGCAAAGCTGGAGTCTTCCCTCTACCCAGATTGCCCAGTTTGTGCCTGTAACTGGCTGGAAGAAAAGACAGTGGGAGTTTGGGAAAGGCACTGAGAACAGGCACCACGTTCAGACTGGGGCTGGTGTGTGGGACATGCCATGAGAACAGGGAATCCTACTGGGATAAAGCCTCTGGGCACACACAGGAAGGTTTTTTCCCCTGAAGGTGCTGCTGGTGACTTGTGGCAGCAGCTGTGTGTGGAAAGCTGATCTTTGGAATGAGATATTTTAGCCCCTGAGCCTTAGGGGGTGAGGCCATCCCTGTGTACCTGGGTGCTCCATGGTGCTGGTGCTGCTGTCCCTGCACAGAGCCCACCCTCCCACTCTGTAAGGAAATCCACAACTGCTGCTGCCAGGGCCTGCACTGCACCTCCTGAACGCCCTCCTGGGCTGATGCCAAGTGTTTATTTGGACATGTTGTTTTCTCTGGACAGTGCAACTAGAGAATAAAAGGAACTGAGTTAAAAGCAGGCTCATGTTCCTATGTAGCTGCTTTCTGTAGCAAATTCACATCTGGCTGAGAGAGGCAAAGTTATTTTCATGGAAAAGTTCTAGCCACCTCCTGCTGAGAGACAGGAAAAGTGCTGAAGTGCTTCCTTCCCCAGTCTGATCTTTGAAGGGAGTTCTGTCTGTGACAGAACCTCCTGGTGCCCTCTCTGCACCTGTCACAAAGGTAAAATTTTGCTGTGCCCTCCAGGCAGTCATGGAGAGGAAACCTCACCCTCCCCATCCCTGGAGAGCTGGGAGGAATGTTAGTGTTGGACAGAGAAAATGGACAATCCCTTCCCACTGCTGCTGGAACTGAGAGGAAATCTGAGTGTTTGTCAGAGAGAACTGGAGCTGTTAAAAGCTGGAGATGGTGGTTGATGTGGGAGGTTTGTGCCCCTGAAGGAGCTCAGGGTGACACTGCCACTGCTGCCATTGGTTTTTCTGGAAGGAGCTGGAATTGTTGCCATCACAATGACAGGCTGGAGCGAGGAGTGGCTGTGTGGTGGCACTGGTCACCTCATATACCTCTTGCTGTGTCTTTCTTTGGAACAGAAGCTGCTTGGCCTGATCTTGCTGTCACCTTTTAGCCACTTTTCTGTGTATCCAAGTGGCCAGACTTGAATTCTCTGAGGGATGACTTGGAGATCAGGCTGTGGCTTCGTGTCAGTCTGGTTCTTGTTTAGTTTTCCTGCCTCGTTCTGTTTGTACCACCTGTGCCCCTGGAGTTGTTTCCCCCTCAGAATGAGCTTCTCTTCTGCCCGTGCTGTCCCAGAGAGGGCACAGAGCTTTCTGCAGCCTGCACAGGGAGGACACTGCCCTGGCAGGGCTCACCTGGGCACGAGGCTCTCAGGTGCCCCAGCTGCTCCCACAGCACCAGGGGAGGTTTGGGCACCCTGGGCTGCCCAGGGAAGGTGAGAGGGGAGGTGAGGCTGTGTCCCCTGTGCTCCGAGCTCCTGGGGCTCAGCTGGGGAAGGGCTGCTCCTCCTGCCGTGGCTGTGCTTCCCACAGTTCGGTGTGACAATCCAGAGCAGCCGCCGGCCTCCCCTGTCCCAGCCTCCCCCTGCCACCAGCGCGGTGTGTCCTCAGCCGGGCTGCTGCGTGTGTGGCAGAGCCTGAGCAAAGCCTGAGCTCCCTCTGGCGGGATCGGCAGCTCTGGGGCAGCCCCAGCCCCTCTGCTGAGTTCGGAGCTGTCCTGGTAGCACGGGGAGGGCTCCAAGGATGACACACGTGCCATGCTCGGGTGTGCTGCCCTGCTCGGGGGTGACACCCTGTGCCTGTCCCCGTGCCCTGCACACGCTGTGCCTCCGGAATGCCACCGAGGAGGGAGCTCAGAGCATCCGGGCCTGTCCCTCAGAGGGCTTTTGTTGCTTTTCTTTGAGTGCCTTTTGAGTTTGTCTGGAGCCAGTCCCACCCAATCCAGCAGGATTTCTAGTTTTGTTTACAGTGGACTGTCAGTTTTGTTTTTATTCTTGCTCTTTGTGGCGGTAACTTGTCTGATGTTACTGTGAATATCAAGAATCTCCTGTACATAATTAACCAATAAAATAGATTGCATTTTACTCTGGTGGGGCTGTGTTTTGGGAACAGTCCTCGGAGCAACCCTCGGAGGGAGCAGCAGAGCCCAGAGTTCCTGTTCAGGTGCTGTGGGGTGGCTGAGGAGCAGCATCCCCCGGGCCTCCCCAGCTCCCTGGAGCTGCTGCAATGGGAGCGTGGGGATTCACTGAGAAATGTCTTTGTTCCATCTCAGTCACACTTTGCAGGTGTGGGGAGGATGGGAAGAGGAATTGGTGCCTCCCAGATCTGCCTGGCCTGGACAGGGGTTTTATGGAGCTGTAACAATCTCCTGAGGTGTCCTCTCACAGCTGGAATGGCAGCCCAGCAGGGCAGCCCCTGATCATTGTATGTGGCGTTAGACAGAAATGCAGCTCTTTGCTAGGCCAGCCTGGAGCTCTTTGCAGATGGAAAAGTTTGAAGTTCTGTACATTTTCCAAACCTGACCTTAAATTTGATGCACCTACAACACAGGAAGCCTGAATTTAACTGAAGTCCACTTTGGAGGAATGCTGAAAAACCAGCCCTGGTCGTTGTGGTGGAGATGGTTGGAAACAGCCCTGGCCAGAGGCAGGGAGAGCCTCCAGCTCCTGAATTCCCTGCAGGAGCCCTGCTGCAGGCCCAGGGCCGTGCCAGCCTGCCCTGCTCACTCCCCAGGCTGCAGGGGAGCAGTTTGCTGAGCACCAAGAGGCTGCTCAGGATTTTAAGTTGCTTCCTTCAGCTCACCCCACTGTGTTCCAGACCCCTCCTGAGTGGGCTCTGCCCCAAACCTCACCTAAATCAAACCAGAACATAAATCATCTGAACCTCACCCTGCCCAGCACCTGCTGAGGCTAAATCCAGGGACCTGCTGAAGAAATCCAAGTGCCCTTGGCCTTTCCAGGTGCCACCAGCCATGAGGAACTGTTTGGTGGCCTTTGCTCCAAGCAGCAAACAGCCCTGAGCTCCAGTCCAGGGGTGACAAACCAGGGCAGAGCTGGATGGAGGTGGAGCAGGGAAGCTCAGTCAGAGAACCTGGGCTATCCCTCCCCATCCACGAGGCCAGCCCAGGTGACACTGACTGAATGAAGCAGCTCTGGGGACGGATTTGGGATCTGATGGAACACGGGATTCTTTCCTGCTTGCCTCGGGAAGGACAGAGCAGTGCCTGGCACCCAGAGCTGTGGCACCTTTGTCCCAAAACACTCAGCAGACACTTCCAGCACCTTCTGCTCAGCGGGGCCACCAGGATAGGGTGGCTATTGTGTCTATTTCCCTTATGATTTGACTGAAATAAAGCTTGCTGGTTATGGGCCAGTAACTATTTCAACCTCAGTACTTTTGATGTTACAGCAAAAGGATTTTTTCCCAAAGGTAGTAAAAAAAAGAAAGAACAACAGCCAGATTGTCATGTAAATACAAGCACCTTTGAGCCAAAACAGATTTGACAAACTTCCCAAAATGATAAGATGCACAGATGATACAAAAGATTAGAAATTATTAAGTGTGATTTTGTGTATGTGTGTGCTATCCACATGAGCCTAATATGAGCAGACATCTGGATGAAACTGAAAGCAACTTGAAAAATGGTGTTTGTTATCATTTAAAAATTTGTTTTCAAGAGTTCTTTACATTTTTCTGATGCATTTAGAAGAATATAGGAAAGAATAGAAGGAAAGGAAAAGGAGAAGAAATAAGTTCTAAAATCGAGATCTCCTTTCAGACACTTCTGATTTAAACACCAAATGCTGTTGCAAACAATTATATGAACCAGCTCATAGGTGAGCTCTATGAAATTCAAATTACTAGAAAAACGCAGGCTGTGAAAGAAAAGCAAGAGAAACCTGTGGGTTTGCCTAGATCTAACACTTAAAGAGTAAGATTGATTCTCTCGGGAGGTTCAGGTGGCCACTCCACTGTCTGGTTTAAGATCACCAGATCACTTTCCCCAAGGATCCTCCCGCGGTGTTTTATCCCCCCGCTCACAGCACGGAACGGGTGGTCCGGGTGTTTCCGCCCC
The DNA here is from genome assembly GCA_024865655.1 of Emberiza elegans. NCBI lineage: Eukaryota > Metazoa > Chordata > Aves > Passeriformes > Fringillidae > Emberiza > Emberiza elegans. The sequence continues at coordinate 68,083,959 of JALJVW010000184.1, read as the reverse complement.
CACCGCTCACTGCAGCCGTTTACAGCAGCTCGTGGGATTGTTATTCTTTTATTAAAAAAAATAAGTGTTTATTTAAAACAAAACACTCGGCAAAGGGGCGTTCACGGGCGTGTTAACCAAACTTAAAAACCAAAAATGTAACAGCTCGAAGGGGGCACGGCACGGCCCGCCCGGCTGAGGGGCCCGGGGCTGCCGGGGGTCCCGGGGCTGCCCCGTCAGAACTCGAAGGTGCCGAAGTGCGCGGTGCGGCCGCCGGCCTTGGGCTGCGGCTTGTACCCGATGCGGTCATTGATGAGCTGCTCGCGGCTCTTGTGCTCCGTGCCCAGCGCTCCGATCGCCGCCGCCTCCTCGCCGCCCGCCGCCGCCTCCGCCTCGTCCCGCTGCTTCCTGCGGCTCTGCGGGCGAACGGGCCGGTCAGGGCCGGGGGCGGGCCGAGCCTCCCGCGCCCGGCCCCGCGCGCACCTCCAGCTCTTTCCGGACGCTCTCGAACTCCTCGATGTCGTCCAGCTTCAGCTCCAGCCGCGTCGGCTTCCGACGGAGCATCGCGACCGGCGGCACCGCGACCGGCCGCACGCCCGAGCGCTCCCGCCCTCAGCAGGCCCCGCCCAGCCCCCCACCTCCCGGCGTGCCAGGCCCTCCCAGCCCGTCCCCCGGGCGCTGCGTCCGGCGTGCCCACCACTGCCCCGGCGTGCCCCGCGCGTACCGCCGTCAGCGGGACTGCATTTCCCGGCGTGCCCCGCGCGTCCCGCCCTTAGTGGGCACTGCATCTCCCGGCGTGCGGGCGCGCGCCGGGATCTGATGGCCGCACTGCATCTTTCCTGCGTCACTCCCTTAAAGGACGATGCAGTTCCCTGGCCATGCTGTGCACCTTGACCCAAAACACTCAGCCGTGAGGCGCCGGACCTTCGAGCGCGGCGAGCCACCAGGCCCGTTCTTGCCTCTGGTTCCTGTTATGATTCTCTGGTTCCCGTTTGGCCCGGTTCCCATTCCTGCTCCATCCCTGGCGGTTCCAGTTCCCGCTCTCCTTCCCGTCTTCTTATCGATTCCTGGTCCCGATTTGCTCCGCCATGGTAAACCGCGCGGGCACAGCCGGATTGTCATGTAGTGGGCAAAGCACCTCTGAGCCAAAACAGATGGGGACAAACTTCCCAAAATGATAAGATGCACAGATGATACAAAAGATTAGAAATTATTAAGGGGTGATTTTTGTGTATGTGTTGCTATCCACATGTGCCTAATATGACAGACATCTGGGAGAAACTGAAAGCCTTGAAAAATGGTGTTTGTTATCATTTAAAAATTTGTTTTCAAGAGTTCTTTACATTTTTTTCTGATGCATTTAGAAGAATATAAAAAAAGAATAGGGGGAAAGGAAAAGGAGAAGAAATAAGTTCTAAAAGGGGAGATCTCCTTTCAGACACTTCTGATTTAAACACCAAATGCTGTTGGAAACAATTATATGAAACCAGCTCATAGGTGAGCTCTATAGAAATTCAAATTACTAGAAAACCGCAGGCTGTGAAAGAAAAGCAATTTAATGTGGCATTTACATAGATCTTGGCCTTTGGGCAAAATAAGATTGGTTCTCTCTCAGGGGAGGTTCAGGTGGCCACTCCACTGTCTGGTTTAAGATCACCAGATCACTTTCCCAAAGGATCCTCCTGGGGTGGTGCTTTTATCCCCCGCAAACCAGGCACGGAACAGGTGGTCCTTGGTGTGCCCGCCCCCACCGCTCACTGCAGCCGGCAGCAGCTCGTGGGCCGTTATTCTTTTTATTTAAAAAATAAGTGTTTATTTAAAACAAAACACTCGGCCAAGGGGCGTTCACGGGCGTGTTAACCAAACTTAAAACCAAAAATGTAAGCCTGGAGGGGCACGGCACGGCCCGCCCGGCTGAGGGGCAAGGGCTGAAGGGGCCATGGCCCTGTCAGAACTCGAAGGTGCCGCAGTGGTGCGGCCGCCGGCCAGGCAAGCATGTACCGATGCGGTTGTTATGAGCTGCTCGCGGCTCTTGTGCTCCGTGCCCAGCGCCCGATCGCCGCTGGGCCACCTCGCCGCCCGCCGCCGCCTCCGCCTCGTCCCGCTGCTTCCTGAGGGCTCTGCGGGCAGGGGAACGGGAGGTCAGGGGCCGGGCAGGGCTGGGAGCTTTGGGCGCCCGGCCCGCGCGCGCACCTCCAGCTCCTTCCGGACGCTCTCGAACTCCTCGATGTCGTCCAGCTTCAGCTCCAGCCGCGTCGGCTTCCGACGGAGCATCGCGACCGGCGGCACCGTGACCGGCCGCACGCCCGAGCGCTCCCGCCCTCAGCAGGCCCCGCCCAGCCCGCCCTGCCACACCTCCCGGCGTGCCCCGCGCGTCCCGCCCTTAGCGGGCACTGCATCTCCCGGCGTGCCCCGCGCATCCTGCCGTCAGAGGGACTGCATCTCCCGGCGTGCCCCGTGCGTACCGCCGTCAGAGGGACTGCATCTCCCGGCGTGCCCCGTGCGTACCGCCGTCAGAGGGACTGCATCTCCCGGCGTGCCCCGCGCGTACCGCCGTCAGCGGGACTGCATCTCCCGGCGTGCCCCGCACGTCACTCCCTTAAACGGCGATGCAGTTCCCGCCATGCCGTGCGCGACCCGGAAGTGGCCGTGAGGGTCCGGGCCTGCCTCTGGTCTCGCCCCGTTCCTGCCTCGCTCCCAGGTTCCTGCTCCCCGTTCCCGGTTCCCGTTCCCTTTCCCGTCTTCTTATCGATTCCTGGTCCCGGTCCCGCTCCCGCCATGGCCACCGCGCGGGCAGCTGGGCGCAGAGAGCCATGCCCTGGCCCCGAGGTGAGTGTCCGAGATGGGGGCGGCTCACCTGGGGCCCGTTCCCTCCGGGAGGCGCAGGAGCCACCAGAGGCCGAAGGGGGTCGCGGCTGCTGTTGCTGTGCCCCGGGGACAAGGGATGGAGCGGGACAGGACACAGGCTCCGTGTTTCCCCGCACTTGACCCAGGGATGGATGCTCTCCCCGGGCGGTTCAGGAGGCCTTCCGGGGAGGGGCCGGGCAGGCCACTCCCCACCATTCCAGGGAGGGAGCTGGACCTGGACCTGGACCTGGAGCATGGCATCGCTTCTGGCCCTGCTGGTGTAGGAGGAAAAGCTCCGTGTTCTAAAGCTTTTTCAAAAAATACCCCTGCAGATAATAAATAAAAAGGACCCAACATTGCCTGATTCTAGCAATTTAATGTGGCATTTTACATTTATGCTTTGGCCTTTGGGCAAAACCCTCAATGTCCAGTGGCTGCTCCATCCCTGGCAGTGCCCAAGGCCAGGCTGGGAGCAGCCTGGGACAGCGGGAGGTGTCCCTGCTATGGCAGGGGTGGCACTGGGTGGGCTTTAATGCCCCTTCAACCCAAACCAGGCTGGGATTCTGAGAGATCCTTGCTCGGTGCCCGGCCCTGTTCTCCTGGCACAGGCAGGCTGTTTGCCGTGTGCTCTGTCCCACGCTCAGTGCCCCCCTGTTTCTCCCACAGCCCCCCAAGGCCAAGGCTGCCGAGGAGGCCGAGGCTCCCCCCTGCCAAGAGGGTGCCCATCTTCTATGGGAGCCTGGAGGAGAAGGAGCGGGAGCGCCTGGCCAAGGGCGAGGCCGGGCTGCTGGGCAAGGAGGGCATGAAGGCAGCCATGGAGGCTGGCAACATCAACATCAGCAGCAGTGGCAAAACACCCTTTGTTATCCCCTCCCTGCTTGCAAATCTCTGCTTGCTCATCACCTCAAAGCAGTCAGGGGTGGGCGGCTCTGTGCTTGGATCTTCCCATTCCAGAGGGATCCAGGGCAGGGGGGCTCTGGGAGAGCTGAGGGAGGGATCCAGGGGCTGGGGGCTTTGGGGAGCTGAGGGAGGGATCCAAGGGCTGAGGGGCTTTGGGAGAGCTGAGGGAGGGATCCAAGGGCTGAGGGGCTCTGGGAGAGCTGAGGGGGACCCAGGGCTCTGGGGGAGCTGAGGGAGGGATCCAAGGGCCCAGGGCTTTGGGAGAGCTGAGGGAGGGATCCAGGGCTCTGGGGGAGCTGAGGGAGGTGTGCCGTGTCCCTCTCTGGAGACATCCCAAACCCTCCTGTGTCCCCTGCTTGGGGGGCCCTGCCGGGACAGGGGACGCTGTGGGTGACCTGCAGAGGCCCCTGGCAGCCCCAGGTGTGCCCTGGGCCGTGCTGGCTGCGTGTGCTCAGGCTGTGTGTGCCCAGGGGAGGTGTTTGACCTCGAGGACCACATGAGCGAGCGGCAGGCCGAGGTGCTGGCGGAGTTCGAGCGGCGCAAGCGCGCGCGGCAGATCAACGTGTCCACGGACGACTGCGAGGTCAAGGCCTGCCTGAGGGCCCTGGGAGAGCCCATCACGCTCTTCGGAGAGGGCCCTGCGGAGCGCAGGGAGAGGTGCTGGGCCTGCACACGGGGATGGGACACCTGGCAAACCCCAGAGCTTCTCCTGGCAGCTGGGCTGCAGAGAGCCCTGCCCTGTCAGGGCTGTGCCACAGGGCAGCTGGGGGAGCTCACCTGGAGAGGAGAAGCTCCAGGGAGAGCTCAGAGCCCCTGCCAGGGCCTAAAGGGGCTCCAGGAGAGCTGGAGAGGGGCTGGGGACAAGGGATGGAGGGACAGGACACAGGGAATGGCTCCCAGTGCCAAAGGGCAGGGCTGGATGGGATATTGGGAATCAGGAATTGTTCCCTGGCAGGGTGGGCAGGCCCTGGCACAGGGTGCCCAGAGCAGCTGGGGCTGCCCCTGGATCCCTGGCAGTGCCCAAAGGCCAGGCTGGACAGGGCCCAAAGGCCAGGCTGGACAGGGCTGGGAGCTCCTGGGACAGTGGGAGGTGCCCCTGCCATGGCAGGGGTGGCACTGGATGGGCTTTAAGGTCCCTCCCACCCCAAACCAGTCTGGGATTTCTGTTCTAAGGACCCCAAGGCAGAGGGAATGTCACACTGATGTTTGTCAGGTGAGCTGAGAATTCCCTGACTAATTCCAGCTTCATAACTTCCCTTCCAGGTTAAGGAACATCCTCTCAGTGGTTGGCACAGACGCGTTAAAGAAGACCAGGAAAGATGATGACAGGTCCAAAAAGTCCAAAGAAGAGGTGAGGGTGTCTCCTGTCCCCTCAGTGCTGAGGGAGGGATGGAGTATCCAGCTCTGATATATTCCAGGACTCCCGGCTTGGCCAGTCTGTGGATTCTCATGCCAACCCTTCAGGCTTTTTCTGTGTTGCCCATTTCAGCAAATCTGTGGCAATGTTTGTTCTCAGTGAGGAGCACCAAGTGTGGTTTTTACCCACAGACCCTGCTCTGTGCTGCTCTCACTGTGCAGACCAGGAGAGCAGGAGTGTGGGTTCTTACCTACTGGAGCAAGTCCCTTTCCTTCACACTTGGGAAGAAAAAATATGTTCCTGCTGCTGCATCTGTTTCTGCCTTTAATTACTCTTTCTGCTTCTGTCTCTCTTCTGAGTCTCTTCTGCATTACTATTTTTGAGCTGTACTTTAAGAAATAATTTCTGGAGCTCTCTCTCTTTACTGGGTGATGTGTAAACAAGGAGGGAGTTACATGTCAGTAGGTGCAGATGAGTCGGGGTTCAGCTGGAATGTTGAGTGAAGTGGCAGCATGTCAGGATTGGATCTGTAGGGCAGAGAGTTTGATTTATCTCTCCAAATCCCTTTTCCTGGGGCTTAGTTGTGCAGAAGGCCCTTAAAAAGAGGCCAGAGCACAGCAGGGTTTGGGGGCAGGTGCTGCTGGGAGGAGCTGAGGGGAATGAACACAGGGCCAGCAGCACCAGGGCTTTTCCATCACTTTTATTCCTTTTTTACAGTATCAGCAAACCTGGTACCACGAGGGCCCACGCAGTCTGAAAACAGCCAGGCTGTGGCTGGCCAACTACTCCCTCCCCAGGTGAGAGAAACCAGAAAACATTTGTCAAATGCACGGGCAGATCCCACTGTGGGAGCACGGGAAATGCAGGGAGTGGGGAGGCAGGTCCAGTGAGCCCAGAGCTGGAGCTGATCCAGGGAAGAGCAGGGAAAAGGCATTTCCAGGAGCAGGGAAGGGGCAGTTCTGGGGGCTCCCACCCCACCTTTGCTCTCCCCAGGGCAGCAAAGCGGCTGGAGGAGGCTCGGCTGCTCAAGGAGATCCCCGAGGCCACCAGGACATCCCAGAGGCAGGAGCTGCACAAATCCCTGCGGGTAGGTTTGGCTTTGGCAGCTGCTCCACGGCTGTGCTCACAAGGTTTGGCTGGTCCTCTGAGAGCCCAGCAGGAATTCAGCTGCCTGAGGTGCTGTCCACATGCACATCAGTCTCTGCAGTCTTGGGAAGTTCTGCTTTTCCTCTTTCCCTGTGTCTCTGAAGCCTTTTCTGACTCCTTCAGAGTGCTCCAGGGAGATGTAATTTGTGCCTGTGCTGCATGGCAGAGGGTGCAGAGACATCCCTGTGTTGCCTTGCCACTCACCTGTGAGGCTAAAGGAATGTATTCCTGCCTCTGGCTGGGGAGCCCAGGAATGCCAGGGAAATAGCAACTCTGGGTGCTGAACATGGTTGGGATGACTCTGAGATGCCCTTTCTGATCATGCTAAGCCAGATTCCCAGCTTAACCAAACAGAGAGGCTCAGGCAGAGCGTGTGCTGCCCCCCTAATCCTGTTTACTCCAGAGGATTTGTTCTCCCCTCTGCCCTGTCTGTCTGGTTGGATTCTTTGGATGAGTTGTGGGCAGATGCCAAACTCCAGCCAGCTCTGTGTCAGAGCTGCAGAGCTCTGGGGCTGGGGGCACATACCATGGGTGGTCCTGGGGCACTGAGCTGTGCCCCCAGGCTGTGCTGGGCCAGGCTTGCCATGACCCTCCTGCCTGGAGCTGGAGTGGCTCTGAGGGGCAGCATCTCCCTTTGAACGTGACTTCCCAAGGGCCTCTACCTCCTCCTGTGCACATTTGCCTCCCTCACCTCAAGCTTTGGCGGGGGATAGCTCTGGGCTGGCTGTACTTCAGTCATTTATTGATAATTTTCTTTGTATTTCTTACAGTCCTTGAATAACTTCTGCAGTCAGATTGGGGACGATCGGCCGCTGTCCTACTGCCACTTCAGCCCCAACTCCAAACTGCTGGCCACGGCCTGCTGGTGAGCCTGCCTTGGCAGCACCTGCTCTGGGGGCAGTGGTTTTGGAGGTTTGGGAATCGTGAGAGGCTGCTCTGAGCTCTCATCACCTCATTTAGAGCTGAGCAGAGATTCATTGATCTGAGCTGGTTGAACAAGAACATTGATGTGTTCCTTGATGTCCTTCTCCACTGCGAACCATTCCTTGTGTTCACAGGAGTGGGCTGTGCAAGCTCTGGTCCGTGCCTGACTGCAACCTGGTTCACACCTTACGAGGTACTGAGGGGCTCTCACTGAGGCTTTTGGTTCTTTTCTTCCTCTCTGTGCTGAGCTCCCACGTCTGAATTACTGTGTGGTTTAAACTGTTGTGTTCGGGCAGATTTCTGTCTTACTGAGAGCATCCCTTGGCTTGGGAGCACGGGAATGTGTCATATAATGGGAAGGGAGACCTGGCCTTCAGCTCAAACCTCAGCTCCAAGTTTGCTGTTTCTGTTTCTGAGCAGTTTGGTTTGGTTTCCAAACCTGGTTTGAATTATTTGGCTTCCAAACAGCAGCAGTTTTGGGCAGGTCACTTGACAACAGTGAAGTTCTTTGAGTAGTGGTCACAACTTGGACTAAATACAGATGTGAGGACAAATCCTTTGATTCATATGTTGAATTTTTGAGGGTTCCAAACCTTCATTTTGGATGCCCTGCCTTGGGTGCTCCTGGAAGTGCAGTTTGGCTGGGGGTGACAGGGCAATGCCAGGCAGCACTGAGGACACAGTGAAGTGTTCACTGGCACCTCCCTCAGCAGTGCCAAGGAAATGCTGCTTTTCTCAAGAACTGGCCAAGATCCCGTGGCAGATTCTGAATTTTGGTTTTCTTTCCCTTCAGGACACAGCACCAACGTGGGGGCCATCGTGTTCCACCCCAAGGCCACGGTGTCCCTGGACAAGAAGGACGTGAGCCTGGCCTCGTGTGCAGCTGATGGCTCTGTCAAACTCTGGAACCTGGAAAGGTCAGCACCGTTCCAGATGTGCACAGCTGCAGCGTTGCTGTGCTGGGGTTCATTCCATGTTCCTGCAGACATTCCTGCCAATATGACCTTTTCTTGTAGCTACCCCAGTGCTCTCCCTGGCCTCAGTATGTGCCACCCTGTTCAGCAGGAAGAGAGATCACCCTGATTAGGGAGCCAAGGTGAGGGAGATGGTCTGAAAGGGACTGAGGCAGAATTGCTGCTGGGCATTGCTGAACTGCTGGGGGTGATGGATTGAAGGTCTGGGGACTGTTTCATTCTAACAGCTCACTTAGGAGAAAATTGCCCCTCTTGGATATTAAGAAATGAATTTTTGAGTGGTTGGAAAGCACCAGGATTTGGAGAGGGATTGACCAAATACACAACCAGGCACAAAAAGTTCTGCCTGTGCTGGAAACAAATGGCTGTCAGTGCACAGAGGAGCTCTGACAGATGGGCAGCACCTCCCTCAGGCCTGGGAAGAGGAGAAGGGTTCAGGTACTGAGCCTCAGCATCCCCTGATTGAGAAGTGGAGCCTTCAGGGCTCCTGGGAAGGGCAGGCAGCTCCCAGAGCCACAGTTGTTTACCCTTAGCTGAAATCACAGTTTGTAACAGCAAAAGTGCAAAGGGATGGGGGGGTGTTAGGCTCATGTGACCACGTCTCTTAATTAACCTGTTGGAAAGAAACTTCAGTGCTGTTCAGATGATGTGTGAATGCTCCTGACCTGCTGCCTGTCATTCTGGGAGAATAAATGTTCCCCCCATTCTGTCTGCCTGCATCCTGCAGAACAGCAGGAGTTGCAGTTGCTGTTGTGTTCTCAGAACTCCCTGCAGTTCAGGTAGTTGGTGGTTTGTTTCTGTACTTCCAAAAATGCTAATGACAAGGGCCTTGTTAATTTTCATTAATAATCATCATTGTCCCAGGAGAGCTTTACAGCCAGCAGGAGGTGTGGAGAAAGGGTTTCACTCTTTGTGAGTGTGACCCAAAGGCAGAGTTCAGAGCCATTGGCTACAGCTCTGATGTTCCTGCCTGGTTTGATTTCCTCAGCAGAGCTTCTGCTGCCATCACAATGTGTGGGCAAAGGCCTGGCTGTGGCCAGTGGCCAATGGTTTGTTCTGTGTTTCAGTGATGAGCCGGTGGCAGACATCGAGGGACACAGCATGAGAGTGGCCCGAGTGATGTGGCACCCCTCAGGGAGGTTCCTGGGCACCACCTGGTACGGACACCTGGGCATTGCCTTCCAGAAGTGACCATGGGCTGGTGACCATGGCTTCCAGAAGTGACCATGGGCTTGCCCAGCTGGTGGCCCTGTGGTGCCAGGGCTTGTCCACAGCAGGGCAGGGCTTGGCCATTGGCCTGCTGCAGTGTCAGGGGCAGCAGGTCGTTGGGATTCCTTTCCCTGCCCCTGTGTGAGACACTGGGCATAAAATGCTCCCAGGGTTGCTGAAATATCCTGTTATTCTCCCTGGAGTTACATGGAGACCAGGGGGAAAAGCCTCAAGTTACACCAGGGAAGGTTTAGGTTGGATATTGGGGGAAAAACGTCTTCACAGAAAGGGTGGCCGGGCACTGGCACAGGGTGCCCAGGGGTGGAGTCACCGTCCTGGAAATGTTCAAAAACCACCCAGATGTGGCACCTTGGGGACGTGGGTTAGTGGTGAATGTGGTGGTGCTGGGTTAACACCTGGACTCAATGGTCCTGGAGGGCTTTTCCAGCCTGAGTGACTCTGATTAAGGAGAGCTTTGTTCCTCAGCTACGACCACTCGTGGCGCCTGTGGGACCTGGAGGCGCAGGAGGAGATCCTGCACCAGGAGGGGCACAGCAAGGGCGTCTACGACATCGCCTTCCACACCGACGGCTCCCTGGCCGGCACCGGGTGAGTGCCCGCGCTGCACCAAGGGTTTTACTGGGACCAGGGACCTCTGCTGGGGAATGGCTCCCACTGCCAGAGGGCAGGGATGGAGGGGATAGTGGGAATTGGGAGTTGTTCCCTGGCAGGAGGGCAGGCCCTGAGCAGCTGGGGCTGCCCCTGGATCCCTGGCAGTGCCCAAGGCCAGGCTGGACAGGGCTGGGAGCAGCCTGGGACAGTGGGAGCTGTTCCTGCCATGGCAGGGTGATCTGTAAGGTCCCTCCCAGCCCAACCCAGTGTGTGATCCTGTGCTTGCAGGGGCCTGGATGCCTTTGGCCGGGTGTGGGACCTGCGCACAGGCCGCTGTATCATGTTCCTGGAAGGGCACCTGAAGGAGATCTACGGGATCAACTTCTCCCCAAACGGGTAAGGAGGGAGCTGGCACTGATGTGGGAGCTCTGAGTGTAAACCCCACTCCCTGAACACTGCTCTGCCTCCCCTCCTTGGCAGGTACCACGTGGCCACGGGCAGTGGGGACAACACCTGCAAGGTGTGGGACCTGCGGCAGAGGAAATGCATCTACACCATCCCTGCCCACCAGAACCTGGTCACCGGCGTCAGGTTTGAACGTGAGTCCCTGCTGCTCCCTGTCCCTGCCCCTCTGGCAGCTCACATCCTCACCTGCAGCTCAGCAAGGCCGTGCTGCTGAGCAGGGATGTCATGTTTTCATTGCAAGCCTCACTTCTCCCCTTTTCTCCTCCTGTGCAGCCAACCACGGGAATTTCCTGCTCACAGGCGCCTACGACAACACGGCCAAGATCTGGACCCACCCTGGCTGGTCCCCCCTGAAGACACTGGCAGGGCACGAGGGGAAGGTGATGGGCCTGGACATCTCCCTGGATGGGCAGCTCATTGCCACCTGCTCCTACGACAGAACCTTCAAGCTCTGGACAGCTGAGTAGCTCAGAGGGACTGGTTATGGACTGGGACAGGAGCGTTCATGACTTTTGGTTGCTTTTTTATATTAAAGAAAAAAACAGGAATCCATTGTGTTACAGCAGCTGCAGTCTGGAGTTTGGGTGTGTTTGAAGCACCACTGTTGGCCTGGGCTTGGTTGGTATCAAGTCTTGGGGGTTTTCCCACATTTTGGACTGGTTTTATACTGCAGGTACCACTTTCTGCTGTAATTTGATCCATGTTCTTCTACCCTCCCTTCCAAGTTCAGCCTCCCAGGTGTCCTCCAAACATTTGCAGTAACCACAGAGCATCTCAGGTTTGGGATGTCGTTCAGCTTCTGCTACTGCCCTTCTCACCTTCCTTTTTGGTAGGAGTGTGACTTCAAACTTGATTTGCATTTAGAGAGAGAGCCAAGAGGGAGAGGCATGTGGTGCCCTCCTTCCCCTGCCTCCACAGTGGATGGAGATCTGCATCCCCCTGGATTCACTTACAGTAGATGTCCAAGGCCAGGGAATCTCTTCCAGGTACCACCTTGTGTCCTACTCCATGAGTAGTCCCATGGACTGGGTGTTGCAAATCCATTTCAGCATCTCCTGTTTGGGGTTTGCTGTGTGAGGTCACTCAGTGTAGTGAGTCTTGTTCTGCCCTGACCTGGGGAGAGCTTTTGTACTTGTTCGTTGTTTAAATTGAGGTTTTGCAAATAATGTGCCCTGCAAGATCTAAAGAGGTTTTGAATGTGTATCCTGGGCTCTGGGTCTCACAAGGAATGGAGAAATTACAGGAACTTCACAATGCACAGTTTGATTTCTGCTGGTGTAAGAAGGAGGGGTGAGGTCATTGGGTCTGTTCAGCCTGGAGCAGGGGAGGCTGAGGGGAGCCTCAGGGTCTGCAGCTCCGATCCCTGCTCCCTGTGACAGGGACAGGAGCCAGGGCACGGCTGGGGCTGGGCCAGGGCAGCTCAGGCTGGAGCTCAGAGCAAGGCTCTTCCCCCAGAGGGTGCTGGCACTGCCCAGGCTGCCCAGGGAATGGGCACGGCCCTGAGGCTGCCAGAGCTCCAGGAGCCTTTGGGCAGCGCTGCCAGGGATGCCCAGGCTGGGGTTGCTGGCGGGGCTGGGCAGGGACAGGGGCTGGGGTATCCTGTGATCCCTTCCAGCTGAGGATGAAAACCTTGAGAAATAAAGAGAAGACAGATTCACCTCCCTGTTATCAGCTGGAGAGCAGCTGTGTGTTCCTTGGGAATGTGAGCACAGTTCCTTCCAGGGAAAATACGATGGAATGAGAGGCCAGCAACTAACACAGAATTATTTCATTGCAGTCTCCTGTGTCCAAGCCCAGGTCCAGCTGTGTGTGCTGTCCCTTGGTCCTGGTGTCTCATCTCCTCCCTCTGCCCAGCCCTTGCTTTTGGCTGCAGGTAGGCTTTGTAAGGAAAATGCAGGAGCTCAGTCAGGAGTAGGAGCTTGGCCTGAAGGATCCCAGGGTCTGGCTTTTCTCCTGGACAGCTCTGATGCCACCCTGCTACCCACAAACCAACCAGCAACTCCCCAGCCCTGCTGTCGTGTCCCACAGGCACAGAGTCCCTGCTGCCCACTGTCAGGGCAGCTCTTGGGGGGTCACATTCCCTCCTGGGACAATCTGTGACAGGTGCTCAGAACGCTGCCATCTCCTCCTGGGACAGTGTCTGACAGGGTTCCAGTGCTCAGAACGCTGCCATCTCCTCCTGGGACAGGGTTCCGGTGCTCAGAACGCTGCCACCTCCTCCAGGGACAGTGTCTGACAGGGTTCCAGTGCTCAGAACACTGCCACCTCCTCCAGGGACAGTGTCTGACAGGGTTCCAGTGCTCAGAACACTGGCCACCTCCTCCAGGGACAGTGTCTGACAGGGTTCCAGTGCTCAGAACGCTGCCACCTCCTCCAGGGACGGCTCTGCTCCGCCCCTCACACGGAGCACGTGGATGCCGGAGTTGGAGCTGGCGCAGAGCAGGGTGGAGCTGTCGCAGGCGGCCAGCGAGGCCAGCGGGCCCGAGCCCTCGAGGCACAGCGTGGCCAGGCAGGCTGCAAGGGAAGGGACAAGGGAGGGAGGCTGGGTTGGCTGGGATGGGGCAGGGCCACCCCAAGCTCCCTCCTCCAGGCTCTGCTCCCTGAGGTGGGTGAGTGCTGCCTGGAGCCACACTTCAACACCCGGGGATGTGCCCCTGGTAGAGAGAATCACCCCTGTGCACTGCCCAGCCAGGCCGTGGCTGACAGGGATCCAGACTGGGGTCAGGCTCTGCCCCTTCCTGGGAGGGGAAGCAGGGCTGGATGGACCTACAGCCCCCACTGGGCAGAGCTGCAGGATGTGCCTGGAGCCATTTCCAACACCCCTTTTTCTCCCAAATTTCTGACAGTTTTCCTGAGGGCTGTGCTACACTCACCACATGGTTTTGATGAATCTCCAAGAGGGAAAGAGAAATAAGATTTACACAGGAGTCTTTCTGTGTGTGTCTGTAATTAAACCCCCTGAGACAGTTTGTGCAGAGACCCCAGCCCCAGGCTGAGCTGCAAACAGAGCTGGACTTGGCCTGGGGCCAGGGGCAGCTGCCTCTCCTGTGACCTGCACCCTTCCCAGAGCAGCTGGATTATGGCTCACCCAGCTGGGAAGGCAAGAGGATCAAAGCTGCTGCCACCCCAGAGCCACCCTGGGTGCACAGGAAAGGAACAGGTAAGAGAACAGAAGGTCCTTCTCTGCAGGAAAGCCTCAGGTTTCTATTTTCATCCCATCTTAAATGAGTTCCCTTGGAGAGGGGCTTAGCCCTGGGGAGTGTCTAATGCTGTGAAGCTGAACAGCTCCCAAGAGGTCTCTGCCTGCAGCACAAGGGTTACTAAGAACCTGCTGCCATGGCAGGGCTTGGCAGGCAAACAAACCCCTTTGTGTCCAACTCAGGGAGGGACTCACCCTCACCACCAGGTTTAACCCCAAAATGCCCACGATTCCCCTTCAGAGGACAACTAAAATGAGGGTGTTGGCTGACCAGCCCTCTGTCCTCCAGTATAAATTCTGTTCCTTCAACTTTCTACTTGTACCTACAGAAATCTCTGGAGTTCTCCTGTTCTTTTTCCTTTTTAACATTTGTCCTTTCATGGCTTAACTCTGATGTATCTTTAAAAGCTGCCTGGTAATTCTTCCTTTCAGCTGAGAGAAGATCCCTGTCATCCGAGACACGCAGCTCCTTCATGTTTGTTGAGCCCTGGGTTTGCTCCGGGCCATTTCTCCACCCTGCCCTGCAGCTGCCTTGGAGTAAACTCCAGAGATTGCAGCAGTCACCCTGCCCACCACCACCACCACAAGGAGACAGAACTGGGGGAAGTGGGTTTGTCATCCAGGAGAAAGGAGCACAGAGTGGGCAGGAGCCTCCCCTACCTGCAGTGCCTTGGTCCCAGAGCTTCACTGTGCTGTCACTGGAGGATGTGGCGATGCTGGGGGCGAGCGTGGGGCCCCGGGGCAGGAAGACACATGAGGTGGTGGTCTGGAAATGCCCTTTGTACTCACACACTCGGCCCCTGGTCTGCCTCAGGTCCCAGAGCTGCAGAAACAGGCAGTGGTAGAGCCCCAGCTCTGCCAGCACAGGGTTGTTTTACTGAGACAGGAAGGTGGGTTGGGATAAAAGGCTACTGCTCTTGTCCCTGCTCATGCTCACAGTCTGGAGAACATCAATCCCAAAGGATTTTCACCACTGTTGACTGAGGACATGGGATGAGGACACCCATTAGAGCCAACAAGCTAAGACTGTGCAGGCAGATAAGTGTCCAGCCTGCTCCCATCCTCATCCCTGCCCACCCTGGGATGGGATAGTTTCATCCTCTTGATCCTCACACACAGGGCTGAAAATGTGCAGGACTGAATCCCTGGTTTGGAAGCACCTGGAGCAAGGGATCCCTTACAGGCTTTCTCCAAGAACCTTGTGTTCCTCAATGGCATCCATTGTTTTTTTCCCTGTGTGTTTTACTGAAATGAAATTCCAGACTGATTTGGGGTGGAAGGAACCTTAAAGAGTTTCAACTCCCTGCCATGGGCACAGATGCCACTCACTAGATCAGGGTGCTTCAAGCCCCATCCAACCTGGCCTTGGACAATTCCAGGAAATTCATGGGGCAAATCCCAGTGGTTTAATCAGGAGCAATAACTGCTGCTATTCCCCGAGCAAAACTTCTCAAAGGAACGTGCCAGGAGGACACCAAGGCCACGGCAGTGGGAGCACTCAGACCCTCCCTCAAGCAGTGATGTGCTGCTCTCCCTGTGTGCCATGGACATGGGAGTGATGTGCAGAGCCCAGGGCTCCCTGTGTGCCATGGCTCTCCTGTGTGCCGGGGAGGGAGGAGCAGAGCCCAGGGCTGGCTGGGGCACTCACGGTGGCCTCGGCGCCGTGGCCGGCGCAGCCGCTGCTGCTGCTGAGGCAGTACCGCCCGTCCTGGCTCACGTCGCAGCATGTCTGGATGTGCTGCTTGGCTGGGAACGTGTGGGCCACCTGCAGCTCCCGGCTGTCCCACACCCTGCAGGGAACAGCAGAGGGACCCTGAGGCATCATCACCACCATGGCTTCCCTCTGTGCCCTCCCGCACACCCCGGCTGTGCCCGCAGCTCTGCCCCGGCTGCTCCCAAACTCTCCCTGCATTTATCCATGCTGCATCACTCTCCAGCTTTTTCTCACAAATTCTCCTTTTCAGCCCCAATCACCACCCAGTGCTGCTCCCAGCAGGGAGCTGCTCCCTGTGCCCTGCTCCCTGCTCCCAGCCCCTGTCCCTGGCTGGAGGTCACACTCCAAGGCCCAGGTGAGCTGGCAGGTGGCTTTTAGCCACAGCAGCAGGGGTCATGACAACCAACCCCACAACAGCCTCAGGCTGAACCTCCCTGCCCTCTGGCTACAGGGAGAATTTACCTGGTGGTTTTGTCCTCTGAGGTCTGGATGACATAAGGCTCCCCAGGAACCCAGCACAGGTGTGTGACCTGAGGAAAGGGAAGGATGAGCAGGAGCCACCTCCCAGGTGTTCAGCCCAGGCTGTGTCTGCCTGAGGATGGAACCACTGAGCTCCCATCCTCTTCCTCCTCCTGCTGGGTTGGGAGCTGGAAATGTTGGATGAAGACTTTTTCTGCTGCCCTGCCAGGTCCAGTCCCAGTGGGGTTGCTGGGGGTGATGGAGGCTGGGAGGTGCCAGCAGCAGGACACAGAGCCATGGGAGCAGGGACAGCACAGGCACCAGGGGTGGCACCCACCCCAGCTCTGGGCTGGTACAGGAGGGAATGCAGCCCTGCTGCACAGAGCTTGTTCAGCCAGGAGGAGACTCAGGGGGATCTTCTGGCTCTCCACAACTCCCTGACAGGGGCTGCAGCCAGGTGGGGGTCAGGTTCTGCTCCCAGGGAACAAGCAATGAGAAGAAATTGCCTCAGGTTGTGCCAAGGGGGGTTCAGGTTGGATATTGGGGAAAATTTCTTTGCTAAAAGGGTGGTCAGGCATTGGCACAGGCTGCCCAGGGCAGTGGTGGAGTGACCATCCCTGGAGGGATTTAGAAGCCATGTAGAAGTGGCACTTGGGGACATGAGTTAGTGGTGGCTGTGGCAGTGGTGGGGGAATGGCTGGACTCTGTCTTAGAGGTCTTTTCCAACCTCAGTGATTCCATGACTCTGTGCTTCCAAATAGCTCTGAGTTAGAGCACTGACAAATTGCCACGAGTCTCTTGGTACCTTTGTGCTCCTGGGTTTGTTGTTACCTGGAGAAGAATAACCAGCCTCAAGCTGAGCCTGCCCACGTGCACAGTGTCCCAAGGGCTCCCTTTGGCACCAAGCTCCCAGAAAATCCCCTCTACACAGCTCCACGAGTGAAATAACCATGTGGGCAGGGAGATGGATGATGGGATGGGATTGGAGGAACCAGCAGATCCTACCAGGTTCCTGGAGATTGCAGCTCTGCCCAGACACTCCCCGGTCTCCGTGTCCCACTTGCACACGGTGTTGTCCCGGGAGCCCGTGCACAGCTGGGAGGCATCTGCAACCACAATTAACATCAAAACCAAGGCAGGAAACACTGTCAGTCAGTCCCTGGGGACTGGGAGCGTGTTGTCCCTCACCTGGGCTCACAGCCAGCCCAGTAACAACCAGGTCATGTCCTGGGAAGTGCTGGCTTGGCCCCGAAGGCCCGTGAAGCTCCCACATCATCACTGTCTTGTCCCGGGATGCGCTGAAGACTCTGTTGGAGTCAAGGGCTGAGGTGACCTGCCAAGGACAGAAGGAGAAGCTGCTCATCCTCACACCCAGCTCACAGGGAGAGCACAACTCTGCTGCTGTCCTGCCACAGCCCAACACATGCACGAACATGACTGGGGCGAGCCTGGCCTCCCAACTCTGTCCCTTATCCCCTCAGAGCCAGGGATGGTGCGTGGGTGCTCTCAGGTCTTGTTTTAGAAACCATTCCTTTTATAGGAAAAATGTCCTTACAAACCCAAATGAGCCCAGTGCACAGCTGTTCTGAGCACCGAGGTGAACAAAGCCCCCTTTGTCTTTGCAGTACCCACAGCCCAGGGGACCCACTGGGGCTGTCCCCTGTGGAGGTGCACTGGCCACACCACGCACAGCTACAGCCCCTCTCCTCTCCAGAAACCTGCTTGGCTTCGTCATCCCAATTCCAGAAAGGAAATTAAAGCCCTGCCATTCCCAGAATATACCAGCTATGGCACATGGCATGGGTATTCCCAGAATGTCTCAGCCAGGCATGGCTGATTTGTGGAATAATGTCAAGTCTAGCAGAAGGAGGCCTGAAGAAAAGTGAATGGCATCTCTGCATCAAAAGCTTGACCTCATAATTCATCCTAAGCTTTTGCTATAGGGTCTCTTGGAGGGGAAGACAAGCTCACATCCAGACCTCCTGCAGCCCTGTTTAGTCCGAATGCAACACTCCATGCTGCTTCCAAAGGTATCTGTTGGGACCTTGGGAAAAACCTAATGTGTTCTGATCACAGAATCATGAATCATTGAGTTTGGAAAAGATCTTTAAGGTCATCCAGCCCAACCATCCCCAACTGGATATCAGGAATATCCTGATCCCACCCTTCTCGTGGATGACAAACCAGTGCTCCATCATTCCTGGCTCCTCAGCTCTCTCACCTTGGTGACCTCGCGTTCGTGGCCGGTGAAGCGGCGCAGGGCAGCCCCAGATCTCCAGCTGGACACAGCCACACTCTGCAGGGACAGGGACAGGGGTCAGCACAGAGCAGGGCAGGGAGGACATGTCATACCAAGGCTTGTGCACAGTCCACAGCACAGGGAACAGGTTCCTCTGGTTTTCAGCTCCTAGAGCATGTACAGCTGTCCTTAAAGACAGGTGATGTAAGAGTCAGTCTGGCGATCCCAAGCCTGGCTGGGAGCATTTGATGTGATATGAGCTCTGGAGAGGTTACAAAATTTGATTCCATGTACTACAGGGTGTGCCCTCGCCCTAAGCTCATTTTTCCTTTCTAAATCCAGGGACTGACACAGCCACCATCCACAGAAATGTTCAAAGCTCACATTTCAACCTTACTTTTGAAGCTGTGGATGTATTATCCTGTCCCAGAGGATACCTCACCTTATCCCTTCCTCCTGACACACACAGGTCTGGTTTGAGGGCAGCCACAGAGGTGACAGCATCAGTGTGAGCAGGGCTGTGCTGCCCGGAGGCACCAGTGGGTCCCGTCTGTCCCACGGAGCCCTCGGCCCTGCAGAGGAACAGGGACAGCAGTGGGAGCTGCAGGGGCTGGAGGACAGGTCAGGTGCCATTCCCTGGCACGTCTGGCATCTTCTGACGTGACAACGTCTGTCTTGGAAAGCCAGAGGGAGGCTGTGACTGAGATGGAGCAGACATATCCCAGCTCCAGAGCTGCTGAATATTTAATTGTCGTTCACCCTGCTGCCAGGGACTGAATTATTTCATCTTGGCCATGAAGGCTGGTGACAGGCTCTGAGGACATAAAGCAGTTTGGGTATTTGGGCCACAGAGCCACTCCTGGAGCTGCTCCCCTTCAGAGCTCTGCCTCACCCAACACAGAGCACAACCACTGCCATGGTTTTGTGCTTGGCCATTCCTGTGAGTGACACTTGGGTTTTCAGTCTCCCCAAAAAGCTGAGCAGACTTTAAAAGTGAGGGATAGAAATGAAAATCTGGTTCAAACATCTAATAATGAAACTTTGTGCTCTCTTCCCTCTCATACCTGGTTTATTAACAAGACCTGATCTCCCAGCGTTGCTTTACCTGTATTTAGTGGTGTGGAAGCTGATTTTACTCTGCAGTTTCCCCATGGTCCTGGCAACCAGTGGTGGGTGTCACATCAGCACCTCGGGCACCTGCTGTGGGGACAGGACCTGTGGGTGAGGGGACACGGCACCACCAGGCATCCAGAGGGGTTTCTGTTTGTCACACATACAGGATAAGGTGCTGGTAAGCGTGTTATCTGCATCCTAACTCAAATCAGAGTAAGGAGACATCTGGAGGTCCTGAGTGGAACCTTTAGCTTAGGGCAGAGCCAGCAGCAGGGTGAGCTCACTGGGACCTCACACTGAGCTTAAAAATGCCCAAGCTTGGTGAGACCACAACAGAGCTGGAGCTGCCGCCTGTCACTCTTTACACCTCCTGTTACTCCTGGGTCTGGACTTCCATACATCCTGGAGATGCCAGTGTTTGGCTTGGAGAAGGCAAACACCTTCAGACTGAAGCTGTACGGCAACTGGTGGGACCAAGTGCAGGCACAGGTGAGCCAGCCTGGCAATGCTTGAAGTGATCTTCCCCTGAGTTGAGGAACACTTTGGGAAGAGCTTCCATGTCTATACACCAGTTCAGGCATACAAAGAGCATGTGGATAACCCAGATGCATTCAGCAAACTGGCCAGGCTGGTCCCTCCCCAGAGGGGTCAGCGCAGGCAGAGCCTGCAGACCCAGCCAGGTGAGGAGCAGCACCTCCCCCATGTCCTCACAGACCCAGCAGAAACCAGTCTCAGTGACAGTGAATTGTCACAGACAATAACTGCCTGCAGCTTAGCTCAAGGCACACTAATTGGATTTAGTCTGCTGGCATTCCCATCTTCCACGGCTGCAGCATTTTGTTAATCAAAATCAGGAAAAAAACCTCCTATCTGCTTTTTCCAGCAAAAATCTGCTTGAAGGTTCTGCCCACAAAAAAAAAAAAACCAAAAAAAAACCCCAAAAAACCCCTGAAAACCAAATCCTGGAAGCACTAAGCAAAAGGTTTCTACAAAATTCCCTTTCTAATTTTACCCTGACAGCCTTTGTGATTAGCAATTAGTAATACCCAGTTAATCTCCTGCTGTTCTATCCATGAGTTTGCATGTTCCAAAGATGTGAGGAATGATCAATCTCACAGCTGAGGGGCTGTGTTAATTTGGCAATTTATTCTTTCAATCAGACCGAGTGCCCCAATCGTTTCAGTCCATCAGGAATGTGATTTTTCTCTGACAGTGGGAGAACTCTGGAAGTTGCAAAACAAGACTAGGAAAAGCTAAGGCGGGAATTCTGAGTTTTTAATGATGGTTATTGTTTCCAACCAGCAGTTAGTTCATGTTCATCCCTACCTGCACATCCGCTCACAGGGAGCTGCCCAAGGCCAGGGAAGGCTGCAGGGAAGGTGGGAGCTTTGTCCTGTGTCTCGCTGTTCTCCTGCCTCTTCCTCACTGCAAGAAAGAGCAGATTTTTCTGCATCCTGGATGAGAACAGCGTTCAGGCAGGATGTTAATCCAAGGTTTTGCTCTCTGTATCCCGACACAGGTTTATCCATCAGCTGCTCCACCACAAAACTCTAAAAACTCAGAGACCCTACAACAACTGATCCATACCATGCTCCACCTCAGCAGCCTGAGTTTCATGTTGGAGGATGCCCTTATCCTCCCTTCCTCCCAAATCCATCACTTGACAGAAATCAAACACCTTTTTTACTGAATTGCTTTTGAAAAATAAGCCATGCTGCTGCCTCCACCTGTCCAGGCTCTGCAGTGAAACTTGTACCCTGGGATAAGGAATGTCAACAACCACAGCAGCAGCACAGGGACCCCAGCAGAGCTGCCCCATCCTCACGGGGGAATAAGCATCCCTTCGAGGAGGATGTTTGGCTTTGGGGAGAATGGGGGACATCCTGGAGCTGGGTGTGAGCCCACAGTGGTGCTGGCAGGTCTCTGTGGATGGGGGTGGCCTTTTGAGGGTCACTGGGAGGATCCTGGGTCCCTGTGATGGGGGTGTCCCTGTGGGGTTCCATGGGAGCATTCCGGGTCCCTGTGATGGGGGTGTCCCTGTGATGGGGGTGTCCCTGTGAGGGGGTGTCCCTGTGGGGTTCAATAGGAGCACCGCGGGTCCCGGTGATGGGAGCATCCCGAGGGAGCCCCTCAAGTGCCATGTGCCGCTGGCAGGGGCGAGGCGGGGCAGCCCTCGGGAAAGGTTTGCGAGGAAAGGTTTGTGAAGAGCCGCGTCCCCATGCTGGGGCAGCTCCGCGGCCCGGCCCAGCCCGGCCCCGCCGCGCACTCGCCCTCACCCTCACTCACCCTCAGCGGCCGCGGCGCCGTCCCGCCCGTGCCGCCGCCCGCTGCCGGCTCCCGGCGGGGCCGGGCCGGGGCGGAGCCGAGCCGGGAGCGCCGAGCGCGGCCGGGCGGGGCCGCCGCCCCCGCGGCAGGTGCGGGCGCAGCATGGCCCGGGCCGAGCGGCTGCGGGTGAGCGGCGGGACCCCGGCCCGGCTGAGGGGAGCGCGGGGCTGGAGAGTTCCGGCGGGACGGGGGGTCCGGGCGGGCGTGCGGGTGTGTCGGGGCTGTAAGGGCTCCTGGGTGGGTATGAGCGTCCCCGGGGGAGTATGGGGCTTCCTGGGGGGATATGGGGCTCCCTGTGTGTGTGGGGGGTGTCCCGGTGGGGGCATGGGGCCACAGGGGTCGCTGACGGGGTGTGGAGGTGCCGGATGGGGTGTGGGTTCCCTGACAGGGGTCCCTGACGGGGTGGGGTCCCTGGAGGTGTGGGGTCCCCGGATGGGTGGGTGGGTTCCCTGAGGGTGTGTGGGGCCGCGGGGGTCCCTGGGGGTGTGTGGGGTCCCTGGCAGGGTGTGGGGTCCCTGGGGCGGTGTGGGGTCCCTGGCAGGGTGGTGGGTCCCTGAGGGTGTGTGGGGTCCCTGGCAGGGTGTGGGATCCCTGGCAGGGTGGTGGGTCCCTGAGGGTGTGTGGGGTCCCTGGGGGTGTGTGGGGTCCCTGGGGGGGTGTGGGGTCCCTGAGGGTGTGTGGGGTCCCTGGCAGGGTGGGGGGTCCCTGGCAGGGTGTGGGGTCCCTGGGGGGGTGTGGGGTCCCTGGGGCGGTGTGGGGTCCCTGGCAGGGTGTGGGGTCCCTGGCAGGGTGTGGGGTCCCTGGGGCGGTGTGGGGTCCCTGTGGTCCCTGGCAGGGCGTGGGGCCATGCCGGTGGTTCCCACGGGGAGCTGGGTGCTCTGAAGGAGCCCCTGGCGGGTGCGGGCCCACCCAAGGATGGGGACGGGCCCTGTGCCAGGGGCTCCCGGCAGGTGTGGGAGCTGTGGGGCCCTGGTGGGTGTGGGGCTGTTCGGGGTCCCCCGTGGGGATGGGGACTCTCTGTGGGGTGGTGCAGGGGACCGGGCGGGTGTGGGTGTGGGCTCGGGGCCCCGTCCAGCCCCGCAGCCCTCACCGCGCTGCTCCGTGCCCCAGAACAAGCTCGTGGAGCGCTGCGAGCGGATCCAGCTGCAGAGCGCGGCCATCGCCCGGCACGTGGACGAGGTGCTGCCTGCCAAAGACCAGGGCGTCCAGGTGAGTCCCGGGGCTGGCCCTGCCTGCTCCCTGCTCGCCATTCCCGGAAGGGATGCTCAGCTCCCCGGGGGGGGGAAACGTCGGGATGCGGCTGTGGAAATGGAATGCCAGGGTGTGCCTGGAATTCCTGCTTCATTTGCCTAGAAAATGTGTACAGACGATGGTGTGAATGTACAACAATCAAACATCCTACTAGGATCAGTGCCTTAGAATCCCTAGTTTTATTGTATTTGTTCCTTGCTGTCACTGAGGATGAGGACAAAGGACAGTGATAGAATCATAGAATCTCAGACTGGCTTGGGTTGGAAAAAACCTTAAAAACTACTCCGTTTCAACCCTCTACTATAGGCAAGGGCACATCCCACTATGCTAGGTTGCTCCAAGTTCCATCCAGCCTGCCTTTGGACACTTGCAGGGGCAGCCACAGCTTCTCTGGGCTCAGTGCCCTTGCAAGGAAAATTTCTTCCCAATATCCCACATAATCCTGCCCTCTGGCAGTGGGAAGCCATTCTCTCTTGTCCCAAGTCCCTTTCCAGCTGTCCTGGAGCCCCTTTAGGCACTGGAAGGGGCTGTAAGTTCTCTCTGGCATCTTTCCTTCAGGCTGAGCACTCACAGCTGTCTCAGCCTGTTCTCCTGTTTCTCACCCAGAGTGAATCTGGGGAGATTTGCTGAAGGACAGGACTCTGGTCCCTTGCAGGTTGTCACTTAGCTATCAGGCTGGCTGAGGAGGCAGTGGGCAGGTTTGGGCTGACAGGGTGCCGTGGGCTCAGTTTTCAGAGTAGCACCAATGGCTGAGCCCCAGGGGCTGGGGCAGGGCTGATGCTCCCGCCGTGTCCTTGCCTGGCAGAGCGCGGCCAGCGCGGCGCGGGAGCTGGTGGTGCAGAGGCTGCTCCTGGTGGGGAAGGCCTGCGAGAACGAGGAGCAGCGGCTGCTGGAGAGGGTGCACGCCGAGGAGGAGAGGGCACACCAGAGCATCCTCACCCAGCAGGTGCACTGGACAGAGGCTCTGCACAAGCTGGGTGCCCTCCGCACCTACCTGGTGGACATGATCACCAACCTGGATGACCAGGGCCTGCTGGTGAGTGCTGTGAGTCAGGCAGCCCAGAGCTGACCTGCACGTTGTGTTATGGGACTTGAATGCAGAGTTCAGCAGCTGCTGTGCTGCCAGCAGGGAGGCAGAGGCGGGCAGGACATCAAGAATTCACAGAATTCATAGGTGAAGGATCACACACAGAAATCACAACGAGTCACTGGGTTGGAAGAGACCTTCAAGATCATCGAGTCCAACCCAGCCCTAACAACTCAACCACGGCACCCAGTGCCACATCCAGGCTTTTTTAAAAACACATCCAGGGGTGGTGACTCCACCACCTCCCCAGGCAGGCCATTTGCAGACATTTGCAGGTCTGGCTCAGGGAACCTCTTTGACCTGATCCTGATAAGCCCCTGTGGTTTCTGGTGCTTCCTAGAGCATCTGCTCTGCCTGATCCTGCTCTTGCTTGCAGTGACGTCCAGAACCACCCACGTTCAGGTCTCCAAATTCTGGGCTTGTAGTTGCCCTTAGGCTGGACAGCCAGGACAGCTCTGGGTTGTGAGCTGCTCTTACAACAGTTAGTTGTGCCACCAGTTTTCTAGTGTCTAGTTAATCAAAACTGACCCTTGGGAACACCTGCAGCTCTTCTGGAAAGTCCCCTGTGTTAGGAATATTTGCTGTGCAAAGCAGCCTGTGCTTCCCCTTGCTCAGTTCCTTCTCTGGTTATTAAATCATCTAGGTTCACCCAAGTGATTCCTCTCATTTTAGATGTGAGCAGGACCTCTGCCTTGCCACCACTGTGCTCAGCCTCTGCTTTCCACATGTGAATTTGTCAGGAGAGGAACAGCAGTTTGGCTTGGAAAACAGACCCAATCCCATGAAAAGAGGGCAGATGCTGCTTTGGTGGGAAAGGCAGTTCCTATCCTGCCCCAGCACCTCGGTGTGCTGGGATGTAGCTACACTATAAAGAAGAGAGGTTGGAGACCAGGATCCATCAGCTGCCTGTGGCAGAGAGCAGCCACACCCTCAGTTTCTCCTTTTGGAGGGGAATTAGGGGTTCATGTGTTCTCCACCTTGGGCTGGCAGTGTTGGTACTTGTGCCTATCTGGAATCAACACATTCCATGCCACAGGAAAGCTGAAGGCATGCAAAGTGCACTGCTTGGATTTGAGCAGGGATCAGGTATTTCCTTATCACTTTGCTGTACCTCTAGAGTGCCTCATGCCCAGCAGGTACAGAAACAAGTGGGGCTGATCATGAGGTCATTTGACTCTTGGCTTAGTCCCTCTGCAGCCTCCCTCCTTTGCTGGAAGCCCTGGGGTTGTTTGCTGGGAGCACAGGCTATTCCTGCAGCCTGCCCTGGTGGGGTGGGGACAGAGAGGGAACAGCAGACAATGTCCCAGCCACACGTGCAATGTGTTGCCTTCAGCCATTCCCACTCATTTTCAGAGTTGGGAAGTGCTGCAGCTGAAGAAAATGGATGTTGGATGCTCCTGCTGCTCCCCAGGGCTGGAGCTGGGATGAGGGGTGGCTTCTCTGGGTCAGGAAGGGGAACACTGCTCCCCAGGTCCTGGGTTTGCTGTGTTTGGGGTGTCTTCTGTGGGGATTTAAGCTCTGATGATTCTTTCTCTCCTTGTCCCCAGCGTGCAGAACAAGAGATCTTCGAGAGGTCAGTACCTGGCTGCTCCTGGTCCTTTCCCTGACCCTGCTCCAAGCTTTCCCTGCTGCTGCTCCACACCTGTGTCCCCACAGCTCCTGTGCTGTGTGCCATGACTCAGGCACCCCACGACACCTTCTTTGTCCCTCGTGCTTCTTTTGTTGTGGATAAAAGCACAGAGATGCCAGCGTGGCCTCTTATCTCTGCTCCCTGTGCTGTGCTGCACCTGGGGATGCTCCATGTGCTTTCCCAGATCAGCAGTCCTTGCTTATGGGAGAACTTCTGCAGCTCCTCAGAAAACCCCAGGGCTTGCTGGGGGATGGAGCAGGCCTGTGCCAGGCTGTTGGCAGCAGGTGGGATGGTCTGTGCTCCATGTAGGGGGTGGCTGGCACAGCATCTCCCCAGCTCTGCACGGGCAGGGAGAGCCAGCTGCAGGTCCCAGTGTCCCCAACAGCCCTATCACTGACACTGGGCTGCCCTTCCTGAGGAAGCACCTTGGTGCCTGTGTTTTTATTGAATCTATTTTGCTTTATTTGAGTAATTTATTTCAGTGGCTGCTGTGAGGGTGCTGCCCTGGCTGCACTGTGCTGCCCAGAGGGCCTGTGGGGGTGTTTGTGCCTGTGGAGAGTATGGAATGTGCCCCAGCCCATCCCCAGCAGCCTGTGCCACAGCCTGTCCTCACAACCAGGAGCTCTGCAGGCCACAGGAGCCAGCAAAGCCCTGGCTCTGTGCTGGGTGTAACCTGGTGTCCTGGCTTGCTCTGCGCCCAGACTGTGGGGCTGTGGTGTAGAGGGAAATCTGATTCTCTGCCTGTTCACTGTGCACCCTGGTACCCTGATGGCTGCTCTCAGACACATTTATTTACCCTGTGTCTGCTGAGTGAGGAGCTGTGACCGGGCTGCTGGGATGTGTTTTACAACACTGCAGCCCTTTCACCAGGAACTGTGAGCAGAGCCAACCGAAAGTATCACTCGGGGTGAGAGCTGGCCCAGACACCCCTGCTGTGGTCTCTCTGCAGCCAGAGCTCCTCTTTAACCTCTGCCATACCTCCTTGTAATCTTTTAAACACCTCCCAGCACAATAAATCATCGTGTTTTGAAACAGCTCCTGTTTTCCTTTGCTAGGACGGAGGTGGCGGAGGGAATCTTGGAGCCCCAGGAGTCCCTGAAGTTAAACTTTAATCAGAGCTGTGTTCAGAGTCCACTGCTGCATCGACTGTGGGCCTGTGCTGTGCTCTGCTGCCTCACAGGTCAGTGTCTTGCTCAGATCTCTCATGCTCCAGGGATTCCTGCACCCTCACTCGCGTTGTGCCCAGAGAAACTTCCTCACGCTGTGTCCAAACTTCCTCACGCTGTGTCCAAACTTCCTCACGCTGTGTCCTACCCCTCTGCTCTCTCAGCCCCTGCTTGTTTCTTGGAGCCCATTCAGGGAGGCAGCAGCAGCTGTGGGAGATGTAGAGGGTGGCTCCAAGCAGTTGTGGCTCAGGGAAGAACTGGAGTTTGAAATGATTTTGTGTTCTATCAGCTCTGTGGCTTTAACATTGTGTGGTTTCTTTTGCCGTTTCCTGAGTCTCTGGGTGACAGCAGTGAAGCTGATGCTGCTGTGGGAATCTCTGTCACAGAAATCTCTGTTCACAACGTTTAGCATTGGGCTGCTGGGGACTTGGAGAGGGTGATTTCTTCTGGGGGCTGTCTGTGATACTGCCCAGAGCAGGGGGCAGTGAGTAGATGAAGCAGTGTTCTGTGGCTGTGGCTGTGCACGAACTGGTGGTTCTGGAGGTGTTTGTGCTCTGGCTCAGCCCCTGCTGTGCAGCTGAGGCTGCACTGGAGGCATTTGCCAGGCTACTGACAGGCTCTGGGACTGGTTTACCTGGTTGGTGCTGGCTGTGTTAAGCACGGAAAGACATTTTTCCCCTGGCTGTGATGTGCTTGAATGGCTGGTTGTGAAATGTTTGCTTTTACTCTGGTTTCAGTCTGTTGTTAGAGTATTTCAAATGCATTTTTTGTTTCTCAGAGATGGCAATATCCTTAATAATTTGCCTTTTGAACAATCCCTAGTGTGGTTTTTCCAAAGCTGCTGTACAAACTTCTGATTTCTGCTCTTCTTGCTGTGATTCTGATGAGCTGTTTCCAGTTTTTCCGTTCCAGGTCCATCTCCAAAGTCTGCACTTCAGGCTTTTATTACTCTCGTGGTTTTAAGTATTAGCTTGAGAGTCTATGCCTGTCCAGCACTACCATCATGTGTTTATCTACTGCAAATTCTGGTACTCTCCCTTTGTGATTAATTTCCCTCTGCAATCTGTGAGTGCTGGCAGTTGAGGAAAGTGTCCCTGCAGGGGTTGGCACTAGGTGATCTTTAGGGTCCCTTCCAGCCCAAATCCCTCTGTGATTCTGTGCCAGCCCCTGCAGTGGTGCATTGACAGCGTCACAGAATCCCAGAATTGTTCAGGTTGGAAAAGACCTCTAAGACCATCCAGTCCAACCTGTGATCACCTCGTTGTCACCCAGCCCAAAGCACTGACTGCCAGGTCCAGTTGTGCCTTGGACACCTCCAGGGATGGTCATTCCACCACCTGGACAGTCTCTTCCAGTATTTAACAGCCCATTCAGTGAAGAAATTCTTCCTGAAAAAATCAGTGAAGCAGGTTCTCAATGTTCAGAGCTGTGCAGTCAAGCAGGAAGCCTTTCCCTAATTTCCTTTGCTGGGACAGAATTTTTGTAAGGATTCCTCTCCCAACAGTACCCTTGTGAAATGTAATGACTTTAGGGCATTTGATTCTTGTGGTGGGTGTGCTGATGCACTTATTACACAGGAATTTCATTCTCTTTGGGTTTTTTGAGTGTGTGGTTACATTTCACATGTCATTACTGCATGCTGAGAATGCCTGGTGTATCCTTGTGGATCTCATCAGTCCCCAGGCCACCCTGGACCAAGCCTTAGAGATTTAACATTAACAGCAGTGGTCTGAGCTTGCCTTAAGACACAGTAATGTGAAGTGTCACTCTGTGATCCCTTCTCCCAAAAGCAGGTGAGCAGGTGGCTGTTTTATTTTCTTCAAAACAAAATTTTCCAAGCCTTGATGGCTCACTCCATAACCTCTAAAATACTTGGAAAGCAGTTGCAAAAGGGCCCCTATTTCAGCCTTCTGCATCACTTCTGTTTGGGGTTGGCAGCTTCTTCCTTGCACCACCAGATGATGTAAATCTCCTGGCACTGTTTTGGGAGGGATCTCAGTTCATGGGAACTTGGATTTTTAAAAGCAGCCAGATGTGCTGCAGCTCACACAAATGTGCTTCCCAGAGCTGTTAGCCATGGGAATGTATTGTCCCAGTATCCATCACGTCCCAAGGCCACCCTGATGGATACAGGACACAGAGAAAATAGACTTGGGGGTGAGATGAATTCCCAGTGGAATCATTCATCAGAATTAAACATGAAAATCCAGATTTAATCATGACAAAACCCTTGTGTGAGGGGCAAAATTTGCTGATCTGAATTACTCTGCTGTTACTTTGCCAGCACGTCCCCTCCCTCAAATGCTCCCCTGGAACTGCAGCTCCACAGCAGAGCAGTGTGGGTGTCACTGGGGTGCTGTGGACCACCAGGATGCAGCCCTAGGTCAGCTGTGTGTGGCACAACGGGAGGTTTAGTGCCCTCCTTCTGCCAGAGGAAGATGAAGTCTGGTGCTGCTTTGTTTTCTATGAATTCAGAGCAGCTCTGGCTTCCTGGAAAGCCGCCCTGCACAGCAGCAGCGTGGGCAGCCCCAGAGCCCTGTGGAGAGCTCAGCTTTGGCTGCTGTGTGGGGAAATAAATCATCAGATGAATGAGGCTGGCAGCTCCTGCTGAAGGAAATGCTGGCTTCAGCTCCTCTTTGGGCTCACCCTTGCTTGCAAGAACTCCTACCTAACATGCACAGGTGCATGGCACTGATTTGCAAAGGGATAATTCAGCCTCTGTTCATCTGCCAGGGAGCAGCCTGAGGAAACCCTGGAGCATTGCTGCTGCTGCTGGGTGCTGATTGCTGCTAGAGGGATGCTGGCCTGGATCCTGGAGCAGGCTGGGCTCTGGGATGACCCTTTGAGGTCATCCTTTGGTTCTTTAAGGTTCTCATTGTGCTGTGCTCTGGATGCTGAGCAGAAGGTGTTGGGCAATGGCAGGCACTGGCATGATGGGGTAGAGCTGCTGGCGGGGATGGCAGAGCCACTGAGTCACCCCTCCAGCCCTGTTTCCATGGTGGTTGAAGACCTAAAATGAATAAAGTGAGGATGGGGGAAGGCAGGGCAAGGAGGGGCATCTGCTGGCAGGAACTGGGTCTCCTCAGGAGCAGATGAGTCTGCTGGGTACCAGCCTCACCCCTGCTTCATAAATTTAGAGACTGAGGGAGACACTTCTGCAGTTCACAGCCTGCAGACCCACAGAGGGGTCTCAGGGGAAGCATGCAGCCAGGGCAGGGAACCATGATCTTAGAGATCTTTTCCAACCTCTACAGTCCATGACTTTGAAGTGGTGCAGACCCACGGTGGGTGCTGTGTCCTTTGTCCAGCCTGGGCTGCCACTGGCTGGGTTTGTGCAGCTGGGTTACCCCTTCTTTCACAGCTAAGCCAGATCCAGTCACACCCATGCTCAGCTCTAAGCCTGATGCCAGCTCCCTGTACTGCTCCCAGCACCCTCAGGGTGGGTTGATCAACACCTGGGGCTTTGTAGCAGGAAAGAGATTTCCCTGCCCGGCCCTCTCCAGTCCTGTTTTTCCAGCTTTGCAGGTTTTCTGCACACAGCCCTCCCAGGCTTGCCAGGCTCTTGCTTTCCCTGGCTGGGGGAGGAGCAGCCAGGTCCTGCTCACCCACCGTGGGGGTGGGAAAGGACAGGAACTAGGTTTGGATCTCTCCCAAAAGTGGGGTGAGCCAAACCTGCTAAATTCTGTTCTGTGGGGAGTCAGGCCAGGGTCAGAGGAAGATGAGCAGGGCCTTTAGTGCAAGGTGGAGAGGTGTCTGGTGAGTCTCTGCCTTGTTCTGGCCCTGGCTGAGAAGAGAAGCTGTGGCACCCAGCCTGAGCCCCAGCACTGTCACCCTGGGGAGCAGAGGGGACCCGGGAGCAGGGTGTGAGGAGAGGGTGGTTGCACTTGTGTGTCTCACAGCCATGACTACCTCAGCTGGTTCAGGTGGTGGCCACTGTGTCAGTGCTCATCACGTGGCTTCTCTTGCAGGCTCACAGGAGATTCACATTGATGAGAAAACCCTGAGCCCCCACCTCAGCCTGTCAGAAGACAAGAGAACCCTGACCTTCAGCCCCAAGAAAGCCAAGGTGGACTCGGGCTGCCCCGAGCGGTTTGACCACTGGCCCAACGCTTTGGCCACTGCACCTTTCCACTCGGGGGTGTGTGCCTGGAAGGTCAGCGTGGAGCAGAGCTGTGCCTACAAGCTGGGGGTGTGCTACAGCTCCGTGCCCAGGAAGGGCTCTGCCAACGAAGGCCGCCTGGGCTTCAACGCCGCCTCCTGGGTGTTCTCACGCTACGACAAAGAATTCCGGTTCCTGCACGCGGGGCAGCCCCAGCCCGTGGAGCTGATCAAGGCCCCGGCAGAGATCGGGGTCCTGCTGGACTTTGCAGGGGGGGAGCTGCTCTTCTACGACCCCGACTCCTGCACCATCCTCTTCTCCCACCGCCAGGCCTTCCTGGAGCCCGTGTTCCCTGTCTTTGCCGTGGCACACCAGAGCATCTCGCTGGGCCGTGTGTGACTGTGTGTGCAGTGCCAGGGGAAGGGAGCCCGGGCAGGGCTGTGGGCTGTGTCCAGGGCCCTTCAGACAACACCTGCCTTCACACTACACCTGTCCTCGTGTGTTCTCTGCAGCTTTCCTCTCGTCCCAGAGCCTACACCCTGTGCTGGGGTGAGGGGTCTGGGAATGCCTGCCTGGGCCAGCTGCTCCTAGGTGAATTGTGTGGTTTCTGCCCCACCAAAGGCAGCTTTCCAGTCTGCTGGTGGGCTGGAAAAAAGAGGAGAAATAGTGAGAGATTGTGTGGAGAAGTGGCAGGGAGGAGGCCCATGAAAAAGGGACATAGTGTGCTCTACAACTCCTTGGCAGGAGGGAGGAGCCGGGGGGGTCAGGCTCTGCTCCCAAGTCACGGTGAAAGGACAAGAGGAAACGGCTTCAAGTTGTGCCAGGAGAGGTTTAGGTTGGATCGTGGAGAAAATTCCTTCACTGGAAGGATGGTCAGGCCCTGGCACAGGCTGCCCAAGGCAGTGATGGAGTCACCAGCCCTGGAGGGGTTTAAAAGGAGTTGTGGATGTGGCACTTGAGGACATGGTTTAATGGTGGCCTAGGCAGTGCTGGGGGAACAGCTGGACTCGATCCTAAAGGTATTTTCCAACTGAAATGATTCTGTGATTCCCTGATGGGACACAGCTGGAGATGCTTTTGGGAGGAGCTACCCCACTGCAGAGCAGGGATAGCACAGGGGGCTATCCCCTGTGGGGGGACCATGCTGGGACAGGGGCACTGCTGAGCGGCTGTGGCCACATCCAGGCACAGGAACAAGCAAAGACCAGCAGAAAGAACCAAAACTGAGTGTCCCAAGGCAGTGGGGTTTGAGTGCAACGTGGTGCAAACATGGGGAGCTGATGGCAGCAGGCAGGCAGGAAGAAGAGGTGTAGGCCTGGAGTTGAGCCAGGGAAAGGGGTTTAAAATCATTTTAAAGGGTCATATTTATTTCTCACTACCCAAATCAGTAAAGTTTGTTAATTGGCAAATTATTAAGTGAAATTGCCCAGCTCCAAGCTGTTTTGCCCACAGCAGGAGACCAGCAGGCACCTCCTGCCTGCCTACCACTGTTGGGAAGAGGGGGATGTTGGTGAGATGGCAAAGGTGGGGTACACTGAAGGTGCAGGGCCTGGGCAGGGGTGTCCTGGGTGCTCGGTGTGAGCAAAGCTTCCCTGGGACAGGGGGATGGGGGATTTAGGCCTGTCCCCGGGGTGAGTGAGAAGGGATAAACCTCAACATCTGCCTCCGTCTCCTGCCAGAATGAACCTCTGCAGTGACCCAGTCCCAGCCCTGTTAGGGGAAGAAACCAGAGCTGACCTTCTTCTGTGGCGTTCTTAGAGCCATGAAACACATCTGCTCTGCTGCTGGGCATCAGAAGTGTTTTATTGCATGAACACTCCTGCTCCATAGACAGCTCAGACTTGCTGCTCTTCCCTGCCCACCTGGCAGCAAGAAATCTCATGTCAGGACAGTTCGGCACCGGCAGCAGCACTGGACCCCTCGGAACCGCAGCTACTCCTTCTCGATGCGAGCCAGGAGGTGGCTGAGCGTGGGCAGGATGTGCTCGGGGGGCACCTGCGGCCCCTCGGCCTGCCCGGCCGCCCGCAGCAGGAAGCTGTGCATGCCCGCAGCCCGGGCCGCCCGGTAATCCCGGCTGTAGTCATCGCCGATGTGAGCCGCCTGCTCGGGCCGGGCCCCGCCGAGCCGCAGCGCCTGCTCGAAGATCCTCCCGTCCGGCTTGGCGAAGCCCGCGGCCTCGGAGGTGAGCACGAACTCGAAGTGGTGCCGCAGGTTGCACTGCGAGAGGATGGCTTCCAGCCGGCTGTCGAAGTTGGACACCACTCCCATGCGGAAGCCGAGCTGGCGGCACCGGCTCAGGGTCTCGGCGGCTCCCGGCAGCAGCTCCCAGGTGTTGGAGCTGCAGTAGTCGCGGTAGAGCTTCTCTGCCAGCTTCGTCAGGGCTGCCTCGTCCTGCACGCCCGAGAGCCTGAAGCTCTGCTTGACAACATCCAGCCACCACTGCCGGGAGCTGAGCCCCTGGCCGTGGCCGTAGTTGGGGAAGCGCCGGCTCTGGGCTCCGTACACCTCGCGGAAGGAGCGCCCCAGAGCCTCGGGCTGCACCTGCAGCCCCTGGGCCCGGGCCTCGGCCGCGTAGATCTGGCCCACGGGCTGCCGCAGCCGCAGCAGCGTGTCCTTCACGTCCCAGGTCAGCAGGCGCAGCCGGACCATGGCCTCGGCAGCGCCCGGGGACACCGCCGAGCCCCGCGCTGCCACTCACATCCGAGGGCTGCGGGCACCCCGGCCTTTTGTCCGCCCCAGTACGAGCGTCAGTGTCCCTCCGGCGGGGCTCAGGGCCCCTCTGGGGTCAGCACGGAGACGCGGCAGGGAGGGCAAACCCTGCTCCGAGTGCCAGGGGCAAAGTCTGCCAGGCCGGGACAGTGACACTACCCAGGTGAGTGCCGCACACGGGGAGAGCAGGGCCACCGGGGCTGGATCGGAGCTCGGGGTCAGGGGCACGGCCAGGCTGTCTGGGGAGGGTGTCCGGGGCACGGCCGGGGTGTCGGGGGCGGGAGCACCGCTGGAACGCAGGTGCAGGATGGCGGTGTTCCCGGGAGGTGCGGGGCGGTGCCGGCGCTCACCGGGCCGAGCTCCCGGTGCGCGGGGGCTGCGGGCTGAGGGTACACGCAGTGCCGAGGCCCACCTGCGCTGCTGCCCGGAAGGGACGCCCCTACCGAAGAACCCGCCCCTGCCGGAATTCCCTCCCCTGCCGGAATTCCCTCCCATCCCGGAGAACCCGCCCCTCCCGGAATTCCCTCCCATCCCGGAGAACCCGCCCCGGCCGCAATGGCCGCGCTCAGTGCCGGCCCGCCGCCTCCCGCAGCCAGCGCAGCAGCTGCGGTGTGAAGTAGGTGATGATGATGTCGGCCCCTGCGGAGAGACGAGACGCTGGAGCCAGCCCGGGGGGACACGGGGCATAGAGAGGGGGACACAGGGGTCGCAGCCTCACCTGCGCGCCTGAAGGCCGTGATCGCCTCCTGCACCGCCGCCTCCAGGCTGAAGGCGCCGGCCTGCGCCCCGTGCCACAGCATGGCGAACTCCCCGAGACGTGGTACACGGCCAGCGGGTGCGTGGGGTGCTGCGGGAGCGGGTCAGTGCTGGGGACAGCCCGGCCTGCCCTCCGCACACCCCCGCTGCTCCAGCGCCCTCCCCGCACACAGAACCCACAGCCCCCGGCCAGAGCCCTCCCTGCCCCGCAGGGCCTCACCCGAGCCTTGACATCCCTCACGAGGTCCAGGTAGGGCATCCCCGGCTTCACCATCAGCGTGTCCGCGCCCTCCCTCACGTCCCGGTCCTGCCACGGCAGCGGGGGACAAGAACAGCTTGGTTTTTTTTGGAGCCGTGGTGGTTTTCCCCAGGAGGGATCACAGGAGGCTGTGAGCCCCTCATGGCCAAGGTGGCTGGTGCTCGCCCGGCCATACATGTGGTGCCTGGGGAGAGCTGATGGATTCATGTCCCTGCACCTGACAGCCCCAGCCAAGCAGGGCATGGGGACAGCAACTGCACAGCTCCCAGGGCTCAGCCCTCGGGCACACAGTGGGACCAGGTCTGCCAGGCCAGTGGGCCTCGTGTTTCTTTGGCTCATGGAAGGGGAACACCACTGACCATTGCCTCCCAAGCTCTTGCTCGCCCCAAGCCCTGTGGGGTGCGATCACCCAGGCCCTATGTGAGGGTGCCCCACCCCACAGCCATAACCCCACAGTCCACACTCACCCCACTGAGGGGATCCCACCCCACACTCACCCTGCTGAGGGGGTCCCACCCACACTCACCACAGCGCGCAGGGCCAGCCCGCGGGCGCCCGGGGGCAGCTGGTAACAGCGCCGGTCCCCAAAGGCAGGTTTGGACAGCGCTGCGTCCCTGCAGAAGGACAGAGGGTGAGGAACCCCTGCCTCCCACCTCCTGCAGCTCCAGAAACACGGGGACAGGCCAGGACAAGCATCTGAGCCACTGAGCCAGAGCAAGGGGGCACTCCCAACACAGTTCAGCACCCAGGGATTGCTCTGGGAGGTCCTACAGGCCCAGGCTGGCCCTGGGAGCTGTTTCAACACCCACTGCCCCCCTCATGCCCAGAGTCTGGGTAAAATTATGTCAGGCTCTTTTCCAAGGTAGATTCCTTGGGGATACCCGGCCAGGGTCAGGCTGTTCTTGGGACAAGGTCTAACAGCTGACTCAGCTGAGGCTTGTCCCTGAAATCATCCTGTGGGGCAGCACTGACTGCTGTGACTCCTGACTGCTCCTGGAAGCTGCAGGCAGCTCCCCCTGCCTGCCTTGCCACCAGCACCTGAGCAGGTGAAGGGTTGGGTTGGAAGATCACCCTTCAGTGACCTTGCTGCCAGCCAGCCTCTTCTGGGCAAGTCCTTTTGCACGGAGAAGTAGGAGTAGGATGCTGAAAAGTGACCAGTTGAGTCCCCACGTGCAGCCCAAGCTCTGGGCAAGCCCCTTTCCCAAATAACTCCCTGGGAATGCACTCCCAGCCAGCCTGGCCCCAGCTGGGCACACCTTGCTGGGGGACAGACCCACCTGAAGGGGCCGTAGAAGCACGAAGCAAACTTGGCACTGTAGCTCATCACCGAGACCTGCAGGGCAGAGAGGGCCTGTGAGGGCTGGGAGCTCAGGGCCACATCCCTGTGCTGGGACAGGAGACATTCCCTCCCACAGCTTCACCCTTCCCCTGCCACACATCTGGCACCTCACCATGCCTGGGCATTCCCCTCCAGCCAAGGACATTCCCCTCCTGTTTGTGCCAGGGCAGGGCAGCGCCCGTGGCACCAAGGGGGGTTTGCCCCTCCTGCCCCTTGCCCTGTCCTGCAGCCTCCCATGGAGGTGGTTTGTGCCTGTGGCACACACAGGCCCCTGGCTCACCTTGTTGCCCAGGTCGTTGGAGATCAGCGCCTGCTTTATGGCTGCAATGCGCCCATCCATCATGTCCGAGGGGGCCACGATGTGGCAGCCTGCAGGGACAGACAGCACAGGGATACTGGAGGCTCAGGTGCTGCCTGGACAGTGCAGGGGAGCACTCCCAGTTGGAGCCAGGCCCAGTCTGCTTTTGGATCTGCCCAAAGCAGAGAGGGACAGCTCTGAGAGCCAATCTGGGGTGTCACTGCCAGGGCTCCCCACCTGCTTTGGCATAAGCCAGCGCCACCTCGGCCAGGCGCTGGCAGCTGAGCTCGTTCTGGATGGTGCCATCCTCACGCAGGATGCCTGGGAGACAAACCTGGGGTTACACAGCGGAGGGACAGCTCAGTCCCCAGGGGAGTGTGGCTCTGGGGACAAGCTGAGAGATGCTCAGAGCAGCAGTGGGGAACCTGATGTGTTCAGAGAGGTGGATAAGGACCAGGAGCCTGCTGGGGACTGGACACAGATGTGGATGCTCCAGGGAAGGGAAGACAGAGATGGGGGACACAGAGGGGTGCTCAGACTCAGGAGCCTGAGGGAGGGTCTGAACCACCCACGCCTCCCACCCTGTGACCAAAACCCAGGAGAGGTTGCCCAGGCTCAAGTATGCCAGTACAGGAAAGCCAAGTCTTGGAGCAGGAGCTGGCCAAACCCTCGGCAGAAAACAGCAAATCCCAGAGGCTCCCAGAGGCAGGAGAAGGCCCAGAGCACAGCCCAGCCCAGAGCCCGTGCTCACCACAGTGCCCGTGCGAGGTGTAAGGGCACAGGCAGACATCACAGGCAATCAGCAGCTCTGGGAAGGTGGAGTGGATCTTCCTGATGGCCTGGATGGCAGGAGTGCCCTCGGCATCAGCAGCAGAGCCTCTCTCGTCCTGTGAGGACATGAACACCTCAGCATGCACAGCTGACACTTCCCACTGGCTCCTGTGTGGCAGCAGCTCTGCCCAGGAAGCATTTCCTGAACTGTGGGACCCTGTAAGGCTGGATGGTGGGACCCCACTGAGGGAAAAGGGTGATGGGCACCTAGGGCAGGTTTTGGAGCCACCTGCAGAGCTCTGGGGACTTTCTGGGTGTGATAATATCCTATCATATCACAGCAGAGACCCTGAACTGCTCCTGTTTCATCAGGAGACCCCCCCACGCAGCCCTCCATTGCTCTCACAGCCCTGTGGCTATCCCAGCACCCCCACACCCTGCACTGACCTTGTGCACCTTGCTGGGCACCCCAAAGATGAGCACACACTTGAGGCCATCTTCGACAAGGGGCTGCAGCATCTCCTCCAGCTTGTTCACTCCATACCTGCAGGGCAAAGGGCAGCAGCTGCCAGGCACCCAGACCTGCCCCTTGGGGAGAGCTGCCCTGGGACTGGGATGCTGCCCTGTGAGCAATCCAGCATCTCCGGGCAGTGGCTGGAGGTGCAGGGGAGGTGTTGCCTGAACACTGGGAGGAACAATCTGAGCCCTTATCTGGGGCTACAGGAGCGCTATCTGCCCGGCAGGGACTCTGCTCTGGAGGGATGGGCATACCCTGCCCTTGGACCCCTTATCTTGGTGTCCCTGGTGCAGCTCCAGCCCCCCTTTCCCAGCACAGCTCCCCTGCCCAAAGCCCTGCTAATGAGCAGCAGATGCAGAGGGCAGCTGCCAGTCCAGTGGGATCCAGTGCAGGACCAGACCCCACGTCCTTGCAGAGGTTCTCTGGCTGCTGCAGCAAACCCTGTTCAGTTCCAGCCTCCCTGTGTGCCCAGCCCACACAGCCTGGGAGTGCTCTGGGACACAGCCAGTCCCTGGTGCTGTCCCTCCCAGCACTGACACTTTTCCAGCATTCCCTGCATGATTCCCTTCACTCCCTCAGTGGATGAACATTCCCACCTTGTCTGGTGCTGGGGATCACCAAAGCAGGAACCGGAGGGTTGGAAGCCTCCCCCTGGCTCATGCTCAGGGTATAAATGAACCCTCCCCAGACACAGCACAGCAATGACTGGGGGGCTGGATTCATACCTGGCTTGTCCAGGAAGGCTGGGAATTTGCTCCACGGCATCAGGGCTGTCACTGTGGGAGGTGGATGGGACAGAGATGTGAGCACTCGCTGGGAGAAGGAAGCCTCTCCCCCAGACTTGTCCACAGGAGCTCTGCACCTATTTAGGAGCTCAGGGGGTGCAGGGATGGGCCCAGCCAGACCCCCTGAGCCAGGTCCATGCCTGCCCCGAGAGCTGGGGCTCACTCACGTGACAAAGATGGGGTAGATGAGGTTGGAGGCATCGAAGGTGGTGGCCGTGCACTGCCAGGAGCGCAGCACGGGGTGGAAGTAGCCGCTGTGGAGAACAGAGTCTGCCTGCATGGTGGGCTCTGCTGTCAGGGAAGGAGACTCTGAAACACCAAAACAAACAGTGGGGCCCTGGTGAGCTGCTGCTCTTGGCACACGTGAGGAGGGGCTGGGATCCAGGCAGCCCCTGCAGGACTGACCCTGTCCCATGCCAGGCCATGAGCTGCAGCCCAGGCAGCTCCAGCCCCCCTACCCCGGGCACCCTGGGGTGCTGCAGGAGCCCCATCAGCAGTCACAGCACAGCCCTTCCCATGAACAGGGGTGTCAGTGACTCCTCCCCACAAACCTCCCAGTTCTGTGTATGAAACCCCCTTTTCCAGCCACTGACAACCTCCCCCAGCAGAACCACATTCACCCTCTGCACGTTCCTTTCCGTGAGCCCCAAGAGGGTCATTCTTCATTCATTTTACTTTTCCTTAGTGCTGAGAAATTGTGGTTTTGTATGGAGAGGATACAGAGCTGCTCTGTGCGATCTTCCAACCCAAACCATTCCACGATTCTGTGTAGCACCACATAGTTATGGCTGCAATTTGAAGGTGCAATTACAGAAGAGGGGGGCACTGGAGGAGAGGCACGGGACCATCCAGGGCTCTAAAGCTCTCACACAACTCTCACAGTTAAACAACTGCAGTGGCCACTTACTGCTGGAGGTGGGCAAAACTGATTTCAGAGATAACAAACTCACACATTAGCTATCTCATGGCTGCAGCTTCTTCTGTAGCAATGTTTTATTATTTAGCAGATCTAGTAATAATTCTGTGATGAGCCCATTAAGAATTACATTTCCATGAGGGCTCAATTCCCACCACCATGCTGCTGGTGGATGTGATGGAAGGGGCCGTGGGAAGGGAGCTCTCCTGGGACGAGGTGTTTGGCTGCAGTGCAGAGCAGCAGCTGCACGACCCCAACAAGGGACTGTTTGTGCAGAGCAGCTCCAGGGACTGCTGGCTGCTCACACAGGGCCACATCCCCTGAACACCCTGTGCAGAGGAGCTCGGGTGCCCTGGGAGACAAAGCAAAGTTCCTGCTGAAGAGTGTGGGGTTTTGGGAGCTGAGCCTGAGGGAGGTGGGCAGGAGCAGAGAGGAGATGGGATTCTGAAAGAGCAGGTGGGTTCCTGTGAGTGTCCTGGGCAGCGCAGGGCTTCCCTAGGGAGATGGAGCAGCCTTGGTCCATCCCAGGAGGGATTCCCCAGGCAGGAAACCTCTCTGACCCTCAGCCTGCATCCAAACTCTCTGGAGAACAGAGTGGGATCAGAGTCCCCCTGGAGGCACAGCTCCAGCTCCCAGCACACAAGCCAGGGGACAAAGTTTTACACTGGAACCCACGACACCAGCCAGTAACAGAGCTGGGAGATGGCTCAGTTCTTCTGGAAAACGTTTAATATGAAGTGTTTCACCTATTTTACACACTCAAAACCCTTAAGGTGTTCTAATATGGAGCCACACTCTGTCAGAGCAGCCCAGTGCACAGGACACTTGGAACAAAGGGGAATTGTGTTCAGTCCAGGGCTGGAATCGAGACTCTCATACCCCAGGGAATCGCTTCTGCTTGGGGTTGAGGAAAGGCCCCTCTTGGTTAGAGGCTTACGCGTATAAAAACCCCAATAAAAACATCAGGTGGTGCTCATGGGGGATGCAGAGCAGCTGACAGGAACCTGGCAGCGTCATGGCATCCCTTGGCAAGCCATTTTTAGCCCTTGGAACGCCGCAGCCCCAGGCCTTGCTGCAGGGAAGGGGACAGCCCTCGGGTGAACCGGAGCTGGCAGCTCCAGCAGGCGTCTGGCTCCAGGCAGGGCTCCAGGCAATGGCAAACAAAGGGCCCAGTGAACAAAACCCACCTCGAGAATCCAAAAAATGCTTTAAACAGTTAATCCCGCCCGAGGGAGGGGAGGGGGCCGGGTGGGACCAGCGGCACCTGACTGGATGGGACAGATAGAGGCCACAGCTCCCGAAGCCGCGCTCTGCAGGACGAGGAGACGGGCCCGGCTGGGATTGCAGTGCCGAGATAAGAGCGGCACGGGTGGGTCCCGGGCTGCTGGGCCGGCTCCTCCGTCCCAGCCCCGCGCCCAGGACGAGCTGCTGCCCACGCAGGGCACCCGGCGGGACCGGGGGGGCACAGCCGGGGACAGCGGGGAAGGAGGGCAGGGCCATGGGGACATTGCGCCACCCTGGGCTGGGGCTGCTCCTCCGGAGATCCCGGCAGAGCAAATTAACCTTTCCCCAGCATCCAGGGCCCAAACGTGACTTTCTAAAGCTCTTTGCTCCGGGCACACCGGGGGAGTTCAAGGACAGGTCGGCAGCAGAGCGGCTTCACCTTTGCTCTTTCCACTGGGACCGGTCCAAAGCCGCAGCACCTGAACCCGCAGCGGTGCCCAGCCCGTGCCCGCGGCACTGCCCGGGTGCCTCGCTGCTCTCGAGGGACGGGAAACGCCTTCCCAGCGGGAGAACCCGGCACACGCCGGCCGGACAATGGTCGGGACGGGCTGGAGGCAGAGCCGGCGCTGCTCCGGCTCCCCACAGCCCGTCCCGAGCTGGGAGGGTTCGTTCCCTCGTCTCGCCTCATCTTGGCAGCAAGAGGTGCCCCAGCATTTCAGGACACACAAGCACGCGTGGCCTCAGACGCGAGCACAGTTATTTAGCTAAATCCCAGGGACATGCGGGCTCCCAAAATCCCAGCTGGGGACGGACCGGGGTGTTCTTGGAAAGTGGAACTCCCCAGGCAGACAAGGGAGCTGTGGGTTAATTAACAGCCACTAACGAAGGCCAAGCTATTACAGGGTTAATTAAGAGCTACCTACGAAGGTCAAGCTGTTAGGGGAGGTTTCCCGCTCCAGGACGGGAACGGGATGCTCAGGGGTCCGGAATTACACCCCAGGACAAGCGGGAGCTCAGGACCGACGCTAGCTCGCAGCATCACACGCTGCTCGGTGCGTTCCCCGCCGTTGCCACGGCTACCGAGCAAAAACGGAGCAAAAACCGAGCAAAACTGAGCAAAACCCGGGTCGCCCTTGCTGCGTTACCCGGGGCTGCCCTTCCTGCCTGCACCCAAGCGCGGCCGGGCCCCGTCCCTGGAGTCATACCCCGGCAGCCCTGCAAGGGGCCGAGGTCAGGGAGCGGAGGAGGGGCGGACGCCCCGGCCCCAGCCCCGCTGCTCGCTCCCAGCCCCGGTCCCGCTCCCGGTCCGGTTCCCGGTCCCGGCACTCACCGATCTGCGCGTCCGCTCCGGCCGTGCGACAGTGTCCGCGATTTGCATAACCACGCCCACAATCAGCATAGCCCCGCCCCCGCGGAGGGGCTGGCGGGAAGTCTCGCGGCGGAGCGCGGGAAAGGCGGCGCGGGGGAACGGGGGCGGTGGCGGAGCCGGGGTTTGGGGTCTGCGGCAGGGATGGGCCCGGGGGGACACGGGGCACGGCCTCGGGGTGCTGCGGGGACAGGCTCTGAGTGCTGGGGCCAAGCAATCCAGTTCTGGGGTGCTGTAGGGGCACCTGGAGCCAGGTTTGGGGGTGCGGCACGTGGGCTCAGAGCCAGGTTTTGGGGTCCTGGGGGTGGGGCAGAAGGCAGGTTTTGGGGGTTCACGGAGGCTGGAGCAAAGCTCTGGGGTGCTGCAGGACCCAGAGCCAGGTTTTGGAGTGCTGAGAGGGTCACACACCAGGATTTTGCGTGCTGGAGGTCTATGCGGTCCAGTTCTAGGGTGCTGTGGGAGGACCTGGAGCCAGGTTTTAGGATTCTGGGGTGGCTGGGGCAGGGCATTGGGCTGCTGAGAGGGTTTGGAGTGCTGCAGTGTTTGGTTTAAGGAGCATGGCTGAGAGGCTGTGGTGGTGTGAAGCTGGTTTTGGGGTGTTGCAGAGGCACCTGGAGCAGGGTTTGGGGTGTTGCAGAGGCACCTGGAGCTGGGCTTTGGGGTGCTGAGGGAAGCCCAGACCCCTGCCTTGGTCCCTCGAGCAGGGGAGATGCCAGGATCAGGTTTAGTGCAGGAATTCTGCAGCTCTCCCACCAAAGCCCATCATTCCCTGTCTCGCTCCAGTGCAAAAACCCTGGATAGATCCTGGATGTTCCCCCCAGCCTGGAACCTCTCCCTGGAGCGAGCTGACAGCTCCTTCCCCCAGCAAACATCAGTGACCTGGAAATCCCCTCCTCCTTTCCACAGTCCCTCCTCTCACACCGAGGCCAAGCTGCAGCAGCCTTCATCCTCCCCTCGTCCTCCTCCATGTCATCTGCTCCAGAAACCATTTCCCAGAGCATTTCCTGCTCCCATCCCACTTATGCAACCACAACCTGCTCATTTTATAACCGACCAAAATACGAGACTCCCATTTCTGTAAAAAAAAAATCTGGCTTTTATTTAGATCTCATTCCCTTCCAGAATATGCACCCCAGATATGTGCTGAAGAGGAAAAAAAAAGAGAGGAAAAGAGCTGGAAGGTGGGTGTTTATCAGAAATGTGAGGAACACATCATCAGCTCAGGCTTTCCACAGCCTGACTGAATGCCAGCAGAAACTAGACAGCAGAAAATCTGTGTTGGTTCAGTTCTTTTCAGAAGCTGGGCTTGTGTGCGTGTGAAAATCCAGCGAGCCAGAAAAGCACAAAGGCAGGGTGGTTCTTGTGGGGAGCTGCCACCATTTTTTGGTGGAAAGGATCCAGGATTCTTCACAAGTGCTATTTCAAAACTGCACATCATCAAAACCTGGGGGGTTTAAATGTATCTAAAACTTCCTGAGGGAGAAAGGCATCAGAACTAAGAGTTGAAGTGGAAAAGCACAAACCTACACTAGCACAAGGGATACCAACAGCTTCTCTCAAACCTTCCTCCTTGCAGGAGCCTTTTGTGAAGCCACA
The DNA here is from genome assembly GCA_024865655.1 of Emberiza elegans. Classification (NCBI taxonomy): domain Eukaryota; kingdom Metazoa; phylum Chordata; class Aves; order Passeriformes; family Fringillidae; genus Emberiza; species Emberiza elegans. Next base: position 68,040,728 of record JALJVW010000184.1, on the reverse strand, counting down.
TGGGCCCCTGGGTGGCACACCCTGCCCTGCTGCCCTCCCAGAGGCATCCCTGGAATGAACAGCGAAGGCTACAGAGGGACCTTGGATGGAATTAGCCCATCCCAGCTGGGAGAAGGGGAAAAGACAACCACAACTCACCATTGTGTTGTAGCACATCTCAGCGGGCTGCAGGGGCTGCTGCTGCAGGGGGCAGGGGAGACCCCAGTGTGACACTGACCTGTCACCCCCAGCACTGCACAAAGCCGCCTGTTTTCAGCCCTGCTCCTTATTTTAGCCCCTCCTTGTGCTTCAGATTTTGAATCTGTCTCCTCTTTGTCTCTCAGGGCTCTCAATGCACTGTCAGTGTACGGTTTACCCTGTCAGCACTATGTGTTTTTTGGATTTGGGTTAGTTTGGGTGAGTCAGTGGGTGAACTCGTGGTCCCTGTAGAGCCACCCTGTGCTGCTGCTGAGGCTGGAGGACACGGTGTCACTGTCACAGTACAGCAGGGAGAGAAGGCACAGCCAGGATGCAAGGAAACAAAGGGAAACAAACAACTCAACTGGATCAAAAGCTTCAATGTGCAGCTCCCAAGCCTCTGGACATCATCACCTACATTCTACACCCCAGAAATTATCTATGAGTGATTCAGCCCCTCATCTTCAAGAGCCTCATGTTCTCCTGGCCAGTTTCTACACTGAGCATCCACCAGTTCTTTTTTCCTCTCTTTCAGAGCCAGCCCAGCATCAAACGCCCAGGAAGTGCCTGCCCAGAGCCTGGGGAGGCCCAAAGCCCCCCAGGCACAGGGAGGAGCCACCCTGCCACGGGAAAAGCTTCAGCACAGTCCTTTATGTACAAATTACAGGCCTAAAGGGACAGGCCACAGAGGGGCAGTACAAAGCTCTAATGGATACTCGAGGAGATGCAGCAAGGTCGACTCACAGCGTTTACATCCCTCTGAGCACACCCTGCCCACGAGCCAGCTCAGTTGTCCACCTCTTCCTCATCGTTTTGTTCTTCCTCCTCCATCCTTTCATCATCGTCATCATTGTCCTCCTCTCGGCTCTTATCTTGCTCCTCCGAGTCTGCCTTCTTGTCTTTATCTTTCCTGGCCTCTTTCTTTCCTTTCTGCTCCCGCCTGTAAACTGGAGGAGAGGGAACAGTGAGGGCTTGGCTCTGGCACGGACAGGTCAGTGGCTGAGGTCCAACACCCACTTGCTCTCCCGGCTTTGGAGGGGAGCAGGGAACTCAGAGCACAACTCACCCTACGAGCTGAGCTGTGCTGAGCAGCTCCATAGGAAATCAGGTTAAATTTCAGCAGAAAAATGCTGAAAAGGATGCAGGAGATCACATTTACAGGCAGCACCTACGGCTTTCCTTAGATAAACATATTAGGGGAGTGAGAGCAGATGAGACTTTCTCAATCCTCATCAGTTGTGCAATAATGTTATCCCAGTCCCGTTAAGGTGCACATTAGTTACTCCCCAGGCAAACTGCAGTGTAGGATGCTGGGCAAAGAGAAGAGAAACAAGACAGGCAATAAGTGTTGCTTGTCCAGCGCTGGAGGAAAACAGGACTCAGTGCCTCTCAGAGTCCCTGGACACCCATGGAGCACGGTACCTTCCAGGGATTCCTTCAGAGGGGCCACGAATCTCTGGAACTCCATCTCCTCCATGGCAGAGAGCACGTCCCCAGCATTCAGGGTTTTCCTCTTCCCCTTCATGGCAAAGTTATTTGCACTAGGCAGAACCAAAAAGAGAGGTAATTGGGAACTGTTAGCAATTCCATCTTGTTCATTAAAGCCATAAGCAACTTAAAAAAGCCACCCCCTAAACATTTAGAGGTTTTTTATAATTTACTAAAGGAGGTTGAGACATTTTTGTTTACACTGGCTGTCTGTGCTTTCCCACAGTGTTAGTTTCTGCTTGCACAGACCTTTCCTACAAGCAGAAGGAGAAAGCCTGAACCTTGGCTGTGACAGTTCCACACAGCCCTAGAAGCACTTGACACTAGAGAAGTGACTGCCTGCAGAGAACATGCCAAGCCACCCCAAAACGTGACTGTGTCCTCTGTGGCAGCCCTTGCACTAACACAGCTTCATGATGAAGAGCATGAAAGTGAATCAAGCGCCCCTGCCTTTGCCAGAAAGGCTGTGCAGCCACGCTCTAAGGTTAATGGCAGTTTGGGACTCCTCTTTTTGGGACATGGCTGTGTCCAGAGCCCAGCTACCTTCCCATGGGCTGCTCTGGAGAGTCCAAACCCACCTGCTGCAGCCCGGCAGACTGGTTTATTTATATAAACAGGCAATACAGAAAAATAACCCTGAGAAAGAGTCCCCAGGCCAGCAGAGATCAATCACCGATCAAATGCCCCAGTGACTGCTGCACCAAGTCCTTACCATGATGTTGCATAGAGCACAAACACACTCGCTGCTCGGGAGATCGCGCTCCGGGCTTCTTTGGAAATATTGACTCCATCAGGAAGCTGAAAAACAAATCCAACTTTTATCAGCAGCTGCTAAAAACAAACTCCAAAATTGAAGTGTCGGTATGTTAAGGCACTCAGAGGGCTCAAAAGATTTGGGAACTGCTCTGGGGTGCTGCCACAGGAGCTCTGCTCCCAGCTGGAAGCCCAGGGCAGTGGGAATGTGTCCCTCAAAAGCACGGAGCTGAGCAGAAGCCCAGGGACTGGCGTTTGGAGTCTGGCCACTGTCTGCAGGTAACTCATCCTGTGACTGCCCAGATCCACCCAGCCACACCTCACAGCTGCAGACCAAACAAACTAAATTAAGCACTAGGAATTATTCTGGATTTTTGTATCGACGTGGACTTGTGTGCGGAAGTTTTAGGGGGCCCGGTTCGCACAGTGCCACTGCGGGAGCTGCGCTGCTGTGAGCTGCACCGGTGCAGCTGCATCGAGGGCCGCAGCCCCGGTGCCCGAGGGGGACAGCCCAGGGCAGAGCCCCGCGGGCGGAGACACAGCCCGGGCCGGGATCTCCCGGGGCTCCGCTGGGCCGCGGGGCCGGCACCCACCGCCTCCTTGATGATGCGGGTGATGACGGCGTTGGGCAGGTTCAGGTCCTCCGGTCTCTCCGCCATCCTGGGCCTCCTGCAAGGCAAACGCGGCGTCAGGGGCGCGGGGATGGGCGGGATCCCGGCGGGATTCCCTCAGGACAGTGGGATCCCGGCGGGACAAGGCGGGATTCCCTCAGGACAGGGGGATCCCCTCAGGACTCGGCGCTCCCGGCCCGGCCCGGCCGTACCCAGCCCGCGCTCCGCCGCCGCCCCGCCCGCTCCCGGCGCGCACCGCGGCCCTGCCCACACGGCGGGAAATGGCGGTGGCGCCTGAGGGACGGGGAGCGGGAAGGGAAAGGAAAAGGAAAGGGAAAGGGAAAGAAAGAGAGGGAGAAGGACAAGGAGGAGAGGCAGGAATAGGAACAGGATAAGGGCAGGGATAGGGGCAGACATAGCTATAAGTGTAGGTACAAGTGTAGGTGTAAGGCCAGATGTAAGGCCAGGTGTAAGGCCAGGTGATGGTGAGGGGACAGGCGTAGGGAGGGACAAGTTCAGGTGTAGGTGATCGTGCAGGGACAGGTGCAGGTGAAGGGACAAGTTCAGGTACAGGGACAGGTTCAGGTGTAGCTGATCGTGCAGGGACAGGTGCAGGTGAAGGGACAAGTTCAGGGACAGGTTCAGGTGTAGGTACAGGTGGTCACATTGCTGTCACTGGGGGCTGAGGGGCTCTCAGGGCTGGGAGCAGGGCCAGGCACAGACGCAGCTCTGGGACAGAGCTGGTGCCTCTGGGATTGTTCCCAAGGTCCCCCAAAGTCCTTGGGATCAGTAGGGCTCCTTCTAAGGCCGTGTGACACTGTTAGTCTGGCATTACTGTATCCTCAGCCAAGAGTGTGTGTGGCTGACAAAGCTCCAGCCTCTGCGCTGATGCAGATACGAAACTTTTCCACTTATTTATACATTTTTAGCAAACAAATTAATGTTTATTGACTCTAGGTTACATAATTCTCTTCATTACTTTGCATTCTATCTTGGTTGTTAATTTCTCACTCTTCATGCTAATCTGGTTCATATACTTCAGTACTTTTGTAATCTTTTTCTCAGTCAGGGAATCTCCAGCTTTCCAGGCCTTAACCTCCTCTGCATTTTCTGCTTGCTTCAACACCCTTGATGGGTCATAAATTTAAGATCCCAGATGTCCAATCTCCAACTCCCTTTGCCTTTGTTTATTGAAGCTTGGCAGGGTCACTTTTAGCAAACAAGGTTTTGGTTATTTAGTGGCCAAAGTAATTCTAACAGCCTGCGAAGAAACTTAACTAGTGCTAGCTGAAAGTGGGCACCAGTTGCAATTAATTAAAACAATTAGGAAAGTTACATAATTTCCAATGGGAAGTAACAGCTGCTTTACTCCACACTGGTGTCTGGCCTCTTCCCTTGTTGCTGTGTGAGGGCACAGGGCTGTGAGTGCCTCCATCCCTGCCCCACTGACCCCATGCCTGGCCTAAACCCTGTAATTCCATGCGACTTTATCCCTGTTGATAACCTGACCAGGTAATTAAATAAGCTCAGAGTGCAAGAAAGCAGATTAATTAGGTACACTGAGGCTGCTGTGACAGTTACTGTCACCCTGTTCTAAAGTTCTTCTAAGCCTTCTGATGTTTACATTTTTGTAATGGAGTTTCTCACTCACTTTTCATGTAAATAATGATTGTTTTGCATTCCTTTCTGGAGGAGGAGAGAATTGCACTGTTGGTTTGACCAGTGTGGTTGGAGAGGTGGCAATCTCATCGTCCAATCCATGGTCACTTTTGAAATTGTATAAATATCGAGGTCTGGAAGTAAATGCACCTTTTTTGCCTTGGACATCTCAGCATGTGAGTGTTCATTTTGTGTCGTATTATGACATCTGACCATGGCAGACTTGGATCCTGGACAGGGGTATTGTATTTGTTTGGAATGCCCTGATGAGGGCAGGAATGATGAATCTGACTCCATGTTCTTAGAAGGCTAATTTATTATTTTATAATACTATATTATATTAAAGAATACAGCAAGGATACTTACAGAATGCTAAAAAGACAATAATGAAAACTCGTGACTCTCTCCACAGTCCTGACACAGCTTGGCCCTGACTGGCCAAAGAGTGAAAACAACTCCCAGCAGAATGCAATGGAACAATCACCTGTGGGTGAACAATCTCCAAACACATTCCACATGAGCACAGCACAAGAGAAGCAAATGAGATAAGAATTGTTTTCCTTTTCTCTGAGGCTTCCCAGGAGAAAACCCTGGGTGAAGGGAATTTTTCCAGAGAATGAGAATGCCACCCAAGGGGGTGGCTCAGAGCTGTTGGAGCCCTTGGGAGCCACTGCTGCCCATTTTGGTTTCTGTTTTTTAGAGCATGAGGTGTTTCTGTCCATGAACTGAGAACCAAGCGAGGTGGTGGTGTGGGACTGCCTGGGGAAGGGGTGGGATGGAGCAGAGCCAGGAATGGGGCTGCCCAAATCCAGGGATTTGGCCCAAAGCTGCCTCAATCACCAGCAAAGCCTGGGCTGGGACCATCCAGCTCTGTGTGCCTTCTGGACACAGCAGGCTCTCCTCCCTGGTCCCTGGTGTGAGTTTATATTTGTTTTTAATGACAATGTCTGCAGGCTGGTACATTGAATCCCAGGAAGGGACATTAAAGCCCATTCCATGGCAGGGACACCTCCCACTGTCCCAGGCTGCTCCAAGCCCTGTCCAGCCTGGCCTGGGACATTTCCAGGGACACTTCCAGGGATCCAGGGGCAGCCATCCTGGCCTTATATCCTGTAGGTCCAGAGCCTTTATATTAAATCAGCCTTCTAGTCTTTTTTCACTGTCATGTGTAAAACACAGAAGATGTTGAGCATGCAGTGCTCAAGGTTACTGCTGTGAGTCACATTTTACACTGGAACAAAAATGTTGTTGCATGCAGCACAGGTATAAATACAGTGACAGAGGAGCAGCAGCTCAGCCTGAGAGGGAAAGCAAAACCATGGGACAATATTGTCCTTCTGTACCTCAGGGAAAGGCTATAACAGATGTAGATTTAAATGCTTTGAATTAGATATCAAGAAAACACCCTGGCAGGGTGGGCAGGCCCTGGCACAGGTGCCCAGAGCAGCTGGGGCTGCCCCTGGATCCCTGGCAGTGCCCAAGGCCAGGCTGGGCAGGGCTGGGAGCAGCCTGGGACAGTGGGAGGTGTCCCTGCCATGGCAGGGGTGGAATGAGAGCATCTTTAAGGTCCATTCCACATCCTGTGATTCTGTTCGTTAACTCTGCACTGATGTAGGGAAATGAACACTGTGAGTTTTAAGCCTGCAGTGAGGGTGGGCACTCTTTTAGCCTGCTTATTTATCACAAAATTGCACCAAAATGTGACATTTATGGTTTAGTTGCAGGCACAGAGCTTACCCAGAAGTGTTTGTACTCCTCAGAACCCACTGATAGTACAGAGGGGCTTGAATCTCACTTGACTTCTGTGAAAATGATACTTGAGTATCATCATGGCCAAAGAAAAAAATATTAATACAAAAATGCAGATTATTCTGATGTAGAACAGTCATTGTGGAGCACCTGTATTGTTTCCAGCACTCCTGAAGCCCTGTTTGGATGGGTGCCATCCAAGCCCTGTAAATTAGAGCCTGTTGATGCAGTAAGAGATGACTCTTCCTCTTGTAGAACCAGGGATGAGGTGTGCCAGGACGTGGTGCCCAGGAGAGTTCTGAAGAGCAAACCCTTCCCTCTGGGCACTCCCTGGCTCTGCTCAGAATGTTTTGGGGCTGCAGGATTAACTGTGAGGGCTTGAGCCTGAGAGGCGTTCAGTGAGTTCCTGCACCGTGAGTCACTTCACACCTCTGTCCCTCGTTAGTGCTGAACGGGTGACTCAGGGGGACACGGCAGGCTCGGGAGTCACAACAAACAGCAGGAGACACAGGGGTCACAAGGACTCATCCCAAACTGGTGTTGGATGATGCAGGGACACAGGGACTCATCCCAAACTGGTGTTGGATGGTTTGCAGTTACTAATTTAAATTTCCTTGGGAGACTGTCTACAACTGCTCTGTTTTTTAAATTCATCTTCCTTTTGGCTGTGGAAGAAGAATGAATGTGAAACACTTGGCAGTATCCTTTTTAAAAGGAAATAAGGTTTTACTTGGTCATTATAATCTCTGAATGTTGAAGTGCATCAGGGCTCTAACTGCGAGCTGGTGCCTGGAATGATTCCATTTTTCCTTCCCTAAAGACAGGCCAGGCGCTGCAGACAGGAGCCTGGTCCCCAGAGGATGGAGCTGTCCCTCAGCGGTGTCACTCACACACTTCTCTTCCTACCTCAGGCCCTCTAAGTTTAGCTCACCTCTGATGAAGGCCTCCGAGTGCAGCACTTTTCAAAATATCTTCCTGGCATTCTTTTTTTAGCTATAAACTAATTCAGCAGTTTTAACTGTCAAAAAAGCGCCAGCCTAAAATTCTGCTGATTGAGTGGACCTTCCTATGTGACCTAAGCCAGAGACTTGGACAAATCCTGTGTTCCAGGTCAGGAGCTATTTTCAGCTGCGTGGCCGGACTATTGCATTAACTGTAACTTTGTTACTCCCTTTGGAAAGTGCTTTGGGAAGGAAAGCTGTAGGGTGACCTCTGTGTCACCTCTGCTGGTGTTCACTCGCGTTTGTGGCACCATGAATCTCGCTCCTGTTTGTGCCCTGCTCCAGCCAGGGCTGGGCTCTGCAGCAGGGCCGGACGTGCTCTCACCCGCACACATCCCCTGGTGCTCTGCATGGGGACAGTGAGTGCTCCCAGCTCCCAGGGGTCGGAACTCAGCGCATCCCTCCGGGTGTCCAGAGTGCCAAGGACCCCGCCGGGGGGCTCGGAGACCCTGGCACACAGCCCAGAGCACCTGGGGATTTGATTTTGACCCTTGGAGCAAGTTACCAGCTTTGTATGAGGACTTTGTATGAGTAGTGGTTCACACAGGTTTGAATAGCGTTATAACAAAATTATCACAGGGTGAAAATGTAGATTTTAGGATTTTTGGTATGGGGGTTATGAGGACAAGATGGAGGAATCTTGGGCATGTCCAGCCTTTCTCCTTCTTGTTCTTGTTCTCCATTTTCTGCAGTGATGTTGGCACTTTGGGATTGGTTTAGAGTAGAAGTGCACTGTCTAACAGAGGTGATAGGTATTGAGAATTAAGTGTAAATATGTTATACGTAGTTTGTAGTATAAAAGGACAGCACAGAGTGCCTGTGGCTGCCCTGCTGAGCAGAAAGAAAATTTTATAGATAAGAATTAATAAACAACCTCAGGACCGAAAAGTGAAGAGTCCAGACTCGTTCTTCAGCCACACAGGCCGAAGCAGAGACACCCTGCACATCTCAGGGCAGCAATTTCAACCAGCAACCCGAGACCAGGGAAGGGAATGCCTTCCTGATTCTGGGTAATGGGATCATGCTGAAACAATATGGGCAATAATCAGGCTGTGCTCAGCTAATTGATCCAGAATAACAATTAATCCACAGAGTGGCTTAGAGGTGCTCCAGTAACGTGGGCTAATGGTGTAGTGTGCCACTACACACATAGGATCCAGCTCCTCCTGTGTCTGCCAAATGCACATTAAAGTTGACCCTGCAGGAGGTGAAAGTCCTTGAATTGAAACTGGTTTGGGGCTGGGCAGCTATTTTGGAAAATGTCTCATGCCTGCTCTCTTGTTGTGTTCTCCCCTGGGCATCACCTTCTGACATGAAACAGAAGCTTCGTCTGACCCAATGGCTCTGCTTTTATTTTCTTCAATATTCTTGAAGAAAATATTTTTCTCCTTAAATATATATTCCTGTAGAGATTCCTCACTGAGAGGGTGGTGGTCACTGGCACAAGCTCCCTGGGGAAGTGGTCATGGCACCAAGGCTGCCAGAAACATCTGGAGGATGTGATTAGTCCCAGGATTTAATTCTAGTCCCGCAAGGGAGTGGGGCTTGATGATCCTTCTGGGTCCCTTGTAACTGGAGAGGCTCTGTGTGCCTGTCCCCATGCTTGGGCTGAAGGGGGAGTCAGGATCAGAGTTCTGGGGGAGAAAGGAGGCAGCTGCCCTTGGAGCAGCAGCTTCATTCTAAAACCAGTTTAATTGAACGTAAAAATGTCAGAGACCCTTGGTTTACTCTGTCCGGCCTGGGAATGGGGATGACAAAGATGATCCAGATGACAAAGGAGATCTCTGTCAAGAAAAAGGGGCAACTTGCCCCTTTCTGTTGTGCCCCAGAACAAAGGACAATAGCTTTAAACTGAAGGAGGATACATTTAGTTAAATATTGGGGAGAAATTGTTCCCTGGCAGGGTGGGCAGGCCCTGGGTCCCTGGCAGTGCCCAAGGCCAGGCTGGATGGGATTGGGAGCAGCCTGGGACAGTGGGAGGTGTCCCTGCCATGGCAGGGGTGGGATGGGATGGGCTTTAAGGTCTTTACCAGCCCAAACCAGTCTAAGATTTCAGGCATTTGATCTGTCTCCCTCATCACATGCCTGGTCAAATCTGTTTGGGTGCCAAATGCCAGAAATATTTGATTTTCTGTGAAATGAGTGAGCTAAGCTGGCTCACTGGGAGGCAGAGCAGTGTCAGAGCTGGGGAGCAGAGGTGCCTGAGAGGAGAGCTCAGCTATTTCCTGCAGCTCCAGACTGAGCCTGGCAGTTCAGCTCAGGTGACAGGCAATAACTTCCTAAGCTGTTTTAACTTCATTAGTTTGATCCATTTGACCATTCTAAGGCCAAAAGCATAATTCCCAAGAGACCTTTTGCTATATTGAAACTGATCTCTTTTATGAGAAGGGTCACTAAAGACCCAGCTTGGTTATTACATTGTTTTTATTGCATTAAAATAAATCAACAATGGATTAATACTCAGCATTTGTCAAAATGCTGCAGCAGGACTGGATGCTCAGATCAGACATCCTCTAAGAGACCTGGAATGTCTCATGGTGCTCATGGTTCTGTGTCATTGAGGGTTCAGAGTGCAGGAGAATGGTGCTGTGAGCTGATGTGCTGCTGTAATTCACTGGGCTTTTAATCAGGTTAAGGTGTAAGACAGGTGTGTGTTAAACACCTGGCCCGAGGACATCCCACTGCCCCAAGGAAATGCAAAACCAAGGACAAAGCCTTGAGCTGGGAGAATTGTCAGGTGTTTGGGTACTGCTTCTAAGCCAGGTGTGGGCCCAACCCATTGTTATCCTGCAGGCTAGGCAGGGCAAAAGGGAAAAAGGATGGAAAAAAAGAAGAAAAAGATAGTTGATGATGCCCCATTAGTGCTTTGGGGCCAGCATCCTCTCAGCCTGCTCGGAGGCAGTTGGACTGAGCTGTGTGCTTTTCCTGGGGAGAGAAGAATCATGGAATCCCAGACTGGTTTGGGTGGAAGGGATCCTAAAGCCCATCCAGTGCCGCCCCTGCTGTGGCAGGGACACCTCCCACTGTCCCAGGCTGCTCCCAGCCCTGCCCAGCCTGGCCAGCGATGGGGAATCCACCCCACACAGGCAGCCTGTGGTGCTCTGGTGGCTGCTGCTCTCTGGGATTGCTGTTCCTCACTGTGGAGGTGGCAGTGGGGGCTCCTCCAGCCCTGGAGGAGATGCTCTGTACAGGATGTTTCTGGAGGGATCAGGGAGCATCCCTGTGCCCCAGAGGGATCCCTCTCCTGAATTCACCCCGGATGTCTCCCTAGCCAGCCCCAGGGCAGCAGGGGAAAAGTCAGGCTGTTTCTGCAGGTTTAGAGTGCTCAAGATGGGTGGAAATCTGAACTGAAATAAAACAAGAGCTTCTTGCTCTCCCATTTTTTCCTGCTGCCCTCCTCCCGAGAGGAGCTGGTTTGGAGCAGCTCTTGTACAAACCATGCTGTGGTCAGAGCTGCCTTGGTTTCAGCCCGTTTAGCAATGGCAAAGGGACAAGATGAACTGTTTCCAGCAAGCTTGGCCCTGCTGGAGGACGGGCACAGAACAAGTGGTTGTGCATGGAAACTGTTCTGTGCTCTGCATCCCTGGGGAGCCCCCCAGGGCTGTGCCAGCTCCTGCTCACGTGGGGTTTGTCACAGAGCCTCTGCCTGCCCTAGAAATACTCTGTGCTTCCATCCTGAGCTCCTACAGCCCTCTCAGAGCCCAGGGAGAGCCGTGGGCTGCTCCCTTTGCATGGTCAGACTCTGCATTTCATGGGGAAGGGGCACAGAGGGAGGTTTAGGAAAGAGATCAGCCAAAGAATAAATTTGTTACCCCAAACGATGGGGGCAAAAGGCCAAACACATGAAGTCCTGTGGAGAGGCAGAGACAGCTCTTGTCAGACTCTGGATGTTGCCAAGACTCTGATATTTTGCAGCAGCTGAGCTGAGTGCTGTGCTGGGATCATGTGCTGGCTGTGGGGACTCTGTGGAAGGGGATGGATGGTTTTGTGCCGTGGGGGATCAGCCCACGAGGTTGGGGCAGTGCTGGTTTGACCCCCAGGGCTCTGTCCTCTCCCAGATCCATTTTCCAGGAGTGTGTAGTCCTGAGTGCATCTGCCTGGAAAGGTGGAGACAAGGGAGCTGCAGGGTGGCAAAGGCAGCAGCAAAGACCACGCTGGGGATGTTGCTGCTGCTCTGGCTCAGATCTGGGCTCCAACAGGATGCTCACACTCTGGGATGTGGGCAGAGAAGGGGTGGTGTACCTAAAATACCCTGGGAAGGAGGAGAAACCATTTTTGGGCCTCAGATTGGAAAAGGGTTTGCTAATGTGACAGTCTGCCTCTTTGTTGGGTTCCTAACTGGAGTTTTCCAGGGAGAAGCTCAGCTGTGCCTGCTGCAGAGGTGGTGTCAGGGACAGCAGCACCTCAGCTGGGCCCTGGGGAGGAGGGGCTGCACTGTTCCCACTGCTGGAATGGTTTGTGTGTCTGCCCTATATGCCAGGCTGTGCTAATCCCAGAAATCTGCCCTCAGGATTGCCCCAAAATAGCCCAAACCCTCCTTCTTGCAATCCTCTTACCATCTGGGAAGCCAGATAATTTTTCCCAGCCTGATTTAGTTTCTTTAGTTCCAAAGGCAGCCCCAGCCCTGTGGGTTTTCTGTGTGCATATGTTACCCTTTTGCCTGGAATAACTGTCTAAGCACGTGTTTGGATTTGAATATCCAGCCAAAGGCAGACCCTGGTGCTGGCAGGCTGGAATCTGTGATGGAGAACAGATTGATGGTGTTAAATTTTAAAAGAAAGTCATTAACTCCCAGGCCAACCAGCTGAATGGGCAGTTTGCTGGAGACTCCAAGAGAACTGCAGGTTAAGGTCAGTCCCAGGCTGGAATGTGAGGAGGGGAGTCGGGAGGAGTTGATTCCTGCTGTTGGGGCCAGGAGAGAGCGGAGCTGTTGCAGGACCACCATCTCACAATTTAATTTGTACCTCCCCAGACTGGATCTCTGCTCCCTTGGGACATTTTTATGCTGCTCTGGATTGGGGTTTCCCCCTGCAGTGGTAGCACGACCAAAGGCTGTGGCAGCTGAATCTCCCCTGGGCCATTGCTGGAGAGGATCTGACCTGCGAGGGAGCCATGGAGCAGCCGGGGCTCACCCGTGAGTGCTCGGGGTTCCTCTGCCTTGGAGCGCTGCTCACTCCCTGGGTGCAGGGGGGATGGATGGGTGTCACAGACATCTTTTGGGAAAATCCTTTCTTTAGGATTGTTCCTTCTGAGAGGCCTCAGGAACAAAATGCAAACAATGGTTATCTGCTGCTGTGGGATGCAACAGGTGCATCTGGGATTGGTCTCATGTGGTTGTTTCTAATTAATGGCAAATCACAGTCAGCTGGCTCGGATTCTCTCTGAGCCACAAGCCTTTGTTATCATTCCTTCTTTTTCTATTCTTATCCAGCCTTCTGATGAAATCCTTTCTTCTATTCTTTTAGTATAGTTTTAATATAATATATATCATAAAATAATAAATCAAGCCTTCTGAAACATGGAGTCAGATCCTCATCTCTTCCCTCACCCTCAGACCCCTGTGAGCACGGTCACAGATGGGTGATGGCTCTGTGGGTGCCTGCTCACGGCAGCCAGATCCTGGGGCCTGGAGGAGAGGAGGGTCTGTGCCTGCCCTGTGCCTGTTGTGGGGGGCTGGAGATGCCCAGCTCCCTGTGGGATTGTGTTTGATCTCAGGGCTCTCTGTGCTGCAGGATAGAGGGGATTTGAATCTCCTGGGTTTGTGTGTTAGGAGTGATTTCTGCAGCCAGCAAGCCTCAAACCCTCTGGGAGATGGGCAGGGAGAGCTCTGTGGCCTGGGAGTCCCTCAGAGATCCTTTACAATAATTTATCTATTATTATTTTGAAAGCCCTGTCCCTGGGACTCTTTCACCCAAAGCTGTGGGACTGTCTGCTTTAGCTGGACAGACAGAGCATTTATTACTGCCCTGTTTGCCTCTTAAAAGCCTTTTGCAATGAGAGAGAGAGAGAGAGGAGGCTTTGTGTGAGCCTGGGGAGCTCCTGGGAGACAGGGGGAGTGTAAACACCTCTGAGTGCTGGGAGAGCTGCTGAGAGGAGCCACACAAACCGTGGTGCTGGGGCTGGGACCAGGACACGGCATGGCTGGGCAGGTACAAACCCTGCTCCCCTTCCAGAGGTTCAGGATGCCTGGGATTGTGGAGGGAATTGTTTGCTGCTCGCTCAGGAAGATGCTTGGAGTTGTCTGTCCTGTGGGCTGAGCTGTGCAGTGAAAAATCCCAGACTGGTCTGGTTTGGTTTTTCCCAGGTGCAATCCCAGATTGGTTTGGTTTGGTTTTTCCCAGGTGCAATCCCAGATTTTGGTTTGGTTTGGTTTTTTTCCCAGGTGCAATCCCAGATTGGATTGGTTTGGTTTGGTTTTTCCCAGGTGCAATCCCAGATTGGTTTGGTTTGGTTTGGTTTTTCCCAGGTGCAATCCCAGATTGGTTTGGATTGGTTTGGTTTTTTTTGGTCTTTCCCAGATGCAATTGGTTTGGTTTGGTTTGGTTTTTCCCAGGTGCAATCCCAGGGTGCCCAGACAGGAGAGCTCCTGGAACATTCTGTAACATGAATACACTTCAGTTCTTCCCCAGCACTGCCTGATGAGGATGGGATGAAAATGAGGGTGGGATTAAAGGGCCCATCCCCATCTCAGCTCTGCCAGGCAGACAGGAGAATCTAGGTGGAGGCCCAGACTCGCAGAGATCAGTGTGACCAGGCTGCACCTTCTGCTCACCTCCCACACCTCTGGCACTGCCAGGTGGGAAAGGGGATCCAGCTTCCCCTGGGCTCCAGCCAGATGTGCTGTGGGGGCAGCCAGATGTGCTGTGAGGGGAGGCAGATGTGCTGGGGCTGCTGAGGAGCTCCTCGTGCTGTCTCTCAGCTGCAGGGATGGATGGGATATTGGGAATCAGGAATTGTTCCCTCTGAGGGTGGGCAGGCCCTGGCACAGGGTGCCCAGAGCAGCTGGGGCTGCCCCTGGATCCCTGGCAGTGCCCAAGGCCAGGCTGGGCAGGGCTGGGAGCAGCCTGGGACAGTGGGAGCTGGCCATGGAACTGGATGGCCTTTAAGGTCTCTTCCAACCCAGACCATTCTGTGATTCTCAGCCTGTCCTGAACACTCAGTTCAGGGCAGCATCTCCAGTGTCCTGGACAGCAGCTGACACATTAACAGAGCCCTGACAGGGCTGGTCATCTGTTCCAAATAAAATAAAAGTGTGCTGAGCAGAGCCTCTGGGATGCACTTGGTGTGTGGAATGGGAAGGGCCGCGGCCAAGGCTGCAGCTGGGGTTCCTGCCAGGGGTGAGTCCCTCTGAACGTGGCTCTGTCCCCTCTGTGCCACTGCATCGGGTGAATCGCCATCGTTCCTCCCCTCTGTGGTGGCACACAAGGTGGGCACAAACCCCTGGGGCAGATTAAACTGAGGGTGCAGCAGAGCCTGAGGGGGCCCTGCTGTCCCTGCCAGGTCCTGCTCTCACCTCCTCTTTCCCCAGCAGGTCCAGGGCAGAGTCTGGAGCATCTTCCATCATCCAGGGGGCCACAGCGGGCCGGGCAGCCCCGGCTGCCGGGAGCCTCGGGGAGCAGGAGGAGGATCAGCCGTGCCCGAGTGAGAGGGAGAGGTGAGTGAGGGGTGGGGGCACCGTGTTGGGGAAGATGAAACAGAAAAGCCTTATAAATATGATTGTCTGGCTAAAGATTTTGAGGGTATAGAAACTATAAGTGAGATTGAAATGAAAGCAAGCTTTGAGATCCCTCAGTTACTGAACAACTGGAAAACAATGGTGTGGCTGGCTGAAGGTAATCCCCTTTTGATGGAACAACACCTTCTGCCTGCAGACAGGCCCAAGGGTCAGAGCAGACCCTACAGCTTGGCAGAAGGGGCCCAAAGAGGAGTTTTTAGGGTTTAAAATGTAACACAGCTGTATGTAAATGCTATAGGATTTGTGTCTTGTACTAGATTGGTTAGTGAGAATTAGAATATTCAACACAGAAGAAGATTTATGGTATTGTAAGGGGAACCTCACCCTCTCTCATCCTCTTTACCGCTCTCTCGCCTTCTTTCTCTTTACCTTTCTCCCTCTTTGGGGCCTGCTCTGAGCTGTGGCAGCTCCAGGCAGGGCCCTGCACCCAGGCCCTTTGCAGCAGAACACAAGTTCCCAACCCAAACTTCGGAAATCTCTTGTCTCCGTCCATCCCAGCTGCCCTGCCCCTGTCCCTCCTGCAGGGGGGCTCTGGGCTCAGCCCTGGCCGGGGCTCTGTGGAGGGGTCACCACAGGCAGGTGGGTGGTGTGTGTGTGCTCCGGCAGCCTGGGCTGCACGGAGATCTCGTTCTTTTCCACCCCAGAGAAATCTGGCACAGCCCAGTCCTTAGGGAGGGTTTTTCCCCCAGGAACCATCTCCACCATTCCTCCACACCCTCCGGAGCTGGAGCTCAGCCCCGGTGCCTCCAGGTGAGCTGTGCTGCAGCATCCTGAGCCAGTGGGTGCACCCAGCTCCTGGGTGATGCAGCGGGCTGCTCTGGGCTCTTGCAGGTGACCCCATAAGCCTGGGGGGCTGTGGGCCTCTTTCCCTGTCACATGGGAGCCAAGCAGGTGGCCCATGCCCTGCCATCCCCGCTCCAGCTCACCCTCCCAGACCAGTTCTGCTGCAGCAATGGCCCCAGGGCGCTGTGCCGGCTCCTGCCCGCGCTGAGCAGCTGAGATGGACCAGCAAACCCGCACGGGCGGGCACAGGGGCTGCTGACACCAGCGAGGGGCTTCTCTTACCCTGCAGAGCATTCCTGGGGCACCATCGCAGGGCGGCTCTGGGCTCCGCGGGGGCGAGGAGGGCACTGTCCCCACCCTGGCAGTGTCCCCACCGTGGCACTTGCACGGTCCCCACTCCAGCACTGTCCCCGCACTGCCACAGGTGGGGAAGGGCACTGTCCCACCCAGCTACTGTCCCTGTCCTGGCACTGTCCCCGCACTGCCACAGGTGGGGAAGGGCACTGTCCCCGCCCCGGCACTATCCCCATCCAGGCACTGTCCCACCCTGGCACTGTCCCCGCACTGCCACAGGTGGGGAAGGGCACTGTCCTCACTCTGGCACTGACCCCATCCTGGCACTGTCCCCGCCCCTGGCACTGTCCCCTTCCCTGGCACTGTCCCCGCCCTGGCACTGGCACTGTCCCCGCCCCGGCAGTGTCCCAGGTGCGCTCCCGTTCCAGCCCCGGGGCCGATGGGAGCCGCTCCGTTCAAACTGCGGCGGTTGTTCCGCGTCCCGCGGCGGGCACGGCCCCGATTGCTGCGGCTCCCAATTAGCGCTGCCGTGCCGAGCCATGGAGGCCGGCGCTGTGCGCAGGGTCTCGCCGTGCTCCCTGCCGGGCCCGTTCCCTCCCGGCAGCGCCCGTCTGCCCCAGCACGTTCGGTAAGCGCGGAGCCCCGAGCCCGGGGAGCGGCTGCGGAGCTGCTTGTGACCGTGCTCACAGGGGGAAGAGATGAGAATGTTGATTCCATTCTGAAATCCTTTCTTCTATTCTTTTAGTGTAGTTTTAATGTAATGTATATCATAAAATAGTAAATCAAGCCTTCTGAAACATGGAGTCAGATCCTCGTCTCTTCCCTCACCCCCGGACCCCTGTGAACACGGTCACACTGTGTCAGGACTGTCCTGGCAGCAGTGTCACACACAGGGCAGCTGGATGCCCCTTCTGGGTGCTGCTTTCAAAGCAGTGGTTTTGTTTTCACTCAAAGCTTCTCTTGCTCTCGTGAGCAGAGCAGGTGAGCACACAGCGAGCTCCTTCCTAGGGATGTTGCCCCTTCCCAGGGATGCTGCTCCTTCCCCTTTTGGCCTTCTGAGTGCCAAAGTGCTCAGGACAGCCTGGAAGCTGAGATCCTCCCGTCTCTGTCTGTAGGATAAAGGCCAAATAAGGTGGGCTCTGTGGTGCCTCCTGGCTCTGTAACCAAGTGCAGGCCAAACATCATCTCTGCAGCCGCAGTTCCCCTCGTGGGCTGAGCATCGCTGGTGGGATGTGGAGCTGTGTTCTGAGCTGCAGAGCCTGGCAGGGCAGGGCCAGCACTGCCCTCTCACTGAGGAGAGAGTCTCCCAAAGGGCTGGTGCCAGGGCAGAGACTGTAGACGGTGATTTTGGGGTGCCTTGTGCCCATGGGCACCTCCCACCCAGGCAGGATCTGACGCTGTGTCCTCTGGCAGGAATCCCCACTGGCATTTGATAGATGTTCTTGGCTGTCCCAGCCAGGCCCAACACTGTGTTTTTCCTGCAGAAAAGCATTTAAGAAGAACTCCAAATTTTCCATTTGTCAGAGACCATCAGCAAGGAACAGGTTTCCCTGCTTTTCTGCTCCCATAGAAGGTTGCCCTGTCCCCTCCCTTAGCCTGGCAAACTTCTCTCATGGGTGGGAACCTGTTTGATTACCATCTTGTGCTTGTTCATGCCCATTTTCCCCTGCTCTCCTAGTGCCAGCTTTGTTCCTTGGCAGGAGTTGCCTCTCCTGGCCCTGTGGGTGCAGGTGGATGGGGCTGGCAGCTCTCTGTGCTGCTGCAGCCCTGCAAGCCTGGCTGAGTCCTGCTCTCTGATGGGATGCTCACCCAGGACCTGCATGTTGTGGCTTCTCCCCCTGCCCTTCCTCTGCACTTAGTTTAATTTATATTAACCTGTATTTAACAGAGAGGACCTGGGCAAGCTGTGTCAGGGCCTCTCTGCTGGGGCTTGTTTCCCTCAGTTCTTGTTAGGGATGTGTGAGGAGATAAATCAGGGGAAAAGGTTTCTCTGACCCTCTGCACGGGGACTGAGGTGGGAACGCAGCCCATGAAGCTGCCTTGACAGGGGCTGTGCTCCTGCCCACCCAGGCCCCTGCTCTGCTCCTCTGACCATGTCCCAGCTCTGTGTGAGCACAGGCCTTGGCACAGCACATCCCTGCCACCAGCTCTGGCCAGATCATTGCTCCCAGAGCAGCCTCCCTCTCTGATCCTGGTCCTACACAAGCCGGTGGGTGCCTCCCAGGCCTGAGCAGGGGTCAGGCAGGGGCTGGGGCGGGCTGGGGGTTCTGATTTGTCCCTTCATGTGCTTGGGAGACACCCAGGAGCAAATGGGGGGCATCCTGGCACAGGGGGTGTCACTGGGGGCATCCTGGCACAGGGGGATGTCACTGGGGGCATCCTGGCACAGGGGATGTCACTGAGGGCATCCTGGCACAGGGGGTGTCACTGTGGGCATCCTGGCACAGGGGATGTCACTGGGGGCATCCTGGCACAGGGGGTGTCACTGGGGACATCCTGGCACAGGGGGTGTCACTGGGGGCATCCTGGCACAGGGATGTCACTGGGGGCATCCTGGCACAGGGGATGTCACTGGGGGCATCCTGGCACGGGGATGTCACTCCCTTTGGCAGGGACACAGAGTGGCAGTGACTAGGGGTGCACAGAGCTGTCCCAGAGGGTTCCCACAGCCCCAAAGGTCTGCAGGTGGCAGAGGGGTTCCAGCCCTGTGCCCAGAGCCTGCAGTGGGAGGATGGCACTGGGGGACAGCGTTCTCTCTGTGGCAAAGCATTGTTACAGCTGTCCTGCCTCACCCACCCAGCTCCTGCCTTTGCTCCCTCACCTTGCATTTGTGCAAATGCACACACACCATTTCCACGTGTCCATGCACACCTGAGCTGCTCAGAGCTTGATTTTTTTTTTTTGAGTGAAAAATGTGTTCTCTGAATTGTTTCAGGTTAAACAATCCCATCAGTTATCCCCTCCCAAGCAAGCCCTAACCCTTGGGTGTGTCTTTGACAAAATGAAATGTTGGGTTTTAACTTGCAAGATGTTTACATGTCTGTACATTATGTTTACTCGCCTCTAAATGATGTTTGCTCACTTGTTTGTTGTGTTTTGTAAACTGGGGAAGAAGCGAAAATGGGATCTTTGCTTTGGAGTAAGGGAAACATTGCAGCAGCGATGGTTTCAGTCCTTGGATTCTCCAGGGGCGTTGGGAAATGTTCAGTTTTGGGTCGATCCAGAACAGTTACATGATTAGAGACTTCCCTGCCATTAAAATCTGCACGCCCTTTTGGAGGTGGCAGGCCCAGCTCCCGGGGAACCTTTAGGGAGGACGCCCCGAGGGGATGAGCTCACCCTGCACCCCGTAACCATCGCACCCCGACCCTGAAATCACCCTGGGCTGGGCTCTCTGCCAGTCTGGGCCTTGCAGGGGGATTTCTGGGCTGATGCGGAGCTGCCGGTGCGTGGAGAGGCGAGGGAACCGGCGTGAGCAGGCAGGCAGAGCAGTGGTGCTGCCCGGGGCGCCGTGCCCTCGCCCAGCAGGGCACACCCTGCTCTCCTGCCCAGGGCTGGCACTGGCAGTGCTGGCAGTCCCCAGCCTGAGCCGGGCTGTTTCCCTCGGCTCCCTGCCCCGGGGGGAGGCAGGATGTGTCTGCCCTGTGTGAGCCGGGCAGCTGAGGGGTGGCTCAGTGCCCCAGCCTGTCCCTCAGCCTGTGCCCTCGTGTCCCCGGTGTCCCCAGGCCAGCTGAAGCTGTCCATCGAGGCGCGGGGCCGGACGCTGGTGCTGCACGGTGAGTGAGCCCTGGGGCACCCCCGATGAGCCACGGGGCTGGGGTGGGCACAGCACTGCGTGCTCCTGCTTCTCGTCCTGTTGGGAGCAGCCCTGTGGTGCAGTGGCACAACTGGGAGCTCTTTGGTTAAGAGCCCAAACTGAAATTTCCAGAGACCTTCACGTGTTTGCACCCACGTGTATAAATTACTTTTCTTTTGTTCCATATGAAGAGAAAAAAGGCAAACACAATTTGGAAAGTCTGAAATGCTTTGTCTCTGCCAAAATCCTTTTGCCATATTTGCCAGGATTTCCAAACTGTTCTGTCGCCTCCAAATGCTGCAGTTTTTAACACCAGCAGTATTTCCTCAGTGAAGGTGTTTCGATGGTCATTATCAGAGAGGCCAATGGGAGTGTCAGAACAGTCTCTTTTTTTTGGGAAACGCCTGTCTGAGGATCTGGCACAGGCTTTACCCCAAATCCCTCCACCTGGAGCAGCCCCAGCATGAGCTGGGTGTGAGTGGTGGGGTCTTGTCCTGGCACATCCCTGGCACATTCCTTGCATATCCTGGCACATCCCTGACACATCCCTGGCACATCCCTGACACATCCCTGACACAACCCTAATACACATCCCTGACACATCCTGACACAGCCCTGGCACATCCCTGGCATGGCCCATCCTGGCCCATCCTGGCACATCCCTGGCACACCCCTGGCCCATCCTGGCACATCCCTGGCATGCCCCTGGCACATCCCTGGCCCATCCTGGCACATCCCTGGCACACCCCTTGCCCCAGGCAGCTTTGGGGTCCCGGCAGTGGGGCCAAGCAGCATGGGGCAGTGCCAGGGCAGTGTCAGTGCCAGGGCAGGGCCGTTGATGTTTAACTGGGGGATCTGTTTGGCTCCAGGGGAGGCAGAGCAGGGCTGGGGAGGTCGGCCAGAGGGAATTGCAGTTTGTGCCACCCGGATGCTGAACTGCTCTGGCACCGGCTCAGCCCAGGCTGCATTTATAGCACGGGTGTGTTAAAGGGAAGCCATCACCCCCTGCCCTGTCTGAGGGGGTTCTGCCCCACAGGGAGGGATCAGCCTGGGGACCAAAGGGGTGTCGGGGAGGGAGATGCCTCCCCTGCTGCTTTGGGATGCGATAATTTCATTTCCTTTCCAGTCATGGAAGCAAAAGGTCTGATGGGAGCAGAGTGCCGCGCGTGTGACTCCTATGTGAAGGTGGGTCCTCCTGGGGCTTTGCTCAGGGACCTTTGTGCTTTTTGGGGAAAATTTTGGGGTTGGCTCCTCCAAGCTTGCTCTGCACTGTTTTTCCCTTCCCCTTCCTTCTCCATCCTGCATCCCCAGCATGCAGGGGCAGCTCATGGGTTTTGTTGGCAGTGTCTGGATGAAGCAGAAAAGGGGAGCACAGGACCCTGCTGAGGGCTGTGCCAGCCATTCCTCGGAAGAACACCCCAGAGGGTGCCCCAGGCCTGGTGGGGCTGTTTGCTGGCACAGGGTGGGTCTCCTGCTAGGATGTGCGCAGTGCAGGAAGCAGCTGCCCTGGGAGGGGGTGTGGGTCAGACCCCAGCCAGCCACACTTGTGTACATCACTCCTGGTTCTCCGGCTCTGCTCCCTCCCTCCCCTGCCCCGAGGGGTTTTGAAATGCAATTACCTGGCAGGAGAAGGGTGGGGTGATCCCAGCCAGCCTTTAGCACGGGCTCAGCAGGATCTTTGAGCTCAGCCATCCGTACCAGTGCCTGTGCCAGTGAGTGTCCTGCCAGGGCAGCTGGGGATGTGCTCTGGGAATGTTAACGCTGCTTGTTTCCCTCCCAAAGATGTCCATTGTGCCAGATGCTGGCTGCAAGTGCAGGCAGAAGACGAAGACAGTGCCAGACAGCAACAATCCTGTGTTCCATGAGCGCTTTGTGTTGTGAGTATGGCAGGGCAGGGGCAGCTCTGGGCCATCCCCGTGTCACACAGAGCACTGGGGACCCTGTGCCCCTGTCCCAGGGCTCCCTCCCCACGCCACAGCCCTGTGTTTGCTTTTGCTTTGTGATCTCTAACAAACACTCAGCACGCCCGAGCAGCTCTGCTGCTGAGATGAGGAGTGACAGCCATTATTCTGCTGCTTTTTGGAGCTGAAGTGCCTTGAACCTTTGGGCAGAGCTCTGCAGAGCTGCCAGCACACCCAGCATGGCAGTGCTGCTCCTGCATGCTCAGGCCTTCTTGCTGGGCAGGAGCTGGACAAGCACACTGCATTTCCTAGACCTGGCACCTGCAATAGTGTGACTGAGGAAGGTAAAAGGGTTTCCTACAGCTCCAGCACGTCTCTGCATGGGGAAGGAGCTGCATGGCTTAGTGTTTGGGTAGAGCTTGTCCCTGCTGGTGACGGGGGCTGTGCCAGCCCTCTGACCCATGCAGGGCTGGATTTGGCACAGGGTGCTGCTTTCAGAGCATGAACTGGGGCTTGTTCCTTGCATTTACCCTGTGGTGCTGGATGTGTCTTCCTGCAAGATTCTTTCCCCCCTGAAGCCACATGAGTGGTGTCCCCACACCTGCCCAGGAGAGGTGGCATCCCCTTGCAGCTGGCAGGGGTGAGCACATTGCTCTCTGGGGAGGTGCTGCAGTGCTCTGTGCAGGGACTGCAGGAGAACTCCCGGCTGTGATGAGGCTGAGGAGCCTGTGGCTGTGGGGGCAGCCCTTGCTGAGTTCTCCTGGGGGGGCTGATGGGCTGTGCCCTCTTGTTACAGCCCCGTGAAGGAGGAGGATGAGCAGAAGCGTCTCCTGGTCACAGTCTGGAGCAGAGAGAGGAATTCCAGGTAAGGGGCTGCCAGCTGTCACAGGAGCCTTTTCAGGTGGGGCTGTTGTGGCAGAGACCCTGTCCCCTGCTCTGGTCACCCCATGTGAGCTCCTCCAGGGCCCTGAGGGCTGGCCCTGACCTCAGGGCTGCTCTGCTCAAGGCCTTGGCCCAGGGATGTCCCAGCTGGGTGACACTCGTGGGCAGCCAGTGCTGGGGAGCATCGCGGGCAGCAAACCCTGCCCTTGGCACTCTGGTGGTGCTGCCTGGTAGCCACCAGCATTTAAACCCCTGTGGCCACTCGTGCCTGCGCTGTTGGCCAAAGGCAGGTGGGGCTGCAGTGGGCTGGGACCTCCCCTCCCTCTGGGGACAATGCAGGGAGGGCACAAGGGGCTGGCACCTTGCAGGCTGTGCTGCCAGCCCAGCAGGTGCCACCTTGGCCAAGCTTCTGTCAGCACCAGCTGGGCTGGAGGTGACCAGGGGGCTCCAGCCCAGCTCCTCCTTTGCCCTGCAGGTGTGCTCACACCAGGGGCACATCCTGGGCACTGCCTGGCTCCCCTTGCAGGGATGGTTGGGGTGAAAAGGGGTGCCAGGGGGATCTGGTGCTCCAACAGGCGTGTGCTGACAGTCCCTGGTTGTCCTGCAGGCAGAGTGAACTCCTTGGCTGCATGAGCTTTGGTGTGAAGTCCCTCCTGTCCCTGGACAAGGTACCTCCGTGTCCCAGTGCAGGCTCTGGGGCTGGGCAGGGCTCTCTGGGCTCTCTGGGTGCATGAAAAGGCTTTTCCCACGGTGGGAGAGGGTGCCTGGGGAGTTCCCTGCTCCCATCCCCAGTGTGGGTGGGCAGTGCGAGGCTGGGGCTGGTGTGGGTGCTGGGGGTGGTGGGAGGTGCCAGAGGAGGATCCTGGGGGTCACTCGGGGCATCCTGGCACAGGGGTCAGGACATCCTGGCCAGACATCCTGGAGGGATCCTGGCACAGGGGTGTCACTGGGGCATCCTGGCACAGGGGATGTCACTGGGGACATGTGGGCATCCTGGCACAGGGGGTGTCACTGGGGACATCCTGGCACAGGGGTGTCACTGGGGGCATCCTGGCACAGGGGTGTCACTGGGGACATCCTGGCACAGGGGACTGGGGTGTCATCCTGGCACAGGGGTCATGTCACAGGGGGGCATCCTGGCACAGGGGTGTCACTGGGGGCATCCTGGCAGCAGGGGTGTCACTGGGGCATCCTGGCACGGGGGTGTCACTGGGGACATCCTGGACTGGGGGGTGGAGCTGTCCCAGAGGGTTCCCACAGCCCCAAAGGTCTGCAGGTGGCAGAGGGGTTCCAGCCCTGTGCCCAGAGCCTGCAGTGGGGGATGGCACTGGGGAGAGCTGGTTCTCTCTGTGGCAAGCATTGTTACAGCTGTCCTGCCTCACCCACCCAGCTCCTGCCTTTGCTCCCTCACCTTGCATTTGTGCAAATGCACACACACCATTTCCACGTGTCCATGCACACCTGAGCTGCTCAGAGCTTGGATTTTTTTTTTGAGTGAAAATGCGTTCTGAATTGTTTCAGGTTAAACAATCCCATCAGTTATCCCTCCCAAGCAAGCCCAAGCCCTTGGGTGTGTCTTTGACAAAATGTTATGTTGGGTTTTAACTTGCAAGATGTTTATGTGTCTGTACGTTATGTTTACTCGCCTCTAAATGATGTTTGCTCACTTGTTTGTTGTGTTTTTGTAAACTGGGAAGAAGCGAAATGGGATCTTTGCTTTGGAGTAAAGGGAAACATTGCAGCAGCGATGGTTTCAGTCCTGGATTCTCCAGGGGGCGTTTGGGAAATGTTCAGTTTTGGGTCGATCCAGAACAGTTACATGATTAGAGACTTCACTGCCATTAAAATCTGCACCCCCTTTTGGAGGTGGCAGGCCCAGCTCTGGGGAACCTTTAGGAGGGAACCCGAGGGGATGAGCTCACCCCATCCCATGTAACGCACCCCATCCCTGAAATCACCCTGGGCTGGGCTCTCTGCCAGTCTGGGCCTTGCAGGGGGATTTCTGGGCAAGCTGGAGGAGCTGCCGGTGCGTGGAGGCGAGGGAACCGGCGTGAGCAGGCAGGCAGAGCAGTGGTGCTGCCGGGCGCCCGTCCCTCGCCCAGCAGGGCTCCTGCCACTGGCAGTGCTGGCAGTGCCAGTCCCCATGCCCCCTGAGCCGGGCTGTTTCCTCGGCTCCCTGCCCGGGGGAGGCAGGATGTGTCTGCCCTGTGAGCCGGGCAGCTGAGGGTGGCTCAGAGCCCCAGCCTGTCCCTCAGCCTGTCCCCTCGTGTCCCCAGTGTCCCAGGCCAGCTGAAGCTGTCCGTCGAGGCGCGGGGCCGGACGCTGGTGCTGCACGGTGAGTGAGCCCTGGGGCACCCCCCGATGAGCCACGGGGCTGGGGTGGGCAAACAGCACTGCGTGCTCCTGCTTCTCGTCCTGTTGGGAGCAGCCCTGTGGTGCAGTGGCACAACTGGGAGCTCTTTGGTTAAGCAGCCCAAACTGAAATTTCCAGGGGAGACCTTCACGTGTTTGCACCCACGTGTATAAATTACTTTTCTTTTGTTCCATATGAAGAAAAAAGGCAAACACAATTTGGAAAGTCTGAAATGCTTTGTCTCTGCCAAAATCCTTTTGCCATATTTGCCAGGATTTCCAAACTGTTCTGTCGCCTCTCCAAATGCTGCAGTTTTAACACCAGCAGTATTTCCTCAGTGAAGGTGTTTCGATGGTCATTATCAGAGGCCAATGGGAGTGTCAGAACAATCTTTTTTGGGAAACACCTGTCTGAGGATCTGGCACAGGCTTTACCCCAAATCCCTCCACCTGGAGCAGCCCCAGCATGAGCTGGGTGTGAGTGGTGGGGTCTTGTCCTGGCACATCCCTGGCACATTCCTTGCATATCCTGGCACATCCCTGACACATCCCTGGCACATCCCTGACACATCCCTGACACAGCCCTAATACAGCCCTGGCACATCCCTGACACATCCCTGACACAGCCCTAATACATCCCTGGCATGCCCCTGGCACATCCCTGGCCCATCCTGGCACATCCCTGGCATGCCCCTGGCCCATCCTGGCACATCCCTGGCATGCCCCTGGCACAACCCTGGCCCATCCTGGCACATCCCTGGCACAACCCTGGCCCATCCTGGCACATCCCTGGCACACCCCTTGCCCCAGGCAGCTTTGGGGTCCTGGCAGTGGGGCCAAGCAGCATGGGGCAGTGCCGGGGCAGTGTCAGTGCCAGGGCAGGGCCGTTGATGTTTAACTGGAGGATCTGTTTGGCTCCAGGGGAGGCAGAGCAGGGCTGGGGAGGTCGGCCAGAGGGAATTGCAGTTTGTGCCACCCGGATGCTGAACTGCTCTGGCACCGGCTCAGCCCAGGCTGCATTTATAGCACGGGTGTGTTAAAGGGAAGCCATCACCCCCTGCCCTGTCTGAGGGGGTTCTGCCCCACAGGGAGGGATCAGCCTGGGGACCAAAGGGGTGTGGGGAGGAGATGCCTCCCCTGCTGCTTTGGGATGCGATAATTTCATTTCCTTTCCAGTCATGGAAGCAAAAGGTCTGATGGGAGCAGAGTGCCGCGCGTGTGACTCCTATGTGAAGGTGGGTCCTCCTGGGGCTTTGCTCAGGGACCTTTGTGCTTTTTGGGGAAAAATTTGGGGTTGGCTCCTCCAAGCTTGCTCTGCACTGTTTTCCCCTTCCTTCCTTCTCCATCCTGCATCCCCAGCATGCAGGGGCAGCTCATGGGTTTTGTTGGCAGTGTCTGGATGAAGCAGAAAGGGAGCACAGGACCCTGCTGAGGCTGTGCCAGCCATTCCTCGGAAGAACACCCCAGAGGGTGCCCCAGGCCTGGTGGGGCTGTTTGCTGGCACAGGTGGGTCTCCTGCTAGGATGTGCAGCAGTGCAGGAAGCAGCTGCCCTGGGAGGGGTGTGGGTCAGACCCCAGCCAGCCACACTTGTGTTCATCACTCCTGGTTCTCCGGCTCTGCTCCCTCCCTCCCCTGCCCCGAGGGGTTTTGAAATGCAATTACCTGGCAGGAGAAGGGTGGGGTGATCCCCGCCAGCCTTTAGCACGGGCTCAGCAGGATCTTTGAGCTCAGCCATCCGTACCAGTGCCTGTGCCTGTGCCAGTGAGTGTCCTGCCAGGGCAGCTGGGGATGCGCTCTGGGAATGTTAACGCTGCTTGTTTCCCTCCCAAAGATGTCCATTGTGCCAGATGCTGGCTGCAAGTGCAGGCAGAGGACGAAGACAGTGCCAGACAGCAACAATCCTGTGTTCCATGAGTGCTTTGTGTTGTGAGTATGGCAGGGCAGGGGCAGCTCTGGGCCATCCCCGTGCCGCTGTCCCAGGGCTCCCTCCCCACGCCACAGCCCTGTGTTTGCTTTTGCTTTGTGATCTCTAACAAACACTCAGCACGCCCGAGCAGCTCTGCTGCTGAGATGAGGAGTGACAGCCATTATTCTGCTGCTTTTTGGAGCTGAAGTGCCTTGAACCTTTGGGCAGAGCTCTGCAGAGCTGCCAGCACACCCAGCATGGCAGTGCTGCTCCTGCATGCTCAGGCCTTCTTGCTGGGCAGGAGCTGGACAAGCACACTGCATTTCCTAGACCTGGCACCTGCAATAGTGTGACTGAGGAAGGTAAAAGGGTTTCCTACAGCTCCAGCACGTCTCTGCATGGGGAAGGAGCTGCATGGCTTAGTGTTTGGGTAGAGCTTGTCCCTGCTGGTGACGGGGGCTGTGCCAGCCCTCTGACCCATGCAGGGCTGGATTTGGCACAGGGTGCTGCTTTCAGAGCATGAACTGGGGCTCGTTCCTTGCATTTACCCTGTGGTGCTGGCTGTGTCTTCCCTGCAAGATTTTTTCCCCTGAAGCCACATGGTGGTGTCCCCACACCTGCCCAGGAGAGGTGGCATCCCCTTGCAGCTGGCAGGGGTGAGCACATTGCTCTCTGGGGAGGTGCTGCAGTGCTCTGTGCAGGGACTGCAGGAGAACTCCCGGCTGTGAGGAGGCTGAGGAGCCCGTGGCTGTGGGGGCAGCCCTTGCTGAGTTCTCCTGGGGGGGCTGATGGGCTGTGCCCTCTTGTTACAGCCCCGTGAAGGAGGAGGATGAGCAGAAGCGTCTCCTGGTCACAGTCTGGAGCAGAGAGAGGAATTCCAGGTAAGGGGCTGCCAGCTGTCACAGGAGCCTTTTCAGGTGGGGCTGTTGTGGTAGAGACCCTGTCCCCTGCTCTGGTCACCCCATGTGAGCTCCTCCAGGGCCCTGAGGGCTGGCCCTGACCTCAGGGCTGCTCTGCTCAAGGCCTTGGCCCACGGATGTCCCAGCTGGGTGACACTCGTGGGCAGCCAGTGCTGGGGAGCATCGCGGGCAGCAAACCCTGCCCTTGGCACTCTGGTGGTGCTGCCTGGTAGCCACCAGCATTTAAACCCCCTGTGGCCTCTCGTGCCTGCGCTGTTGGCCAAAGGCAGGTGGGGCTGCAGTGGGCTGGGACCTCCCCTCCCTCTGGGGACAATGCAGGGAGGGCACAAGGGGCTGGCACCTTGCAGGCTGTGCTGCCAGCCCAGCAGGTGCCACCTTGGCCAAGCTTCTGTCAGCACCAGCTGGGCTGGAGGTGACCAGGGGGCTCCAGCCCAGCTCCTCCTTTGCCCTGCAGGTGTGCTCACACCAGGGGCACATCCTGGGCACTGCCTGGCTCCCCTTGCAGGGATGGTTGGGGTGAAAAGGGGTGCCAGGGGGGGATCTGGTGCTCCAACAGGCATGTGCTGACAGTCCCTGGTTGTCCTGCAGGCAGAGTGAACTCCTTGGCTGCATGAGCTTTGGTGTGAAGTCCCTCCTGTCCCTGGACAAGGTACGTCCGTGTCCCAGTGCAGGCTGTGGGGCTGGGCAGGGCTCTCTGGGCTCTCTGGGTGCATGAAAAGGCTTTTCCCACGGTGGGAGAGGGTGCCTGGGGAGTTCCCTGCTCCCATCCCCAGTGTGGGTGGGCAGTGTGAGGCTGGGGCTGGTGTGGGTGCTGGGGGTGGTGGGGAGGCTGCCAGAGGAGGGATCCTGGCACAGGGGATGTCACTCGGGGCATCCTGGCACAGGGGGTGTCACTGGGGACATCCTGGTACAGGGGATGTTACTGGGGACATCCTGGCACGGGGGATGTCACTGGGGACATCCTGGCACAGGGGGATGTCACTGGGGACATCCTGGCACAGGGGGTGTCACTGGGAACATCCTGGCACGGGGGATGTCACTGGGGGCGTCCTGGCACGGGGGGTGTCACTGGGGGCATCCTGGCACAGGGGTGTCACTCCCTTTGCCTGGGACACAGAGTGGCAGCGACTGGGGGTGCACAGAGCTGTCCCCAGCACAGGCTGCCTGCCCAGTTTGCAGGGGGGGGGGCACAGGACATGGGGCCAGGCTGGCAGGGGGCACATCTGACACGTGGGAGAGGGGCTGTGATGGTGGGACACATTCAGGATTCCCAGCAGTGTGCTGGTGGGCAGAGGGCAGCCCCAGAGCTGGTTTTGGCTGTTCCTGCGGGAATTCTGTGCCAGAATCCCTGTCCCCGCTGTGGAGGGTTTGGTCACAGCGCTGCTGCCCCAGCCTGGCTGCTGCTGGTCAGTACAGCCGGCTCTGCCTTCCGGGCAGGGCTCCCAGCGAGCACCAAAGCCTGGGAACGCTCCATCCCATGGGAATGCTCCATCCCATGGAACCCTTCATCCCATGGGAACCCTTCATCCCATGGGAAAATGCTCCATCCCATTGGAATGCTCCATCCTATGGAACTCTTCATCCCATGGGAACCCTTCATCCCATGGGAACCCTTCATCCCATGGAACCCTTCATCCCATGGGAATGCTCCATCCCATGGAATGCTTCATCCTATGGAACTCTTCATCCCATGGGAACCCTTCATCCCATGGGAACCCTTCATCCCATGGGAAAATGCTCCATCCCATGGAACCCTTCATCCTATGGAACCCTTCATCCCATGGCAAAATGCTCCATCCCATGGAACGCTTCATCCCATGGGAATGCTCCATCCCAGTGCCCAGCAGGGAGGGGTTCTGTCCCTGGGCAGCAGAATGTCTCAGCAAGCTGGAGGGGTTCCATGGAAGTGTTAATACATCCCTTGAGCTCACAGGCTCACAGAACACCCTGTAGAGACCCACAGGGGGCATTAAGTCCAACTCCTGCACAGACAATCCCACCCAGTGCCTGAGAGCATTGTCCAAAAGCTCCTTGATTTTTTAGCTTTTCTCACCTGAGGTGTGGGTGTTTTCTGCATAGCAGGAGACTGAAAAGGAGCTGGTGGTGGTGGTGGCCTGAGAGGTGGGTGAGATGTGGCTTAAGCATGGCCTCCTTTGAAATTTGGAAGTGAGGTGCAACTTTTTAAAAACAGTTTTGTGGTCACAGGACCTCAGCAAGGCTGGCATGAGGTCCTGTCCTCCTGGCTGCTGCATGATCCTGCTGGATATCCCTCTAAAAACCTGGAATCTGCTGGATATCCCTCTAAAAACCCAGAATCTGCTGGATATCCCTCTAAAAACCTGGAACCTTGGTGCTTCAGTAAAAACCTGGAGTCTTGGTGCTTCAGTGTTGCTCATTCCCCCTTGCAGGGAGGATGGAATTTTAAGCTGTTGCTGGGGGCAGGACTGTGGGCTGCGTGTGGGTGTGAGCAGGTCTGGGCACCTCTGTGGCTGTACCTGGGGCAGCTCCTGCCCTGGCTGGGTGCAGGGGGCAGAGCAGCTGCCCCTGATGATGCACAGCTGCCCTGATGATGCACAGCTGCCCTGATGATGCACATCTGCCCTGATGATGCACAGCTGCCCCTGATGATGCACATCTGCCCTGATGATGCACAGCTGCCCTGATGATGCACATCTGCTCTGCATGCACATCTGCCCTGATGCCCCTCTGCCTCCCTCCCCGCAGGAGATCAGTGGCTGGTATTACCTCCTCGGGGAGGACCTGGGCAGGACCAAGCACCTGAAGGTGGCCATGAGGAGGCTGAAGCAGAGCACAGGTGTGTCCCAGCACAGGAATGTCCCAAGGCTTGCAGGAGGAGTCGCTGCTGTGTCTGAGCCTGTGTGTGGAGCAGCCCCAGCCCCACTGCACCCTGTGGGCGCTGCTGGGCCCTGTGGTGCTCAGTGGGCACTGGCATCCCAAAATCTTGTGGGGTGGGGATTTTGGCTGTCTCAGCAGTCCCCGCTCTCCCCTTCAGCCTCACTTCTGGGGCTCTTTGGGGACCCCAGCCCTGCAGCCACGTCTCTGTCTCTCTTGCTTGGCTTGTCCTCATGCTGCCTCCTGCCTCTCACACTTGGGGCTCATTGCTGTGGCCACTCTCTCTTTGCCCCTGGGGTCTGGGCTGGATGTTTGGGGGCTTTTTCTCCTGCCTTGGTCTCACAGTGCTGCCAGGGAGAGAAGGAGCAGGGGCAGCAGTGCCCGTCCCAGGTGTGCCTGTGCCCGTGCCGTGTGAAGGTCCATGTGCAGTGTGGGGTTGTCAGATGTGCTGTCACACTCGTGGGGCCTCTTCCTTTTTAAAAAATGTTTTAAAAATCATTTCAGAAGTCAAGCCAGGAAGTCAAAGTGCAGCCCAGGAGAGCCAGGACGCTGTGACCCTGCAGCAGCTGAAGGTGGGTGTGACAGAGCTGTGACCCACAGCGCTGGGAAGATGTGGGGCTGGGTGCCTGCCTCAGGGGTTTCCAGAGAGCCAAGGTGTGGTGGCGTTCACAGGGGTCTGAGGATGAGGGAAGAGACGAGAATGTTGACTCCATGCTTCAGAAGGCTTGATTTATTATTTTATGATATATATTACATTAAAACTATACTAAAAGGATAGAAGAAAGGATTTCATCAGAAAGCTAGCTAAGAATAGAAAAAGAATGATAACAAAGGCTTGTGGCTGACTGAGACAGTCTGAGCCAGCTGACTGTGATTGGCCATTAATTAGAAACAACCCCATGAGACCAATCCCAGATGCACCTGTTGCATTCCACAGCAGCAGATAACCATTGTTTGCATTTTGTTCCTGAGGCCTCTCAGCTTCTCAGGAGAAAAAATCCTAAAGAAAGGATTTTTCATGAAAATATCATGGCTACACCAAGGGACAGTGTTTTAGTGGGGGCGATGCTGAGGTGAGGGAGCTCTGTCACCTCCCTGTCCCACCATGGCTGTCACAGGCACTTTGTTACCCCAGCCAAGCCCCAGCTGGTGGAGGGGGTGATTTGGGTGCTAACCCCTGTTGCCCCAGGCACCTCCTGTTTTCCAGAGTATTCCCCCTCCAGACAAAGCACCAGCAGTGCCTGGATGGCAGGGCTGGGCTGGCAGGCTCCTGCCCCACACCATGGGCCCTGCCTGGTTCTGTGGCTCCTTGGGCACGTCTGCTCCTCTCTTCCTTCCAGGAACGTGGGCTCTGGGAAGGGAAAGGCCCATGGTGGATCCTGGGTGATTTATAGGAGAGGCAGGGATGGGAAATGGGAACACAAACACACGGTTTGCATCGGAAACGGGGCTCGGGCGGCCCCGTGATTTATCTGTGCCGAATTCCGCCCCGCGCTTCCCTCAGCTGCATTTGCAGTTATTTGTTTTACAGCGCAGGGCTGAGCAAGACAAACAAAGCCAGCGCCCCTCTCCTCCCTTCCTCTCCGGCAGTCGCCACTGGCTTGAGCAGAGCTGGCTGGGAAGGAAAGCTGCTCCTCCTCCCAGCCCCAGCCCCAGGCCGGCTGCCCTGGCAGTGCTCTGATGGCTCTGCCACCACGGCTCCCCTGGCAGTGCTCAGGCTCCTCAGCGCCCTGCCTGGCCCTGCCGCCCTGGTTACTGTGCAGGAGAACCTGGATTTTGGGTTCCCTCCAGCCTTCCCTCCTTTATCGTTCCCCTGTAGGAGTGTGGAAGGTGTTCTCTTCTCTGTTGGAGCCCCATGTCCAAGGAGTTGTGCCCAACTCTGGCAGCGGGGCAGCTGAGCCTTGCTGGGTATCCTGCTGCTGCCTGTGCTCAGAGTTCCTCTTGGCCTTTAATTCCCAAATTCCACCATGGATGCAGCTCAGCTGACCTCAGTGCTTCCCCCTCGGTGACTTTATGAGCACAAAGCACGGGGACGTGCATATCCTCTGGGTCTGAGCTTTCAAAAACAAACTTTTTCTTTTTTTTTTGCTTCTGCAAACCCAAACCTCTGATTTTTTTATGAGCATGGAGTCATGTCCTTCACGGAGCGAGGCTCTCACAGCCAGTCCTGTGAAACGCCGCTCAAACATCCTCCAAGTGTTTGTGAGAACGTCGCAATAACAAAGTGCTCCGTGCGCCCCACGAATGCCACGGGAACAAAAGCCACATCAACAGAGCTGGGACTGGGGAATACTAAAGAGTTGACAGGAATTTTAATATAAAACTCTCTCCCTTCCTCGTCAGTGAGGGCTTTCAGGAAGCCTCTGGCTTATCGTGGAGCGGCATACAGCGCTCGCAGGGGCCGGGGAGGTGAAAGGTGGCTTCCTGCCATTCTTCTCGGGAGCTGGGTTCCCATGGGCGGTCATGCCAGCGTGACTGGGGCTCCTTCCAGAGCCAGGAGTCCGGGAGTGCCGCGGGAGCCGCGGGGTTTTCATGGGCTCGGGGGGCACAGCCATGAACCGCTTCCATGGACTCTGCAAGGTGTGCTCGGAGCCGAGGTACCGGCAGGTCTGTATCCCTGGCACCAGCCCTGGGGCACATCCCTGAGAGCCTGGCACATCCCTGAGAGCCTGGCAGCTCTCTTGCCCTGGCTGGATATGGGGAATGGATTTGTAGGGCTGGATGTGGTGAATAGATTTCTATGGCTGGATGTGGGGAATGGATTTCTAGGGCTGGATGTAGGGAATGGATTTGTAGGGCTGGATGTGGGGAATGGATTTGTAGGGCTGCATGGGGGGAATGGATTTGTATGGCTGGATGTGGGGAATGGATTTGTAGGGCTGCATGTGGGGAATGGATTTGTAGGGCTGGATGTGGGGAATGGATTTGTAGGGCTGCATGGGGGAATGGATTTGTAGGGCTGGATGTGTTCAATGGATTTGTAGGGCTGCATGGGGAATGGATTTGTAGGGCTGGATGTGGGGAATGGATTTGTAGGGCTGCATGTTCAATGGATTTGTAGGGCTGGATGTGGGGAATGGATTTGTAGAGGATTCTTAAGGCTTGACAGAAAGCTCACACAGTATATAAACTTTGAGATAAGAAGTGCTGGTGTAGAAATGTCATAGAATAGGGCAGATGTTGTTGTGAGAGCAATAGAACTAGAAACAAGTTTCAAAGGATGGCCTTGAAAAAAAGACTGGATACTTTGGAGAAATAGAACTGTGGACGATGCATTGTAGTGGGACCCATGAGGGGTAATTTTAGATAATTGGCTTTAAGGCATTTACAGCATGGTGTGGCAAAAAGTTGATAGGCCAAGAAACACTTAGAGTATTGTAATTAGGAAATAATTAGCTTCTGATTGTGATGGTGTGCATTATAACATCTGTATTGTCTCACCCTTCATGTGAGACTGAAAATAGAATAAACATTTTTAAAATGCCTCTCAGTTGCCCCATCTCTGGGTCAGAAAAGGGCTTAATCCAACAAATGGACTCTGTGGGTGCTGCTTGTGAGGCATCAATTTGATATCATTACAATTTGTAAATTACAGTGAGGGTAGAAGGAAAGCATCTTCACATGGGTTGCTGTGGCTGCTTGTTGCTGCAGTGGAGAAATGGGCAGGGAGGGGTGCTTTTTAAATATGTATAAATTATTAAAATATAGAAATATATGCAAAGATAAAAATATATTTACTGTACAACTTGCAGGTAGCACGCTGATGGTAACAGTGTTAAGCTGCAAGGTGTTGTCTTAATTTCCCCCTTATTAGAGAAGAAGCAGGCACTGCAGGCTGCTGCTGCCTCTTTTGCAATTATTTTACTGTTTTTGGGAGCCACCAGCACTTGTTTCCTGGGGAGTAGCTTGCTGTGCTGGTTCCAATTCTCCCAGTGCCCAACCAGGTGCTGCTGCTTTTCCATATGCAGGTCCCAGTCTCCTGCATTTCAGAAAAACTCTCTGTGGTCTGGATTGGGATTCCCAGCTCAGGGTCAGCTCTCCCTGTGCTCCTGAGCTCATGGTTCAGGTTATTCCAAAGCTGCTGTGGGGGACAGCAAATACTGGGGAATTACAAAAGCTGCAGAATTCCAAACCCAGCTGCCCCTCCTTGCCAGGGCTGTGGTGACCATCTCGTGCAGGAAAGCTGCTCTACCTTGGCTGGATAACAACTGACTCTGCTTTGTCTCTTAGAGCTCCTCAAGTCTTTATTTTGAAAATTTCCTCTGTGTTTTCTGGCAAAGTTTGGGCACATCAAGCCTCCCCAGCCACCTCCCAGCTCGTGGCAGATGCTCATAGTTCTTTAGCTCTGTGCGTGGCGGCACAAATGGGCAAAAAATGGGCAATGACTGCCTGTGGTGGCCGTGGTGGCGGGAGGTAAGGAGCATCAGCAGGGAGGAGCTGCCTTCAGCAGCACAGGGCAGCTGGGGGGCAAGGTCAGCCAGCTCAGGGAGGAGGAATGGGAGCCCTGACGCAGGGGAAACCTTGGCCTGGGAATTCCCCTGGAGTCTCCACAGTGGGAGAGATGCTGGGCTGGCTCTGGTGCCAGTGCTTGGTGTTGGAGATGAAAGTGGAGGATCTGGAATATCCTGAGCTGGAAGGGACTCACAAGGACCACGGAGTCCTGGTTCATTCAAAGGTGCAGAGCCACCTCTTTGAGGAACCAGCAAACTCCAGAGAGAAAAACAGTCAGCACAATGGGACTGGGTCTGTGTTTGGTCCTGCCAGGGCAAGCCAGTTTCTCTTTTGAAGCCTGATTTTATGCTGAGCAATCAGTCAGGGATGAAATGCAGGGAAATGAAATCTCACTGCTTTGCCCTCCCGTGGTAAAGGAGTGAGGAACCGTATCACCTCCTTGGCAACTTCTGCTGAATTCCTCATGTTCCTTCTGCCTGTTTGTTCTCAAAATAATACAGGTCAGATGTAGATTTGTAATTTTCTTTTCTGTGTCAGTGAAACAAGCATCTTGACTAAAGTCTTGGGGGCTAATCAGGATCTGTCACGCTGAGCTGCTGCTGGAAGCCAACATCAAAAAATAAGCATAATTTTATTAATAAGCTCAATGCTTTTTGAATCAGGAGGAGAAATGAGCCTAAATCAACCCAGCATCCCTCCTCTCCAAACTCACTGAGGGAAAACACACTCAGCCCAGGGAAGGGGGTGATGCACACAGATGTCTGGAGGACAGGAGCGTGCTGAGCTCCCTCCGGAGCAGGGGAGTGCTGCTATTTCTGTATTCTCCAACAGGAAATGAAATGTTTAAGTGATTTGCTTAGAGAAGTCAGTGTCAGGGCCAGACTGCCAGGTTTTCCTTTCCAATGGCCTCTCAGACCTTTCCTTACACTTGGAAGGGCTGGGAGCAGAGTGTGCGCTAAACAAACACTCCTTTTGTGGTGTTCCAGGGAGCCTTGGCTCCATCTGGCACTGCCTTTCAGCCCCCGTTCCACCCGTGGGGGTCTCGGGGACAGCCCTTCCCCATGTCCCCAGTGCCAGCACGTGCAGGGGCTGTGGGGCAGCGTGGGAGCGAGGATCACAGCCAGTGGCTGCTCTCCCACCTGACAGGTGTCTCCCTGCAGATCACCATCCCTCGGGGCACCGACGGCTTCGGCTTCACCATCTGCTGCGACGCCCCAGTCCGTGTGCAGGCTGTGGACTCTGGTAAGAGACTGGATCCTTTCCATCCCTCTTGATTTGGATGGATTGTTGCTCCTTTTTTGCTTCCCAGAGCTGGTTGTGGTTCTGGAGCTCCCACGCCTTGCTGGACTCTGGGTACCTCCAAGAAACTTCATTAGATGAATTCTCTGTTGCCTCTAATGAGGTCAGAGGCCATGAGGTTAGCACTGTGTCAGTGTTTTGCAGAAATTTGCAGAGATTTTGTTCCCTTCCCTCTCCAACCTGTCTGTCTGGTTTGGGTGACCTTCAGAAATAATTTGGGGGGAAAACAGGTCAGAGGGGGATCTGGATTGTGGGGATCCTCAGTTCCCTGAGTAGAACCTCTTGCTGTGGACCTGGGGGATGGACTGGTGTCTCCAGTGTGCCCTGTTGCTCCCCACTGCACCCCAGGAAATGTGGGGATCTCATGCAGTAGTTCTGAGGGAGCCCTGTTGGCTCTGTCCTGGCGCTCTGTGTGTGTGGTTGTGCTCCAAGTTGAAGCTCCAGGTAGGCTGACCCCGCTTCATTTTTGGGTGTGGGTGTCAGATGGGGTTTGGGGGAGTGAGGGCTGCAAGCTCTGGAGCTCTCTGGGGGTCTCCAAGCTCCAGGGCTTCTCGTCCCCCTCCCATCACCCTCCTGCCTGGCAGGTGACTGCAATTTGTCCCTCTCAGGTGGCCCAGCAGAGAAGGCAGGGCTGCAGCAGCTGGACACGGTGCTGCAGCTGAACGAGCAGCCTGTGGAGCACTGGAAGTGTGTGGAGCTGGCCCACGAAATCCGGTGAGCGCTCCCCAAAAACACCAGGGCAGGGAGGGCACTGAGTGACTGTGGGAAGGGGAAAGCTCTGAGGGATGCTGGACACTGGGAGAGGATTCCCTGGAGGGGAAGGATGCAGGAGAGGATTCCCTGGGGGAAGGATGGAGGAAAGGATTCCCTGGAGAAGGAAGGATGCAGGAAAGGATTCCCTGGAAGGAAGGATGCAGGAGAGGATTCCTTGGAGAAGGAAGGAGGCAGGAAAGGATTCCTTGGAGAAGGAAGGATGCAGGAGAGGATTCCCTGGAGAAGGAAGGAGGAGGAAAGGATTCCCTGGAGAAGGAAGGATGGAGGGGCTGGGGAGCCCAGGAGAGGAGCAGAGGCTTTGGAGGGAGGAAGGATGCAGGGCTCGGTGCGGGGCTCCAGCCCTGATTTCCCCACCCATGTGTGCCAGGAACTGTCCCACGGAGATCATCCTGCTGGTGTGGAGGCTGGTGCCTCAGGTGAAGCCGGCCCACGAGGCCATGCCCCGCAGGTCCTCCTGCAAATCCGCCTACGACCTGCAGTCCCCTCCGCAGAAGCGGGAGAAGAGCGGCCCCGCGCAGGCGGAGCAGCGCCGCAGCTGCCACATCCTCTACGACGGCTCCGAGGGGCTGGGGCTGCACACCTGGGACAGGTACACGGAGCTGGGCAAGCGGGGCCAGAACACCCTGCCCGCCCTGTCCCGGGTGCCCTCTGCTGCCGACCAGAACTACATCATCCTGGCCCCGCTGAACCCCGGCAGCCAGGTAGGGCTGCGGCCTCTCCTGGCCCTGCTTCAGCTCTAGATGTTTGCCGGTTTTACAAGGCACACCTCTGTCCCCTTTCACTGTTCTCCTGAAACATTTCCCTGCTGCCTCCCCTCAGGGCTCACGCCAGGGGTGTGGGGAGGATATGGGGAGCGTTCCAGAGGGCCTTGGCTCCATCTGGCGCTGCCTTTTAGCACCCTTTCCATCCATTACCCGTGGGGGTCACAGTCACAGCCCACAGTCAAGGACCACACTGTCGGTCATTGCTCTCCTTTTCTGCTGCAAAACTGTTTTTTCCCCCTCTCTGAAGTGCTCTGGCTTGGCTGGGTTTGGCACGTTGCCCTCTGTAGCCGGCTGTGTCCCGGCCCCTGGGGCCTGACTGTGTCCCTGTCTCTGTCCCCCACAGCTGCTGAGGCCCGTGTACCAGGAGGACAGCGCCGCTGTGGGTGAGTGTGCCCGGCCTGGGGGAGCTGCTCGGAGCACCCAGCTCCGGCTGGGCCTCCTGGCACCATCAGCTCCCCGTGCCAGCCCTGCAGAGCTCGGGTTTGAGGGCAGGAGCAGCAGCCCAGGGGCTTTGGGATCATCCTTGAACCCAAAATCGGAGGGGAGCTGGGCACAGGGTGAGCCTCACGTGAGGGCTCTGCTGGTGGGGCCTCCCAGGCAGGGTGAGAGCTCTGGGCATCCCTCTTCCCACGTGCTCTCCCCATCCGTGAGGCCTGGCTGGGAGAGCTGCTCCCTGCTCTGAGGCTCCTGCAGTGCCACAGGAGCGAGCCTGGCTGTGCCCCACATCAGTGCCAGCAGCTCTGCCACATTTGGGGAGTATTCAAGCCCTGGGCTGCTGCAAAGGCTCTGGGCCAGCTCTCCTCAAAAAAAAACCCTTTGAAGCAGAAGCTCATAAGATGGACCACAGCTGTGACAGGTGTGTGGGGGATGCCTGGAGCTCCCTGGGGATGGCTGCACCTGTGGGAAGAGTGGGCTGAGGTGGGTGGCAGGGCTGGGCACTGCAGGGATCCAGGTCCATGTGGAAATCCCCCTTGTCTGCTCATGGATTTGGGAGCCTTGGGAGGCTGTGCTTGCCCTGGCCTGTCTGGATGGCCCCAGGATGAGCTGAGCTCCTGGAGGATGTGACCCCCTCGGCATTCCCTGTCTGCTGAGGGCACAGCTGGCAAACTTGGTGCTGTCTCTGAGGTGGGGCTGTGTCCAGAGGAAGCCAAGAGTGGGGCTGGCAGAGCCGTGGGGCAGTGCTGGGGAGCAGGAGGGAGCAGTGAGGGCCAGGCCCCCCTGCCCTGGGAGCTCCCAGCCCTGGAGCTCTGCACCAGGAGAATTTTCCGCTCTCAGCTGCAGGGAATGTTTTGTTCTGCGGATAATTGCAGCTCTTTCCTGCTGTTTGTGGATCCTGTGAAAAGATGAGCTGGACCAGGGGGACTTGTTCTTACAGTGGGGTGGGATTTGAAAGGCTTGGGCTTCTTCCTGTAGCAAATTTTGGATTTTTATGGATTTGTTTTTAATAATTTAATGTGAAGTTCAGAGGGAGGAAGGTACCAGTTAGCCTGAGCAGAGATGAAGTGTGGCAGCACAGAGCTGCCCACCCAGTGGCAGGAGCTGACATTTGGGTGTGTTTCTGTGCCAGGACCTGTGCAGGTGATTATTTCCTCTGATAGGACGAGGTGATTTAGGGATAAGAGCAAAAGCAAATCCTGAACAGCCCAGACAGATCTTGTCTGGCCTGTGCTGAGCTGTCTCTTGAGCTTTGATGTTATCTGCCAGTGCGACCAGGAAAAAGGGAAAAGGGAAAATGTCAGGATTAATGCACTTAGAGGTGGAAACAAGCTCTTAGGTCATGAGGGTGCCCCCAGCAAAGGCAGCTGCTCCAGCCAGCAGTAAACAGCCAGGCTGGCTTCCCAGCCCAGGCTGGCTGCTCTGCTGCCTTTATCTGGGAGTAAATGTGCTATTTCCTAATGCTTAATGGAATATGTAATGCTGGGCAGCTTTGTGTGTTTGCTTTGGACCAGACCTTATCTGCCCTGGGCCACGCTCGGGAGTGTTTTGGCTCATTTCTGCCTGGGAAGGTGCTGGGCACCCCTCACAGTGCGAGGGTAAAGGGTCTGTGGTGGGAGCAGGAGCTCCAGAGGCTCCGTGGTGGGAGCAGGAGCTCCAGAGGCTCCGTGGAGGGAGCAGGAGCTCCAGAGGCTCCGTGGTGGGAGCAGGAGCTCCAGAGGCTCCGTGGTGGGAACAGGAGCTCCAGAGGCTCCGTGGTGGGAGCAGGAGCTCCAGAGGCTCCGTGGAGGGAGCAGGAGCTCCAGAGGCTCCGTGGTGGGAGCAGGAGCTCCAGAGGCTCCGTGGTG
The DNA here is from genome assembly GCA_024865655.1 of Emberiza elegans. Lineage (NCBI taxonomy): Eukaryota > Metazoa > Chordata > Aves > Passeriformes > Fringillidae > Emberiza > Emberiza elegans. The sequence continues at coordinate 68,000,296 of JALJVW010000184.1, read as the reverse complement.
GGAACAGGAGCTCCAGAGGCTCCGTGGTGGGAACAGGAGCTCCAGAGGCTCCGTGGTGGGAGCAGGAGCTCCAGAGGCTCCGTGGAGGGAGCAGGAGCTCCAGAGGCTCCATGGTGGGAGCAGGAGCTCCAGAGGCTCCGTGGTGGGAACAGGAGCTCCAGAGGCTCCGTGGTGGGAACAGGAGCTCCAGAGCCTCTGTGGTGGGAGCAGGAGCTCCAGAGGCTCCGTGGTGGGAGCAGGAGCTCTGGGGTGGCTGCCGGGAGGGAAGGGGAGATGCTGGGGGTCCCCAGGGAGCTGCAGGAGTGATGCTCATTCCTGAGACATCCCTGTGGGGGAGAAGGAGAATGCTCCAGCTCCTCACCTGGATGTGTTCAATCCCAGGGGAGAGCTCTGCCTGCAGCCCCGGGCTGGCTCAGTTCATCAGCTACAGGAGGAGGGAGGAAGGAAATGTGCTGATTTTTCAGTGGGGCTTCTTTTGAAGGTGTGAATTTAGGGTTAGAGAGCCATGCAGTTCCTGTTGGATCTGTTGCCTGTGAGTTTTAGGGCAGTTTTAGGTTGCTGGGGTCCAGCAGGACGTGGTCTGGGCTCTGCTGGAGCAGCTGGGGTGGGAGGGTGCAGGAGAAAGGCTCCTGTAATCCCTCCTTTGGGTGAGGACAACTCTCCAGGGAAGAGGGACAGACTGAAAGCCAGTCAGGCTGCTTGGGCCTTTTCCAGCCCAGAATGTAATGCTGAAAAACAGAGGATGATGTGATGCCAGCCTCATGAACAGTGAGCTCATCCTTTATAAATACACCCAATGTCTGAGAAACCACTGCTGGCAGCAGCAGGGATTGATCCAGCCATGGGTGTTTGTAACTCCTGCCTGTTTCTCTGACACCTCCAATCCCAGCATCTTCTGAGAGCTCTCATTAGCCCACTGCCCCATGGCATGGCATTCCTGCACTTTGCTAACTCCATGCCCAGAATCCAGAGCAGGCAGGACCTGTGTGGATAAAAATGTTGAAGTTCCTCTGCTGGAGCCCCTTCAGGCCCTGGCAGGGGCTCCGAGCTCTCCCTGGAGCTTCTCCTCTCCAGGTGAGCACCCCCAGCTCTCCCAGCCTGGCTCCAGCCCTGGAGCAGCTCCGTGGCCTCCTCTGGACTCATCCAGCAGCTCCAGGTCCTCCTGTGCTGGGACACCAGGGTGGGACAGAGCCCTGCAGGGGGAGACTCAGAGGGCAGAGCGCTGGTGGGATGTGCTGGCCTGAAGCAGAGCTTGCTGTGCCCTCCCTGGGGTCCTGTTTGTACCTTCCCAGCCGTGTCTGTGCTGCTGGTGGCACCCACTGAAGTCCTTGGGCCACCGAGCGAGCAGCTCTGGAACAAACCTACCCAGGGGCCTTTTGTTTGCCATTAGAAGCAATGGAATCAGTGCTGTTATTCCTTGAATCCCTGGGACTCCCGGGTAGCTGAGTGATGCCTGTCCCTGCATCTCTGGGCTCCAGCAGCTCCCCAGGGCTCCCAAGCCCTGCTCCAGCCTGGGAGAGCAGGACTGAGCTGGAGCTCCCTCCTCATCCTGTGCTTCCTTCTGCCTCCTCTGTCCGCCCAGGGAATGGCTCCAAAGGGAAATCCCACACGGGCTCTGGGAGGAAATCCAGGCTGATGAAGACCGTGCAGAGCATGAAGAGCTATGGCAACTACCAGAACTGCACCATAGTGAGGCCTCACATCCCCCATTCCTACGGCACCTACGTGACCCTGGCCCCCAAAGTGCTGGTGTTCCCCATCTTTGTGCAGGTCAGTGCAGCCACAGGGCTGGGTGTGCTCAGTGCCCATCTCACCCCAAAGTGCTGGTGTTCCCCATCTTTGTGCAGGTCAGTGCAGCCACAGGGCTGGGTGTGCTCAGTGCCCATCTCACCCCAAAGTGCTGGTGTTCCCCATCTTTGTGCAGGTCAGTGCAGCCATGGGCGCTGGGTGTGCTCAGTGCCCATCTCACCCCAAAGTGCTGGTGTTCCCCATCTTTGTGCAGGTCAGTGCAGCCACAGGGCTGGGTGTGCTCAGTGCCCAGTCTCAGCTCCAGGGAGTGCCCAGCTGGGCATCCATGCCAGGATCTCCCTCCCAGCAGGATCCCTGCCATGCTCATCTCTCCTCTGGAGCTGGCTGCACCTGGGGGCTGTCTCAAAGGGAATTGTGTCCTGCCCAAGAAATTCTCTGTTGGATTTTTTTTCTCCTTTTCAGCTTTCAAATGTGGCCCTTGATACTTGCTTGGGTCAGGAGGAGGTGTCCCAGCTTTTGGGCTTCAGAGCTGACTTTGGAATTGCAGATCAGTGTGGTTCTTCTTGATGGTTCTTGTGCTGTCAGTGTGTGCAAACAAAGGGCTTTCAGTTTAGCTGTGGTCACACTAAAATTTGGGCAGCCAGGGCCTCACCATCCTCACAGGGCAGGATTTCTCCCCAGTATCCCATCCAGCCCTGCCCTCTGGCACTGGGAGCCATTCCCTGTGTCCTGTCCCTCCATCCCTTGTCCCCAGCCCCTCTCCAGCTCTCCTGGAGCCCCTTCAGGCCCTGGCAGGGGCTCTGAGCTCTCCCTGGAGCTTCTCCTCCCCAGGTGAGCACCCCCAGCTCTCCCAGCCTGGCTCCAGTGCAAAGGACAAGGATTCAGAGCAGTAATGGCTCCACAGGGAATGTTCTGCCTCTGCAGGTCCAGAGCTGTTCTAAGAGAACAACCCTGAATTTGGTGGTAGTAACTCTAACTCCCTCTGTGCCCTTCATTTTGTCCTTCACGTGGCCAGAACCCCCAAAATCTCATCTGCTCCATGTATTTTAGTACATTGCTGATGAATCCCTTCCTTTCTGAGCCTGTGGGGAGCCCTTTGCCCTCCCGTGCCAGTGGCAGTGTCACTGTCACCTCAGCCCAGCCTGCAGCCATGGTCCCCAAGCCCTGGGCTGCCTGAGGCCAGGCTGGGCTGGGGGCAGGTGTTTGATGCCCTCCTCCCTGTGGCTGAGCCCTCAGCTTGTGCTGGCAGGAGCACAAGTGGCACTTTCTGCCTCTTTACTCCCAAACCTCACCCTGGATTGTGCCTGGGAATCTGCCCCTTCAGGAGCTGCTTTTGCCCTCTGCACTGTCACCCTGCAGGGCACAGATCCCTCCTGTTCCCACTCTGCTGCTGCAGGGTTTGTGGTGCACTCAGGACACGTGAACCTGTCCCATTCTCCAGCACTGAGCTGGGTGTTACAGGAAGGGACAGGAATTCCTAAAAGCTGCTTTAGGAGTGGCGCACACCGTCAGGTGCACCATTGGTGCCTGAGGGACGTGGGAAGCTGCCGTGCCAGCGCTGTGGTTGTGCTTCCTGCTGACAAACACCCATCACCCCCGCTGAGAGCAGCCCCTGCCAGAGGCAGGGCCGCTGCTCTTTTCACAGCTGGGCTGCTGGAGGTGTGAGTGCAAGGCTCTGCTTTCTCCTCTCACCGGACTGCAGCCTTTGTGTCCCTCTGAGCACAGTGCGGGGTGGCTTCTCCCCATGTGAGCTGCAGCTCAAAGTGAGACAAAGTGGGTTTGGTGGGTGGAAAGTGTATCTCACTAACCACACTGCCACTGGAAGGTTTGACTGTTTGTTTTGTTTCCTTTTTTTTAAAATTTTTTTTTTTTTTTTAATTTTCTCATCCAAATGTAGCCCCTGGATCTTTGCAACCCAGCCCGGACTCTGCTGCTGTCGGAGGAGCTGCTCCTTCTCGAGAGCAGGAACAGAACCACACAGGTAAAACTCTTCCACTTTGTCTGAGCTCTCCAAACCTGCTCTTCTGCTGTCTTACATAGAGGATTGAATTATAGAATCACCATGCTTTGGCTTGGAAGGGACCTAAAGCTCATCCAGTGCCGTTCCATGGGCAGGGACACCTCCCACTGTCCCAGGCTGCTCCCAGCCCTGCCCAGCCTGGCCTTGGGCACTGCCAGGGATCCAGGGCCAGCCCCAGCTGCTCTGGGCACCCTGTGCCAGGGCCTGCCCACCCTGCCAGGGAACAATTCCTCATTCCCAATATCCCATCCAGCCCTGCCCTCTGGCAGTGGGAGCCATTCCCTGTGTCCTGGCATTCCACAGCCTTGTCCTTGCCTCCAGCTCTCCTGGAGCCCCTTTAGGCCCTGGAGGGACTGGAAGGGACAGCTCATTACATGGAGAAGGGAAATGTTTCATTGTGCAGTGGCTGTATTGATATGATACTTGGAAAGACTTCTGGACAGTTTATTGTGGGAAAAACTAAACATCAAAACTCTTCTGTGTTAGAAATCAACTGTTGTTCCTGTTGCCTTTGGGCTCAGAGAGAGGAAACTGTGGGTGGCAAATGCACATCGGTGGCAGCCCAGCAGGCTCAGGAGGAGGGGGTTTAAGGATGTTTTGTGCCAGGTTAGAGAAGCACAGAGTGGTTCAGGCTGAAAGACACCACTGGAGGTCATCCAGTCCCATCCCCTTGTTCAGGGATCCCCTGAAGTCACTCAGGGTTGTGTCCACATGGCTTTGCAGCATCTCTAGGAAGGAGAACCCACTAGAACTAGAGCTAGAAGCAGACAGAGAACTTGCTGCAGATGTTCTCAGAATTTCAGTTCCTGAAACAGCTCATGTGTCCTGCCCAAATTCCGCTCGTTCTTCTTACTTCAGCTTTCCTGCCGTGTTGTTGGAGAGCTGTTGGAACTCTGGGGGCACAACAGGACTTTGGCACCCTGGGGATGAGACACCTCTTACCAAACTGGCAGGGTTTGGATGTGTTGATCACATTTGCTGCTGGCTTCACTTGCACCCAACTGCAAAGTCTGCAAAGCCTTGGAATGTGGGAGGGAGGCAGAGCCCACTCATGCACTGATAATCGAAACATTTCTTCTGGGGCAATTTCAGAGGATCTCACAGAGTAATTCGGGGTTGAATTCAGTAGGAGTGAACAGTGTGTCATCTCCACAGGTCTGCAGAGAAAGTTCTGCTCCACTGGTTTTAGTTTCTGGGTGTCCAACAGCAGAAGGCCAGAGCCACTTCCCATCCCTGGCCAGTACAAACCAGTAGAGGGTTGTGCTAAGTGACTCCTCTCTCTTTCTGGTTTTCATTGTGTAAGTCATCCCTTGCTTTGATTTGAAAAACTTTTCCTTTTTTTCCTGCCAAAAAGTACATGAAAATACATCAAAGTACATTAAAATTTCCATGATTGATTAGAAAACGTGGCACTAACTTTTAACTAAACCCCTTTCCCTGTCTTCCCTGCTGTCCTGTGCTGCTCGGGGTCTTCTGGGCACCTGAGGGACTGGAAACCCAGGTAAACTGGTGGTTGTGTGGCACAGCTGTGCTGGATGGCTTGGGGGTGCAGCTGAAGTCAGGGAGCTCCTGAGTACCCAGACTCAGAGATTTGGAGCAGCAGCCAAATGTGGACTATTTATGGATAATTAGTGCTGTTTGCAGCCTGGGTGGGGTATTTGTGCATGTGGGGGTGATGAAGAACCCCAGGACAAATGTGTTTGGAGGAGCAGAGACCCCGCTGTGGGCAGGGTGAGGAGGAAAATGTCTCAGGGAAAGGACTCTGCCTATGATGCTCTTGGGATGAGCCTGGAGCTGGGAGAGGATTTCCCAGCTGGAGCTGGTGCCAGGGAAGGGCAGGATGCAGGCCAGCAGTGTGAGGCAGTGTTGGGGAGTGCTGGTGCCCTGGGGCCGTGCAGTCTGGCTGAGCTGGCACAGGGGCAGGGCAGCAGGGCTGAGTCAGGGGGGTGAGGAATGAGAGGCGCTGAAGGGGAACAGCCCGTGGTGCTGAGCCCGAGCTGGCAGGGACAGGGGAGAGAGCAAGGCTGGGATGTCACCTGTGGCCCTTGGTCAGGGCTCTCTCCTGTCTGAGCGAGTGGCACAGCCATGGAAGGCCCTGTGGAGCTCCTGCAGGTCTCTCTGCAGTGCCAGGCTCTGCTTTGGTCCTGCTGGGCTGGGAGGGGAGAGAACCTGAACCTCTGCAGCCAGCAAGTCCTAAACCAGCCTGGACACCACCGAGCTTCCCCTGGTGCAGGAGGGCTCTGACTCCTCTCTTTGCTGGACTTGAGTTCTTTCCCTCTCTGCCTTCTCTGATGCCTGTGCAGAGGTTGTCTTGTGTCCAACCAGTCCTTCCTTCCTTGCTCCATGAGCTTTTCTGTTTTCCCACTGCTCTTCCCACACAACCTCTCTGCAGCTGGGCTCCTGTGCCTTGCAGGACTGTTCTCTGTGTGGTTTTAATCTGCTTTGCCTGAGAGCCTCAAGAGAGGAGGGCCTGGGTGCAGGGGCTGGAGCTGCAGCTCCTGCTCCTTTGGTTTTTCCCCAAACCCCCAGAATCTTTTCCCTGTGGCAGTTTCCACATCAGGCACTGCATCCTTGTCCCTGAGCAAACTCTCTCCCATCTCCTGAAGGAGTCAACCTATCTCTCTGGAGGCTTGCCAGGGTCTGTCCTTTCCCTGACCTTACCTCTGGGGCAATCCTTATTCAGGCCTTAATCACATCCTGTCTAGACTTTGCTGCAATTCCCATTTTATGGCCTCCTGAAATCCCTCCAGCCCGTGGAGTGCCAGGGGAGCCAGTGGGCGATGGCCCACGGGGTGTCCAACGTGGCCCTGGGCCCTGTCCATCCATCTCCAGTGCACCTGGAGGCCTCCCAAAGCCCTGAGGTGTCTGCTCGGTGTGGGCCACGCTCCTGCCCTCCTCATCCCTCCTTTGTGCCCCTCTGGCAGGGTGTGCAGGTCAGGATGGATGGATAAACTGTCTGGAAGCCTTTCCTTCTGAGTCCTGCAGCCTCATGGATGGGCTTGGCTGGGTTTGTGCTCCTCTCTGAAGAGCAGGAGGCTTTCTCCTCTTTCTCTCTCCAAGGCCGCATTTCTGGGTGCCTTTTCACAGTGATTTTGTTGCCGCATTTTTCTTCCCAAGGTGTGATATTGGGTCCCTCCTGCCCAGGGCAGGGCTCAGTGGCAGTCCCAGGCTTGTCCCCCTTGGGGACACTGGCCCATTGCTCCTGCCTTCCCTCTTGGCTTTCAGTTTCTCCTGATTTCCCTCTTTAAATGTGTCCCTGTCTCCTGCACCAGTGCTTTGCCAGTTGTGTCCTGCTCAGGTGCCTCAGCAGAAGAGGCTTTGCTGCTTGTGGTGCAGAGCACACCCAGATGGGCAGTGTGGGGGCATCAGGGTCAGCCTCTACAATCAGCTTTTTCCCCTGTAAAATCTGCTCACACCCCCCTAAAAGGCCCGTGTGACAATGGCCACTGGCCTCAGTCACTGCAGCAATGACCCAGGGTGCCCATCCCTGTCTTCAGAGAGTCCTTCTGTCCTGGCAGCTCCTGGATTTCTGACTGTGGGCTAGGAAACTACTTCTGCTAAATACCCAAAGCTACCTTTGACCCTCCAGGGAACAACTCTGGTGAATTCTGTGACTTCGCCTGGGTGAGCCCAGACGTTGTGTTTGTTGTTTGTTTGCTCTCGACTTTTAGGAGCCCTGTGGTTTTTCAGGGTAGATCTGTTTGCCAAGGGCTGTTGCAGACAGGTCACAGCCTGTGAGTGTGGGATGGCAGCTCTGGGAGAGCTCCACGTTACTCCTCCAGTCTCCCCTTACCCCTGCTGCCCTGGCATCATCCCTGAGTGCCCTCCTCAGCTCTCAGGTGTCTGGGTCTAACCTCTGGGTCTGCCAGAGCCCCAGGCCCTGCAGTGATGGGCTGTCCCTGCCCCTGCCCCTGCCTGTGTCCCTGCCCCTGCCCCTGTGGGTGGAAGGGCACTTTTATTTTTCCTCCCAACAGCCTGGAGGAGCAGAGGCACCTCTACCAACTGCTCTCAGATCAATTGTCTTCCTGGAAGCAGCATCTGACAGAGATGCTCCTCCAGAACCTGCACTTTTGTGCTTTTACTTTCTACATCCTGAATACAATCCGTCCAATTTTCCTGTAAAAGTTCAATACCTGTAAATTCTTAGCCATGTAATTCCATTTCCAAGATTCTCTATTGAAACTTGCTTGGTTTTGAAGTGATTTTCCTGCTGCTCCCACTCTTTTTTCTACCCTTTAAACTTCCACAGGTTTTCAGTTTCTTTCCTCCATTTCTGTGTGCCTGCTAGCTGATCTTGCTTTTATCTCCTTCGCTTTGGGTTGCTATCCCAAAATCCCTTCAGCATCTCTTCTTTGGGGTGGAGGGACCTGAGATGGCACCAGCCATGTCCCAGAAAATGGCACACCTCTGGCCACCTCTGGCACAAGGTGGGATGAGGGTTATAGTGCAGTTTCTGCCTGGTATTACCAACAAGATCAGAAGGAATGAAGAGGGTGGATGTGGGCACAAGGCCAGCAGAGTGTTGAGAGCAGAGGAAGGGATTTTCCAAATAACACAGACAAGAACATCCCCTCCCCGGTTTCATTGTCAATTAAAGCTCCACCAGCAGCTTTGTACTTACTGAGAATCCCACAAAAATGAACTTGCACTGCAAGGAGAAATCTTGTGGCAAGGGCTTGGTTTTGGCTTTGGAGCCAGATGCTCTTCCCTGATGTGAGACTCCCCAGCATGTGACAACAGCTTGTCCTCCTGTGTCCATCAGCCACAGACACAAACTGTGCTGCCGGCTGTGATTGGTCCCTGTGGGAGCAGAGTCACCTCTCTGTGCCCCCTCCCACCCCTCTGGGACTCTGGGTGTTGTCTCCTTTTGCAAAAGCTTTGCTAAAAGACCACAAACCCTTCCTTGCTGTGGCTCAGTGTTGCAAAGCTTTCCCTTTGTTGTGGGGGGTTTTGGGGGGGGTACCCCAAGGCCCTCGCCCTGAGCAGCTCTGGCACCCACTGTGCCACTGTGCCACTGTGCCATTGCCACCTTGCAGCTGCTCCCTGGCATCTCTGGTGAGCAGGAACAGCCCCCAGGGCACGGCTGGGGCTGGGCCAGGGCAGCTCAGGCTGGAGCTCAGGGCAAGGCTCTTCCCCCAGAGGGTGCTGGCACTGCCCAGGCTGCCCAGGGAATGGGCACGGCCCCGAGGCTGCCAGAGCTCCAGGAGCCTTTGGGCAGCGCTGCCAGGGATGCCCAGGCTGGGGTTGCTGGGGGGCTGCCCTGGGGGATCCTGGTGGGTCCCTCCAGCTCAGGACAGTCTGTGGTTCCTTGGTTCTGTGATCTTTGAGGGTTTCTGTGTGCCCCAGCTCCTGGAGGCCAGGACAGGCTCACACCAAGCTTCTCATCCCTGGGAAGCCTCTGGGTCCAGGATCTCCAGTGCAGTGGAGAAACCCATTCTTATTTTCAAGGTCCCATTAACCTGAACTGATTGGACTGGGGGCCTCAGGCAGGTAAATGCAGGGATAGCATTTACTGTCCCTGGGCTGGAGGAGCCCCCAGCCCCTGGGGCACCCGGGGCTCTGCTGGAGCACAGCTCTGGGAGACTCTGGGGTGGTGTTTCCTGTCCACCCCCACCGTGGTTTGAGGTGTCAGGTTTGTCCCCTGCAGCTGCTCTCTGTGGTCCTGCTCTTGTGAAAACCAAACTTTACTTTCTCACTGAGAGCAGTGAGGAGCTCCTCTGCGAGGGTGATCGGAGGGATCAGATTTGCTTTCAGGCTGCAACTTCTGCACAGTGCTGGGATTAGTCGGCAACTTCTTCCCTCCTCCTGCTGTGATTTGTAACTGGTGTAAGTGGGAAGTGACAGGAGGGAGCAGAGAGGGTGTGTTTGTGTGGTGTGGCACTGCCAGGCAGGTTTATCCCTCTTGTCACAGCACTCACAAGCCTCAGGAAGTGGCTGCCAAGTGAGGGAGCCTCATCCGAAGCTCGCTGGGTGCAGCAGCCAGCAGCGCCTTGGGAAGGGCTCTCTGGGCTCCCTGGTGCCTCTCCCCAGGGCAGGGGACATTTCCAGGACACTCAGTGCCGAGAGATGAGCCCCCTATAGCTCCTCCTGTGCTGCTCCTGTGCTTCCAGGTGACTCTCTTTGTCTACTCCGACCTGCTGCTCTTCACCAAGGAGGACGAGCCCGGGCGCTGCAACGTGCTGAGGAACCCTCTGTACCTGCACAGCGTCAAGCTCCAGGAGGGTGAGTGGCTGCAGCAGCAGCATTTTGGGGTTTTTTGGCTGCTGGCTGCAAAGGTTTCTGGCCAGCAGCACCCTGCTGTCCTGGTGCTCCCAGTGCCACCGACCAGGTCATCCTTGCTGGGGTGCCAGCACCATCCCTGCTGTCCCTGCGTTTACCTGGGAGCTCCTGGCACACCTCAGGAGCACCCAGGCCCTTTGCAGCCTTTCTGGGTGCGTGGCTCAGGGTCTGGGCTGGCATTCCCCAAGTGGTGTCACACTGTGACAGCAGGGACTGGCCAAGGCTGGGAAAGGGAACTGAAGCCTTGAGGTTTCCCCCGTGATGCCTCGAGGGAGTTCAGAGATTGGCTCCAAGCGTGGCTGGCCAAGCTCTGATGACCTTGACTTTGCTACTTCTCTCTTGAGCTGCCCACGGTTTCCCTGTTGCTCACATCCATCCCCCTGCTCACCCCTCTGGGGAGGAAAGAGCAAACCCTCAGAGCAGGGCCGGGGACCTTGCCCTCATCCTGCACCTTGGCTGACACCTTTTGTGTCCAGCTGAGAGCTCAGAGAGGGTTTCTAGGGCAGGGGTGACTGGAAATGGCTTATTTCAGGCTGTACAAAAGACTCCCTTTAGCTCCTCGTGGTCTAAAAAGGAGTAAGGGAATTGCTCTACCACATCCTATTTGCTATGGTGGAGCCACTTGTTGGCCCTGGGCCCAGTTTCACCTTGTTCCTTGTGTGGTGTGGTTGATTTTGGGTATGGGCTTGTTTTATGTACAGTTACCTGACTGTGCCACAGCTCCAGCCCAGGCAGCTGCCCTGGGACCCCACAGGGAAATTAGGATGAGATAGAAGGAGAAACTTTCCTGTCATGAGGTTGGTCAGACGTTGAATTGCCCAGGGAGCTTTTGTGATCTCCATGCCTGGAGGCATTCAGGACTCCTGGGTGCTTTGGTCAGGAACTGGATTCCAGAGCCCACCAGAGAGGCCCCTTCCAACCCAAATTACTCTGGGAGTGATGAGCAATGTCTTTATGCAGTCCTGTGGCCCTGACCAAAAGGAATGAATCCAGATCTGCTTCTCCAAAGGGATCCTTTTCTGGGTGAATTTTGCTGCTTCCCATGACTTTTCCCAGCTGAGCCACGAGCCCTGTGAGTGGACTGTGTCTCTGCACATGCATCACGTTGTTCTGAGCTCAGTGCTGGACACCACAGGCTGCCTGTCAGTTGTTATTTCCTATTCCCAGCAACGTTTCTGTTTCCAGATGAATTCCCTGACCTATTTGGTGGGAGCAGAAGCACAAGGGAGGCACCACAGCCACGAGCCACTGAGAAAAGCCATTGAAGCCTCCCTGGGCTTTGTTGAGTGTGTTCTCAGCACTGCTTCTTTCTAAGAAATGGACAAAAGAAATTGTTCCTCGTTAAAGTGCTTTTGGTCAGCTCCTGGGCTGTGTGCGTGTGCTGCTCCTGGCTGCTCCCAAAGGCTGGGGAATAGCTCTGCTTGGAGAAATCAGCTTCCCTGCTGCTGCTCCTGGCTCTGCACACTGAGCTCTGTTTGCAGCAGCTCGGGATTGTGCCTCCTCACCTCAGGCACGGTGGATTTGTGAGCAGTTTTCTGCCACTTATTTCCTTATTGCCATAATAACTCGGCTGGATCATGTCTGGAATAGCTTCCCGAGGCTCTCCAAGGGAGACGGGGTCCCTGCAGCACTGAGCCACCCCCCGTGCACTGGGAATCCAGCCCAGCTGCTGTTCAGGCAGCTCAAACCCTCCTGCTTCGGGCAGGGCTGCTTCAAAGGCGGCTGGAGAGAGCTCGGAGCTGTCTGTCCCTCTTGGCAGGGGTTTGCTGCTGCTCTCCTGAATGACTGAAAGGCCCATGAATAGGAACAGGCGTGAGGCTGCCTCCAACAATTGAGACATCTCCGGTGCGCTCAGGGCCATTGTGCTGCTTCCTGTTCCTGCCGCTCGCTGCTCTGTGCGAAAGCAAATCAGTCTGATCTGCCTCACAATGCTCCCTCTTCCTGCTTTACAGCCCGGCACAGGCTGATGAGCTGGCTCCCAGTGACACAGGGCTGGCTTCCTCAGCAGGCACGGTGGGAATTTCCACACACCAGGATGCTGGTTCCCCTGCAGTGGGTGTGCTCAGCTTTGGGACAGAGAGGAGCATTCCTTTTTGCAGGATCCCAGCCTGGGAGCCCATCCCCAGCTGGGATCCTGCAAACAAGGGCTTCTCCACATCCCAACCTGCAAGATGTGCAGCCCCAAGACGTTCAAGGGGCAAGAGTGGGATTTATGGGCCTTGTGTTCTTCCTTGGGGTGCTGGGGAGCACCCAGGGCTTGCACCCTGCCACACTCCCCCAGAGGGATGAGCTTGTGCCATCCTGCAGGGTTTGGATGTGCTCAGCAGCTCCCTCCCTTCCCACACACCCAGGGCCTGGCAGCACCTTGGCCTGGCTGCTGGGTGCAGTCCCAGCCTTGCTGAGCAGAGGGGAGGGTTTGGGCTCGGGGCGCCTGCCCTCACCAGGGCATTGCCACAGCTTCCCTCTTTTCCCATCTTTCTGACCAGCACCAGGCATGCACCCCCAAATCCTGAGAGCAGCAGGTGCTTTCCATGGCTGCACAGGGAAGTGGCAGAGGCAGAGAGGAGCTGCTGCTGTGCTGGGTGAAGGCAGTGTGGGTGTGCAGGACAGGGCTTAGCTGGGGAGGGGACGTGTCCCTGCAGAGCTCCCACTGAGCTTCGTGCCCAGCCTGGCACAGGCTCAGCTCACGTCACTCTGCGAGGCAAGCCAGTCCCAGCCCAGCACACCAGGAAGAGAAGGAAATACCTCCAAGTGAGTTTTTGCCTTCTGCTTATTTCATTTTAGCTTTTCCCTGACTTTGGCTGAGGGAATGTGCCGTGCTGTTGTCACAAGAGCTGTGGGGAGCAGAGCTGGGGATCATCCCAGGTATCTGCCACCCCTCCAGTGCCAACTTGTGCCTCTCCTGTGTATTTCTGGGCTCTGGGCACATCAGGCTCTGCTGCTCCACCCTGACCCTCCAGAGACTTGAAAACATGGAAGGAATCCTGGCAAACCTGGTTTGTGGTGAAATCTGCAGCCAGGTCAGCCCTGCCTGGCTCTGCCGTCGCCCTCCAGCCTCCCCCTGCGCCTTGCCAGGGATCAGCCCTGCTCCCAGCCCGGCTGCTGGCATGGGCAGCCAGTTCATTACTAAAGTTCTCCCTAAAGGCTGGTAGAAAACGGGATTTAAGCCATTCCTTAGCCCAGACTGGCCCCCTGCTTTGTGTGTCCTGTAGGCACTGAGCTGCTGGGCCTTGTGTAGCGGTGAGTCTTGGAGGGACAGGAGCAGCAGCTGCTGGCTCTGGAGGTTGCTGCTGCCAGGATTCACAGCTCAGTGGAGAGGAGTTTGAAAGGGAACTTAATTCTGGTGGGTTTGCACCTTGTCAGGATCACTTGTTGCTGCAGAAGGAATCCACAGAGGCCCAAGGGGAGCAGGGTCATTCCCTGGGCTGTTACAATCCAACAGGACATTTCTTTATGAGGATCCTCACACTGTGAAAAACACGTTCACTCTCCTGTGAAAATGTAAAAAGTTTAATAAAGGACAATAGGAGACAAGGAGCATAGAGCAAAGGTTATTAGGGCTGGGTGCATCTTGGCACCTGTTATCTTTGGGGATTCCCCTTAAATACCTTTTAATTACATCAGCCTGTTGCACATTCACAGACCCTTATGCATAGTAAACTTTTCCCTAAATTAGTTTACATGTTCCAATAATTGTTTAGCATATCTGCTCCTTGGATCTGCTTTTTTAGAGTATGTGTATTTTTTGGTTGTGGTTTTAGTCTCTTTTGATTACTTGTAGTTTTTGGGCCTTGGTCCACACTGTGACACTCCATGGTGAGTGCTGATAATTGGCACATCTGTAGTAGGTGTCTTCTTCATATGTTCATTGGATGTTATCCCATCCAAGTAGGCATTTTAATGCAAGTATAGCTATTTACTACTATGTCTGAGCTTAATTAACAACAGACATAAAAACTATATCTAACAAAGTTACTTTAACACTACTCATATAAAATCCATTTTAACATTTGTGAAAAGCCAATATTGTAGTATGTATCTATAACAACATCATCAGGAAAACCTGGTTAAAGCTCCTGAGGAAACGCAGCTGGGATGTGCTGAGACTGCTCTGCCAGTCAGCCTGGAGGGGTCCTGGGGCAGGGAAGAGCAGGGCCCAGCTCAGGAGAAGCAGGAGCAGCAGGACTCGGGCTGTGCCAGCAGCAGGCACTGATCCAGCTTCCAAACTCTGCCTTTGCCAGGGGAAAAGCACAGGGTGAGGGGCTCCAAGGGGCCCCACGGGGAAATGCTGCCGGATGGTCCTGCTGGGAGTGATGGGAGAGGGGCTGGGAGCACCGGGTGTTTCTCTGTGTGCATTGGGAGGGGTGGGCTCCCAGGCAGGCCCAGCTGCTCCTGCTCCTGCCAGGATCCTGCAGCCTCCCCTCCTGGGAATGAGGAGTTGCAGGGGCAGCCCTGGGGGAGCTGGGGAAGGTTTTGGGAGCACACAGGGGCTCCTCACCTGAGAGGGCCACAGCAGCACTCCCGGTGGTGCTGGCTGCAGCAGCCACTGTCACACGATGTCCTGGGGTTCCTGTAGGGATTTTCCAGCCCAAATCCTGCAAAATGCATTAAAAGTGAGCTGGCAGTGGAGGCAGAGCTGTGACCCCACAAAGGACAGCTGGAATAGACACCCAGCAAAGGGCTCCAGGCCAGTTCTTCATGGGTTCCACGTGGCCCAGGGAGTGACTCAAGATGCACCCAGAGTCCCTCAGTGGGTCACAGCTCTTATCTGGACATTTGGGAGAATTGTTTTCCTCCAGGGAACAGGGTGTTTCCAGCCCTGTGCAGAGCCTGTTCCCATCCAGCAGCTCAGGCTGCTGAAATGAAGCAGAGCTTGTGCTGACACCACTGGCAGTGGGATCTGCAGCCGTGCCCAGGCTGCAGCCCTGAGCTCCTGGCACAGATAATGGCATTAGGAGGGTCAGGGAAGCAGCAGCCCCTCGGTGCTGCCAAGGGCAGAGCTGCTGTGAAGGGGCCAGCCTGGAGAATGGGCTGTGCTGTCCTGGAGATGGGCTGTGCTGCCCTGGAGATGGGCTGTGCTGCCCTGGAGATGGGCTGTGCTGCCCTGGAGCTGAGCTGTGCTGCCCTGGAGATGGGCTGTGCTGCCCTGGAGAGGGGCTGTGCTGCTCTGGAGATGGGCTGTGCTGCCCTGGAGCTGGGCTGTGCTGCCCTGGAGATGGGCTGTCCTGCCCTGGAGAGGGGCTGTGCTGCCCTGGAGCTGGGCTGTGCTGCCCTGGAGATGGGCTGTGCTGCCCTGGGGCAGTCCCATGTCCTCCTGTGGGGCTGCTGTATGCCTGGAGCTGGCTTCCCTCGAGGCTGGGGGCACACCAGGGCCAGGGCAAATCTTCAGGAATGCCTTTTGGTTGGGTGCAGGGAAGGCTGGGCCTGCAGGGACCAGCCTGGCACAGCAGCTGGAGTCTGACACATCTCCTGGCATGTCTGGCAGCAAGCTGAGGAGCTGCTCTGGGCTGCTCCATCATTTACCAGGGGGTGGATGGCAGAGTTGGTGATTCTGTCGTCCCCAGCACCATCTCCTTTCACAAAGCTGTGGAAGTTCCCTGGCTGGGTCTCCTTGGTGTCCCCATGCTGGGCAGTTTGTCCTCAGCCCAAAGGAGCAGGATGAACTCCTCCCCCTGCCCCATCCTGCTGCTTCCCATTGCTCTGGGATTTGGCTCCATCCCCTTGCAGAGGCAGTGCCCCAGCTGCTGGCACTGGGGGAGGCTGGGACAGACAGCAGGACCACCAGGACCAGCCAGGACTTGGGGCAAGAAGCTGGGAATGAGATGCAGGAACAGGAATTTCTCTGTCAGTCCTCCTGGGAGCGAAGTGCCCCCAGGGATAGGATGGAGAGACCCATCCATGATTCCCAGGATGGGGGTGAGGGTGCTGCAGGACCTGTGCAGCCCCTGGGATGCTCCCACAGGCTGCAGGTGCCAAGGCAGGCCGGGCAGCAGAGCCTTTTCCAAAGGAGGAGCCCCCGGGAGGATCCCTGCCAGGGCGGTGAGTCCCTGCAGGGCCCCGCCGTGCCCGGCCCTGGCAGATGCCACATACATCACCCAGGTCACAGCCTGGTACTGGGGACAACAACAAGCACTCATTCAGTGCTGTCTCTCAGCCAGTTCCTCTGCCAGTGGCTCCTCTTGCAGAAATGCAGCTGCAGCTTCGCTCTGATCCTGGTTTTTCTTCCCTGCAGGTTCAGAAGATCGCAAGTTCTGCATCCTTTACCTGGCAGAGGTGAGTGGTGCTGATTTCCACTTTAACCTTCCAGTGAGAGCTGGGCAGGTACTGACAGCTCTGATCCTTTTTCTGGGGCAAGGAGCACTGGAAAAAATTGATTTAAACTTCTCTTAACTGAGTTTGCCAGAAGCCTGGAAAAGAAATCTAATGGCTGTAGAATATGTGAATAAGAAGCTGCTAAAAGGAGCTTGGGCAGCACTAGGACAGATTTCTTTTCCCCTTCTCCCTGTGGATCTTCCTCGAGAAACCTCACTTTTGTCTTCTCTTAGGATTCTTGCCCCTGGGGGCAGATTTCTTTGCCAAAAATGTTTTGTCATTATTTTTAGGCTCTTTGCTTTTCTTGTCTTCAAACATCCAGGTTTGGAGCCCTCAAATAAAATAAGGAAGCCCAGTGTGAAGGCAGAATCATAGCTGTAAACCCACATGTAGCTGAGTGCTCTAAGCAGCTTTGGAGTCACCCAGAGTTTGGCACAGTCCCTTTTGTCAAGTCAAGGACCCTGCAGAATTGGTTCACACTGGACCTCCCTAACCACTGAAGGCCGTGGGGTTTTTTGCTTTTGCAGTGGCTTTGCTGTGTTCCTGCTTTGAAGGCCTCGTACTCTGTGAGGTGGGAAGGTGGGTCTGGGAAAGCTCCCCAGGGCACAGAGGAGAAAGGCAAACACTGCTCGGCAGCCCTGTGCAATAATGAGCCATTGTGAGGGCTGGGTGCAAATGCTCGCTGTGGAAGTTGTTCACCTTGAGTGGCTGGAGCTGGGCCAGGGCACGACTCACTGCAGAATCCTGCACCCCTCTCCTGTTCCTGTTCCTGTTCCTTCCCTCCTGCTCCTTCCTGCTCTCCTGTGTGCTCTGTGGCTGGGCGGGAGCTGAGCCTCCCCTGGCTTTGTTCAGTGTGTGTCCCAGGGCAATGTCACCCTGGGCTGGTGACAGCTGGGCTGTGACTCAGCCAGCCTGGGCTGGGTGCTTGGATCAGGCTCTCCAGCGTTTTCTCAGGCGCTTGGAAAAATGCAATCAGAGTCTGATATTTGGTTTAGAAGCTTAGGGCCCCTAAGTAGAAGTGACCAAAACAGAGCTGGCTGTGTTTGTGAGATCTTGAGAGGTGAAGAGGTGTCTTTGTCAGGCTGTGATGAAGGGTTAGGCTTTCTTCTGGAAGGCCTAATTGGCTGTGAGAGCTCTGGTGATGGAGATCCCTGGCCTCTGCTGTGGCTGGAGTGGAGCACTTGGATAGAAAATGTGAGATTTTTGCTGTCCCATCTCCCCATAGATTTCAGCAGTTCTGGACTGGCCACACTGTGGGACTCTGCAACCCCTGGCTGCTCCTCCTGGGCTGTTTTGGGGCAGTCATGAGAGGAATGGAGCTTCCCAGCAGCTCTGCCACATGCTGGACCCAGGGGTGGGTGATGCCCCCCTGCACTGCCAGCCCGGGCTCTGAGGTGACCCTGGGCAGCCCTGGCTCGGGGACAGCGCCTTGCCAAGCAGGACATGCCCTGTGCCACCCTTCCCTCCCAGCCCCACGGCTGTAAGGGCTGAAACGAGGGATGTGGGACTCCAGGGGCTCTCCAAAATGCAGTTTATTGTATCCAAAATGCAGTTTATTGTATCCAAAATGCAGTTTATTGCATCCAAGAGGTTACAGCAGTCCAGGGTGGTGGGTGACAGAGCTGTGCCCACAGCTGTCAGCTCCAGCTGCAGGCAGGCCTGGAGACCCTTTGGTTTTGGTCACAATGCATTGTATACTTTTCTTTGCTGAGCATCTTGAATACAGCAGAACCAATCTATACCTTAACTTTTATCTAAAACCTATCATAACTACTATAATTACCATATTCATGTCCCTGTTCTCCAATCACTAAAAGTTAGTGCATTACAGTTTCAGCCAGAAGTTGTTTTTCAGTTTTCTTGCAGTGGAAAATTCTGAGACTTTTTTTCTACTTGCACATTTGCTGCCTTGTTTGCCTGTGCTCTCTTTCTGCTTGGTAAAAACATCTTCTTGTTTGGGGTGGGTTTATCCTTTGCTCTAAGCCATAAAAACCCCTTCTAACTAACACACCCTTTGCCTCCTTGGTTATCCAGTGAGACTGGCTCAGCAATTCTTTTCTTCTATATCAAAACTTGCTTCCATCTCCATTCCTTCATCAGACTATACATTTAAAAATCTTTCTGCTAAGCACACATATCTGTGAGACCTTCTTGTCAAACTTTCATCCTTCCCAACACATGGCTGCTGCTCTGTCCTGAGCCAGGGGGAGCAGCTGGCTCCAAGGTGGAGGGGACAGGAACCTGCCAGCTGTGGGTGCCCTGGGGCTCTCCAGCAGTGGGAAAAGAGAGGGGCAGGCTGTGCCCTGGGGACAGGGATTGCCCTGGTGAGGGGCTGGCTGTGCCCTGGGGACAGGGATTGCCCTGGAGAGGGGCAGGCTGTGCCATGGGGACAGGGATTGCCCTGGAGAGGGGCAGGCTGTGCCCTGGGGACAGGGATTGCCCCAGAGAGGGGCTGGCTGTGCCCTGGGGACATGTTCAGGTTCCTGGGAGTTGGGCTGGGGACAGGGATCTCCCCAGAGAGGGGGGTGGGGACAGGGAGGACTGTCTGGGCAGGGATTGCCCAGCCCTGGGGACAGCTGAGAAGGGACATGAGGAGGCTGAGGGGGGGACTGTCTGGCTGCCCAGCCCAGGAGCCGGAAGGGCTGTGAGGGATGGCAGGATGTTTTGGCCCCTGTGTCACCCCTCAGGGGTCTCTCCCCATTGTGACCTGCTCCATCCCTGGCCTGGCAGCAACTGTGTGTGCCCAGAGCCCACTCCTGGCTCTGCCCCTGGGCACTGCTGGTGGCTCAGAGGGGTTTGTGGCCACTCTCAGCTGGGCTCCTGTCGCTCTGGGCTGGGCAGACACATCCATTGTGCTGCTGTGATGGGCTGGGAGGTCGGAGGAAGCTCTTGAGCTGCTGTTTGTTGCCCACAAATCATCTGCAATGAGCACTAATGTGTTTAGTGCTGCTGAGAGGAGCCCACGGGGCCAGGCTGCCGCTGCCTTTGCTGCAGGAAGAGCTCTCTGCTGAAGCCTTGAGCTGCAGCCTCCTGCTATTGCTCATCTTGAAGGTTTCTGAGTAATGTTCTGACCCAAAAGGTCACAAATTTGCATTTGGATCTGACATGTTACAAAATGAAAGTATGTTCTAATACCTGTGAGTTCCTTAATTTATTATAAACAAGAGAGAAAATTCCAACCTTCAGGAAGTGTCACAAAAAAAACCTACTGCTGGTCATCCTGTCTAATTGTGTGTAATAAATCACTGCACAGAGTTGAATCCCTGGGCAGTCTGGCTGTTTGCAGGCAGAGCTAGCAGGAGCTGCAGAGCCAGTGGGTTCCAGCACGAAGGGTGTTTGTTTTTCAGTCCCTGCAAGGTCAGAATTGCAGAGTTTGGAGATCCTGGGTGAACATGGACCCGCTCCTGGAGGGGCACTTGGCACCCTGGAAAGGCTGAATGTAGAATGGAACTGGAAAGGATGTGAAAGCAGAGGGAGGTTCTGCACTGAGCTGTCCCTGTGGGGGTTTTGTTCCTTGTAGTGGCTGTGATAGCCCCAGCACAGACATGAGCCAGGATTTTGGAGGTGAAGGTGGCACCTTTAGATCTCAGGGATGGCTCAGTGTGTCCCTGGGATCACAGAGTCCCAGAGCAGCCAGGGCAGGGGCACCTGGAGCAGGTGTCCCAGGAAGGTGTCCAGGTGTGCCCCCTGGTGAGGGGCTGGCTGTGCCATGGGGACAGGGATTGCCCTGGTGAGGGGCTGGCTGATGGGGACAGGATTGTGCTGTGCCCTGGGGACAGGGATTGCCCAGAGAGGGGCTGGCTGTGCCCTGGGGCAGGGATTGCTGGCTGTGCCCTGTGAAATCCCCTGGAGGGGCTGGCTGTGCCATGGGGACAGGGATTGCCCCAGAGAGGGGCTGGCTGTGCCCTGGGGACAGGGATTCCCCCAGAGAGGGGCTGGCTGTGCCATGGGGACAGGGATTGCCCTGGAGAGGGGCTGGCTGTGCCCTGGGGACAGGGATTGCCCTGGAGAGGGGCTGGCTGTGCCCTGGGGACAGAAATCCCTCTGGAGAGGGGCTGGCTGTGCCCTGGGGACATGTTCAGGTTCCTGGGAGTTGGGCTGAGGGGGTCAGGACTGTCTGGCTGCCCAGCCCTGGCAGCCGGAAGGGCTGAGGAGGGATAGGGGCAGGATGTGTGAGCTCTCATGGCTTTTTGGCCCCTGTGTCACCCTCAGGGGTCTCTCCCCATTGTGACCTGCTCCATCCCTGGCCTGGCAGCAGCTGTGTGTGCCCAGAGCCCACTCCTGGCTCTGCCCCTGGGCACTGCTGGTGGCTCAGGGGGGTTTGTGGCCACTCTCAGCTGGGCTCCTGTCGCTCTGGGCTGGGCAGACACATCCATTGTGCTGCTGTGATGGGCTGGGAGGTCGGAGGAAGCTCTTGAGCTGCTGTTTGTTGCCCACAAATCATCTGCAATGAGCACTAATGTGTTTAGTGCTGCTGAGAGGAGCCCACGGGGCCAGGCTGCCGCTGCCTTTGCTGCAGGAAGAGCTCTCTGCTGAAGCCTTGAGCTGCAGCCTCCTGCTATTGCTCATCTTGAAGGTTTCTGAGTAATGTTCTGACCCAAAAGGTCACAAATTTGCATTTGGATCTGACATGTTACAAAATGAAAGTATGTTCTAATACCTGTGAGTTTCTTAATTTATTATAAACAAGAGAGAAAATTCCAACCTTCAGGAAGTGTCACAAAAAAAACCTACTGCTGGTCATCCTGTCTAATTGTGTGTAATAAATCACTGCACAGAGTTGAATCCCTGGGCAGTCTGGCTGTTTGCAGGCAGAGCTAGCAGGAGCTGCAGAGCCTGGTGTGGGTTCCAGCACGAAGGGTGTTTGTTTTTCAGTCTCTGCAAGGTCAGAATTGCAGAGTTTGGAGATCCTGAGTGAACACGCACCCGCTCCTGGAGGGGCACTTGGCACCCTGGAAAGGCTGAATGTAGAATGGAATTGGAAAGGATGTGAAAGCAGAGGGAGGTTCTGCACTGAGCTGTCCCTGTGGGGGTTTTGTTCCTTGTAGTGGCTGTGATAGCCCCAGCACAGACATGAGCCAGGATTTTGGAGGTGAAGGTGGCACCTTTAGATCTCAGGGATGCCTGAGTGTGTCCCTGGGATCACAGAGTCCCAGAGCAGCCAGGGCAGGGGCACCTGGAGCAGGTGTCCCAGGAAGGTGTCCAGGTGGGTTTGGGGTGTCTCCAGAGAGGGACACTCCACGCCCTCCCTGGGCAGCTGTTCCAGAGCTCTGCCACCCTCATGGAGAAATGTCCTTCCTCATGTTGGGTGGAACTCCTGGTGTTTCAGTTTATGGCCATTGCAGCTCCTCTATTTTTTCTGTTTGCCAGCTGATATGTTAAAAAGTCCTGGCAGTGCACTGAGGCCTGGCCTGGGCATCTTTCCTTTCAGGATTTCAAATCCAAGGAGCACAGATTGAAGTTGTGAGAGCCTCTGGCTGATTTGAGCACTGCAATAGATGGAGCTGGCACAGGGTGCCCAGAGCAGCTGTGGCTGCCCCTGCACCTCTGGCAGCGCCCAAGTGTTGGATGGGGCTTGGAGCAGCCTGGGACAGTGGAAGGTGTCCCTGCCATGGCAAGGGGTGGGATGGGGTGAGCTTTAAGGTCCCTTCCAACCCAAACCAGTCTGGGATTCAGTGTGGGCCCACATTTCTGCACCCCACAGGAACTGGGGTGTGGGAGTTTGTCTGCATCTCCCCCCCATTCCCTGCAGGACACACATACCTCATGGGATGTGTACAAGCTGTCAGCAGGGAATGTTTGCTGCCTGCTGGGAATGGGCAGCCTCAGAGGGAGCTGTATGGAGCTGTGAGTGCGCTCCAGGGCTGCATTCACACCCTTCCCTGCTCCGGAAATATCCTGCTGAGAGGAAACTGCAGGTCAGGGGTTTAATGCATTGTTACAAGTGTTTGATTCCAGCCCAACATATTCAGACCAAATCGACTTCAAACCAAACAGCTCAGTAAGTTTTTCCTTTGAAAAGCACTGGCAAATTTGATTTTTTTTTCCCTCTGGAAGTTTTCATCTGCAGACACAGGAGTTTGTCTTGGGAAACAGAAAATCCTTCCAGCAGCAGCTCCTTGTGCTGCTGTGGTGAGCACTTGTCCAGAGCTGAGCAAATTGATGCTGTGACTCTGTGCCTGAGCTGGCTTTGCCTTGGACATGCCCATCCTGCATGGGAGAGCCTCTGGACAAGTGCCAGGGAAATGCCACTGTCGCCCACCTTGTCCCATCAGAGAATCCCAGACTGGTTTGGCTTGGGAGGGACTTTAAAGATCATCTTGTCCCAGCCCTGCCATGGCCAGGGATGGCACTCACTGGGCAGGGCTTTGGACACTGCTAGGGATCTGGGGCAGCTGCTCTGGGTAGCCTGGCTCTGTGTGGGCACATCCCTGCTCCAGGGTCCTGCTCCTGCTCCTGTTCCCACCCTCAGCTGTGCCAAGGGGATGCTTTGGACAAATGGATCACAGAAATGCTGTAGCCTGTGTCATGTGCCTCTCTCCATCCGTGGCCCAGCTCATTCCACAGCAGCATTCACTTCCCAAGGTGTTCTCTGCTCACTTGGTGCCCTTTGGGATGTGGCATTGTCCCAAAAGGAGGAGCCAGGGAGAGCCCAAGTTCTGTCTCCAAACAGCAAATCTGAATGCTGGGAAAAGCAATTTCCTGATGGCACAGAGGACAAGTCTCAGGGACACTCTGGCAGATTTTAAACACCTGGGTGATTTTGGAGCTGGCTATTCTGGACATGTCATCAGCAGAGTTTGCAAGGAGCATTTTGGGCACTGTCTGGCAGACCTAGAGGGCACTTGGGCAGATGGTTTGGTGATAGTCAGGGGGCAAAAGGGCAGGGCTGGGGTGACATCAAAGCTACATGCCCAAGTGAACAGCTGAGGGGAATTTGTTCAGTGAGAAGGGAGTGGAGGTGAGCCTTTGTGTGGGAAATGGGCTGTGTGCTCTGCTGGAATTGTATCTCAGTTTCCTCTCATTCACAAGAGGACAGAAGAAGGTGCTTGTCAGGTTTGTGGCTGTAATTTATTTGTCTGATGGGCTTGTCCTGCACAGGGGAAGGATCCCTGAGCTGTGGGGGGAGGCACTGCAGGCAGGGCTGTGCAGGGGCTGGGATCAGTCCAGGACTCGGGTTAGAGGCAGCCTGGAGACTTCTTGCTCTCACCACTTTGTGACATGAATATTGTGAGAGAACAGAACTGTGCACCTCTGTTCCCATCCTGTTCAGGGGGAGGGGGGCTCCCTTTGCTTCATTCTGCCTCTGGTGGCCAGGAGATGTTACCCAATGAAAAATCCTTTCCTGCTCTCTGGCATTGCCTTTGTTTCCTCCATGGCTCATTTCTGGGATGCTGGAGAGGTTCCCCAAGCCTTGAGTCACCCCTGAGAGCTGGACACTGAGTCCCTCTGCCATGTCACACTCACAGCAGCAGCTTAACTCTTTCCTGAACTGAGCTTTCCATTTCCCCCCTCCAAAGGCCCTGAGGTCCCAGCCCCTGCTTTTCTCTGGGTGCTGCTGAGCAGTCCAAGCTGCAGCTGCAGGGAGGCAAGGTTAGAGCAGTTCCAGCCTTTGGAGAAGCCCCTCTGGGGGATGCTGTGACGTGAGCCCACGTGCAGATTGCCCCAGATGCTGAGGCTCTCCAGAACTGCCCAACCCAGCATGGCCATGGCAGCCCCAGGTTGCAGTGGCAATGTCCCCCTGGCACTGCTGTCTCCTGGGATGTCCCTGGAGCTGGAACAGCCATGGCAGTGGCTCTGGAGCTGGTGGCCAGGCTGCTGCTCTGTGCAGACAGACCCTGAGCTTCACCTCTTGGCCTGGGGGCTTTCCCTGGGTCAGATGTTGGGTGACACCAGTGGCAGAAGGCTCAGGCTGGCACGACCCAGAGCCTGGGCACTGCCAGCTCCCAGCTCAGGGCTCCTCAGCAGAGCAGGGAGTGCTGGTGTCCCAGCTGGAGGAGCAGATAAACAGGGACACTGCTCTCCTGGTTTTGTGCATCATCCACAGCTCAGCCTGACCCTGAGTGTTGAGATAACCAAAAAACCATGAGTTTTTTTCTCCCCAACTTTAATTTTGGGGTCATTTCCCAGATGTTGGCGAAAAAGAAAAGTTGATATGGTGCAGTGACAGTGCTAGAGAGATTGTAAGAAGGCCCAGGCAGAATGGGGTTACGATTTCAGAGGGCCCTGGGGCTGTTTGCACAGGCTGGAGCTCTCTGCCCATGGGGCTGTGCCAGGGAAGAGGCGTGGAAAGCTCTGAGGCTGTGCTGGCCCTGGGTGGGTGAGCTTGGTGCTGCTGGGGCCACTCAGCTCTGAGCTGCTGTCCTCTTCCCTGAGAGGAAAGGGTGTCTGCAGAGCAGGAAGGTGCTGGCCCTGCTCTCTGTTTGCCAGAGATGTGTTTGCAGTGTGAGCGCCATGCCTGGCTCCTCTCGGGGATTCCTGGGAAGGCTTTTACCTGATGAGCCGTTTAAAGGCAACTTTCTGGGCTGGAAAACAGCCCTGTGTCCTCACTGGCTGCTCCACATGGGGTGGAAAAGGTTCTTCAGGCTGGTTTTTCTCCTGGAGGTTTAGCAGAGAACCACAGAGTAACAGAATGGTTTGGGTTGCACCTCAGAGCTCATCTTGTTCCAGCCCTGCCATGGCCAGGATGCCTCTCCCTGGGTCGGGTTGTTCAGGGTCCTGTCCAGCCTGGCCTTGGACACTTCAGGGATGTGGCATCCACACCCTCTGGGCATCCCCCGGGCTGTGCCATCATCAGTGCTCCCCAAAACAAGACCCAGAGCAGAGCCATGCAGGGATTTCTGTGTCCTGCCAGTGTTATCTCCATACACATCCTCTCCTGCAGCACCCCTGGCACCTTTTGGGCATCCCAGCTCTAGCAGGGCCCCTGCTGTTAGTGCCAGGGTTTGGGCATCACCAGTGTGCCCAGCAGTCCAAAACCCACAGGAAGAGCCCTGGTCTCCCCCAGTACCCCAGCAGGGAGCAAACAGAACTTTCTCAGCAGCCCTTGGTTGGTGGAGCATGAAGTCAGCAGGCAGCAGTGCCCTGTTTTGTGCACAGGATATTCCCAGGGCTGGCTGTTTCTCCCTGGGAAGGTTTGCTCTGTGATTTGGAGCCATTGTAGTCTGGAGCAGTTTCCGAGGTACTTCCCCTCTGGGATCTCTGCTGCCCTTGGCCAGGGCCCAACCCCTGAGCCTTGGAGGCCAGGGGCTGCCAGGGCTGGGCTGGGAGCCTGTCCCCAAAGCACCCGGCCACCAGCCCTGGGGACACAACCCGGGCAAGGAGCACCAGTGCATCCCTGCATCTGTGAGCAGCTGGGGCTGCCCCTGGATCCCTGGCAGTGCCCAAGGCCAGGCTGGACAGGGCTGGGAGCAGCCTGGGACAGTGGGAGGTGTCCCTGCCATGGCAGGGGTGGCACTGGATGGGCTTTAGAGTCCCTTGCACATCAAACCAGTCTGGGATTGTGTGACGTGACCCCTCCCTCCCAGCCTGGGAACGTGTCCCTCACACAGCCAGGACAGACAGTGGTGAGAGAACAGCCCTGGGCTCTGCTGGGCACTGAGCTCAGGGCACCAGAGGTGTCAGACTCAGTCTGGCTCCTCATTCCTGTGGTGTGTCAGCTTTGCAGTGTCACACAGAGCCCCAGTGTGTGCTGGGCCCTGCACAGAGGGGTGTCTGCAGTCAGGGTCTCAGTGTGTGGGGTCTGGGGGCTCCTCCTGTGATGCTGCCATTCTCTGGGGGCTCCTCTCATGGTTTATGGGCTGCAGAGTGCACAGCCCCTCCTTGTGTGGTGTCTGCTGGGGTAGGCAGGAGCTCTGCATGGCCAGACCTGTCCCTGGCTGCGGTGGGGTTGGCTCCGGCCTGGGGGAGCTGTTCCCATGGAGCAGAAGGAACTTTTCCTGCAGATCATCCTTGGCTGTGGCACGGCCTGTCTGGGGCCGTTCTCTGCAATACCTGCTGTGTTCTGCTGCTCTCCCTTGGCCAGTGTGGGGTGCTGGGACTGCCCTGAGCACACAGCACCTGCAATAACATGTTTGTCACTGTGGGAAGGCAGGCAGAAAGCCACTGGCAGCCACTCCAGTCACTGCCTTTATCTGGTGGCAAAGGCCCCCTTCAACCATCTGCATCCTCCTTTCCCAGCCCTGGAGATCAAACCCTGTTTTCTCTCTGTAAATATTGGCAGGCCAGCAGCAGCCTCCCTGAAGGAAAACAATCAGGGGAGGCTGTTCCCAGCTCACAGCTCCCTGACCCCTCCCCAGCCTCTCCTGGGTGGGCAGCTCCCTGCCCAGCATGGACCAGGCTTCAGGGACATGTGCCAAGAGTTTTATCCCAAATAACACCCAACCCTTCACCTGGCTGCATCCCAAAGGGCTTTGCCTGGGTTTGGAGGCAGCTGTGGGTGCTCAGCCCCAGCAGGTTGGGCTTTCCCCAGTCCAGGTTAAAGTTTTTGGGAGAGCAGGTTACTGGGAGAGGGAAAACCAGAGCTCTTTCTTTGGGGAATGCACATTGGAGAGGTTAAATGTCACTGTGGTGATAATAAAATATGTACACATTGGATAAATGCAATTCTGGCTGTTCATGTGCCCCCTCAGCCTTGCCCACAGTACCTGGCACACACTTTGGGCTGGTTGCCTTTGCCTGAGCTCTGGAGCAGAGGGAAATGTGCTCTCCTGGCTGTGCCACTCCTGGGTGGCCAAGGCATGCTGCCTGCAGCAGCTCAGGGGGAGCAGGGGGCACTTTGCTCTCAGCAGCCAGCAGGAGCTGAGCGTGGCTGAGCGCTAAATTCAATCAAAGAGATGGGCTGTAATTGAATCAGGGAGGGGCTCAGGGCAGGGCTAGGTGAGCTCTGTGTCTGTCACAGCCAGGGCACAGAGATGTCCTTGGAGCTGCTTTGAGCCTCGCTCCAGGGGAGCCACAGGAGCTTGGCAGGGCTGGGAGTGTGCAGCAATTCCAGCATCAGGGGGGGCTCCTCGCAGCTCCCCACAGGTTTGGGGCTCTGCTGAGCTCCTGCTGCCTTCTCTTCTCACCACAAGTGTGGGGCAGGGAAGTGTCAGCTTGGATTCCATCCCAGCAAATGGTGCCCATCCTCCCCTCTGAAAGTGTCAATGACTTCCTAGGGATGAGTGGGTGTCACACTGGTGCAGCCTGGTGACCTGCTGGTGTCGGACTGGGAGAGACTGGGACATCCAGAGTGGGAAAAACTCACTGTGACACTCCAGGGATGCTCTGAGCATCACTGCCACCCAGGATCTGGGGGCAAGGGGGAGCCCCATCACTTCCTGTCCCTGAATCCCAAACCTCTGCTCATTCTGATTGTGCTCAGGAAGCCTGAGAAGGAATTTTCAGTGTTAAAGCCTGTAGGAATAAGTGTGGGGATGTCCAAGCATAAGAAAGCTCAAACTTTCTCCTTCATGGAAGTCTCCTTGCAGGGGCAAAGGACTGAGCCAGAGCCCTCTTTCCCAGGAGGTGATGTGGGAGCTTGGTTTATTTACCACTTCAGGGGATTTTGGATGGAACATGAATGAATTCCCATCCAATGCAAACACTGATTTAAATGGTGTGACTAAAGAGCATTTCCCCTTCTGGCTGTGTTATGTCTCTGGAGTCACAAAGCTGCAGGTTCTCTCTGACCTTTCTGGGAAAACCCAGCTACTGGGGACCTGCCCTTCTGGAAGGAAATTCTGGGGGGAAAGAAAAGGTCTTTCTTATGGCCCTCAGTGAACGACACTTTTTCCTTTCTTTGCAGTCTGTCCTAAAGTTGTGCTTTGATTTTTTTTTTCTTTTCCCCTCTGGCTACTTAAGGAGATGATCCAACCTTGGGCATTTCTGGACCCTTTATAAAGTGAAACGTGCAAAATCCCAGCAGGCAGCAGATGTTATAATGCTTAAATTTTTGCATGAGAGATAAGCAGTTGAAGGGCTGGGAGACAGCTGCTGAGGGGAATTGGTCAGAAAGTTCCTTAAGTGAGTGAGATTTGACCCAAAGAAAACCTGTCCAAGAGGAACAAAAGGTGTGTGCAGGGGTGGGCACAAGAGGAGGTGGGCTCAGCTGGGATGACTTCTCATAATTTCTCTCAATTCCTTCCTTGCTGTATGCTGCTAACAGACACTGTGTGACCAGAGCTCCATCCCCACATTCATCCTGGTGAGGAATAGGACAGGGAGGCTGGAGTTTATCCCCAGATTCATCCTGGTGTTCAGTGAGGAGCAGAACAGCAAGGCTGCTCTGGAGCTTCATCCACAAATTCTGGTCCTGGTGTTCAGTGAGGAGCAGGATGGAGAGGATGCTGTGAAGTTTATCCCCAGATTCATCCTGATGTTAAATGAGGAATAGGATGGGGTCTGCTCTGGAGTTTATCCCCAAATTCATCCTGATGTTAAATGAGGAATAGGATGGGGTCTGCTCTGGAGTTTATCCCCAAATTCATCCTGATGTTAAATGAGGAATAGGATGGGGTCTGCTCTGGAGTTTATCCCCAAATTCATCCTGATGTTAAATGAGGAATAGGATGGGGTCTGCTCTGGAGTTTATCCCCAAATTCGTCCTGATGTTAAATGAGGAATAGGATGGGGGGCTGCTCTGGAGTTTATCCCCAGGTTCATCCTGGTGTTCAGTGAGGAGCAGCAGAGCAAGGCTGCTCTGGAGCTTCCCTGAGCTCTTCCTCCCAGCCCCACCCAGCCCAAAGGCTCTTGTTCTCACCAGTTCATGCTCTGGTGCCTCATTAATGTTTGCATATGGCAAAGAGCAATTTCCACCCTCTCTTTCCCCTGCAGTGGCACAGGGTGCAGGACTGCCTGTGCTCTGCCTTTGCTGCTCCACTCCTGCTCATGGAAGCTCCCCTGCAGCACTCTCCCTGTCCCTGGAGGGAGCTGATCTCAGGTTCCTTTGCCTCTCCTGTGCCCAGGGTGCAGGACAGGGCTGAGAGCTGTCCCCTGCTCTGCTGTGGTGTGTGGGGACAGAGGGGTTTGCAGGGCCTGTGACACACAGCTAATGACCTTCTCCCTGCCTGTGTTTCCTTTACGTCAGAAGTCGGAGTGCTTATTAAGTTTGGAGGCTTACTCCCAGGAGCAGAAGAAGAGGATCTGCTGGTGTCTGGCTGAGAACATCACCAAGCAGCAACATCCGGCAGCGGCTCCTACGGAGAGCAAGGTAAGAGAGCCACAGGAGCCGGGGATTCCTGCCTGGAGCACGGCAGGCTCTGCCTCTGGGGGGCTTTGCTCAGGGATGCTCCTGCCAGGAGGGTGTGCAGGAGGCTCTTTGTTTGCCAGGTGAGCAGGGAGTTTGTGTTCAGGCACTGCTGTGTCTGCAGCTTCCTGCCCTGCCTGGGGAGCAGTGGCTGTATTTGCATCTGCTGGCTGGAGCTGCAGCAGGCTGGGCTGACACCTCCCAGCATCTGTATTTGGATAATTGGACAGCTGAGGCTCCACAACCCCGTGGCCAGCCCGCTCTGGGAGCTCGCCTCTGGGGCAGGATGGAGAGCAGAGGGAGAGGTTCGAGCTGGGATCTCTGGGTGCTGATGAAAGGGCTGAGGTGGTGGGAGTAGTGGGGCAGAGATTTGCCCCTTCTGTGCACTTGGGTGGGCTCAGGTGTTTGATCCTGACCCCACAGATGTCCTCAAAGCACAGAGGGCTCGTTTGGGCAGTGCTGTTTTTCATGCCCAGCGAGGCTCCCCCAGCACTTTCCCCACACTGAGGAGCTCCAGCCTGGCCCGGGAGCGCTGTCTCAGCAGCTCTGGCAGAGAAATGTCTGTGAGCAGGGCTCTGAGGCTCTGCCTGCCCCTGTGGGTGCAGTGAACACCCTCATCCACCTCCTCTGGGGCTGGGGCTGTGCCATGCAGCTGTGTGGGACTGTGGCAGTCTCTGCTGGGTCATGTTGTGTCCCGGGGCTGGGTTTGGTTTGCTGGAGGGTGACACTGCTCTGGGAGAGGAGAAACCTCTGTGTGGGGTGTCTGAGGAGCTTTAAGTGCTGCTGATGGGGATTTTGGGGGTAAAATGCCCGGATCCCTCCCTTGGCTGGTGCAGGATGGTGGAGCAGCTCCTGCCCCCGTGTGGGTCCCTGTCCCCGTGTGGGTGGCTGCCCCCGTGTGGGTCCCTGTCCCCGTGTGGGTGGCTGTCCCCGTGTGGGTCCCTGTCCCCCTGTATGGATCCCTGTCCCCGTGTGGGTGCCTGTCCCCGGGCGGGTGGCTGTCCCCTCCCCGTGTGGGCCCTGTCCCCGTGGGGGGGCTGTCCCCTCCCCGTGTGGGTGCCTGTCCCCGTGTGGGCCCTGTCCCCGTGTGGGTGCCTGTCCCCGTGTTGGTGGCTGTCCCCTCCCCGTGTTGGTGCCTGTCCCCGTGTTGGTGGCTGTCCCCTCCCCGTGTGGGTGGCTGTCCCCTCCCCGTGTGGGTGGCTGTCCCCGTGTCGGTCCCTGTCCCCTGCCGGCCCAGGCCGGTGGCTCCTCCCGCAGCCGCGGCCCAGCCCGGCCGGCGCGGCCCGGCCCCGCTCCCGGAGCTGCGGCTCCGCAGGCTCCCAAAGTGGGTCAGCACAAACAGCTCCGCAGGAGACACAGCCTCCGGATTCCTTTTCCTGCACGTTTCAGGCGGACTAAAATAGCAACAGCAGCGCACAAAGCCTGAGAACCTCGTTACCAACCCAGCCTCCCGCTCTGCGGGCGGCCCCGGGCCACTGAGGCACACAGGTGACAGCTCGGCCACCTCTGCTGGCCCTGGGGCACCCGGCTGGCACTGCCGGGCACGGGGCCCGGCTGGAACCCACTGATCCTGGCTCTGTGCTGGGCTGGTTGTGGTCCTGCCACGGGCTGGGGACCATCCAGGGTGGAGCTGTGCAGGGACATTGCCAATCTGAGCATCTCAAAGGGGCTCATCATCATGGCAGGAGCCCTGGGCTCTTGGGGCTTTCAGGGAATGGGGCTGTCTGCCCTCCCCAGCCCAGACTGTTCATGGCAGGGCGTGGGGCTGTGCTCAGAGCAAAGCCCTGCAGCATCTGCTCCCTGAGCTGTGGAAGGAGCCTGGCCATTGGACAGGTGAAAAAGTGCTCCAGAAGGCATCACATCTCTTTCAAAAGCTTTTCTGTGCCTCAGTAGCCAAGAGGGTGCTGTGGAGAGCCATCATGGGCCCTCCAAAGTTGTGACAAAGGGGGTTTATCTTTGCTTGCCAAAGCTGGTGGAAATCCCACTGCTGGGGTGTGGGGCCAGGAGGGAGAAAAGGAGTGGGACAGCAACTACCAGGCACTGTAAATTGAATTTATAGCACTATTGCCATCTCAGAAAGGTATAAAGGGTCCAGGATGCAATTTTAAAGCAAACCTGGTGTGAAATGCAAGAAGGAGCAGCAGGGAAGGAGCTCCCAAGGGGACAGGGAGGGTGCTTGGGGCAGGGTGGGCACACAGGGCTGGGCAGGAGCCTGACCTGGGAGAGCTGCAGCTGGGGCTGTGTCCAGGCTGGTTTGTCAGGACAGACCTCTCTGGGGATGCCAGAGCAGTGGGAGACAGGAGCTGGGAAAATCAGCTGCTTCTTGCAAGGCAGAACTGATCCATTAGCTTGGCTTACCAGTCATTTGATACTAGGGCTATTTAGGGAAAAAACCCAGTGTCTGTGCTCTGTGAACAGACAAATTAAGCTGGAAATATCAGCCTGGTCAGGAATCTGATTTGCAAAGCCTTCCAAACTGCTGCAGCTCAGCAAGAGGCAGCTCGTTTTGCTGTGGCCACAGTCTGGCCAAGCGCATGTGGGCTTTGCTGTGGGGTGGGGATGAAGGGCCAGCGCAGCCTTGGTGCCAACAGAGCTGAGCCGTGTGCCAGCTGTGTGCTGGAGCCAGGCAAAGGGACACTGTCCGAGCACAGAGCAGCTCCTCGGGAGCCTCCATGGCTGCCACCAGTGGCAACCCTCAAGCTGTGCAGAGATCAGTCAGATTTGGGGCTTTGGGGTGGTGCCTCCTGTTTTTCAAGGCTCCCCTGAGCTCTGCCCGGGCAGGGCAGCACTAAGGGCAGGAAGGTCCCTGTGGCTCAGGGCCAGGCTCTGCAGAGCTGTCACTGCCTCTGGCAGTGCCCCTGGCAGTATCCCCAGGGAGGATGGTGTCAGGCCAGGAGTCTGAGCCCTGCAGGGGCTGTGTTGGCACTGCTGCTTTCAGAGCTGGTTTTGGAGCAAAGCTGTTGGTTTTTGGGGGACTTGAGCAAATGCAGCATCTGCTTCTGGAGATGGAGGAAGAGACATCCATGAGGGATGCAGCTGTGATAGTCCAGCCCTGCTCCCAGTGGGCTTTTTCTGCCAGAGTCAGTGCAGGAGGAGCTCTGGGGATGGTGTCGCTGTTGTTGAGGTCCAGCTCTCTGTCCCCAGTGTCCAGGGGCTGTGCTGCAAATGGGGCTCTGCTGCTGCTGTAAGACTTGGCTGAACTCCCCTGAGCTGCAAACCCACCCAGGCAGCTGCAGCAGCTCCCAGGAATTGCCCTGGGGGTGTTTTCTGCACCTGCAGAGCCTTCCCCCTCTCGTCCTTGTGCCCAGGTCTGCTCTGGGATGTTGCCCCCTGCCCTGTTACTGTGCTGAGCGAGTCCCTGTAAAACGCATCCCCAGCTTGGAGCAAACCTTCCCCACTGGAGGCTGGCTGGGGCTGCCAGGAGCCACAGCCACGGCAATGTGATTACAGAGGAGCAGCTTTGTGCTTTAACTGAGTTAACCCCGGCTCGGGTGCTGACCATCAGTGCTGGGCTCCCCTCACATTGCTGCACCAGCTGGGCAAATTCAGCCTGGCTGAAGGAAGAGAGGCCAAATGCAGAGCAGGGGCAGGGCAGGCACTGGGCTGGAGCTGCTCCAGCTGCTTTGGCTGCCAGGGAAAAGCTCCACACACAGCAAACCCCTGTGTGCGATGGAAAAGCTCCGCACATGGCAAACCCCTGTGTGTGATGGAAAAGCTCCACACACAGCCAACCCCTGTGTGTGACGGACCTGCTGCCACCGTCTGATTCTCACTGCTTGTTTCTTTGTGTCTTCCACACTCAGAACGGCTGATTACTCTTCCCTTCTGGCTCCGTGACCTGAGATTACCTCGGAGATGATGGCTGGCTGTATCTGAGAGATGCAGATTATCCTTAAGCTAAATAATTACGGACACTCGGTGGCGTGGACTTTGGGGGTCCAGGACGGGTGCTCCCCTTGTTTCCCGAGGGCGGTGGTGGATGCTCAGCGCTTTCCCAGCCCTGCTGGGAGCAGCGTGGATGACCCGGCCCCTCCTGGCAGCGCTGGCTCCGGTGCTGGGAATGAGCGGCGAGGGGGACCGGCCCCTTCCTGGCCGTGCCTCTGCTCAGGAAGGGCAGGGCTGTTTCTCTCACTTATTTACAACGTGCTTGACAAGTGCGAGTAAATGAGCTGTCGGCAAAAGCAAACGGTGTGTGATGGAGGGCTGATTGAAACCAGGGGCGGGAGGGCTCCGGGGCTGCCCCTGGCACCTGCAGCTGCTTCACTGGGGGTCACCCCTCTCCTGTCCCATCCCCTGCCTCCTCTTCCTCATCCCGAGCACCCCAGGTGCCCACCCTGCTGTCCCCCCACAATCCCTGCTCCTTGGCACCTCCTGCCCCAGCAAACCCTTTCTCCTTGCACTGGGGCATCTCCCGGCCCTCCTTGCACAGTCCAGCACCAGGCTCTGGGGTGGCTGTGACAGCACCTGGGGACAAGTGGGGACAGCCCCGTTCCTCCCTGTGTCTCTGAGCAGGTGCTTCACTTCGATGGGGAAGGAGGGGAGGATTTTGTACCTTCTGGTTTTGTTTCTGGCCAAAGTCTTCCCATTTTGGGCTGGGAACCTGCTGCCCATGGGTGCCATCTGCTCCAGGGGGTTCTGCTCATCTGCTGCTGTGGGGCAGGACATGGCCAAGGGTGCAGGAAAGCTGGAGCTTCACCAGAGCCTTTCCTGCCACATACCAACATGAGAGGCTGGCCAAGGCTGAGCACAGCACAGCAGCACCTGGAGGGCCAACCTGCACCTGGCCCTACCCTCCGAGCACCTGACTGTGCTGTCAGGGGGCTCAAAGAGGGGATTCTGCCCCAATAAGGGTTAGAGCAGGATGTTCAGCCGGGTCACAAAACCAAAACAAAGTCTTGTTCCACTGCTCCACACCAGGGAGCACAGCCCAGCTCTTGCCCTGGGCTGGGGAAACTCATTGCTGAGGACAGCCAAAGGCTCCATGGATCTGTGAGGCTGTGGGACCAGAGATGCTCTTCCTCTCTGAGTCAGGCTCCAGTGCAGCTCTGTCCACTTAAAAATCTGGAGGAAGCTGTCCCTCCTTGAACAGTCATGGAGCTACAGGCTGGTTTGGGTTGGAAGGAATCTTTAAAATCATCTAGTTCTACCCCTCTGCCATGGGCAGGGACACCTTCCACTGTCCCAGGTTGCTCCAAGCCCTGTCCAGCCTGGCCTTGGGCACTGCCAGGGATCCAGGGGCAGCCCCAGCTGCTCTGGGCACCCTGTGCCAGGGCCTCTCCACCTCTATAGTAAAGAATTTTTTCCTAATATCTGACCTAACCCTGCCTTCCTTCAGCTAAAGGCCATTCCCTTTGTCCTGTCACTTCAGGCCCTTGTCCCCAGTCCCTCTGCAGCTCTCCTGGAGCCCCTTTAAACACTGGAAGGGGCTGTAAGTTCTCTCCAGAACCTTCTTTCTCCAGGCTGAGCAGCTGCACATCAGTTGGCTTCCAGCCCTCATTGCAAGGACACATCCCAAGGCCCCAGGGAGCCGGGCTGTGCCTGTGGGGCGGATGGGATGCTGGGCTGGTGCTGATCTGTTTATCACCTCCCCTGAGCCCTGGGTCACTGAACCCTGGCTCCCCTGGCCTTGCTGCCCAGCCCTGAGGCTCCTGGTGCCGTTCCTGGTGGCACCGAGGGGCTTCAAACCCCCGAGGCAGGGGCAGGAGGAGTGGAGCAGAGGGGCCCAGAGCCACAGCTCCCCTGGGTTAATTCCTTTGCGTCCTGGGCTCCTGAGCCATGAGCAGAGCAGAGCTGTCCCCCCCTCCCAGAGGTTCCTCAGGCAGATCTCTCCCGGCCAGCCTGCACCCCTCACCCCCAGCAGCAAGGCTCGGGGGCAGCCGGGCAGGAGCAGCTGCCAGCGCTTCCATCGTGGCCAGAGGCAGTGTTAAACCCTGAAGGGCTGTTCCTGGCCATCCCCAGAAGGGCTGGGAAGGGGAAGGCGCTGGCAGCAGCGGCGCCGGCAGCCCGGGGGGGGCTGAGCAGGGTGAGATCATCTGCAAGGGTGGGCAGAGCTGAGTGCTCTGAGCCAGCACTGCTGTGATTTAATGAAGGTGCTGCAAGTGCTTCTTGCAGCCTGCCAGGCTGGAGCCCTGTTCTGTGCCCAAACATCTCCTGCCTGTGCCCAAACACCTCCTGCCTCGGGTGGCTGCTCCTTCTCTTCCCCCCAGACATGGCAGAGGACTGTGAGTGTGTGGCTGGGCAGCCTCTGAATCCAAATTCAAGTAACTCCTTGCAAAAGTTACCCAAACCCTGTTACCTCTGCAGAGTTAAAGGATCTATTCAAAATTCAAGAGGACTTTGGGTGGTGATGCCCAGAGTGGTGTGGGACTGGTAGGCACAGCTTCATCCTGTCCCTGTGGCACCCTGGCTCTCCACCAGGCTTGGTGTCCTGCCCTGAACGAGCACCTTCCTCTGCAGCAGCAGGGCAAGGCCTGCCAGCACCACTGCAGGAGGGCTCTGTGTGCCTTTGGAGCCACCAGTGCTGGGTTTGGGACCATTTGGGATTCCTCCCTCCTGTGTGTGGCTCTGGCCATGGTCCTGTTGGAGGCAGTCACAGCAGAGCTGCTCTGCCAGCTCCTCTCCTCCTGGTGGATGTTTCCTTCCAGTGGTCTCTGCTGGCAGCAGGAACACCTTCCAGCACCAGCCTCGTGCTCCTGTGTAAGTGGTGTTGGGATGAGTCCTTCCCAGTGGATCTGCAGGGGCTGAATGCATCAGGCTCTGGTTGTCACCCCCCTCACCCTGCCCAGGGGACAGGGCTCTGCCCTGCCCACAGAGCTGCAGAGATGCCCTGGCTGAACAGCACTGAAGGGAAAGGCTTCTGTGGGCTGAATGGCAGTGACAGGATCTGCTCCTTCCTCCCCCTTTCCCACCACTCTGGATTTTTACTGCCAGGGATATTTATGACCCAGACATCATCTCACAGCACTGGGTCTCCTGGCACCTGCCCTGCAGTGATGAGGCTGCAGGCAGCAGCTCTGGAGCCTGCTCAGGAGCTGTATCCCCCTCACAATGGGCACAGAGCAGTGGGTGTGGGCAGGCTGGGCTGGTGGCTGGGTCATTCCTCACTGAGAGGCCCCGGGGACTGGGGTGCTCGAAGCCTCAGGGATATCCAGGCACCCCCAGTGTGGTGACATCCTGTGTCCCACAGACCTGCAGCCAGCCAGGTGGCCTCAGAGAGGGAGCAGGCACAACCCCCCCAGCCTTCAGCAGTGCAGGCAGGATGGGAGCTGGGCACAGCTGTGGGGGTGGCTGTGCCAAGTCACTGCTGCCCATGGTGACCACATGTAGCTGAGCTCAGCTCTGTGTCCAGTGAGACCAGGGAGCTTCCCCTTTTCCTGTGCCACTGCAAATCTGTGGCTACCTGTGAGGCAGAGGAGGCAGCACAGTCCTGCTCCATCCCAGGAGCATTCCTGAGGCTGCAGCTGGCTGAGCAGGGGACGTGTGTGTGCCCAAGGTCCATGCTGGAGCAGAGCTGAGCTCAGGCTGTCACTGCAGGGGTGGCTGTGGGGCAGATAAAACCAGCACATGTCTGGGAGTGGCTGTGCACACAGGCCTCGCTGTGCTGTCTCTCTGGAGCCATCAGGACACTTGCCTGTCTCTGTCAGTGAGGTCTGGAGCCATCAGGACACTTGCCTGTCTCTGTCAGCGAGGGGGGATGTCCAGCCTGGGGTCGGGTCTCCAGCCCCGTGTGCATGGGGGGCCATGAGAGGCCCTGGCCTTGCAGGAGCAGAGGAGGGGCAGATGGTCACGCGTGGGCTGTCCCCTGGATGGACACCATCCACCATCCTGCCTGTTTATTCTCCCTGTCCCTGCCCGTTGGGGTCCAGCTGCTCACAGAGGTTGAGATGCCAAGGCAGAGCTCCCCATTGCAGAGCATCCCGCACTCCAGAGCCGTCACTTCGCCGCAGAAAACAGTCTGGGAAAAAAACCCCCACGATCAGCGAACTTGCAGCAGAATTTCCTTAGGCAGGAAGCACCGGGATCTCCGCGCTCGGTGTCGCCGGGGGCAGGACAGGGCAGGAGGAGCGGAGGGTGATGCATGGCCCTTCCTCAGGGCACAGCGGCCGTGCGCTGCTGCCAGCAGGTAACAGCACCTCCGGGGACAGCCGGCAGAGCCAGAAATAGCACGAGGGGCACGAGTGAGCCGCGTCCGGGGGAGGCTGGGGCGGTTTCAGCCGCCGCTTGACACGGCCATTAATAACAGCAGGGCAGAGCCGGAGCCAGCAGCAGCCGAGCGCCGCCGCGGGCACATGGGGGCTGCTGCCGGCGGAGGAGCCGCTCGCTCGGCCCGGGGGATGCAGCTCGGGGGCCGCGGTTGGTAGGTGTTACGAGCCAAGGGTGCAGCTGAGGGCCGGAGCCGGGGCTGGGCAGGATCCGGCTCAGGCTGAGGGAGCGGCGCGGGGTGCCAGGAGCGCTGGTGTCCTTGGGGATCCAAGGCTCCCTGCCCTGCTCTCTCCTGGGGAACTGTGGCTCCTGCACGGCTCATTTGCCACCAGGCTGGGCTTGAGGGTTGGTAGGGGGCATCCAGGGAGAGCGAACGGGCATTTGTACTGCGGGGATGTTTTGAGGTTCCCCCTCAAATTTGGGCTGTGCTCGGCTGTGCCGTCGGCAGCAGCTGGCTCTTGCTGTCGGATCAGCATTGCAATGTGCCCACAATGTGGATTTTCTGCTCCGGGACTTTTGCAGCATTTTGGATACCATCTCAGAACTGGCGCTGGGGACCAACCAGCAGGTTCAGGCTGGAATTGCAGCCGTGGCATGCTCGGAGTCTCGCTGGGGATGGAGGGCCCCGGGCAGGGATGGGCTGGGATGCGGGGCTGGGGCTGGCAGCCCGGGCTGTGGCGAGCCCCTGGTGGCGGCGTTGGGAGGGGTCGGTCCCGGTTTGGGGCTGACACCGTGAGCAGGTGCTGACACCGAGATGCCGGGTGGGAGCCGAGCCTGCAGCCGAGCTCCTCTCCCCGGGCCGCTGCCCTCGGGTGGGCTCCGGGAGCGGCCTCGGGGCCGCAGGGCTGGGGCTGGACTGAGCCCTGCGCTCAGCGACCCCCGGGAACGCAGGGATGGGGATCGGGGTTTGGGCAGGTGTTGGGGAAGATGGAACAGGAAAGTCTTATAAATATGATTGCCTGGCTAAAGATTTTGAGAATATGGAAACTATAAGCGAGATTGAAATGAAAGCAAGCTTTGAGATCCCTCAGTTACTGAACAACTGGAAAACAATGGTGGGGCCAGCTGAAGGTAATCCCCTTTTGATGGAACAACACCCTCTGCCTGCAGACAGGCCCAAGGGTCAGAGCAGACCCTACAGCTTGGCAGAAGGGGCCCAAAGAGGAGTTTTTAGGGTTTAAAATGTAGCATAGTATGGTAATGTAATGATTCTTATGGGCTGTATGTAAATGCTATAGGATTTGTATCTTGTACTAGATTGGTTAGTGAGAATCAGAATATTCAACACAGAAGATTTATTGTATTGTAATGGGAACCTCATTCTCTTAAGCTTTTGCTCTCTTACCCTCTTACTCTCTCACCCTCTCATCCTTTCTCCCCCTCTCTTCTTTGGGGCCTGCTCCAGCTGTGTTTGGCAGCTCCCAGCAGGGCCCTGCACCCAGGCCCTTTGCAATAAACCCCAAGTTCCAGACCTGGCTGCAGAGATCTCTGGTCTCCGTCCCTCCCGACACTCCTACAGGCAGGGATCCCCCCGTGCCTCCTCCCCGAGGGGATCTTCTCCTGCCAGGCTTGTCCTGCCCGGGCTCTGAGGCAGCCCCCGGGTGGGTTTTTGGGGTGGGACAAACATCACCCCCATCTCCCATCTGCACCTCCACCCTCCCTGCCCTGCCCCGGGCGCTGCTGCTCGGCTCAGACACCCACAGCTGCTTTTGCTGTTCCGCTAATTGCCCGGGATCAATTATTCATTGTGCAGTAATGAAGCAGGGAGAGCGTAGAAAACCCGGCTGAGCAGCGAGCCCTGGGCTCTGGCCGGCCTCACTGGGTGAGGAGCAGAGCTCGGGGAATGCTCCTTGTGAGCACTTTCACAATGACTCCCACGAAGACTTTCTCACCTGCTTTGCATTTCTGGCTTTGCTTTCTTCCCCTCAGCCCCTCATCTAAAGCTGTGCTTTAGATGCTGTTCCCTGTAGCTGGGAGCTTCCTGGGTTCTTAGAAGTCACTTTTAAATCCTGGGATGCTCAACAGCCTTTCACAGGAAGTTTCGATGTGGTGGATCTGGGCACAGTTTGTCCCATGCTAAGAAACCAAATTGAAAAATATTTTCCTTCTGCTTTAGGAAAGATCTACTTTGGAAAGATTGGTTTTCCTGCATGATGTGGGTGCTCTTTTTTGCATCAGCTGCAATCCGGCTGGGGTGGGGTGGGATGTTGCCTCCAGCACAGGGAACCCACTGCCGCCTGCAGCTCTCCCAAAATTACCTTGGTCTCATTGCCATGGAGTTAAATGCTTCTGGGGACAGGTGAGGCATCTCAGAACAAAGGTCTTTGAAGGGCAGCAGGAGCCAGAGAGGGACACAGGGAGGATGGAGCTGCCATGGCTGGGGACAGCCAAGATTGGCTCCTCCTGCAGTGTCCCAGGAGGTCCATCCACCCCTCCTGGGTGAGAGCACGGCTGCAGCAGCACATCCCTTGCTCTCCTGCTACATCCACGTCCAACAGCCTGCAGGGACTTCCCTGCTTTTCCCAATGGTTTTGGCTGAGGAGATAGCTGGGTGCAGGGCAGCTCTCTGAGCTGTGTTTTGCCTCCTCTTCCTCAGCATCACTACAAAAGAAAGAGAAAACCTGAGCATCCCCATCAGGAGCCAGGAAAGGCTCAATTAAATATCCCCATGGCCAGGCATTCCTTGGGCCACAGTGGCTCCATGACTGAGAGGAGCAGAGGCTTTGAAATGAAAAGCTGAGAGCCTCAAAAATAAATTCCCTGACCTCCCCTTGCTGGGGATTCCAGGGAATGCCACCTGTGCCAGCACTTCTGGCTGTGGGCCACCAGCAAGGCCACATTATTTAAAGAAATGCTGGAGAAGTTGAGATTGTGCTGGCACTCATTGAAACTTTCTCTGCTGGTGAGATGGAACAGTCCTGGATGTGAGCAGCAGCTCAGAAAAACCTGCTTGAGGTACAGACCAAGGAGGATTTTCGGTTCTTGTGCCCTGTCTTGGTTTCAATGAAACTTTAAAAACTTGAAAAAAACTAATTTTTGAGATTTTTGAGATGTCAAAGAGAACCCAGTGAGTGGGTAACAGGTGCAAGGTTTGAGGATGTTGGAGCAGGCAGGGCAGTGTTGGCTTTTTTTTGGAGTGTGTTGATATTTGCTCAATGAGGAGATCATTCTCAGGAACTCTCTTGCTGTTGCTCTGCTCTCAGACCTATCATCCTCCTTCCCTAAAATGACCCCAGAGAGCCATCCTGGGCTTT
This sequence comes from Emberiza elegans, assembly GCA_024865655.1. Lineage (NCBI taxonomy): Eukaryota > Metazoa > Chordata > Aves > Passeriformes > Fringillidae > Emberiza > Emberiza elegans. The sequence continues at coordinate 67,959,255 of JALJVW010000184.1, read as the reverse complement.
GGAGGCAGCTCTTGCTTCTGCTTTCTCTTCCCCTTCTCAGGAAATGCTGCCTTGGCCTCTCAGTCTGAGACAGAAACTGGAAGAGTGAAGTGTGAGATCCTCCAGGGAGGATGGAGTAAATCCCCTCAGCCCCTGGTGCAGACAGGGAAATCCAGAGGCTGGGAATGGCAAAACCACCTTGTTGGGTGCAGGGGAGGGTGCAGGTGGTGAAAAAAAGGGAAATCTGCATGTGGAGGTCAGGGACACCCAGATGCTGAGAGCAGTGAGGCCAAGGCATTGGGAATGGAGGAATCCAGATGTTGGCTGCTGGCTCCTGAGCTGGCGCAGTGAGAGCAGGGGACGTTTTGGGAGAGTCTCTGAGGTGGAAGGACAGCACCTCCCGCAGCCAGCACCAGCCATGAGAAGGTGTCACCGCCCTCAGGTACTGGAGAAGCTGCTCAGTGGCTCCAGGGAGTGCTCAGAGCCCCTGCCAGGGCCTAAAGGGGCTCCAGGAGAGCTGGAGAGGGAAATTGGACAAGGGCCTGGAGTGACAGGGCACAGGGAATGGCTCCCACTGCCAGAGGGCAGGGTTAGGTGGGATTCTTGGAAGGAATTCCTGGCTGTGAGGGTGGGCAGGCCCTGGCACAGGGTGCCCAGAGCAGCTGGGGCTGCCCCTGGATCCCTGGCAGTGCCCAAGGCCAGGCTGGGCAGGGCTGGGAGCAGCCTGGGACAGTGAACCCCATGGAAGAGGGGGGGATAAGATGGGCTTTAGGTCTCTTCCAACCCAAACCATCCTGTGAGCCTGTGAAACCTGGTCACATCCCCATCCTTGAGGTCCCAAGTCAGATTTGGGCAGCAAGGTGGCCTTGGCTGATGAAGTGCTGCTGAAGTCCCAGCCAGGAGCAGGTCTGTGGGCTGGCAGTGATGGCATTGCTGCCTCTCCCCAGCCCGGGTGATGCTGAGCAGAGCTCAGCCCTGTGCAGACAGCATTTCACAGCCCTGGTGATGCTCTCAGCCCGAGATGGAACCGACCCTGGCTCGTGGTGAGGCTGCTGCTCATCCCCTCCATGCCAGAGAAGAGCAGCAGAGGCTCTGATTGAATTAGTGCAAGGATTTAATTTAATCCCCAAATGTCTCTCGTTTTAAAGGAGCCTGTTCATTTCCTTCTAGGACCTTATCAGATGCAGGCACCCAGCACTGTGAGCAGGACAGGGCAGATAGGCAGTGTTGGGGGAGGGCTTTGTGGGGACTGACTCGAGGGCTGTGTGGGTTTTTCCTCTAATTATCTCATGAGATAATGATGACAGTGATTGCAAGACAAATAAAACATCAGCAGCATCATTGAGGCACAGGCTGGTGCGAATGGGCAGCCTGGCAGGGCAGGGCAGGGAACATTCCCTTCCTACAGGGAATTAATGAGCAATTTCACCCCAAGGCTGGGGTGAGGGAGCATTTGCTTTGTGCCTGACACCAAATCCAGCTGTTTCATGGACAGAGCGATGCCATGAAGGGACCAAGCACAACGTGGCCTCTGAATTTGTCTTCTGACTCACTGGGGGAGTTCAGGTGATGCTGGGTGGGATAGAGCTGCTGCTCTCTGTGCCACAGGTGACACAGGGACCCTTTGGGTGTGACAAACCAGGACAAGGCACAGCTGGACACGTGTGGGCTCCTGCCCAGCTGGCTGTGGCACTGAGCTCCAGCATCCTCCTGGAAACCTGCCCAGCACTTTGCCCCCTGAGCTCAGGCTGGGAGGTGTCTGTGCTGTCCCCTCTGTGCACAGGGGGCTCACACCCCCCACCCCGGGGTGTTTCCTGGAGGTGACAGCAGCTTCTGCAGCCCAACATCTGCACACAGCTGCCTGGGGATGCCCAGGATATCCCTCTGTGCTCTGGGGGATGAGGGGTGTCCCCTGCAGGGTGGCTCTCCCAGGGGTGCTGTCACAGGCTGGAACCTCCACGGGGGTGGAACCTCTGTCCACATCTTCCCAATGGGATGTGAGGCTGGATGGGCTCACTCCCGGGGCTGCTGCCCTTTTTGAAGCTGAAGTCAGGGTGTCTTTGTTAAGTCCAGCTTTTTGGTGTCACTGCGTTTGTGAAAATGCTTGGTTCTCAGCTGGGGATTCAGCGACTTCTTTTCTGGGTGATTTGTTAGCTGGGAGTGGTCCTGGGAATAGTCCCTGCCCCAGAACCTGTGTAGGAGGAAATTGCTTCTTATAGAGAGGATTTTCTCTCCTTTGGTCTTTTTTTTCCCTGCTGGGCTGGTTTTGCCCCTTTGGCTTAGATATAAAAATCACACAGGACCCTGCTCTGGCAAGGGAGGGCTCATCAGAGGCTCCCCCTGCTCACAAAAACAACCTTGGAGGTTCTTTCCCTTGGACTTTTCCCTTTGAAAGGACAGAGCTTGCTCAGGCCTTCCCCAAAAGGCAAAGAAACCTGGACAAACCATCCCCAAAGGCACAAATCCCCGGCAGGGGCTGGCAGGAGTGGCTGTGGTTTTGCAGGGCTTGCCCAGAGCCTCGGGCTGAGCCGGGGCAATGCAGGGATGGGCAGAGCCCGGTGCTTCCCCTGGCCTCCGGTGATACCGCGGTGCAGGAGGGGCCAGAGCTGCCGGAGGAGCTGCTGGGGGATCCCTGCAGGGCAGCAGCTCCAGCAAACATCAGGGTGAGGATGCTGGAGCCCCGCTGGCACCCTGGGATTCCTCAGAACCCTCCGGTGCTACCGGGAGCTGAGCGCCACCACCCCACTCCTGCCAGCTGGGAGCCTGGTGTTCCAGGGCTCAGGAGCAGGACTGGCTGCAGACAGCAAAGGGTGACTTGGGGACGATGCCATCCCACCCCGCCAGAGCACTGTTAGCATTGTACAAATCAGTGCCAGCCTTGTAGGTGGGGTGTGAGCAGGTGAAAGGCTCCTCAGGAAGGTGTCAGAGAGATCTGGGGTGCTTCTGCTTTCATCCTTCTTTATCTTCTCCTCTGGCAGATGCTGGAGACGGACGCCGAGAAGCCGGGGCCGATGCCCTCGGAGGATGGGAAGGCAGCAGTGGGTGATGCCCCTCTGGCTGCCAAGGCAGCAGCTCTGGCCGAGCCTTGGGACGCTCTGGGGGCCACCCAGGCTCCTCTCCCGGCGGAAAAGCAGCCGGTGGCCACGGCAAAGGGAGAGGAGCAGCCCAGCTCCCTGCCCGCCTTTGTCATCCCCGAGCTGCGGCTGGACAGCACCTTCAGCCAGAGCGCCGCGGGCACGGGCGGCGCCACGGACGCCGAGGACGAGGAGGAGGAGGATGAGGAGGAAGATGAGGACGAGGAGGACGAAGAGGAGGACGAGGAGGGGGGGGACAGTGACGAGCAGTACCTGGAGAGGAACGAGCTGAAGCGCAGCAGCATGATCGAGACGGGCGGGCAGCCCGGCTACACCCTGAGCGTGCAGGGCTCGCTGCGGCGCCGCACGCACAGCGAGGGCAGCCTCCTGCAGGAGACCAAGGGCCACTGCTTCACCTCCGACACCACCCTGCACTGCCCCGACGGCCAGGGCACCGCCGCACGCTGGGCCCTGCCCTCCCCCAGGACCCTCAAGAAGGAGCTGGTCAAGAACGGCGGCTCCATCCACCAGCTGACGCTGCTCTTCTCGGGCCACAGGAAGGTACGAGAGCCACGGCTGGCCGTGTGCTGGGACAGCTCCTGGGCTGCAGGTGTCCTGCCATGTGGGCCCTGTCTCCACAGCCATGGCAAAGCTCCCTCCTGAGCGCTCAGGAGGGTCCCTGCCCCTGGCAGCCAGCTCTGGAGGTGCCAGCAGCTGGGCATGGTGCCCAGAGCAGCGTGCTGGGGCTGTGGGTGGCACTGCCACCCTGCACCCACGCCTGCAGGGGACATGGCCTGGGCAGCGCTGTCTGCTGGGACTGCTGGTGGCAGAGGTGCCCCTGGGCATCTGGGATTGCACAGGGCTGCTCCCAGCAGCAGTGGGGAGAGTCCCTGGTGACAGTCCCCAGTGTGACCCTCTGCCCCACCAGCCTTCTTCAGGGCTTTGGCCACTGTGGGGTCCATCTCATGCAGAAGCTGTGCCCAGCAGAGATGTGTGGCCCCACCTGTGCTGCAGGAGGAGCAGCAGAGGCTGTGCTGAGGCAGCTCTGCCCTGTTCCCACTGCCCTGTTTCCACTCTCCCATTCCCACTGCCCCATTCCCATTGCCCTATTCCCACTGCCCCATTCTCACTGGCCTGTTCCCATTCCCCTGTTCCCATTGCCCTGTCCCCACTGCCCCATTCTCACTGCCCCGTTCCCATTCTCCTGTTCCTATTCCCCATTCCCACTGCCCTATTCCCACTGCCCCGTTCCCACTGCCCCAGTTCCCATTCCCCGTTCCCACTGCCCTGTCCCCACTGCCCCATTCCCACCATGCTCCCATTGTCCCGTTCCCCTTGCCCTGCCTCTCCAGCTGCCTGTGGAGGGAGTGCAGCAGTCAGGGAAGGCAGACATGGGGCTGAGCCACTGTGGGATTGTAGCCCCTGCCGACACTTTGGGAGCACTTTCATTGGTCTGTGCCCTTGAATAGTTCAATGAAAACCTCCCAGCTTTTTGGAGCAGGACACTGATGTACAATTCCCACAGGGAATTCCCCACCAAGCTGTCAAGCACTGCCAACACCTGCACGCAGCTGCAGGGCCTTGCTGCAGGGCCATCACATCCATCAGCCTTGGTTGTTTTCCCATCTGGGAGTGTTCCAGAGGGGCTCATCCCCCCACAGCCTCTTTTAACACCGTCGTGCCCGGTGTCCCTCCCTGTGCCCCCTTCGCGCGGTGGGTTTGGAGCTGGATGTTTTATCGGGCACGGTGGGGAGCGCTGGGGCTCCTCGGGAGAGCTCTGCCGCTGCCTTTTGTCCCCGAGCGCGGAGCCCGTCCGGACAATGGCAGGAAGCCGCGGCCAGCCCGTCTGCCGGGGCCGGAGCGGCCCGGGGAAGGCGCTCGGCGAGGGCCGCATTGTTCAGGCCCGATAAACTCCGGAAAGCCGCGCCGGAATGGAAGGAAATGTCCGGAACGCCGGGGCTGAGCGCAGGGTTCCCACGGCCCGGCCGCGGGGGATGAGCCTGGAAAGCGCCCGGCGGCCCCGGGGCTCCTGAAACACCCCATGGCCAAGGCGGGCCCCGAGTGCCACCGTGTCCCCTCGGTGCCATCAGGCCCCGCAGTGGCACAGTGCTCCCTGCGCTCCCCGAGGCCCCACATCACCCAGCCCAGGCCATTGCCCTGGTTCCAGTCGCTCCCAGTATGATCCCAGTGACCCCCAGTCTCACTCAGTGTATCCCAGTTGCCCCCAGCATGCTCCCAGTCCTCCCACTTACTCCCAGTTCCTCCCATGATTCCAGCTGCCCACAGCTACTCAGAGTCACCATCAGTGCAGTTCCAGTTGCTCCCAATATATCCCAGTTTTCCCCAACATGGTCCAAACTGCCCTCAGCATGCTCCTGGTCACTCCCTGTATGATCCCAGTCCCCCTCAGTGGCATCCCAGTTCCACCCAGTATGATCCCAGTTGCACCCAGTCACCCTTAGTACAGTCCCTCTCACTGCCAGTATGATATCAGTGGCCCCCAGTATAGACACAGTCACTCCCAGTTGCCCCCAGTATGGTCCCAGCTGTTCCCAATGTTGTCCCCTCCAGTATGGTTACAGACACTCCCAGTAGATCCCAGTTGTCCCCAGCATGCTCATTCCCAGTCACCCCAGGTTCCCCAGCATGGTTACAGTTGCCCCCAGGAGGACCTCTCTCATTCCCAGTAGATCCCAGTAGCCCCCAGCATGCTCATTCCCAGTCACCCCAGCATGGTTCCCCCCGGGGTTGGGATGCAGGGCTGCCCGTGAGCATCTGCAGCGTGCAGGGATGGATGGATGGAATGCTAAAGCCCCCGGACCACGGTGATCCCGCGGCTCTCCCTGCCCGGAGCCAGGCTTTGTGGCTCTGCTGGGGCTGCCCGGAGCTCACGGCACGTCCCAGATCCTCTTGGTTTGTCCAGGCTGCCTGGAGCAGTGGTCAGAGAGGAGACTTGGAAACTGCAATTATATGATTCAATTATAGGTGAACTGCTCTGATTTCTCCTGTCTGGGGACTGCTGGGAGCTCCTGACTGATTTTGGGTGCCCAGCCCGGTTCTGGGGGGCTCTGTGGGCAGTGGCAGGATCCCTGTGCCCACTCAGCAGCAGGAGTGGGGATTGAATGTCCTCCCTGTAGGAGGTTCCACTGTCAGCACCTTGAACCTGGAGGGTACCTGGGCCAGCAGCCCTGGGGTCTCTTTGGACGCTCCAGGAGCACCACGGGCTGAAGGTGGCAGAGGATGAGCGAGGGCAGGGAGGTTCCTGTATCAGGAGCTTGTCCTGTGTCGTGTCCATGCTGAGGAAGGGGCCCTGTGGGTGCTGTGGGACTGGGCTGTGGCTGTGGGCGTGTGGGGATGCTGGCCCTGCTGGCTGGTGACACAGAGTGACACTGTGGACATGTCCTGGTGTGATGACAGACACTGTTCTTCTGTTCCCCCCAGCTGAGTGGAGCAGACCCTGAGTGCAGCTGTGACGAAGGGGACGAGACCTCCCACAAGAAACGCAGCAAGAGCCTGTGAGTGTCACACTGGGGGTGGCATCGGGGGTGCCAGGGCTGTCTGTGGGGTCAGACACCTCGGCCTAGCCCTGCTGGCACCAGGAGCCCTCAGGATCCCTGACTTTTTCCAGCAGCAAAGCCACGAGCTGGGCTCTCAGTTCAGATGGAATTGGAATTGTTTCCAGGGAGGGTGCAGGGTGTGCGGGGGGCACTGCCCAGCCCAGATGGGAGAGCCCCTTCCCACCGAGCCCGGGCAGGGTGAAGACACCGGCTCGGGTTCAGGGAGAGGACACGGAAGCGCTGAAATCTGAGCTGGGGGCCTCCTTGCCGCTGGCCCCATGCCGGGAGGAGCAATGGGGAGGTGGGATGGGGAGGGTCAGGCTCAGCCCTCGCGGCACATCCGCGGCAGCGCGGTGGGAGCGGGGACCCCCGAGGGACAGCGGCAGCTCTGCTGCCCCCGGTAAGGCTTCGGGGTGCCAAAAAGTGGGTGCGAGCAAGGACAAGGCAGCCGTGGCCTTTGCTGTCCTCAGACACAGCTGCAGCTGAGGGGGGCAGAGGCACCAGTGAGGCAGTGCGGGAGCGAACGGCTCTGGACGCGGGTCCGGCCGGTGCCGGGGGTGCCCCGGGCCGTGTGCCCCGTGCCCTGCGCCACGTGTGGCAGCTGCCCTGCTCCCATCACCTGCACCCTGTGCCGGGCCACCGGAGCAGCCACACGTGCTTGGAGCGGCTCGGGCTGCGGCTGTGCCAGCGAGCGGCACTGTCGGCCCGCGCTGCCGCATCGCTGCCGCCTATTTTTAGCTCTTTTTTATTATTTCCCCCCCACCCCAGCGCTGGAAATGAAAACGAAGCCCTTGGAGCAGGGACGGCCCCCCGGCCGCGGGGGGAGCGGGGCTGGCGGGGGAGGCTGGGCCCCCCCCGGGCCAGGGGCGGTTGCGGAGAGGCTCCGCTCACCTTGAGCGGCGGGGGATGCTCGGGGGATGATGCTCCGGGGAGCCTTGGCAGCGCCATTGGCTGCGCTCCGCCGGCCCCGGCACTATTTATGGGCCGGGGGCCGCGGGGCCGCACTGCTCCTGTCCCGGCACACGCTGCCGGCCTCCATGTACCACGCCATGGTGGACTTTTCCGAAAAATACCTGGAAAGGTAGGACACACAGCGTCCTGCGAGGAGGGGAGATGTGCTGCCCCGGGGATGGTTTGGAAGCAGCGTGGGGTGATGGTGCTGGGCCTCATGGTCATGCTGGGGTGCTGGGACAGATCAATGTATAGAGGCAACTCCGCAGTGAAATCAGCAATTATTTTTGGAATTATTTTTGCTGGGCCATTTATTGTGCAGTGTGGCTGCAGCTGGGGGCTGTGCTGCCCGTGGCTGTCACAGCCTGGGTCGGTGCCTCTCCTTCTGTGCAAGAGGAGCTGCATGTGGAAGTTGGGGAGCTTCCTTAGGAGGTGTTTTCCTGGTGTGTTCCAGCTGGAAAATCCACCCGGGAGCCAGGATCACCTGCCTGGTGTGTTCCAGCTGGAAAATCCACCCAGAAGCCAGGATCACCTGCCTGGTGTGTTCCAGCTGAAAAATCCACCCGGGAGCCAGGATCACCTGCCTGGTGTGTTCCGGCTGGCCTGGTGCCAAGGGCTGTGCCGTGGGGGTGACCCTCGTGTGTCACACAAGGGGTGTTCAGTGCTCTGCCAGCCCCGCCAGGTGCCCACCGCTGCCCTGCCAGACTGGGAGCACTGCTGGAATTGCTGCTCCAGGCTGTGTGGAGGGCTCGTCCCGTGCGCTGGCGGTCCCGGCTGCCGGCGGCGCTGGTGGTGCAGCGATGGGATGGAGATGCTGTTTGGAGCGTGAGGCTCCGTGTTTGGATCTGCTTTTCCCACGTTAGCGGGTGCGTGGCAGCAGCGGGATGTGCTCCTGCTGGGATCACAGCCCAGAGGGTGTGAAGGCAGTGAAAGTGTCCTTGAGGGTATGGATGGCACCAGGGACTGGGGGGAGTGATTGCCCTCTACAATCATTCTGTGGCTCATTGGACTGAGCCCTGGGGTTGTTCCACCCTCCTGGGATGGGAGAGAGCTGTGGGTCTGGAGAACATCACCTGGGGTAGGTAGGGTGGTGCATCCATGCCCTGAATCCTGTCCCCCTCGTGTGCCTGGGCATGGTTGGCCAGGTAGAGGTGGCTTCTCAGAGCATCCTTGTTGTGCTACCTGTGGCAGATCCTGTAACGTTAAATTTGCAGTATCAGAAAAAGCAAGAAGTGGAAACTGAAGCTGCTTGCCTGATGAGATGTTGTCAGATAAGGAGCTTCAGGTTTAGGGGGCAGAGTCCATGTGTGTTGAGAAAAGATTGATGCTCTTAAGTTTTGATAAATACATTATACCCACAGGCAGTGAAACACTGTCTATGTGCACTTTATGATGAGATCGAGGAGAGGTATTTTAAATGGAAGAAATTAAAAACACAGATGGAAGCTGTAATTCTTTCCAGTTAGAAGCGTTCCAGCCACATGTAATTAAGATAGCAATATACTTGCTTTTTAACGAGTGGCAGATCAGTGCCATTGGCAGAAGACTGCCAGAAAAGGGAATGAGAAGCGAGGCCCAAGCGCTGGATCTCGTCACTGCTGCATTTTTGGGGTTTTTGGGGGCGCTCGGTCCCGGTCCCCGTGGCGTCCGGGTGCAGTGACCGCGCGGTGCCACGCGGGGGCAGCACCGCCCGTCCCATCCCTGCCCGATGGGGGGGGGGGGCTCCTTTTCCCACGGCGCTTCCCAAAAATCCGCACAGCTTCGTGCGACTGGAGCTCCCCGGGGCAACCGCGACCCCACGGCCGTGTGTCCCTTAGTCTGTCTGTCCAGGGATGCTGGAGCGGGGGGACCCGTGCGCGGGTGACAGAGTGGGGTGTCTTTGCCCAGTGCCCTGCGCTGCCAATCCCGACCACCCCCTTAGGGAAATGTCCCCAGGCCGTGTCCCGCACGGGCTGCCACCGCAGGCGTGTGAGCACCCGTGGGGTGTGCGTGTGTGGGTGCCCACGCAGGGGGGACACGGGGCAGCGCGGTCCCCGCTCTGCTCCTCAGCCGCTCCGCCCCGCCGCCGGCCCCGCTGCCTTCGCCGCGCTCTATAAATAACCCTCGTAAATCCTCGCCGTGATTATTTTTCCCCGCCGTCTCTTGAAAGGCCCCACTATCCGCCTCGGCGCTGATTTTTCCACCTTTCCTCAAGTTTCCCCAGCAACGGCAGAGCCGTCCCAGGCAGCGGCGGGGCTGACACAGCCTTTACTCACTCGCTCACGCTCCCGGGCCGCCCCACGGCCATTTAAAGCTCTCCGTGCCGCGCCCTCCCACTTCCCGTTCGCGCTGGAGCGCGGCCGGAGCGCGGCTCGGGCAGAGCGTCCCCGCCGCCGTCCCCGCCGCCGTCCCCCCGCCGTCCCCGCCGCCGTCCCCGCTGCCGTCCCCGCTGCCATGCCCTTCTTCCGCGACCTGTCCAAGCCGCAGCCGCTGGAGTTCCACGCGGAGATGCTGCTGGCGGTGCAGCGGCCGCACACGGGCAGCCTGCAGCGCCGGCACACCATGAAGGAGTAGGTGCTGGTGGGCGAGGGGCGCAGGGACCCGCGGGGCCGGGGGTCCGCTCGCCCGCCCGCTCACGCTCGCTCTTCTCCCTAGAGCCAAGGATATGAAGAACCGCCTGGGGATTTTCCGGCGGCGGAACGAGTCCCCGGGAGCCAACCCCTCCGGCAAGCTGGACAAAGTGCTCAAATCGCTCAAGTAGGTGCTGCGAGCGGGCGGCGCGGGGATGGGGACCGTGGGTTTGGGGACCGTGGGGGCCTGGACACCGCGGGGGCTTGGGGACAAGCTGTGGTCTGGAGCCCCTCACCTCCAGGGAAGCTGTGTTCACCCCGTTTGGGGAAGCTGTGGACAAAGTTTTTGTGTCTAGAGGAGCATTTAAAAAATATTTTTTTGGCTGGAAATCTCCTCGTGGAGGGTGAGAGATGCTGTCTGCACAGTGGCACCGCAGCAGCTTGGGCTGGAAATTTACCTGACAGCAGCGTTCTCCCAGCGCCTGTCTATGGAACTTTAACTGGCCAGAGGATGGTTTGAAAAACCACTTTGCTCTGGAGATGCTCCAGCAGCTGGAGACAAGCCCTCCCTGCTCTTGCTCCTGGCAGCTTCTCTGGCTGCTTGAATGGGGCAGCTGAAATCCCACTTTTCCACAACTCTGCATCACCCAGGGCTTCTCCAGTTCTTCCTCAGACACCCCAAGCACCACAGCTGCCTGCACAGACCCCCTGGCGCTGGATTTTCTTCCTGCCAGCCTGAAGGCAGCGGTTTCCTTTTGGCAGAGCTGCTGTGGTGCTGCCTGGCGCAGAGCCTGGCTCTGCCTTCAGCTGCTCTGCCAGTCCAGGACCAAGGTGGGAGCCAGGGCCAGCCCCTCAGGCACACAGCATGGCTTTATCCTCTGGAAACATTTAGCAGGAGCTGATCTGGGAGCTGGGAGCAGCTGTGCTGGCCTCACAGCCTGGCTTTTAATCCACTGGAAATGTTTAGCAGGCAGCACAAGCAGCTTTTGCTGCGGAGCTTTGCCAACGTGCCGTCCTCTCTCCACAGGCCCACTCCCGAGGAAGCGCTCAAATGGGGGGACTCCCTGGAGAAGCTGCTGCTGCACAAATGTGAGTGTGTGTCCATCCCTTCCCTTGCGTTTGCCGCCAGGGGAATATCCAGACACGTGCCTGGATAAAGCTGGGATTTCCTCTGTTAATCCCTTCCGGTGTTTGGGGATGCACAAAGCAAAATTAGCCTCTCCCTTGTCTGCCCCCCTGCTCCTGCCCGGCCCAGGAGGGATCTTGGGGGCAGGGGCCAGGGAGAGCTTCAGGTCAGGGAGGGCTTCAGGTCAGGGAGGGCTTCAGGTCGGGGCTGCAGCCCCAGCCTGGGGAGGAGGAGGCAGGGATCCATGGCTGTGCCCAGTCTGGGGCTGTGCAGAGGGACTGTGGGGCAGGAGCTGCTTTAGAACATCCTGAGCATGCAGGACAGCCCTTCTCAGGCACCCCATCCTACACCCGGCCCAGGGCATGGCCTGGGGGCCCTGTCCCCACTCCAGCCCAGCCTCCCTTCTGGCTCTGGGTGCTGCAGCCAGGCTGGGGATGGGGATTCAGCGCCTGGATGGGCTGTGCTGCCCTGGCAGCGCCATCGCTGCTTGTTTGCACAAGGGGCTTTTTGGGCAGTGCAGGGAGGTGCTTTGGGCTGCATCTCTGCCAGAGCTGAGGCTGCTGTGGGGCTGAGGCTCCTGTGGGGCTGCTCCCTGGCTGTGGGCAGGAGTAGAGCCACATCCCTGTCTCCCACAGATGGGCTCGCTGCCTTCAGGGCCTTCCTGCGCACCGAGTTCAGCGAGGAGAACCTGGAGTTCTGGCTGGCCTGTGAGGAGTTCAAGAAGATCAAATCCCAGTCCAAGATGGTGTCCAAGGCCAAGAAGATCTTCGCTGAGTACATTGCCATCCAGTCCTGCAAGGAGGTGAGGGCTGGCTCCCACACTGGCGTGCGGCTCCTGGCGCGGTGGCTGCCTGGGGAGCTGCTCACCAGCCCTGGTTCCTCTGCCCACAGGTGAACCTGGACTCCTACACGCGGGAGCACACCAAGGAGAACCTGCAGAACATCACCCGCAGCTGCTTTGACCTGGCACAGAAGAGGATTTACGGGCTCATGGAGAAGGACTCGTACCCCCGCTTCCTCCGCTCCGACCTCTACTTGGACATAATCAACCAGAAGAAGGGCAGCTCCCCACTGTAGGCCCAAGGACTGTCTGGGGCAGGCTGGGAGCTGTGTGTTTACATGGAATTGGGCAGTGGAGGCCTTCCCAGGAGCTGGCGGGAGCTCGCTGTGCTGCTCGTGCCCCGGGCCACATGGACAGGGGGCAGCTGAAGGCACCGAGCCGGGGCTGAGGGCACCATGGCCGGGCAGGCTGGCACTGCTGCAGCCCCACCATCGCTGGTACGACGCCTTCGGGGTGGCCCCGGCGTGGATTTAGCCTGGAGGGAAGCTCCCACAAGATACTGTGAAGCACCTGCCCCAGCCAGGAGCGTCGCTGGAAGGTGGAGAGTGAGCCCAGCTCGGCGAGGAGCAGGAGGGGATCTCGTGCAGGGCTCTGGCAAGGGGACAGCAGCACCAACACAGATGTGGTCCTGGATTAAAGCCTTGTGAACTGGAGCAGCCCCAGGATGCTGCTGTGCTTCCCTGTGCCCTGGGGCCTCCCGGCTGCCCCGCAGCAGCTCTGGCAGGAGCTCGGTGCTTCCTTGGCTCGTGGTGGGTCCCCCTGGAGCAGCGAGAGCTGGGCCCTTGCCCTGCGCTGGAGGGTGCAAAGCACCCCCTCCTGCCCTCACCCCTGGTTTATTTATTGCCCTCCTGTAGCTGGACACGTTGCTGTGCGATAGGAAAGCCCTGTGTCCTCCCCGTTCCCAAGTTACAAGTGCAATATTTGTGTGTGTCGCGGCCGAGTTCTCCGGCGGAGCGGATGCCTTTTTCTTTTTGCAGGTGTGTAGATTTTGTAAGGTAGCAGGTTTTGTGTGCCAGACCCATTCCCTGGCAGCGGGCCGCTGGGGGAGCCTGGTGTAAATATCAATTACTGATGCCCTGACGACGGAGGGTTTGGTGATGGAGGAAAGCAGAAAAGCAACTCTGAGCAGCAGCCGCTCTCCTGACTCTGGATAACAATGCTGTGGTTGGGAAGCAGGGGTTCCTGCTGGCCCTGGCAGGGCAGGGTGCACTGCCTGCCTCCCAGTTTACAGTGCAAAGCATCTCTGCAGCTAGAAACAAACCTACATTGTCATGGTCATAGGTAAATAAAAGGAGAATATAATTTCTTGTAGCTGGCTTTTGTTCGTGCCGTGTTTGTCAGCGCTGGCGGAGCCGCGCGGCCCTTGCCTCACGGAGGAGTGTAAAATCCTGTTACTGTGTGCCTAAAGAAGGGAAAATCTGATTCCAGGAACTTCTGAGCTGTTTTTTTATGATGGAGCAGCTGCCAGATGCTCCTGAGGCCGGGTCTGGGTGTAGGAGCAGAGTTTTGCCCAAAGTGAGAGTGTTCCCAAGGACAGTGGTTGCTGTTAAACACAGCAGGGCACAAAGCTCTGAGCAGGGAAAAGCCCAAACACACCAGCGACCTCCTGCAGCTCCAGGTCCCTCTGGGGACACACCAAAAGCAGCAACAAAAAGCTGTTCCAGGTCTGTGCACAGCTGGCAGAGCTACTCCTCCCCAGCACGGGCAGTGCTCTGGTGTGGGATGCAAATATTTTGTGAAGGCTGTTCAGGGTGTGCTTGGTACCCGAAGTGCCAGCTGGTTGTGGTGGGCCTTGGATGGCCCAGGGATGTGACTGGGGTGTCCCAGGGCCGTGCTGGGCTGTGGTGTGGCTGCCCAGGGCTGTGTGGCTGCCCCACCTGAGCACAGCTCTCCCCAGCAGGTACCAGCCCTGGGGAGGCGCCTGTTTTCCCTCTCCAAACAAGCACAGGTGATGCCAGGTGAGGCAAAGCTGAGGGCTCTGCTCAGGGCTTGGCAGGGTCGGTGAGGTGGCTCTGCTGGTGGCTCTCCTGGAGATGCTGCTGGCAGCCCAGGGTCCATGGATGGGGTCCCAGTGGTGACCCAGTCACTGACCCTGGAGCTGCTGGGACCCGGTGGGTGGGGGAACCCTCCCAGCTGCCCCCTCCAGGCCAGCGCCTCCTCTTTCTCCTGGCACTGCCCAGAGCTTTCATCTCCTCTCCTTCCCAGCCAGGAGGGTTTTCTTTGTGTCTGGACTCAACACAGATTTTCTTGCAGCTCCCCCTCTCTCCATCTGCGCTCTCCTGAGCTCCTCACTCCATCCCAAACTGGCAGTGTTAGGAAACTTACAGCAGGGTCCCTTCATTGTCCCATTTTCCATGTCCCCGGGCTCACTGGGACACCCCCAGAGGGTCTGGGCTCGGGGGCTCTGTGGGCATTGGGCACTTCAGTCCCTGCTGTCACCGTCTCCCTGCCCTGGTGCATCCTGTGGTGCTGCTGATGCCCAGGAGCATCCCAACCCCATAACCATGCTGGATTTTGAGCCTAAAACCTGCCTTCCCTCCAGGAATTATCGCAGCCCAGTGAGCCGGGGAGGGCTGGAGCTGCCGTGGGGTGTGTGGGGTGGGAATCTGGTGCTCGGCTTTGATCCCTGCAGGGGACAAAGGCCCCGTGGGGGTGGGGAAATGAGGGCCTGGGGTGACTCCCTGAAAGATGGAATAGCCCTGGGTGAGTGCAGGAGCTGGGTTATTGCTGTAAGAGAATTTATTGCTGGGTTCCAGGCTGGCCTGAGCCACTTGGCAAACGCCATCCCCACGTGCCTGGGGACACTCAGTTCCCTGGAAGGACAGGCTGGGGCAAAGCTGGAAGGGCCACGTGCTTCTCCCTTGTTTTCCTGGGATGGCCAGTGCCCCCTGCACAGGACAGGTCTCAAAATGAACTCAGGTCTCCTCTTGGACTCTGTGGTGACACTGAAGCCACAGCTTTGTCCTGAGTGTGCTGTGGGACAGGAGCTGTGACAGCTTCTCCAAGACTTTGTGCTGCAGAGCAGAAGGCGTGAGCAGCTTGGAGCATCTGCACAGGAACTGCTGAGGGAAGTGAGCCCGTGGAGGGGGTTTGTGCTTGTTTGGTTGGGATGCAGATCCAGCCCAGGTTTATTCTGGGGTTGTTGGCTGGGATGCAGATCCAGCCCAGGTTTGTTGGGCATTATTGGATATTGGTTGGGATGCAGATCCAGCCCAGGTTTGTTGGGGGATGTTGGTTGGGATGCAGATCCAGCCCAGGTTTGTTCTGGGGATGTTGGTTGGGATGCAGATCCAGCCCAGGTTTGTTGGGGGATGTTGGTTGGGATGCAGATCCAGCCCAGGTTTGTTCTGGGGACATTGGTTGGGATGCAGATCCAGCCCAGGTTTGTTCTGGGGACATTGGTTGGGATGCAGATCCAGCCCAGGTTTGTTGGGGGATGTTGGTTGGGATGCAGATCCAGCCCAGGTTTGTTCTGGGGATGTTGGTTGGGATGCAGATCCAGCCCAGGTTTGTTGGGCATTATTGGATATTGGTTGGGATGCAGATCCAGCCCAGGTTTGTTGGGCATTATTGGATATTGGTTGGGATGCAGATCCATCCCCACTGCCCTGAGGGGACACAGGGAGCTCTTAGAGGGACACTGAGCTTACAGCACAGAAGGGGAAGAGAAATGTCCTTCTGTAGCACAAAATCAAATATCCAGGATGAAACCCAGTCATGCCAAGAGAAGAAATTCCTGACTCATCAATGCCAATGCCACAAGCCTGCATGAAAGGAATGGGAATGAGGTATATCCCTAATTGCTAATTTGAGCCACAACCCAACTGGCACTGCTGGAGGGACATTCCCAAGGCAGCAGGGCTGGGATCAGGGGGTCACCTGGATGGGGATGGCCCTGGGGGAGGAGAGGGGACATCACTTGCACTGAAGCCACCCAAGGAGGGTGACAGCAGGAGCTGCTGCCTGTCCTGGGCTCATCCCAAAGATCAGGGATGTGGGGAAGAGCTGCCTGTGGACACCACTGGTGCTGCAGCCAAAGGGAATTTCCCGGTGTGGAAACTGGTGCCTTCCAAAACAGGGAGCATCTTATCTCAGCAGATAACAAGGATTTATCTCTGGGCTAAAAATTAGTGGTTGCTGAGTTGCAAATAGCAGCAGCTCAGCCGTGTTTGTTGTGTGCAAACAGGGCAAAGTCCACCCAGGTGCTCCTTGTTCATCCATGGCACAAAGCTCAGCCAGCTGAAGGCAAAGCTCCCAGGGAAGGGATTGATGTGGGAAAATGGCAATTATCACCAGAAAGAGCTGAAAGCTTCAAAACCTGATGTTTTTGAAGAAGGTAAAATGTCTTAAGGTCCTGGGTTTAACGTGATGGCTCCCTCACACCCTCAGGGATGAGGAGGTTGGGATGAACAAAAAGCACTTGGAGAGGTGGGAAAATGTGTCACCTGTCTCAGGTGGTGGCCTTGACCCTTCAGGTGTCCCTCAGGTCAGTATTGCATCAGCTGTCTGATGTGGCTCACAGCCAGGGATGGCTGCTGGGGTCACCTGTGAGTCACAAAAGCAAAGAAGCTCTGAAGGTGGCAGCTGAAAATGCAGCTCAAGCTGCTGAGCACCTCTGGCCTGAAGA
Source organism: Emberiza elegans (assembly GCA_024865655.1). Taxonomy (NCBI): domain Eukaryota; kingdom Metazoa; phylum Chordata; class Aves; order Passeriformes; family Fringillidae; genus Emberiza; species Emberiza elegans. The sequence continues at coordinate 67,942,551 of JALJVW010000184.1, read as the reverse complement.
TTTATGGGGAGAAGGGAATGAGGAGGGAGAGAAGGGAATGTGGTCATCCCAGGTGAGCACCTGCAGCACTTGGGCTCCTTGCAGCCCCATTCCTGGCTGGAAGGCAGGAGCACAAAGCTTTTCTCTCATTTCTACAGAAACAGAACTTTGCCTTTTTTTGTCCTGTGCCCCAAGACACTCCAGCACTGCCCAGCCTTCACTGGGCTTTTCCAAGGCACCCATCCTGGAGGACAAACCTACCCAAATAATCAGGACTTTCTACTGAGCAAAATCATTCCTTGGACCCCTGATAAGACAAATGTTCTCAGAATAGAAGCAAGGCTGCTTTCCAGCCACAGACTAAACACAGCTCAGCAGTTTGATACTGAAACCACTGACACAAGAATTCCCTGCCTGGAGTAAACAGCTGAGCTGCTGTGGCAGTCCCTTCACCCTGAGCTCTAATTTGGGTGCTGAGGTGCCCAGGAGCTGTCTGGAGCACCCAGCTGGCTGCAGGCTGGGGATGCAGGTCAGCCTTGCTCCGGGTTTGTCTGGCATGCCCTGGGTGTGATAAGGGTGCAGATTTTTTGTTTGTCCTTGCTGCTGGTGACCCCGGGGCTGGGCTGGGCTGGGACAGGGGTGCTCAGCTCATTGTCCTGCCCTGGGTGCCACAGATGCCCTTCCAAAGGGACTGGGGCTGGCAGCACCTGTGCCACCAACCTCTGCAGGTGGCATTAACCATGTCACCCCCGAACAATCCAAGGGAGCAAACACAGGGAAAGTAAAAGGCTTCTGAGGTAAAAATAAAACCAGACTCGGAGGTTTCTGTCAAGGACACAAACCCAGCTTGGCTGGGCCAGGGCAGGAAATGCAGTGGTGTTGGAGTCCCCTGAGTGCCTCCAGCTCAGTGGGGAAGCATTGTTGTGGCCCTCTCATTGCTCATTTTCTGATCCTTCCCTGCATGAGGTCATTTTTACCCAGCCCATGCAGCTCCCACGTTCCCCGGAGCTGGGGAGGAAAGCGGATAATGCTGAGTGCAGCCAGCCCCCGGCCTGGGGGGGATGGAGCAAAGCATGGTGGAAAATGCTTTTATTGGCGGCTGAGCAGGGCTGGGACAAGGGAGGGGACGAGGGGAAGCTGCTCCTCAGGGTGACCCCTGCCAGCACCCCCACCCCCTGTGTGCAAGGGGAGAATCCCTAAATCAGCTCCATCCCCCACGGGGCAGATACGGAGCTGATTTTGGGATTCCCACCCTGGGGAAATCTGGGATCCCCCCTTTCCCTGACCCCCGCCCTGGGCAGAGAGGAAGAAGAGCCAAGCAGGAGCAGGTGGGGGCTGTGGATGCAGTGTTTGCACAGGAGCCATTTGCAAGTAATTTCTTGTCCCTTCCTGAACTAATGGGACAATTACTTGGGGCCACACGTGTTTCTCATGGAAAGTTCCACACAGGCCCTGCGTCATCTCCTCAGGGGAGCAGCCCTGCTGGCCCTGACGTGATTTTCTAGACAAAGACAAGCAGGTGAAACTCCTGCTCCTGGGCCTGGGGACAGCTGGGATGTGTCACAGAGCACCAAACAAAGCTCCAGGGCAGAAGGGGCTCAAGAAGGAGCCAAGCAAGCTCTGCTCTGCTCTGGGATGGAGCTGCTGGCCTTGGCACGGGGCTTTTGGATGTGTCCCTCTGACTGTGGGCCCTGTGCCCCCCAGCCCGCTCGGGAGGGGTGTGGAGAAACCAGGGGGAATCCTGCAGGGGCTGCTGAGGTGCAGGGAGGAGAAGGGTGGCATGGAGCAGCGTCCACAGCTTTGGGAGGGACAGCAGGAAAGGTGCAGAGCAGAGCCAGCAGAGCCAAAGTCCTCAGGTGACACAAAAGGGACAGCAGGGGACGGAGCTGGGGACAGCAGGACAGGGGCTCTCGGGGCACAGCAGGAAACACCCCCAGACCAGGAGGGGTCTCATTGCTGGAAGGGCTGCAGGCTTGGCCCCAGTCCCAGATGCCCCCAGGTGCTGGGGACACTCCTGGCCTGTGGCAGGGTGGGGACAGAGGGCCCAGGGATGCAGCCCAGCACTCTGAGGAGCTCTGCATGGCCATGGACAATGTCCCCCAGCACACAAGGATGCGGGACAGAGCTGCTGGAGGCCAAAGGCCTCATGTGAAGGTGAATTTAAGGGAAAAATTAAATTCCATAGTTTGAGTTAATGGTGGACCTGAGGGCAGAGTCCTTCCCTTTGCCCTCCGAGCACTCACGATCTGTTTGGTTGTGGGTAGAAGACGGGAGCTGAGAGCCAGATTTTGGCCTGGGTTGGGCTGTGGGACGGCCCTGTGGAGCTCAGGGTGACATCTCTGCTGTGCCCAGCTGCCCTGTCCCCTGTCACAGCAGCTCATCTCCCTGACTGGTGGCGATTCTGATCTCCACATTGCTGTGTTTTCTACAGATCATTCCCAAAATCTCTTTTTTTGGCCTCCCCAGGCCTGTGCAGGCTGGAGTGTGGATGGGGATCCTGGATGGCTCCTGGAGCTATTGCCCCACGTATTTTATTTAATTTGTCATTTGTACGCAAACAATCCAGTTAATTAACTCGACGCTCTTTCAGGGAGCACAAGTGTTGCCAGAGGTAGGAAGTCTGATAAGTTTGATCCAGCCAATCTTTCCCTTCCTAAAATAAACAATGAGGAAGGAAGTAGGATGGGAGCCCCTGAAAATCACATTTTAAATCGTGTCAGCTTTTATGGCTGAGCCATAAAACCACAGTTCCTGAAGCCCTGGCACGGCATTAATGAGATGATAATTGTGGCCACACTCGTTACTGCAGCTCCATCACAGCCCAGGAATTGGCTCTGGCGGGGAGCAGAGGGGTCCCATGGCTTTTCTGCTCCTCTTCCTCCCCCTGGACCTCCCCACCCTGCCCAGCACTCCCTGCTGGCCCTGCCCACCCCTCCTGAGCGCTGCTCCTGCCGCCTGGGGTGGAAGAGCTGGTGAATCCAGGACTTCCTGTGAGAGATGGGGGAATTCTCACCCTGGCAGTGCTGCAGAGCCCTCCCGGTGGGGCTTTGGATCTGGAGGACACAGCTGGGCTGGCTGGGGACGCTGCTGGGCCACAGGCTCTGTCCTCAGAGCATCACAGCCAGGCTCAGGTGGGACTCAGGAGGAACAACAAACACCGGGGTCTGCTCCCCATGGAGTGACAGGACAAGGGGAATGGCTCCAAACTGGAAGAGCAGGTTTAGGATATTGGAAGGAATTGTTCCCTGGCAGGGTGGGCAGGCCCTGGCACAGGGTGCCCAGAGCAGCTGGGGCTGCCCCTGGATCCCTGGCAGTGCCCAAGGCCAGGCTGGACAGGGCTGGGAGCACCTGGGACAGTGGGAGGTGTCCCTGCCCGAGGAAAGGACCCTTCCAACCCAAACCATTCTGGGGTTCCGTGATTCCACCCCCAGTACTTCCCCCAGGCACCACAAACTCAAAGCCCTCTGCTGCTGAGCACGCCCTGTTTGCTGTGCTCTGAGCCCATCCTGCTCCTGTTCCCCACTTTTCCATGGCTGCAGAGTCACCAGGAAATGCCAAACTCCTCCAAGATGAGGAGTCAGGGATGGAAAGCCCCTGGGCTGGAGCAGGGGTTGTGTGGAGCCCCACTGGCTGCCCTGCGCTCTCCTGTGCTGCTGTGCTCGGTTATTTCCAGCTGTGGCTTCTGGAAACCTTCAGTGCTTTTGCCACTTTTAGCCCTGGTGGCTCAGTAACTGCTCCTGGCAGGGCTGGGGCTGTTCCTCATTCTCTGGAAAAACCTTAAAATGCTGCAGAGAGTCAGAGGAACGCCAACTAAGGAAAAAATAACAACCAGAAAAACAAAACCTGGTCTTTTTCCAATCGAGCTGCAATGTTGTTGTATTTTTCTTAAAGAAAAACACATCTCCTTCTTTTCCTGGATCCAACTGGCCCCTGCGCTCTCCATTGTGCCAAGCTCCCAAAATAACTGCAGCTGTCAATGGAAATAAAGCCCTGGGAGAATCTCCCGTGGCTCCCTCACCCTCCTGAGCTCTCTGTTGGTGACAAATCTTTGCTGGGGCAGCTCCTGGGTGTCCCAGGGCTGTGAGGAGCATCCCCCAGAGGTGGCTCTTCCCAGGCTGGCACAAATCAAGGGCAGCACGAGGCTGGCAGCTCTGGTTTGTTGGTGGATCCCTGCGGGGTTTAACCCTTTGCCTGCGGGGTGGGCAGTGCCCCCCTCGTGGCCAGAGCAGGGTTTGGGGTGTTCTGGGCTCCATCCCAGCACATCCACCCTTGGTCCAGCCAGCGATTCCCAGATGAATTGTTTTGGACTTGGGAGTGCTGAAGATCTGCATGTTCCAGGTCAGGAAAAGGAACAGTCACAGCACTCGTTCCTCTGGATGAAATCCCTCAAATTGTTTGGTTTTTTTAAAAAATTCCTGTACACAAATGTTTTCCTGGCCTCCCTAAGAGGGGCCTGGGGGGCTCTCCTGGGGGTGGCTGCTCTCCCACAGGCACAGGTGTGTTTGCAGGGCCCACAGAGGCTCCTTTTCCCATCAGCTACAGAAACGCCCTGGAGAAGCAGCATCAGGCCCAACCTCTGCCCAGTTCCCTGGCAAGGATGGCCTGGACTGGAGCCTCAGGGCTCCAGCACTGGTTTCCTGTGGAAGGACTGAGCTCTGCTGGGGCTTTTGGAACCAGAGCTGACCTCTGTGAGCAGGGCTGGAAGCTGGAGATGCGATGTCACCCTGTGGACATCATCCCCATGGTGATGGTGCCCTGGTTTCACCCTGCTCTGCCCTGCCTCTGCTGCGCACACTCCATTTCTGCAGCCCAGGATCTTTCCTACTCCATGGGGCAGCACCACGGGCTGGGCCTGGCTGTGGAAAGAGCAGGGATGGGGCAGCAGGTGGAGGGTGAAGGGCTGGGCTGGTGGGTGCCTCCACTCTGAGCATCACAGCCCTTCCTGCCCCCTGGCCTTGTCACAACCCGTCCTGTCCCTGATAGCCAGCCCTGCAGAGGGCTCCTCCAAAGCTGAACAGGTCAGAAGGGGCAGGGCTGGAGCTGTTATCAGCCGGGGCTGGGAGGGGAAGGGAGTGCCAGCCTGGCCAGGCCCTGCTGGGGCACCGTGGGATGAGTCACAAGGGTCACAGGTGAGTAATAAAACAGCTGGAGCTCACCATGAGGAGACAGGTAGGATGTGGATGTACAGGGATATGTCCCTCACAGCCCTCTTTTCCTCCCCTTGAACAGCCTCAGCAGTCAGGGCATTCAGGGAGGGCTGGCTTCGTACCAGGAGGGGTGGCAGAACAACACCTGACCTCCAGCCAGGTGTGGGAAGGTAATCTCTGTTGTGTGCCATCTGCACACATTGGAATTTATTCCTCTTCAATGTCCACCAAGGGATGGCCGAGAGGGGAAGGAGTTTGTGGGCAGTGGATTTGTGGAAAATGCCATGGAATAGGACAGACATTGCTGAGAGAGAAATGGAACTAGAAACAAGTTTCAAAGGATGGCCTTGAAAAAAAGACTGGACACTTTGGAGAAGTAGAACTGTGAAGATGCATTGTAGTGGGAACCATGAGGGGTAATTTTAGATGATTGGCTTTAAGGCATCTACAACATGGTGTGGCAAAAAGCTGATAGGCCAATACTTATAGTGTATTGTAATTAGGAAATAATTAACTTCTGATTGTGATGGTGTGCATTATAACATCTGTGTTGTCTCACCCTTCATGTGAGACTGAAAATGGAATAAAAGTTTTTAAAAGGTCTCTCAGTTGCCCCATCTCTGGGTCAGAAAAGGGCTTAATCTGACAGAGTTGGCTGACAAAACCTTGGGAGGGGCTGAGGGTATAAAAGGCAGAGCATCCATCTTTTAGAGGAGCACGTGGCTGGCAGTCATGGGGGCTCCCAGCACTGCAATTTTTCCTTATTCATCCTTTTGTTGTATTTTTTTGTTAAGTTTTAATAAACCTCTGACATTTTAAAGGTGAGCAGTTGTTTCTCACACAAGGGCCATGGGGTGATTCGGCTCCAGGAGTCACCAGCCCTGCGTGTGCCACGTGGGCCGGGCTGGCACAGGACACACGAGTGCCCCTTGTCCTGCAGGTCCTCAGCAAACCTTGGCCAGAGCAGCAGGGGGGCACTGGCAGCTTCACGTGAGCCCAAGGCCAGCTCCTGACCACTCCTGAATGGAGAGCATGGATTGGGGGCTGCTTCTCCTTAAAACAATGGGCTGTAAACTGGGCAGGTGCCTGGCAGAGAGGGGGTGCAGGGGCTGAGGCCAAGGCCAGTGCTGTGTGTGATTCCAGCTCCTGGACCCGCAGGTAAGGACACAGGACAGAGTGTCCTGGTGGGCCCATCCTCAGCCTGAAGGGCTCTGGTGCCAGGGCACGTGGTGGGGTTTGGCAGAGCAGGCCCTGGACTGATGGAGGAGGTGGGAGAGAAGGGGCTGGGGCTTTGCCAGCTGAAAGCACCGAGGCAGCCCTGTGGTGGGAGCAGGGGTGGGAGGATTCTGGTCCCTGCCCCAAGGGCTTCCAGCCCCTCATGGGCAGCTCCATGGGAAGGGTTGTGCAGTGTGCTGGCCCAGCTGATGCCAGGGAATGTCCCCTGTGTGCCCTCCATGGGTTTGTGCTCTGGGAGGAGCTGCTGGAAGGGGCCACTCCAAACAGAGTGAGTCCCAAACAGGGGTGACTGAGCCCTGGGAGCCCTGGTGGGGCAGGAGGCAGCGCTGGGGCTGCAGGAGACCCCTCACGTTGGGCTGCACTGATCTGAGGGGTCTGGGAGTGCAGCTGCTCTGGGGTGATCCCAGAGGTCTCTCCAGACAGCATTCCCTGGGACTGCAGCAGGACATGGCAGGGCTGGAGGCTCTGCAGCTCCAGAGCAATTCCCACTCAACCCAGCACCCCCAGTGGGAGCAGAGCCCATCTCTGGTCACCGCCTGCTCCTGCCACCACCCCTCTGCTCTCTCCTCCACCTTCCTCTTGCTGCTGGGATGCTGCTGCCTCTGTCCTCTCTCCTGTCCCTCCATGGATTTGTCCCAGGGCTGTTCCCACTGCCTCTTCCCTGCTCAGTTTCTTGGTGTTTTTTCCCCTGTAAATCCAAGCCAGGCTGGTGCTTCCAGGGGGTTTCTGCAGGGTGGAATTTCATCACTTTGTTGTCTCCTATTGTACTGCTGGCAAGGCTGGAAGCCTTTGGAGGTGAGGTTTGTGTTTGGGTGTTACCAGAGCAACCCTGGCAGGCTGAGAGCCCTTGCCTGTCTGCAGCACATCTGTGCAACAGCTGTTTCCAGGCTGTACCTGTGGGCTCGGGGCCTGCCGGGGGGGCTCTGCTCTGCTGGGACCCTTCAGGGGGTGGGACCTGGTGGGGAGCCAACAATTGGCTCTTGGATGTGATTCCCTGTCTGCCCCAAGGATTGGAGCAGGCTCTGGAAAGTGAATTTGCAGTAAAAGGCTGAACTCGGTGTAACCACCCAGGTACAGGTGGGGGAGTGGGACAGGGTTGGACGGGCTGAAGGGTGTAGAGGGTAAATCCCATGGGAAAGGGGCTCAGCCTGGAGCAAAGGAGGCTCATGGGGGCCCTTGTGGCTCTGCACAGCTCCTGACAGGAGGGGACAGCCAGGGGGGTCGGGCTGTGCTCCAGGGAACAGGGACAGGAGCAGAGGGAACGGCCTCAGGCTGGGCTCAGGGCAGGCTCAGGGTGGGCACAGCAGGAATTTCCCCATGGAAAGGGGGCTCAGGCCTTGGCAGGGGCTGCCCAGGGGGGTTTGGAGTGCCCATCCCTGGAGGGGTCCAAGGAAGGCCTGGATGTGGCACTCAGTGCCTGGCCTGGGGACAAGGTGAGAGTTGGGCACAGCTGGGACTCCGTGGAGGGAGGGATTTTATAGGAGGGATTTTATAGGAGGCCCTTAAAATCTATGTACTGTGTAAGTGTCTTTGAGTCCATGTAAGTTATATCTGTATTGTATCTGAATATCTTTGCCCCGGCAGGTCCCAGTTATCCTTGATGGGCTGCAGCTGTGATGTCCTTCATTGGGCAGCCGCTGTGGCCAGTCCAGGTAACTGGGATAAAAGGGGGTGGGCTGGCTGGTCAGGGAGAGCCTTGGAGGGGCCCTGGCTGAGGAAGACCCAGAGTCTGTGCTGTGAAAATCTGCTGCCCATGAGGAAACATCGAAAGGTACAGGACTCCTGAAACATGCTAAATACAACAGGATTTTCCAACCCAAACAATTCTGGGATTCTGCATGGCCCAGTTCAGATGTTGCCCATGCCAGAACATAAAGGACCTGCTGTCCATTCTGTGACCTGCACCAGGCTCTAGGGTTTCCTTTGCAGTCTTTTGGGGTCTTGAAGCTCCCTCTGCAGCACTTTCCAAAAGGAGCAACCTCCAGCTCTGCAGCCAGGCTCAGCTGGGCCTGGAATCAGTCAGGCTCGGGCAAGAGGCCAGGACAAAGCTCCCCAGCATCCTGTGATGCTCACCCAGCTCAGGCAGCAGAGAGGGCTGGAAATAGCCCTGGAGTTTGGGTGTCTTTGTGGCTGGGGCCTTGTGGGAAAATTCCCTGTGGTTGCCTGGCTGCCAGCAGTTTTCCAAGGGTGTTTTACAAGCAGCACATGCCTTTGTGAAATGCAGGGAGCAAACGAAGGCTGGCCTGTGTCTGCAGGGCAGGAACAGCCCCCCAGCAGCACAGGAGGGATGGAGAGCACTTGTCCCCAGCTGCTGGGGCTGTGGGATGGGGCTGGCCCTGCTCCTGCAGCAGGCACGGCTGGCTGTGCCCCCATGGTGTTGCCCTGGGAGGGACAGGGACCCCTGTGCCCCCATGGCGTTGCCCTGGGCTGGCTCTCCCCGTGGACAGGAGCAGATTAATCCCCATGGGATCCATCCTGCCTGCCCTGCCCCACCTCGCTGGGATTGCTCCAGGGCAATGGGGCTTGGCCAGGTTGGTTCCCTGGGATTAGGTGACCAATTGGAAATGCAAAATTTTGGTGGCAAACTGGTCTTTGGCCGTGTCAGTGTGCTCTGGACTGGAAATGGGATTGCTGTGAGGGAGGAGAGGGTGTCCCTTGCTCCCCTCAGGTGAGACCCCACCTGCAGAGCTGCCTCCAGTTCTGGGGACCCAAACAGCAGCAGGACCTGGAGCTGCTGGAGAGAGTCCAGAGGAGACACCTGAGCTGCTCCAGGGCTGGAGCCCTCTGCTCTGGAGCCAGGGAAGCTCCAGGGAGAGCTGAGAGCCCCTGCCAGGGCCTGAAGGGGCTCCAGGAGAGCTGGAGAGGGACTGGGGACAAGGGATGGAGGGACAGGACACAGGGAATGGCTCCCAGTGCCAGAGGGCAGGGCTGGATGGATGGGAATTGGGAATTGTTCCCAGGGTGGGCAGGGCCTGGCACAGGGTGGGCAGCTGGGGCCCTGGATCCCTGGCAGTGCCCAAGGCCAGGCTGGGCAAGGCTGGGAGCACCTGGGACAGTGGGAAGGTGTCCCAGGGTGGAATGGGATGAGCTTTAAGATCCCTTCCAACCCAAACCAGTCTGGGATCTGGGATTCTATCAAATAGATTTCCTGGGGGTCCTGGGAAGGAATGGACACATTCGGGAATGTTGTTCACAGTCGCTTTCAGAGGAGGATCCCTCAGATTTCCTTCACACTCCTTCAGATTTTCTTTGCACCTTCACAAGGTGCAGATTTTTAATCACTGTATTTCAAAGAGCTGCTCGTGTTTGTTGTGAACCTGCATTTGAGCTGGAGCAGAACAACTGCAAAGGAACAATGAGACATTTGGAACATCACAAACTCAGAGGATGGAAAAAAATAATTACCCTCAATTTCTTTGGGCTCCATCCCAGCTCCAGGACAATTAATTCTGTGTGTCCCTCGAACACACTGGATGTTCCCTTTACTGCAGCAACTGCACAAGATAAGAGCCATGACCTGGCACCAGCTCTGGGTGCTGAGGAATTTCTAAGCTCATTTTCTGATAAGAACCTTCCCAGGGTGGTTGGAAACAGTTTGTTTTCATGGGTACTGTGCAAGGTCAAGTTGTTCAGCCAGGGCCACCCCTCAATAATGCTGAGCAGGCTGAAATTAGGGTGGGAAATTAGGGAAAGCGAGGCTGTGGCACTGCAGACCCCGCAGCTCGAGCCTGGGGTCACCCTGCTGGGGCTGGCTGGGGGCAGCTGTGAGGAGAAGAGGCAGGAGAACACCTGGGAGCCCAGGAGTGGCACTGCCTGGGGCTTTGGCACTGCCAGGGCTCTCTGCTCACACAGGCTGCTTGTGTGGGAGCTGCTCCAGGCAAACCCCGGAGCACAAAGGTGTCATTGACTTCACAGGGACTGGGCACCTCCTTGAAGGAGGCACTTGTGCGTTTGAGGCTCTGGAGCAGGGTGAGTTTGCTGGATGGGGCTCGGGTGGAACTGCAGGACACTGAAATGCCTCAGGGCTGAGATCACTCTTGGCCCCGTGGAACGACTGCAGAAGATTTATTGACGTTTATCTTCATTGCTGCAGAAAAAATGAGTGGTGTGTTTGAGCCAGAAAGGCAAAATCAGGCTCTTGGACAAGCAGCAGGGAGAGTTTCCAAAGCTGCTGGGTGTTTCAGCAAAGGTTCCCCCACCCCAAGCCTTGAGGTGCCCCTGCAGTAAAAGCCCAGCTGGGAGGGAGCAGGAGCATGGAGCCACAGGGGCCAGGCTGCCTCTGATGTGCTGCTCCCATGAGGAAAGGACACTTTCCCTGCCAGAGTAGCCCACAGAAGTCTGGGAAGGTGGGGGGATCCCTCTTTTTGCCCCGATTGCTCTGAAGATTTCATGTCTTGCCCTTTTGGGGAGTGCCCCTGGGCAGAGCATCACCAGCACCGTGTCCTGGGCAAGCTCTGCCCTCCAGGGCTCAGAGCAGCCCAGAGGCTTTTGGTCTTAAATGAAATCAGTTAAACAGTGTCAGGGAACAGCTGGGAAAACGGGGAGGGTGGTTCACAGGGAGCTGATGGGAGGCCACTGCTGTGTGCAGTGTTTGTAGGATCTCCCTGGGCTCGGACAGGGGGTGAAGGGCACCTCTGGGACCTGCTTGGGTCTGCTGCTCACCTGGCTCCTTGTCCCTGCTGCCAGGACAGAGCAGGGCTGGCACACAGCTCCCACCACTGGTGCCAGCAGGGCTGAGGGCTGGGGCTGGGCTGGTGGTCAGCAAAGGCTGGACCTTGTGCCAAGAGACTCTCTGGGAAGCAAACAGATTCCCAGGGCTGGGTGGGTGGGAGAGGCGGCACAAGGAAGGCTCTGTGTGTGTGTCCTCCAAAGCCCACCCTCCACCCCAGCAGCAGGAAGAGCTTCTGGGCTGGTTGGAAGGCACAGACATTTCTGCTGAGGGCTCTGGGAGAGCCAAGCAGACCCGTGGAGGGTGCAGCCTGCTTGCCTGGGTGTCCCAGCCGTGGGGCTCAGACCCCTTGGGCTGTGCTGTCTGTCTGCAGGGAGCCCCGAGCAGCCCCAGGAGCAGAGAGCAGCAAATGCTGGGCTCTGGGGACACCCTGTGCTGGTCCCAGCCCCTCCGGGGGCTCCCTGCCGCTGGATTTCTGCCCTCTGCTCCCTTCCCTCAGCAGCTCTCCCAAAGGAAATCTTCAGAGAGCACCTCAGGGGGCTGAGCTGTGCTGGGCATCCCCCAGAGCTGAGGGATGGCCAGCCCATTGGGAAAATGTAAAAAGTTTAATAAAGGACAATAGGAGACAAGGAGCATAGAGCAAAGGTTATTGTGGCCGGGTGCATCTTGGCACTCAGCTAAGACTACACTGGCATTTTTGGGGATTCTCTTTAAGTATTTCTTTTTATTACATCAGCCCTTTGTATATTAATAGACTTTTATATATATATCTATAAACTCATCTACATATTCCAGGAACTATTTTACTTGGTTCTTCTTTAGGTCTGCTTTTTTAGAGTACACGTGTTTCCTGGATATGGTTTTGGTTCTTTTTTTTATTACTTCTAGTTTGGGCTTTGGTTTATATTTTCTTCAGACAGCGAGTACTGATAGTTGGCATATCTATAGTAGGTGTCTTCTTCATACCTTTGCTGGATGTTATCTAAGCAGGCACTTTTATACAAGTATAGCTATTTACTACTATGTCTAAGCTTAATTAACAACAGAAATAAAAACGGTATCTTTATAACAAAGTGTCCTGGGTTAACAAGGAAGTGAATTTTAGTTACTTTACTGCCACACATATAAAATCTATCTAAATATTTGCCAAAAGCCAATATAATGTATCTGTAGCAGCATCCCAGCCCATCCTGGCACCCTCAGCAAACATCTGGAGCCCTCTCGGTGGCCCTGCGTGTCTGAGGGCTCTGCTCCTGCCCTGGCAGCCCGGCTGGAGTCTCCTGCCCCTCGCTCTGGGGTATTTTTAGCAGGAGCTGCATCTGCCTGGGCTGCGGCTGTGGCCGCCGCTCCTCCAGAGCCGATAAAGGAACAGCGAGCAAACAATGGCGGCCTCAGTTATTTTTGGCTCTGAGGAGCTCCTCACCAGCAGCATGACTTTTTAATAAACAAAATCCCCTTCATGGAGGGCTTGGGGGAACAATGGCCCCATTGATCCCCTGCACTGCCGAGGCTGCAGCAGAGGAGTCGGTGAGGGCCGGGCTGGGGCGGACAAGGGGCTGCACAACAACGGGGCTGTTCTGGGAAGGGCAGGAAAGGCTCTGGGGACAGGAGGCTGAGCTTCCTCTGTGTCCCTGGGCCTGTTCCCACCACTGCTGCAGCCTCCCTGGGGGCGGGAGCCCACCCAGCCCGGGGATTTGGCCCAGATGGGATCTGGGGAGGTTTGGGCCCAGATGGGATCTGGGGAGGTTTGGGCCCAGATGGGATCTGGGGGGTTTGGGGCCCAGATGGGATTTGGGGAGGTTTGGGCCCAGATGGGATCTGGGGGGTTTGGGGCCCAGGTGGATCTGGGGGATGTGCTCAGGTGGGATCAGGGGAGGTTTGGGCTCATTTGGATCTGGGGGATGTGCCCAGGTGGATCTGGGGAGGTTTGGGCTCATATCGATCTGGGGAATGTGCCCAGGTGGATCTGGGGAGGTTTGGGCTCATATCGATCTGGGGAATGTGCCCAGGTGGATTTGGGGAGGTTTGGGCCTGATGGGATCAGGGGAGGTTTGGGACCAGATGGATTTGTGAGGTTTGGGCTCATTTGGATCTGGGGATGTTTTGGGGAGGTTTGGGACCAGATGGATTTGTGAGGTTTGGGCTCATTTGGATCTGGGGGATGTGCCCAGGTGGATTTGGGGAGGTTTGGGTCCAGATGGATTTGTGAGGTTTGGGCTCATATAGATCTGGGGAATGTGCCCAGGTGGATCAGGGGAGGTTTGGGCTCATATGGATCTGGGGAATGTGCCCAGGTGGATTTGGGGAGGTTTCGGCTCTGCAGGCCTCACAAGGGAGGTTTGCTCACTGGGAACGGCTCAGGCAGCAACACAAGATGAAGACATCTGATAAAAGGGTTTAGTGGTGAGGAACAGCAGTTCTGAGGCCTTGTTAGAGTCCTCTGGAGATGTCCTTTTTGTCAGCCCTGGGTCTGCCATCAAGATGTGAGGATTTGGCTCTTTGCCCTAGGAGAGGGGTCTCTGCTCCCAGCATCAAGCTCAGATCTCTGCTGAGTTGCTCAGCATTTCCCTGTGCACTTGGCCAACGTTAAAAGGGGAATAAAGTCTGCTCTGGAGCGACATGGGGCTTATTTATAAACATTTTCAAATGTTCTGAGCTGGACAGATGAAAGGGGCTGGTAAAGTGCAAACCAAAGTCTTCTCATCAATCCTTAACTGTGTGATAACAACTCAATTTACCCTGCTGCAGGAGCTTTCCAGCTCCTTTTGATTGCTCTGAGAGGTGATTGCTGCAGTTGGAGGGATGCTCAAATGTCTGCAGCACCCAGCCTCCTCCTCAGCTCTGTGCTGGTGGCCAGGGCTGCCTTCCTGGGTGTTTCCTGGGAAAGAATGCACCTTGGAACAAGCAAGGCAGCCAGACAGGATGATAAAATCAGGTTTTTCATTTATTTACATGCCAGAAATGTGGTTTTTTGGGCTGCAGAGGATCATGGTCAAGTTGTCTGATTTGGCACAGGCTTAGCATCCACCTGGAGGAAAAGGCAGACCCCAGACTCACAGGTGAGACTCAGGGCCAGCTCTCAGGACAGTCCCCATTGGTGCCATCCAATTCCTCCAGGCTTTTTCTATGTGCTGGTAGAGCTGCTTCTGCCAGGAGCTGTTTGGGTCCGTGACAGTTCTTCTACACAATGTCCGTGTGAAAACTCCAGGGAAAGCTGGGCTGGAGGAACAGGACAGAGCACCGAGGATTCAGGCAGGGCCTGACTTGTTATCTGCTGGCATCTGCTCAGTGCTGAGCTCCTCTGGGAGCCTCAGATGTGGTCAGGGCTCTGAGGAGGTGGGGAGGGCTGGCAGGCAGACGAGCTGGGGCTCTGGGGATGTGATTTCCAATCAAGTGATGCCCCACAAGCATCCTCAGATGGGGCTCATCCTTTGATGGGGCAGACAAAGAGCTGCTGTCCCTGGGCTGTGCTGGAGCTGCTGCTCTGCCTCCAGCCCAACCCAAACCAAACCCACCCTCCAGTGCAGCCACAGGAATGACCCTGCTGGACCAGAGCTGCCAGGCTGGCTCCACAGGGAGATGAAGTTCTTGTTTTCCTCCCAAAGGGACAATGACGTTCAGAAAAATGGCTGGAGCAGTGAGAGGGCTGAGCCCAAGGGATGAGACCTCAGCCCCTGTGGCCACTCAGCCCTGGCAGAGGAGCTGGTTCCCATCAGAGAGCTGGGGTGGGGACTCAGGTGCTCCCGTGCTACTCCAGGACCCTTTTCCCCCCAGTCCTGGCTCCAGGGTCCCCTGTCCAGAGCATCTCAGGGGGCTGTGTGGAAGTGGGGAGAGCCTGATCTGGCCCTCTCTGCAGCTCGGATTTTGGCTCTCTGAGCCCTTGCCTGGAGGTTCCTGTGTCAGTCCTGTGTCATCCTGCCCAGACCCCCCTCCTGGCTGCTGCAGGGTGACCCACGGCCCTGAGGACAAGGACAATGAGCATTTCCTGTGCTGCCTTCAGCCGGGATGTGGGTGCTGGACGTGCCCTTGTGCCAGACTGTCTCACCCTGAGATGTTTCTGTTCCGTCTCTCTCAGCTCCTGCTGTCTTGGCTGACCTTCATCCCCGGCTGAGGAGGAAGCTGTGCAGAGAAATGCCAAATACCAGGTGGGAAATAGGAGCAGGATAGGAAAATTACCGCTGCTGAGTCCTTGGGGGAGCAGAGTAACAAATCCTTCCAGGGAGAGCCTGGCACATGGCCACCTGTGCAGACAGGAAAATGTTCTGCACTTCCATGTCCAGGGAGAGGGCTGGGGGGATGACATGGACACCAAACATCCTGCAGAGAGGGCTGAGAGCTTGGGCATGGCTCCCCATGTGCCAGGGAACACCCAGACCTGACAGGATCTCACCTGGGATCCAAAGAACCCACCAGCTTCCTCTCCTGCAGCTTCCAGGCTTGAGCATTTCCAGTGGCCCGGGCTGGTGGCCCCAGTGCTGGGCCTTAGCACAGGGCTCAGGCACAGAGACATTGGTCCCCTGGATGATCCTACCCAACTTTATCCTTCTGGCCAGGTCTGCAGGGGCTCTGAGATGGGTCCTGGCTGCTTCAGCTGCCCTGATGTGTCTGGAACAGCAATGGGGCCATGGCCAAGCACCTGGCTCCCTCCCCAGGCTGTGCTCCGGGTGTTCTCCAGGTAAAGAGGCTGTGGTTTGGCACAGGGAAAGCTGGAGAGGTTCTAATCCAGGTGGGTCAGTACAGCAACATTGCCCGGTCCCTCTGGTTCACACAGGAGAGGAAGGGAATAATTGGGGAAAAAAACTTAATGACAAAGGAGGGGAAATTTTTCACTCAGCACAGGCCCAGCCTGAGGAGCTCACACAGATGGGGATGGTGTTGGGTGGTGCTGTCCAAGCTCCTTCTCCTCCGGGCTGGAAGGAGCTTGGAGCCTTTCACACTGCACTTCTGGCCCCGCAGACTGCCAGAGGGGTCAAGTGTCCCCTGGCCATGGCTGGGGACAAGGCTGTCCCTGGCCGCTGCACAGCCCCCAGCGATGGGTGGGCAGTGCTGGGGCACACCAGCTGTGCCACTGCAGCTCTCCCAGGGCCACAGGCTCTGCCCACAGTGTCCCCAGGGAGGGTGATGGCTGCCACAGCATTCTAGGAGCCAGCTGGGTCAGTCTTGCAGAGCTCACTGAGGGTGGCTGCTGAGCTAAGGGGGTTTTCCAGAGGTGGGGAAGTGTCTGTGGGGGAGCAGCAGGAATGTGGCGGCTCAGGAGGAGAGGGACGTTTCCATTTTTTTTGTGTCTGTGCAGTGATGGAGTCCACAGCCAGGTGTGTGAGATAGGGAACAGTGCTGGGAACATTGCTAATTAATCCAGGAAATATGGTACCCCTTGGAGAAGGGGGTAAATGTTCCTGGCTCTTCCTTTAGACCCATCTCCAAGAAGGGGAGACATCCAAGGTGATCCCAGCCCCAGGTCCTACCCTGTGGCTGTGAGCTTGGGAGCAGAGAGCCTGCCCAGGACACTCGGCCAGGGGATAGAGGGGAATGAGAGAAGCTTTTGGCTCATCTTGGCAGGCCCAGGTCTGGTTTGCTTTTGTTTCTGTCTCTTTATAGCACTTGTGAATGTGTTGCTCCTGTTTGACTCTTGGGAATAGATATTTGCTTGCACCATCAGCCTGGCTTATGTTCATGGGAACTTCCCAGCTGGCTGCCAGACTGTGAGTCACTGCATCCCTCTGGGCACAGCCATCTCCAAAATCAGGGACTGGGCTCTCCTGCAGCCCTGGCAGGCCATGGCTGCCTGCTGTGGACAGGGAGGCAGAGCTGTGCCCAGCTGGGAGCCCTGGGCTGGGAGAGCACCTGGAGGAGCAGTTGAGCTGCAGCCAGGCCCAGGGAGCTCTGCTCTCTCTCAGGAGCTTGGATTCCCTGTGTGGTAGCATTCTGGGAGAATTTTAGCTCAGGTGTGAGCCCATGGGTGCATCCCTGCAGGACACAGAATTGTTCCTTTGCTGACCCTGCCTGGCACCAGGAGCAGCTCCAGGGCTGCAGGAATGAGCAGGAGCAGCTCCAGGGCTGCAGGAATGGGAAAGCGGAGGCAGAGCTGAGCCAGGGGTGGCTCTGGGGCTGGGGGCACAGGAGGGGTGGGTCGGGGGGGGCAGTGCCCCTGGTATGTCACACCCAGGTGTGTCACCCCTGTCACCACTTCCAGCTGAGGAAATGCAGGGATGGGCATGAGCAGGGATGCTCTCAGCCCTGGGAGCTGGGGATGTCCCAGCAGCAGCCAGGGGGATGTGACAAAGCCCCAGGAGGGTGGCTTCCCAACATGGGGGAGCCTGCAAGGGCACCAGGGGCCTGCTGGGATCCTGGCTATGTGGTGCCACTCCAGCATGGTGGGATGAAGGAGGTTTGATAGGATATAGTGTAGAAGGTTTATATAGTGTGTATTTGTATAAAACTTTAAAATAAGAAATGTTGACTTAGAAATATTATAGAATAAGACTTAAATATATTATAGGATATTATTGAGAGAGAAATTGAACTAGAAATAAGTTTTAAAGGGTGGTTTTGTAAAAAAGATTAGATATTTTAGAGAAATAGAATCCAACACACAGGGAAAGAGAAAATGCAAATTTTCCAATGCTTTTGGTATTTTACACTTCTATTTTGGCAGCAAGGAGACAATTCCAGCAGTGATACACTTCTGCCCACTGATGTTTTCTTTATGTATCCAGAGGTACGAGGACAGGTTTTTCTGTGCTATCACAAGCCAAATAACCCCACCGTGCTGAGAGGTCCAGCTGTGAGTGCCATGCTCTGGCCTGTCCTCGCTCTGGGGCAGTAAATCCATGGATGCCAAGGATTCCCCCATAAAACATCAGCACTGTAATCCCCAGGAAAGGGTGTGAATGTTGGGGATCATAAGGCACCAATTGTGGGTGTTGTGATGACAAACAGCCCTTTTTCCCTGGGGTTTCTGGAGGCAATCAGCCACAGTTAGAAAAGCATCAAGATAAAAGCACCCTGGCCATGCTGCAGCAGAGGAGCAGAGCCAGGGCTGAGCTCAGAGGAAGGGGTTTCACTGGGTGCCTGTGCTGGGCCAGAGCTTTGGGAAAGGTTCTGAATATGAAACCCATGTGCCTGCCCCCACAGAGCACCTGGCAGAGCTCAGGGATGTCCCTTCCTTCTGTCAGCTGCTTTGGCAGCTTGTGCTGGGATTTTGGGCTGCCATAGAATGGAATCACAGAACGGAATCCCAGACTTGTGTTGGAAGGGACCTCAAAGCCCATCCCATCCCACCCCTGCCATGGCAGGGACACCTCCCACTGTCCCAGGCTGCTCCCAGCCCTGTCCAACCTGGCCTGGGGCACTCCCAGGGGTCAGGCAGCCACAGCTTCTCTTGGAAATCCATTCCAGGGCCTGCTCACCCTGCCAGGGAACAATTCCTCATTCCCAATATCCCATCCATCCCTGCCCTCTGGCAGTGGGAGCCATTCCCTGTGTCCTGTCCCTCCATCCCTTGTCCCCAGTCCCTCTCCAGCTCTCCTGGAGCCCCTCCAGGCCCTGGAAGGGCTCTGAGCTCTCCCTGGAGCTTCTCCTCTCCAGGTGAGCACCCCCAGCTCTCTCCCAGCCTGGCTCCATAGGACAGAAACCCTCCTTCCCTGTCAGGGCATTTTGGATCCAGGTTTTCTCAGACCCCATTGTCTCTGGACAATGTTCTGAGCTGAGTTTCTGGGAATGCAACTTTTAATACAACAGCAAAACCATGTTTTGTACATCTCCTTTCATTTCCTGCTGCTTTACCAATTAAACCAACATGAAAGCCATAATGCCATAAAATATGGGAAACATCTAGAAGAGGAATCATGAAATAATTTCCTCTTGATGTAAGTAAGTATTCCATCCCTCTCAGTGAAACTGCTTGTAATTTTTGTCTAATTACACAGCTTTTTATGGTGCTAACGAGTGATCCACAGTCAATATCCTACCAGGGCTCTGACTTGTTACTGCTTTTGAAGTGGGAATCTTCTCTCTTTCTTTTGAAAATGAGTAATTCCATGGTTGGGTTGATGCACAGATTCTAAATGTTTATGTATTTCAGCAACAGCACTCTGTGTTTCCTCAACTTTAAATCACTGCCAATATGAGCAAGGCCAGGCTGGGCAGGGCTGGGAGCAGTCTGGGACAGTGGGAGGTGTCCCTGCCCATGGCATGGGTAGAACTGGAGGGGCTTTAAGGTCCCTTCCAGCCCAAACCATTCCATTATTCTGTGATTCTATTTTGCCTTGCACACAGCCCCTGACTGTGATTTTACACAGACATGGGCACTTCTGGTTGATTCCTTCCCTGGTGGCTGGTCCAGAACTGGTTTGTCTAGAGTGGAGAGAAGCTGCACCAAGGAGCTTCAGACTTGATATGAGGGAACATGTCTTTGGTGAGAAGGTGATCAAACACTGGAACAGGGTCCCCAGAGAGGTGCTTGATGCCTCAGGTCTGACAATGCTCAAGAAACATCTGGATAGGCTTGAAATTTGGATCAGTCCTGCTCAGAAAGATGATCCCTGTAGGTCCCATTCCATTCCATTCCATTCCATTCCATTCCATTCCATTCCATTCCATTCCATTCCATTCCATTCCATTCCATCCTATCCTATTCCTTTCCCTGAAATTCTAACTCTGAAGGAAAACCCCAAATGTTGGTATTTACCCCAGGACAGATGATAACAGATTTGCACCTAGTAACACCAGGTTATTTCATTCTGTTAACATCCAAACATAAACATTAATGCGCTCCTAAGTCTATTTAACCTCCACCCAGAGCATCACATTTAATTTGCTGTACTGCTGTGGAGTGAGGACATTACTATCATTATCAAACCATTCATTTAAAGCACTGAAATGCACAGCCCATGAGCTCAAAATGAAGCTGCTCTGCCACAAAGCAGAAATTAGCAATCAGTCATTCAGTTTTGGCCTGCTCTTGAGAAAAGTTTTGGTTCCAGTGTGACCACACTCTCTGACAGGAAACCTTCTCCCAGAACAGCTCACTCCTCCGTGGTGAGGTTTGATCCTGAAATCCACTTTCCCACACCCTCCCTCTCTCACATTGTGGCTCCACCTGAGCCTTGGGAGATCTCAGGAGGGGTTGGTTCATCCCTGGTCCTGCAGAGCAGGTGGGCGGACCAGGGCTGGTTTCGCTGCCCTTGAAGCACTTTGTGCATCTCCAACACTTGGCTGCACACCCCAAACCCCCTCTGCAGGGCTGAGATGTCCCCAGGTGTCACCCAGGCTGTGTCACCTGTCACTGCCCTTGCTTTGCCAGGGTACAAAATTAAAAAAATAAGTTTTTCCATGAGGCTGTGGCCTGTGGAGGAACAACCTTTGCAGTGAAGCTGTTGTCAGGCCTGTTAGGTACCATCATTGCAGGAGGGGTTGGTTTTTATTCCTATGTGGAAGCAGCCTTTTCATCTGGCAGCCCAGGACCACCTCCCCATGCTTTCAGCACCATCCCACACCACTTTGGGGCCAGGATGTGGCAGCTGAGAAGCGTGGCCTGGAGAAGGAGCACTGCTGCTTCCAGGGACGTGGGGTGGGCACAGGGGGAATGAGAGAGCAGATCTGTGGCAAGGGACCTGGAGGTCCTGGTTGATGGCCAGTTGGACATGAGTCAGCAGTGCCCTGGGGCCAGGAAGGGCATCCCTGTCCTGGGGGCACCAGGCCCAGCATTGCTGGCCAGGCCAGGGAGGGATTGTCCAGCTCTGCTCTGGGCTGGGGCTGCTTCACCTCGAGCCATGGGGGCAGTTTGGGCACCATGACAAAAGAAAGATATTAAGGCATGAGAGAGGGTCCAAAGGAGGGACACAGGGATGGGGAAGGGTCTGGAGGGGTGTGAGGAGCAGCTGAGGGCTCTGGGGTTGTTCAGCTGGAGCAGAGTGAGGGCAGAGCTCCCCGGGGCTGCAGCTCCTCCCGAGGGGCAGCTCCCATCTCTGCTCTGGGCCAGGGACAGCAGCCAGGGCACGGCTGGGGCTGGGCCAGGGCAGCTCAGGCTGGAGCTCAGGGCAAGGCTCTTCCCCCAGAGGGTGCTGGCACTGCCCAGGCTGCCCAGGGAATGGGCACGGCCCCGAGGCTGCCAGAGCTCCAGGAGCCTTTGGGCAGCGCTGCCAGGGATGCCCAGGCTGGGGTTGCTGGGGGGGCTGGGCAGGGACAGGGGCTGGGGGATCCTGGTGGGTCCCTCCAGCTCAGGATATTCTGATATTCTGAGTTTACCACGGAGCAGCCCAAGCAAATGTGGTCACTGCCTCTGCTCTGCTCTGCAAGGGCGGGTGAAGGCCGAGTCCCAGGCAAGACAGGGCTTGAAGAAGCTGCTTTTGTAGCAGTGCCGGTCATGGGGAGGAAGATCCTGGCCTCAGCACTGGCCTTTGGCACTGGCACCCAGCAGCTGCTGTGCCAGAGGGCTTGGCTGGCTTGCTGTAAATAACTCCTGGAGCCTGTGTGCTGTGCCCGGGCCTGTGACGGCAGGAGCTGGAGCTGAATCCCAGCACATGATCCCACTGGCTCCTGTCCATGGCAAAAATACCTCCGGAGGGATCAAGAACTGCCCTGTAGTCAGGACAGCTACCATCATCTCTTACAAGAGCAGCCAGGCATTATCTGCCCACAAAACACTGCTGCTGAGGGATGTCTGGAGCCCAGCAGATCCCACATGACCGGGGAAATTGAGGGCTGAGCCTGGAAGTCTGGCTGCTGCCTCAGCCCTGAGGAGCAGCCCAAAGACACAGCTTTCAGAGCCTCATGCCTTCCAGACAGCTCTGACCAAGGCCTGCCTTCCCCTGCCCCTCTCTGCCTCCAGATCTTTTCCTTATTTTTTGGTTCTTCCTGCCAAGAGGACCCTGATTCCTGCCTCTCCCCATGGGGCTCTCACAGCTGTTGGCAGCAGCATTCCTGACTCTGCTCTGTGGGACTGGGGACACAGGGAGGTGCTTTGGTCACTGCTTATGCTGCTCTTGCCCTCCCTGATCATTCCCATTCTCTGCTGTCCAGAGGATGCTCTCTGGAAAGGAGCTGCTGGACAGGCTGGACAGCTACTTCCAACCCACCAAGCTGGGCAGGAAACCTCCTCTCCTTTCTTCCTTGTAGCAGAAATACATCAAAACATTCTTCTGAACCCACATTCAACTCACTCTAGGACAGGTGTGCCCCATTTCGAAGTAAAGGGGAGACAAAGAGTAGAGAAAGAACCTTTCTCCTAAATTAACCTTGTCTCATCTCATAGTTCATCTCATCTCATCTCATCTCAATCTCTTAATGGATTGATGAGAGGTTCCTTCCTCTGCTTTTGTCAGTCAGAGAGAGAAGCAGTTCTTGGACATGATCTAAGGAGTGCCTGTGGGAAGGGGCAGCCAGATGAGGAGGATCAGGAAAAATGTCCTGTTCTCCTCTGCCCTTGGGCTGCTGAAGTTCACAAATCCCACCTAAGTCCACTTGACTGCAAGAAGAACTTCAAAAAATCTCTGAAGTCCAACACATCAGAGATAAGGGGCTGGGGGTCTGGAGGAGGAGGACTGATGTGCACAGATGGAGAAGAGGCTGCAGGGGAGGAAGGCAGGATAAAAATGTGAGATGGTGCCCAGGGCAGGGTTAAAAGCTGCTGAGGACTGAGGGAAGAGGGAATTTCCATGGCTGTCTTGCTCTGCACGTTGCCTGCCCCCAGCCTGTGAGATTAATCACTGCCTTTCACCAGCACCAGAACAAAAAGATCCCTCCCCCCCGTGATATAATAATCTGAAAATTCCACAGCTCCAGTTTAGCCAGAGCCAAAAACCTCATTCTGGAGATCCTGCTCCATTTTTCAAAGTCCCTATGCCTTTGAAGCTCCTGATTTCAGTGGGATGACGCTCCCTTCCCAAGGAGCGATCCAGCGCAGTCTCCAAACCCTATGAATCACTCTGGCCTCAGGGAATTGCCACAAGTCACTTGAGTGGCTAAAAATATCTCAGAGGAAGCAGCACAGAAATACCCATATCCGCTGACGCCGGGCTGGGAGGGCACTCTCCAAATTAACCTGGTCCTGTTTCTGCTCCTCCTTCCCTGCAGGGCTGTTCCTCAGTGGGAGCAGATCCGAGCAAGCACAGAGGTTTGTAGGACATCTGATTGCTCTCTAGGGGGAGAGGGGTGGTGGAAAAAACATTTTCGTGGCTTAAAGGTGGCCCTCAGCTCTGATTTCCAGGGGATTCTGAAGTGCAGGGCGTTTTTCCAGAGCCAGAAGTGCTAAGCAAGGGGGCTGATGGTACTCTTAGAATCATGGAATTAAGCTTGGAAAAGGCTTCTAAGATCATGAGTCCAACCATTCCCCCTGGAGTGTACCTCTAATGCCACCACTAATCATGTCCCCAAGTGCCACATTTACACATCTTTTACATCCGTCCAAGGATGGTGGCCCCATTGCTGCCCTGAGCAGTTCCAATTCCCTACCACCCTTTTCATTGGGAATTTTTCCCTAATATCCGAACTAAAGCCTGCCCTGGAGCAACTTGAGGCTGTTTCATCTTGTCTTGATGGAGTCCAGGGCTGGGTGTGATTCACCTTCCCTGAAGCTGCTTCCAGCTGTGTCTGTGTTCATCTGAACCAATCTTGCCTGGAAGATTTCATCCCAACAACTTCTCAGTGGGAAACTACAGGTGGCAGAGGGACAGAAGGGTGGGGCACAGCCTGGATGTGGTGCCCAGCTGCCCATGGGCCCTGCAAGGAGCTGCTCCCTGAGATGGTTCAGCACAGAGCAGCAGCTGTGCCGGCTCCCCAGGCTGCCGCAGGGAGTTCAATGTCTCACGCACCTCCACAGGTCCCATCCAGGCAGGAATAAATCAGTCCATCTCAAAAGTACGCTCTTCTTTTCCTGTGATAATAAATGCTCCTTCCCCATCCTGGACTCCTGCAGATCCAGCACCATCCAGTCCTGGAGCAGGAGCTCCTTGGAGCTCTGAGCACTTGGGGGTTTCAGGAGCATCACACTCATCATCGCAGAGGGGATTCTCCCACCCAGTGCCTCTGGCTGAGGGCAGATTTCTCCTGCAGTCACTTCTAGTTCATCTCAGACCTTGAGTTCCTGGCACAGGGCTGGTTTGCTGTCCACTGCTTTCCAAGGAGGCTGATGGTCAGATGGGGATGTCCCCATGGGTCTGTCCCACGTCCTCAAGGACCTCAAAGTTGTCCAAAGACAGTTCCTTGTCACTGCCACGTCAGCACTGGGAGGCTGCCAGGACAATGAAATTCAGCCCATTGAGTCCAGCTGTCCCACCTGGAGGGGAAATGTCACCTAAGCAGTGAGAGGGGACCCAGACTCCCAAGTGTGATGTCCTGTGTTTCCAGGGGAGGATGGACATGGATGATCGTGGCAGTGGCCAAAATGCCAAAGACAACACAAGCTCTCCATGCTGGTCCTGGATATGGAACACACACTTTGACTTCATGACAGCTTGGAATGATGTCACGTCCCAAATGGAAACTGGTTCCAGTGAAGGAGTTTGGCTGTTCCCCAAATTCTGGAGCAAGAGCTGCTGAAATGAAAGGGGGAAGTCATTTGGGTTGGGAAAAGTGTATATATCTAAAAAAATTGAGTTTGACTGAAAACAAAGCAAAGAATGAAAAAAAAATTGGAAAGAATCAAGTAAACATCCTCCATGATGATATTTCCAGACAGTAGAACTATGGTGCAAAGCTGGCCTGGATTTGTTTATGCTGGAGACAGTCATATCCGTGGAAGATTATTGCATTCACTTCCAGAAATAGCTGGAGAATACAACCACCAAACATCACCCTTGTACAAAGGTTACATCTGCTGGAGGCACAGCACAGATCCCAGACAGCCAAAGCCCAGGGATTGATGTCATGGACAGCAGCAGGAACATTTCTCTGAGTACAGGGTACCTGGGATCTCCTTAACTTACAGGAATTTGGGCAAATGATTAAAACAAAGCTTATTTCCCCGTGGCTTTTACTGATTCCACACACCCTCCCTCTAAGTCACTGAAGTTATTTCTGTTCCCCAGCTCTGTCAAGGTGAGGTCTGAGCACACAGCATCTGCTGCAGCCTTGCTTTGTCCACTGAAAGAAAATCCAGAAAATGCCACCAGAATAGAAAGCAGAGCAAAATAACAAAAAACAACCCATTTAAGCCCTTTTTACCCACTAACATTTGCTTTATTTAGGTGGCTCTTGATCCCCCCTCCCCAAAGGCAGGCAGGAGAGGGGTTGGAGCTTGGTGCCAGCTGCTGCCCACTGGACACAAGGCCAAGGAGCCCAGGCACCAAAGCCAAAGCAGAAATGCAGCCCCAATCTGTTTGCCCCACGCTGGCTCATGGAGGGAAGGGTTTTTCCTTGGGAAGGGCTCTTTGGGATGAAGAAACGCGTTAATAACCCAGCAGAGCCTGTCTCGCTCCTGGAGCTGCCTGGCTGCCAGCCCGGACTGGGATTGAATTACCGAGAAGAGAGGAGGAGAGAGGAGGAGAGAGCCCCTCACAGAGCTCTCCAGCAGGGTTTGGGGCTGCTTTGTGCCAGTCAGGCCTGCAGCAAGAGCCAGGCAATGGGGGACACCAGGGGCAGGAACTGGGGGACACCAGGGGCAGGAACTGGGGGACACCAGGGGCAGGCAATGGGGGACACCAGGGCCAGGAAATGGGGACACCAGGGGCAGGAAATGGGGACACCAGGGCCAGGCAATGGGGACATCAGAGCCAGGAAATGGGGGACACCAGGGGCAGGAACTGGGGGACACAAGGGGCAGGCCAGAGGGACACCAGGGGCAGGCAATGGGGGACACCAGGGCCAGGCAATGAGGGACACCAGGGCCAGGAAATGGGGACACCAGGGGCAGGAAATGGGGACACCAGGGGCAGGAAATGGGGGACACCAGGACCAGGAAATAGGGGACACCAGAGCTAGGAAATGGGGACATCAGAGACAGGAAATGGGGGACACCAGAGCCAGGAAATGGGGACACCAGAGCCAGGCAATGGGGACACCAGGCCAGGCAATGGGGACACCCCTGTGATGTCTCATGTGGGGATCTCACAGGCCCCACCCAGCCCAGGTGGCAGCTGAGGCCTGGCTCGGTGTCCCAGGTGCCACGGGCACTGCCAGAGCTGTGACCCCAGCAGCACAGAGGGGATGATTTGGTGCCAGTGGGAGCGGGGTGCAGCAGTTTCTCAAGTCCAGGTTAATTTTCTGCAGGGCAGCCAATGTCCCCTGGCCGTCTGTGCTGGTGGCAGCTGCTCCAGACAAGGACAGGGCTCTGAGGTCTCCCTCACCCCACTGGGCTTGCTGCTGGGCCCTCTTGCTCCAGAACTGGGGGAACAGCCAAACTCCTTCACTGGAACCAGTTTCCATTTGGGACATGACACCATTCCAAGCTGTCATAAAGTCAAAGTGTGTGTTCCATATCCAGGACCAGCACGGAGAGCTTGTGTTGTCTTTGGCATTATGGCCACTGCCATGATCATCCAGGGTTCTCTGGGCATCTTGAGAGTCCTCATCCCATTATGGAATCATGGCTACCCAGAGCTGGAGGGTCCCACCAGGATCCCCCAGCCCAGACACCCCAACAACCCCAGCCTGGGCATCCCTGGCAGCGCTGCCCAAAGGCTCCTGGAGCTCTGGCAGCCTCGGGGCCGTGCCCATTCCCTGGGCAGCCTGGGCAGTGCCAGCACCCTCTGGGGGAGGAATCTCTGATGCCTCATTTAAAAAGTTCATGGCAGGATGACAATGAGGCTTGCATCCCTCTTGTATTTTTTATATTTTTATCAAGCCATAAAACACTTTCTCCGGATGAATGGTGTTAATTTGAGATTTGTCCTTTGGCAGAATCAGGGTTTATCAGGAGGCTGCAGCCTGTTCAGATCTCCTTCCACCTGGCACACGTGGACACATCCCTGAGAGCTGCAGGAGATCCAGGGGTATCCTGGGAGTCACTGCTTCAGAATCAGAGCCTTCCCTAACTCACCCCTCTAAAACCTGTGCATGCTCAGTCTGATACACAACAAGCCTGCTCTAGAAATTCCCCACTTCTCTGATGTTTGGGATGAGAAGTCAGCATGGATTTCAGAGAAAACGATTGATTCAGGTTAGGTGAGTGTCACGTGCTGAGATCCCTGTGAAGTCAGGTGTCTGCAAGACAACAAACCCAGGCAAACAAAACCCTTTCCTGCTGATTCTGCTCTGCACTGTTGGGGTTTTTCTTTCAGAGAATTTTGGTGTTTATGGCCAAGGAATGTGTTGTCAGTCCTTGGCTGTAATTTACACTTCAGTGGATGCATGTTATACATTTTGGCATGCAAAGATTAATGCAGGCTCATTTTAAAGTATTCTTATGTGTTTTAAAATGAACACTGAAGGCCTTCAGCACTTGCATACCAAGCACTTTCCATCTCTCTTGCCATCTGTATTGGATTAAAGAATATAAAAACTTCAGCTGGGCTATTTCTGCTGAATTCCCTGGGATAACTCTCAGGAAGAGAGGGTCATTTTATGATGGGCTGCCTCAACATTTCTTTGTATTTAATAGGAAAAAGATCCCAAATCCTCTACAGTTCTTCAGCCCTTTGCTAGGGGAAGGAATTCATAAGCTTCTGTCCTCAACACAATGCATTTACACCATACTTTGCTGTTTAACACATGTGGGTTGAGAACTTGGGGAGTAAATACTCAGCCTTTCCCCCCTTTAAATTCTGACTTTGAAAATTAAAATTGTAGCGGCAAGTGATGAATCATCATCAGAATTCAAACCATATGGTGGAAGCACTTCTCACATTTTCAACTCTTCTCACTGCTGCTTCTTCCTTGAAAATAACTTGACAATAGATTATTTCCCTCTTAGCTAAGCTGTAATGAGCCACATGAAATGCTTTGAAATCCTCATGGTTTCAGACTTCAGAAACCACAAATATAAGTATGAATATTTTAGCCAAACCTTCCATTATTCTCTTCAAAGAGTAGTTAATACATTATTGGTGATACATGGAGCTTTTGTCCCACAAAAGGATCATTTTAGACATGGAAAACAACTGTATTTAGCTGGCTGTCAGGAGTGTGTCCATGGAAGATGAACTGTGCTGCACAGATGTGCCCTCTGCAGTGCTCCTTTGCTTATCCTCATGTTTTGCTATTTCTTAGCAACAAAAGGAAGTTTGGAGAGCTTTTTTTTCCCCCTAAAAATTGCACTAGAAGCGTCTTTATGTTCCACTTTTACACTTGACAGTGCACCCTGAGCATTTGAGGCATTTCCTTTGCTCATCCTGCTCAGCCTTTGGACTGTTATCACTGTCTGCGCTCAGTCCTGCATCCACAGCCATGGAAAAGGCAGCTGCACTTCCAACCCCCTCATCTGTAAACTGAAAATTGCTCCTGGAGCCAGTCACAGGCCAAACGATGACATAAATACAAAATTCTCATTGGCCACGGGGAGTGCTCAGTGCAGCTTTGGTCCTGCCCTGCCCCAGGGGCTGCTCACCCCCTCCTCTGCTGGAGCAGGGTCTGGGGCAGGGCTGGGACAGCTTCAGGTTCTGCTCTCCTGCTCAGATCTGGGGTGTCCGGGAGCCCAGTGAAATTCCTCAGCTCTGGAGCCGGGCTGGGAGAGCTGGGGGTGCTCGCCTGGAGAGGAGAAGCTCCAGGGAGAGCTCAGAGCCCCTGCCAGGGCCTGGAGGGGCTCCAGGGGAGCTGGAGGGGGCTGGGGACAAGGGATGGAGGGACAGGACACAGGGAATGGCTCCCACTGCCAGAGGGCAGGGATGGATGGGATATTGGGAATTGGGAATTGTGTCCTGGCAGGGTGGGCAGGCCCTGGCACAGGGTGCCCAGAGCAGCTGGGGCTGCCCCTGGATCCCTGGCAGTGCCCAAGGCCAGGCTGGGCAGGGCTGGGAGCAGCCTGGGAAGCGCTCCCAGAATTGTGGAGAAGCTGCTCTGGGGGTTCCAGGCCTGTTTGCTCCATAAATCCCCCTGTTCTCCTTGAAGGTCACCCCAGGCTGTGCCCAGGGCCCGGGGTCAGTCCCCACCCCATGGCCCCTCCTGACCCACACCGCCCTGGCCCTGCCACAGCTGGGTTCCCTGGGTGGCTCCTGCTGAGGTTTGGGGGCACAGGGGCTCCACTCCACCGTGTCAGCCCCGTGCTTCCATCCTGGCTCCTCCCTTCCTGCCTTTCCCGGCTGAGTGTTCCCGAAATATCCCCTGTTCCTAATCAGAGAGACAGAAGGTAGCCTTGCTCCTGATCTGTTTTGCAGACAGTGGCTGCTCCTCCCTATGGCCTCAAAAAGTCTCCATCAGCAGCTGTTAAAATCAAAGAAATCATACCAGGATGAAGATTTTACACATTTCTTATATTATAATTATTTTTTTTTTCTTTTCCCTAAGAGGAGTGTTGAGATTGCCTCTGCTGGGTTGATTTAAATGTTTCTTGCATTAGAATGATTACTTTTCCCCTAAGGGGAGGGTTGTGATTTCCTCTGCTGGGTTTGCATCTAGTGGAAGATGGATCCCACTGGATTCAACCCCACACGGGCCCTGAGCAGGGGCCACACTGCACAAAGAGCTGCTGTAAATCAGCCTGGCAGCAGCAACAAGGTCTGACAGCACCCAAAGAGCCCCTCGCTGGCTCTGCACACTGGAAAGGTCTGGCCCCATGGCAGGGCTTGTGTTTGGAAACGCTCCTTGCTGATTTGTCCATAGCCTGCTTTATATATTTATTTCTGTATGCTGAGTGGAGCTGTTTGCTTTGGCCACCCTGAGGGGCTCTCTCAGTGTTTGGTTTCCAAAGCACACCCCTGGAAAGGGAAGGAGCAGAGTTCCTCATTTGTCAGCACAGCCTCCAGGATTATTTTTCCAGGTGGATTTTGTGAGAGGCACAAGGCAGGAGAGGATTTTATGCAACCAAGTCAGTCCTGGCCCATCCCTGAGGGGGATCCTCTCCAACCTGAGAGCAGCACAAATGCAGCAGCCAGGTGAAAAATGCACCTCTGCTTTGTTCCCTGTGGTGGGAGGGAGGGAGGGAGGTTTTGGGCTTGGTCTCTGCTGCCTCTCAGGGATCTGCCAGGTGGATGCGAAACAGTCAGGACTGCAGCACCTTTGGACATTCCCCAGGTGTCCCAGCTGGGAAAGGGGCCCTGGAGCCTGTGCAGGGAGCAAGCTGCCCTGGGGAAGCTTCTGGGACAGTTCAGAGCCTGTGGGAAGCTGGAGCCAAGCCCTGGGAGCAGCACTCGTGAGCTGGGGTGTCCCATGAAAAAGGAAAGGGAATGTTGCTGTGGCTTTCTGTGGAGCCAGGAGTTCAGGGTTTCTGGAGTTCAGGATTTCAGGAGTTCAGGGTTTCAGGATTTCAGGAGTTCAGGAGTTCAGGATTTCAGGATTTCTGGAGTTCAGGATTTCAGGAGTTCAGGAGTTCAGGATTTCAGGATTTCAAGATTCCAGGAGTTCAGGATTTCAGGAGTTCAGGATTTCAGGATTTCAGGGTTTCAGGATTTCAGGACTTCAGGATTTCAGGAGTTCAGGATTTCAGGATTTCAGCAGTTCAGGATTTCAGTATTTCAGGGTTTCAGGAGTTCAGGATTTCAGGATTTCAGGATTCCAGGATTTCAGGAGTTCAGGATTTCAGGATTTCAGGATTTCAGGATTTCAGGATTTCAGCAGTTCAGTATTTCAGCAGTTCAGGAGTTCAGTGTTTCAGGATTTCAGGAGTTCAGGATTTCAGGAGTTCAGGATTTCAGGATTTCAGCAGTTCAGGAGTTCAGCGTTTCAGGGTTTCAAGACTTCAGGAGTTCAGGGTTTCAGGATTTCAGGAGTTCAGGATTTCAGCAGTTCAGGATTTCAGCAGTCCAGGATTTCAGCAGTCCAGGATTTCAGCAGTTCAGGATTTCAGGAGTTCAGGATTTCAGCAGTTCAGGAGTTCAGTATTTCAGGCTTTCAGGATTTCAGCAGTTCAGGATTTCAGGGTTTCAGGATTTCAGGATTTCAGGAGTTCAGTGTTTCAGGGTTTCAGGATTTCAGCAGTTCAGGAGTTCAGCAGTTCAGGAGTTCAGTGTTTCAGGGTTTCAGGATTTCAGCCTCTCCCCGAGGGGTGGCCTGAGCAGGGTCTGGCAGCAGCCAGCCAAGGGTCTCTCTGCAGAGCCCAGCTGATGACTGCTGGTTCTGAACTGGTGTTACAGGGCCCTGAGCTGGGGCACTCAGCTGCAGGTGATGGTGCTCCAGGGAGCCTGCAGCATCTGCAGGGCTGGAGGATCCCGCACAGAGCCCCAGATCTCCTTTAGGATACCCCAAACACCAAACCAGGCTGCTGTGGGCAGCTGGCCCTTCCTGGGGACGTTGCCCAGTGCCCAGCACAGAGCCCCCAGCTCTGCCCTGAACCCCCCCAGCATCACCCAGAACTGGGCTTAGTCCAGGCCGAGTCCAAAGCAGAGGCTGAAATTCCATGGGTTTGTCTGTGGAGATGCTCATGCTCCTCCTTTGGCTTTCCCTTCATCCTTTCCCTCCCTTCCCTCCACTGGGAAGAAGCAGGGAGTGAAAAACCCTCCCTCCATTCTCCAACCTGTTTGTCTTTATTCAGCCTCATGTTCAGCCCCCTGGAAGGGACCTGGGGCCTGGCCAGCTCTTGGCAATGCTGGGGGACAGGCAGAGGTGGAGGTGTGCCAGCCTGAATGTAACATTGCCAAAATCCATGGATCCGCAAGGATGGTGCCCAGTCCTGTCCTTGTCACCAGGCTCCAGGACCTAACCCAAACCAGGGCACTGTGCTGGGGTTCATGATTTTAAACATGAGAGGGAGGGAGGCATTGCAAGGCTGAGGAGTCCTTGAGACAAACCCAGCACTGATAATTCCTACCAGACAAACACAAACCACTTTTTATATACAGGGACAAAAATAATGGGAATAACAAACACAGTGGGTAGAACATTTTGACTTCTGGTGAAGCACTGGGCACTGGAATTTTTTCAGCATCCTTTGGCTGCCCACTGGCTTGGACAGCCCCAAAGTCCTGGTGAATGTTCAGCACCCACAGCTCTGGCTGGGCTCTGCAAGATTGACCTTCCTAAAAAGCACCAGCCCAAGGAGAGCCAAGCTCTGTCCCCAAGTGTCACGAGGTAAATGAATCCAGATTTGTTCTGAGGTAGAGCAAGTGGCCCTGAGAGCTGCTTTGTTTCTTTTCTACACCTCCCAAATGAGGGATGTCCTTAATCTCACAGCCCCTGTGTCACCTACGTGCTTTAGTGTCTCCCACACAGCTCTGGAACACGTGGGAACAGCCCCAGCAGCAGCTCCTGCCTGGGCCAGGCACTCACAGGGCAGAGAGGAGCTTGCAGGCAGTGCCAGGGCTGGGACTGTCCCCTCCCAGGGCAGACAAAAGGGACAGGAGGCCAGAGAACCCAGCCCACAGCCATTTCTGCCCCACTGCCTCCATGCTGGGCATGGGACACGCTCATGGCTCAGGGACGGAGCTTGGACAGGGCAGGGATGTTCCCCAGGACAGGGATAATGTCCAGGACAGGGATGCTCCCCCAGGGCAGGGATGTTCCTCCAGGACAGGGATGCTCCCCCAGGGCAGGGATGTTCCCCAGGGCAGGGATGTTCCCCCAGGGCAGGGATGTTCCTCCAGGACAGGGATGCTCCCCCAGGACAGGGATGCTCCCCCAGGGCAGGGATGATCTCCAGGACAGGGGATGCTCCTCCAGGACAGGGATGCTCCCCCAGGACAGGGATGTTCCCCAGGGCAGGGATGATCCCCAGGACAGGGATGTTCCCCAGGACAGGGATGTTCCTCCAGGGCAGGGATGTTCCCCAGGACAGGGATGATCCCCAGGACAGGGATGTTCCCCAGGGCAGGGATGATCTCCAGGGCAGGGATGATCTCCAGGACAGGGATGTTCCCCAGGACAGGGATGTTCTCCAGGACAGGGATAATGTCCAGGGCAGGGATGTTCCCCAGGGCAGGGATGATCTCCAGGGCAGGGATGTTCCTCCAGGACAGGGATGTTCCCCAGGACAGGGATGTTCTCCAGGACAGGGATGCTCCTCCAGGGCAGGGATGCTCCTCCAGGGCAGGGATGTTCCCCAGGACAGGGGATGCTCCTCCAGGACACTTTTCCTGGGGGCAGCTCCTGACCCTGCACCTCCAGAGGCTCTGGGTGGGCTCTCTCCACTCTCCTGTGGCCAATTCCCGCACTCTCCTGGACCTCAGGTGTGCCTCAGGGTGCCCTGCAGGAGATTCAGCTCGAGCACACCCACGACTTGCTCTGCACAGTCAGTCCAGAGTCCTTGACAGGACAGCAAATCTCTCCTTTCCCAGTGATCCAACATGGATTTTCCAAAGGAGCTCAGTTTCTCCTCTGCAGATGGTCTCAGCTGAGGGCACAAATCCCTCTCTGATGCTATTCTGGGGTTTCCTGCTGCTCTATACATTACTGGGGGATACTTGCGTAATTTTAAACTCAGTCCTATGTAGGCCATTTCTTATTTTTAAAAAGGAAGTTCAAAGTCAAATCCTCCCCAAAAACTCCTTGAGAAGTCTATTAAGGTGTCCTACTTTCTTACAAGTCCTTGAACCAGAACATTCCCCCCTCGCCATCCTCCTGCAGCCATCCCTCCTCAGCAGCACCATGGGTACCACAGCGCTGTGTCCCCATCCCCGTGGGGACCTTCTCCACCCCTCCCGCTGCCAGCAGGTGACCCCACGGTCACTGTGTGGTGAGCAGGGGATGCTGTGATGGCCACCCAAAATCAGCATGTGGCTGCCACAGGAGCAGTGCCAAGGCCTTGCTGGTGTCCCGTGCCCTCCGTGTCGCTCTGAGTGACCCCGGGCAGAGCCAGTGTCCTGCTGCTGCCGACTTTGGGGTGTTTGAGACTGAGATCAGCTGGATCTCAAATAAAACTCTCCTCTGGCTGAACAGCCTTGCCCTGAGCTCTGCTGTGCTGGGCAGGTGGTGCTGGATCCTGCTGAGCAATTTCGTCCTCCTGAGCCTCCAAGTGGGGAAAGCCCTTGGGAGAGCGGAGCTCGCACTCCCAAGGTCACCCCCCTGGCTGTGCTTCCACATTCAGGGTGACACCTCTGGGTTGGCAAGGATGAAAGTTTGACAAGAAGGTCTCACAGATGTGTGTGCTTGGCAGAAAGATTTTTGAATGTAGACTCTGAAGAATGAATAGAAATGAAAGCAAGTTTTGATATAGAAGAAAAGAATTGCTGAGCCAGTCTCACTGTATAACCAAGGAGGCAAAGGCTGTGTTAGTTAGAAGGGGTTTGTATGGCTTAGAGCAAAGGATAAACCCACCCCAAACAAGAAGATGTTTTTACCAAGCAGGAAGAGAGCACAGGCAAACAAGGCAGCAAATGGGGCAAGTAGAAAAAAGGTCTCAGAATTTTCCACTGCAAGAAAACTGAAAAACAACTTCTAGCTGAAACTGTAATGCACTGACTGTTAGTGATTGGAGAACAGGAACATGAATATGGTAATTATAGGAGTTATGATAGGTTATAGATAAAAGTTAAGGTATAGATTGGTTCTGCTGTATGAAGATGCTCAGCAAAGAGAAGTATAGAATGCATTGTAACCAAACCCAAAGGGTGTCCAGGCCTGCCTGCAGCTGGAGCTGACAGCTGTAGGCACAGCTCTGTCACCCACCACCATGGACTGTTGTGACATCTTGGATGGAATAAACTGCATTTTGGATAGAATAAACTGCATTTTGAATAGAATAAACTGCATTTTGGATACCATAAATTGCATTTTGGAGAGCCCCTGGAGTCCTGCATCCCTCATTTCAGCTCTTACACCTCTGGTGTTGCTCCAGTGAAGGGAAGCACAAGGAGCTGCCCCTGAAGGTCACCTGCAGCCCTGGAGTTGTTTTTGGGGTCCAATCTCTGTTTCATTTCCAGGTGCTGCAGGCTGGGGTGGCCTTGCCTGCACTCCCAGTGGATGCTCTGGGCTGCCAGACCTCTGCAGGGCAGCAAACAGAGAGCTTAGCACAGCTCCAGCAGGAGGAGGAGGAGGAGGAGGAGGAAGGGAAAGGAAAGAACAAGTGTGAGGTGAAACACTGGGCGCTCCTCAAAAGAGATCATTGCCTCCCAAGGGTCTGAGTTTCACTCAACCTTGACAAATCAAAGGAAGAGACTCCCTGGAGGATGGGAATTAACACCTAAAACCATTATTTAAAAGCATTATCATCACCAAGTTTATTAAAATAACTGCAGCTGCAGAGATGTGTTAATGATGACAACACAAACCACAGAGCTTGGGCTGACTCATAGGAAACTGAGCGTTTTCCCTCTCCCCAGTCATGGGCCTGCTCCTGGAGAGCCACTTGCTGCAAGCCAGGATCCCAAAATCGGAGTGAAAGCTGCTCATGAGGGCTGGGAGAGCCAGGGTGTGAGTCATGGTGACTTTGGACACCTACAAGATTTTCCTGAAATGACAGTGGGTGCTAGAAATAGAAAACACAGTTAGGAGAGGCTGAAATAGAGATAAATCACCCCAAACCCTGATTCATCAGATTTTTGGCCATGAGCTAGGTGGGAAAAAAGCCCTTGGCCTGCACATGAGCAGCCCTGTGTCGTTGGCAATGGTGCAGCTGAGGAGAAAAGCTCCAGCCAGCACAGGAACGCTGCACTGGGGAGTTTTACAAGTGGCAGGAATATCATCTGGCCACTTCAGGAAGCTCTCCTGGTGCTTGCCCTGCCTGGTGCAGCTGCAGCAGCACTTGGAGAAGCCTCACGGACACCTCAGTGGGAAAAGGAAAGTTTTGTGATGAGGGTTTGCTTGCATAACATCCAGGGAGCTTCCCAATAAGGAAAATCAGACTTTCCAGCATGCTTTCCTAGGAAGCAGCATGGAAAGTCCTTTCCCCATGTCCCTGCAGTTCCTCTGTTTCTGATGATTGGTGCTTCAGGAGAGTTTCAGCCTCTCCTTCCCTCCCTTGAAGCCAGTTTGGTTTCCTTTTCTCTTATCATTTAATCAGCCCAATCCTTATTGGATATACAGCAGCAATTTTACAGAGAATCATGGAATCAGAGACTGAATTGGGTTGGAAAGGAACTTAAGGACCAATTTATTCCACTCCCTGCCATGGCAGGGACACCTCCCACTGTCCCAGGCTGCTCCCAGCCCTGCCCAGCCTGGCCTTGGGCACTGCCAGGGATCCAGGGGCAGCCCCAGCTGCTCTGGGCACCCTGTGCCAGGGCCTGCCCACCCTGCCAGGGAACAATTCCTGATTCCCAATATCCCATCCAGCCCTGCCCTCTGGCAGTGGGAGCCATTCCCTGTGTCCTGTCCCTCCATCCCTTGTCCCCAGCCCCTCTCCAGCTCTCCTGGAGCCCCTTCAGGCCCTGGCAGGGGCTCTGAGCTCTCCCTGGAGCTTCTCCTCTCCAGGTGAGCACCCCCAGCTCTCCCAGCCTGGCTGCAGCCCTGGAGCAGCTCCATGGCCTCCTCTGGACTCATCCAGCAGCTCCAGGTCCTGGTGCTGAGGACCCCAGAGCTGGAGGCAGAACCGTTCTGTGATTCTATGAGAAAATCCCACAGTAAGAAGCATGGGGCTGGGGCTCAGTCTGGGGCAGGGGCGTTCTGGATCCCAGCTCACTCTGAGAGCCCATCCCTGGGAGCCCAGAACCAGGCCCAGAGTGAGGCCACAGTTGTTTATCAGTTATTTATCAGTTATTTATCAGTTGTTTATCAGTTATTTATCAGTTATTTATCAGCATCCCTCTCCTGGAATCCCGAGGGGCTCTCAGGAACACCCAGCTGCAGGCACAGAGTGGCAGCAATTTGCTCTTGTTGAAGGCCCAACCTCTGCCTTTATTATTAGCTTGATAATTACTTTGTTGTAAAAACTCATCACCCTTGGAAGTAATTAATTCCTTGGAACCAAGCACAGCAGATGGGCTTCTAATTTATTTGAAATCACGTCGGAAGCAGGGGAGTCTTTCGCTGGGTTTGATAAACATGGCATTTTAACCTGGCACTTCATTCCCTTTCAGACTTCCCGGGAAATCTCCCTTTGGGCACTGGATGCTGACTCACTGCGGGGCTGAAAGGCTCGGGATGGGATCAATTTGTGAAGCGTGGCCTCGCTTTAATCCTTTCTGGGCACATTTCCTGCGGGCAGGATGCGCAAACAGCCCGGCAGGAGCCACCCTGCTGAGCCTGGGGAGGATTTATGGGGCTGGCCAGGTGCAGAGGCTCCCTGCAAACAGCTGGAGCTCAGCTCCTGCCCCCTGACAAGGAGGATTTTCCCATATGCCAGCCTCGCTCCAGCCCCTCAGGGCTCTGGGCTGGGATTTCAGCTCCTCAATGGCAGAGGTTTCCATTCATGCTCCAATCTGCCCATCTGTTCTCTGGCTCCTGAGCCCTAAATTCTTCTTCCTGCAGCTTGAAAGGACAGCTGAACTCAGAATATTGGGCTGGGAATAAGCAGGCAGCTGACAGAAAGAGACAGCAAAGCTCCCAGCAAGGAAAATGAGGGTGAAACAAGAGCAGGAGAGCTCTGGAGCTCAGTGGAGGCACTTTGGGCTCCTCAGCTTAGGCCCAAATCCGTGTGGGAATGAGCCAGTGAGGGAACAATGCCAATGCCTGGGGAAAGGAGGTCTGGCATGCAGGGATCTCCTGTCTTGATAGGGATGAAACTCCTCTCTGTGCCTGGTTTGGGTTGGAAAGGCCCTGAATGATCAATTCATCCACCTCTGCCATGGCAGGGACAGCTCCCACTGTGCCAGGCTGCTCCCAGCCCTGCCCAGCCTGGCCTTGGGCACTGCCAGGGATCCAGGGGCAGCCCCAGCTGCTCTGTGCCACCTGTGCCAGAGCCAAGTTTTGCTCTTCAAGGCCACTGGAGCTGGAGAAACTGTGACCTCATAACCCACAGGGCCCAGAAAATGTTTTTTGAATAATTTCAGCAATAACTGTAGAAATTTCTAAAGGAAATTACCTACATTTTTTTCCCTTTGCTCAGTAGAAAAATAACTTCCCCTCCCAATTTTTCAACATTTCTGCAGAAATCAAAGCTCTTCCTGGAACTGGGTTTTTAAAATTTTGTGGAAATCCTTGGCAAAGGCTTCGTGTGGGAGGCTTCTGGACAGTTGGTGTCTGTCTGTCAGCCCAAGAACCTAAATCCTGGAGGGAGTGCTGGGGGCAGATGACAACCAGAGGCTACTGAAAGTGTGCAGCCACTTAATGTGCAGTAATTAAATGTGGGCTCATTAATGGAGGGATGAAGGCTCCCAAGGGCCCCCAAGAGTTCCCTCCCAGCAGGAACAGGGAGAGCTGCGCCTCCCAGACATCAGGGCTCTGTGTCCCTTCCCATGGATGAGTCTCCTCTTGGAGGAACCATCCAGCCCCAGAGCCCCTCTGTGACCCCAGGGATGGTGTTTGGGGTCTCATTTCCCCCCAGTTCATCTCCTGAGAGCTTGGTCCTCATTTGCTCCCAACAGGAGAGGAAACCAAGGGCCAGAGCACCCAAATCCCTGACATCTTCTCCCTGTTTTTGCAGGGAATGACCTAATCCATGCTATTGTTTCCTGCTCCACTTGAATTTCCACTTAGCCACATTTCCATTCTTTCTGCAGTTCTTAAAATATTTTTTGACCTTTTTTACCAGGAAAGAGCAGAGACCTGACCATGCCTTTCTTGTTCACTTTGGGGAAAGGTCATTTGTCCACAACATATTTTTGTTCCGTTTATACAGAACTTAGCAAAGAGGAGAAAAATGTGGAGTTTATTTCTGGTGGGGAAGGAGCAGATTTGCATTTTCCAGTCCTGGCTTCGGCAGCTTTTAGCCCTCACTGTTGGCTGGGCTGCTCTGCCTCTCTGCTGCCCTTAATCTGCAGGATTAGGAACAGTATAGATCTGCCCACCCTGCCTGTGAATTTATTCCTAAAATAGTAAACAGATGCAGCCTTGAAAAAAGGAACAAATCACAGCTGTATCAGCACCTCCTTGATATCTTTGCTGTTTTCTCCTGTTTTCAACTGCAAAAAATCTAAAGGTTCTCTTTTTTTTGGGACTTGTTTAAATCGTTTTATACACCCCACTGCTGGGAACTCTTCCTTCAGTGTAGCTCATCCTTTCACCCAATCCATCCCAATTTATGGAGGGTTTTTTTCATAGCAGCTCAGAAGCCTTGAAGAACACACCCAAGATCAATGTTTCCAGGTGATCTGAAGTTGTCTCCATGTCCCTCTCCTTCCAGCCACCAAACAGGGTGTGAGGGACCCACTTCAAGGACTTCATGGAGCTTCTTAGGTCTGAGGGAGACAATTGGGTTTGTAGGACTGATTCCTCTCCTCCTCTCCCTCTCCTTCATTTTCTGATCCTCCCCATCTGAGGGTGCAGAGTGACCAGAAACCCCACACAGAAAGGAACACAAGGGATAATCCTTGTGGAATTGAGCATCTCATTTTTCCTGCTCTGAGTTCCTGTAGCAGCTTCCAAACCTCCTCATCCTTTGGTGTGCTGGAGTTAAAGCATTTGGCTGAAAAGGAATCACAGCATGGATACAGTAAAAACCCAGACACGGGATATAAAAAGCCTGCTTCTAAATTTAAACCTCTGTTAACAGCTAATTTAAGCAGCTAATTATACTAAAAATGCGTGAGCCCCAAATTCGCCAATTAAAAGTTAATTAAATGAAAACTCAGTGAGCTTCAATTTGTCAGTTCAATCCATCTGCTTCCTGAAGCTTCCTGCGATCCCACAGCTTCAAAGCTGTGCCTGCAGTGGGAACCGTTCTCGGAGCCATCACAGCCCCACAGATGTCCAGAATGGCAGGAAAAGCCCCGAGCTCCCTCAAACCCGGGAGCAATTAGCGGCTCAGCCCTTGGGAGCGTGCCCAGCCATCTCCCACGCTGCGGCCCGTGGGGACAGGGGCTGTGCAGGCACACAATTAACGGCAGCACTCATTAAACCCGCTGGCTCCCGGCAGGGATCGGCTCCGTGTTCTGCCTGCAGACAGAGGAACATCCCCTGCACGCCCGCTCCGGGCTATGGGATGTGCCCACTGGGCTGGGAGCCTGGAGGGATGTGGAGGATGGAGGGATGGATGGAGGGATGACGGATGGAGGATGGATGGATGGAACGGATGGATGGGTGATGGAGGGATGGAGGGATGGATGGATGGATGACTGATGGAGGGATGATGGATGGAGGGATGAGGGATGGATGGATAATGGATGGAGGGATGATGGATGGATGATGGAGGGATGCGGAGGGAGGGATGAGGGATGGATGGATGGAGAGATGAGGGATGGATGGATGGAGGGTGGACGATGCAGCTGCTGGTGCTGGGACCAGCCTCAGCACGGGACAGTGTTCTGGGGCTTTCAGGCCGTCCCTGGCAGCTGATGGTGCTTTTCATCAGCCACATCTGCTGTCGGCTTTCTCATTGTGTTGGCTGAATGGAGCAGTGCTGCAAACAGAGCAGTGGATCTCTGGGATCAGCATTTTCCCTCGGGGCAGGGAGATGGGGAAGGGGGAGCTGCCAGGGCCGGGCCATGGGGGCTGCTCAGCTCCTGTCCTGCCTGCTGGGTGCTGAACACAGCAGGAACACAGCAGGACATTCAGCTTGACATCAAAAGGAATTGACTTCCAAAATAAATTAAAAACCCCACCAACGTTTCTGTCCCTCCCTCTCCAACTCTTGCTGCTCACATGCTTCAGAGCAGAAGAAAGCTTTTCACTGATGTCGCCTGAGCTGGAATTTCAATTCCCAACAGAGGCAACTTCAGGTTCCAGAGCCCAGATTCTGCTGTGGTACCTGGGTGTCACCCCAGCAGTGAAGCCACCACCTCCTGCACACGAGCATCCAACCCAACACAGGTGCCAAGCCCATGAGAGACAGCAGCTCTGCAGTTCTGCATTGTACTTGCAGGGACCCCTGTGGCAGGGAGGAATGATGAATCTCACTCCATGTTCTCAGAAGGCTAATTTATTACTTTATTTTACTATATTATATTAAAGATTACTGTGTTATACTATACTAAAGAATACAGAAAAGATACTTACAGAATGCTATAAAGACAATAATGAAAACTCGTGACTCTGGAAAGAGTCTGTGACACAGCTTGGCCCTGATTGGCCAAAGAGTGAAAACAACTCCCAGCAGAACCCAATGGAACAATCACCTGTGGGTGAACAATCTCCAAACACATTCCACATGAGCACAGCACAGGGAAAGCAAATGAGATAAGAATTGTTTTCCTTTTCTCTGAGGCTTCCCAGGAGAAGAATCGTGGGTGAAGGGGTTTTTCAGAGAATGTGAATGCCACAGTTCTGGGCAGCTCAGTGACTGCAGGGGCTCCTCTGGAGGCAGACAGGGCTCCCCTCTCCGCAGCCACCCCCTGGCTGGGCTGGGATGTGGCTCCCTGATTTTCAGCACCTGCATTTCTGCCCCCCCCAGCACCAGCAGCACCCCCAGGGTCTTGCTTTGATCTCTGTGTGCCTCAGCTCTCCCAGCTGCCCAGGTTCTCCATGTGTTCTCCAGCTGGGAATCTTTGTGGCTTTTCCCCTCTCACTTTCCCCCTGTCTCACTGGGTGAGGGCTTTTCCCGCTCCCAGCTGCATTTATCTTTCATGGCACTGATTTTGTCCTTTGTTTGCAAACAGCACAGGCCTGGCTCTTGTCTCCAGGGATGTGCTGTGGTGCTGGTGGCAGGGAAGCAGCTCCTGGGGATGCTGCAGGAATGAGCAACAAGTCCTGGCAGTGGTCCTGGAGTGTCAGAGCAAACCTGCCCTGCCAGGCAGAGCCAGGGCTCTGCTCCCTGTGGGTTTTGTAGGGTTTCAGTCGCTGCACACCCAGAAACCTCGTGTGCAGCACTGCCCATGGAGCCCAGGAGGGTCCCTGTGCTCATCACAGCTCAGAGCAGGAGCCCAGAGCCAAGTTCTGAACTGGGAGCACAATGGGGATGTTTGTGCCCCATCCTTGCTCCAGCCTAGGAGAGCTGGGGCTGGGAAAAACACCTGGGGAACACCAGGAACCCTTTCTGGCTCCTCCATGGCTCTTGTGTGGCTGCGGGAGAGGGATCCCACCCCTCCATCCATCAGCACAGCAGCAGGGCAGAGCTGAAATGTCCTGATGGGGATTTCTCCTGGGCTGTTCCTGCCCTGGCTGCAGCCAAGCTGGAGACCCCAAAGAGCAGAGGGCAGCAACCCCCTCAGGGTCCTCTGGAGGGGGGCTGAAGGTCTGGCCCAAACCCCAAATGCCATTTTGAAATAGTGCTTGAAAGCACAGGGGAGGGGACAGGAGGAGAGAAAATAATTGCAAAAAAGGAAAAAAATTGGAGGCAGGTGTGGTGGGGTGGGTTCAGCAGTGACCCAGGCACGAGGCCTTGGGCCAAGCAGGTCCCTGGACCCAGAGTAAAGTGCAGAGCCTGGGAAGGGTCCAGCCAAAAACCACAGGCTTGGACAGGAAGCAGCTCCAGCTTCACACAGAGAGGGAAGAATTCATCCCACTGCCTTTGTCCCTTCCTGAAGGAGCACCCACGAGCAGCAGGATATTCCATTTTCCCAGGTTTTTTGGTGCAGTTGAAGCTGTAATTCCCCAAATTTGACTGCACCCCGGGTTGTTGCTACTCAAGAGTGCTCAGAGCTCCTCTCCTTGTGAGCTGAACAGCCCTGGATGCCTTCCCAAGAGCCACCCCTGCTCCCAGGGGAGCAAATAAAGTCATTAGTGAAGCTCTCCAGTCCTCTGGTACTGGCACCAGCCCAGCTCCTGTCTCTGTGCTGCTTTCTGTGCTCTGCTCCTCACAAGAATGGATTAAATATCCCAATAATGGAGTTGGAGGCTGCAGCTTCTGCTCAAGCCTCTAACAAACCTCCTTAAAATAATTATTTGACACAGCCAGGGCTGGTTTGGTTTACAAGGCTTCAGCACAGGGTTTATAAATGAGGTTTGGAATCAAATTCCTCCTGGCTCCTCAACGATCCATTGGAAAAGCAGCTGCCCTTTGTTCATGTAAGGGATCCTCTGGCCTGTGGAGGTGTCCTGGAGGCAGAGCTGATGCTGAACTTTGGGGTTTTGCAGCAGCAACCAGGGGGGCAGTGCTGGGCTGGGACAGCTCTCAGAGGGTGTTTGTGTCTGCTCTGGGACACCTGGGACACCGCCTCAGCCCTGCTGACAAAGGTGCTGGAGTTTTGCTCACCTGTGTTTGAAGCTCTGTGTATTTTTTGGAGAGTCTCCTCTCCAGCCAGCCCAGATGCTGCTGCGTGGCTGTTGTGCCTCCTGCTCCTGTGGACACCTGTTTGGGAGGAGATCCTTGTTGTTCCAACAAGTGCAGGCTTCTGCTCAATGAACATCAGGGTTTGTTGACAGAATAAGTAAATATTGACCAGTGGAAAGTTAAAGCCAATATTTACTCTGAGTTTCCCTAAATCCATGTGTCTACAGAAAGTGAAATTCGAAGTGCTGACCCACAAATTCCCATTTGTGACACTGCCTGGCCCCATCCAGCCCAGGGATTGTCCAAACTGTTTGTTCCCTGATTGCCAGACATTTCTAAAGAAGGTGCTGTCTGTAGCTCAGGCCTTGAGCAAGGGACTGACCCATCCATTAAACAGATTTCTTCCCACAGGGAATTACAGGTGCAGAAAACTGGGGTTTGGTAATCTCCAGTGTCAGAGCCAGGAATTCGATCAATACATGAGATAATTTCTTGGCAAATAAACTTATAAGGGAGAACAAATAGAAATTCATTCCCCCTGCATGGTTGGAAAGGAAATGTTGAAATCTCAGTGAATCACAGAAAGGTTTGGGATGGAATTTAAACGCCATCGAATCCAACCCCCCTGCAGTGAGCAGGGACATCTTTAACTGGATCAGGTTGCTCAGAGCCTCCATCCACCCTGGCCTTAAATTCCATCAGTGGCCTCACTCCAGCGCCAGGAATTGTCCCAGCAGGAGTCAGGAATGACAAGGGGGTCACAGCTTCCTTCCAACTCCGACTGAAATACTTTATCTGCTCTGATTCTACCTGACCCTCTAGAGGTGGCACCTCCGTCCTTTGAAAGTGCCCAGCCTTAACCCGTCCTGATCCTTCACCTTTCCATTAAATTCCTCTGGCTCCCAATATTTTCCTCACAGTCCCACCAGTCTCCCAAGCCTCCCCTCCTGCTGCTGTTTACCATGTTTGGATTTCCACGTGGCAGATGTTCTTTTTGACAGATATTTCCAGCCCAAAGGAGTGCGAGTCCAGCTGTGCTGA
This sequence comes from Emberiza elegans, assembly GCA_024865655.1. Taxonomy (NCBI): domain Eukaryota; kingdom Metazoa; phylum Chordata; class Aves; order Passeriformes; family Fringillidae; genus Emberiza; species Emberiza elegans. Next base: position 67,898,336 of record JALJVW010000184.1, on the reverse strand, counting down.
TGGGCACAAACAGAGCCGCATTATCACTGCCGCAGCCAGGCATGAAATGTAACCAAGCCTGCAGAGGAATAAATGTTTTGAAGGCAAGGCAAGGCAGCCTGTTCAGTGCTGAGTTCAGGATTTATTATGAGGACAAACACCCAAGTTTAGAGTCCCCATTCAGTTTTTTTTGGGGGGAGAATGAAAATAGCAAACTGTCAGCAAAATGTTTTGGGGCAAGAATATTGCTCCGGGGGGAGAAAATTCTCCCTTGGTAGTTTAATTACCCACTTTTCTAGTGGGTGATTACAATTTAATTAAATCACAATTTCTGGAGCGGGGAGTAAGAAAATACCTGGAGCTTTAGATGCGGCTCCCCTGGAGCACCCAGGACCTTCCACCCTCTGTGGGATCGCAGCCAGGCTCCAGCCCTGTCTGGGTTGGAAGGGCCCTCAAAGCCCATCCAGTGCCATGGGCAGGGACACCTTCCTCTGTCCCGCCTGGCCTGGGACGCTTTTCTCAGAGGTGCTGGAAGGTTGGGTCACAGAACAGTTTTAATCCATGTTTTATCTTTCTCCTTGGACAAATTTTTTTGCCACAAAGCAAAGTTCAGTGACTTTGGGGAGATGGCACAAAGCCCTCTGGGGGCTCAGGGTGTTCTTGCCTGGCTCCTGCTCCCCTTTGGAGAACAGCAGGAGCACGGGACACCCAGAGGGAGCTGCCAGAGCTGCTCCCAGCCTGGGAAGTGACCTCAGCTCTGGGCTCTTCCAGCAGCAGGGTGTGCGAGGGACTCCTCCAGCTGAGTTGTGTCTCAGGTTGATTTAGCTGGGGCTGTGTGTTCTATCCCATCTGTCAGAGCTGGGGCAGCTCTCTGCTGTCCATGGGGCAGTTTTTCCTTTCTCTCTCCCACAGCCAACCCTCCCTCCAGGAGATCTCTGCTGTCCATGGCCACTGAGTGTCCCTGCAGGGCCGATCCAATTCCAGCATCCCATGGGGAGATGCTCCGCCCAGGGGAGGAGCCAAGCATTCCTACCTGGATCCAATCTGAGCCTGGCCCAGCACAGCAGCCTTTGCCCCCTGCATTGCCAGAGGAGCAGCTTTCTGCTGCCCTGCATTGCCAGAGGGAGCCCAGGCCCATCTGCAGCAGCCCTGGAGCTGCAGAGGAAAACTCCCCCCTTGTGCAGGAACCCTGCTGCAGCAGAGCCACAGCTGGCACTGCAGGAGGGCTGGGCCCCCATGGCATGGGGCTGTGCCACCACCCTGGCACACAGCAGGGCAGGGACTGTTCTCACTCTGGCTGTGGTTTGGTTTTTTTTGTACTATTGCATTTGTATTTTTAATTTCCCTAGTACAGAACTGTTATTCCTATTCCCATATCTTTGCCTGAGAGCCCCTTAATTTCAAAATCATAACAGTTCAGAGGGAGGGAGTTTGCATTTTCCATTTCAGGGGAGGCTCCTGCCTCCCTTAGCAGACACCTGGCTGTCCAAAGCCAGACAAGCTGTCAGCAGCTGCTGGTGCTCGGTGGTGGGAGAGCTTTCCCAGGGCTGGCACAGAGCAGGAGCCTGGCCCTGTGCAGGGCTGGGGCCACCAGGGACCCCTGTGCTGCTGGAACCTGGCAGTGCAGGGGACCAGGGACACCAGGGCGACATCAGGGACACCAGGGCCCACAGTGCCCAGGCTGAGGCTTTCCTGAGCAGCAGCTCTGTGTCTGCACCCTCGCTGACAGCAAACCTGGCACTGAGGAGCTCCCTGGGGCTTGCTGGGGGCCAGGCAGCCTCAGCTGGGGCTTTGTGTCACACCCAGGGAGTTTCCACCTGTGGCTGCTGAGGGGCTTTTCAGTGCTCCTTCCCTGTCCCTGCCCCTCAAAGCAGGGCTGAGCCTTTCGCTGTGTGATGGAAAATCCCCCAACAGACTCGAGTCAAAGCAGAAGCAGACAGTTCCTTTTCCAGAACTGTCTCTGCCCACAATGGCCAATGACTGCAGGAAGGGCTTAGAAAACAAGAAAAAGAGAAAAAAATCAAGGTCAGATTGAGTCTTTTTTTCGTTCAGTCTGTTTCTGGCCAAAGTACATCAGAGACATCCTGACTTGGAAGCTGAAATAAAAAAATATTCACTTTATTCAGCGTGGCCTGACCCTGGAGGCCTCACACTGTTACCCCTTCCTTCCTCCCACTTCCCAGCTCCCACCCTGGCAGAATTCCTGTGGGCATCCACGCTGCTCTTGGTCCTCCAGAGTGATGGGAAACATCTCCACGCTGCTCTTGGTCCTCCAGAAGTGATGGGAAACATCTCCACGCTGCTCTTGGTCCTCCAGAAGTGATGGGAAACATCTCCATGCTGCTCTTGGTCCTCCAGAAGTGATGGGGAACATCTCCATGCTGCTCAGGATTTCGGGACAGGGCTGCACCTGACATGTGCAGAATGTAGGTTTAGATGGGATATTGGATGGGATATTGGGAATGAGGCATTGTTCCCTGGCAGGGTGGGCAGGCCCTGGCACAGGGTGCCCAGAGCAGCTGGGGCTGCCCCTGGATCCCTGGCAGTGCCCAAGGCCAGGCTGGGCAGGGCTGGGAGCACCTGGGACAGTGGGAGGTGTCCCTGCCATGGCAGGGGTGGCACTGGATGGGATTTAAGGCCCCTTCCAAGCCAAACCAGTTGGGGATTCTGGGATTATTGGACTCTGGGATTCTCTCTCATAGGAGGTGATACCTGTGGGTTTCTGCTTTCTCTGCCAGGTGGCCCCATGAGGAACGAGCACCAAGACCTGTGGCAGGTCTGCGAGGACACCGTGGGGTTATTGCTCTAAAGGGTCACTCTGGGCTTTCCTGCTCTTGGCATTTTTATCCAGGAGTCCTCACAAGTGGCCGGTGCATTTCTGATCCTGGCAGAGCTCCCTGGGTCAGTGCTGGACAGATGCCAGCCCTTGTCTCCTCCTCTGGGAGCACCAGCAGCCCCACACTCCTTCCCACGCAGGTCATCTCTATTTCAGGACTGGCCTGCTTCCCCTGTGCAGAAGCCTGGGGAAAAGTGTCCTCTAAAAATTTCCAGGAGCCCTCTGAGACTGGTGAGAAGAAAACCAGTTAGAGGAGACGGGGAGAGATGAGAGGACAGCGTTTGGGCACAGCTCTGCTGGGATGAGAAGCCCTGGCTGGCTGAAACAGAGCCAAAGAGCCCATTCCCCATCTCCGGGTTAGTTTCACTCTCACTGAACTCTGCACAAGTCCTTGTTGCACCAGAAGGGCAGAGAAGCCCTCAAATTTGTGTAAAAATATTCAGCTGACTGTATTAAAAGCAGGTTTCCTCCCCAAAGAGCTGCTGGGTAGCGATGTGTGCGTTCTCAAAAGCTTTTGCGGGGCTTGGAGAAAGAAAACAGGGCTGGGGATTCCCTTGTGCTCCTGGGGAGGTGGCTCATCCCTGGAAGATGATGGCTTTTCACTCTGGGTCTGAGCTCTGGCAGGAGCTGGCAGCAGGATCAGGCCACAGGGTAAAGCCACCTCAGTGTCCCTGTCCCTCAGCCCTGCCCTGGGAAGGCACTGGGTCAAATGTTAAACAGTACCAAGAAAAAATGTCAGAAATGACCCCATCCCGTTCCAGTGGGCTGTTTTTGTAAAGTAAAAAAAAAGATTGCTTTTTTTGCATAAGATAAACACAATCTTGCCTTTCCCCCACCTCAGGAACGGATTGCACTTGGAGTAAAGAACAGAAATAGAACCAGGAAAAACTTTGTGTGGCAACAAACCAGCCTGATGTTAGTGATGCTCCCCCTGGGGCTGCTCTGAAAATTCTCCCCCAGCTGCATCACTGAGTTAAGAAAAGCTTGCATTAACTCAGTATTTTTCTTTTGGAAAACTATTTCTGGAATGTCTCTTGTTCCAACAGATTACATCAAGTGACTCCAGTGATCTTGGGGAGTGTCAAAGGCTCAGCTGGAAAAGACCCTTGAGATCATCCAGGCCAGAGTGGAGCTCCTCCTGAAGGGCTTCAGGGCAGGCTCAGCTCTGCCCACCTTCGTTTTCTGCTTGGCTCAGTTCTGCACAACCCATTTCCTGCCTTTCCCACCATTTCTGGGGTTTTTCTGCTTTTCATCCATTCCTTACCAGAAATTTCTGGCCCATGCCATGCCATGCCATGCCATGCCATCCCACCGCACTTACTTGGCATCCATGTCACTGCTTAGCTGCTGCCTTATCTTCTTTTATACATACATAAATATATATATATTTATATTTTATAGATATTTATATATTTATATATTTTATATTTATATAATATAACTATCTATAAATATACTATATATATATATAAATATATATAAATATACAGAATAATAATATATTCTATATATATTTATAAAAATATAAATAATAAATATATATCTATAATATATATATATATATTTATATATATATTTATAAAATATATAAATACATAAAAGTAAACCCAAATGCACAAACAAACAAATACATGTATGTATTTACAGTTCAGAATCTGTAAAACCAGGAGCTGAGAAGGAATCAAACACCAGCAAAGCCATGGTGCCAGTGGCAGTTTTCTGGGGGACAGTGGATGAACACCACACTGGTGTTTTTGGTCAGCCCAGCAGCTTTTTGGAGTAAATCCTCAGCACCACTGGTCAAAGCTGAAAAAAAAAAAAAGTGCCGCTTTTTGTGAATTTTACTGATATTGGACATTTTCTAATGTCAAATTGGCCTTGATTCAATTCACTGGAGATCTAAAGACAAAGAAAAAAACCTGGGTGTGACTTCCAAGCACCTCCTCACCCTCCTGCCTCCTCCATCCCACTCCTGTGAGTCACCAGGAGATGCCAAGGCAGAAACCAGGGCAAGGCCCACCAAGAAATTGGGTTCCTCAAGGATTTTTCAGACTGGGGGTGCTGAAAATCCCAATACAAGGAGGAGAACCCAAGTTCTGCCCTTGAGTACCTAAAGCAGGGGAAACTTGGGTGTTTTTGGACTAAAGAGCTGCTCCTGACACACGGAGTGGAGGATCTGATGAAGTGAGTCTGTGCAAGATCAAAACCCACAAATGAAGAGGCAGCAGCTCCAGCTGGGTAAAATTAGTCTGAATTAGAAAGAAAAAAATGCAGCCATTGTTTTGGTACAACGATCTGCCAGAATTTCCTGAAGACCATGTAAATACACCCTTGGACCACAAATATTTTTAATCTATAAAAAGCATCTGTCAGACAAGCTCCAGCTTTTAATGCACCCAAATATGGTCTGTGACGTCAATCCCAATCTATTTCTTCCTGAAAAATGTAAAATGCAGCAATTGTTGAGGCTCTTTTAGCAAATATCAGAGGGAGAATTGATGGAGGTCCTGAAAACCTTAATGAAGAAGTGTTCCTTTCTATGCTAAAGACAGGAAACCCCTGCAGAAGCAGAAACATAACGAATATTCCCAAAATTCAATATAATGCAGGGGTGCCTTCAGCACTCAGTACAGGTTTGGAAATCCTCCCCAGAATCAGAATGTTGGATGGGATTTGCTATGACAACCTCACATTCCTAGGGAAAAAAACCCCAAAATGTATAAAATATTTAATGGCAAAAACGGCTGAGTGGAAAACACTGGAATCTTGGTCATGGGAACAAGGGCTGCGAAACTCTTCTGTCGTGAGACTGCGGCTCCCAGGGCTCGTCCTGGGCTCAGAGGGGCTCACGTTGTGCCTGGTGTGTCCAGAACAGGAGAGAAGGATCCAACTTGCCTGCGCTGCAAGGTGAGCGCCTGTTCTGTCCCCGTCTGCCAGAGCTGGGGCGGCGTTGCCGCATTTCTCTCCACAGAGAAAAGCAAGGCACAATTCTTTCCAAAGATTTCTGAGATTCACGTTCTCTGAAACTCGGAGAAAGGGAAAACGCAGTTCTTATCACATGCTGTGCCTGTGTTGTGCCAAAAGCAGAATGCAATATGGGGGTTGTTCATCCAAAGTGATGGTGTTTTGTTTCCTTGGCCTATCAGGGCCAACTGTGTGTGTGTGTCAGGAGATTCAGTGCAGTGTGAGCAGGTGTGTGCAGAGTGAGTGATTGGCAGATTCAGTTTTGGATGTATAGAACAATAAAGTATAATAAAGTAATTAATTAGCCTTTTGATATCCATGGAGTCAGATGCATCATTCTCTCCCCTTTGTTGCAGTCGCCTTTTATTTACAACAGGGCAGCTCTCTGCTGTCCATGGGGCAGTTTTTTCTTTCTCTCTCCCACAGCCAACCCTCCCTCCAGGAGATCTCTGCTGTCCATGGCCACTGAGTGTCCCTGCAGGGCTGATCCAATCCCAGCATCCCATGGGGAGATGCTCCGCCCAGGGGAGGAGCCAAGCATTCCTACCTGGATCCAATCTGAGCCTGGCCCAGCACAGCAGCCTTTGCCCCCTGCATTGCCAGAGGAGCAGCTTTCTGCTGCCCTGCATTGCCAGAGGGAGCCCAGGCCCATCTGCAGCAGCCCTGGAGCTGCAGAGGAAAACTCCCCCCTTGTGCAGGACCCCTGCTGCAGCAGAGCCACAGCTGGCACTGCAGGAGGGCTGGGCCCCCATGGCATGGGGCTGTGCCCCCACCCTGACACACAGGGGGGCAGGACATGTTCTCACTCTGGCACTGGTTTGTTCTCTTTTATTGCACTATTACATTTTTAATTTCCCTAGTAAAGAACTGTTATTCCCATATCTTTGCCTGAGACCCCCTTGATTTCAAAATTATAACAATTCAGAGGGAGGGGGTTTGCATTTCCATTTCAAGGCAGGCTCCTGCCTTCCTTAGCAGGCACCTGGCTGTTCAAACCAAGACAATGTGCCCTGGGGTCACAGGGGAGTGACCAGGTGGCTGTGGGAGCCCTGTCTCTGCTCCCTGGTGGAAACCACACTGTTGTATATATTTTAACCTCCAAAGGAACACATTTCTAATTAAAGCTCAGTCCCAAACTTATCCTTTTGTAACCATGGGTGGCCTTCCCTGGGCTGTGTCCTGGGATGAGCAGTCTGGGAGGAGATGGGTGTCACATTCACATTCTCTGAAAAAATCCCTTCACCCACGATTTTTCTCCTGAGAAGCTGAGAAGCCTCAGAGAAAAGGAAAACAATTCTTATCTGATTTGCTTCTCCTGTGTTGTGCTCATTGTGGTGAGACACAGTAAGGCGTCTCGGAAGATCTCGCGATGTCACGGGAAGACAGCCGAGATTCTCTTCCTCCTCAACTTCTCTCTTGATAAGATCACCTAAGAATGTCGTTCTCCCTAGTTCTAGCAAAGAATTCCACCAACCCTGTTAGTTTTCTGCCCTCTTTTAACCATAGATAGTAATGTAAGGCCCCCTTATCGTAGCACTGTCCCCTGACCTATAGAACCCCTCTGAACAAGAAATAAACGCCTTTTGACCGTCTGCCATGTTGGTGTTTGCATTTTTGTCATAGGCCCGAGCGGCCCTGCAATTTGGGGTCGCCGTGCTGCTCTTCTGAGCCAGGCCACCTGCTTGTCTTTGCAATAAAGGCAACAGCTCATGTGGAATGTGTTTGGAGATTGTTCACCCACAGGTGATTGTTCCATTGCATTCTGCTGGGAGTTGTTTTCACTCTTTGGCCAATCAGGGCCAAGCTGTGTTGGGACTCTGGAAAGAGTCACGAGTTTTCATTATTGTCTTTTTAGCATTCTGTAAGTATCCTTTCTGTATTCTTTAGTATAGTACTGTATTCTTTAGTATACTATCTTAAAATAATAAATTAGCCTTCTGAGAACATGGGGTGAGATTCATCATTCCTTCCTTCACTGGGGCACGCTGCAAATACAATAGATGGGAGCCAAAACACCCCCTTCCCTGGTGCTCCAGGAGTGCAGTGTGTGGGGAAAAGCTCCAGGCGGGCCAGGGAAGGCAGGGCTTGAACATTCCCCACTCAGTGCAGCTCTTCCCTCCGAGCACACGCCTTGTCACTCTAATGGCAGCGTCGTGTATTTTGATTTCTACTGGCTAATTGCTTCTTAACATTGTTATTCACAGAGAGTTTCTCTGCTTTGTTCTCATTTCAATGAAACCGAGACAATAAAATGTCAAGAAATACCAAAACAAAAGCAAACCTCCTGTAAATGAAGCATTTAGGTGGCATAGCTGACAGAAAAAAGATGGGGAATGTGCCATTATGGATTTAGTGTTGCTGTGAAATCACCTTCATTTCAAGTTGTAGTTTCTGTACTGTTTTCTGTTTGTTTGATTAATATTTTACAAATTCTGACAGAAAATGCATCCTGTAAAGTACAAAAAATAACATCCCAGGTAATAAACAGCCAACTGAGGCTTCTCTTCCCTGCTTTTACTGCAACTGAATAAAACAGCACTGACTAAACATCAAAGGTTTTTTTTTTTTAACACAGAAAAGTTGGATTTATATATGGAAGAGAGTTATTTCTGAAAACAATCTTTGGTTTTATTCATAAAGGCTGAGGCAGAGAATGGAAAATAGATTTAAATGATCAGATCTTTCCCCTGCCTTGCTGTGAATGGCTGGAAACCTGGGAAAGTGTCAGTGTGCTATAAACAAAACCATGCTCTGTTTGTCCTTCCTGCGCTCATAAAACAGAAATAGGGATTGCAAACAAAGCAATCTTAGAGCCAGCGCTGCTCCAAGCTGCTCTTGGTGGCATCAGGGATTTGGGGTTTCCTGGGTCACAGAGATTTCCGATTCCTCCCCTCATGGGAAGTCCCAAATCAGGGGCATCAAGTGGAAATGCAGCTGCAGAGAGTCCCTGATGCAAATTCTCATCTCTGCCCTGATCAGGAATTGCAGTGTCTATGCCAAATAATAGCCCTAATTATAATTAGATTCAAACTGAACTCCTAAATCAGCCTGAGATTCTATTTAACAGTAATCTACTATAATGCAATGGTTAATCATATCTAACCTTAATACCAGCCTAATCCTTCAAATTATTTCAAATTTAATTCCAGCCCAAAGGCAATTATCTCTTGAAATTTAAAATCTAAGTCCTTGAGTTTAATCATCCCCATAGATATAACCCTAAAACTTATCTAAACCTACAGACACAAAGAAAACCTAATTGTATATTTTAACCTCCAAAGTAACCCATTTCTAATTAAGATCAAACCCACAAATGAAGAGGCAGCAGCTCCAGCTGGGTAAAATTGGTCTGAATTAGAAAGAAAAAAATGCAGCCATTGTTTTGGTACAACGATCTGCCAGAATTTCCTGAAGACCATGTAAATACACCCTTAGACCACAAATATTTTTAATCTATAAAAAGCATCTGCCAGACAAGCTCCAGCTTTTAATGCACCCAAATATGGTCTGTGACGTCAATCCCAATCTATTTCTTCCTGAAAAATGTAAAATGCAGCAATTGTTGAGGCTCTTTTAGCAAATATCAGAGGGAGAATTGATGGAGGTCCTGAAAACCTTAATGAAGAAGTGTTCCTTTCTATGCTAAAGACAGGAAACCCCTGCAGAAGCAGAAACATAACGAATATTCCCAAAATTCAATATAATGCAGGGGTGCCTTCAGCACTCAGTAAAGGTTTGGAAATCCTCCCCAGAATCAGAATGTTGGATGGGATTTGCTATGACAACCTCACATTCCTAGGGAAAAAAACCCCAAAATGTATAAAATATTTAATGGCAAAAACGGCTGAGTGGAAAACACTGGAATCTTGGTCATGGGAACAAGGGCTGCGAAACTCTTCTGTCGTGAGACTGCGGCTCCCAGGGCTCGTCCTGGGCTCAGAGGGGCTCACGTTGTGCCTGGTGTGTCCAGAACAGGAGAGCAGGATCCAACTTGCCTGCGCTGCAAGGTGAGCGCCTGTTCTGTCCCCGTCTGCCAGAGCTGGGGCGGCGTTGCCACATTTCTCTCCACAGAGAAAAGCAAGGCACAATTCTTTCCAAAGATTTCTGAGATTCACGTTCTCTGAACCTCGGAGAAAGGGAAAACGCAGTTCTTATCACATGCTGTGCCTGTGTTGTGCCAAAAGCAGAATGCAATATGGGGGTTGTTCATCCAAAGTGATGGTGTTTTGTTTCCTTGGCCTATCAGGGCCAACTGTGTGTGTGTGTCAGGAGATTCAGTGCAGTGTGAGCAGGTGTGTGCAGAGTGAGTGATTGGCAGATTCAGTTTTGGATGTATAGAACAATAAAGTATAATAAAGTAATTAATTAGCCTTTTGATATCCATGGAGTCAGATGCATCATTCTCTCCCCTTTGTTGCAGTCGCCTTTTATTTACAACAGGGCAGCTCTCTGCTGTCCATGGGGCAGTTTTTTCTTTCTCTCTCCCACAGCCAACCCTCCCTCCAGGAGATCTCTGCTGTCCATGGCCACTGAGTGTCCCTGCAGGGCTGATCCAATCCCAGCATCCCATGGGAGATGCTCCGCCCAGGGGAGGAGCCAAGCATTCCTACCTGGATCCAATCTGAGCCTGGCCCAGCACAGCAGCCTTTGCCCCCTGCATTGCCAGAGGAGCAGCTTTCTGCTGCCCTGCATTGCCAGAGGGAGCCCAGGCCCATCTGCAGCAGCCCTGGAGCTGCAGAGGAAAACTCGCCCCTTTTGCAGGAACCCTGCTGCAGCAGAGCCACAGCTGGCACTGCAGGAGGGCTGGGCCCCCGTGGGATGGGGCTGTGCCCCCACCCTGACACACAGGGGGGCAGGACATGTTCTCACTCTGGCACTGGTTTGTTCTCTTTTATTGCACTATTACATTTTTAATTTCCCTAGTAAAGAACTGTTATTCCCATATCTTTGCCTGAGACCCCCTTGATTTCAAAATTATAACAATTCAGAGGGAGGGGGTTTGCATTTCCATTTCAGGGGAGGCTCCTGCCTTCCTTAGCAGGCACCTGGCTGTTCAAACCAAGACAATGTGCCCTGGGGTCACAGGGAGTGACCAGGTGGCTGTGGGAGCCCTGTCTCTGCTCCCTGGTGGAAACCACACTGTTGTATATTTTAACCTCCAAAGGAACCCATTTCTAATTAAAGCTCAGTCCCAAACTCATCCTTTTCTAACCATGGGTGGCCTTCCCTGGGCTGTGTCCTGGGGTGAGCAGTCTGGGAGGAGATGGGTGTCACATTCACATTCTCTGAAAAAATCCCTTCACCCACGATTTTTCTCCTGGGAAGCTGAGAAGCCTCAGAGCAAAGGAAAACAATTCTTATCTCATTTGCTTCTCCTGTGTTGCGCTCATGTGGTGAGACACAGTAAGGCGTCTCGGAAGATCTCGCGATGTCACGGGAAGACAGCCAAGATTCCCTTCCTCCCCAACCTCTCTCTTGATAAGATCACCCAAGAATGTAGCTCCCCCTAGTTCCAGCAAAGAATTCCACCAACCCCGTTAGTTTTCTGCCCTCTTTTAACCATAGATAGTAATGTAAGGCCTCTCTTATTGTAGCACTGTCCCCTGACCTATAGAACCCCTCTGAACAAGAAATAAACGCCTTTTGACCATCTGCCATGTTGGTGTTTGCGTTTTTGTCATAGGCCTGAGCGGCCCTGGAATTTGGGGTCGCCGTGCTGCTCTTCTGAGCCAGGCCACCTGCTTGTCTTTGCAATAAAAGCAACAGCTCATGTGGAATGTGTTTGGAGAATGTACAGGTGATTGTTCCATTGGGTTCTGCTGGGAGTTGTTTTCACTCTTTGGCCTATCACGGCCAAGCTGTGTTGGGACTCTGGAAAGAGTCACGAGTTTTCATTATTGCCTTTTTAGCATTCAGTAAGAATCCTTTCTGTATTATTTAGTATAGTACTGTATTCTTTAGTATACTATCTTAAAATAACAAATTAGCCTTCTGAGAACATGGGGTGAGATTCATCATTCCTTCCTTCACTGGGGCACGCTGCAAATACAATAAATGGGAGCCAAAACACGCCCTTCCCTGGTGCTCCAGGAGTGCAGTGTGTGGGGAAAAGCTCCAGGTGGGCCAGGGAAGGCAGGGCTTGAACATTCCCCACTCAGTGCAGCTCTTCCCTCCGAGCACACGCCTTGTCACTCTAATGGCAGCATCGTGTATTTTGATTTCTACTGGCTAATTGCTTCTTAACATTGTTATTCACAGAGAGTTTCTCTGCTTTGTTCTCATTTCAATGAAACCGAGACAATAAAATGTCAAGAAATACCAAAACAAAAGCAAACCTCCTGTAAATGAAGCATTTAGGTGGCATAGCTGACAGAAAAAAGATGGGGAATGTGCCATTATGGATTTAGTGTTGCTGTGAAATCACCTTCATTTCAAGTTGTAGTTTCTGTACTGTTTTCTGTTTGTTTGATTAATATTTTACAAATTCTGACAGAAAATGCATCCTGTAAAGTACAAAAAATAACATCCCAGGTAATAAACAGCCAACTGAGGCTTGTCTTCCCTGCTTTTACTGCAACTGAATAAAACAGCACTGACTAAACATCAAGAGGGTTTTTTTTTTTTTAACACAGAAAAGTTGGATTTATATATGGAAGAGAGTTATTTCTGAAAACAATCTTTGGTTTTATTCATAAAGGCTGAGGCAGAGAATGGAAAATAGATTTAAATGATCAGATCTTTCCCCTGCCTTGCTGTGAATGGCTGGAAACCTGGGAAAGTGTCAGTGTGCTATAAACAAAACCATGCTCTGTTTGTCCTTCCTGCGCTCATGAAACAGAAATAGGGATTGCAAACAAAGCAATCTTAGAGCCAGCGCTGCTCCAAGCTGCTCTTGGTGGCATCAGGGATTTGGGGTTTCCTGGGTCATGGAGATTCCTGATTCCTCCCCTCATGGGAAGTCCCAAATCAGGGGCATCAAGTGGAAATGCATCTGCAGAGAGCCCCTGATGCAAATTCTCATCTCTGCCCTGATCAGGAATTGCAGTGTCTATGCCAAATAATAGCCCTAATTATAATTAGATTCAAACTGAACTCCTAAATCGGCCTGAGATTCTATTTAACAGTAATCTACTATAATGCAATGGTTAATCATATCTAACCTTAATACCAGCCTAATCCTTCAAATTATTTCAAATTTAATTCCAGCCCAAAGGCAATTATCTCTTGAAATTTAAAATCTAAGTCCTTGAGTTTAATCATCCCCATAGATATAACCCTAAAACTTATCTAAACCTACAGACACAAAGAAAAACCTAATTGTATATTTTAACCTCCAAAGTAACCCATTTCTAATTAAAGCTCAGTCCTAAACTCATCGTTATCCTAACCGAGATTAATTCCAACTGCAATCCCCCATCCTGATCTGCAATTCTCTAAATAAAAGGAAAATAGCAAAGGAGAAATCCTTTTTTTTTTTTTTTCCCAGCTGGATGTTGCACACAGACAAGGGAAAGATGCGGAGAGCTCCATGTTGGCTTTGGGGCCCGGAATTGCTGGTGCCCACCTCGTGCCAGGGAGGGGAGCTGGAGGGGGCTCCCCACGGGCTGTGGGACCCAGGCCAGGGCCGGAGCTGCAGAAATATCCGTAGCTGGCAGAATGGATCTGGTTTTGGAGCTTTTTGTAGCTCCTGCAGCTGGGGAAGGGCTCCCAGCCCCAGGGATGGCGGCTCCCAGGCCCAGGCGGCTCGCCCAGAGCCAGCAGCAGAGCTCTGGCCTGCCCGGGGTCCCTGTGTGCCCTGCCCGGGGTCCCTGTGTGCCCTGGGGTCCCTGTGTGCCCCCGGGGTCCCTGTGTGCCCCTGGGGTCCCTGTGTGCCCTGCCCGGGGTCCCTGTGTGCCCCTGGGGTCCCTGTGTGCCCTGCCCTGGGTCCCTGTGTGCCCTTGGGGTCCCTGTGTGCCCTGCCCGGGGTCCCTGTGTGCCCTTGGGGTCCCCGTGTGCCCTTAGGGTCCCTGTGTGCCCTGCCCGGGGTCCCTGTGTACCCCCGGGTCCCTGTGTGCCCTTGGGGTCCCTGTGTGCCCTTGGGGTCCCTGTGTGCCCTGCCCGGGGTCCCTGTGTGCCCCCCGGCCCTGCCCAGCCCAGCAGGGAGGGCACAGCCAGGGCACAGCCCAGGCAGCAGCGCAGTGTGGAAAACCGGCCTCACCCTCTCGTGAAAATATAAAAGTTTAATAAAGGAGAGAAAGGCAACAACGCAAAGATTTGATGGCTGGGTGCTTGGCGTTCTGCTAGCAGCACACCTGCTATTTTGGAGACACTCTTTATATACTATTTCTATTGTATTATCCATGGCATATTCACAAACAATTATGTGTATTTAAACTTTCCCCAAAACTAGTTTGTATGCTCTAAGAATTGTTCCGTTTGGCTTTTTCTCAGCTTGCTTTTTTAGAGCATGTGTATTCCTTAGCTGTGGTTTTGGTCTATTTTTACCATTACCTCTAGTTTTGGGCTTTAATCTGTATTTTCTACTGATGGTGATGTGTTGATGGTATTTCAGTAGAAGGGTCTTCATCATATGTTCATTCAATGCTATTTTTTTTATTATTGTAACTAAGGAGGCATTCTAACACAAGCATATCTATATCAGCTATTCCACCACTATGTCTAAGTTTAGTTAACAACAGAAATAAAATAAAAAAACCCCTATATCTTTATAGTAAAGTTTACTTTACCATTATATAAAGTATATAAAGTATATGTAACACAAAATAATATGTTATTATATTATGTTATATATGACAGAGATATATATATGTATATATAACATATATATCAATATAATATACTATTATATTGTGTTATATATAACATATATAAACATATATGTTTATATATGTTACATATAAACATATATACATATATGTTATATGCATATAAAATTTATTTTAATATTTGCAAAATGCCAACATTAGAATATGTATTTATAACAACTGGAAAGCAGTGAAATTTATTTTAATATTTGCAAAAAGCCAACATTAGAATACATATTTATAACAACCGGAAAGCGGTGAAATTCCCTTTTGGATGTTGATTTTCTATCAGTTTTGAAGGAGGTAAATTCCTGCCTGGCTCTCACTTCCCTGAACTACAACCCACAAGATCCCAATGTCGGGTTCATCACCCTCAGCCCCTCATTGGGGTCACACCTGGGGCCTTTCCCGTGCACGAATGCTAAAACTCACTCCATAAAATCCCTTTTCCGTCTCTCCTGCCTCCCCAGCAGCCCGGGCACGTGGATGGTGGCAGGGGAGCCCCAGGAGCTGGGCTGGGTTAGGTGGGTCCTGCTGCTCTTCATCACCCCCAGAGCTGCAAAGAGGAAAACTGGAGCTGTCATTTGCGGGTGACCTGATTTTTTTTTTTTTTTGAGAGGGGAAGAACAAAAAGATGTCATTCTACAATTAGCTGAAATCATTTTTTTTAGCTGCAGGTATAATTTATTTGGCTCACTCTCATTTCTCATAAAGAAAGGAGGATATAGAATATTCCCCCCCAGGCATTCTGGGGTTTTATTTAATCCAGTGATTATAAAATTATAGAATCACAGACTGGTTTGGGTTGGAAGGGAAATTAAAGCTCATCCAGTGCCATGGGCAGGGACACCTTCCCCTAGACCAGGCTGCTCTGAGCCCCGGCCTTGGACACTTTTGAAGATTCAAAAAAGGGAAGAAGTGGAGCAAAAATGTGTTTGTTTCACGGACTGAACTTCCAGGTTAAAGTGTGGAGCTGCCAGGGCTGCTGGTATGCACTGTGCCAACCATGACGTGATTGAAACCATGGCACATTCACCCAGATCACAAATTTGGCTTTAACAGGGTTGTCTCTTCAAGGAACAGACCCTGGACTTTTCTTTCCTTTCCCATTTCCGTGTTTTCAGGACCTTGCTTATGTTTTATTTTTCTGTGAAAGGCTCTTTCTCCATGATGACAATATTTTTATTTAGCAAAAATGAGGGATCTTATGTAATTCTGTGACTTCTGGAGCTAAAGGTCAAACATTGCAGGAAACATAAACCTTGGCAGCACCTTTTGCTTGCTGAAGCTTTCCAGCTTCCAGCATTTCAGATACTTCCATAACAAATGAGCCTAAATAGGAAAAGCGGCTCCAAGTCCATTTGCTCTTTTTGTGCTTCTGTCCCTCCTCTGGAATTGCTCAAAGCTCTTCCTGTCCCTCGCAGTTCCCGGGGTGCTGTGTCCAGCTCTGGGGTCCCCAGCACAGGAAGGACATGGAGCTGTTGGAACAAGTCCAGAGGAGATCGTGGAGAGGATCAGAGGGAAGGAGGATCTCTTCCAGGAGGAAAGGCTGAGGGAGTTGGGATTGTTCAGCCTGGAGAAGAGAGGGCTTGGGGAAAGCCTAAAGTCCCTTCTGAGAGCTGAAGGGGCTCCAGGAGAGCTGGAGAGGGACTGGGGACAAGGGATGGAGGGACAGGGCACAGGGAATGGCTCCCACTGCCAGAGGGCAGGGATGGATGGGATATTGGGAATTGGGAATTGTTCCCTGGCAGGGTGGGCAGGCCCTGGCACAGGTGCCCAGAGCAGCTGGGGCTGTCCCTGCATCCCTGGCAGTGCCCAAGGCCAGGCTGGGCAGGGCTGGGAGCACCTGGGACAGTGGGAGGTGTCCCTGCCATGGCAGGGGTGGCACTGGGTGGGCTTTCAGGTCCTTTCCAACCCAACCCAGTCTCTGATCCCATGATTCCAAAGCTGCCCTTGCAGCAGCACTGGACAAACCCGCACAGTTCTTCCATGACAGCACCCTCTGAAGAGGCACCAAAATCCCATCTATTCTCACAGAAGGATCTGTGCACTTGGCCAATCTCTCTCTCCCTGTTGCTCCTCTTTCCCAGCGGAGTTGGATTGGCAGAACAGGACCTGGGGGTCCCGGTGGACACAACCCTGAGCAGAAGCTGGCATTGTCACTGCCCCGGGAGGGTCAGTGGCACCTTGTGCTGCGTTAGACAGAGCACTGCCGGCAGTGAACCTCCAGGTGGGGACACACTGGGGTCTGGGCTCCTTCCTGTGCTGGGCTCCCTGGGAACCTTCTCTGTGCGCCTTGTGACCCCCCCAGTGCCAGCCAGGGCCATCACAGTGTGGCCATCACAGTCACATCCCCACTGCCATCAACTTCCAGCCGAGGGGGGAAAGGGGATACTCAGTGCCGTGATTTCCATGGATGCATCCTGCAGTTTCTCCCTCCTCAGCATCCCCTGGGGACCCTTCCCACCCTCCATGCCCTGTCTCAGCCATGCAGGATGGCAATGCTCTCCTGCAAAGCATCACAGGAGAAATCCCCTCCCAAGGACATCCAGAGGGATCCCAGCTGCCCCAAGGCCTTCCAGGGAGATGGAAACACTGTCCCAGAGCAGCCAGGGCTGCAGGGAGGGACAGGGGACCCCAGGGCTGCAGAGAGGGACAGGGAGGGAGCCCCCAGTGCAGGGAACAAGGCTGGTTCTGTGGGTGCCCAAAAGCAGCAGCTGAAATGCCACCTGACACTAATCCTGCTTGTCCCTGACGCGTGCTGGGCTCTCCCAGAGCCCCGAGGTGTCCTCCCAGTGACCTGTGTGCAGCTGCTGGGTGCATTCCCTGCTGCCCGGGTCCCTCCAGCCATGGATATGGGGAAGGATCTGCTGGTGGAACTGGAGCAGGGCCCTGCTGCTCCTGTCAGAGCTGATGGAAAGCTGCTGCCTTCCGCAGCTTCCACAGCAGCTGCTCCCTCAGCTGCAGGGAGGGAGAGGGGAAGAAAAACGACCCAAAAAAAAAAAAAAAGAGGTGAAGGGGACAGGAATGGGTTCAGCCAAATTCCAGGAGCAGGAGCTGCTGAAGATGCTGTGGGATCCCAGGAGTGGGAGTTCAGAGGAGGATGGGTGTGGAAGTGACCTGGTTCTGAAAGAGAAAATGAAATGGGACATGTGGGTGGTCCGTAAGGTGATTTAGTAATAACCCAGAGCTGTGTGAGCACTGAAATCCGGAGTGTGTCCGCCACATGTGCGCAGTGGGTCACTGTCACAGCGCTGCAAGCACGGCCTGGGCAGGTGCTCACCCCGGGGACCCGCAGCCCCTCTGGAGGACTGACACAGCCTCTGCAGGGCTCCAGCCCAGCCTCGGGAGTCCCAGCACTGCACAGACCTTCCCTGGGCAAGCCTCAGCGGCTGCCACTGGGGTCCTGCTCCTGCTGAGCTCCCTCCGTGGGACCAGGTCTGGCCTGGCTCTGGCACTTCCTTGGCCTGCCGGACACACCTGGCAAATCCTTTCCCACACATTATTTTGCCTTTGCCGCTGCCCAGCAGCCTGGAAAAGGGCTGGAGGCCTGATGGCATTTCTTGCTAAGGAATTCTTGGCCAGTGACATCCTCCCCTGCTGCCAGCACAATGTGGGGAAGGGAGGCAGGTGCTGCTTCAGCCTGCGGGGCTGAGCAACAGGAAACTCCCACAGGGCTTTCCAGGATGTAACGCCAGGAAATGGGGCTGCCAGGCACCTGGCTCCTGCCTCGCAGCGCTCACATCGCCCAAAGGCAGCTCTCCCTCACTGCCCCAGGCTCCTGCATCCCTCTCCTGGCTCCCTTCTCACTCACCTCCCACTTCCCTGATGAGGTTCCTGTCAGCTGCTCTGTGTGGCCACAAATTTCTAGGATTTCTCACTGCTTCATTCCCCCATGCTCAGGGGAAGGGGTCAACAATGCCCCATGAATAAAAGATATGGGGAGTACTTGAAATAACAATGGGGATAATATAACTGGAAAGATATGGAGATTTTGGAAAAGATGTGGGGCTGCTTTTCCCTGCTCCCACTGCCCCCTCACAGCCTCGGGCAGGATCCTCACTTGGATGCCTCTCACAGCCACCTACAGATCAGGTGGATCTTTCTCTGAAGACAACAGAGCCTCTTGGAGCACCCCACTGTTGTCATGGCAGGAATTAGGGATGTCTCAAAGGCTGGACTGATCACTGAATTTTGACTTTGGTGAGGTCACTTGTGCTGCACATTCTGTGTCTGTGGCTGCCTCAGGTACCTGCTGCAGCTCCCACACCCCTCCTGCCACACACAGGTGCTCGTCACTGGGAAAGCTTTGGGTTAGTTCAGTGAAACACTTCTGCTTTTGGTTTTCTTGCTCCACGTTGCTGAGTTAAGGCCCGTGCTGTGTTGTGCAAGCCCAGCTCCTGCTGTGTTTGTTTTCCCTGTGATGCTCTCGCCCCCAGCATCCCAGCACTGCCCAGGGAGCTGTGGGGAAGTGCAGGTGCACAGCCCACTCCTTCCAGCCTGGAAACCTTGGATGTTTTTAGCTCAGCCTTAGCTGTGGTTCCGGACTGTGGGGCAAGAGGTGAACTGCAGGGGAGGGAATGAAATCCCAAATCCCTGAGCTCACTGTGGTCTGCAGAGAAAGGTGAGACCTTTCCAGCTGAACTGGTTCTGTGAGGACACTGCTCAGGAGTCACAGACCAAGGAAATGAAGAGGAAAACCCCTGCAGGCACTGCAGGGCTCTTTGGCAGCTCTTTTCCTATGCAGTGCTCAGAAGCCTTTCCCCTTCTCCAAGGGGAGAGCTGAGTCAGCCCCAAAGCTGCACTTGCTGTTTGGTGTAGATCCATCTCCCCACAGGTGCTGTGGGGGGTCTTGGGCATAACCCAGTGACCCCTGCAGGATTTTACAGCCTCGGGCATTATACAAAGTCTAAATCAGAGCCTCAATTCCTAAATGCTTCTGGGAACTCAAATCTCGGTGTTGCCTCAATTCCGCCTCAACGCGCAGCTCTCAGCGGGGCAGAAATGTGGCCGTGCTGCTCCTGGCTGGCTGTGCTCTGTCACAGCTGCTGAGGTCTGTCCTTGGTCCTCACTTGGATCATTCCCTGGTTTTCCTTCCCTGTTCCCCCCTGGATCACTCCCTGCCTCACCTTCCCTCAGCTCAGGCTCTTTGCTCCCAAGTTGCCCATCTGGGTCTGTCCAGGTGAGAAATTCCTGGTGTTCTCCTGCCCTAAATCTCCAGCCCCTGGAGCAGTGGTGGGTTCCAGCTGAATGCCATTTGCCCCCCCCCCATCACCTTGGCACCCAAATCTGGCCCTTGCCCCTGATTCCCAGACACTTGGATGAGTCTTTCTGCTGAAGTTTAATGCAGTAAATGCTCCGGGTCTTGGCATTCATAACCAAAGCCTTCCCCTGTGAAATCTCAAGGAGATCCTGTTTGTGCTCCAGGTGGGGAATGTGTAAAAGCAGCTCTTGCTGGTGTGAGCGACTTCCTCAGTGTTTGATTAATTTTCTATTTCTGAAGCTCTGATGACACCGATGGTTGGAAGCCCCAGAGGAGAGCTGTGGTACAGGAGAAAATAGAAGCTGCAGAACAGAGTGTAGCTTAAATTAGTGGGATCGGAGGGAAAGGACTAAAAATCAGGGTTTGTCATCAGAATGTATCAATGCTCTCTAACCTTGCAGGAAGGACATGGCCTTGTCTCAAAGTCAAAAGGCAAAGGAGAGTGTCCAGGAGCACGGGAGGAATTGTGCCTGAACCCCCAACAACACTTCTGTGGGAACATCTTCCTACAGTTCAGAGGCCCAACAGCATCAAATCCAACACTGCATGGTGCAGCTGGGCCTGTGGACCCTGACAGACTCCAGCAGGGAAAAGTGTTCCTGGAATCAGGAATGGCTCCAGTGCAGAAGAGATTCTGGACAAGATCCAGGGCCTGGATGAGGTTCAGGGCTGGCCTCAGGGCTAAACTGAGGACAAAATTCACCTTGGGCAGAGGCTCGGGATGCACAATGTGTGCACTCAGCAGAGCAGGGCCCAGCCCAGGGAAAGGGCTGCAGCCTCCCCGGCTGTGCTGGTGGGTGCCAGCTGAGCCCCAGCCCCAGGGCTGCAAAAAGGTGAAATGGAGCCAAGGCTGCATTTTGGCATCTGCTCCTGGGGCCAGGGGCTGAATTTGCCATTAATGTTCCATGAAATAGAAAACAAGAGTTGAGGTCGTCTCTGGACCTCATTAACACTTGGAAAAGCCAAGGGGAATATCACATTTGGCTGTGGGGCCAGCACAAGTCAGCAGAGAATCTAACATTTCAGCTCCCACTCCAAAAAGCCCAACAGCTTTGTTTCAGTTCTGACTGCCCATTCCAAAATCAACGGAGACAACCAGTTACTGGGAAAAAAGGGCACTGCCAATGGAACCAACTGAAAAGGTTCATTCTGTTCTCTTTGGGGATATTCGCTCTCTTTTGTTTGTGCTCAGTCTATGAATTTCATGGCAGAAATGGAACTCCTTGAAACTAATCCTTCAACTTTTCAGTGCTCCACATTCACATGTGGTCTCAGCCTTGGGAAGGACATGGGATGGATCCTGAGCTGATGTGGCCACAGGAGTGTTAATAACAAAATAATTCCACTGCTTTCCCCCAGCAGCTGCACACTCACAGCCAATTGTGTCTGAATCAGGAAGTTCCTGAATGGTTCCCAGGAAAATTCCCTGCGCAAACACAACCAAACTCACCCCCAGAACGTGCTTTTCTTCCCCTGGCAGCACTGGGAGCACTGGGATGGACACCCCTGTGACGTGTGGGTGTCCTGCAAAGCCCCGGGCACAGAGAGCAGAGAAACCTTCCCTGCACTACAGCTGGGCTGGGCAGTGCCCCTGCTCATTGGAGCCTGCTGCTCCCACTGCTGGGGAGAGGGAGGGAGAGAAACAAGGGAAAATAAAATCAAACATACACCTTTAGCAGCTCTGCCCTCCTGAGAGAGGAAACACAAGGCTCATTGAGAGAGGAAGCCAGTTTCAGGCTCCTTAATCATCCTCTGGGTTCATTGTTCAGGTGTGATACTGGTGATGAACTGGGGAATTACAGCTGTGGGTGTGCTGGAAACCCAGCTGAGGACTGGGACTCATAACTCCCCTCCAGTCCCCACAAACTCTCGAAACGCTTTGGTTACAGCAGCTGAGCAAACAAAACAAAACAAAACTCCCTTCACCTCCATCCTGGGCGGAAGCAGCAGAATTCCCTGGCACTGGGAGATCCTTTTGTGAACCCGGCTCTACAGAGAATCAGACAGCCCGAATGGGAAGCAAAGCTGTGGGAAGGTTTGGTTTGGACCCATCATCAGCCTGACTCCTGGGCTCGAAGCAGGAGGGTTCTCTGTGGGTTTGCTGGGTGTTTTCCAGGGAGCCCGGGGCAGCTCTGCCGGAGCTCTGCTCTTCCAGCGGACCCAGGTGCTGCCCTCCCAGGGCCCCTGGATGCTGCAGGGCAGGGGAACACTGCAGCCTCCCCACAAACAGCTCTGGGGCTGATGGAGAGCAGGGAGAGAACACTGCAGCCTCCCCACAGACAGCTCTGGGGCTGATGGAGAACACTGCAGCCTCCCCACAAACAGCTCTGGGGCTGATGGAGAGCAGGGGAACACTGCAGCCTCCCCACAGACAGCTCTGGGGCTGATGGAGAGCAGGGAGAGCACTGCAGCCTTCCCACAGACAGCTCTGGGGCTGATGGAGAGCAGGGGAACACTGCAGCCTCCCCACAGACAGCTCTGGGGCTGATGGAGAGCAGGGGAACACTGCAGCCTCCCCACAAACAGCTCTGGGGCTGATGGAGAGCACTGCAGCCTCCCCACAAACAGCTTTGGTGCTGGGGCTGATGCAAGGCAAGGAGAACACTCAGCCTCCCCACAGACAGCTCTGGGGCTGATGGAGAGCAGGGGGAACACTGCAGCCTCCCCACAAACAGCTCTGGGGCTGGGGCTGCTGCCCTGGTCCCTGGCACTGTGCAGAGCCTGGAAGGCGTTGCCCAGAGAGGACAAGACTCCTGCAGCTCCTGTCCCTGCACCTGCCTGCCCTGGGAGGAGAACTGGGGGAGGACTGACAGAGGAATGATGCAGGACTGTGTCCTAGGTTCGCTATATGGTGCTTTTATCCCCAGTCACCTTGTTCTGTTCATGCTGAATAACAAGTTTTGCACCTTTAAGACTCGTTCCAGAGGGTGAAGCGGGGAGAGGAGAAGCACGCAGAACAAGACGACTGGGGATAAAAGCATCGTGTAGACAACCTAGGACAGACTAACAGGGGACTGATGCCTCCTGGTGGTCCCAGGCAACCCCACCGGCAGCGTGGGGATGCTCCATGCGCTGCCACAGCCAGCAAGGGCTCCCGGTGCTGGGATGCCTGGGGAAATCCCACTGGGAACCTGGGACACGCCTGGGTCACCATCTGGGAGTGCTCAGAAAGGGGAGTCCAAGCAAAGGGACAGGAAGCAAAGGCTGGGAAATGTAAAAAGGCAGAGATGGTTCAGGGCTATGGAGTGCCCAGACAGGAACAACAGGAATGGTGGGGCAGCTTTGGGAAGCACGGTGTAAGAGCTAAAGCTGTTAGTGTTCAGAGCAGGACATAGGGACGGGGAAGGATCTTGAGGGGAAGCCAGTGAGGAGCTGCTGAGGGCACTGGGATTGTCCGGCTGGAGCAGGAGACTGAGGGCAGAGCTCCCCAGGGCTGCAGCTCCCATCTCTGCTCTAGGCCAGGGACAGCAGCCAGGGCACGGCTGGGGCTGGGCCAGGGCAGCTCAGGCTGGAGCTCAGGGCAAGGCTCTTCCCCCAGAGGGTGCTGGCACTGCCCAGGCTGCCCAGGGAATGGGCACGGCCCCGAGGCTGCCAGAGCTCCAGGAGCCTTTGGGCAGCGCTGCCAGGGATGCCCAGGCTGGGGTTGCTGGGGGGGCTGCCCTGGGGGATCCCTGGTGGGTCCCTTCCAGCTCAGGGGATATTCCGTGATTCTCTTGGTTAACAAAACTGGAGCCCATTGGAGAATTGTTGAAAGCTTCAACTCTGAAAAGACCCCAGACACATCTGGGACCAGGTGAGAAGGGAAGAACCAAACCACTGTGAACCTGACGCCTGACCAGTGAAAACCCCAGCCCAGGAGTTGGTGAGGCCGTGGTGGGTTTGGCAGAGGGCAGGGGTGGGGCTGCGCTCTCCCCATCGTGTTTCCCAGCAGACAGCTGTGGAGGCACTGGTAACTGTGAGCCTTGACACAGAGACAGTCCAGACAAGGACGTGTCCCTCTGCTTTGGCATCCCCCAGCAGCAGTGCAGGTAGGACAGGCCACCAGCGCTGTCACCTGGAGCTGCATGGGGACAAAAAACTGTTCTCTGGGTTAAAAATGCTGTGGAGATGGTCCTGTGAGTGCACATGATGCTGCTGTGCACTGCAGTCTGTGATGGGGACAGAAGTGTGGCTGTGGCTGGGGTGGTGCAGAGATATTTCATCAGGGCAGCTGTACCAGTGCCAGAATATCTAACAGCTGGCCCCAGAAATAATTGACATTTCTGGTGTGAGACAGTTGCGGAATGAATGAGCAAATTAATCCCAGCCAGGGCCATCTCTGGACGTTGCCCTTCTGCTTTTTGCAAAGTGTCCCCCCCAGGGGCTGGGGGCTGAGCTGCTGTGCTGGCAGTGGGCAGCAGCACTGAGGGCATTGTGCTCTGGGCCTCCTCTGCTCCTGCAAGGCTTGGCCTAAGCCAGGCCCATCTGACACAGGAGATTGAAAAGAATTGAAGGGAAACAAAGAGAAATTCTAAGCTTTCCTCAGAAACCTATTAAAGTCCCTGTCATTTGCTCAGAACACGTGGAATAGCCTTTATTACAGGCATTTTGCTGAGCACAAAAGCTACTTTCAATAACACAGGAAGGGAAAAATCATTACAAACTTGCAAGAATCAAGGACCATCTTGCAGAATCTCTTTGTCATGAAACAAATTATGAAAGGCTATAAATAGATGACCATTATTAGAACAAGGAGCTCTCTAACTGGGCTCTCTGCACAGGGAATGAACTGCTTCCCTCCCAGCCAAGGGGGAGCTGAAGCAATCAGCAGGTACGTCACAGGCTCTCCAGGGTGCAGCAGAAAGCAGAATTAAAGCCCTTGCCTCCTGCTTCTGAAACTGGGAGAAGCATTTGGAGACACAATTTACTTAAAAAGCTGTTAAAAATACACAAATGCACACAGGTGCTCACCCACCACAGGATGGGGCTGAGCTTAGTCAAGGTCACGCCCTGGAGGTGTCCAAGGCCAGGGTGGATGGGCTTGGAGCTGCCTGGGAAGGTGTCCCTACCCATGGCAGGGGAGGAATGAGATAAAATTTAAGGTTCCTCCCACCCCAAACCATCCCAGGATGGGTGAGTCCATGGTGTCATGGAGCTCTGTGCTCACAGAGTCTGGCTGGGCTATCCAGCTCCTCCATGACCTCCTGGTTCCCTTTTTCACCTCCCAGGGGGTTTCCTCCTCCTTGACTGCTTGAAAAAATGACTCCTCTGAATTCTATTTTATTTTTTTTTTAAATTCCAGCCTAACATATTCATTCCTGCTCATTAAAATCGTTCTTTCTCCTTCTGGCTGTTTACTCCTGTGGTATTTCTGTGAGTTACTCATGCCTACTTTTAGCCTTCCTGTGGACAGACGAAACAGAATAAACTCCTTCCAGACCTGCCATTCCTTATGCCATTCCTGCTGCCAGATCCCTGGAACTGCCCTTCAGTCCCACTTGCCTGGCAGGGTGCCCAGGCGAAACTGGGCATGGCTGGCTTTCCAAAGCTGGGCTCAGTTGGCACTGACTGCTTTTCATAGTTTGGTTACATTTGCTGTAATACAACAACCCCATGCTCTTTCCCAGGTTCTTCATGGAATTGTGGCCTGCAGGAATGAGGATGTTCACTTATATTCCAACTGTCCTGAGCAGGTCAGTGGGATCTCCCTGGCCGAGTCCAGGAGAATCAGAGTGCCAGCATTAAACCCTGAGGGCCCTGCTGTGGAAAAGACAAGAGATGGATACTTTCCAGGTTATGGAAATTTTAAGGGTAAGCAGCGCAGCCAGGGAGAGACTGGGAGCTGCAGGATTTCCAGAACAGGGAGTTGTGCAAAGGAAGAGTCTTGAAAAGCTGCCCCAATGGCTCTGGGATGTTTTTGCCAGCACTGTTACCTGTCCATGGTCTCCTGTCACCACAGGAACTGCTGTTTTGGGGTTTTCTCCTTGATAAAGCTGTAATCCTTTCCAAACACTCATGGAGCAGTGTTTGGGATGTGGTAATAATCGATAATTTCCATTCTGAGCTGCTGTGTCCAGCACAGAGCTGAGCTTTGCTGGCTGCCAGGCCTGCTGTGCTTGCAAGGGGCTCCCACATTCCAAATGAGCCCGATGGGCCACCAGGATCTGCTGTGCTCCTGGGAAGGTGCCATGGAAGTCTTGGGGAGCAGCAGGACCATGGTCACATCAGGTTTTAGTGTCTGCAGCCAGCAGCTCTCCTGGAGCTCTTGGTGCTGTGTTTGAGGCTCTCTGCGGGCCCAGGTGATCTCACAGGCTCCAGGAGATCCCAGGAACATCGAGGCTGGAAAAGACCTCCAGGATCAAGTCCATCCTTTGGCTAAACACCCCTGCAGCCACTCGACTATATCTCAAAGTACCATATCTCAAAGGGCCACGTCTCCCTGGTTTTTGGACGCTTCCAGGGATGATGACTCCAGCACTCCCCTGGAGAACCCGTTCCAATGCTTAAAAGGCAGGGAGATAACAATGTCCCTGGGCAAAGCTTTGCACCAAGGCTTTGGAGAAATCATCTTGGATGTGAGTGGAAGATGGGCACAGATGTCCCTGTGGTTGCTGTGCTGCTCCCTGGTCCTGGCACACTGGAACATGGAGCTGGCATTTAGTATTTTTTAATATTATTTCAGAAATATTTCCTATTTGTTTATTTAAACATTATTGTTAAACCCACAATATCTTGTTTGGAATAATGGATTGAGTGTATTCATTATGGGAGAACTGGGAAATTGATAAATTTGGGTGATTTTTCCCCACTCTGAATTCTGCAGTCCTACTAACTTTATTAATCTTTTTTTTTTTCCTATGGCTGAGGCTGCAGAGCAGCCCTTTGATCCCCGTGTATGTTAGATTTTAACATTAGTGTCAATTGTATTTCTAAGTCCAAAACCTCTTTAAACATGGCAACATTTTCACTGGCTCTGACTCCAGGCTTCTCTCCCTGGATTAAACTATTTATTGCTTCCCACATGTCTTAAGAAATGGATTAGTTGAGGCATTTGTGGCCTTTGCTAGGACTGACGTGGAGGCAGAAATGCATCTCTGTAACAGTCCTTGGGGCACCTTGATGCTGCAGGCCTGCTGGGCCACAAAATTCACTGTTGTTTATAAGGAAAGAAATGATTTCCCTGTCCAGCTTGATGGAACCCTTGGAAGGAGACCCAGGAATGAAAAGTATTCCAGAGAAATGCACAGAGTCCAGGATAGCTTTAAAAATAGAGATTATATTCTGGAGTTGTGAGGAGAGTATCAAAAGCAAGTTTTCAGGGGCAGACAGGAAGACACCTTTAAACCTCCCAAAAGAAAGCAGTAAAAGCCTGTCTGAGTGTGGATTGGGCAGGTCACAACCTTGGCCCTGAACAAACCCCCAGGGCACCAGGCTGAACCACGACTGAACGTCTCTGCAGCATTTCCATCCCACAGGAAACGAAGACCAAGAAGTCACAGAATCCTGCAATCGGTCTCCTGAGCTGGGAGGGACCCACCAGGATCGAGTCCAGCCCCTGTCCCTCCCCAGACCCCCCCAACAACCCCACCCTGGGCACCCCTGGCAGCCTCGGGGCCGTGCCCATTCCCTGGGCACAAGGAGGAGGTGCCCTCCCTGCCTCCCACATTTAGCTGGGCTTCAGGATTTGGATAGAAACACTTGATCCTCTTTCCCCCTCTACTCAAGCTCTGTCTTTGGCAGAGAAGATGATGGGTGATGGATACAAAGGGATCCCAGGTCCCCTGGTGAAATCATCTTTGCCCAAGCTGATGCTCAACAAGCAGCACCAGAGAGTTTGGGCTCTGCATTGCAGCAGGGTCACTGGGAGAGGAGCTCTGGCATTAATATCAGCTACTGCAGAGATTAAGAATTCAGCAAAACACATTTGTCCTCTTTGCACAGAAAGGAAAGACATTAATTTTTCAGAGGATCATTTCCATCCCCACCAGGCTCAGCTAAGCTGAACCCACAAGCCTGATTGCAAAAGTGAACTTGAACCACAAAGATATTTCTGGGTCTTGCTCTGTGGTCTCCTCTGAAAGCCAAATAAAGAGATAAAGCTGGAATGAGGGACAGGGGGAATCCAGGTAGAGCCACAACAGCCTGGAGATAAATTCCCTTTTAGTAAAACCCATCTGCCCATTTTCCAGGACCTGGGGTTACAATAACAGTAACTTGTGCTCATTTATTAATTGCAGATGAATGGGAACCCTGCTGGCTTCTGTTTCTTTGTCCTTACTGGGATATATGCAGAGGAAAGCAGGGAAATTCCTGCAGGTCACTTGGGGAGGAAACACATCAACCCTCCAAAGCTCACTATTTTGGGTCAACGGAGCTGGAAGGAACCAGCCTGGAGAGAGGCAAACAAAGCCCCATGTCCTTCATGCCACCCTGTGTCCCCCTCCACAAGAAAAAAAAAATCTTTCAGGCTTTTGAGCCTTCCTTCCCTCCGATGGAAAAGGCCCTTTTGAAATTCAGAAATTACATTTTCCATCACTGGTTTGGCTCATTTGGACTCAATGTAGGGAGTCTACTTGAAAATGAATAGGGAAAAGAGATGTGCAAAAGCAGAGGAGGAAATCTCATAAATCTGGACAGCAATTCATGGAATTCAAGATGCAAAATAGGTTAATTCTTACCTATTACTTCATTCTTAGAAATGATCCCTTTCCTGTACCCCCAGCAGGGCTCTGCAGATGACTGATGTCACTGATTCTCCACAAACCATATTGATAATGTTTCCAGCCAGCTCTGCAATTACTGAGCTCTGGAGCCACAATTTGATCCTCCTGCTGCTGTCTGAAGAGATGAAGCAGCTCTGACTGTAAATACCTGGCAGCCCTTCCAGCTTTGTGACCCCCACAAAGTCTGCAGGGTCCAGAAGGCTCCAGACCCCATTACTGGGTGTTGCCCTTCTCCGATTGCAGTACATTAAATGTATTTCAAGGGTACAACTCTGACCACTGCTGGTTTCTCTGCTTCTCTGTGCCCGTTGTTTGGTGTAGGTGCTGGGGGATGTTTGTATTTCACTTAGGCTGGGCTGGATGCTCCAAAAAACAGCATCAGGAACACTTTGGGAATAAACAGGAAGATAAAGCAGTGAGGTCTTTGCAGGAGGTGCAGACTCTCCCCAGGCTCCAGTGAGATTTGAACTCACGACCCCTGGTTTACTAGACCAGTGCTCTAACCCCTGAGCTATGGAGCCTCTGAAATTTGGGTGCTTTTGCCTCTGCAAACATTTCATATCATAATTTTCTCATAATTCTGATGGGAAATGGCCCCAGCACTGCTGGAATGTGCTCCAAAGATTTTCAATTCTCTTTCCAAACTGCACCAAAACCCATCAGAGACACAAAGCCACCACCACAAGGTGAACCCAAAGCTGGAATTTACTGTCCTTCAGCTCATGTCCCTGTCAGGACATCAAGATGGATGATTCCTTTTTCCCCAGCCAACTTGTAAACTTCTCAGGTTTCTTTTTAAACTTGACAAGTTTACAAAGAGATGATGATACTGGGGCTCTTCATAGTTATTGCATTTAATTTAGCAAAAAATGAAAGAAACAGGAGCCATGAAGATGCTCCAAAAGCTGGAGGCCCTCTCATATGAGGAAATGCTGAGAGAAATGGGATTTGAGAGGAGAGGAGAGGAGAGGAGAGGAGAGGAGAGGAGGGAGAGGAGAGAGAGGGAGGAGGAGAGGAGAGGAGAGGAGAGGAGAGGAGAGGAGAGGAGGAGAGGGGAGAGGAGAGGAGAGGAGAGGGAGAGGAGAGAGGAGAGGAGAGAGGAGGAGAGAGGAGAGGAGAGGGAGAAGAGAAGAGAGAGAGAGGGAGAGGAGGAGGAGAGAAGAGAAGAGAGGAGAGGAGAGAGAGGAGAGGAGAGGGAGAGGAGAAGAGGAGAGAGGAGAGGAGAGGGGAGAGGAGAGAAGAAGAGAAGAGAAGAGAAGAGAAGAGAAGAGAAGAGAAGAGAAGAGAAGAGAAGAGAAGAGAAGAGAAGAGAAGAGAAGAGAAGAGAAGAGAAGAGAAGAGAAGAGAAGCTCCAAGGTGACTTTATTGTAGCCTTTCAGCCCCTGAAGGGCCTCCAAGAGAGCTGGAAAGGGGCTTTTCATAAGGACATGGAGGGACAGGGCACAGGGAGTGGCTCCCACTGCCAGAGGGCAGGGCTGGATGGGATATTGGGAATCGGGAATTGTTCCCTGGCAGGGTGGGCAGGCCCTGGCACAGGGTGCCCAGAGCGGCTGGGGCTGCCCCTGGATCCCTGGCAGTGCCCAAGGCCAGGCTGGACAGGGCTGGGAGCAGCCTGGGACAGTGGGAGGTGTCCCTGCCCATGGCAGGGGAGGGAACAAGATGTCCATTAATGCCTATTCCACCCCAAACCAGTCTGGCATTCTCTTGTACCCCACTGCTCCCACTGGACATCAGCTGTGTATTTCTTTATCCCTCTCAACTCTTCACATTTGTCACTCCCTCCTTAGGAGCCCATGTTTTGTTCCTTCCTGCTGCTTCATCCTCCCTTTGAGAGCCCTTTGGGTGCCACCTCCAGGCTGAGTCTGATGGATGGGGCTGAGCGCTCCCCATCTGGGGCTGAAAGTGTCCCAGGAGTGGGGTGAATGTGGAGGAAGCAAGAATCACAGAGAACAGAACTTTGGATTTAGCACTGGGCCAATGAGAATCCCTGTGGTGCCCAGGAAAATTGGTGTAGAGTTGTTCAGTGTGGGCAGTGCCAGAGTGACTGGGAGACTCCTCCTGTAGATCCCCCCGTGGTGCCCTTGGGGGATTTCTGCACAGAAGGAGGAGCTCTGGCCCTTGTGCACCGAGTCTCAGCTTCCTCACATCCAACAAGCAACTCCTGCAGGACTGCAATAGAAAATCCCCATCTGGAACACCTCAAATTTGGGGGAATCATTTGTGGAGCCTGTCAGCAAGGCCAGGAGAGGATGCTGGCTATGCATTAAACCCCCAGGCACAGAAATGTCTCATGGCAGAGGAAAATGTACAGCAGCAGCTGAAGAGGACTCTGAGTTTCAGGGTAGATGCACAAAGAGAAAATATAAGTACAAATGGTTAAAGGGTGACTCAGAATAAGCCACATTGTGTCTATTATTCCTGGTCTTTTTTGTGGAAGAAAATTGCTCTCTTTGAAAGAAACCAGAAATTAAGACCATCCATCCTCCCAAGCGCAGAAAAACACAAACCCTCATTAGGTGGGCTGAAAGGCAATTCTCAGGCCTTTATCTGACAAGCTAAGAGCAGGATTCTGTCTATAGCATTTAAGGAGAAATGATGAATTACCTGGCATGGGTTCAGTGCCTGAGCTTGGCATTGGATAAACTCACAAAGAAGCCTGAAGCCAATCAAACAACTTTGTACAAACCCTGCTGAAAGCAGCCCTTTGGGGCACACAGGGAGGACGTGCACCAATAAAATAAAGCTGAAAATAATAACGAACATCCCATGCAGGAACATGTGCTTGGAGCATGGTTTCCAAGAGCAGCTGGGCTTGGAGCCTGGGAACACATGGCTGAGCCATGAGAGACTGCCTGGCAGAAGGCAGTAATGGAGCAGTTTGATACAGGCTGTGTTCAGAGCTGGACTTGAAAACTAATACGGTTTAAATGTGTGCTGCTGCTGGGAGCACTTTGGTGAGAAGTAAATGTTCCTGGTAATGAGAAGTGATGGAGTGGTGAATGCGAAAGGCTGCCTGGTGCTGGAAAGGTTGTGTCCTTGCTTTCCTGACTGAAACTCTGCCATGGTTCCCGATGTCTGTGTGTTCTGGAATACTCGGGTGTTTTAGCCTCAGTGCAGACCCTTGCAGTGCTGAGAGCTGGCCTGGAGCGGAGCTGGAACTGCTGCAGAGGCCTCTGGCACCAGTGAGCACCAGGAGAGGCTCAGCCCTGTGCCCTCATGGCACTGCCCCCACACCCTGGGCACGCCCCAGGCTGAACGGGATTTTGGTTTCTGTTTGATCTCTGCCCCATCCCAGGAATCTCTCCTGCTTTTCTCACCCTTCTCATGGTGACTGCTGAGGTGTGACCCAGGCTCCTTGCCCTGTGCCCAGGCAGGACTGGACCTGCACCCTCACATGAAGGGCCCGGTGCCTGCAAGGCTGCCCCTGGTTCTGTTTTTACCCCTGAAACTCCCGCAATGACTTTCTTCCCACTGCCAAGAAGGAAATCTTTCCCTGCACGTTTGCAGTGAGATCTGGCGTGGCTGGACAAGGGCTGGGAGTCCATCCCAGGATTGTCTATTATTCCTGGTCTTTTTGTGGAAGAAAATTGCTCTCTTTGAAAGAAACCAGAAATTAAGACCATCCATCCTCCCAAGCGCAGAAAAACACAAACCCTCATTAGGTGGGCTGAAAGGCAATTCTCAGGCCTTTATCTGACAAGCTAAGAGCAGGATTCTGTCTATAGCATTTAAGGAGAAATGATGAATTACCTGGCATGGGTTCAGTGCCTGAGCTTGGCATTGGATAAACTCACAAAGAAGCCTGAAGCCAATCAAACAACTTTGTACAAACCCTGCTGAAAGCAGCCCTTTGGGGCACACAGGGAGGACGTGCACCAATAAAATAAAGCTGAAAATAATAACGAACATCCCATGCAGGAACATGTGCTTGGAGCATGGTTTCCAAGAGCAGCTGGGCTTGGAGCCTGGGAACACATGGCTGAGCCATGAGAGACTGCCTGGCAGAAGGCAGTAATGGAGCAGTTTGATACAGGCTGTGTTCAGAGCTGGACTTGAAAACTAACACGGTTTAAATGTGTGCTGCTGCTGGGAGCACTTTGGTGAGAAGTAAATGTTCCTGGTAATGAGAAGTGATGGAGTGGTGAATGCGAAAGGCTGCCTGGTGCTGGAAAGGTTGTGTCCTTGCTTTCCTGACTGAAACTCTGCCACGGTTCCCGATGTCTGTGTGTTCTGGAATACTCGGATGTTTTAGCCTCAGTGCAGACCCTTGCAGTGCTGAGAGCTGGCCTGGAGCGGAGCTGGAACTGCTGCAGAGGCCTCTGGCACCAGTGAGCACCAGGAGAGGCTCAGCCCTGTGCCCTCATGGCACTGCCCCCACACCCTGGGCACGTCCCAGGCTGAACGGGATTTCGGTTTCTGTTTGATCTCTGCCCCATCCCAGGAATCTCTCCTGCTTTTCTCTCCCTTCTCATGGTGACTGCTGAGGTGCGACCCAGGCTCCTTGCCCTGTGCCCAGGCAGGACTGGACCTGCACCCTCACATGAAGGGCCTGGTGCCTGCAAGGCTGCCCCTGGTTCTGTTTTTACCCCTGAAACTCCTGCAATGACTTTCTTCCCACTGCCAAGAAGGAAATCTTTCCCTGCACGTTTGCAGTGAGATCTGGCGTGGCTGGACAAGGGCTGGGAGTCCATCCCAGGATTTCTGTGCCAATCCTCTGCCAGCTGCAGGTGGGGCTCTGCCAGCTGCTCTGTGGCCATGCAGGGTGGGCAGGGAAGCCCCCCAAGCCCCAGTGTCCCCACACAGACCCTGAACCCAAGCACAGCTATCCCCTGCACTGCTGGGGGCTCTTCTGAGAGAATTACAGAATTTAGAGAGAGGAGAGGAGGAGGCTCCAAGGTGAAGGGCCTTTTCAGTACCAAGAGAACTGGAGGGAAAGCTGCTGTGAAAAATGAGGAAAACTGGAAGGAATAATAATTGCTAGAGGAGATGGGAATGGCCATCTCTTTTTTAGGTCTTGGCAGGGCAGCCTCAGCTACCAATGGGCTGCACAACAAAGGAACTTTCTCCTGGTGGAGTCTGAAGGAACTGGAACATTTTGCCTTTCCATACAGTGCCTTGGCCAAGTCCTGGTGCAAAATTTCTCCAGGGTCATTAGGAAATGATTGCTAATGAAGACATAATACAGTTTTTTGTTCAGTAGGAGCCGGGCTAATGAAAAATCAGATTTTGTTTTTCATGTTTGGATCTGTGTTAATAGCCAGGTACTATGACTTGTCCTCTAATCCGAGAACCACTTGATTATCAGGAAGGTGGAAAGCTCTAGCCCAGAATTTCTACATGAGTTACTTCTGGAGTCAAAACCAGCACCAGTGCATTGTCTGCCAGCACAAAGCTTCCCTGGGCTGCTGGCACAATTCTGCTTTTTCTCTGGAACAGACCTTTCATCTTCTCCCCATGGCGAGGAGCAGGAGCCCTGTTGCTGTCAGGCAGGGATCAGGAGCAGTCCTGGGGAATTTGGCTGCTTGGGCCCTGACACAGAGCCCACCTTGTCCAGGTTTAGTGATTGAATTGGGATAAGGAGACTCTGGTGAGAGATGGTGATGACTGTGAGGCTGAAGAATTCAAAGTTCACGAGATTGCACAATTTGGAGATAAAATGTGCAATTCTTGCTCTCTTTATCTCAGCAAGCCCCATCTTACAGAGATGTTTATCCACTACAGTTTCCACCACTGACTTCTGCCCTGGTCAAACCCATATCCTGGATGCTCTCTGCTTGTAGAACACAGTATTTTTCACTTGCCATATTCGTAAACTTTACCAATAGTGTTTAGCAATAGTAAATTCACTTATTTAGTTAAAATTTACCTGTTTAGCTGCAAAAAATTGTCTGCCCACTTAGGCAACAGCTATCATTGCAGAGTCAAATCACTCTTTTAGATTTTATCTCCTATCAGATGCTTTTTGGATCCAGACTCCCTGAAAACACTGTGAGATGGGGAGTCTGAAAAGCAGAACTCGACAGTTCCAATGCCTCTGGTTTTCATGGAAAATCAGAGTTTCCACTGTGTTCTTTACTTTCATCCAGAGATGAGGGAAATTGCTACAAAGTGGAAATGTTTGTGTACTGCAAATTAGACATTACGGGCATGATTCATGGATAATCTTTGCAATCTTCAAGGGTATTTTCTGAACAAAAGTCATATAAAGGGAGTCCCTGGACAGTGACCTCCCGCTGCTCTGTAAAGGCAAAAGGCAGCAATGGGCAGCAATAAAACAACAAACCAAAGCCCAGATGTTTGTTTTCCATGGATGGAAACATCCCTCCTGAAGGAACAGCGAGCTTTGCTGGCATTATTTACTGGGTATTTATCTCCAGCAAATGAAATTGTTACATCATGCTGGATTTCTGACAAGCCCAGGGTCCCTGGAGCCCAGCTCGGATCTGAACTGGGGATGAGAGGCCCCCTCAGCTCGCACATAAAGGCTGGACAATGTGATGGACTCTGTAACAAACTCTGCATGAATAAACCCTGGTGGTGGTCCTACCAAAAGCTCCTCTTAATTACAAGAAAGCCACAGAATCTCAGCGGCATTTTGGATCTGACGCATGGAGAAGAAAAAATGAATTTCATTCTTGTAGCCATATTTGATGCTATAAAAAATTTTATATCCTTCTAGAAGTGAAAATATGAAATTAGAAGAGAAAATTGACATAATTAATGCAATATTACAAGGCAGGTGGTTCCTTCTGGCCTTAAAATGAACCTGGAGGTTTGGACTGGCTCCCCCAGGCTCTCCCGGCCTGCTGGTGCCTGGGACAGCCCAGGGGCCACCACTGCCCTAAAGTTCCTGCCTTCCTTTAAAGTACCCTTGTAAAGTTTTCTTGGAAGCCAGGAGGAGTTTCCTCAAGTCCTGGGAAAAACCCTAAAACTGTTGTGCTGCTTGGAGCACACACGCTGCTCTGAGGGTGCCCGCTTTGTTCCTGTGCTGAGGGAACAGGAGTTATTTCTGGAATGCAGCTGCCTCTCTTTAAGCCGCTGCAACTTCTCCCTGGAGCCCTCCTCAGATCCAAAATTGGTCTAAATTACCCTTGACCCATTTCAGATTAGCAAAGAGCAAAACCCAGCTCGTTCTGCAGAGCACGTGGAGCTGCCGGTGCTGTCAGGCCTGAGGAGCTCTGCGGGCACAGCTCAAGCTGCCTTTCCAGGAATCTTCAGGAACACTTGTGACACACGAAGAAATTGGTATTTCTGAGTATCCCAGCGCCCAGAAGCAGAGGGATTGTGCACAGCTGAAAACCTGCATGGCACAGGCCCCCAGCCTGCCCTGCCATGGGCACCGCGGCCCTGCCACCAGCCCAGGGCCACCAGCCCGGGGAGGCTCCGAGGTCCCCTGTGCCCAGGAGGGATTGGCAGAGCCCTTGCAGTGCTTTGGGAATAAACCCCAGCTCAAGGCAGCCCTTAGCACCTGTCAGCCCTGAGAGAGGAGGTGTTTTATTGACAGATGCCCTTAATTGCAGAGGAGCTGCTGAGCTGCAGGGGCTAAACCATTTGTGAGCCAGGCCAGACAGACCCTGTGGGCTACAGGAGAAAAATCAGTTATTGACAAAAGAAAAAGAAAAAAAAGACTTATTGAGTCTCAGTCCTGATGTAATGGTAATCATGAGAGAGGGCAAAAAAGGTCCTTCCCCATCCTCAGGATAAGGGGTGCAGTATATCAGAGGTTACTACTGGTAGTGCATCAAAATAGGGATTTACAACCCTGTTCTGGTGTGACTGCTCCAGCAGCAGCCTCTCAGCTGTGCCCCTTCAGCCCTGTAAAACACAGCATTTCAGGGAGCAAAAAATCCATTGCCATGGTCATTTTGGTGGGTCACAAATGAGGCCCAACAGTGGGAATCACCCAAAGCAGAGCCTGGTGAAACTCCCCTGCTGGTCCCTGGCAGTATCACTGCCTCTCCTCTGTTAAATTCTCCAAAAGCTCAGCTTGTCGGGCTCAGATGGAAGCTCTGGGAATGCACAGCACCACTGACAGCTCAAATACTCTTCACAGCCCTGTAGGGAAAAAAGACATAAATACCAGGAATGCAACAAATGCAATTAAGTAATGCAGGAAGGCAGACTTTGTGCTAGAACCTCCTCTGGCACCTGGCAAGGTGCCTGCTTTCCTGCACATCCAAACCAGCAAGAAATGAGAGCCAGAGCGGGGTGAAGAGCTCAGCAATCCTTGGGCACTGCAGAAAACTCTTGGCCCTGGGGCTGGAAATCTGTAAAATCCACAGAGGTGATGCTGAAGGCAGTGACAAAATCTCTCACTTGCACTGGTGACCTTCGTGTTGCTGCTCCAGAATTCCCAAGGGGGAAACAGCACAGATGGTCCAGCACAGAGCTGTGGATTGTTATCAGCTGTGGGGCTTGGCTTTGTCAGGAGTGATGCTGAATGCGTCCAGCTGCTGCTGCTGAGGATCTCTGCTACCATTTAACATCCAAGAGTTGAGTTAACTCCAGACCGTCCCTGCTGTAGCTGCAACAGCACCACGCACACTCAGTTTACAAAATTAATGCAATTTCAAGAGGAGATTTAAACTTGTCTGTTGCAAAAATCTTGGTGGAATGTCAATATTTTAATCTTGTGTGCTCAGATCGAACTCACGGTGGGCAGCAAGAGCACAAATTCAGGGACAAAATAGATGGAATGTGACAACAGGAGGTTGTTTGACCCAAACTGCATCATGAGACCACCAGACCAAGCAGCATTTTCTGCTGTGCCCTGGGGAAGATGCATTCACTGCTGCATGTTGCAGTGCCAAAGCTGATCAGGAGGGCAGGAGACAACACCTCACCTGCTGCAGGAAAATTAAATGAGCTGAGCAGGTTGAGCTTGACTTGATTTTGAGTCTGCCAAAGCTGAATAATAAAGAGAGGGTCCATTATCCTGTGCTGTGACTGAAGGGGTAATTTACTGGGCCCCATTATGGACCCCTGGGTATTTAGGGGACACCAAGCAGATACAGAACCATGGATTCCTGAACAAATATTTCCAGTCTGGCTTACAGCAGCTGCTGGAGATGCCATCTTTCCTAACTCCTCTCAGGCTAGCAGCAGGAACTTCTGTAGGAGTAAACAAGCTGTTGTTGAGCCCAAATGCCCAACAAGGGCTTGGGAGGAGGACTCTCCTCTGGGTGCCCTCAGGAAGCTCTCCCTGAAATCTGTTTCCCTCTAATATCACACAGCCTCATTCAGGCTCTCAGAATGAGCAGAACTCCCTTGGGCTCTCCTGGAAAAGCTGCTGTTCCTTTTCTTTCAGGGCACTGCAGAGAACCACATGGATTTTGCTCCATTTCTTGGCTTGTGCTGCCTGAAAGGCTCTTCCCCCAGAGGGTGCTGGCACTGCCCAGGGAATGGGCACGGCCCCGAGGCTGCCAGAGCTCCAGGAGCCTTTGGGCAGCGCTGCCAGGGATGCCCAGGCTGGGGTTGCTGGGCAGGGACAGGGGCTGGGGGATCCTGGTGGGTCCCTCCAGCTCAGGGGATTCCATGATTCCAAGATTCCATTAAATAAAAACCTGCACAAGAAACTTCAGCACACTTGGTAGGAATGAAGAAGCCAAAGGGGGGTTTGGTTTATGTCCATTTGTTCACTCGGTTGCTCAGAGTTCTGTGGTTTCCAACTGAATCCATTGTTAGTCCCATAATTCAGGAGGTCTCACACTGCCAGAATCCCCCCAGGGTTTCCATGGCTTGCTCTGTGCTTTGGGGGCATTTGGACAAGCAACATTTGAGGACAATAAAATAACACAAAAATCTGCCCCCAGGTTTGTGGATGGGTCCCTCTGAGGGACTCATCTGCTGCTTTGCCCAGAGTTTATGCAACGTGCTGGCAGCACCCAAAATCCGGGGATTTCACTGCCACTCTCAGGCTGTGGTTTGGGGGACTGTCAGCAGGGATCCACTGCAGCTGTTTTTTCTCTGCTGCTATCCACTGTAAATAAATAAATTTAGTTAAGTAATCAAGTAATTTAGAAGAAGCATGTTAGTAAATAAAGTAATTCAGTGGAATTAATGAGCAAACAAGGACAGCAAATTAAATGGGCCTTGCTCATCGTCAGCAGGCTTAAATTATGGGGAAAAACCAGTGCAGTTTCCATGTGAGAAGGCAAAGAGAAGACATTGCCCTGCAGTGCTTCTGGTGGGAGTTGGGCTATGCAGTGTGGGCTAAGAGTGAGGTTTTCCTCTAAGTCTGGGATTCTGGGCTCCCTGTGGGTGCAGCTCTCAGCTTTAGAGTGAATGACTGAGCTCACAAACCATCTACAAAATAAACACTCCTGGCTGTGCCCTGAAATCGATGGCTCTTCACAGGAGCAAAGGAACAGATGGTGCTGAAATCGATGACAGTGTGCATGGAGGGGTTTGCCCAGCAGGGCGAGGGTGGTGTTGTATTTAGCATGTTTCAGGAGCCCTGTACCTTTCTGGTGTTGTCTCATGGGCGGCAGATCTTCACAGCACAGACCCTGGGTCTTCCTCAGTCAGGGCTCCTCCAAGGCTCTCCCTGACCAGCCAGCCCACCCCCTTTTATCCCAGTTACCTTGACTGGCCACAGCTGCAGCCCAATGAAGGACATCGCAGCTGCAGCCCATCAAGGATAACTGGGACCGGCCAGGGCAAAGGTATTCAGATACAGTACAGATATAATTTACATGGACTCAAAGACCACTCACACAGTACATAGATTTTAAGGGCCTCCTATAGGGTGGAGTGATGGGACTGCAGGGATTTCACTGCCACTGCTCAGCTGCCCTCTGGGCATGGAGCAGCTGAGGGTCAGTGAGGAGATCATCACAGAATCCCCTGAGCTGGAAGGGACCCACAGGGATCCCCCAGCCCCCCCAGCAACCCCAGCCTGGGCATCCCTGGCAGCGCTGCCCAAAGGCTCCTGGAGCTCTGGCAGCCTCGGGGCCGTGCCCATTCCCTGGGCAGCCTGGGCAGTGCCAGCACCCTCTGGGGGAAGAGCCTTGCCCTGAGCTCCAGCCTGAGCTGCCCTGGCCCAGCCCCAGCCGTGCCCTGGCTGCTGTCCCTGTCCCAGGGAGCAGGGATCAGAGCTGCCCCTTGGGAGGAGATGCAGATCCCAAAGATACTCCCCTCAATCTCCTCCAGCAGAGAGAGGAGACAAACAAAGTGTCCTCAGCCACTCCTCACACATCTTCCCCTCTAAATCCTTCACCATCTTCATGTCCCTCCTTGGACAGTCTCTAACAGCTTTAGATCCTTGGGGTCATCCTTCGATCATCTTGTGGTGCCCAAAGCATAGCCCATAGCAGTGGAGGTGATGCTGCCCCAGCCCAGAGCAGAGCTGGACAATCCCTCCCTGGCCTGGCCAGCAATGCTGGGCCTGGTGCCCCCAGGACAGGGATGCCCTTCCTGGCCCCAGGGCACTGCTGACTCATGTCCAACAGGCCATCAACCAGGACCTCCAGGTCCCTTGCCCAGAAAGGGCAGAATCGGGCATCCCATTATAGAGACCAGAACCAGCAACTCCCTGGCTGGGGGAAGATCCTTGGAGCTCTTCTCCAGATGCCTGAAAGGATGAGAAAGCCCAGAAATCACTGGTTTGGGGAAGCAGCTACTGGGAAGAAGGTAACAGGACATGGGGGCTGGGCCAGAAGAACCTGACCTCTCCTAACCTGAGCTTCCAGCGAGGAAAAATCCTGATTGGAAGGGCAGAACTGGAAAAATCCTGATTGGAAGGGCAGAACTGGAGAAATCCTGATCAGAGGGGCAGAACTGTCACATCAGACAGAGGCAGTGCCTGTGCACAGCCCCAGGCCCCAGCTCTTGGGAATATCAATGGACACAATCTCATTCCTCTCCTCTCTGAACAGCCTTTCATATTAAATTCCTTATCAGGCGGTTTTGCCAGCACAGCACAATCTGTGTCTGCACAGCCTGAGCGGGCTGAGCTCCTCAGGAGAAAAGAGCTTCCAAATATCCAAGGGCAGAAATCAGCCATGGGAAGTGAGGTCTGGAGGTGGGGTTGTTGAAAGGAACTTTTGCAGAAGCCCTGAAATCAGGTTTGCAGCCCCACCAGAGGTGGGTGATGCCTGAACTCCTTCAGATTCAGGCTTAGAGAGGCAGGGGAACGATGGATCAAGCATAAAATTCCCTGCAGTGAGAAACTTGGGAAACTAAAATGTGATCCTCTTTCCTTCTTTATGAAGGCAGCACAAGGGTTTATTATTGTACCCCTAAAGAAGGGCAGGGCAGGGTGGCTGGGGCTGTGTTTTCAGGCAGCAGCAGCAGCAGATCCCAGCCGGATCGGCCGCCTCCATAAATAAACCGGCTGCAGACAGGGAATTGTTGTCTGAGGCCCAGCAGCTCCACACAGGAGATGTGATGTGGGGAGTGGATTTGCCACACATATTTCACATCATCTGAGCTCAAGCCCGAGAGCAAAATCAAAATAAGGCCGCGGAAGCCGATCCCTGTGGGATTTGGCAGCAAATGCGAGCTCAGGCCCCGCGTGTGTGGCAAGAGCTGCTGCTGTGGGGGTTCCTGCTCCACAGGCTGATGGTGTCAGCTCCTGCTGGAGACAGCGTGGGAACTCCTGCTCCAGTGGCAGAAGCACTCACACACTTTTGTGGAATTGCCTCATTCCCAAGGGCGCTGGTGAGCCCAGGCCCCCGGGTTTGTCAGCAGCTGGCCCACTGTAAACTTATCAACACCAGATTTGCTCTCCCATTTCATGGCCTGTTCACACAGACTGGTGACATCCCCCTGCAGCCTGGCACGGTTTGCTCTTCTCCTTCATGCTTGGAGTAACTTTTCATCACCAGAGAGCGCTGGGTGTGCTGCTCAGGGCTGCTCCCAGTCCGTGAGGGTGTGGAGCTGCCCAGGCCCCAGCACAGAGCCCATGGGGGCTGCTGGAGATCTCCCCCCATCAGGGCTGACCACTGACCTCTGTCAGAACTCAGCACATCCCTCTGGGTGTCCAAGTTGCCAGGACCCCTGCCAGGGGGCTCAGAGACCCTGGCACACAGCCCAGAACACCTGTGGGTTTGATTATGACCCGTGGAGCAAATTACCAGCTTTGTATGAGGACCTGAAAGCCACAGAAGTTTAAATAGTGTAATAATAAAATTATCACTGGGTGAAAAAGTAGATTTTGGGGTCTTTAGAACAGGGGTTTTGGGGACAAGATGGAGGGACTTGAGTGTGTCCAGCCTTTCTTCTTCTTCTTCTCTACCTCCATCTTCTGCTGTGATGGTGGCACTTTGGGATTGGTTTAGAGTAGAAGCTCACTGTCTAACATAGGTGATAGGTGTTGGCAAGTAATTGTAAACATGTTATATGTAGTTTGTAGTATAAAGAGATAACACTGCCCTGGGGGCAGGCAGAGTGCCTGGAACTGTCCTGCTGGATGGACCTCGGCAGGGCAGGAGAAAATGTTTTATAGATAAGAAACAATAAACAACTCTGAGATCGAGAACTGAAGAACTCCAACTCATTCTTCGAACGTGTGGGCCGAGACAGAGACTTTTCACGTCTTGGGGCTGCAATAAACTGCGACCTTCCAAGAGACCTCCACCCCTTCTCAACCACCAGCCCATGCCAGAACCTTTGTCCTCTGTTTTCTCAGTTTCCCTAAGTTTTGATAAAAGTTCTGTGAAAGGCCTGTAGAAATCCAAGTAGGCTTTATCGGCTGGCTCGCCCTCCATCCATGTGGTGCCTGTTGGCTTTTTCCAAGGTCTCCAGAGGGCTGCGGAAGAACCATTTTCACTTGGGGCAGCCACATGGGCTCTCTTGGAGCAGCTCGTGGCACCTGGCACCTGTTAGAACCCTGGATTACTGAGAATTTTGAACTTTCTGTGCAAGAGAACACTGCATTTGACCTGGAGCTGTAAAGAAGGCATCCAAAACTCAATAAGAGAACTAAGATTATGGGTGTATAGTTTAAATAGAAGTGTGTAATATTACACAGTAGAAAACTTAAGAGTTGAGAGTTTTAGAGTGTAGTAATATCTATAAAACTAAGAAAGTTTTAGGATGGCAGCTAGTCTTCTTCTCTACCTTCTTCTTCATAAGTTTAAGTAGTGTTTTCTAATTAAACAGAAAAGTCCACATTGCAAGACACAAAATATTAATTATTGAGTTAAAAGTGAAAATAATTTGTGTCATTTCTTAATTGGATAGTTTAGCCTCAAAAGACCTTATAGAGAAAAATAAGCCATTTTGTAGCTTATTAGCAAATGCTGTAAAACTCACAACTTAAAAGACTGCAGTATAGATATGTATAAACATCTGAGTCTGAACACAAAACACCATCTTGAGTGCTTCAATCCCAACCTCAACAGAAGCAAAAAAGAAGTTAAAGAATCTACATTTAGTGGTGTGAGGACTGAACTCACGAGGTGCCCGCTCCCCTCCACAGTCCCTGGCAGTTCGGTCAGCCCAGGAAATCCCAGGTCCCTGCCCCTGTTTGAAGCCCCACCTGAAGCCAGGGCTGGCCCTTCATGGACAAACCCTTCAAGGACAGCGGCCCCTGCATTCCTTAACCCCCCTGCAGACGCCAGGAGGAGATTTCGGCAGGGCTGGAGGGTGCTCGGGGGTCTCTCCCTTCAGCAGGGAGCAGAGATCTCCGCAGCGTGCCCTGCAGCCTCGGGAGGATCCTGCAGCCCGGGGAGCGCAGGTTCTGCATGGCAGGAGTGCCCTCTAGTGCGGACCCGGAGCTCTCCTCACCCCGGCCTCTGCAAAGCAGACCCCAAACCCGACCCCAGACCCCGCACAAAGCCCCCTCCCCATGGACCACCCGCACTGACCGAGCCGGGGACGCCTTTGGGCATAGCAAGAGGAAAGGAGGACAGGGAGATGTTGTTTTAAAAGTTGTCCTTTGCTTTGAAAAAAATCCTGTTATTTTAAGTGTTTTCCAATAGGTGTGAGATTTGAGCATTGCTTTGGAGGATCCCTTCCTTCGAGTTGTTTCAGATTTTGCACACTTAGTGTCTGGCAGGGAAAACAGGGTGGGAGATGCCTCCCATCCAGCATCACTGAAAGGCCACAAGGTGCCCAAACATGTCCCACCCCCAGGATGTCACAGCAGACACCAGATCATCTCCTGAAGGAGAAATTCCCACCAGGAAGAGCCCAGCTGAGGTGGGAAAGCTCCATGGAAGGGCACGGATGGCTGTGCAGCCCTGGGAGGCTGGAGCTGTTCTCCTGTGTGCCCCAGAGCTGTGCCAGCACAGGGGCTCAGGCAGAAGGAGGCAAAAGCAGCCTTTCCCCACAGAATATGGATGGTTTGTCTACACTGATTTTTGACAATTCCTTCAAGCTCAGTTGGTTTTCAGAGCAAAGGTTAATTTTATTTCTTGGGTGTTTTTCTTCCCCCCCCTCGAAATCCTACTCCACTTTCTGTTTTTCTGAGCTGTTTCTCTGTGGGTATTTCTAATTCCTGTCCTTATCCAGCTGGGACAGAGCAGAAGTTTGGTCCTGTAGCAGCAGAGGTTGTGCCTGTACCTGGCAGGTGCTGCTTTGGTCCCAGCCTGGGATAAGGGATGCTGCTCCATCCCTGGGTGGGCCAAATTCTCTCTGCCTCATTTACTAAGTGGGAGAATGGCCCAGTTGCAAAATGGCCCCAAAAGTGATTCTCTGCAGCACAAATCCATGGGCTTTAGCTAAATTCCTTTCAAAAATCCCCAAATGAAGCTGTCCTAAATTACACCACTTAGACTAATATGACAGCGTCCATGAAAATTGCATTTTCCCAGTTGTTGGCTCCTCCTGAATTTGGAAGCATGTTAATTTTCTAGAGCAGCTAAATAGTTTCCTCTGATGATTAAAAATGAATAATAATAGCAGTGCCCGCCTTCCCGAGGCTCATGTAGGACTTAGCAGCAAGAAATTAAACACAGTAGGAAATTCCTTGAAAGAGTTGGAAAACAAATGATTGATACAATCTCGCCCTCCCTCCCGGCTCTGTGATCTGCT
Organism: Emberiza elegans; assembly: GCA_024865655.1. Lineage (NCBI taxonomy): Eukaryota > Metazoa > Chordata > Aves > Passeriformes > Fringillidae > Emberiza > Emberiza elegans. Next base: position 67,853,810 of record JALJVW010000184.1, on the reverse strand, counting down.
TTTAGAATGATTATTAAACACAGGGAAATTCATTTGGTGCTGTAACATGAACAAGACAAATTACAGTCTCTGGAGCTCAGTTAATTGCAGAAGAACACTCTGACCCTCCGTGGGTTCATCAGTTCTGGGAGGTAATGAGGGGAGCACTGGGCAGCCTGGGGGGGCTGCAGGACCAGACAGGGCCCCCAGGGGAAATGATGGAAAACTCAGCACCCACAGCCCCCTCAGGGGGCAAAACCCAAGGGTGGGGATGCCCAGGAGCCACAGAGGGATGAGAGGTTGGTGGTCAGATCCCACCCCTGGTGGTCACATCCCACCTTGGTTTGCTGTGGCTGCTCTGAAGGGTCTTGGTGAGATGTTGAGTTTTCCAAGGTGGGATTCATCTCCCCACACTCAGATCTCTGGAGATAACTCAACCTGCCCAATCCAACACCAGCAAATCCTGAGGGTATTTTCCATTTCCCAAGGGCAGCAGGTGCTCTGGCAGCCCCTCACCTTCCCCACGGTTTGTCAGTGGGATCCCAAATCTCATGGCAAGTGGGCTTGGAAAGGTCCTGAGATTGCCCTATAAACCCCTGGGTACCGTGAGCTGGTGTTTGGGCCAAATTCAGGTGATTGGATTATTTTGGTGTCATCCCAGAGGGGGAAGCTGGAGATTTGCCTGTGGTCTTGGAATGCTCAGCACAGGCCCTTTGCAGCACAGGAGTCATGATAAATTCATGAGCTCTGGCAGTGCTGTGTGTGGTGTCACAAACAGAGCCATTCCTCTCTTTTCATCCAAACATGCCAAATTTATTTCTTTCTCTTCTTCTTGTTCCCCATTCTATTGTATTAGACTGAGATGTAAAATTATTAATAGAATAGTCCATTAATTTTATGATATTTCATTATTCAATTATTTCCTCCATTATTCTTCCACATTAAATCTGAATAATTTATTCAGTGAATTTTGCAAGCAAAATGTTCAATGCATAATTTTCTCCTTTGTTAATATTCTCCCAGTTCTAATTGTCCATGAGAATTTGATCTAATGCTCTCCAGAAGAGCAACCCTGAGACAAAAGGCCCAGCACAGAGCAGCGCTGGTGTTGTTCCCCTCTGGGGCTCGCAGTGCTCTGAGTGGGATGGGAAGGCAGGAGGGAGCAGGCTGTACCTGGCACCACAGGAGCCAGCAGTGCCATCCCACTTGGGAACAGTGAGTAGGGGAGTGTCCGTGTGCCCGGCTCCCTTCTCCCAGCAAAGAGCTCTAGGCCCCTTGGGGGGACATCAGAAGGGGACAGAAGGAGCTGCAGGGCCCCACTGTGCCAGTCTGTGCTGGGCTCCACTGCAGAGCCCAGCAGGAGCGGGCACTGGGACACATTCTCACATGGGCTCCAACCCCACTCCTGTCACTGAGCTCACGTGGGGCCTTTGGGATGTGCTGGAGTTTCCCCTTGCAGCACCTTGGACTGGCTGAGCCCAGCCTGGCCAGCCCCACCTGTCCCTGCTGGAATCTGCATCTTGGGCTGTCCTATGGAACAGGAGAGCATCACAGAATCCCCTGAGCTGGGAGGGACCCACCAGGATCCCCCAGGAACCCCAGCCTGGGCATCCCTGGCAGCGCTGCCCAAAGGCTCCTGGAGCTCTGGCAGCCTCAGGGCCGTGCCCATTCCCTGGGCAGCCTGGGCAGTGCCAGCACCCTCTGGGGGAAGCTCCAGCCTGAGCTGCCCTGAGGGTGCAGGCTCAGAAGGTGATGGAATGCACAGGAGCAGCTCAGGGTGCTGGGTCACCTCTCACCTCCTGCAGTGTGACCACAGGCTGTGTCCACATCCCACCCCAGCCCTTTCCTGGGGAAGAGGAGGTCCCAGGACTGTCATATTTAGACGGTTTCAAGAGTCCTGTACCTTTCTGATGTTTTCTCATGGGCAGCAGATCTTCACAGCACAGACTCTGGGTCTTCCTCAGTCAGGGCTCCTCCAAGGCTCTCCCCTGACCAGCCAGTCCACCCCCTTTTATCCCAGTTACCTTGACTGGCCACAGCTGCAGCCCATCAAGGATAACTAGGACCAGCCAGGGTAAAGATATTCAAATATAGTACAGGTATATAATACGTATATTTAAAGCCTCCTACATTTATAATACATATATTCAAGGCCTCCTACACCCAGGGACACCTTGAGCCAGGAGAGAGCAGCTCCTTTGCTGGACATTCAACCTCTTTGGCTTGGACAACACTCCCAGGCACAGGGTGGGATTTTTGGGGTGTCTGTGCAGGGCCAGGGCTTGAACTGAATGGCACTGGCAAATCCCTTTCAGTCAGGATACTCTGTGGGTCTGTGGGTCTGGTCAGGATGGACTCACAGCCCTCAGCTGCCTTTCCTGCACAAGGAGCCTGTGCAGGTGACAGGAGGCCACCCACACCGAGGGCAGAACTGAGCTGATCAATCCCTGCTCCATCATCAATAACACCAACAGCTCCTTTGCTAAAAAGCAGGGGAAGTTTTAGCTTCAGCTAGGGTTTGTTTCCAGTTTTCTGCTGTGCATTTTCCTGAAAACCCTCATTTTGCCTGGCATCTGGCACATCTGGCATTTGCTGGGAGAACTTCCAGTCTGGGAAGCAGGGGCTGAGCTGAGGAGCGTGGGAGACTGGCAGCACTCAGGCTCTCCCTGACATGAGTGAATGAAATGTAGGAATAGTAAATAAGGAGCTTTTAAGTCAGAATTAACTCTCAAGCCAAAATTTTGGGGAACTTCAGGAATTCACTGTCCTTTGTATGAAAGCCACAGGCATTGCTGGGATGTTTTTAGCAAATATGAGTAACTCTCACAGTTTCCCAAATGAAAATTCAGGCAAACTGAGCCCTTTTATTTGCACTGAAAGCCATTGACCAGCCAGTCACCTTCCCTGTTCCCTCACCTCAGCTGCCTGTGCTGTTTTATAGCTGAAATCCAGCTAAAATGGGACACAGCAACTCCATATTTAGAGTTGTAGCCAACATGAACTCAGTGTTGGCATCACAACAGCTCCAATTCAGGGAACATTTTCCCTACCCATGTCAATAAATCAGTGGTAGGAACAGTGATAAGAGTGGTAAAAATAGAGTCCCTAAACGTAAGTTTTCTGTGGTTAAAGCTAATAGCTGCTGTTTTCTGAAATAACATCTTGGTCCCACCAGCTCAGCAGAAACATCAGGACTGTATCAGCCATTGCAGCGTTCCCAGCAGCCCACATGGAGATTTTCTGATTCATTTGGAAAAAAAACCCACACAAACAGACCTGCTTTGAGTCCCCTTGAGGTAGAGGCACCCGAGACACAAAAACGCTGGGGCTGCAGTGAGAACCCAAGGGCTGAGGGTTCCCCGGCTCAAACCTCTGTGCCAGGCTGCAGAGCCTGCTCTGCAGGGAGGGGGATGTCACCTGGAGCCTGCACTGGGCCACAGCCACCTTGTCCTTGGGGACACGGCCGACACTGGGAGACACTGGGAGACACTGGGAGACACTCTGTGTGCCCCGAGGGCACCGAGGGCACCTGGGCTGGGTGCCTTTGCAGCAGAGGAGACACCAGAGACATCGGTGGAGGACAGAGGGCCGACTCTCAGCAGGGTTAACCCAAGGTTTTATTCAGGGCACCGGGGAGCTCCTGCACCTTAGGGGGCCTCCAGCTGAAGCCCCGGGAGATGTGCCGAGGTTACGCGTAAAGGGAGGTGGGAACCGAGAGTAGAGAACATTTCACTGAGCAATAAGGGACCCTAAGGGCTGGGCACTGCGGGATGGACATTTAGGACAGCGTGTGGGGCAGGGCTTGGGGGGCTGACCCCTGGCCTCTGGCTGATCACTTGGCATCCTGGACCGGAGCTTCTGGATGGAGGGGACGGGATGCTGAGTGATTGACAGATGCTGAGTGATTGACAGATGCTGAGTGATTGACAGAGAGCCAGGGTGGCGGTTTGGGGGTGATCTCATCCAGGGAGAGGGATTACACAGGTAAAGGGAGGGGGGTGCAATCCGGGATAAACCATTTGGGAAAAGTACAGGGATACAAAACCAAAACTACTTCAAAGTATTACAAAGTATAAAAGCACACTACAACAGCTCTGTCCCTCCAGGGAGCTCTGCTTTCTGCCCAGGGTGTCGGATCCATGGCTGCTGCCTTTGGCTTGGGCCCCATGGGGGCTTCTCTCAGCAGACCTGAGCTCTGCAGGGCACAGAAACTCAATCAGAAAAGGGCTCAGGAGGGAGAATGCTCCCAGCACTGCAGATCCTGGGCTGGGGAAGGATGGGGCAGGAGGACCAAGGGGAGGATTTTCACACCCCAAGGGACCCCAGCCCCTTGGGTTTGCCAGAGCTGCAGGGCAGCATCAAAGGTGTTGTCAGGTGCTTGGGCTTCCCCCTCCCCTGCCTTGTCCAAACAGATGCAAAAAATCAGCCAAGGAGAGAATGTTCATTTTAAAGGCTTCACACGTTGTCCCTGCCAAAAGCAAAGTGTGAGGATTGCAACCAAATTTAGCCCATATGCTACAGGCAGCAGAGATTTGGAGCTAAATTCCCTCAGTAGGAAGCCCCCTGTTTTTAGGAACTGTGAAGAAAACACAATGTGTAGATGAAAAATGATATTTTCCATGCAACACAGAAACCACCTGAATACTGCCCTGGCTGCAGGGTGTGAGCTGGGGACTGAGAACAGGGGTTTGCAGAGGGCTTTGGGTGGGGATCTCACCTGCATTCATCTAAAAAAAGTCTATCTAAAACTATCTAAAAATAGTTTTCTTCCTCAGGTTTAGGTATGGGGCTCATAACAGAGAAAAAAGCCAAAAAAATAAATGAAGAAGATATTAATTTATTTTGTCAATATAATTTCATAGGAGGAACAAACGAGATATTGCTGGAATAGTGGTGTCTGCCGAGCACTGACTGCAGACACAAGGACACTAAAAGGGAACATGAGCTTTTAAAATTGAAATTGAAAAGCAGAAAACAGCCCTGCTACTTATTGAGCCATGCAGAGAACTTGGGAATCCACCTTGTACTTTGGAGCCATTAATTATTGCTTAATTAGAGCAAGGAGCATTTGCAGGATATGTGATAGCAGAAAATGGCTGGTTCTCCAGAGGGGCTTGGGTCTGGGTACAGAAATAGCAATTCTTGCACAAAGGGCAGCTGATTTTATTGGGAAAGGAGAAACGGCTGATCAGGTTCCATGGATAGGGAATGCCTTCATGTGGGAATGTGGAGAAGTGAAGGGGGAAAGAAGGGGAGCTACATGTGGAGGTTTGGGGACGGGAAGGGACCTGCAGGAGGAGGCTTTGGGGACAGGAGGGGACCTGCAGGTCTGGCACTCCCTGAGGGGGATGGAGGAACCTCCCTTCTCACGGACACCATCCTTCAAGGAAACACTCAGATTTCTGTGTGGTCATCTTGGTTTGGGGATGGCCCTGGGCTGGGAGGGGTGGGATGGAGCAAACCCAGCACAAGCAGCAGGTTTGGTTTCAGACTCAACAACCCAGCAAGGGCAAACCCCTCCCAAAGTGTCATTTTGGGTACAGTGGTGTCTCCGGGTGGGTATGGGATATGGGACAGGCAAAGAGGGCTGGTGTGGCCCCAGTAAGACCCTTTGATTGTGGCTTCCTTAAGGAGACAAACCAAAAATCCTTGATATTCATCAGGAAATATCCATCTAAAACTGCGTATTGAGCCAGACATGAGTTGCAAAATAACCTTGATTTTCTTCTTTGCCTATAGTTTCCACGGTGTGTTTTAAAAGAAGGTGCAGCTCACTTTGTCTTCAGCCACCCCTTTAACAGAGACCAAGTGTCTCAAGGTGTTTGAAAACCATCCTATCCCCACAGCTCCTCTGACGGATTTGGGTGTTTCCCTCCTGCTAATCAGGACCCTGTCCCAAACCCCCTGCCTTGGTTTGAACAGCCAGGTGTCTGCTAAGGAAGGCAGGAACCTCTCTTGAAATGGAAAATGCAAACACCCTCCCTCTGAATTGTTATAATTTTGAAATTAAGGGGCTCTCAGGCAAAGTTATGGGAATAGGAATAACAGTTCTTTACTAGGGAAATTAAAATAAAAATGCAATAGTGCAATAAAAGAGAACAAACCAGTGCCAGAGTGAGAATCCAGTCCCTGCCCCCTGTGTGCCAGGGTGGTGGCACAGCCCCATGCCATGGGGGCCCAGCCCTCCTGCAGTGCCAGCTGTGGCTCTGCTGCAGCAGGGTTCCTGCACAAGGGGGGAGTTTTCCTCTGCAGCTCCAGGGCTGCTGCAGATGGGCCTGGGCTCCCTCTGGCAATGCAGGGCAGCAGAAAGCTGCTCCTCTGGCAATGCAGGGGGCAAAGGCTGCTGTGCTGGGCCAGGCTCAGATTGGATCCAGGTAGGAATGCTTGGCTCCTCCCCTGGGCGGAGCATCTCCCCATGGGATGCTGGGATTGGATCAGCCCTGCAGGGACACTCAGTGGCCATGGACAGCAGAGATCTCCTGGAGGGAGGGTTGGCTGTGGGAGAGAGAAAGGAAAAACTGCCCCATGGACAGCAGAGAGCTGCCCCAGCTCTGACAGATGGGATAGAACACACATTTACCTTGCAATCCAGGACACGTCCAAAACTGCCTGTGGAGCTCTGTGTCTGAGCCATCACTGCTCTTGGGACACCCCCTCCCCTAAATTTGCCCTGCTGTTGAATTTGAAAATATCAGCCCCTCCTGTCCCAGCCTGGCTCCACAGCCCAGGTTTTCTGTTCCCTGCTGCAGCACAGACTCTTGGGCACCCTCACTGGCCTCCCTGCAGTTTCTGTTCCCTTTTTTTAAACCACAGCTCTTTCATTTGAGGTTTGAGCAGCACTTTGTGTGAACATGTGAAACCTCTGTGGAAATGCTTGATCAGTTGTTGCCTCAAACCTTTCACAGTTCTCAGTTTCATCACAAAGGTGGCAACACCATGGTTGCATTTCAGGGTTTCTCCACCTCCCAGCTGGAAGCAAAATCCTGGCCCTCAAATGCAGGACCCAAAGCCTTACTTGGGACTTTCTTCACATTTCTCTTGCTCCAGTCCTCAAAGTCCCCAGAATTTTCAGATTCTTCACTGAACCACGCTCACCTGTCAGTTCGGTGGCAGCAGTAATTCCATGAGCTCATTCCAAGGTTACAGAGTAGAAGATCAGTGTGATCTGCTCCAAGGTTGAGTCCCGAACCCCCCTGTGCCTCCCCAAGCCCGACAGACCCCTCTCAGCACAGGCTGTGCCTGATTTTCCTGGCTCAGTCTTTAGGTCCTTGCAATTCCTGCACTAATCCCCATCTTTTCCAGCTTAAATAATAATTTCCCGTGAGGAACTGAATCAGATCCTCTGCTGAAGTCCACGCAGAGGGATCTGCATTGCCTTTGCCTGCAGGATCTGGTGTTTAATTGAAAGAAGGGACTGGGTGAGCCTGTCTTGATCTGCCTGGGACAAATACCTGTCCCATTCCCTCTTACTCTCTACCTTCCCTTCTCTCATTTTGCTCTGGAAATCTTTAACCCCCACAGGTTCAATGCTGTTCCTGCTGTTTGCACACCACCTTTTGCAGATCACACAGAATTTCACTGTATTAAATGCACTGACTCAGGCTTTTGCCTCGAGCATGGGTCTGTCCAGTGCCAAACCCTCCTCCATCAGCCTTTTCCAAAGCTGCTCTGTCGTTGTGGAGCTGCTGCACCTCATCACTTTAAGCCTTGATCCCAGCTGACTCTCTGGTAGCCCCACATCCATCCTCATCCCTCTTCTTCATAAACCCAACTCCTCCTTTTGCTGTAGGATCCCACAGCACGACAGGATCCTCCTCTGCTCTCCTCACCTGTCCCACAGAGCCACCTTTGTAGCTGAGCCCTTTGCTGCCACCCTCAGACCTCACCATCACTGCTCTGATCCTTCCTGAGCTTGTTATTTGTGGAGCCACCTGGGAATTTCCCCCACCTACTCTTCCCTTCACCTTGCACTGAGTTGCAAATTCCATGGTTTTGCCCCTTTGGCTTAAAAAATCCCACACCTCCACATTGAGCTCCCTGGGCTTTTGTGGCCAGCTGACTTCACTAAATAATTTTATTCTGTTTCTCCTTGCTTGCCCTTTACGAAACCAACCCCCCACTTACAGGCTTAGTTGGTTGGGATTTTTTTTCCCTTTCCCTTTAATTCAAACTGAATCAACCCCTGGTCACACAATCCAAGGTTATTTTCTATAACCACCTCCTCTATAGACTCTTCACCCCTTGCCAAAACCATGGCTAAAATAGCATCCACCTTTGATTGCTTCCATGACTAATTGATGCAGAAAGTGGTCATTTCCACCCAGAATTACCTGGCTCCCTCTATTAATAGGATCATTGATCTCCACTCTGTACTCTGTAAGATGATGCTTCACTGCCATGTTCTGGTCACCAGAGCTTCCAGGCTGAGCTCTGGAATTGTCTTTACGGAGAGTCCTGAATGGGTTTTGTGCTGACTCTGACTGCTGGCACACAGATTTAGGGAGGGCTACAAGGAGATCTGCAATTCAATGCTCAGGGAGTCACAGCTGGGTTTGGGTTGGGAGTAATAATATGTATATATATGTATAATAACGCATGCCATGCCATGCTATGCCATGCCATGCCATGCCATGCCATCCCATCCCATCCCATTCCATCCCATCCCATCCCATCCCATCCCATCCCATCCCACCCCTGCCATGGCAGGGACACCTCCCACTGTCCCAGGCTGCTCCCAGCCCTGCCCAGCCTGGCCTTGGGCACTGCCAGGGATCCAGGGGCAGCCCCAGCTGCTCTGGGCACCTGTGCCAGGGCCTGCCCACCCTCACAGGGAACAATTCCTCATTCCCAATATCCCATCCATCCCTGCCCTGTGGCAGTGGGAGCCATTCCCTGTGTCCTGTCCCTCCATCCCTCGTCCCCAGTTTCTCTCCAGCCTTCTTGTAATCCCTCTTTAGGCCCTGGGAGATTTCATGTTAGAAAAGTACCAAAAGCCTGTCCAAATTCCCCAAATCTCCCTAATGCAGCTTTGCCATGGGATGGGTGGTTACAGATGAGATTACCTGTGAACAAAACTTATCTTTGACATCAGGCTCTGAGTGAGCAGTGATTTTCCAGTACAGAGTTTAAACCAAGCATTCCTGTGTTTCAATGCCTCACCCACCTTGTCCTGTGCTGGACAGACCCTCCAGGAGCGGGCACAGCACATTGGCAGAGGCAGGGCAGGAATCAGCCGCTGCTTTTTGCTCTTCTTGTCCCTAAATATGGCATTTATTAGCAGCAATACCAGAGGAAGATAAAGTCCAGGTACAAAGCCCGTGGCTGTGTCATTTTAACAGACTCTTAACTTCAATTTTCCCTGCTTAGCAGTATTTAAATCACTCTTTAACTTCCCACCCAAGTGATTCCTACAACCAGAGTGCAAAGTAGAATGGGTACTGATCCTTGTGCTCCCAGAACTGCAAAAGGGACACAATTTGGCTTCAACATGGGACATTTCCTGCCTACTTCCATATTCCTCAGGTGACATTCGAGGCAGACAAGGTGTGGCAGTGTCCCCACAAAGCTCTCAGCAGTGCTGAAGGATGGAGCTTCATCTCCCTGCCACCATCTCTGCCTGTGGGACTCAGGTGGACTCTCAGGCCCTGAAAAATCTCTGATTTCTGCAGAGCTCCTCCTGCTTGCCTCTGGACCACTAGAGGGGGGTGCCTGTGCTGCTGTGAGCCCAGCGCTGCCACTTTGAAGCGTTTGGAGATAACATGCAAACATCAAACGGGGACTTGAAGCCGTGTTCCCCGGCTGACAAATGGCAAATGAAATATAAAATAAAAGCTGTCAGCTAACAAATGTACTGCTACTGAGGGTATGGGGAGCTGGGGAAGGAGTGACATGGAGGGGAAGGCTCTGGGTGATGCTGAGGAAGGAGCTGGGAGTGACGTGGCACAGAAGGGAGGTGGAATTGAAGCAGAAAAGGTGCCAAATCCTCAGAAATTCCCTGAAAATGCCCTGAAAATTCCCTGAAATGCCCTGAAAATTCCACCCTCTGTCATCTGTCTTGTCCTGAGCATCACGAGTGTCCCAAAGGCAGGCTTTCCCCTACCTGCATCCCCTAGGCCAGCTCAGCAAAGCTGTCCCCAGGGCTCAGGGTGGGGACACGGGGAGCTGCAAGGTGGCCACGGGGCTGTGACCGCCGTGCGGCACCCACGGTGATCTCATCGCTGCCCTCTGCTCTTATCAGTGGCTGCCCTGTGAGCAGGGAGGGGTCAGGCAGGGACCGGGCTCTGCTCCAGGGGCCGGCAGTGGCACCACACACAGGAATGGGCATTCCCTGGCAAATCCCAGCAATTCCCCCCGACAGGAGGCAGTGCCCAGCCCTGAACAGAGCCCAGGGAGGGGCTGGAGTCTCCTCCTGGGGACACCCAAACCGCCTGGACACGATGCTGAGTATGCTCCAGGGGACCCTGGTGAGCTGCAGAGGTCCCCCCCAGGCTGAGCCACTCTGAGATTCTGTCTGTGGTGGCCCAGAGCTGGGTTGCTCTCCTTTGGGACAGAGGAGGAACCCCCCAGCAGCAGGTGAGGCCGGGAAAGAGCAGGGAGAGGAACCAGGGATGGAGTGAAGGCCATGGAGGACCTGCCTGTGCGGAGAACGAGTCCCAAATTCCAGAACCGAATGAGATTTCCTGCTGTATCACCTTGTCCCCAGTTTTATCAAACCGAATCCACCTGTGGGTGTGCTTTGCCCTCTGTGGCATGGCACAGTGTCACTGTCACCATTCCCACGTGCAGGGAGCAGGGAGCTGCTGTCAGGTGTTCCCTGCCACATCCATCCAGCCCTTCCCTGTCTGCGTTGTGGGGGATGTTCAGCAATTAACAGTCACTCTTGTGACTGTTTCCTGGTTCTTGCTTTTTCTTTCATATATTATTCATTTTTCCTACTTGTAGTCGATGTTTGCAAGTCTCCCTGCTTTGAGCTGTGAAGAGAGCACTGGGCTTGAAATGCTTGATGGCGGTGACGTCTGGGCTCCTTTGTGTTTGCCTGAGCACTTTTGTGGGAAGGGGAATTGATGAGGCAGGAGGAGAGGGGTGGGATCTGGGATCCAAAGTGCATCCCTGCCCCTTGTCTTGGTTTGAAAAGCCAGGTGTCTGCTAAGGAAGGCAGGAGCCTCCCTTGAAATGGAAAATGCAGACATCCTCCCTCCGAATTATTATAATTTTGAAATTATGGGGCTCTCAGGCAAAGTTATGGGAATAGGAATAACAGTTCTGTACTAGGAAAACTGGAAAAAAAAAAAAAACCAAAAAACCACTGTCAGAGTGAGAGCAGTCCCTGCCCCCCTGTGTGTCAGGGTGGGGGCACAGCCCCATCCCACGGGGGCCCAGCCCTCCTGCAGTGCCAGCTGTGGCTCTGCTGCAGCAGGGTTCCTGCACAATGGGGGAGTTTTCCTCTGCAGCTCCAGGGCTGCTGCAGATGGGCCTGGGCTCCCTCTGGCAATGCAGGGCAGCAGAAAGCTGCTCCTCTGGCAATGCAGGGGGCAAAGGCTGCTGTGCTGGGCCAGGCTCAGATTGGATCCAGGCAGGAATGCTTGGCTCCTCCCCTGGGCGGAGCATCTCCCCATGGGATGCTGGGATTGGATCAGCCCTGCAGGGACACTCAGTGGCCATGGACAGCAGAGATCTCCTGGAGGGAGGGTTGGCTGTGGGAGAGAGAAAGGAAAAACTGCCCCATGGACAGCAGAGAGCTGCCCCAGCTCTGACAGATGGGATAGAACACACAGCCCCATTTCCACCCCAAGACACCCCTGGATCCATCCCCTGCTCCCATCTCACCCCTGCCCAGCCCAGCTCTTCCTCAGAGATGCTGAGGAAGGGTGAGACTTAAATGCTTTTAGAGAATGGATTTTTTTTTTAATACTTTCTGCAATTATCTGTCCTAAAAGGCCCCTTGTAATGCAAAATATCCACATTTTGTTCAACCAAAATACAAAAATCTGATCTTTGTATTCACAGAATATCCTGAATTGGAAGGAACCACCAAGATCATGGAGTCCAACTCCTGGCCCTGCTCAAGACACCCCAACAATTCTGCCCTGTATCCTGTGGCATTGATTTGGTTTCTTAATTCAGTTTGCTTCTCACTTCTGCAATTTAAAAAAAAAATCTATTCTTGTAGGATCTTCTTACAAAAATGGAGAAATTATTTTTTAAAGATTTATTTCCCAAAAGCTCCATGTGAATGCACACTTCCATCAGCACCCAGAACCAGCCTGGAGGTGCTGGGATTTCCTGGAGGAGATGGACCAGACTCCATTTCCAGCCAAAGGGAAACTGATATCAGGAGGAATATTAATGGCACAGACTCCAATATAAGTTGTATTTGGAATCTGCCAGGCAGTGATTTAAAAATGCAACATCTGAGAAGACATTTTCCTTTCAGCATTTAAACAAGGGTTTGAAATTCAGTTCACACATCACCGACGTCACTTGAACACAGGGCCTGACATTTATTTCACCTGGAGCTGCTGAGCCCTGGTGAAAGCAGGGACTGGAGAGCAGAGCTGGCCACAATTGCATTTAAAAAAATCCTGCTTTTAAATTTCTGAAACACATGCCATGAGATTTGAAGGGTCTGCCTTCAGTGTTAGACACGCTCAATATTCAATAAAATCTGATTATGGCTCAAGCATCAACATCCTGTTCTTTCAAACAGATTGCCAGAGAACAGAAGGTTTGTCTGAAGATTTTTGAGGCAGGAACGTGTTCAGGGGTAATTCTTGCTTTTGCCAGAAGAATGAAACCCTGGATTTCAGCAGATTTTGGACAGTGGGAAGTCAGGACTGAAAAATGTGTCTGATTTTTCAGTAGAATCACACCAAAATGCTGCAAGCCACCTTTGTTAATTTGCCCAAAACAGAAGAAAATACACCCTCACCAATTATTTTCCTTCAGCAATGCTCTCCATGTGCCCTTTCCTCTTTCAGCCCTCCCTGGGCAGCGTTGGAAGTGCTGATATTCCTATTTATGATTTCTGTGGTATTATCACCTCAGAGGACGGCGTTTGCCCATTCTTGCTGAGATTTTGGTCAGTGTGTTCAGGGCTGGGGGATTCTGGTTTCATGTCCCCAAAACCTCCTCCAGGAAGAGCTGAATGCCGCAAGTCAGACCCCATCCCCCTGGGGCATTGCTTTGGTCAGCTCTGTCCTGGAGGAATAATTCTGTCCCAGTGGATCAAATCCCACCCAGGGAACGGGCTGGGATTATTTTTGCTATTCCACAGAGGTTCAGACCTCTGCAGTGGGCAGCTGGTGCCACCAGGCAGGCCTGGCAGCAGCAAAATCAGGTTTTTTTTGAAGGATATCAGTTTTATATCTGCATTTTACTCCCGTGGCTTTGCGGCTGGGGAGGAATTTTAAGCAGGATGGAGACTGGAAGGACCTGGCAATGATAATTAATGTGGGAGCTGGAACTTGTCTGTGAGAGAAAACAATAACAAATTTAAAGCATTTGGGCTCTGTCTGGAGCAATCTGTAGGCTTGGGATAATTCTGTTAAAAGGCCTAAAAATCCTGAGCAGGAGATGCTCAGTGTGGTTGGATCCACAGAAAATCCAAGGAGAAGGAAAAGCTGTCTTGAACAAAACACAAAACCCCCAATAAAAATGAAAAACATTTTTGTTTTTCTGATGGAAAATTGTAATGAGACCAAGAAATGTGGGGAGGTTTAAAAGGATCCTGGGGTGGAGCAACCTGGCCTTCTCTGGGTGTTTTACAGCTCAGTGATGCCACAGGTTTGGGCTTTGCTCTGCCTGACCAAACTGGGGATGGTTCCTGTCTTGTTTTACGCAGGACCTGATCTTGGTTTCACGCTGGAGCTCCTGCACCTAATCCCCATCCCCTCCATCACCTGCAGGGCAAAATCCAATGGGATGGGGGAGGCATTTGATGACTCTGACCCTAAAACTCCTCAAAATGCAGCAGCAGCTCAGCACTGGAGCCACTCAAAGGCCACTTTGCCACTGTTGGGAGAAGCCTGAAGGGGCAAAATCAGCTTTTAGCTGAGGCTTGGCTTGGTGTGAGGCATGGCCCGGACCCTCAGGCACCATCAAGGAAGGTGTGACGGCAGAAATGGGTTCTCCTCTACTGGGGGAGCCAAATCATTTCATATTGAGGATCACCAGGGTTTTGTGCTTGGTGCAGACGTGCCTGGAACTACAGAAACAGCTCCAGGGAGTTGCAAGGTGTACAAAAAAATTACATTAGAAACTGTCCAAATTGGAATAATTTAAAGAGAGTTAAAAAAGGGCATTCAAGAATAGACTTGTTCTAAATGTCTCCATGCTGATTTCTCTGCCTCCAAATGTGAAGTACAGGTATTTGTGGAGTTAGAAGTAGGTCAGTTATTTTTGTCACTCATTATTACTTGTGAAAAATGTGTGTAGCAAACGTACCAACATTCTGTAGCAGCTGAATTTGGGACGCTGGCATTTCTCTTACATGAGTTTGGGGCAGAAATGACACCATTTCCTCATTGCAGTGTGGAAGGCAGTGATTTCCAGAGCGCAGCCCTGTGAAAGCCCACTCTGCTCTCATGGAAATGCCTCTGAGAATCCCTGGGTCAATTTTCAACCTCAGGGGAGCTGGGGGCACCTTCCTGGAGCTCTGCGGGGTTTGGGTCTCACCTGGGCCGCAGGATTGGGTTATTTGCCGGCGTTTGCAGAGTGAGTTTGGCCACAGGAAGCAGCCAAGGGCAGGGACAGTGTCCTGGGGACACCTCCTGGTGCTGGAGTCAGCAGAGACCCCAGGGGATCAGGGAATATCCTGAGGGGATGAGCTTGAAAGGACCCACCAGGATCCCCCAGCAACCCCAGCCTGGGCATCCCTGGCAGCGCTGCCCAAAGGCTCCTGGAGCTCTGGCAGCCTCGGGGCCGTGCCCATTCCCTGGGCAGCCTGGGCAGTGCCAGCACCCTCTGGGGGAAGAGCCTTGCCCTGAGCTCCAGCCTGAGCTGCCCTGGCCCAGCCCCAGCCGTGCCCTGGCTGCTGTCCCTGTCCCAGAGCAGAGGTTGGTATTTGTCCCTCCTCTGTCCCTCGGGAAGAGCTGCAGATCCCATTGAGGTCTCCCCTCACAATCCCAGAGCCCTCAGCTGCTCCTCACGGGCCCTTCCAGACCCTTCCCCATCCCTGTGTCCCTCCTTTGGACGCTCTCTCATGCCTTAATTTCTTTGTCATGGTGCCCCAAACTGCCCCCATGGCTCAAGGTGAGGCTGCCCCAGAGCAGAGCTGGACAATCCCTCCCTGGCCCGGCTGCTGCAGCTGGGCCTGGTGCCCCCAGGACAGGGATGGACCCCTCAGAGGGGACACAACTGCTCTGGAGATGGGGCAGAACCCGCTCCAGGCAGGTTTCTGCCTCTGGACTCGAGCTGGACACGGTCATTGCCGTGTGGCTGAGAGGGAGATGGAGCTCCAGCAGCACCAGCAGGGAGTTCCACCTCCCCGGGGTGCAGGCCGGGCTCCAGCCCCACCGAGCAGTGCCCAGCAGTGATTCCCGAATCCCGCCTGCTGAAGGGGCTCTGGCTGCAGAATTCCCGGCGCTTCCTTCAATGAGGGGCTCAGCGGAGGGTGGGGAGAGCTCTTGGAGGAGGTGCTGCTCCCTGAACTTCTGCAGAGCACACGGAGGCTTGTCCCCAGGGGCACACGGAATTCCAGGCCTTCTTGGGCTGGGGTGAGCTGGGATCCCAGAGAGGTGGAACTGAAGCAGCATCTGGGCAGGGGTCAGGATAAAAGAACCCTTTTGGGACAGGGATCAGGACAGAGGAACCCTTTTGGGACAGTGGCTCTTTGCTCCTGCCTTTTTCCAAATGCTGGGTTCATCTTCTGCATCCCTGCCTTGGAGGGGAAGCTGCTCCTTGCTCACAAAGGAAAAGAGATTTTTTTTTTTTTTCCCCTCAGGAAAGAAAAGGTTTTTCTGAGGAAAGAGAAATTTTTGCTCCCTTTTAACTTTAAAATACACCAGAAGCCAACTCTGTGTTAGGAATATCCTGATGGAGAACTCCCTCTTGCTCTCCTGCTGCATTTGCTTCCAGCACTGCAAACTCCGGTGGATCCATACAATATTTCAGCAAGAACAGGGGCGCTTTTGGGTGCAGAATATTCACAGAACTCCTGAAAATGCCCATGGGAGGGTCAGGTGACCCCCAGGGCATCAGTGGGATTTCCCTGAGGGGAAATCAGGGATGGGGAGAGGGTCTTTTCCTGCCTCCAAGTCTCATTTTTCAGTAGCAAAGTGGATCTTCCATCACTGTTTCTGTGCTGACAACGTGAACTTCACCACTCTTCAAAAGAAAATTTTAGCTATTTTTCACATTAAATGAAGAATTTCTCTTCACTTCCTCGTTTCGAATAATTTCTTGGGACTTTGCTTCTTCCTTGGAGAAAAAGACAAAAAAGAAAAAAATCCCAAAATAAAAGTGTTTTCTGCATCTTGCACTGCAGCCTGTGAAAATCCTGGCCCCGAGGCTAAATTGTGATGCTGAGTCTCTCTGAGTGATCATTTACTGCATTTTCTTTCAGGAGTTTTAAATTTCGTGTCATTCAACTTCAGAGAATATTCTTTTGCTGTTCCAAATATGAAAATAATGAATCAGAAAATTATTTCTTTGCTCCAGACCATTCATTATTTCCCATTCCCTTCCCTGGTCCCTCTTCTTTTGCTCTCCTTCAACACTTAATACCCCCCATCTTTGAAGTCCCTTCACAAGAGCCCCTTCTCTCTCTGTAATACCTGTTTTCAGAGGGAGTTCTGCTATTCAGAGGTGCCTAAGGCTGATCCTCAAAGAGGTTTAAACATCTAAATTCCACCGAAATTGAGGCGAATGAGCTTTCTAAATGCTTTTGAAAAGCCAGGGCTTGTACTGCTCCATTAGGTGCATTTGAAAGCCCAGAGCTGAATGCAGCCGTGGGGATGTCACGCAGACAATCTGGGCAATGGTTTTAGGATGTCCTTTGGATTTATTTTATTTTTTTTCCCCCCACTTTTCCAAAAAAATATCACTCAAAAGGCATTTAGAGAAAATCATCGAGTCCATTTGGACACGCTCCCAAAGTGAATCTGTAATTTCCCTCCAACAGCTGTGTGTGAAAAATTCTTTGAAATATTCCCTCCCTTAAAAAGCAGCAAAGTTGTCCAAAACCTGAGAAATTGCAGACGAAATGAGAGATTTTTCTCACCAGGCAAAGGCAGCATTTGCTGCTGAGCAAGTGAGAGCTTGTGAGCTCTCGTGAGCCCTGGTGCTCAGGGCCTTTGGCAACCCATGGGCTTGCTTTTCCCTCTGGAATCTCCCATTCCTGAATATTTTCCATCTCCCCAATTTCCCCTCTCCTGTTTAGACCATTCCACTCATCTGATTTGATATGAATGTACCTGAGAAGGAGAAGTTGAACTTCTTTTTAAGACTTGGGCTTTGTCACCATCAGTGGTTGTACAACTCCAGCAAGAACTAAATTTGGCTGAGTATAAAATATGTATTTTTTTATTTATTTCCAAGCTCAAGAAAATTCCTGGGTGTTCCAGTCAATGGTAACCAAACCCAAATTAAACCAACACAGCCAGAAAGAGAGGAAAAAACAAAAGATTTTTAATGCTACAAGAAAGAAAATATTCTGAGAAAGCCAGAGGGGCAGGATTGAGGAGAGAATATCACCTGCATGAGAAAGGAAACCCGGAGTTCCTTTATCTGAGCAGGAAAGCAGCACTCCTCTTAATTATGGAGGAATTGGAGGAATCCTGCTTCCCTTGTGGCTTGGTCCTAGGAAACCTATACAAAAGGTGCAACCTTCCAAAAGCTTTGGCAAATCCCTGTTTTCACAGGCTTAAAGCTGGAAATTGCAGCTTGGGGGAAAAAACAAACAAAAAAACCAAACAAGGAGGGTTAGGAGGTGCAGGGACATGGAGGAGGTGCAGAGGAATAGAGGAAAATTGGAGGAATTAAACCCTCTTTTAGCATTTTTTTTCCCCCCTGTGGTTTTTGCTTTGCTGGCAAGCAACAAAATCTGTCCCCAGCGAGGCCGCGGGAGTTGTGAGCTCCTCAGATGAGCTGGGGGCTGAGAAGGGTCCAGGGGACAAAAATCCCCGGGGAAGGGGAGCCCTGGCACCAGGCAAGGGAAGGGGAGCCCTGGCACCAGGCAAGGGAAGGGTCTTTGTGGGTATTGACACCCCAAAAATGAACTCAGCAGCTGTGCCAGGGAGGAGCTGGGCACACGCAGGATTTTGGGTGGGTTATCACCCCCATTTCCAGGGTTGGAACGTGTCGCATCCTTTTCTTGGGCTTGCAGGGAGGCAAAAGCCGGCTGGAATCTGTGTTTCTGCTGTGGGTTTTAAAAATAAAACCAGAGCAGGCTAATTCCAGCCATCAGTCCTCGTTTTCAGGCTGGGCTTTCCTCTGCTGCAGCCCCACAAAGCATTTTTAATAACCGAGATGAAACATCAGACTGTGACCTATCACATCATATTGCATCAGTCAAATTGTGTTACATTCAATAATAAACTCCTGCCACTGATGTTCCCCAACGTGACAAGCCAAATAGAAACCTAGAGCTGGAGAATTCAAAGAAAAGTGCAGTTTTGATAAGCCAAGATCTTAAAAATATCTGAGCTGCTTTTGATGGGGATTCGTAGATTTATTCTGAAGTCTAAAACCCTTGGAGAAATTGGTCTGGCTGTGAGCAGGAATATTTTTCTAGACAGTTTGGAGGATATGTGTCCTATAATTGCTTTTAAAATAAACTTCAGCTACTGTTTCTACAAAAACAGCAATTCCTGGCATGAAGTGGGTTGTGAAAAAACAAGAAAATCAGGACCTAAAACTGTCTCCTGAAATTTAGGCTGACACTATCTGGATTAATAATCAACCAATAATTAATCCAAATATCTGGTTTCAGAGTGCTCCAGAGTCAATTCTGTCAAAATAAGAATGGGTGAAAATGGATGGAAAGATCAGAGCATTTCTGATTTTTCACTGTCATGTGGTTCAGTGACAAACTTACTAGCATGGGAGTTTTTAGTAAAGGGCAGAAAAATCTCATCAATGAAACCAAACCAGCTCATTTTGGGAAGAACATTTTGGCAGTTTTGCATTTGGGGAACTTCCTTGCGTTGGGACACAGAAAATTCATTTTAGGCAGAGTCAGCTTTCAGGGGAGGGCAAGGAAAATACCAAATCCTTCAACTTGGAGCTGAAATAAAAACTCAGGTATTTGCAAAGTCATCGTTCCTTCACAAGGCCTGGCTTCATTTTATTTAGAATCTTGGAATGGTTTGGGTTGGAAGAGACTTAAAGCCCACCCAGTGCCACCTATTTTACCCTAAATTTCCCCTCTTTCAGTTTGAACCCATTACTCTTTTCCCTATTGCTGTTTTCCTGCATCCCCTGTGTTTTAAGGGTGTGCACAGGATGAATTTCAGGGTCAGAGCTGTGTGTGCTGAGCAGGGTTGTTCCCAAAATGTGATTGTCTGGGCTAAATGCTTACAAAGTGTGGTAGAATCCTATGGCTTCAAATAATTCCATATCTTGTAGGTGTCAGGCAGAACAGTTCCCAAATGCCCACACTTACGAACTCCTTTGCACCTGCATTTGAGAGATGTTTGTGCATTCAGGTTGCAGATATTTACTCAGAAATCCCTGCTAAAAGCTCCTGTCTAAGAGAATAAATCTCTTTCTGACCAGGAGGTCCATCCAAATCGCAAAATCATCAATATTTTAATCTGGGAAAAATTCCTGTTTCCAGTTATTTTGGGAAGTGCTTGGGGTCAAAGCCACTTGGCAGCAGCTGCTTCCCTGGAAATGCATCCAGAGCCCTGTTCCCCTGTTCTGGGGTTCACGTTCCCCTCAGCAGTGTTAAACAGAACTGGTTTCCCACCGTTTTAGGACAGGGGGATGAGGTCATAAATCACAAGTCCTGAGTCATTCAAAGGAAAAAAATCATGTTAAAATTCCAAATTTTTACTGCAAAAATGAAGCAAAAAAATTTAAAACACCCAGAGTTTGAAGTTTTTATTTACTGGATGCTTTGGCATCTACTCAGAGTATTTCTGTGTTAATGAGGGGAAAAAATCACACATAGTGTATCCATTGTTTCGTACTCCTTTTCCTTTATTTCATATGAAAAAGAGAAAAGAGATTGATTGAGCTGAAATTTCAAGCCAATCTCAGGGGATTAGTTTCATAATCACTTAGTTTCCTGTAAAGCTTCTGCATTTATAGTTATTTTTAAAGAAAAACTAAACTGAAGGTTGAAAGCCATTAGCAATAACTCACTCGGATTTTAACTCATTCTGATGTTTACTTATTTTGATTTTAATGCACTCTGATATTCTTATGCCATTTGCTGGCACATTTCCATGTATTCAAGGAGCTGAATTGTTCTGATTTGCCAGTCTGGAGCAGGAAGGAATTCAGAGCACCGGACCCAAATTCCTTAAGATTGAATTGAATTTGTTATCTATTGATAAAGGTTTGGTTTAACCCCTTCAGGAGTATTGCCTTCATCCAACCTGACAAAAGTGCCCCCAAATCACCCCAGAGTTTCTTGATGGCCATAAAATCTGAGGCACAACGAGCAGGGATGTTTTTTAATAGCCTGGAGGTGCAGAGAGGGTTGCACCCCACAGGTGCTGATGCGCTGGGTGATGGGGGCTGTGTGTGAGCATCTCTGCTCCTCCCCTGTCCAGGAGCTGCTTTCCAGAGCCTGCACATCCCTTCGGAGAGCAAAGTCTCCTGAGCTGCTGCCTCCAGCAGGGCTGCTCAGCAAGGGATAATTACGATAATAATAAAAATAATAAGAGTGTGGCTAATTCGGGCTGTGGGGGCTCAGCAGCCC
Organism: Emberiza elegans; assembly: GCA_024865655.1. Lineage (NCBI taxonomy): Eukaryota > Metazoa > Chordata > Aves > Passeriformes > Fringillidae > Emberiza > Emberiza elegans. The sequence continues at coordinate 67,832,965 of JALJVW010000184.1, read as the reverse complement.
CAGCAGGAGCAGGGAGGGTGGGTTTTGTCCAGCAGCACCAGTGCAGAGCACACAGAGCCAGAGGGGATTCCTGGAAATGCAAACCCTGAGCGCTGGGAAGCTGTGGGGATGAGGGAACAGCTCTTCCCTGCCCTGCACAAAATGCACCAGGAAGCTCCTGGAGGATCCCACTCCAGAATCCTCTGACTGTCCTGACAGGGAGCGTTAAACTCAAGCCCCAAAGGCAGCCAGGTTTCCCTGCAGAGAACCTCATTTTCTCCTTGCAATGTCCTTCAATCTTCACGCCTGTGGAAGCTGCTCTTCTCCTTCCACCAAACAAAAACCTCTCAGAAGCTCTGAGCGCATTTCTGGCAGGTATTTGCAAAGTCATCATTCCTTCACAAGGCCTGGCTTCATTTTATTTAGAATCTTGGAATGGTTTGGGTTGGAAGAGACTTAAAGCCCACCCAGTGCCACCTATTTTACCCTAAATTTCCCCTCTTTCAGTTTGAACCCATTACTCTTTTCCCTATTGCTGTTTTCCTGCATCCCCTGTATTTTAAGGGTGTGCACAGGATGAATTTCAGGGTCAGAGCTGTGTGTGCTGAGCAGGGTTGTTCCCAAAATGTGATTGTCTGGGCTAAATGCTTACAAAGTGTGGTAGAATCCTATGGCTTCAAATAATTCCATATCTTGTAGGTGTCAGGCAGAAGAGTTCCCAAATGCCCACACTTACGAACTCCTTTGCACCTGCATTTGAGAGATGTTTGTGCATTCAGGTTGCAGATATTTACTCAGAAATCCCTGCTAAAAGCTCCTGTCTAAGAGAATAAATCTCTTTCTGACCAGGAGGTCCATCCAAATCGCAAAATCATCAATATTTTAATCTGGGAAAAATTCCTGTTTCCAGTTATTTTGGGAAGTGCTTGGGGTCCAAGCCACTTGGCAGCAGCTGCTTCCCTGGAAATGCATCCAGAGCCCTGTTCCCCTGTTCTGGGGTTCACGTTCCCCTCAGCAGTGTTAAACAGAACTGGTTTCCCACCGTTTTAGGACAGGGGGATGGGGTCATAAATCACAAGTCCTGAGTCATTCAAAGGAAAAAAATCGTGGTAAAACTCCAAATTTTTACTGCAAAAATGAAGCAAAAAAATTTAAAACACCCAGAGTTTGAAGTTTTTATTTACTGGATGCTTTGGCATCTACTCAGAGTATTTCTGTGTTAATGAGGGGAAAAAATCACACATAGTGTATCCATTGTTTCGTACTCCTTTTCCTTTATTTCATATGAAAAAGAGAAAAGAGATTGATTGAGCTGAAATTTCAAGCCAATCTCAGGGGATTAGTTTCATAATCACTTAGTTTCCTGTAAAGCTTCTGCATTTATAGTTCTTTTTAAAGAAAAACTAAACTGAAGGTTGAAAGCCATTAGCAATAACTCACTCGGATTTTAACTCATTCTGATGTTTACTTATTTTGATTTTAATGCACTCTGATATTCTTATGCCATTTGCTGGCACATTTCCATGTATTCAAGGAGCTGAATTGTTCTGATTTGCCAGTCTGGAGCAGGAAGGAATTCAGAGCACCGGACCCAAATTCCTTAAGATTGAATTGAATTTGTTATCTATTGATAAAGGTTTGGTTTAACCCCTTCAGGAGTATTGCCTTCATCCAACCTGACAAAAGTGCCTCCAAACTCACCCCAGAGTTTCTTGATGGCCATAAAGTCTGAGGCACAACGAGCAGGGATATTTTTTAATAGCCTGGAGGTGCAGAGAGGGTTGCACCCCACAGGTGCTGATGTGCTGGGTGATGGGGGCTGTGTGTGAGCATCTCTGCTCCTCCCCTGTCCAGGAGCTGCTTTCTAGAACCTGCACATCCCTTTGGAGAGCAAAGTCTCCTGAGCTGCTGCCTCCAACAGGGCTGCTCAGCAGGGGATAATTACGATAATAATAAAAATAATAAGAGTGTGGCTAATTCAGGCTGTGGGGGCTCAGCAGCTCCAGCAGGAGCAGGGAGGGTGGGTTTTGTCCAGCAGCACCAGTGCAGAGCACACAGAGCCAGAGGGGATTCCTGGAAATGCAAACCCTGAGCGCTGGGAAGCTGTGGGGATGAGGGAACAGCTCTTCCCTGCCCTGCACAAAATGCACCAGGAAGCTCCTGGAGGATCCCACTCCAGAATCCTCTGACTGTCCTGACAGGGAGCGTTAAACTCAAGCCCCAAAGGCAGCCAGGCTTCCCTGCAGAGAACCTCATTTTCTCCTTGCAATGTCCTTCAATCTTCACGCCTGTGGAAGCTGCTCTTCTCCTTCCACCAAACAAAAACCTCTCAGAAGCTCTGAGCGCATTTCTGGCAGGGGAGAGTATTGTCCCTTAGGGAAGCAGGGTTTTGAGGATGAAGAGGAGACGAGAATCTTGACTCCATAATTAGAAGGTTTGATTTATTATGTTTATATATATTACATTATAACTATACTACAAAGAGATAGAAGGAAGAAGTTCTCCGAAGGCTAGCTAAGAATAGAATAGAATAGAATAGCCAGAATGATAACAAAGCAGCCATCCTGGGCTCTGTCCGGGACAGCTGAAGTCCTTGACTGGCCACCAACTATAAACATCAGAGATGGGCCAATCACAGGTGCACCTGTTGCATTCCACAGCAGCAGATAACAATTGTTTACATCTTGTCTCTGAAGCCTCTCGGTTTCTCAGAAGGGAAAAATCCTAAAGGAAGGATTTTTCACAAAAGATGTCTGCAACAGGAGATCTTCCTCCAGGCTGGGTTTCCTCTCCCGGGGATGGCGCTGGCAGCAGAGGTCCCAGGAGAATGGCCAGGTTCTCTCTCTCAGAGCTGACAGGGTGGCACCGCGTGTTTTGTGACATCCGCTCTGCGCAGAGTGTGAGCTCTTGGTGAGTCACAGATGCTGAGGCGTCAGGGGAGGAGTGGCAGCATCTGAGAGAACCCAGGAAAGAACAGCAGAAGTGATGAGAGGTTGGAAATCGTGACATCTGAAGAGATGGTAAAAGAAGGGGGCTCCTGTAGTCTAAAAAAGTAGAAAATCGGCTGTTTCTCATGGCAGCTTTGGAATGATTTTTAGGAAAAAAACACTGCACTGTCTTTGGGATATCAGGATGGTTTGGGGTTGCGCTGGATCCTGTGGAGGAGTTCTCAAATCTCTTTTACTGAAATATCAGGGCACGGGGGAGCATTGCACAGCAATTCTCAGGGCACAGCAGGGCACCCTTAGCAAAACGTGCTGAGAGGAGACCAGAATGCAACACCCAACATCAATCAGGAATGAACAGCAGGGCTGCTAAAACACAAATTGTGCCCATCTAACTTGATGGGTTTTATTTTGCTGTGTGGCTGAATTATTTCAGTTCTGTGGCTTTTTGCTGGGAAAAATGAATATTTACCAAGTATTTTATAGTGAGGGCCAGAACACAAAATGTTCAAGATAAGGTTTCTCTGTTATGGAATAACCCGATAAACTGAGGAAGAGCACCAAACCCCAGCTTTGGAGGGATCTGCTCCTGCAGGAGGAGGGAAAGCACTAATTGCAGTGGAACACTTTAATGAATGCAGCAGTTCCACGGGGCAGATTCTGCCCTCAAATGTGACTCCAAGCACGAGCAGTGACATCAGCTGCACAATCAGAGTTTTGCAGCTCTGCATCATCAGCCTCCCACAGACAGGAGAGAATGGGAGTGAGAACTGCTCTCCTAAAATATTGTTTAAATGATCTGCTGTGAAATTCTGCTCTCGGGCTTTGGCAGCAGACCTGGACCTGGATGTGGCACTGGTGACAGCACCACTGTCACCAGTGGGGACATCCCAGCTGGAAAAGACAGTCAGGGTCTATGGGGTGCAAGATTTACAAGAGATACCAGATATTGCAGGCAGGAGATGCTTGAAATGTTTAATTTGCTTTTGAAATGTTTAATTTGCTTTTGAAATGTTTAATTGTCCTTCCTGCCCCTTGCAGGGTCAGGATGTCACATCCACTGTCACACCAACATGCAAAACTGCATCCAAGAGCTGTGTTGGAGGCAAACCACAAACTTTCAACCAGCCTGCAGATTTTCCAGGCCTGCTCTATTGAACTGAGTCTGTTCCTGTCTAAAAAGGGATTTAAGTTTAACTCCTCCTGCAGGCAGCAGCAGCTCAGGACACACAGGAACCCTCTGGAGCTATGGGGATATCTCCCAGGGTTTGGTCTGAGATAATTTCTGCAGTCAGAGGCTCCAGCAGGTGAAACTTGAAAGGTTTGCACGTTTGCGTGGACACCATCCTCAGTTTCACCTCGCCCTGTCCCTTTGGCACGAGGAACAGATGTTCAGATTACTGTGAGGGAGGCTGGAGCTCATTTGAGAGTCTGTACAAATTCCATCAGCTGAACCAAAACCATAAAAACGGCGCCTTTTGAGGCAGGTTCGAGTCAGGATACAACAGAGCCCTCCGAGAGCAGGGGTTACTGTGCTGGGGCACAGACAAGGAGCTTTGCCCCGGAGATGGGAGCCTCATTCACCTGGAACAGCACCAGGGCTGCTCTGTGCAGCCTCCGCTGGGACCGAGGGCAAACCCTGCCTGGCTGTGTGTGTCTCAGAGCCATCCTGCTCCCGTTCCCTGCACAAAACACCTGACACTGCCACTTCACAGGAGAAACCCGAGCAACCTGGAACAGTTCCAGCTCAGAGCATGAGCATCCAACCTGAAAGCAGCCGGGAGCTGTGGCCAGCTGGGAGGGGGAGCTCCTGAGGGCCCTGTTCAGCCTGGGAGCAGAAGCAGGGAGGTGGTGCCAAGGAAAAGACACAATCACTGAGAGTAATTCCTCTTTTGGGGACACTGAGGGTGTCCCCTGCCGCTGGGGAGGGCACCAGCCATCAGATATCCCAGCCAGGGTCTGCCTGCAAGGCTGAGCAGGTCAGAAAGGGAAATTCCTGCCCTGCCCATCACCTTTTAATTGAAGGCAGTTTTGCCCTTCAGTCCCTGTCCTGCTGTGGGGAGAGCCTGGAACTGTTATTCCCAAAGGTAACCGATCCAAAGGGCTGGATCCAACCTCCCCTTTCCTGATTGCTCTCTGATCCAGAGCCATGGGAAGGAGCAGTGAGGAATTTACTGCTCCTGGTGTTCCTTTAAGATCCATGGAAAATGTGCAGTGGTTAATGATGAGGAATTGCTTCAATGCAGTGTTTGTGCCATGGACTTGTGTCAATTGCTCAAAGAACTGCACCTGTGCCTAGCACCTGCTGAGCTGTGAACTTCAGGTGGCTATTCTGGATGGGCCTTGGTCTAATCCATTCATGTTGGAAATTATCCCATCCTTACCATCCCATATCCCTGCTGCCCTCCCATTTTTCTGCCTGTGATGGGCCCTCAGCCCATAAGATTCCTCTCAGGGCTGAAGATGAAGAATTATCAGCACATATTTTGCTCTTTCTATCTAAAGATTCCCTTTTAGAGATGATCACCTTCATCCTAAATTGCAGCAGGGCCTCATGCCAAACAAAATGAAATGGAGTTGGAAGCAATTCCGGTGCCTCTGACCTGCATGAGGTGTGAAAAGCAAGGTCACGGTGGCCTTCAGGTGGAGCAGAAGCACCAGAAGGGCCTTTTGGAGCATCTCTAGCCCACCTGAACAACGCCTGTGTCTGAGCCCAGCAGAGCTCAGGACCCTGCCCTGCCCTCCTTGAGGAGGAGTTGGACCACCTGGAGGTGGTAAATCCTCTGCCCTTCCACCAAAATGTTCAGCAGCAGCCCCTGCAGACCCCTGGGCTGGCACAGGACTCAGGGATGGCTCAGATTTCTCCCAGCCTTGCTGGGAGCTGTGTCCCAGCAGGATTCCTGTCACAGGGTCTGGATAATCCAGCAGGAATGTGGGCAGAGCTCAGGCCTGATGCCAGCCCCGAGCTGGCGCTGCCCAGGTGGCACTGCCCACACAGCCCAGGGAATGCTGCTCAACCTGAAACTCACTGAGAGCAAAGCTCTTCCTTCACTGAATTGGCAACCTTAGGGAAAACCCCAAATATTTCATTAACCCTCATGGCAATAACAAAGAATAAATGTCCTGCAGCTGCACCCCATTACCTTCAACCCTCCCTCACCCTGGGCCATGGTCCTGAGCCAGGCCAGGGAAGGCTTGGTCACTTCATGGGCGCTGTGGCTCATCCTTATCAGCATCACAAACCCCCTCTTATCACTGATGCTGTATGAGCAGCCCCTGCCCTGCGCCCTGCACACCCCACAGGGCCCTCTAGCACACAGCCAGATCTGTTCCCCACCCAAAGAACCGAAAAGGTGCAAACTGCAGAGCCAGGCAGAGCAGCGGGGCTGCAAGGGTGGCTGAGTGCTCTGCTTCTCCTGTGAAGTGCTGTCAGTTCAAATCCCGGCTGGAATCTCAAAGAAAACAAACTTGATTTTTCCTGCCTGGAAACTTCCCAGGGCTTCCAAGTGATCTGGTGTCACACTGCCAGCAGAACCGGGCAAGTGATTCATCCCACAAGTTTTGTTTCTTCTTCTTTTCCCCTCTTGCAACACCTGTGGGTAGTTCAGGATATTGCTTGATCAGATTTCTTTGATGAGATGATGGCAGGGCTTTTTTCCACTTTATGATCACTCCACCAGGAAAGCCAGGCTTTTCCTCACTGGGGGCTGTGGTGCAGTTTCTGTTCCTGCGCAGTTTCCTGTCATCCTTCCAGGCTTGTCAGCCTTCCAGGAGTTCCCCCAGGTACACCTGTGCCGTGAAAGATGTGCAGAGCTCCAGGTGCTCAAAGCAAAAGGAGCAAGTGCTTGGCCGAGCCAATTCCGTCCCGTTTTCCCTGCAGGAGGCACAGATGGTGTGTCCCTAAGCCAAAGGAGGGGGCTGGTGGGTGTGTGTGAGCTCCAGGCCTGGGGTGAGGGCCCAGGGAAGGGATATTTGCCAGCCTCAGGCTGGGAGGGGCTGAATCCACAGCTCAAGGTGCCTCAGGAGCCACCCCAGTGTGAGAAACCAGGGCTGGAAATCTCCTCATGCTCCAGATTTGTAGGGTCCTGCTGAATCCCAGAAATATTCATGCCTTGAACTGGGAGAGATCTTAAAGATCATCCAGCTCCAAATTCATCCTGGGACACCTTCCAAAAGGAGGTTTGAGGAACTGAGCTTGGCTTGATGGCATTGGAATGGGTATTCCAGAGCCTGGGAGTGGCCACAACTCCAGAAGTGCTGATGTATGGAATCAAAGAGCCCTGAACATCACATGAACATCAAATTCACCTACAAGGAGGGGGCAAACAGTGGAGCAGCTGGAGCTTGAGTCCCGCTCAGAGTGGGTCAGGCTTTAGAACAAACCAGAGAGAAAGAAATGTTGAAGGTGTGGTGGGATTCCGTGCAGTAAGGAAGTTGCCTTACAAATAATTCAATCTGCTCTTTAAATGCTCGGTGTATCAGGCAGCAAGATGCAGCAGAATGTTTGAGAAATAGATTGCATTGAGGAAAAAAATTCTATAGTGCTGATAAGTGGCAGACAGCTCAAGAAAATTCGCTAAACAAAGCCAGGCAAGTGGGCCAGCAATAAATGTAATCCAGGTGAGCAGGCTGGAGGTAGAAAGCAACAATAACTGCAGGCAGCCATGCCTAAATGTGCTGACAGTTCCCATTATGAGGCTCAGTTCTCACTTTTTGATAACTTTGCTACTTTAATTCACTTGGGCTGCAGCTCTCCCAGCCAAGGTCTGCTCCAGACTGGATTTGAAAAATTGCTGCTGTGGATCAGTGCTGGGGGTAAAGTCTCTGGGAATTTATTAGACAAGAATGACTCCACATCCTTTTTCTCCACAATGCTTTAAAATTCAGGAAATTCATCCAAATGCTATGTTAAAAGGGAAGTGAGGCTCTGAAGGGAAGCACCAGAGGATGTGGAAGTGGCAGCAGGGAGGTTCTCCTGCTCTTTGCTGCTTTGGCTGGAGAACCCCAGCCCTGCCGTGGTGTCACTGCCACGAGTGGAGACTTCACAAAGCCACACAACACCAGATTTTTTCCATTTTAGCCTGGGAGACAGAAGATCTGTACAAATGTGCCTCTCCCATTACAGCCTCATTTGCTGCAATATTTATTGCTGTTTGTGCAAAGGCTCAGCGGTGGGGGCAATCTCCTGTTTCAGGTTTGTTATGGCTGCCTCAGCTGCATCCACAAATGGGTTTTGGTGTCTAAATATCTCCTGAGTTGTTTAAATCAAACCCACAGGTTCCCCTGACATTTCTTAATGCTCCATTTGGAGCCATCTTCTCTTGGAGGGACCTGGACCTTCTGTGCTTTATGGGCTGACCCTTCCCAAGTCCCTGGCCTTACAGAGCTCTTCCTCTCTCCGCTCCCAGCCCTGACTGGGATCTGCTCCTGCCCTAAACCCGAGTTCAACTCTCTGGGTCTGATCCAGAGGCTCAGACCATTCCCAACACTGCCAAGAGATGACCAGGTGGCCCTGGACCCAAGAGGAGAGAGAAACAGAGTTTTCTGTGCCTGGAAGGTGCCCGGATGGGCACAGGCCAGTGTGGGCTGCACAAGACACTCACTGGGCAGCAAGAAAAGAGCCTGAAGTGCTTTTGCTCCAGCTCCACAGCTTTGGCCCCTGCCAGGGATCAGGGACAGCCCAGGCAGGAGGGGAGGATCCCTTCCTGCTCTAGCAGGGCCGGGTGATCTGCAGGGCTCCTTCCAGCCTCAGGGACTGAGGCACCTCACAATTCTCTCATGCTCTTGTTTTCTGGAGACCCCTTGTTCTCTGCCCCCCACCAGGAGCGAAGGATGCTGTAGGAGGCCTTAAATATATGTATTATATACCTGTACTGTATTTGAATATCTTTACCCTGGCTGGTCCTATTTATCCCTGATGGGCTGCAGCTGTGATGTCCTTCATTGGGCTGCAGCTGTGGCCAGTCAGGGTAACTGGGATAAAAGGGGGTGGGCTGGCCAGTCAGGCAGAGCCTTGGAGGAGCCTTGGCTGAGGAAGAGTCTGAGTTTGTGCTGTGAAGATCTGCCACCCACAAGACAACAACAGAGAGGTACAGGACTTATGAAATATGTTAAATACAACATTACAGGACTTATGAAACATGTTAAATACAACAGGATGCAATCCTGTGTTTCACACAGACTCCACAGATCCTCCAAACCTGATTTGCTATGAAAAGCGCATGCTGGTGTCAGATGATGGGATTCTGGGCTAATGTCAGCCAGATTTGATTTGGGGTGAGTCCTTGCAGCAGAACTCCTGGGATGCTCAGAAAGACTTAAACCCCAGGCTGCTCTTGCTGGGATTTTCAGCTTCTTCTTTGCTCACAGTCCCACAGTGCAGGGCTGGGTAATGGAGAACAATTTTATTTCCCTCAGTTTGTCCAATATTTAGTCATTGTTTGTGGCAGGATGTGACCCTTTAGAACCCTGTTGAGCTGCCTGCCAGTGCTCTCAGCTGCAGAAAAGCTCCAGCCCTGCTGCTCCACAGAGATCCCCTTTACCTGGTGTGTATCCTCAGTGCACATCCCACTTCTCCCAAACGTGTTCAATCTGCTTTTCTGAAGGCTCCTGATCTCCAAAGGCAGCTGAGACCCTTCCCAAGCTGTGATGGCCATTAGAAAGGACAAATTTACCTTCTAGAATTAAGATGCTGATTCCCCCTGCAAGCAGGCCAAAGCCATGTGCCTACATCCCCGTGTGTCCCTGGATTGCTGGAATTTGCAGCAGCAGTGCTGAGGTTCTTTCTGACTGGGTGGTGCAGCTGAGACACTCGCCAAGCTGTGATGTCCATTAGAAAAGCACAAACTGGTCCCTGGAGCTGGGCTCCAAAGCAGCTCCCCAGTAACACCAGCAGTGCTGGGAGCTGCTTCTCCCCGTGAGGGTGCCCTCAGCACCACCTCAGAAGGAACCTCAGCACTGCTGCTGCAAATCCCCAGCAAGCCAGGGACACACGTGGATGTAGGCACATGGCTTTGGCCTGCCTGCAGGGGGAAATCAGCATCTTCGTTCTAGCAGGGCAATTATCCTCCCACGGGCTCCACTCCTCACACTTGTTTGCAGCACAGTTTCTGTTTTATCTCCCGTTGCATTTCTGGAAAAGCAGGGACACCAAAAAGCTTCTGTAGGCAGGGATGTGAGTGGGAGCTGTACTGGTAAAATTATACCGGTGGTGTAATTATCCTGATCAATTTTCCATATAAAAGAGACTTCAGAAGAACTCATTTGTTTAACTATGTAAGCCTCAGCCTTTACTCCAGTGGCATCTCTGTTCACCAATCAACATAATGAACATAGGCAATTAAGGTGCACCAGAAACCTGGTTACATTTCCTAAAGGCATTTCCCAATGTCCAAATGCTTGATTTGCAAAATTAATGAGCTGCTGAAGTCCCTTGGTATAAATCAGCACATCTCGACTGACTTCAGATGAGATCCCCTCATCCAGCTGAAGGTTGGGTCCTTTGTTAGCCATGGGCTGCTCTGGGAAGCAGAATGATGGTTATTTTCAATATTTGCAGTTTGATCCTGGAAGTTAATTTGGAGTGTACCCAGTGATTGAATTAAACAGCAGCCATGCAACAACAGAGCACTCATGCAAAAGGGGAAAAAAGGCATTTTCCAGTAGGCTGAGTTGTACCTAGGGAGGTGCCCCTCTGTGATGGACAGACTTGCAGCCCCTCATTCCATCCAGGCAAATTTCTTCCCAGCAAACTGGGTACAAAGTGCAGGCTGTGGCTCTGGGCAGCAGCAGAGCCCCTGGCAGCAGTGGGGTTCTGTGGCTGTGGCACATTTGCCATTTGCTGGGTGTGTGCCACGGAAATGCGGCAAGGGTTGTGCTCCTCGATTGCTCAGCAGCAGAAAGAGAAGGGATGTCAGGTCCTCTGCTCGGGCTGCGTTGGCTGATGCTGCCCTCAGGGGGTGAGACTCCTCCTCAAACCTCTCAAGTGTTTGTGGCTGATTTGAGTGGAAGTGATTTGCTCTGAACCCTTCCTGTATTTAGTGGGTTCTGCAGTAAAGGACCGGCCCTGCTCCTGCAAGGCACCTGATTTCCATTCTCTTAGCAGCATTTGGGGCCAGGAAAGTGTCAGGAGGAAGAAGGGCAGTGCCAGGGACATCCTGAGTCCCCACAGCTCCATCACTGCCCTCAGGGACACGTCCTTACCCCCACACTCAGATCTGGGGGCAGCAGGAGTTTGTAGGGAAAGGAGGAGTTTGGGATCCGAATCTGGGGCTCAGCTGCTGGCTGCATCCTCCCCCAGGGCTGTGGCATCCCTCACACTCCTGTTGGGCCAGGAGAGGCTTACGTGGGATATTGGGAAATATTTTTCCATAGAAAGGGTGGTCAGGCTGCCCAGGGAAGGTGGAGTCACCTTCCCTGATGTGGCACTTGGGGACATGTGGTGGCCTTGGCAGTGCTGGGGAATGGTTGGACCTTTGAGACCTTTTCCAGCCTGAATGATTCCATGATTCTGTGATTTTTGGGCTGCCTTCCCTGCTCTTTCCTTGCTTGCTTATCCTCATGGACAAGGCTCCAGGTTGCCCTGCACTGATCAAACGTGAAAAGCAGGGCCTGAGACAAAACTTCCTGAATTTTTGAGGAAGAGTTTTGGCCAATTAAAGCAGCTGTACAGAAATCCTAGAGGAGATGTGTAATTTTAAATGGATGAGGAATTCTGGCCTTGCCATGGCCCTGACTCTGGGTAGCTGCTGAGATGTTGGGCTTGGGCCTTATCAGAAAGGGGATCCCAGATCTGCACCTGAGCTCCTGGAATGGAATGGAATGGAATGGAATAGAACAGCTGCTGGATGTGGACCAACAAGCCTGAGGTTCTTGCTAGAGCTGGATCCATCCAGGCTTGGGCTCTGCACTTCAGGAAAAACATGGGACAGTTGGCAGGGAGTGCTGGAGGGGAGTCCAAGCCAAGAGAGCTGTGGGTTGTTTAAGATACAGTAGAGGAGTTGGTGCTGAGAGCATCTTTCAGACAGGTCTTGTGCAGCCTCTGGGGTGGGCAGGGTGAGAAATGGGGCTGGGTTTGCCTCAGGGGTGTCTGGATTGGGTGCTGGGAAAGCCTCCCTAAGGATTACCCAGCACACCAGCTGCTTGTGTTGGAGGCTGATCAGCACCTCTGGCCTGCAGAAATAAAAACCCCTGAGATTCACACAGACCTGGCCAGAGAAGAGAGATGGACAAGATGGGTCTGGGAGGACACCAGTGGCCTCCTGGCTGGAACTGGGAAGCTCTTGGTTGTCTGCCACAGCACTTTGACAGGAATTCTGTGTTCCCTCTCTGTGCAGAATCACTGACATATTTTCGTGTCTTGACATGAGGAGAGTGAATGGCCTTGAGTCGTGCCAGGGGAGGTTTAGATTGGATTTTAGGAAAAATTTCTTCATGGAAAGAGTTGGCACAGGCTGCCAGGGCAGTGGAGGAATCACCATCCCTGCAAGTGGTCAGAGAATGTGTGGATGTGGTCAGTGGTGAACTTGGTGGTGCTGATGGTTGCGCTCAATCATCCTGAAAGTCTTTTCCAACCTTAATGATCCTGTGTGGCTCAAGTTCAGCTCTCTGTGGTCTCCACCAGCAGAAAAGTCTGGGACATCAGCTCAGAGCTTTGTGCAGCAGCAGAAAATGAAATGAAAGCTCAGAAAATTGGCAGCACTTTCACAGCAGAGACTGTGAAGAAGGGCAGGGGTAGTGCAAGGAGCAAGGGCAGAGCTGTTGGCCCACGGTGAAAATGCATCTGAGTGACTCCAGGAAACACTGAGCCACAGCTTGGCAGAAACACAGAGATTATTGTAGAATTCTACACATTTCCAGAGAAAGTTGCATCTTTTGCAGAGCACAGGCAGGTCAAGCAGAACATCCTTCACAGCACAAGGACACAGGAGTATTTCAGATGCAGAATCTGAAGCATTTTTGATGACCCATTCTTTACTCACATTCATTATTTAGGTCTGACTGCTTCAGAAATCTAATGGTTTCTCCTTATTCTTAAAGACAGATGCTGATGCTGAGCTGGAAGTTTTTAATCTGCTCTTTACATTGAGCTGACCTCTGTCTCTCCTCCTAAAGGGAGCTCTGAAATACAGTGAGACAAATGCAGAGCCCTCGGTCTGGTTCTGTTCAAGGGCCGCAGAGGCAAAAGGGCTTCATCCCTGATGAACTGGTGCTTGAGTCTTGTCTTTATCTCACTCGACGTCTGAACCAGCCTTGTCTTTGTATCACCAGTGCTCTGAGGAACGGCAGCTGCTGCAACGATCCATCTCAGCGCTGGATAACCCCAAAACCCGAGCTGGTGCTGCCCTGCAGGGAGGGCTCACTCCCATCTCGGGGGGTTCCAGGTGCTGCTGCTGCCCCTGTGCCCCCATCTGTGCAGAGCAGGCTGGAAACAGCTCTGAGAGCCGCTCCCTCTCTCCAGAGCCATCCCCATCCTCTCTCCTCACACTGCAACATCCAATGTGAAATGCCATCGTGCCTGACATCGCACATTCCTCACATTCCTGGCTTCCCCTTGCTCGAATTTCCCTTTGTGGCTCTGATACCCATACAAAACACACTGGGAGTAATGCTGGTTCTAATTCACTTTTAAGTACTTCCAACCCATCCCATCCATCTTTGTCGCTGAATCCTTGAATCCTGCTTGCACTGTTTGCCCTGGGCTGCCAAAATGCCCTTTTGTAGCTCAAAGGCAGAGGGAAAAGAGGGACATTGGATTTTGGGGCCACTTCCTTGCCAGTTCCATCAAGTCAGAATAAATCTGAGGAGCAGAGCAGCCACTGAAGACAAAAGCCTTTGATCTGATTTTGCCAGAAATACTTGAGCCAATGAGGAGAGGAACGAGCAGAAACTTCAAGGTGAGTGTCAGTATCAGCAGGGTCTGAATTTCCTTTGAGGCCTTTCCATTTGCCACATGAAAGCTTCTCCCTCTCCGTGTCTCCCTTCCTGGGCTCCCTGGGACATTTCCGTCTGGCTGCAGGCGATGGTCTCAGAGCAAAGTTTCACTTTCTGGAGAGGCTGCTGGTGAAATCTCCTGGACTCCCTCCTCTGCCCACTCAGTGCCCTTCAATTCGGCTTCAAAAGTCATTTCCCTCCCCAGCGCTTTTCCTTATATATAGAAATGTTTACCCAAAGGTTAAAAATCCATTTGCTGTGGCTCGGGAGATGTGCCTGGCACTGAGGGCTCTCTGGACAAAGACACTGTAATGAGGACTTAATTAAGTGAAAGCTGCCACAGGAAATCAGGGTGGACAGGAATTTTCTGCTGGATGTCAGACTCCAGTGGCTCTGAGTGAATTGGGCAGGAGGGCAGAGCTGGAGGAAAAAGTGGCGCTCCAGAAATGAAGGGATTTGTGATCACCCATAACCAGAGATCCTGAGAAACCTGCAGAGCCAGGCGTGTTGGAGAGGACTCCTCTCCTGGTAGGAGGCAAACACAACCAAGAAGTCCTAAAGCTGGAGCCACAACCAGCTCACCAAACCTGCGCCAGGGCTGTGGAACTTCCCCAGATCTGTTGTTTCTGTGTGTGGCACTTTGTGCTTGCATTCCACATCTGCTCCTTCCCTGGGAGTGGGGATCTCTGGCCTCCTGGAGAGCAGGAGATTGTTGGACTTCACCAAAGAGGTGCCAGGCCCAGAGAGGCCCAGCCCAGGTTCCTGTGGTGTGGATCCAGAGGTGAAAGTGGCTCCCCTGCAGCTCTCACACAGCTCAGGGACATTGTCCTGCCCATTCCCACACCTTTCATTTCCCAAAGCATCAAGGGGCTCCAGGAGAGCTGGAGAGGGGCTGGGGACAAGGGATGGAGGGACAGGACACAGGGAATGGCTCCCACTGCCAGAGGGCAGGGATGGATGGGATATTGGGAATTGGGAATTGTTCCCTGGCAGGGTGGGCAGGCCCTGGATCCCTGGCAGTGCCCAAGGCCAGGCTGGGCAGGGCTGGGAGCAGCCTGGGACAGTGGGAGGTGTCCCTGCCACGGCTGGGGATGGAATGAGATGGGCCTTAATCCCCTTAGTCCCTTCCAGCCCAAGCCAGTCTGGGATTCCATAACTGAGAAGGAGCAGAGTCCAATTATTTATTATTTGAAGATATTTTAGTATATGAATTCTGTCTTCTATTTTCCACTTTATTTTTGGTGTAGTTCTTCAGGACAAATCATTAGAGATTTTTTTTTTTCCTTTATCGCAGGAGAGCCTGCAATGGTTTTGAGTGAAGCAGCTTCAACCAGGTTGGACTTTGATTTGAAACAGGGCCCTCAGGCCCTTCCCCAGGGGTCACAGGTCCGTGGGTTTAGTGGGAGAATTAAAACGAAGAAGTGACAGCAGTGGCTGTGTCTTGTTCTGAACTTCACTTCTGGAGACTTCAGTCTCCTTTAAAGGCAGTGGTTTCTGTTATCAGGGAGGTCCTGGGGTCCTTGATCCTGCGATTTGGAATTTGGGGAGCACACAGAGGAGCCACCTGTGCCCTCTCACCTGTGCCCTCTCACCTGTGCCCTCTCACCTGTGCCCTCTCACCTGTGCCCTCTCACCTGCACAGAGCCTGACCCCTGCGCTCCCAGCACAAACTGTCTCCCTTTGCCATGCATGCACGAATGTTTCTCCCCCTTTTAATCCTCAAGAATCATCCAGACGGAGAAAAAAGACAAGCAATTATCCACAGAGAATTTTCTGCAGCGTCTCCACGTGATTTTCATGTTCAACCAAACCAATGTGAAGTGTTTAATTCTCACTTGCAGTTTTTATTTTCTTGTAGGGCTTTTCTCCTTCCCTTACCAGCTCTGGGATTCACAGGGCTTTTCCCTACACCCTTTTCACAAGGACTTTGCAGAATATTGTCCATAAATTCTCAGAGCTATGAAATTTTCAAAGCCTGATAGAGATAACATTGGCCACTTTGACCCACATAAAAAAAGAGAAATATTTAGTGACAGAGAGATGCATTGGGGTGAAAGAAGAGCTGCTATTTTTTCCTTTTTACAAAATAACATTTCCTCTTGTTCCACCTGAAGGTTTAGTGCCCAGCTGAGTTCATTCGTACACACAGAACAACATTTTCAGCATTGCTCTCTCTTTGTGAGCACTCCCCTTCCATTCCCTGGCTGTCTCACCTATTGAGCTGCTTCCAGATGCCCCAGAGGATATTTGTGGTTACACAGGACTTGACTTTTTAATATAAAATTGAAATAGAGGCAGTAGAAGAAGCAAAACCTAAGAACCACCAGAAAAATTCGACAAATTTATTTCAGCAGATTTATTTCCCTTTGCACCTTTGAATGGCCAAGGAGTTGTTGTGTGAATGCCACCCTACAGGATAAATCCCTATTTTCTCTTGGGGTTTTCAGGAACAGAACTACAGGAATACCCCTAGAGCTAAATTGTGCCTCAGAAACACAGGATTTTTTTTTTTTTAATATTTTTTTTTCCTGACTGGGTAACAGCAATTCTGAACATTTTGAATTGAAGTGAGGCAGAGCCTGTCAGCTTCCCGAAAGGAACACGAGTATTTCTAAAGAGCTTCCAAAGAAGGTTGCAGGATGTTAATTGCCTATGGATACTGTAAAATGAGAACTAAAATACCAAAGGTTGCCAGGTCCCCTTCAGTCATTTTTTCCCCAGAATTCGGGCTGCAGCTCAGACTTGTTCTAAAGGTAAAAGGCTTTTTCTTCCATACCTGCAGACGCAGGATGAGACTTGTCCCTGTCTTTTGCTCGCAGACAGGTCAGCAAACACCATCTCCATCTCCAGAATCTGGGTGAGACTGACATTCTCCTGCACTCATTTCTGACGTGCAACCTTTACAGGCTTCAGCAGGGCAAGAAATCAGAATGAACACATTAAAAGCTGTAAAATAAGAAGCATAAACTAAACCAGTGGAAATCTCAGTGTACCCTTCTATCTGCCTACTCCAGCCAGCACCTGAGCGACTAAGTCCTGCCCCACAGGAAGCATTCCAGCCCGCTGGAAGCAGAGGTGTAATCCATCCCTGCCTCTTGAGCTTTTGCTGTGGGTAATTGGGAGGTTGATGATGATGATTTGTGGTCAGCACTGGGAGGGTCGCACTAACCACAGCACAGCGATGTCCCCCTCCATCCATCCCTCACACGAGCCACCCTGGAGAGCCCAAACCATCCCCTCTGCTGGCCCTGAGCTGTGCAGGAGCTGCTCCCAGCCCCTCTGCCCGTTCTGCCCTTGGCCCCTCCGGAGTTTGTGGTGCCCTGAGCTCCTCTGAGAGCTGGGGCCGTGTGTGGTGATCCTGGGGCGTCGCTGAGGAGCAGCACAGCGTTGTTTAGAGCTGATCCTGCTGTATCAGAAGCAGCTGGGGGTGAGGTGAGCCCTAAGGAGGCCACAGGGCAGGAGCGGGGTGGGATGACACTGGAGGTCCCCCCACACAAACCAGTCTGGAGTTCTGCGAACCCCCAAACCAGGGGCTGTCACTGCATGGCCACCTTCCCTCTGCTCCTGGCACGGCTGAAGATGCCCAAAGCACCCAGATTTTGTGGTTAATTGTTGCCCCACAGGAATCAGTCATGGCTGGCCTGTCCTGCAAACCCCAAATGCTCTTTGCCCTCCCGTTGGCCTCTTTCCCACTGGAGTCCTCAGCAGCTGTGCTGTCTAATTCTTACCACTCTTAGAAAATAGATTAATACACAAAATAACATCATGAGCAGCAGGGATCTGATAAACTCAATTGGCTCAATGACTGCTGGCAGTGTTTTCCCTAAATCAGAAATCATTCTGGGAGGGCCAGGATGAAAGGAAGAGTGCAGCTCAGTGTGTGAGGCCTGTGTGTGTGCAAATGTGTGTGTGTATAAGCACTTGCGGGTGTTTTTTTAAATCAGCTCAGCATGCAAATATATATTTCTGCTGAAATGATGTTCAAACAGTCAAAGCAGAAACAGATGTATTGAAAATATAAATACAGGGCTTAATAAATATTTTATCATCAAATATTTCAAAAATGTCATCTTTAAAAACATGAAAATTCAGCCTCAGGAGGACCAAAATATTTAATCACTCTCAAGAAATTCTTAAAAGGGAATCTCTTTCCATCAGATTCCATCTAAAGAGAAGAATGAATTTCCAGGTGCTGTGAGCTATATTTATTTTAATCAAAATCACTCACTGAGTTAAAGGAGATAAAATAATCAGTGAGGTCATTATTAAGTGAGATAACAACTTCTGAATGAATGCTCTCATTAATCTAATTATAAAATGGAATGGTATCTTGCTAATCAGGCTGTTAACTGCACCCCTGGAAGTGTGAGGCTGTAATCACAGCTGTGAGAGCCAGGACAGGGCTGTGGGGAATGAGGGGGAATCACAGCCCAGACCCTGCTGGCACGGCTGGGGCAGGGACCTGGCAGGGAATGGGACCTGCAGCTCATCCCCATGGAGCTGAGGGGCACTAAAAACCGGAATGGTCCCTCTGCTTCACCTGGGCTGTTCCCTGGCTTTGGGCACTGCCTTAGGTTGGAAACGGGGCTGTGTGTTCTATCCCATCTGTCAGAGCTGGGGCAGTTCTCTGCTGTCCATGGGGCAGTTTTTCCTTTCTCTCTCCCACAGCCAACCCTCCCTCCAGGAGATCTCTGCTGTCCATGGCCACTGAGTGTCCCTGCAGGGCTGATCCAATCCCAGCATCCCATGGGGAGATGCTCCGCCCAGGGGAGGAGCCAAGCATTCCTACCTGGATCCAATCTGAGCCTGGCCCAGCACAGCAGCCTTTGCCCCCTGCATTGCCAGAGGAGCAGCTTTCTGCTGCCCTGCATTGCCAGAGGGAGCCCAGGCCCATCTGCAGCAGCCCTGGAGCTGCAGAGGAAAACTCCCCCCTTGTGCAGGAACCCTGCTGCAGCAGAGCCACAGCTGGCACTGCAGGAGGGCTGGGCCCCCATGGGATGGGGCTGTGCCCCCACCCTGACACACAGGGGCAGGGACTGCTCTCACTCTGACAGTGGTTTGTTCTCTTTTATTGCACTATTGCATTTTTAATTTCCCTAGTAAAGAACTGTTATTCCCATATCTTTGCCTGAGAGCCCCTTAATTTCAAAATCATAACAATTCAGAGGGAGGGGGTTTGCATTTTCCATTTCAGGGGAGGCTCCTGCCTTCCTTAGCAGACTCCTGGCTTTTCAAACCAAGACAGACACAAAGCAAGACTCCCTGAGCATTCTCAAACAGCTCCAGCGAGGCTCATTCTGCTCTGCAGTGAGGGGTTTAGGGCTGGGGTTGTTGGGAAAGGCACCGAGTTTTGGAGGGAGGGTGTTCAGCTGGGCACAGGACTGAGGAGGGTCTGAGAGGGCTCTCGGGCTGCATTTTTCAAAATGTGCTGTGGGATTCACAGCCGGGGATCCTGTCAGCCCAACTGAACCTGGGCACACCTTTCAGGTCAGAAATACCTGGGCTGATGTAATGAATTCAAAGACACATCTGGAGAGAGTCCAGGGGAGGCTACAGGGATGCTCCAAGGGCTGGAGCCTCTGCTTTGGAGCCAGGCTGGGAGAGCTGGGGGTGCTCACCTGGAGAGGAGAAGCTCCAGGGAGAGCTCAGAGCCTCTAAAGGGGCTCCAGGAGAGCTGGAGAGGGGCTGGGGACAAGGGATGGAGGGACAGGACACAGGGAATGGCTCCCACTGCCAGAGGGCAGGGATGGGTGGGATATTGGGAATCAGGAATTGTTCCCTGGCAGGGTGGGCAGGCCCTGGAGCTGGGGCTGCCCCTGGATCCCTGGCAGTGCCCAAGGCCAGGCTGGGCAGGGCTGGGAGCACCTGGGACAGTGGGAGGTGTCCCTGCCATGGCAGGGGTGGCACTGGATGGGATTTAAGATCCCTTCCAACCCAAACCAGTCTGGGATTCTCTGAACACCCTGGGCCTGCTCAGATCCTCCATTACCCCAGCACCCCCTGATTTCATTTTATGGCATCTTCCCACTGTCTGTGCATGTTCTGCATTGATTTCTCTTTGTGGGGTTTCCATCACCCAGGTGATCTGTCACCTTGCCCTGTCCTCACCAGGGGCATCCAAACCCCCCTCCCCTGTGTGAGCCCGACCCTCCCTTCCTGTCACTGAGCAAACAGCCCGAGGGGCCTGGGCACCTCCTGGCAGCAGCAGCAGCTTCCTCAGCTGCTCTGAGCTGCGTCCTGCAGGTCTCACCCATTTTCTGCACCATTTTCTTCCCTCAGCTGGTGGCTGCTGGTGATTTACAAGGGTCAGCGCTCCTGCTCCATGGAACAGCAGCAGAGGATGGGTCCTGAGCTGTGCTGCCTCTGAGGGAGAGGAAAGAATTCTCCCTCTCTAAGTGATGCCAGGTGAACGAGGAATGCTTGCCTGGTTTAAAATGTGTACTAACAAATCCACGCATGGCAGCTTGATGAAAAGCTAAAATGACACATCCTGAGTGAGCCTTCCAAACAGCGTCACGGGATTTTAAATATTTGAGAAGAAAGATAGCGTTGTACAAATTGTATAAAATGTGGCTGTACCACTGCACCAGCTCTTCAAGGGGGAGCAAGGGTTTATTTCACACTCAGGTGTTTTCATAAACCCCACCCAGACCTTTCTGCATTTTTGGTTCCTAAATTCCTCTACATTCGGACATAGTAATTTATTTCCTTGGAGGGAGGGAAAAAAGAGAGAAAAGATTTTTTTTTCCTACTTATTAACACCTGGTAAGAATTTTCACAGCTATTAATAAACGCAGAGTACTTTATTTCACTTGAGCAGATCCAGGAGCTGTGATGTCCTACCAGACATGTTTTGAAATTTCCAGTAAATGCACTAAAAATATTTTGCCACAAATAATAAGGAAAGTGCAGTTCATTGCAACACTCAATTTCCCGTTGTCTGTATAAATGTTCTACAGGCAGGAGCATTCAGATTTTGAAATATGGAATAAATTTAAGTTTAAATGAGGTAAGAAAGTTACTGTTGCAGAAAAAGCCCTCCTTCCACAAAATTTCAGGTCAGCTCCCCTGGATTATGGAAAGACAGTGCTCAGAAAAGTGAAGAGTGCTTTGGTGTTTATTTTAAGGCCAACTTCTCTAAAGGGTGGTTCAATGAAGGATGGATTTGCTGGGCGACTTGGAGAATTCTGGCTGAGTTAACAGGGCCAGCAGCCAGTGCTGCCCTCAGTGCCCTCAGTGCCCACCCCTCTCTGGTACTGGAGTCACCGGCCCCAGGCAGGTTCAGAGACATCAAAGCTGCAGTTCAGGAACCCTGGGTGCATTTGGGAGCATGGAAATTCAAGATGTCACACCCTGGAATGGGAGCAGTGGCCAAGGTATGAACCTGATTGCCCAAATCAGTGCTGATATAGAGAGAATGCTAAGTGCAGGCTTGTTTCACCAAAAAGTGCCCCAGATCTTGCTGAAAGCTTGAATGGAGGTCCAAATCCACCTGATTTCATCTGGCCTGTTGAGGGAATGGACTTGCAGGTGGTGGTGGATTCTTATTTAGAATATCTGGAGATGGTTTTACTCTCACTGCAGTCACCTGCTCCTGGGGAGCTGGGTCCATTTGTGGCTTCGTGCAGAACACAACATCCAAGGGGGAATTGTCCTCACCTTGAACCAGCTGGGCCATTCACTCAAAGCAGCCTGACACAAATTACCCCAAGGTGCCGCACAAATGTGGTGGTGAGGCTGAACAGGTCACACACAAGTCCAAGAGGCCTCAGAAGGAGTTGCTGAGGCTTGGTGGTCTCCTCATCATCCTTTAGCCAGTGTTTGTGTGACTGCTGGAGTGACCCAAGAACAGCTGCAGTGTCACAGCTTCCCCTCCCTGACACAAACAGGAGGGTTTTGGTGTGTTTTTCATCACATCTCCTGAGTTCCTCTACATTGCAGGACTTGTATTTGAAGGAAACCGTGTTTCTGGGATAAAGCAGACTCCTTCAGGAGCCAACTCAGCCTCCCCAGATGTTTCACTGAGGTCCAAACTAAGGAAGGCAAAACCCGAAGGTGTTTCAGCGCTGAGGGGGGAGCATCTGTGGAGGAGCAGCCAGCACGAGGCCTCCCTGCACCATGGCACTGAGCTCTGGGAGCAGAGGAGGGGCAGGGATGTGAACCCCCGGGCACCAAGGGGCCGGCTCTGCTCACCTGTGACACCGCACTAAAGTGCCACTGCCCTGAGCAAGGTGTGGCAGCCCCTGGTGCCCGTGTGCCAGACCCTGAACTGGACTGTCCAGGGGCAGGGAGTGTGCCCAGTGAAACTCATCCTCCAGCCTGGCTTCTCCCCTTCGCCGCACCCCTGTCCTGCCCCAGAACCCCTGCTCTGGTGGATCCCAGCCCCCTCAGTGCTCCTGGACTCCCCTGCCCCACATCTCCAGTGCAGCCCCCGTCACTGTCATATTTTCTGAAAAATCCCCTCAACAGGATTTTCTTCTGGGAAGCTGAAAAGCCTCAGAGAAAAATGAAAACAATAATTAGCTGATTGCTTCTCCTGTGTTTTGCTGCCTTGGAATGTGGCTGGAGATTGTTTATCCAACGTGTGAATTGTTTTAGCTTAATGACCAATCACAGTCAGGCAGTGTTGGGACTCTAGAGAGTCACAGGTTTTTCATTAGTATCTTGTTAAGCCTTCTGTAAGTATCCTCTCATAATATAATAAATATAGAATGGAATGGAATGGAATGGAATGGAATAGAATAGAATAGAATAGAATAGAATAGAATAGAATAGAATAGAATAGAATAGAATAGAATAGAATAGAATATTAAATTAGCCTTCTAAGAACATGGAGTCAGATCCATTATTTCCTTCCTTCATCCTGGGGACCCCAAAAATACCACAGAGCCCCCTTGCCCCAGGATATGTCCTCTGCCTGTCCTGCCCACGCAGAGCTCTGGCAGCAGGACCTGGGATCATCCTCACCCCATCCCATCCCAGCTCTGGCCCTGCTCTCTGGAGAGAACTGGGCTGCACTGCAGGGACTGGGGACCCTGGAGTGGGGCTAGGGGCGGTGATGCTCCATCTGCAATGGGCCCTCTCTGGGATTCCCTCCATGGGAGGAATTCTGCCCTGGAAAGGCACCAAGGGCAAATCCTGGGGTGTGTGCTGCCCTCTGCCTCGCTGCAGTGGGCGTGTGTCTGCTACATGAAGGGGGAAGCACTTGAGATAAAGAAGCAAATCCACCGTTATTAAACATTCCCTTCCACTCTTTACCAAATCACATAATACTGATGCTCCCCTATTTCGCCTCGGGAAAGGCACGGTGGGTTAAAATTAACAGCAATTCCATATTCATTGCAAGCTCCTAATTAACCAGGCTGGGCCGTGCTGCTCCAGCCAGATAATTCCCCAATATTTAGCCATTAGTTCTCTCCAATTTGGCCTGCTGCTGCTGCTGCTGCTGCTGGCAAGTTTGTCTCATAAACAATTATGCTGAATGCCAGCTGTCCCCACAGAGCGCGGCCTCGTCAGGCTGCTCGGGGAGCTGGGCAGACAGTTTGACATTTGACATCCCGGGCTGGATGGAGGGGAGGGTCAGCCACAATCTAATCCACAATTAGAACTGAGGAGTTCTGATTGCAGCAGCCTCGTGGGCTGGGCCCCAGCGCAGCTTTTCCCTGACAAGTGGCTGTTTGCTGCTCCAAGGAGACCATCCAGGCCCTGCCAGCCCCTGCTTCCTCTGGATTTGCACAGGAGGAGCCTTTGGGGGCTGTGGCCTGCACAGGGGACAGGGCAGAGGATCAGTATAGAGTTGATATTTTACTCTGTAGAGAAAAAAAAAAAAATAAAAAGAAAATGCTGAAAGCTGGGTCTGGGCAGCCTTTCCAGCCATCCTGTGCCAGAGCCCTGGAGGAGCTGCTGGGGTTTGCCCTGCAGAGCCCAGCAGGACCATCACAGGGGCATTTCTGGGCAGGATTTGGGCTGTCCCCTGCAGAGCCCAGCAGGACCATCACAGGGGCATTTCTGGGCAGGATTTGGGCTGTCCCCATCCAGCCCCACGGGCACCGGGGCTGAAAGCAGAGTCTGGAGCCCCTGTGTGGGCTGCCCAGCGAGGCCCGGCAGGGATGGCTGATCCCTGTCCAATTCCATAGCAGCACCGGGCACGTGCGTTGTGCTGGGAGCCTGGGACTTGTCCCACGGCCGGCTCAGCCCGGGGGGGATGCCAAGAAGAGCTGGGGTGGGTGGGATCCTCCCCTGTGCCCTCCCTCCTCTGGCACTGGGGGTCTCCATCAGCTCAGGATGCTGCACATTGCCCTGGCCCTGCCTGGGTGTGCAGCTGCAGGCTGTGGGTGGGGTGGCCCAAGGAACTGCTTTACTGTTTATTTTAAAACAAACTTCACACAAGGGTTGTGTATTACCAGAAGAAACTTTTATAGTTGAAAAGATTTGATTCACATTAATGCAGAAGAAAGCAGTTGCCAGCTGAAATTCCCTGGAAGAGAGTCTCTTGGGATTCAGAAAAGAAGCAAAGAAATGTGCATGTTAATATAATATTCTTTCAGATTCCCACATAAAGCCTTGCATGTTTTTATGCTCGGTGCGGCAGCTTACTTTTATTTTAAAATAAACAAGTGCAGGTTTAATGGAAGAGCACTTGTTGACAGACACATTAATTTCTCATCGGAGAAACAGAAGAAAAGCACAGGTAAATTCCTGAGACAGGTGGGTTTCCAGATAAAAAGCTAATGATGCTCTGTGCACCTCAGCTGCTGGTGGAAGGAGCTGAGAGGCAGCGCTTGGGGGGTTCAAGCAATGAGTGGCACCAATGGGTTCCAGCTGTGGGGGCACTGAGGGGGGCACACAGAAAAACCAGCTCTGCCAGCTGGGGTCTGGCTGGGGCACTTTGCAGGGATTTTTAAGCAAGTTGAGAAGCAGAGGAACTTTTCTGCTCTGTTGGCACTGCTGAAATACTCCCCCAGTGTCCACCCCTGTCCCAGGTCATCCTCCCAGCAAACACAAGTCAGGAACACATGTCCCTAATCATCTCACAATTTAGAGTCACTGTCACAGGGAAAAGTTGATCAAATTGTTTATTGTACCATCGCCATGTGAAAAATCCCATTGTGGCAGAAGCTGGAGCTGAGGAGTCACCTGGGATGGAAAAGAGAACCCCCCAAAAAGTTCTATTTCCAAATCTGTCAGGTTCAGCCTCTGGGTATCAGTGTTGCAAATATTTTGACATCTAAATATCTCTTTGGATGGCTGGGCTGGCTGCAGGGCAGCTCCACAACCTTGTCCCTTGATATAATCTGGGGGGTTGGGGTTTTCAAGCTGGGCAGAATCTCCCACGGGTTCACTGGCCATCACTTGGTGCCACAGCCCTGAGGTCCTTCTGGTGGCATTCCTAGGGAACACCTCGCCCAAAATGCTGCTCTGGACCATTAATTTCTGCAAAGGGTTGAGCTAATAGAACCCCTAGACAACCCCATGCCCAATACTTCACCATTTTCACCAGGAGCCCTGAGTGCTTGCAAGATTTTGGAAAACAGAAAAAATGCCCAAAATATTTTTTTTTTTTACCCTGGGATTGTTTTCTCCCAAGCTTTCTGTCAGTGCTGGCCCTCTGACACCCCTTACCCAATTCAGGCGCGCTCTCATAGCTCAGAAGCAGTTCCTTCAGGCAGCAGAGGATCAAGGAGAAGGAACCTGGAGAAAAGGCTCCAATTCCAAGGGCTCAGGAGCCCAGGGCAGCTCCTGGCAATGAGGAGCAGCACTGCAGTGAACCAGCCACAGGATCTATCTGTGCCCCTCTTTGTCTCTGTGAATATTATCTCCTTATTAAAAGAGGGAAAAATAATTAATTAACCAATTAATTAAACTTTCCTTGCTTTTTATTCCAGTCCAGCTTGCAATTTAAAACTGGCCTAGCAGTTAAGATAACAGTAATTAGGAAGGCAGCCAGGTGTACACTGGGATTTCCAGATGAACTTGGTGACTTGGAGAGGGAAAACATTAAACCAGAGACCCTGGGCTGCTTTATCTGAGCCATTCCATCCTCCTCAGGGCTCAAGCAGCTTTAAAGTACCTGGGTCACTGCAGGAGGAGAGCAGAGAGGGGCCCACATCCGCAGGGACTCAGCAGAGCAGGAAACTCAGCAGGACAATCCCAGGTTCCAGGTGTGTCCCTCAATCCAGGTGAGGGAATCCCCAGGAGATTTGGGCATCACCTGCACCCTCTTGGCCACGACTGAGGTTCCTCCTCGTCTCAGCTGCACAAGGGTGAATTTGACCCAGAAAACTTTTCTTCTACACCTTGACCTTGGTCTGTAGCTGGAAAAATGAAGGATCCCTCTCCATCTCCCTCCCTGCCCAACAGTTCCACGGTAGGTGAGAGCTCCAGCCGTGTCTGGTGATAATGATCCTGTGTCTGTCACAGCTCTGCTGTGCTCAGAGCCTCCTCGCTGATTAATGTCAAAATAACAATTTCTGGGCTTTTTGCATGCTTGGGAACTTTTCAGCATCACACTATCATCAGGAGATATTTTTTTAACCTTATACTTATGCACCATATTACAGTGACTTCAAAAATTAAATGAAGATGGAGTTTAGGACATTGGACATTGCATAATATATTCACTCATCTGCATATTAGAGTTCAGAAAGCAACAAATGGTCATTTATTTTTATTACAGGAAGAGTTGACAGAACTGCTTTACGCTTCAGGTTCCTGACAGCTCCGTTTTAAAACATTGCTCTGAATCACTTAAAACCTTGTCAAGCCTTGAGCATTTTGTCAGAAACTTTCTGAGCTGAGCTGCTGCTTCAGATGGATGCTTTTATATCCACTTTTTGGGAAACCGACTCTCAAACAGGCCTATCATTCCTTTGGATGCAGTTAAGGGAGATATATTGCTAAGCTAATGATGAAAAGCTCTTGAAGTTGTTTTTGTTGAGTAGCTCTGATCCCTTCCCAGCTGGGAGCAGCACTGGGAGCTTGGGAGGGCTGGCAGTGTGTGTGGGACATTGTTCCTGTGGACAACAGCCAGGTTCAAACGTCCTAAGGACCACAGGAAAGACCAATTCTGACTTATTTTGGAAGTTCATGAAGATGCAGCTGAAGTGTTTGAAAGCCCGGCTGAGCTGCAGGTGCTGTCACAGGGCTGGGGTGGGGTCTTGGCCCTGTCCCCAAGGGCAGGGGATGGTGTGGGGCTGAGGATGGGCATCATTTGCCCACAGCCCGTCAGAGGGTGGGACCAGCAGGACCAGGGCAGCAGGGACACAGCTGGGCTGGGATTTTTCAGGGAGGATCCCTGTGGGGCTTTGCCATGCAGGCTCCGTGTTCCGGGCACACCCATGGCAGGAGAGCCAGAAGTTTCCACTTGTGCTGCTTCCAAACACCTTTTCCCAATGACGTTGGAATAGGGACATCAATCTCCAGTCCCTGGTATCAGCAGAGCTCTGATCCAGGCAGAAAATAGAGGCTGAAGGTGTCTCTGCTCACTGCAGGGGGGTTCACCAGATGCCTTTAAAGGTCCCTTCCAACCCAAACTCTCTCGTGATTCTGTGATTTCTGCTGGGAGCTGCTGGTTCTGCTGCTGAAGTTCCATCCATTCTTTCCCAGCTCTGGTCAGGCAGCACCTGAGTCTTCCCTGGTTGTTGTATTTAACATATTTCATAAGTCCTGTAATTTTGTATTTAACATATTTCATAACTCCTGTACCTCTCTGTTGGTGTCTCATGGGCGGCAGATCTTCACAGCACAAACTCAGGCTCTTCCTCAGTCAGGGCTCCTCCAAGGCTCTCTCTGACCGGCCAGCCCACCCCCTTTTATCCCAGTTACCTTGACTGGCCACAGCTGCAGCCCATCAAGGATAACTGGGACCAGATAAAAGATAAAGATATTCAAATACAGTACAGGTATATAATACATATATTTAAGGCCTCCCACACCTGGAGGGTTGGAGTTGGGCTGGGCCATCCACTGCTCTTCCTCCAGCTTTGGGAATGAAGAAGGAGAAGCAAACCCACGCTGGAGGGTACAGCTGGTGGCTTGTCACCCCTTGCTGTCCTGCTGTCGCCTTCCAAGAAGGGCTGGATCCCCCCAGACCCCTGGGCTCAAAAGGAAAACATTCCCATGCAATGCCAGGGGGATGGAAGCAGCAAAGGGCTCCCTCAGAGGGAGGATGCTCCAGAGGGGATGGCCTGGCTGGGATATGGGGATCCCAGGGTATCACTGGGATCACTGCTAGAAGGTGATTTCCTCCTGCCAGGATCTCAGGGAGCCAGGAAGCTGCGGGCAGGGCAGGGATGGGGGCAGTGCTGGGGTGGTGGTGGATAGCCAGACTGTGCCTGTGTGGCTCTGCTGGGGATGCTCTGCCAGTGTTCCCTGCAGCCACGCACCTTTTTATTTAAAAATGACAAAACCATTAATTAGAATTTTCTCTCTGAATTTGGCTCTGGAAAAAAAAAAATTAAAAATGTATAAGGCCCTGTGTAGTGCATATGTATATTTTATTGCTGCATAATTGGGATCTTCATTAGTTCCCTGGGTGGTGGAGTGACAGGCTTTTCATGTGTTGCAGACACTAATGCAGGGTGATATGGCTCTCCTTTCCTTTTATTCCGTGATGCTCCTTCCCAAGCACACTCCAGGCTCCCTCAGAAGGACTCGTGTGCCTTTTTGGGGAGCACTCTGCGCTGCAGCGTCACCCAAAGCCGAGGCTCTGATTGCAGCAGGAGCCGTTTGGAGATGGAGAAAGTATTAATTATGTTAATCCCAAACCCCAGGGTATAATTGCTGCTGCTCTCAAACAAAATGTTACTTTTATCTAAATGACTAAAGTGGGAAAAGTGCAATCCGGTTTAATTTAGCGCTGGAGCAGCCGAGCGGGGCCGGGCAGGGCTGCAGCTCCCCGGCTCGGGGTCTGGGATTTTCCCCTTCCTGGGGCGCTGACCCAGCTCGGGCAGAGGGGAACGGAGGATGGAGGAACACCGAGAGCCCCACCCAGCCAGTCCCGGCCTTTCCCCCCTTTCTGCCGGAGCTCGAGACCCCCGTTCCCCGAGGAACTGCAGAAGGGTTTCCCTGCCAGCTGCCGGGAGCTCTCACATTGCTCCTGGGCCCCCTTGTCTCCCAGATGTTGGCCACTGCTGATTTCCATGTTCCTAGGCAAAGAAAAATTCTCTTTGCGGCCCAGAAGTGCAGGCAATGGTGAAAAATTCACGTCAGCCCCACAGGGATGTTGAATCATAGGCTCACGGAAGGGTTTGGGTGGAAAGGGACATTAAAGCTCATTTTATCCCACCCCCTGTCATGGGCAGGGACACCTTCCACTATCCCAGGTTGTTCCATGCCCATCCAGCCTGGCTCTGACAAAGCCAACTTCCTAAGGCTGTCCGGCCTGGACTTGGAGCATCAAATCCTTGTGGGCAGCAGCATCTCCCTGCTTGTCTAAGCATCTGCAGCTCTTCCTTCTCCCTTCTCACCAGTCTGTCTTGCCTCTGGCCCAGACTCTGATCAGCCCAAATATCCACAGAACTCGGTTCTCACCTCCAAGCATAAAAATCACAATGGGTTTTGCAGCTGGAGAGGCCCAGGTGGGACATTCAGTGGGGCCAGGGGGTTGTGAGAGGGTCTGGGCAGAGCCAGGGCAGGTGCAGGGCACAGCTCTGCTCGTGTGCCACTGGGTCACCCCTACAGCTGAGGAGCTTCAGCCAGCCCAGGCCAACAGGCAGCTGAGACCCTCACAGATCCTCTCTGGGACAGGTTTAGTCGCCTCCAAGAGCTACAGATCGCTAAATTGCCATGCAAGACTCTGACCCTTTATTATTTCAAGTGGGTTTAGTGGGTTCTGTGTCCTAACACATCACATTTTTTTCAATTCTTTGTGACAATCTCTTAAAATTAAAACTACATTGGGCTCATGCAAGACAAAGCGTTCTCCTGAGCAGCCCTGACTGGTGCAGGGTCAAACAGCCTGGTAGGAGGAACTTCTGATGCAACAGAGGGAGGAATGAGGGGCAAAGCCAAGTGACTGCAGAACCGTCAGGGGCTGCTCCTGTGCTCAGAGCATGTGGCAGTGCTGCTTGGTCAGTGACTCCTGATCAGCTCATCAGAGCATGGACTTGATGGGAAAAACCCCCTGCACTCCATGGAATGTGCTCATGTCGCCGCTGAATCAGAGGTGGCGCCAGCATGCATTTTAAAAAGTGCATTTTCTAATGCCAAAAAATTGTTGACAAATACGTGTCCCAGTTTTTTTAAAAGGCTGATCATATTTTTAGTTCTTTGAACAGAATAAAGATGAGCTTTTCCCTTTGCTGTCAGAACTCCGAATCCAGCACTGTCCACTACTGCAACTGGTGCTTCTGTGAAACATCCAGCTGAGAGTCCCTGCACTGGAGCAGTCACCAAGCTCTCCTCAGGATGTGATAAGAATGAAAGAAGGGACCTCCTGAGCCACATCCACCCCCCTCATCCCCTGCTCCTGCCAGTGGTCACCATGGGATGCTCAGAAGAAACAGGAGCGACTTTTCCCTGAGGAGTCTCCCAGCTTCCAACAGAGTCTGGTTTCAGGATTTTTTGCTGAACACTCCTCTACATCACTGTGTTTCACACAAAATCATTCTCTCTCATAAACTGGTTTTCCTGCTTTTGGAACCTGTTTGTCCCTTTGGGCTCCATGACCTGATCAGCCCTTGTGTTATGAAGGGTAATTGTGCATTCTCAGGGATCTTCCCTTTGATGGCTTTAAACTTCTTGGCTTTTGATTTGAGATGTTCATTGCAGTGGTTTGTGTTTGGGAAAATAGGGAATTACTGCTCTCAACTCACTCCTTCTCTGTCACTCATGATTTTGTAGCTCTCTGTCCACCACAATCTTTCTCTTCCCTATGCAACCACCCAAGCTGAGGTGTTAAAAGTTTTTCCAAAGTTGTTCTAAATCTTTGGCTACCCTTCCTGCCCATCTCTAAAGCTCTTCTAGTTTGCAGATTTTTTTTTTGGTGGCAGTTTCAATAGGAATATATTCAAGAATGTACATAACACCCAAAACATGGTCATTCCATGGAGATATAGATGCAGAAAGTTGTCTCCTGTTTGCTCCCGTTGTTTCCTTTTTTCCTACCCTTCCTTTTGTGAGCCCTTCTAGGAGCTGCACTGGTGCTCCCCAAGAACTCTCCAGAATGAGGAAATCTTCCTACATCTCCATTTTATTGCTTTGTGCATCTCAAGATCATACTTGGCATGGCAGGGCACAATTCCGTGTATAACATGGACTCTTCCCAACCCTCCAGAAAGGGCTGGACGCTCCCACAGTGACCAGCAGGAATCTCCCAGGGCTGCCCTGGCTGCTGGGGAGTCCATCACTGCGGTGGGACCTGGCTGGGAAATGCCAAAGCAGGAAAAGAGCAAGCCAGGATAATGTTGGCATTCCTGAATTCCCGAATTCCACCATCCAGAGAGGCTCTCTGGCACTGTTCAAACTTCCCTGGCTCCAGCATTGCTCTCTTGAAACACAGAGGTTTTACTCCTGGAAATGCCCATGCCATGGAAGTGGCCATTTCACCATACAAGGGCCTTTCTTGTTATCTCATGACTGGGAAAACTTTATTTGAAAGTTTTTTTGGAAATCTAAATACTCAAAGCTACATCTGTTCTTTCCTCCAGGATGTAGAGCTGCTCTGTTGGTCAATTTTTGATGAGAAAACACCTTGTTCTGCCTTAGCCCTGATGATTTTGTTCTTTATTATGGTGTCTCCCAGCTTTCCTTCTAAAAACCCAGGGTTCCCATTTCACAACTTTCTGTATTTCTCCTTCAAGTCCTTTTAATAAATTGGCAAGAAATTCACAACCTTCTAATTTCTCAGGCATAGGTGAAGTGACAGATTTCCCCGTACAGTACAGTTAATAGACTGGAATTTCATTTTTTCATTCCTTTGCTGCTCTTTGGAAAATACCATCTGGTCTTGATGAATTTTTATTATTCAATTTTTAATTTCAAGCCTAAAATATAAACCAGTTCCTCATACTTATCCCTGGTAATGAAAATTCCCCATGTGGGAACATGACTAAATTCCTGTGTTTATTTAAATTTCCTGCTGTGCCCTTTCACAGTTCTCCCACTGAATCCTGATATTCCATGAGCTGTACCATGGCCAGAGTTACCTTCTACTGCTTGAAAAAAAAAAGATTATCATTACTTTTAATGTCTTGAGCAAGTTCTTTCTCAAGCACAATTTTGGCTTTTGTTAATATGGGGTTACATTAACTTGCCAGAGTTATCCTTTGAGTTCGAGTTGCTTCTTTTATGCTACTTTATATCCATGGCCAGAATGACTTTTGCCCATTTAAAGTTTTCTAATAATGTTCCACAGCTTCTAATACAGTTTATTTCAAAAGTATCCCAACCACTTTCAATCATTTTACCCTTCTAGCCATTCCCTTTCAATTCCCTTTTAACTAGTCTCCTCTTTTTTTTTTTTTTTTTTTTTTTAAGTTTCCCTTTAAACTTTATCACAGTGGTTTCTACTTTTTTCCACCCCCCTCTCCTGTCGAGTATTGAACTTCAGTCTATTATGGTCACTCTCGTGCGGGGATGGGTTTTGATGGTTCCCACTGAACCAGGATTCCTGGACTGCTGCACACTAAATCAAAGATCTCTTCTCCCCCTCCCTGCACTGAAGCAGCAGCACGTTTTGTCTGCAAGTGGAGTCCCAGCCCCTCAGCCCTCTGTAGCAGTCATCAATCCCCACGGGGGAATCACAGTCTACTCTTATTTTTGTGTTTTCAGCCCAGGGAACAGCTAACACTGCTCTGTCACCATGATGGGGCTGTCATGGGCCATGACACAGCCACCAGGCCTTTCCTTTCACCCGTCCATGAGATTTCCACCCACAGAACTGATCTCACTGGCACTGTGACCTTCTTCACCTCCCGACCTTTGGGGTCTCCTGAGTTCTCATCTCAGCTGCTCTTACTACTGAATTCCACCCTGGTGTAGGTGAGGGAGCCTGGAGAGCAGCCCCAGCTGAGAGGGACCCTCAGGCCTCTGTGTCCCTGGGTGTCCCTGGCTGTCCCTGTCTGGCTGTTCCTGTGTGTCCCAGTCTGCCCCTGTTCTGTCCCTGTGGGTCCTTGTCTGTCCCTGTGTGTCCCTGTCTGGCTGTCTCTGTCTGTCCGTGTGTCCCCCTGTGTCTGTCCCTGTGTGCAGGGCTCAGGGCAGGCCCAGGCTCTGCTCCAGGCCCAGCCATGGCCCCAGAGCCACGGGCAGGGCCTGAGCCCAGCAATTCCCCTGCACAGGGGGCAGAACTGCTGCCCTGGGCAGTGCCAGCCCTGAGCAGATGGTGCAGAGGCTGTGGGGTGTCCCTGCCCGGGGACATTGCAGAGCTGTGAGCACACCCTGCTGTGCCCTGAGCTCTGGGATGGCCCTGCTGGGGCAGGGAGGTGACACCAGGGACCCACTGTGGGCCCTTCCAACACAAACCCTCCTGTGGCTCTGTGATTCTGTGGCTGATTCTGTGACTGAGTCTGCAACCCTGTAACTTTGTGACTGAGATTTTCTGATTCTATGACTGTGAGTCTGTGACTCTGCAACTCTGTGATTCTGGATCTGTGATTCTATGACTGTGATTCTGTGATTCCGCAACTCTGTGATTTTGAGTCTGTGATTCCGTGACTGACTCTGCAATTCTCTGCTTCTATGACTGTGATTCTATGACTGATTCTGTGACTGATTCTGCAGCTCTGCAACTCTGTGACTCTGTGATTCTGTGATTCTGTGACTCTGTGACTCTGTGACTGTGATTCTGTGACTGTGATTCTGTGATTCTGTGACTCTGTGACTGTGATTCTGTGACTCAGTGATTGTGATTCTGTGACTGTGATTCTGTAATTCTGTGACTGTGACTGTGATTCTGTGACTCAGTGATTGTGATTCTGTGACTGTGATTCTGTAATTCTGTGACTCTGTGACTGTGATTCTGTGACTGTGATTCTGTAATTCTGTGACTGTGTGACTCTGTGACTGTGATTCTGTAACTCTGTGATTCTGTAACTCTGTGATTCTGTGATTCTGTGACTTTGTAACTGTGATTCTGTGATTCTGTGACTCTGTGATTCTGTGACTGTGATTCTGTGACTGTGACTCTGTGATTCCCTCTGCATGTCCCACTGATTCCTGTCTCTCTGCCAGGTACCAACACGACCTGTTCGGTCAATACTTTTTGTTAGAGTTGAGTCTACAGTTCAACTGTCTTAATTTTAAAAACTGTTATTTCCAACAGATACACGAAGTATTTGATGTTGGTTCCGTTTTAGGATATTCTTGAACACCAAAGGTCTGTTTTGGCACTGTAGGAACCTCTCATGGTCGTGTTCCACCAATTCCAAGCATTTACTCCATTCAGGTCCACATCCTGATCCCACACACAGTTTTCTCAGATAAGTGCCTGGAAACTTCTACTTCACCTGCATCACTCTGGAAGCTGTACTGTTCTCACTACATCCCACCCTCATTAGCAAATTGAGTTGTGTGTAAAACTCCTCTCCTGTTCCTCCTTGGGCCCTTGGTGCTCACTCAGACCATCCCCACTGACTTCACTCAGCACCAGGAGCCATCTTCTGAGTGTGAGAACAGAGCAGAAATCCAAATCTTACTGGAAAACAAAAAAATTATTCTGCTTGGGTTGGATTTGTTAAAAACTCTTAGGAAAGAATGTGACAAATCAGAAATAATCCCCCCAAGAAAATGGTGCTGCTTTCTCAAAAGATTGCTTGAGAATTTGCGTGGCTTGCCAATATCTTTTTCCCAGCAAAAGAAAATTTAAAAATTGAGTCAAACCACTATAAAAAAATCTGCAGTGAACTATTTCTAACAGTTTTGTGAGGATCAGAACCCTAACCAGCTTCACCAGGGAGAACACTATTCTAGCACCTCTACTTTTATATTTTTAACATTAGGAAATGAAGTTTTGGCTTACCTTATCAAATTCCCAAAGACTAGAAGGGATTAACCCTGGAGACCAAGTACCAGACATGGGTCTGTACACAGGTGATCCACTCCCGATGCTGGAACCACAGGAGAATCAGATGCAGAGGGGAGGATGGAGGAACAGTACTCCCAGGGAAGTGGAGAATCTGGAAATAATGCCCTTGAAGTGACAAAGCAATAAGATTGTCCCGGATTGCAAGGCAAGATGTATTCTATTTTTCTATCTTTATGGCAGTTGTCTTCTGTTCAGTGGGCAGTTTTCCTTACCTCTTCCACAACCAGTCCTCTCTCAGGGCGACATCTGCTGATAACAGCTATTGAATGTCCCTGCATGGCTGATAAGAACTATAACATCCCATTGGGAGATGTGAGCCCAGAGGGAGGAGCCAAGCATTCCTACCCAGATAGAATCCAGAGGTTCTGAGACACCAGCATGGCTTTCTCCATGGGATTCCCCAGAGGAACAGCAGCTGCCTCTCCTTCCACTGCATCTTCAGAGGAAGAACACATCCTTCTCTACAGGATCCCTGCTCCAACAGAGCCACCCCTGGCACTGCAGGAGGGCTGCAGCCACAATTCCAATGGCACTGCCACCAACACCCACAGGGTATCAGGTTGGGTTCTGACTCTGGCAGTGTTGTTTTGTATTACTGCATTGTTTATTTTATATTTTCTCCCTTAATAAAAACCTGTTATTCCTGCTCCCATATCTTTGCCTGAGAGCCCTTTAATTTAAAATTTATAGCAATTTGGAGGGAGGGGGTTTACATTCTCCATTTCAGGGGAGGCTCCCGTCTTCCTTAGCAGACTCCTGTCTTTCCAAACCAAGACAAAGGTGTAAATGGAATATCTTTGTCAGATATATACAACAAAAAATTGTTTTAAACTTCTAAAGGGAGGGCCCTGGGACAGCAACATCTGCCAGTGCAGGGAAGGTCTGAGCTGGAGAAAGGATGAAAAATGAGGCACCAAGGGCGAGCCCTGGAGCAACATCCCTGTGCAGGGAAGGTCTGAGTGAGAAAGGATGGAAAATGAGGCACATCACGGGAGAGCCCCTGTGCTCCAGAACTGCAGGCCCTGGGCCCTGGGCTGGCTCCTCAGCCTCTCCAGGAGCCCAAATGTGGTAATAAAATATCTTTCATTGGAAGAGGTCCCTTGATCCTTGGAACAGTCAGGTGGGAAGGCAAGTTTTTCTCCAGGGCAGTTTTCATCCAGGAGGAGCCATCAGCTTGTTGAGACCTTTTCCTCACTCTGAGAAAGGGTTTTACTCCTGCAAAAAGGCAAATCCTGGATGTTTGGTGTCCTCCAAAAGAGAAGCTTGGCCTGAACAGGAGCTCTCAGGAGACAGGGGACACTCAATTCCCTCAGGACTTGGTGCCAGAGTTTCATCACCTCCATTGTTAAAGTCTTGGGGGTCATTTAGTCTGAATTTCTCCAGCTTCAGCTTTCAGCCATTAGTTCTTATTATGTCTTTCTCCATTACATCAAAGAGCCCTTTAGTACCTGGTATTTTCTCCCTGTGCAGGTACTTACAGCCTACTCAAGCCACCTCTCACTCTTCCTTTCCACAATCTAAACAGATTGTGCTTTTCAAAATCATTCACTTTAGGGCAATTTCTCCTGACCTCAGATTATTTT
Organism: Emberiza elegans; assembly: GCA_024865655.1. Classification (NCBI taxonomy): domain Eukaryota; kingdom Metazoa; phylum Chordata; class Aves; order Passeriformes; family Fringillidae; genus Emberiza; species Emberiza elegans. The sequence continues at coordinate 67,796,504 of JALJVW010000184.1, read as the reverse complement.
TGTGGCTCTTTTCTGAACCCTCTCCTGTTCCTGTTCCCTTTTACAAGCACAAACATCAGGCTGGCATCTCATAATCCAGGCTTGATGTGAGCATTTCCATGTGGAGGGAAGAAATCTTCCCCTGCCTGTCCCTGTGTTAACAGAGCATTAACTCTTGGTGCGCTGGCAGCTCACATTTGTCCACTTGCCCACAGTGGGCTTTAATCCATTTGAGCCCCACTGTTTTGCAGGAGGTCCTTTTTGCCTTTGGATGGATAAGCTTCACTTGGCTTCACATCCATACCTGTGATCCCAGGCACTCAATTTGCTGCCTGGTCAGGGGCATTGCAAACACCTGCTGCTCCCCAAAGCCACTGCCAGCTCCAGCACAAAGGGAAATCACAATTGTTGGACAGCATCTAACTGCTATGAAGCCACTTGGACCAATATTTGCTGATTTTTTAGGTGTTCAGTCTGTGGTGGAACCACTACTTTGCACAGGACCGTGCCAGGCTCAGTCAGAAATAACTGATGTTAGCACAGTACCCCGGCCTGAACATCAACAAGGATTGAAAGTTCACATCAGAGTAGAAGAAATTTCCTCAGCCTTGTTTTAGAAGGCTGAAATATGATGTTAAAATGTTTGGATCTCGTAGATGTTGCTTAATATTATTCTGCCATAACAAAGGACAGGAAAAACTCTATCTGCATGCCTTGACAAGCATTGGCACTGAGGGCCTCAGTGCCCTCTTGTGCTCTCCAAGTGCCATTTTGCCATTCAAATGCACATTTGCTTTGGGTGTCTGCAAAGGAGAGCAGCCAACTGGAGACTTTCTGAGTGTATTTTATTAATTCCTTATTTATAAACCATGGCTGACAGGGCTGAGTGTGTGACAGAGTAAGGTCAGATGGGCAGGTGATGGGGCTGAAACTATGAAATGTTTCGCTGGTTTTATTCAATATTATAACAAATAGACCAGATGGATGGGGCTTGGAGCAGCCTGGGACAGTGGAAGGTGTCCCTGCCCATGGCAGGGGTGGGACAGGATGGACTTTAGGGTCCCTTCCCACCCAAACCAGCCTGGGATTCCTGATTCTCAGGCCCTGGAGCAGAAGGTTTTCATGCAATGTTGCCAGCTCAGAGTCTGTTCAGGATTCTCTCTCTCTCTCAAAAAAAGAAGTGTCTGTATGAAAAGCATTTGTAATTATCATAGAGTGCAGAGCATTAGCACAGCTACAGCTACAGCTGTGTCACTTTGTAGTGCTAATGGTGCATGGTTGGGGTTGTGTTTGCCTACAGTGACAGCACTAAGGAGCTGATACCTGGCAGCCCAGGTGCCAAGATCCAGCAGTATTTTACTACAAATATGGGGAAATGTAAAGATTTAGGGCATGTAAATGCACACTGCTGGATTGGAGCACAACACAGTCCTTCCTCCTCGCGCCAGGAGCTGAGCTGTGGGAGGAAATGCTGATTCCACATAGAACAGATCCAAACCACTGCAGAGTAACACAGCAGAGTGAGGGGTGTATTGACCATGATTACAAAATAAGTGTGAGCCATGCAGCAACACTGACATGAAACACCCATGGAAGTGGCTGAAGAAGAGAAGTATTGTCAGGAGGGCGCTTGGACTGGAGGAGGAGAATAAAACCAGACTGACAAAATCTCAGCTCCAGGTGCCAAGCAATCCCAGTAGCTCTGCACTCCCCTTGAGTCAGGAGGGTGTGGGGACACCCCAATGCCCTTTTCCTTTTATTCTGCCTTCTCTGCACTTCTTCTCCCTCTTTGTCCTCCCACAGTGCTGTGTGGTGTCATCAGCCAGACCATGGAGAGGAGCCCATTGCTCACCTGGGCACTTCCCTGAGCTGGACTCTGAAAGGTTCCTCGGGGATCTTCCATGGCAGCCAAGGGATGCTGAGCTCCCATCCCACTGCTGGAAAGCTCTTAAACAGAGAGGGATCTCCACAGGATGGTGACAGCACCCTCTGCCTCACTCCTGACAGCCTCTGGGAAGGAGGAGAGGCCCAAGGAACTCTGTGTAAAGCTGCAGTAACTCAACCTTTCCTGCTGTGCCCGGGGATTTATCCAGCAGCCAGTGCTGGGATTCCTCTTTCCATGTGCACCAGGCACCCTCAGGACTGACAGTTACGGTCTGAAGTAGAAAATTCAAACGTTGCCCCAAGTGGGAGAGTGGCCAGCAGCAAACAGGAGCTGCTGGACAGCGCTGGGGTGAATCAGCAGCTCCAGCTCGTCCCAGTGCCAGGCTGGGAAGGCTCCCCCCTGGAGCAGCTCAGGAGGCAGAAACCCGACGAGAACAGCCTGCAAGGGAACCTGGCTTGCATTTGCTGAGACTCCCTTGGCTTCCTTTAGCAACGAGGTAAAATCCTGGCAGTCCTGAGGGAGCTCCTCACACCCAGCCCCATCCAGGCTGGGGCTGCTCTGCCCCATCCACCCACTCTGCCAATAACTCAGGAACGTCAGCCACGTGCTTTACAACAGATTGCATGGATTTACCGGGACTTCAGCTGGATCTGAGACAAATTTTCCACAACTTACAGACCTTCAGCCCATCATTCACCTTTTTGCCACTTTCAGCCCATTTGTCCACTCACAGCTGTGTGAGGGGCAGGGAGTCACTATTTTCCCCTGACATCTGATGCCACCTGCTCTGTTTTGGTGATACTTTCTGAAAAAAAAACCACCTGAAAGCAGAAACAGAGCCCAGGAAAGATCAATCCTAAAGATCCCAGCTATGTGCAGGCACAAGGCTTGGAAACAGGTGTTGGAAAGGTCAGGGGGTGGGAGCCTGATTGCACTCATGGGTAGTCCTACTTTTCCTGTTCTTTATGGACTCCAATATCAATATTGTGCTGATTTAGGGTGATAAAAAGCCACCATGAGAAAGGTGAAGAAAGCACCTTCTCTGGTCTGCTTTGTACTCAGTCTTTGGTGTCTGTAAGAAAACTCCCAAAAGCACCACTGGGCCTTTCCTCTGCACATTTCCCTTCCCTCCATCTCCCTGACAACTCCCTGTAGAGAAGGATGGATTCTTCCTCTGAAGATCCAGTGGAAGGAGAGGCAGCTGCTGTTCCTCTGGGGAATCCCGTGGAGAAAGCCGTGCTGGTGTCTCAGAACCTCTGGATTATATCCAGGTAGCAATGCTTGGCTCCTCCCTCTGGGCGGAGCATCTCCCAATGGGATGCTGTAGTTCTTATCAGCCATGCAGTGACATTCAATGGCTGTTATCAGCAATGTCCCCTCCCGAGGGAGGAGTGATTGTGGTCACTCAGAGAGAGGTAAGGCAAACTGCCCACTTGACAAAAGATAATCTGCCATACAGATGGTGACAGAAACATCTCGCATTGATATCTGGAACAAACGCATCTCCTCCCACCACAGACCTGGGCTCCAGCAGGAAGAAGCTAAAGCCCATTTGAAACAGGTGACTGTGACCACACTAAAACTGCCTTGGCCCAATTGATTCAACTGCACCACTTCAGCTCCCTGTGGTGGCACCCACCGGAATCCTCCAAAGTGGGAATTTCTATTCCTACAAATCCCAAAATCCCAGACTGGTTTGCGTTGGAAGGGACCTCAAAGTCCATCCCATCCCACCCCTGCCATGGGCAGGGACACCTCCCACTGTCCCAGGCTGCTCCCAGCCCTGCCCAGCCTGGCCTTGGGCACTGCCAGGGATGCCCAGAGTTCCAGAGCAGAGGGAAATGAGGAAGGGCACACTCTGAGTGACCTTGAGGCAGCTGAGTGTCCTGTAAGTGCTCTGCAGTGAAGACACTTCACCCTGAGCTGCAGAATGCTGGTGTCACACGTTGTGCTCTATAATTACAGTGTTTCCATTGCAGACTCAATTTTTAGGGGTTTATAACTTTTCTTATGACAGCGAGCAGCAATGACCTGTTTCTGCATTCGAAGCAGGTTTTAAGGTCATTATGTGAGTGTTAACTTTCTGCTACATTGTGTTGTAATGGAATGAGTCTTTCAGAGGAAAAGCATTCCACAGGATTGGCAAAAATGAGCATATTCATCTTAATTTTTGCATCTACTTAATTTCAGGAACTTTTATAATTAAATGTTTGGTTGCACTGGCAAATAGAAGAAGCAAATCCTTGCCATCATGAAAACAATTCCATTCCATCTGTGTGCTGTGCTGCGGAGGAATCAAAATAGCTTTACATGGAACTTGTCCTTAAAAAGCCAATTTTTCCATGCTGGAAGAGCAGATGGGTGTTATTTTCTCCATGTTCCTTCTCACAGGCGTTGGATCCTGCTCTCCAGCTGGTATCCATGGATCACCTGCTTGGGAACGTGCCCTTCCCAAGGGAATTGCACATTTTCCTGCACTGCTGGGTGGAGTTCTGTGACAGTGTCAGGACGGGGATCTGCCACCCTGGGTCCCAGCAGAGCTGTGGGAGATGTGGCTGTGGACAGGGGTGGCCATGGGGACAAAGCAATGGCCTGCTCTCCACAGGGACACACGAAATCTTCTGCTTCCCACAGCTGAAGGACACGAGCCACCCAATGCACGACCCTTCCCCAGGCAACAAAACTGCCCAGGACACCACAAACTGCGCTCAGAAGAGTCTGGGTTTTGCCTTTTTCCTAGAAGGGACCATCATATTTTGTAGGGTTCCCACTGGAATCATTGCTCAGGTGTTCGGCTGCAGAGTAAATCAGGGCAGTGGAGCTGAACTTGAGTTTCTCTCAGATGTGTGATTCTACCTTGACTCACAGCCAGAATTTCTTATTTTCCTTTAGGGAACCACCACTCTGGAGTGGGAAAAGTGGATTGTTCCCAGAGCTATGGGTCTTACAACCTGCCTGTAATTGGCGACCCACAACTGGAAATAATTTCTTATTGGGAACATTTCCTATTCCTCTAGCAAAAATTTGCCAGCATGTTGGACAGGTGGGAGAGAAAGAGAATCATTCAAAGGCTGGGAACCAGCATTATAATCCAAAACAGGCACTCAGCCTTTTTTATCAGTCCAAAAGACATAACTCATGGATTTCAAGTTCTTCCATGGGCAGGGGAACTGGAATGGCAGGTGAGTATTGGAAAGGTGTTTGTGTGCACTGAGGCCACTGTGGGGATTTGTAGGATGAGGGTTGGAGAGTAGCTGGTGACAATTAGGATTTTTTTCCATGGAAAGTTAGAGCAAAGCTATTTCTGAGCCCTTCAACCCACTGCCTCCCAGGCTTCGTCCCCTGAGCACCTCTGCCTGTAGCAGTGGGACGTTGGGGTGTTATTGAACCAGGTGAGAAGTGATCTCCTGGCTCCTTGGGCAAATGGGAAAGGAGCAAAGATCTGACTTCAGGGGGCAGGGGCTGTCTCAGGCTGTCCCTTTGTAGAAGCTCCCTGGGAGCAGAGCAGAGCACAGCCCCCCTTCAGACCTTTATCAGAGTTCACAGAGTTAACTGAAATATTCCTGCTCCTACAGCTTTAATTCATTCAGAGTCACTCACAAGCTTCTGATAATAAGACCTAATTTATAATTAGGCTTTATCAGTAATCAGTTAATTTATAGAACCCTAATTCTCACGAAGGTATTTCAGAGGCTTTGCTTATTACAATGTGGAGTTAATGCCCATACACAACCAAATCACAGTGATAGGAGGGAAACAAATTTCAAGGTAATCCCACTCTGTAACTGCTTGGGTTATTTACTGGGGGTTTCATGCAGTGGGTGGAACAGGCAGTAACATTTCAGCCAGGGACGAGGGGACCTCCATCCCTCAGGGGTGTCAGGGTGGGGTTTCAGCTACAGGTGACCTCCCCTGTGCACTGAGCCAGCTGCAGTCTGCCAGGGATTCCCAGAGCTGGAGATGTGCTGGGAAATGGTTCCCACACGGAGGGAGGGAGATGCTGATGGGCAGGGAGCCAGGGCTGAATGTGAGACTTCGCCTCCGAGGCTGAGTCAACAGCCACAGAAAGCAACAGAACGCTCATCCGGCCTCCGGTGTGATGGTTCCAGCACTGCCAGTAAAACTCTCAAACGTGGGATATTTCTAGTGGAACTGAGTCCCTAAATGGATGGTCACTGTGCTCTTGTGCCTCTTTGGCATGCAAGCCCAAATTTTTCCCCCTTTCCTGCAACCATGTCACCCTGCAAACCCATCTCCACCTTCCCATTGCCTCTCTCCCTGCTTCCAGAGCATTCCACAGCTCTGACTCCTGGTTTCTCACCCAGGCAGAACTTTGCTCTCCCATCATTCCCTCCAAAGCACAGAGGAAAAATTCAGACAACTCCTTTCTCTCTCTCTTTTTAAATCCTGTTACTTACAGCAAGGCTTACTTGTGAGGGAAGGCCTTGTACCACGGCTCTGGCCTGTTACTCAGGCTGAGGAGAAGGGAACTGTGGAACAGTGGCTCAGGTGGAACAGGGGTACAGAGACATGAGAGATGTGAGACACCTGAGACACGCGCTGTGACGGCTGCATGGGCACGTGCTGGTGTGTGGTTCTTGGGCTTGCTGTGTCTTAGAACCATGTGAACAGAAAAGCAGCTAACTGCTGAAGAAGGCAGGGGTTTTGGCAATGAAGAGCTCTCTGCTCTGCCTGGGGTCCCTGCATCGCTCATTATTGCTCCAAAAGCCCATCACTGTCCGTTGCTTGTGCTCTTCCCAAAGGAGCACAATCCACAAACACCCTTGCCATGCCTGCTTTCAGAGAATTGGTGGCTGTTTTAAGCCTGAGCCCAGGCCCTGGTGAGCCTGGGTTGCTGCCTTGCAGTGCAGGGCTCTCCTCAGTGGACTGACATTCCTCCAGTCCTTAAGCCCTCAGAGAACTCCCAGTCAACCAGTTTCAATTAAATTTCAATTAACAGATCTGAGCAAAGTGTTCTCTGCCGCAGCATCACCAGGAGGGCTGGATTAAAGCACGGAGATGAGCAGCTCACCCCAAGGTCCTTCGCTTTGGGACTGTGAGGCCACGTGCAAACCTCCAAAAGGGGCTGCTCTGGTGGTGGCTGGGTCTGTGTGTGGCTCAGGACAGGGCTGTGGGATCAGGAAGGATTCCCCTGGCCTGCAGGAGTCCTGGGCCAGCAGTTGGGTGATGCTGCCCACAGGGCACAGCTGCACCACAGCCCTGCCCCAGCCTGGGGCACGCAGAGCCATGGCCACACATTCCAGTCCATCCCTTCAGCTCCTGACTTCCCTTTGCTGTTGGATTGGGAGTGTCTCAGTCACCATTTGTACTTGTTTTACCAAAGCCTTGTGAAGGGAGCTTTGCTAAGTCCTTCCAGGTCGCAGTTGCAGCAGCTGTGAGTCCCCACCCATTTCACCTCCCTTACTGGGGTGTGGGGACACCTCCACTCCCACACCTGGAGCAGAGCTGGGTCTGCGTGTGCCTGAGATCGTCACTTCTCCTGTGTTCCTTACTGGGCTGTGGGGACACCTCAACTCCCACACTGGAGTCCAGACTGCACCTCTCGGGCTTGCAGTGGACACAAACCCAGGACAAAGAGCCGACGTGGGGCCCTGCTGGGACCCTGGCTCTCCCCTGCAGCCCTCACTCGTGGCTCTGTGTGTCACTGAGCTGGGAGAGCTCCACCCTGGCTGCTTCATCCCGGGCTGATCTTCCCCTGAATCCCTGCCCCATCTGCCACCCTCCTTCCTCTGAGATTCCACCCAGAGATATTCCCTACCCCAGTTTCAAACCCTGCCTTTGTGGCCATGTGACACAAATGTTCCAGCTGAAGTGACTCCACGAGAACAGTCTGTCTCCACAAACTTGTACCTTTTCCCAAAATTCTCCTTTTGGGATGAATCTGTTCTGTGGAAAGTTGGAGGGAAATCAGTCTGGCCACATTTGCATTAGGAGAGAAGAGGAAAATTGTACTATTTTCCTACCTTGGAAAAGCCCCCAAACCCCTGCATTAGAGATCCTTTCCAACCTCAGGGCCTCTGGTTCTGTGACTCTTCATCCAGTGCAAGGAGCTCCTCAATCCTGACTCTCTGCATCCCACCCAAGCCACTGCAGAGGAGCAGGGATGGAGAGGAGGCAGAGCAGCCCTGGGCTGAGCCTTGTTAACGGTGTTTGGTGGCCACCAAGCTGATCCATCACGTGAAGAAAAGAAACTGTGGGGCAGACAAACAAACCTTCACGGGCCCAGGTGGAGCAGGTTCCTTCCAGCTGCAGATTCCCACAGCTGCGCCATCAGTGAGCTCACCTGCTGATCCTGGAACGGTCCAGAGGGTGTCGGGATTGGAGGCCGTGCCTGGATCCACGCTGGGCATTCTCCCAGCAAACCAGACACAAACACAGCAGCCCCAAAGCTCAGAGGGGGGAAGCAGGGAGGGATTCAAAGCAGCTCCCAGCGATGGGCTGTGGTGTGGGGAGGTGGAGAGGGATGCAGAGGATGTCCCAAGGGAGCACAGCTCCAGCTGTCCCCCCTCATGGGTGGCTTGGGACATAAACTGTCACTGGTGCGCCCACAGAGCAGAGCTCATCTCCGAGTCTGTCACAACAAAGTACAACTTGACCTCGGCCAAAACCATTTCTAGTTGGCCAAAACCAAAGGAAACTTGCTCCCCTGTTTAATGAAAGGATCTGTTCAGAGGCTTTCATCACTCACAGAGTTTTGAGCCACGCAATGGTTTACGTGACTGGGTTTCATCAGCTCAACACAGTTCAAAACCTTCTGGGTTGGAAAAAAATGGTTCACAAAACGTGATGCTCCAGCAGAAGTAAACACAGACCTGCCAAATTACTGCAGCTTAATGAGTTCCCTCTCGTCGGCTGAGCTGGTCTTGTGTACACCCTCTTTGAAGTCAAATGTACTCATGTAAGCACCCTAAGAGGCTTTGGGAAGGGATTCCTGATTGGGCAAAGGTTCACAATGGCTGGTGCTGCCATTGTCAAGAATTAGGTGGTTGCTTTGCTAATATTTTCCTCCTGTCCTTGCCTCCAGTTGAGTCTCTGCTTCACAGCCTGGCTCCAAACAACATCCCTGAGCTTTTATCTGCAGGTGACAAACAGAGGCATACAAACTGGATTGGCAGGAACACAAAGAAAGCTTTCATCTCATCACTGCACGAGGCACTTACAGGAACTTCTCAAGGAAAAAAGAGATTATGCATCAACATTGTGAGCATAAAGACAATTTAAAAGGGATGTTAAGAAACTTCATGTCAGGAAAATATAGAACATCTGCAAACAGATGAGTATTCAGTAATAAGCTACGTCAATGATCTGGGAGGAAAGAGGCTGTTTTCTGGCAGTGACAAGCCCAGAGAACATCCCAAAGGGGATTTGAACAAGCAAAAGTGCTACTTGTGGTCAGAGAGCTCAGCTGGCTGTGTGCTGCACTTGGGGCTGTTGGGCTGGGCCCATTTCACCTGCTCCAAGCTCTTTGCTCCTGTCCCTGCCACACCTCACACCTGAGGCAGGAGTGGAGGTGTGACCCAAGGCTGGGACAGGGAACTGTCCTGCAAGATTTACGGACTTCACACACACACACACACACACATGTACACAGGCACACACCCAACACTCAGTTTCACGGCAGTTCATGGTATTTTACCTCCAGCTTTGGCAGGGGGTGACAGAAGCAGCTGGACAGTTGCAGGCTGTCCTATGGAGCCCTCTGGGCGAGTGACTCTGCAGGAACACACAGAGCGACTGTGATTATTATAATAATCCAGAAGGACAGGAAAGACTCACCTGTAAAGAACAAGCTGGTTTAGCTGGTTATTAGTCCACTAATTAGTGGATAACTAATGGCAGTGCACGTTTGCTCCCAGCTGTCAGCAAACACTGCCTGCACTTGGGCAGTGGAGCCTCGGAGGTGCTGCAGCCGCCCGGGAAGCACCCGAGTGAATCCATGTGCCAGCACAAACACTGCCACAGCTGCCAGGGTGACAGGGGCTCCGGGTTTCCCTGGCTGGCATCACCTTTGCAGGGCTCTTGCCTCTGCCAGCTGGATGCAGCCTGGGAGCCAGCTGGATGCAGCACGGTGCCAGCTGGTGGGGCTGCCGCCTTCTCTGGGATGTGCCTGCGACTGAGTTTGCTGCCTTTGGCACGAGCACTTGGCAAAGAGATGGCTCAGAGGGTCACTGTGGCCCAGGGTGTCATCCCCTGGGACTTCCTGACATGAGCCATCCCCACTGCCCGAGGCATTTTGCTGATCTCTTCACTGAGCAAGTCCAAAAAGGCCTCCTTGGGGGATTCAGCCAACTGGCTGCTGCTTCTGCCATATAATGTGTGATACACTTGTTCAAACACCTCCCTGCTCCTGCCCTGTGCCTGGATGCCAGCCTGGACAGGCTGTCCTGACCTTCTCCAGCTGCTGTCTCAACTCAGGGCAGCATCAGTGTCCTGAGAAATGAGGACCTGGGCAGGCTGGTGGAGCTGGACCTGTGCTGTGTGCGGTGTCCTGCCTCTCAAGCTCAGTGCCAGCAGGTTGGCACCGGCACTGGCACTGCTCCTCTGGGTTTAAGATGAAATCATTGAGGTCTCAGCACAGTCTGGAGCCTGTCCCACCCAATGTTCCTCTGGGCTCCCAGGGAAGGCACTGAGGTCCAAGGAATGTACTCTTGAGGGTCCTGTTGGAAGTGGCAGCCCAGGGCTCAGTCAGGCGCTCCTGCACACCCCAGCTCTGCAGGGTGGCATCCACCACAGCACCCCAAAACCCACTCTGAAACCCTGGTGCTACTTTTTCAAGCACTGGCTGCCATCACAAGAGTGATGAGCAGTGCCTGCCCTGTTTCTGCAGTGACTGAGAGAAGGCCCAGCCACCTCCAGCCCTGTTTGTCCCTTCCACTGCGGCACAGAGGGAAATGTGTGAGTGGCTTTCCCCGCAGCACATTTGGGGTGATCCCAGTGTCCCTGCATCCAGCAGGCACAAACAGCTGGGGAAGTGGCCACATTTTTTACCTCTTTGACCATTTGAAAGTGGCTCCCACTGTGCCAGGAGGAGGGGAGAGCTGCAGGAGCAGTGGGAGCTCTCAGCAGAGTGCAATGTTTCCACTGAAATGATTCAAACTTCGGTGGGCACGGAGGGTGTGAATTACCTAACTTGCAGCAGATGCCTGGTGCTGTTCTGAGCACCTGGATGTTTGGCAGGGGCTCCTCCCCAGCAAGGCTCCTGTGAATGGCTGCATTGGACACAGGTTAGGGTTAGGGTCTGCCATGGGCTCAGAGTCCCCTGCCCAGGCTGTCCCCAGGCCCTGGTTGTGCTCCACCTGCCCACCAGTGCTTGTCAAACCCAGCCATTCCCCCCAGATCTGATTTTTATCTCAAGGGATGCCTTCCAACAAGCTCGGGTTGCACAAAACAACCTGCTCTGGGGCCAGGCTGGTTTGTGCCCTCCCAAGGAAGGCAGGAGCTGTCTGTGTGTCCTGCCAGGGTGTGGCACCACACACCTGTCCCCATCCAGCTGAGAAGGAGCTGGGCTGCAGGGAGGCAGGGAAGGGTGCTCAGCACAGTGATGGCCAAGCTGCGCCGCTCTGCTCTCACGGCACCTGTGCTGCTGGCCTGGGGCTGAGCCCTGGGACACAGCAAGGCTCCTCTGGGGACCTAGGGCAGGTAAAGGAGGAGGAAATACAGAGCACAGTACCCAGGAACACGTCTGGGCTGGGTCTGTAAAGGGCTTTACTGACTCCTGCTCACCTGGGGAGCACATTCTACCTGCAAACATCCCCTTGAAGCAAACTATTTGTCCTTATGGGAGCCCAGACAGCTGGAAAGCCTTTTATGGACCTGCTGGTCACTACCTGCGGACCACAGGCATTCAGTTTGGAAAAGTCATCATCTCTCTGCTTGGAGAAATTCCACCCAAGATGGTCACACACATGTAGCACTGAATGCACACAGCTCTTTCCCTGTGTTTATTCTTTGGGCTCTTCCTGTCTAGCCTGAATGAGAGAGGCAAATCACAGAATCATTTAGGTTGGAAGGGAGCTTTAAGGTCATGGAATCCACCTGCCAACCCATCACTGCCATGGCCACCCCTAAGCCACGTCCCCAGCTGTCACATCCACACATTTTCCAAACACATCCAGGGGTGCTGATTCCAGCACTGCCCTGAGCAGCCTGGGCCAATACCTGAGCACCCATTAGTGAAGAAATTGTCCCTGATTTCCAACCTGAGCCTCCCCTGGTGCAACCTGAGGCCGTTTCCCCCTGTCCTGTCACTGGTTACCTGGGCGAAGAGCCTGACTTCCCCCGGCTGCCCCCTCCTGTCAGAGAGTTGTGGGGGGTGAGAAAGTTCCCCTTTTCTCCATGCTGAGCCCCCCAGCTCCCTCAGCTGTTCCTCATCAGTCTTAAGTACACGGTCCTTCCTGCCATCAACTGCCTTCGCCAAGTTTTGACTGAATTTCTCCTTAATGACTCCAGCTTTGTCATTTCGGGGATGTTCCGGCAATAAGATATGACAAGGTGTGAATTATAGGACAATAATTCATGCCTGGAGCAGTGTCAGGCACAAGGCTGGGAGCTGAGGGCTGTCCATGCAGTTCAGTGTGAATTATTGCACCATAATTCACACTGTGAGGACACGCTAAGGGACTAACCAGGGATCATCTACACAAAAAAAAAGGGTTAAAACTCTTCATTTGATTCAGCTTGCTGGGTTAGAGGGGACATAATATCCCTGCAACATTCCTTTTGGTCCATCCCCATGTTTTCTCGGCTGGAGCCAAAGGAGAAAGAGAAGGCCCAGCTGGATGTGAAAGGGTGAGGAGCACGGGGGCTCCTTGCACTGGGAGCCACCAGCTGCAGGCAGAGCAGCTGGCACCAACCTGCTCCTCCTGCCCCTTCCCTGCTTTAATACCCCACCACCTGTGGGGATCCTAAACCATCCGGGAGCTCAGCACAAAGCAGGAATCCCTTCCCTGGAGGGTGTCACACCAGACCAGGTGGCACCTGGAGCTGTCCCCTGGAGCTGTGGGGGCTTCGTCTGCAGCTGCACCTGAGCACAACCTCCCCTCCCAGGGCAGGAGCACCTGAGGGACTCAGCAAAGGGGAGAAGGAGTTTCAGCAGCACAAGGGACAGCACAAAACTGCCCCTGCCTGGGGTTGCTGGGCTGCTTCTGCTTCGTCACTGCCTTTGGTGGCCACTCAGGTCCAGGGCAGAGCTCTGGGAAAGGCTTTGCTGAGCATCGTAAAGGCCGGGGTTGCAGTTTTCATGCAGGCAGTCCACAGAAAGTCACACTTGTGAAATCTTTAATTTTTTTCTTTTTTAATCTGAGAAAACGGCCCCCAGTAATAGTCATCCCTTCCTAGAAAGCTGCTACAGTTCAAAAATAAACCAGACGATTCTCCAGGGCTCTGTGGGATGCAATCTGCCTCCAGCAGCCCCCCAAACAACTCTGTTTTGCAGTAAACATGATCCAGCCTGCCCTGTTTTGGGGCTTCAAAGACAGAGGCCCTAAAATCCCTTTCCAGGGTTTTTTTTCTGTTGAACAAGGAGACAAATCCTCATCCTGCATTAAGTACTTCTCTCCACGCAGGGGTGTCTCCAATGCCTTATGTGCAGTGACAGACCCGGGAGAGCCCTGAGGAAGAGGGAGCTCCCTTCCTTCCAGAGCTCCCACCTCAGGGACCAGGGCTGGGGGTGATTCAGGGGTGGCTGCTGACTGCAGGGGACCTCAGGCAAAAAATAATTCAAGGCTATCCAGAGCAAATTCCAAGTCATTATTCGGGCTTCAGTTGCCCAGTCCGTATAGATCTCGTTTTGAAATGCCTTCAGGTTAATTGATTGCTGTTTCAGACAGCTATTGATTTTCAAATAATTATTCTAATTATTGCCATCCAGCCAGCTTTCTCTCCCTCTCCTGAAGCAGTCTGAAGACATTTCCTTGCAGAGCCCCACACAAGAGGCTGGTTTTTAGTGTTTCCATTGGAAGATGGGGAACTGAGGCAGCGCAAGGCTGGAGGAGACCCTGCCCGTGCTGAGCCCCTGGGAGGGACAGGGAACCCTCCAGATGCCCAGCCCCTGCCCCAGGGCACTCTGCAGACTGACAGCAGTGCCAGGGCTGGCAGCTCAGGGCAGCTCTGCAGGCTGGTCCCCACCAGCCTCGGGAGGAACCTTCTGGAATCTGGAGAGCCCAAAAGGGCTCAGCTGCTCCTCAGGGTTCCTGCATCCTTGTCCACACTGGCCCAGAGAGCTCTGGGTGAATCCCAGCCCTCAGGAGGCACCAGCTCTGCCCCAGCCCTGCTGCTGACACCCAAGGGCCCCCTCTGGAACTGAGCGTTGCAGATTTATTCACCGTTTCCCTTGCAATGCCATTGAAATGTGCCAAACAGGACCAGGAGTTCTTTCCCAGGATCTGCACAAATAGAAGATGCCATCTGAAAAAACTGGATTCAGTCTATTTTCAGCCTAAAACCAATGAAGAGGAAATAAAATAAGACAGAAATATAATGACAATGTTGATTTAAGAGTCAGTCGTATTCAATAAACTTGACTTTTTAAATCACCAGTTTTCATTGCACTCCTCAAAATTCTGAATTAGTCTAATTGACCAAAAATATTTGAAATATCTTTATAACTTTAAAAAATTGCATATGGGCTGGATGGGATTCCCTACATTATTCCAATGGGGACACAGTATCTGCTCCCCTGGAATTGCACAGGCAGGGGGCTGGATAAGCTGGACAGCCTTAGGAGGGGCTGGAGGATCTTTGTAAAAATAAATTCAGGAGCTCATGAGGGTGTGAAGCCAGCTAGGGAGGGGCATAAAGGGAAGGAATAGCTGGGATCTCTCCTCTGGCCACAAAGGACAGAAGGACAGACACTGAGATGGAGGGCAGGCTGAGCAGGCTGGCAGGTGGCACCGAGCTGAGGGTGCAGTGACACTCCTGAGGGATGGGACACCACACAGAGGGACCTGGACAAGCTCAAGAGGTCGCCCATGGGAAAATCACGAGGTCTGATAAGACCAAGGGCAAGTGCTGCACCTGGGTCAGGGCAGCCCCGGACATGAGCGCAGCCAGAACTCCCTGGGAGCAGGACCTGGGGGTTCCTGTTCCTGTGGGGAAAGCTGGACCTGCCCTGGCCGTGTGTGCTGGCACCCAGAAGGCCAAACACGTGCTGGGCTGATGCCCCAGCCTCTGCCCCTGTGCCCCTGTGCTCAGGTGAGATCCCACCTGCAGAGCTGGGTCCCAGCACAGCAAGGACCTGGAGCTCTGGAGAGATCCAGAGGAGACACCTGAGCTGCTCCAGGGCTGGAGCCAGGCTGGGAGAGCTGGGGGTGCTCACCTGGAGAGGAGAAGCTCCAGGGAGAGCTCAGAGCCCCTGCCAGGGCCTGAAGGGGCTTGTGAAAAGGAGAGGCACTTTTTACATGAACACATAGAAACAGGGCTGGGTTCTAAGATAAAAGAGGAGAAACTTACATGTTAGGAGGAAACTTGTCCCTGTGAGGGTGGGCAGGCCCTGGCACAGGGTGCCCAGAGCAGCTGGGGCTGCCCCTGGATCCCTGGCAGTGCCCAAGGCCAGGCTGGGCAGGGCTGGGAGCAGCCTGGGACAGTGGGAGGTGTCCCTGCCATGGCAGGGGTGGGATGGGAAGGGAAAGGGAAAGGGAAAGGGAAAGGGAAAGGGAAAGGGAAAGGGAAAGGGAAAGGGAAGGGGAAGGGAAAGGGAAAGGGAAAGGGAAGGGGAAGGGGAAGGGGAAGGGGAAGGGAAAGGGAAAGGGAAAGGGAAAGGGAAAGGGAAAGGGAAAGGGAAAGGGAAAGGGAAGGGAAGGGAAGGCAAGGCAAGGCAAGGCAAGGCCAAGGCAAGGCATCTTTCAGGTCCCTTCCATCCCATGAACAGAGAAGAAGTGACAATTCTATTTCCTGCATTTGTGCCACCACACCCCAAGCTGGGGGCACTGCCCATGGGGCGCCCAGAGAAACTCCTTTCCTGCAGGACACTGCTGTGGGAGGTGAATGCTGGAGACCTCCTGCAGGCAGTAATAAAACATCAGTGGCATCTCTAAAAATTATCTATGATAATTTTCTAACACAAAAGAGATGGCACCTAACGTGCGGTAATTCTATTTTAGATCTTATTATGATGGATAAAGATGAATTGATCACTGAACTAGAAATCGGTGGTTGCCTGGAGACCGGTGATCATGACCTGATTGCATTAATTATGGGATAATAAAAGACAGTCCCAACCAGTAACATATACCTGGTGCTTCTCCCTGGATCTGTGAGGCTGAATAAAGAGGTGAGGGAAACTTGCTGGGAAGAAAAATAAGCATGTACGTAAATGAGTGAAAAAAAAAAGTTCCCACTAAGAATTCTCAACCTGGCAAAAAAGTTTTATTTGTGCCATAATCTTGGAAGAATGGTGTTTGATTTTGAGATCTCTCTAGGTGAAAATGAAAGCAGCAATTAGAAAAAGAAGCAGTGCATAAAGAATAGGTGGGGGGGAAAGAGAAAATCTAGTAATCAGGATAATTTAACATTTCTGAGTGGTGGGAAATTGATAAGGGAAGCCAAATGCATTAAAGAAAAATCTGGCTGATGAGTTATAGGAACTAAGAGCTGTTATTATCAACAAGAAAAAGAACCCTAATTGTGGTCCCTGCTCCTACATGAAAAAGATGATAAAAATGATAAAATTAGATAGTAAAATTAATAACAGTGTCACCGAGAGGATCGAAAAATGTCAGAGTGTCATTATCTTGGTCAAGCAGCTCATAAACTCCTCAGGGCATTGGAGGAAGCTTAAATTTAGAGAATCTACAAGAGACTTTTTCCTGTGAGGGCTTCGGGGCACTGCAGCAAATGGTCCATTGCATCCTGCAAGGCCTTGCTGGATCCCAGCATTTCCCCCCTTCGGGCACAGGGCTGACCCAGGCCACAGACTGCCCTTGTTCTGAGCCTCTCCTCTGTCACCGCTCTCACACTGTTTAGAAATAATGTCTTTAAAAACGATGGCCAATTGCCCTCCCTTACTCTGTAGATCTTATGTGGGGACAGCTGCTGGCTCACGGCCTGCTGCTGCAAACACTGGGGGAAAGCCATCAAAACCATGATTATTTTTAATGGAAACCTGAGATTATTTGTGTAAGCACCATTATGAGAAGAGCTGGACCCCTGGCAGCCTCTGACACATTCACCCTTGCAGGCGGCGATGAAGGAGAGAACAGCATCAGCTCACGTGGGTGGAATGCAGGGTTTGTGCCAAGTAGGATGGTCCCGCTCCCAGTGATGCCACAGCTGTGTCACCAGCACCTCTCTGGCCATGTCCAAGTGTCACCTGAGCCTGGGAGGAGGTGTTCCAGCCTGGGCTCACCCCCAGCATGCTGCAGCCGTGGGCAGTGGCCTCGTTCCTGGGCTCCAAGCCGCAGGAGAGGACAGGTCAGCACCCAGGTGGGACAGTGACAGGGCTCAGAGCCCACCCAGGTGATGGAATGCTGTTCCTGCACAGACCTGGGGCTTGCAAAGGCTGGGGATTGTGTTGTAAGCTCACAACGGTGTCACTGTCCCACCGTGGTGCTGCAAAATGGGTGAAGGTGGATCCTGCACTCACAGCCAACCACAAAATCCCCTTTGAGTCAAAACTTTACTTGTCTTGCTTATTCATTTGCATTTTCACAGTGTCAGGACGTCCCGCTGGGGACCTTGCCAGCCTTGGCACAAATTAGATGCTCTGGGTCTCAAAGAGCTTCTGGTGTCTCCAGCAAGTGGAATGGGAGGAAAGGCCCCTCTGCCCCAGCCCGGAGCCTTGCACTGGGGTTGCTGTGATCCCAGTGCAGAACCTGGCACTTTGCCTTGTTGAACCTCCTACAATTGGTCTCACCCCATCCGTCCAGCCTGTCCCAATCCCTCCCAGTGCTGCAGGGGTGGGAAAGGCCCCATCCCTCAGGTGCCCTGGGCCCAGAGCCAAGGGCTGCCAAACTCAGCATCCACAGGGTGACTGAACAACAGCATCATGGAATGGTGTTCGGGTGACCAGGGACCTGAAAGACATCTTGTTCTACCCTCCTTCCATGGGCAGGGACACCTCCCACTGTCCCAGGCTGCTCCCAGCCCTGCCCAGCCTGGCCTTGGGCGCTGCCAGGGATCCAGGGGCAGCCCCAGCTGTGCCAGGGCCTGCCCACCCTGCCAGGGAACAATTCCCGATTCCCAATATCCCATCCATCCCTGCCCTGTGGCAGTGGGAGCCATTCCCTGTGTCCTGTCCCTCCATCCCTTGTCCCCAGCCCCTCTCCAGCTCCCCTGGAGCCCCTCCAGGCCCTGGCAGGGGCTCTGGGCTCTCCCGGAGCCGCCCCGTGCCCCGGGCAGGGTGAGCGGTGGGCTCGGTTCGGGCTGCAGCCCCCAGAGGGGCCGGGGCCGCTCCGCGCTCGGGGCCAGCGGGGCCGGGATCCGCGCTCCGCTCCGGGGAGGGGGGCTTGCCTTGCTCCGGAATGCAAAATGCAGCTTTCCAGAATGCCAGAAAGGTAATTTAAATGTTAAAACATTTGTGATTGCATAAATTGCACGTATTATTCCAATTGAATTGTAGTGGGATTAATCTGACCTTAATAGAATACTACTAATAATTTATATTATTATCTTTAATAATATTAATTCTACTTAATTTTTTTTCCATTTACTTTGTTCATTTAAGGGCAGCTCCACTGAGCTCTGGAGCATTTTGCTCGTGGTGTGCAGCAGTCACTTATCATTTGCACAAGTGGGGATTCCACCAGGCAATTTTCAGAGAAATAAAGATCATCTTTCAGTGAAAAGAACTTAAAAAAATTACAGTATTAAATGAGTAGATATTAATGTGTCATATTTAGAATATAAAACAACCCATAATCTGTTCTGAAGTCTCTTCCACCTAAACATACACTTTTTTTTTTTTTTTCCTTCTAGAGGGATCTTTTATTCTGCTGTTTAACTTATTAGGCACTACCATTCCAACTGTTAAAATAAAATTGTTAAGATCGTAATGTCAGGGAAATAAAACCCTTGGCAGTATGATAGTGCCTTGTGAGCAGAGCATCACAGTTTGTTGGGGATGAATTGGAATTGCGCATTTCATTAGAATTTATATCACAAGCCAAGGGATGAAGCATTATTTCATTAAGTATCTTGAAATTTCACCAACCTAATGAAGCTGTCAAAATTCTATTAATAAAGCACTGGAAATATTTATTTGTTTGTTTGCAAGGGTGCATTTGCTATTATTTAATGTTCATTTGCAATTTGTTAATGTACGAGCAGAGGCGCAGCGGGCGGAGAGCGCCGGGGGCTGCGAGAGGGGCTGGCAGCGGGGGCTCCTGGTGCCCAGGGGCTGCCAGGTGTGCCCGTGGGGAGGGAACAGGACACTCTTTATGGAGCTCAGCACAGCTGCACGCTGCCACCTCTGTTTTAAACTGCAGCGCTAAAGGTGCCCTTACTCAGTTTTACCTTGTTTTAACTCTCAGCTCAGCTCTGAGGCGGTGCAAAGCTCAGTGAGAGCCGTGCTCTGCCCATGGTGAGTGAGAGCTGTGGTTTGTAACTACCAGTGCCAGAGAAATGCCCGGTTTCAGTTTTACTGAGAGCCCTTCCGTGAGGATCCACGGTTTCCTGCACAGCTGGATTGGGCACAGCTCAGGCTGACCCCAGGTGGGTCAGCAGCTGTGGCCGGATTACAAATGACGGCATGTTACATTTTGGTCTGGCTCTTTGTCTTGCCTGAGCCCAGGGAAGTTTGTGGGGTGGTTTTGGGGTGATGCCGTCTGCGGTGGGGCAGCTCAAAGGGCTCTCCTGGTGTGTGTCTGGCAGGGACACATTACTCACACACAGGGAAGCTGGGAGTGCACGGTTTGTGAGCGCAAATAAAATTAATCACACCACTCAGTCGTGTATTATTTAGTATATTCTGTTTGGGATGCTGACAAACAGCCAGGACATTTTTCTCTTCTTCGTCCTCCCGCCCTATGGTGCACAAGAGATGAACTAAAGGGGTTATAATGAATTTAAAAGACAAGTTTATGCTTGTTAGTCAACCCCATGGCTTGTGGACCAGCTCTCCCATGTGTGTGGCTGCTTCCTGCTGCTCCAGAGCAGCTACAACCTTCTCAAGCTCCCTGCTTCACCCCAGCAGAGCAGTGGGAGAGCCCCAGTGACACAGGACCACGAGGGCTGCAAGGGAGGCAAATCCTATGGGAAGCTGAAGGAAAACCCTGCAAACGAGCCTTGCTTAATAAACTTCCAGTTATGAAGTGTAATCTCGTAAGAGACCATTGTCAAATAAATTCTGCCAGTGCAATTTATACGTAAGATTTCCGTGAGTATTAATTACACAGGAAGGTTGCAGGGTCTGCATTACTCTGCTAATAGGATCTTCAGGAAAAAAAAAAAGACAGGTCTGTCACAATGTATTAGATTTGTTAAAGAACCAATTTTTAATTAGTTTGAACTGATAAGTTAATTAATGAATTTGCAAATACATACCCAGGACATGTGTTGCACACTCCACGCTGGATGCTGGGATTTTGTAGGGAGGACTCTTTAACGAGGGGATTGTGTGCCTGCCTGAAGTGCAGAATTCAGCATGGATCCCTAAATAGTGATTTCCATAATTACACAATTAAAGCAGAAAGACTCAATTTAAGGCATGCAAATATTCTTAATTCTGCTCTGCCACACCACTGTAAAGAAGAGACAGATGAATCTGATTATGGGTCCAGAAAGCTCCAATTCCTCCCTAATACTGAGCTGACAGTTGCCTGTTGAGGCAGAGCCGAGTCAGGATTTCCTCAGCAAACTGCCAGCACTTCTCCTAAGTACAACTTTAACTTCCCATTTCTTCTCTTTATACTGCTTAGCATGGGGATAACTGCAAATCACTTTAATCTAATTTACCCCCAAATAGTGATGATACATCTCTCAGTATAAACTACTTCTTAACATAACATCTCTCTAGGAGTATCAAAACCACATATGATTTTTCAATTAAAGCATAAACTCAACCTTTTCTGTCTGAGGAATGCTTTGTTATCTTTTTCTAAGCTTACAGCACCTGATGTGTGGATAAAAAATCCGTCTTCTGGGGATTTTCAGCTAAATCTATTATTTAAATCCCCTTTATTAAGGTTCTTTGCCTCCACGTCGGAATTTTCTTGGACACCTTTTTCCTGGCAAGCACAGCTGCGGGCATGATGCACAGCCCGAGCTGTACCCAAGCACACAGCCCTGCCTCACATGCCAGCCTGGAATGCCCCTGAGGCTTCTCAGCCAGGCTGGGGCAGCGCTCGGGGGCTTCTTGCTCCCAGTGCTCTCCCTCAGTCCAGCGGGTATTTCCCAGACACGTGAAAGCAGAGCTGCACAAGCTCTGATAGCAGCTCCAGCATCCCAATACCACCTCCAGCGTGGCCCCTGGGAGGGCAGGGGAGCTCTGAGCATCCCCTGCCATAAGGGCAGGTGGCCAAACAATTGCAGCTGCAACCCCCCTGGTGAACCCACAAGTGGGCATCTGCTGTCCTGCACCTC
Organism: Emberiza elegans; assembly: GCA_024865655.1. Lineage (NCBI taxonomy): Eukaryota > Metazoa > Chordata > Aves > Passeriformes > Fringillidae > Emberiza > Emberiza elegans. Next base: position 67,775,104 of record JALJVW010000184.1, on the reverse strand, counting down.
CAGGTAGAGTCCCAGACTGGTTTGGGTTGGAAGGGACATTAAAGCCCATCCAGTGCCACCCCTGCCATGGCAGGGACACCTTCCACTGTCCCAGGCTGCTCCCAGCCCTGCCCAGCCTGGCCTTGGGCACTGCCAGGGATCCAGGGGCAGCCCCAGCTGCTCTGGGCACCCTGTGCCAGGGCCTGCCCACCCTGCCAGGGAACAATTCCTCATTCCCAATATCCCATCCATCCCTGCCCTCTGGCAGTGGGAGCCATTCCCTGTGTCCTGTCCCTCCATCCCCTGTCCCCAGTCCCTCTCCAGCTCTCCTGGAGCCCCTTCAGGCACTGGAAGATGCTCTAAGGTAAAGGGAGGATAGATTCCAACACTGGGAGGTGGCCATTTCATTATTTGTTGGAGGTAGAAGGAAGCTCTTTGTTGTAGCAATAAACCTCTCTCTGTCAGCAGAAATGTGTTGTGTGGTCATTAAAGAGTGGGGAACAAGTGTCCCATGGTTTGGGATTTTATTGCTCTGTAGTTTGCTCTGGAGAGTGTCATGTTTATACAATCCTAATGCTTTTAAAACCAAAGGTTTCTTGTTTTATATAGGTAAAATACACACTCACATGCTTGTAAATGCTCCCACACCCCAGCATTTGCTCCTGAAATTCAGCTGCATCCTGAGCCCTGCACAGCTCCAGCCTCTTTGCTCAGGAGGAGCAAAGCCCCAGCTGCATCCCAACCCTCAGCATCAGCTCCAGAGTCAGAGGCATGGGCTCTCCCTGGAATTTCCCCAGGACATGGCTTTGTTGGGATCACCCAAACAGAGCCCATCCCAACGACTCAGCCACTGGGATTTCTGACAAGGCTTTGATGCAACTGAAGGGCTCGTTAATTATTGTGCAGGGAAAAGTTTCGTACCCGAATCTGAATGGTTTTGGAGCTCCTGTTGTCCACAGTTGGTTTTCGGTACATTCAGCCCATTGCAGAGCGCCCCAGTCTGTGCTGCAGCTCCCACCGGTGCAGATCCTTTCGAGCGCTCAGGGTGCGCACGGTCCCGGCAAAGGAGGGGGTGAAAGCGACCACAGCTGGAAAAGGAAGGAGCAGCTCAGTGCTGACAAGAACAAACACAATCCAACACTTCCTTTCTGTATAACCATTGGCAAACACTTCTGATGAGCTTTAATGCCTCAGAGCGAAGCAAACAGACGGCGACGGGGTCAGGAAGAGTGAAGTGGGGATTTATTTTTTTCTGCTGGTCTCACAAATATCTTTGCAGATAGTGGTGATTATAAATAGTCCTTTGGCCATTTCCTGACCGTGGTTTGCCGACTCTTCTTTATTTATAGCAGTGATGAGGAGTGTTCAGCATTTTGCCCCAGCACGGGGTTCAACCTCACCGTTTTGGGCACAGATTCCAAACTTCAGAGTGGGCACTGGATCAGAGGGAACCCCACATCCCTCAGAGATAACCTCTGGCCCAGATGACTGAATGCTGTGATGGATGAAAGGGGATTGTGAGCTCTAGATTTACTTAGGAAGACTGCTACCAATAATTTCCTCCTCCAGACTATTGAGCACATATCCCACAGAGAGGCTCCTTGCTGGAATCAGCACGAGTGCCTTATGCAGGATCCTCATCACCTCGCTGGGCTTTGCCTCCCCTGTGTTGTATCTTTGTCCTCAGGTGAGCTTTCATGGAATCACAGAATCCCCTGAGTGGAAGGGACCCACCAGGATCACCAATCCAACCCCTGTCCCTGCCCAGACCCCCAGCAACCCCACCCTGGGGCAGCGCTGTCCAAAGGCTCCTGGAGCTCTGGCAGCCTCGGGGCTGTGCCCATTCCCTGGGCAGTGCCAGCACCCTCTGGGGGAAGAGCCTTTTCCTAATATCCGACCTAAACCTCCCAACTTTTCCAAAATGTAGTTAGCTGTGGACTGTAAGGCCCTTCCAGGGACTGAGTGACATCTCCCCCTGACTCGTTATCCCAGCAGCCTGGCCCTGCTACCACTGTCCCTGACCCCACAGCTCGAGCAGAAGTCCGGGCTGCAGCAAGCAAACTGCAGGACTCTCCATCACCTCGGGATGGATGCTGTGCAGGCTTTGACACTCACACAGAGTAGCAACTGTTAGTGCTGCCTGCCTTACAAACGACCGGTGGGGAATACAGGACAATGCAGCACAGTAAAAGATTCTCAAGCCTGCAGAACCAGCCCTTGCACGTATGTGCATTGTCACGATCTTTAATCATATTATCACACAGGATTACTGCAGCCAGGACACCCTTACCAGCTCATGGGAGGTGGGTGTCCCACCAGGATGGCATTCCCAGTCTGGGATGACTACAAAGCTTCCCTGAGAAGGTGAAAGCATTGCTGCTGCTTCCTGTTAAGGGTAGGAAAGGAGGGAGAAGTCACTGAGTTACCTCTGGCAAACCCAATGCCGTGCAGGTGCTGATGTCCCAGGAGGAATTCAACCCTTCCAGGCTGGGAATCCCACAGAGGTGTGAGCACCACTGTTCTCTCTGCCTGCAGACACCAAAAACTGGAATAACACAAGTGATTGACCTTTCTTGGAAAGCGTGTTCTGAAATGTGGTCTGGAGAGCTCCTGGCTGCAATGGGCCTGTCGGTCACTGTTACCCAGGGAAGGTCTGAAGGCACTTCAAAATAATGATGTGGATTTTCAGGCTTTGGTCACTGATCATGAGGAAGTTTTGAGAGACAAAGCCAAAATTTGGTACCTGTCAGGACAGAGGAGCCCATTGGATGCTATCAGAGTGGCAAGACTAAAACATCTGTCCCAAACAGGTCACCTCATCAGAGGGGAATTCAGCCTGAGTGATCTCATTCTGCCAGGACTAAAACATGCTTGGAATTTCCCAGACCTATTCCATAGAAATTTCCTAATCAAGGGTTTCTTGACTTGCAGAATTTCTGCATTGCACTTCACCCCATCAGAGGAGAAGGGAAGTCCCTCAGGCAGGAGAGGTCACCAGTGATGGTGTTTGTTGTGTGCAAACAGCATGAGATGGGCAGCAGGAACACAGGTGGATTCTGAGGGCTGGTTTCACAAAGCCAGCACCCAAATCCCTCAGAACTCCGAGATCTGACCCAGAAATGGGAACTCTCCCCTGTGGACCCCCAAGCCCTCCACCCAGAGTGACGTCTGTGTTTGCTGAGCAGTCAAAGCAGACTGCAAAGCCATTTCAAAAACACACATGACAGAGAAGATCTGGTTGGGGTCTCTGTGAGTTTCACAGTTGGCACTCCTTTTCTGCATCTATTCTGTCTCCACAACCAGAAGAAACGGGAGGTTTGGCCTGAGGAAGCTTGGACAGCTCAAACATTGTCCTTCCAGAGGGAAGAGGGTCCCCAACAGAAGGTGAAGGTTTGATTTATGGTGGACATGGGAGGCAGGAGGCTTTTCCACGTCACAAATGGATCAAATGGAAGCAAAACAGAGTCAGGCTCAAAGTAAGAAGGTGACAAATGGTTGGCCAAGTCACCATGAGCTGTGATGGGTTCTCCAGTGCTGAAGATGCTCCAAAGCACGCAGGGATGGATTGAAATGTGCCCTCAGCCACCAGGGACACAGAGGGGCAGGCGTCTTTTACCTCCAGGCTTTTTGAGGTCAGTGAGCAGGTTTCCAAAGACAAAGTGATGTTGAGGGTATCTCCAAGCTTCTCTTCATCCTGCAAACTCCATGTCAAAACAGTATTTTCCCCCAAACCCTCCTCAAACATTTGTTAAACACCAAATTTTGCTTTAGTCTGCTCCACGGGGGATTCCTTCTGGCTGTGCTTCATGCCAGCGCTGGGGCTGAAACCTCGGGAGTGGTTTCTGCTCTTGACTTCCCACATCCCTTCTAAACTCATTCGGAAAACATCTTCCCTTGCCCAACGTCTCCACCAATTCCCCTGCCCCTTTGTTTTTATTTAGCTCTGTAATTACATTATCTGACCGTACAGTGATTTGGAATGAAATCTGCATAAAAGATATTAAGAAAAATAAATTTGTGTTTTGCAATATCTTCGAAGTTATCTTTAGGCTGGGCAACAAGAGCAAAATCAGCATTTGGCTTTCTACAAATCCTTGGGTTTTGTGGAGCTCTTGGGAAAGACGGTTTCATGGGCTGGGGCAGGAAAATTCACAAATTCAGATTATTTTATTAATACTATTAATAACTATTTTTGGCACTGCTTCACAAGGAAGAAAACACCAGGTATGTATGAGATGTAATTATGTTTATAGTTAATGCTGTGCGCTTTCCAGGGGAAGAAAAGCACTGATTTTTTTGCCTTTCTTTTTGGAGGAAATTAACACAGTTTGCTGATGAAATTGAGTAAGTTTGCTGAGTGGCAACGAGCGTTGTGAGCACGTGGTGAGGAACAGCTCTTTGCGGAGGGACAGGGTGTCGGGACGAGTTTTGTGTGAGGGTAGAGAAAGGCTTTCCCCTGTTTTGTGTTGTGGCAAAACAACTCTCAAACATGGGGGGGCCAAGAGCTGGGAGCTTCAAGGCTAAAAAGGCAGGGGGTGATTTCACCCTAGGTGTGCTGTGGGGAGAAGAAAGAGTTGGAGGACAGGAGGCAGGGGTGATGCTGCCCAAGCCATTCGGACAATCGTGGATCACAGACTTTCCTGAGCTGGAAGGGACCCACCAGGATCCCCCAGCCCAGCCCCTATCCCTGCCCAGGCACCCCAGCAACCCCAGCCTGGGCATCCCTGGCAGCGCTGCCCAAAGGCTCCTGGAGCTCTGGCAGCCTCGGGGCCGTGCCCATTCCCTGGGCAGCCTGGGCAGTGCCAGCACCCTCTGGGGGAAGAGCCTTGCCCTGAGCTCCAGCCTGACCCTCCCTGACACAGCTCCAGCGGTTCCCCCGTGTCCCTCCTGGCGGGCCATCTGTCCCCTCTCACCCCGCGTCCCCTTGGATGCCGCCTCGTCCCTAGACCCGTCCCCACGTGCCCAGTGAGGTGTGTGAGGGGTACGAGGCCTGGGGAGGCCGTGCGGGACCCGGGCTGTGTCCGCAGCTCCCACCCGCGGGGCTCTCGCCCCCTGCCCGGCCCGGGGGCGTCTCCCCGCGCTGGGCCGGGGTCCGCGGGGCCCGGGACGGGCCGGGGTCCGCAGCGCGCACCCCGCCGCGCACCCACCCACCGCGGGACACCTCCCGGGGGGCGCCGCGCCGCGGAGCGGCCCCACGGCGCCGAGCGGCCCCGCGCCCGCCGGGCGGCGGCCGGGCCGGGCTGCGCGGTGCCCGGCGCGGGGGCGGAGGGCACCGCGGGGCCGGCCGGGCGGGCGGCGGGGCTCCCGCGCCGGGCCAGACTCAGCCCCTTTCTCCCGGCGCCGCCGGCTGCGAGCGCGCTGCGGCTGGAGCTGCCCCCCCAGAGCGGCTCGTGATGGCGGCGGCGCGGGCTCGGCAGCGGGAGGCGCCCGCCCAGCCCTCAGCGCCGCGCCGCTAGCGGCAGCGCCCGTGCCCGCGGCGGCCGCCCCGGCCCATGCCCCGGGGGGAAGGGGGGCTGCAGCAGCCCGGCGAGCCGCCCACCCGCGCAGCGGGGGCATCGCCCCCACTCGCCGCTCCTGGGAGGGCGGAAAGGAGGCAGCGGCGGCGGCGGCGGCTTTGTGCGCGGCGGGCGGATCGCAGGCCGCGGCGGCGCGGGGCTCGCCTGCTCCCGCCCCAGCCCCATGAACCAGCCGGACGGCTCCGCTCCGGCGGCGGCAGCGCAGGTACGCGGCGGCCGGGCGGCGTGTCCCCGGGGGGAGGCGGAGGGAGCGGGGAGGAAGGGAACGGAACGGAAGGGAAGGGAAGGAGGGAGGGCGGCAGCCGCAGCCGCCCCGTCGCGGAGCCCCGGCGGCGCTTTGGCGCAGTGCGCGGGGGCAGCGCCGGCAGCGGCTCCTCGGACCCCGCGGTGCCGGAGCCGCGGCCGCTCGGACCGGGCGGAAAACAAAGCGGAGCTCAGCAGCCATGTCGGGGACGAGCCGCCCCTCGGCCCGGCCCGGCCCCGCACCCCGGCCCGGCCCGGCCCCGCCGCGCTCCGCGCCCCGCGCCCCTTCCCGGCCCTTTTTCTTTTTCTTTTCCTTCTTTCTTTTCTTTTCTTTTTTTATTTTTTTAAATTTTTTTTCCCCTTCTTTCTCTTAATCTTTCCTCCGGAACGTTTTGGTTTTTTTTCCCCCCCATTTTTTTTTCCATTAAAACGACGCCACCTAGAGGAGACTATTTCGTAAATAAAAAAAAAAAAAATTAAAATTGAAAAAAAAAAAAAAAAAGGAAATATTCTGCTATTTCTAAATTTTTTCCCAGAAAGTTGGGGCTGGATCCCCCATGTTGGGGTTCCTCCGGCAGCTTCCGCAGCGCCCCGCAAATTTCGTGTTTGTCCCTTTGGAGCCAAAGCCCAGCTCATGGAAATGAAAATTAAACAGGAATTTGAATGAATTCAGGTTTTTCTCCCTCCACCCCCATTTTCTGGAGAAAAACGGAGCCTGGGAGCAGCAGAGTGCTGGGAAAGGAAAGTGAGTCAAGTTTTTGGTGGGCCCCCCCGGGTGAGCTGCAGGGAGGGATTAGTTTGGGAAAGTGGGAGAATTGCTGTTCCGGAGCAATTAGGAATTGGGCTTCATTGTAATTTTGAACTTGTGCAGCAAGCTCTGCCAAAACTCAGGGTTCATTTTTTTTTTTTCCTTTTTGCTGCAGTGCTTAAAGTTATTTTGTTTGAAATGAGGAGTTTTGCAGGAAAATGAAAAACCCAGAAAATTTGCTGTGGACACACCCAAATTTTTTTTTTTTTTTTTTGTGATTTTGGATTTCATGCAAAACTGCTGTTAAACAATGAGGTTCTAAACACAGTCCAAGAAAACACGAGGACAAGCAAAATTAAGAGTCAAATGTCAATTTTATTTTAGAAATTTCTTGGCTTTTTGGATGGTTTCTCCTGGCATAATTAAAACAGTTTCCAGCATTTAATTTCCTACTTCTTTTGTAGAGAAGAAAATTTCCATGCTATGGTTTTTAGGTTTTTTTTCCCCCTTCTTTTTTTAAACACACTGTAATAACTCCATGTCCTATGGCTCACATAAATCTAATATTTACACAGGTTTACTATAAGGTCCGCCATGATATTATGAATATGCATAATTAACAATATTGTGAAAAAATAATTGCAGATTTTGTGATTTTCATTTTTTTTCAAATTGAAGTGCCTTTAAAGGGCTCAGCCATTATATTTTTCACAATTTCAAAATCCTTTTTCTCCTTGACTGTTGAAGCCTTGCTGGAGTTTGAATTGAAATTTTTTTTTTTTTTTGCATTATTATTTTTGGTGGGGTTTTTCTTAATTGTTTTGTTTGTTTGTTTGTTTTAAATGCTGTCCTATCCCTATTATTTTGCTGTTACAGAGTGCCTGTGAGTTCTGGACTGTGCACACACTGGTTTATTATTGTAGGGTTGCCCTTGAATACTGGGGTCTTGGTATTGATCTTTTTAAAAATAAATAACAAAAGAGCACTGAAACATGCATTGTTTCAAGAAAAAAGCAATCTAGGAGAGCTACATGGCCTTTCCACCCAAAAGTGGGGGAGGGAGAGGAAAGGAAAGATTAGGTCAACATTGAGTTTTACCAACCTTGACACAGTATCCTCTCTAAAATGGGGACAAAATAGCAAGATGGCTGGCTCCACAGCTGCAGCAGTTTGGATTTTTTTTTTTTTTTTCCTTTTTGAAAAAAAGCATTTTTAAATTTTCAACTCCAAAGGGAGTTCCTGGAGCTGCCGGGCACCCACCAGCAAAGGCTGAAATCTGGGTGCTGCACAAAATAAAATTAAATTTCAAACCAGAATGAATTTTTAATTTTAAATCTCAAATCCCTGAAAAGTTTTTTTTTTTTTTTAATTTTGATTTTTTTGTTTGGTTTTGATTTTCTGTTCCCTGTAATTTGATATTTGATGGAAATCAGAAAGGAATGGCCGGTGAATTCAGGATTTGGGGGCTGTTTTCACTTTTCTCCCCTTTATTTGTTTCATGTTTTGAGTTTTTCGGGGTGGGGGGAATGGAAAAAAAATTTGCAAAGCAGGATAACTCTTGGGTGGAGGAAGAAATACTCTGAAATGTCAACTCCATATTTTTATTTTTGCATTTATTTGCCTCCAGCCCCCCCCCCCCAAGGGGACCCACCCTCTTCCTGAATCCCTTTTTTAGCAAATAATGGAAATGCAATGGAGCGGGAGGCCGGTGCCAGCCCGGCAGTGGTGCACGCAGAGCCGGGTGGCACATCTGGGTAAAAATTGCACACAATGCTCCAAATTGGATTAAACAATCCTGCAGAATATTTTATTCGTGCTTTCATCCAGGAAGCTGGAACCTGGTGGCTTTTCCATATTCTTACCCTCCAAGAATTCCCTTCCTTGAGCTGCACCCCGGAACTTTTACTACAATATCATTTTGCGCCCCAAGAAACTGTTCAGCTGTAATTTATTTTTTTTTTAAATTTTAAGATTTCATACTTTTTTTTTTTTCTCGTGTGAATCAGACCTTTTGATGCTGCTTTTCCTTTGCCCTGCCACGCTCCCGGAGACGTGGGGAGCATCCCCATGGATTTGGATTTGGGATTTGGGATTTGGGATTTGTGGGGGGGGATGCGCTGATGGGTGCTGCGTTTTAATTAGAATTAATGACCAAGCCTCAGTTCTGGGGTGGCAGCGATGCCTTTGAGTTTCTCGCGCAGCAGAGGGGCTGCAGCAGGGCAGGCCCGGCCTGGGGGTGCTGAGGGAGCTGCAACCCTTCCCACCCTTAACTCCCTGGGGAGCTGCGGCTTTCCAGCACCAGCTCCTGCTGCTGGCTTGTGCTTGTAGTGGGCCTGGATCTCACCTTTCTGCCTGTCCTTCCAGCACAAACCTGCTCCTGCCTGGAAAAGGTTTCATAATTTTTCATTGCAGTCTGCCTTCAGGGGGATTTTTTTCCCCCCCTTTTTTTTTTTTTTTGTCTTCTGGAAAGTTGATCAATATTTTATCCTTTTCAAAATTGCTGTTGGCAGCCTGGAAGGGGAAGGGGAGGGAGGGAGCTCAGCTGAGTGATACCAACAGATTTCTTGTGACATAACTGAAATGTATTTTTTAAAAAAGAAAAATTTCCAGGACCTCATTTTCAGTGACATATTTTCATCCCAGAATGAAAACAGACATAATATTATTAAAGTAGTAGATAATATTTATACAAATGCCATATAAAACCTTGGGAGGTTATTGCATGACTCCAGGATAATTTAAATATATATCACTGCCATAATGCAACGCTGGGAATAGTTCAGTTCACGGGTGCAGTCACGTGGCCCCGGTGATGCACAGTCAAGTTTGCAATTATGCAAGTGCAGGAGTGAAATTAGGGTGGAATTAGCGTTCTAAAAATTAGATTAATTTAATTTAAATTTTATTTTTGCAGGGGAGAGGGTTGAAACTTGTCATGCTGATACAGAGTCAGGATTTGTGCCCGCTGGGCCAGGGCAGCTCAGGCTGGAGCTCAGGGCAAGGCTCTTCCCCCAGAGGGTGCTGGCACTGCCCAGGCTGCCCAGGGAATGGGCACGGCCCCGAGGCTGCCAGGGATGCCCAGGCTGGGGTTAGTGGAGGGGCTGGGCAGGGACAGGGGTGGCACTGGGGGATCCTGGTGAGTCCCTTCCATCTCAGGATATTCTGTGGGTCAATGATTCTTTGGATGCTGTGCCCGTTCAAGGATGTTGACCTTCCCACCGTGGCATGGCAGGACTCGGTACAAGGTCCTGGATGTGGTGCCCCTGGCACAGCCCCCCTGGCACAGCCCCCGTGCAGGTCCTGCAGGCCCACGCTGGCTCTGGGTGCGTGGCACTGTTGGGTCCCTGGCACTGCCCATAGAGCCCCCGGTGGCCTCAACTTGAGCATCCTCAGCTCGAGCCCAGCTCAGATTTCGGGAGTGGCGCAGGGGAGTGTGCCAGCCTGCCCAGGGTGCTGTGGGGTGGGCTTTGCAGAAGTGCCGCACATCCCAAGGGTTTGCTGCATCCCCCGTTCCCTATGGGTGCTACCCTGGGCTCTGTGGTTGCTCCAGTCCATGCTTGGGTCCCTGCAGGATTGGTTTTTGGGTTGGGTTTTGTGTGCTGGGAGCTGTAAAACAGACAAGGGTTGTCCTGCAGATGTGGGGAGCCACCCCAAAATGTGAATTTTGTCAGAGGTTTTCCAGATCAGGCACTGTTTGTGCATCATGTACCAAGTGGCATGAGGGGAAGAGGTGCCTGGGCAGGGGCTGCCAGTGCTGCTGGAGGCCGTGCATGTTCTTGGTAAGGGATGTGGGCAAATGGCCCCAGGAGATATTTATTTCTTGCAATTTCCACATTTCTGTGCATCCAGCATTGTGCATATTTGAATTTCACATTTACGGATTCCATTTGGCCATACCGTGTTTTCTGGGGAAGAAGTTTCTAATTTTTAAAGGTCTTTTATGGATTAATTGCTAGTCATCTGCCTCCTTTTGCTTTTGTTTGGTTCCTTGAATGTCTCTTGATTATTTTGTACTATGTGATGCCAATTTAGTGGTTAACTAGTATGCAAACTACATCTGGACATGTTGACTTTGCATTAACAATCATTGATTTGTCTGGAGCAAGGGAATAGAAATGAATGCTGCTGTTTACCATGGATAGTATATGAAAAATAACCATTTGCAATGTGCCTTTCATCAGGGGCTCTGGTGCAGCTTGTCACAGCGGCTCTGCCTCGTCACGTGAGAGCTGAATTTTGGAACCATGGCACCAGGAAAAGGGCCTGGGGAAGGTGCCCTGTGTAGGAGCAGCTCCTGGTGGCTTTGGTTAGCTCTGGTGACAGCGGGGTAAAGTTGTAACAGAGAGGGAGTGGAAAAACATGAGTCTACGTAGTACACAATATGTAACATATAATATACACCACATGTATAGAGCTTCTAGCATGGGAACATAACCAAGAGGATGCAGAATTTAATAATCAAAAATAATAAGCGGAAGGTTGAGTTGATGGTGGCTTCAGCAACAGCTGTTTCTCCCCAGGCCCCATGGTTGCAGCTGTGTGGAGGGCTCTGGATGGAGCAGGGTTGGGTGCCTGCTGTCCCTGCTGGCCGTGGGGAAGCTGGGATGTGGCTGTGGCTGTTCAGGTGGCCCTGGGATGTGGCAGGCGTTGCTGCACACGTGTGTCTCCCCTGAAAGAGGGGAAAGGCTGGGCACATTCTCTCTCTGCACAGGAGGTCTCTCCCCAAGATGTGCTGAAGACATCAAAGCTGCCTTGCCCTCGCTCCTTGGTGTTCCAAGGTGCAGTCACAGCGTCCCTTGGTTGAGCTTTGATGGTCAGACCTCGAGTCCATTGGATCCACTCATCCCTGGACCTTCTCTGTCCCCTGCTGCTAGTGGGGCAGGATGCTCCGTGTCAGTGCTGGTCACCCCTTGGGCTGCGCTCTGCAGTGAGTTTCTGTCCACACTGAAACTGCTTTGCTCACGGTGGAACATGCATGTCAGAGCTCAAATGATGGGCACAGGTCATCTCCTGAAATGTGGGGTTTGTACTCCAGCACTGCTGAGAGTGTAAATGCACAGGGAGGTGCAGGGCAAGCTGCATGGTGGCTCAGTTACTTGGGTTTCACTTGTTGGATTCTCCCAAAGCAAGCAGTGGCAGAAAAAAGAGATTAAATCAAGAAAATTCTCCCCTGTGCTCACTGAAATGCAGAGAAGCTTTGTGTTCTGAGCGGCGCATTTGGGCAAGGAGGCAGCACGGAGGGCACGAGCAGCATGGCAGTGACACAGGTAGATTAGAATCCATCCCCTTAATTAAACCCCCTCTGTACCCGTGGAGAAGAGTTCTTGTGCTGTGTGTTTTCCAGATTTTTGGCACTTGAGTGGCAGTTAGCTCTGGTTCACCGACTGGGCTGCGAGGGCTTGTGCCAGCACGCAGGGAGCTCTTGCTCCACCTGGGATCCTGCCTGGGGCAGCCTGGGGGGCACAGGGCATCTTCTGCTGCCCTTGATGGGGTCAGACCGGCTGGACCCCCTGCCTGTGCCTCCCTGGTGTGGCTGTGCCAGCGCAGAGTCCCACCCTGGCAGGTGATGGGACTTGTGGTTGGTGGAGCTGTGCTCCCTCTGGAGAAGCTGGACGCCATGTGGCTCTTCTGGGGTGAAACTGCAGAGCCCTGGGTCAGCCTGGCATGGGCTGTCCCCATGGGAAGGGCCAAGGGTGGCCAAGCCTTGTGCTTTTTGGTGCTGGGAGCAGTGTCACCACACCAGCTCCTCTGCTAGAACAGCTTTCTTTGGGAGTCCCTCCCTTTATTTCCCTCACCTGTATTTCCAAGGCACTCCAGTGTGTGCTTAGAAAGGTTTCTCTGCTGTACTGTACCTGCAAAGATTTAATTATATAGGCAAGGCTTTCCTTGCTTGTGATTCCCAACACTCCTGCTTGTTTCATGTCTATATTTGGCTGGTGAAATGTGGAAAATAAGGCTGGAAGTGGAGAAGTAGAGACTGGAGAATTTGCCTGCACTGATAAGGGGCTGACAAAGGAAACATGAATGTCAGAGTGTGGAGCCTGGAGGAGCTGCTGGAGCCTGGAGGAGCTGCCATAGGTATTTGAGGGATCAATACCTGTGCTGTGTTGGTGCATGTGGATGTGCCTGGGACACTCCTGGGTGCAGTGGGGTTCTTGGGTGGGTCTGGGATGCTGTGAGGGATGCTGGGTCCATGCTGTGCCTGGGCCAGGAACACAGGAGCTCTGTGGTGTTTTCTGCCCTGGTTTAGAAATCAGGGATGTTATCACACAAGGTTTGACATCTCAGCAACTGGAATTAGCGTTCTAAAAAATTAGATTAATTTAATTTTAATTTTATTTTTGCAGGGGAGAGGGTTGAAACTTGTCATGCTGATACAGAGTCAGGATTTGTGCCCGCTGGGCCAGGGCAGCTCAGGCTGGAGCTCAGGGCAAGGCTCTTCCCCCAGAGGGTGCTGGCACTGCCCAGGCTGCCCAGGGAATGGGCACGGCCCCGAGGCTGCCAGGGATGCCCAGGCTGGGGTTGCTGGGCAGGGACAGGGGTGGCACTGGGGGATCCCTGTGGGTCCCTTCCAGCTCAGGATATTCTGTGGGTCAATGATTCTTTGGATGCTGTGCCCGTTCAAGGATGTTGACCTTCCCACCGTGGCATGGCAGGACTCGGTACAAGGTCCTGGGTGTTGCTCCTGGATGTGGTGCCCCTGGCACAGCCCCCCTGGCACAGCCCCCCTGGCACAGCCCCCGTGCAGGTCCTGCAGGCCCACGCTGGCTCTGGGTGCGTGGCACTGTTGGGTCCCTGGCACTCACTGCCCATAGAGCCCCCGGTGGCCTCAACTTGAGCATCCTCAGCTCGAGCCCAGCTCAGATTTCGGGAGTGGCGCAGGGGAGTGTGCCAGCCTGCCCAGGGTGCTGTGGGGTGGGCTTTGCAGAAGTGCCGCACATCCCAAGGGTTTGCTGCATCCCTGTTCCCTATGGGTGCTACCCTGGGCTCTGTGGTTGCTCCAGTCCATGCTTGGGTCCCTGCAGGATTGGTTTTTGGGTTGGGTTTTGTGTGCTGGGAGCTGTAAAACAGACAAGGGTTGTCCTGCAGATGTGGGGAGCCACCCCAAAATGTGAATTTTGTCAGAGGTTTTCCAGATCAGGCACTGTTTGTGCATCATGTACCAAGTGGCATGAGGGGAAGAGGTGCCTGGGCAGGGGCTGCCAGTGCTGCTGGAGGCCGTGCATGTTCTTGGTAAGGGATGTGGGCAAATGGCCCCAGGAGATATTTATTTCTTGCAATTTCCACATTTCTGTGCATCCAGCATTGTGCATATTTGGAATTTCACATTTACGGATTCCATTTGGCCATACCGTGTTTTCTGGGGAAGAAGTTTCTAATTTTTAAAGGTCTTTTATGGATTAATTGCTAGTCATCTGCCTCCTTTTTGCTTTTGTTTGGTTCCTTGAATGTCTCTTGATTATTTTGTACTATGTGATGCCAATTTAGTGGTTAACTAGTATGCAAACTACATCTGGACATGTTGACTTTGCATTAACAATCATTGATTTGTCTGGAGCAAGGGAATAGAAATGAATGCTGCTGTTTACCATGGATAGTATATGAAAAATAACCATTTGCAATGTGCCTTTCATCAGGGGCTCTGGTGCAGCTTGTCACAGCGGCTCTGCCTCGTCACGTGAGAGCTGAATTTTGGAACCATGGCACCAGGAAAAGGGCCTGGGGAAGGTGCCCTGTGTAGGAGCAGCTCCTGGTGGCTTTGGTTAGCTCTGGTGACAGGGGTAAAGTTGTAACAGAGAGGGAGTGGAAAAACATGAGTCTCGTAGTACACAATATGTAACATATAATATACACCACATGTATAGAGCTTCTAGCATGGGAACATAACCAAGAGGATGCAGAATTTAATAATCAAAAATAATAAGCGGAAGGTTGAGTTGATGGTGGCTTCAGCAACAGCTGTTTCTCCCCAGGCCCCATGGTTGCAGCTGTGTGGAGGGCTCTGGATGGAGCAGGGTTGGGTGCCTGCTGTCCCTGCTGGCCGTGGGGAAGCTGGGATGTGGCTGTGGCTGTTCAGGTGGCCCTGGGATGTGGCAGGCGTTGCTGCACACGTGTGTCTCCCCTGAAAGAGGGAAAGGCTGGGCACATTTCTCTCTGCACAGGAGGTCTCTCCCAAGATGTGCTGAAGACATCAAAGCTGCCTTGCCCTCGCTCCTTGGTGTTCCAAGGTGCAGTCACAGCGCCCCTTGGTTGAGCTTTGATGGTCAGACCTCGAGTCCATTGGATCCACTCATCCCTGGACCTTCTCTGTCCCCTGCTGCTAGTGGGGCAGGATGCTCCCGTGTCAGTGCTGGTCACCCCTTGGGCTGCGCTCTGCAGTGAGTTTCTGTCCACACTGAAACTGCTTTGCTCACGGTGGAACATGCATGTCAGAGCTCAAATGATGGGCACAGGTCATCTCCTGAAATGTGGGGTTTGTACTCCAGCGCTGCTGAGAGTGTAAATGCACAGGGAGGTGCAGGGCAAGCTGCATGGTGGCTCAGTTACTTGGGTTTCACTTGTTGGATTCTCCCAAAGCAAGCAGTGGCAGAAAAAAGAGATTAAATCAAGAAAATTCTCCCCTGTGCTCATTGAAATGCAGAGAAGCTTTGTGTTCTGAGCGGCGCATTTGGGCAAAGAGGCAGCACGGAGGGCACGAGCAGCATGGCAGTGACACAGGTAGATTAGAATCCATCCCCTTAATTAAACCCCCTCTGTACCCGTGGAGGAGAGTTCTTGTGCTGTGTGTTTTCCAGGTTTTTGGCACTTGAGTGGCAGTTAGCTCTGGTTCACTGACCGGGCTGCGAGGGCTTGTGCCAGCACGCAGGGAGCTCTTGCTCCACCTGGGATCCTGCCTGGGGGGCACAGGGCATCTTCTGCTGCCCTTGATGGGGTCAGACCAGCTGGACCCCCTGCCTGTGCCTCCCTGGTGTGGCTGTGCCAGCGCAGAGTCCCACCCTGGCAGGTGATGGGACTTGTGGTTGGTGGAGCTGTGCTCCCTCTGGAGAAGCTGGACGCCACGTGGCTCTTCTGGGGTGGAACTGCAGAGCCCTGGGCCAGCCTGGCATGGGCTGTCCCCGTGGGAAGGGCCAAGGGTGGCCAAGCCTTGTGCTTTTTGGTGCTGGGAGCAGTCACCACACCAGCTCCTCTGCTAGAACAGCTTTCTTTGGGAGTCCCTCCCTTTATTTCCCTCACCTGTATTTCCAAGGCACTCCAGTGTGTGCTTAGAAAGGTTTCTCTGCTGTACTGTACCTGCAAAGATTTAATTATATAGGCAAGGCTTTCCTTGCTTGTGATTCCCAACACTCCTGCTTGTTTCATGTCTATATTTGGCTGGTGAAATGTGGAAAATAAGGCTGGAAGTGGAGAAGTAGAGACTGGAGAATTTGCCTGCACTGATAAGGGGCTGACAAAGGGAAACATGAATGTCAGAGTGTGGAGCCTGGAGGAGCTGCTGGAGCCTGGAGGAGCTGCCATAGGTATTTGAGGGATCAATACCTGTGCTGTGTTGGTGCATGTGGATGTGCCTGGGACACTCCTGGGTGCAGTGAGGTTCTTGGGTGGGTCTGGGATGCTGTGAGGGATGCTGGGTCCATGCTGTGCCTGGGCCAGGAACACAGGAGCTCTGTGGTGTTTTCTGCCCTGGTTTAGAAATCAGGGATGTTATCACACAAGGTTTGACATCTCAGCAACTGACAGAAGTGAGAGCAGCCAGGTATGTCAGACCTTCCCACTGGCAGTGAGCTGAGCCAGGCTGGATGGCCAAATGTGCTCACATGCCAGTGCTGGTGTCCCGATGGCACCACTGTGTCTCCAGGCTCTTCAGGATTTAATATTTGTTGTGATTTCATTTTGCTAGATACACACAGGCAGCAGTAATCTTATGGAAGTTCATTTTTTGCTCTGCGTGGGTGTAGGTATCCTCTCCTGCCTGAAAATAGCAGCAGAAGTCAGTTTTCAGGAGTTGGGTGTGCTTGCGTTGAAGGGCCGTCATTTACTCCTTCCAGTATGTTGAGAACAATTTTAGTGCAAGTATTTAATTGCTTTAGACCTATTTTTAGAAATATTAAACCTCAGTTTTCAGAGCTGCAACCAAAGCCAGCAGCTCTGCCGGTGTGGGAGAGCCAGGAGGGGAACCTGGAGGAAAACCTGGAGCGACGTGGGCTGGGAGCAGGGCTGGGAGCAGGGCAGGGCAGGGGTGCTGCAGAGCCTCTGGGGTGCACCCTGGAAATCGAGTTGTCTGTATTTTGGTGAGATTTTTTTTTTTTTACTACTATTCTATTTACTTGGTTACACGAGGAGAGGATGAATGAATGAATGAATGAAACCGGTTTCCAGCAGATTTGTACAAGTTCTTGAGTTAAGTCTGCAGGCTGGTGGATGGAGCTGGGAGCATCCAGAGAACAGTGTGCAGGCAGCCCCAGTAGGGCTCTGGCTGGAAACCCAGGAATAGCTCCTGCTTTTCTGGGTGTAAATCTGTCACTTGAGGTCTGATGTGCCTTACTCTGTGGGCTGCAAATCCTGAGCTTTCACTGGTGTTTGTGAGATATTTGTGATTTTGAGGGTGGGAAGAGAGTTGTAAGAAGGCAGGATAATTATTGGCTGGGAATAAAACACCTTTTTGAATTTGTGCATGCATTTTGGAAACCTCTGTAGGGAGGGATGGCTGGATTTGGATCAGGCTGGTGGAAGGGGGTTCTGAAAATCCCCTTGGGAACCACTGGGATTTCTCTTTGCAGTCAGGGGATGCTGTTGAAGATGCTGAGGGGAAATGACACCAAGGGGACAGGCTGGGACCTGGCCTTTGGTGGCCCTGGGGTTGGACTGGCAGGGCTGGAGTTGGACTTCACCAGGGAAGGGATTAATGAATGACCACCAGGAAGGCTGCCCTGGGGTGTGTTTTGACTTGGCTTCAGGGCATCTCTCTGTTTATGGTTAGTACTGCTGGGGTTACTGCACATTAACTCCAAGGGAGGCATACTTTTACTTTCTTATGTGCCTTTATTTTAGAGGCCTTTAAATTTGACTGGTTGGTGATAACAGCAGTTGGAATTGGCATTTCTGCTCCATGGGGTTTGTTAGGACGTGCCAGAGACTCAGCCGGGCAGGGGACCCGCTGTGCCTGGCGCTGGGGAGGGCACTGGGTGAGAAATAAAAAATGTAAATGTGCCCAGAGAGCCACAGTGCATCCCCAGGGGCCTGGGAGCCCTGCTGTGGGCTGCTCCTGGGGCTGCTGGCAGATGCCAGGGGCATGGGAGAGCCCCTGGAACATTTATTGGAGAACAGCACCCCCGAGGGTGCTGGCACTGCCCAGGGAATGGGCACGGCCCCGAGGCTGCCAGAGCTCCGGGAGCCTTTGGGCAGCACTGCCAGGGATGCCCAGGGTGGGGCTGGGCAGGGACAGGGGCTGCCCTGGGGGATCCCTTCAGTCCCTCCAGCTCAGGACAGTCTGTGATGCTCTGATTCCCTCAGTTCATGCAGCACCAGCTGAGTTTCCCATCCCTTTTCAGCAAGGGCAGATCCTGTCCCCCACAGGCAGTGATTTAATCCCAGGCTGTGCTCCTGTTCCTCCCTGCCAGAACTGGGGCACCAGGGTGGGGTTGCTGGGGGCTGCCCTGGGGGATCCCTGTGGATTTCTTCCTTCTGTGGATATTTTCTGTGATCCGCATGGAGGGAATAGCAGTGCCCTTTGTAAATGAGAAAAAAAACTCAAAATTCAGTGAGGTCCCTTTTGCTGAAATCTTGCATGTATTTAAATTTTTGGTGGGTTTTTGGTTTTGTTTGTCTGTTTTGTTGTTGTTGTTGTTTTTTTTTTTTTTTTTTCCTATGTAATCTGATTTGGTTTAGTTGCCAGAAAGTAGATTTGCTGAGAGTGCTGCATTTGCTTTTGGTTCCTGATAAGGTGGAGGAGATAAGTCCCACGTTGTGGCTGTTTGTTTGTGTGAGTGGGAAATGTTTGTGCTTCCCTCCTTTGACAGGGAGCTCCTGGCCGTCCTCCTGCAGCATAAACACTGCTTGTGATTGGAGCTCGTTATGTGAGATTTAAAATGTATAAAATGAAATGTTCCTGTCTGCTTTAAGCAGACATATGTCTACGGTTTGCAAATTAACCTAATTAAATATATATGTAGAAATTTATGATATTCAGCTCCTAGCACAAGGTATGCAATTAGCATCTTTGCCAGCAAGGAATTTTCCATTTCTGTCTTGACTTTTCCTCATAGGAGATGTGGTTTGGGGTTTTTTTAATTTTTTTTTTTTTTTTTTTAATCTTCAATCTCTAATTTTTGTTCTGCTTTGGAATTCACTTAGGGACGAGTCCTGTGGGGATTTAGGCTTGTGGTTAAATTTCCCTACAAGCAGCTCTGACTGAAGTCAGTGAAACATTCCCTAATTCCTGGGCTCCAGCCTGTCCCTTTGCCTCTGCAGGACAGGAGGAGTTTGTTTTGTTAGGAGAATATCATGAGCAAAATAGCATTCTGGAGGGAAAATTTACATTTTTCAAGGCTCTTCCTTCCTCCCACCCAAAAATAAAAAAAAAAAATTATCTGTCTCCTCTTGATTTATGGAATTTCAAGTGTTTGGCCGATGTTGTTTCCAAAACACCCCATCCCTCTACCTGAGCCGTCTCTATGGCAGGAGGCTACACAAGGAGTACAAATCCATTATTACAACCTCTCATTAAGCAATATTCTGGCACCAGCAATACTACTTTTAGTTCCATTTCTGCCAAAGTGTTGGGTTGGTTTTTTTTAATATTTAAAGTTTGATCACGTTAGAGTAGTTTCCTATATAAATAATAATTTGGTCTATTTTGCATATCAATAGTTGACTCCATTTTCTTCACAAAAAGCCTTTTTTCCCCATAAACATCCCCACTGTTCCAGCCCAGAAGGTACTCTTTATTAGCCAAACCAACCAAGTCATGACGTTCCCAGCTCAGCTATTTTAATGATCCCACAAACCCAGAAAAGCAGTAGGAAATTTTTCAGAAGCAAACTGCAGAAACTTTTTTCTTTTTGGGACATCATAAGTTTTCAACTTTTTGTCCAATTATTTTTGTTACATTTTTCCAAGCTTCAGGCTGTAAACTCGAAGCATTTAGAACTGTTCTTTCTTCCTGGAGATTATTTAGGGGTGTCAGAGGTGGCCCAGTGCTGGATGGAAGAGCTGAGGGCTCAGCAAACATGCTGCCTTCATTCCTAATTTCTGTGCAAGATCTCTTGATAATTCTGGGCAAGATCCATTGGTAATTCTGCATGGGCAAGGTGAGATGTTACATCACAACCATTTCCCCCCTTGGACACCTCTACAGGTCTCTCCTCCTGTATTTTCCTTTGACTTTGCTGCACTGCTGTGTTTCCCATCGCTCTGTTTCAAGGCAGAGGGGGTTTTGCCTCAGCTCTGTCCCTTTGCAGGAGCTCTCTGCTCTCCCAGGTTGAGCTCCTTGGTGTCTCCTGCCCTCCCTGGGTGTTTCTGTGCCCTCTCCATCACAGGGATGCCTTTCCAAAGGCCACCAGCAGCTCTGATTCCCAGCTCTCCATCACCAGGTGTTGTGGGCTGACCAACCCCATAAATTAGAAAAGGCTGATGCAGGCTGGTTTTGGGGCTTCCTTGTGAGCCTGCAGCCTTGCCAGCTGTCCCGTGCTCGGGTCCTTATAGCTCCAGCTATGGGATACACGATTTACTGTCAGAGCTGTGTTTGCCACTGCTTCAGGTGAGCTTCCTGCTCACCTCAGTGCTGTGCCCACTTTGGAGGCTCCTCGGATCTTGTCCCAGGATGTGCTGCAGCCCCTTGGGATGTGGATTTTCCATGGCCTGGCATTACCCACCACCAAGGCAATCATTTGGATAATTGCAGCATCTGCAATTTATTTAGGCAAATAGGGGACTGAAAAATATTTGCTTTCGCTTGCTTGTGGGATTTATTTTTAGGGTTTAGCTTAGTGCTTTGGGAAGCAAAGCTGAGCCATCCTGGTGTCCCTTTTCCCTGAGGTGCCCTTTGGGGCTGTTCTGACCACCCTGTCCATGGCACAGGAGTTTGCTTGGCTGGATCACCCTCCTTGCCCTTGCCCTTGTCTGCTCCCTGGTTTTGTTTTGCAGTCTCTGTGCAGGTGGGTCACCAGGGCTGTGGGTGAGGCTTTATGCACGGGCACATTTCTGTCCCCAGGCCCATAATGAGTTGCTGGTTCCATCAGAGGCTCCCAGCTGCTGCAGAGGAGCCCCTGAGCCTCCTGCCTTGCCCTGGTGAGTGCTGGTGGCTCATTTGGGCACCTCTGTGTGCTCCAGGGCTGCTTTCCCTGCTCAGTTCCCTCCCCAGCTCCGAGCACAGATGGCTGTGGGACCCCACTGTGATAATGAACTGTTCCTGCCCTTTATTTTCCCTCTCTTAATCAGTGGTTAATCAATGAGGTGACTTCTTACTTCATCCCGTGCATGTCAAAGTGCCGTGAGTGCACTTGCCACAAGAGCCTTTGCAGAGCAAACTCTTTTGGAAGCCTTTGGAAGTCTGGGTGCACCACGTCCTGTTCTACCTGCAGCTGCCTGTGCCAGCCGGGCTCAGAGCCCAGTGGCTTATGGCTGCAGGAGCCAGAGTGACTCCTGGGGTTCCCTTCTAATCCACGGGAACACTGACTTTTAAGTCTTCTGTCTTTTGTTTTTTTTTAAATTACTGTTTTAGTAATTTTTCTGCCACGAAAATGAAGTTCTGCAGTTCCTTGGAGCCTTTTGAAACAGTGGGGTCACAATCAGTGCTAGCTGGGTCATAGGTGGACAGCAGTGATTTTGGGGGTGCTGGGTGATTTTAATAGCTTAATGCCTTTCAGACTTTTGGCTGGATGCTGTTGGGCCCTGGAGATTTTTAGTTTTTAGCTGTTAACTTTGCTGGGCAGGTCTGCAGCTTTTCCTGGTGCCCCCACAGTTTGAGGCAGATGCTTCCCTCATTCCTCATGAAGGAAGAGTCCAGGAAGGGAAGTGCTGAGCCCTGTCACAAGTGTGAGCTCTGCTGCAAAGAAGTTGAATTTTTATCTTGTGGTTTTATCTTTCTTCAGTACTTGATTTATATCAGAATCTGGCAGATTTCTGGTGCTTGTGTGTTTGATGATTAATTTGTTTTTTCTTTCAGTGACCTGTTTCTCAAAATCTTTTTCTGGATTGACTTTTTTATGGCTTAAAGTGTAGCTTCCTTGAGTTTATATTCTCCTAATTTGGATTTCTTTCTGAGGACATCTTTTTATTTCTAATGGCCTTTTTCACTCTGCTGTTAAACTATGATTTTTGTTTAACAAACCCCCTTTGGTAGGTGATAATCATCTCCAAGTTTTCCACCTCACCTGCAAGGCCTTTTAGCTGCTCCATTAACACTCTTAACAAATTTTCCTGTTTATAGAATCACAGAATGGTTCCTCCTGTGAGGAGAAGCTGAGAGAATTGGGATTGTTCAGCCTGGAAAAGAAAAGGCTTTGGGGTGACCTCACTGTGGCCTTCCAGGGAGCCTGCAAGAAACATGGAGAGAGATTCTTTACAAAGGATGGAGGGACAGGGCACAGGGAATGGCTCCCAGTGCCAGAGGGCAGGGCTGGATGGGATACTGGGAATCAGGAATTGTTCCCTGGCAGGGTGGGCAGGCCCTGGCACAGGTGCCCAAAGCAGCTGGGGCTGCCCCTGGATCCCTGGCAGTGCCCAAGGCCAGGCTGGGCAGGGCTGGGAGCACCTGGGACAGTGGGAGGTGTCCCTGCCATGGCAGGGGTGGCACTGGGTGGGTTTTAATGCCCCTTCCAGCCCAATCCAGTCTGGGACTGTACCCTGATTGTGCCATGTCTGGGGACACAGTGTGGGGACAGAAGTCCTGTGTGTGGGACCTTGAGCACCATTTCTGCATCAAACTGCCTTTCACGTTTGCAAGTCTCTGTGGAATTGTCTGAATTCTCCTCTGACTGATGAGATTGTATTTCCTGCCTTGGCAGAGACCTGCAGCCTCTCTGGTGTTCCTTGGCATTTTGAGCATCCCTCTGTGCTCTGCTTTTCTGGGATGGGCTCCCAGTCCATCAGGGTTCTCTGCTACCTTCTGTCATAATAATCTTGTTTCATTTATTGGGCTGCACTTTGCTTCTCTGTCAACGCAGCTCCATCATTCCCATGTAATTTGGATCTGGATTGCAATGCCTTGAGTCTTTTGTCTCCTACCTGAAATTTTATGAAGCTCTTCAGGGATACAGTACATTTATGACCTCATCAATAGAAAATGCTTCACTTACACTGGATGTTCCTGTAACTTTGATTTTCTCAGGCTTTAGTTTAAATAGGTTTTATATGCTGGCATCTGTTTTCACTTTGGTTTTGATGGTGTCTGGCTTACTCAGAGGGGCTCCCTTTGGCTCAGGCCCTCCTCAGCTCCCACCCTGCAGCTTGGTTACAGGTGGGACTTCACAGAAAGGTCCTGAGTTTCACTTTTCGAGGCTCTGCTGTCCTCTGTGCCATTTGCAGACATTTTTAGCAAAGTGTGGTCTCTGCCATGAAGTGAGAGCCGTAGTCTGGGCTTTAAATTGGCCTCCATGTAGGGTGCAGGTGGTGTAGGGCAGGACCCTGAGCCCCCTCCCCTCCTTGCAGCCTGAGCTCCTGTGAGCAGGGCAGCACTGTGCTGGTGAGAATTAAAACAGAATAAAAGGGAAAAAAAAGGAATATTAAGAGGAAGAGATGACAGTTATCCTTGAGTTAGAAGTTATCAAGTGCAGAAAATGGATAAAGGAAGTTAAAAACACAAGGGGAAAAAAAAATCTGTGACTGTCAGTGCAAGAAACAGTAAGAAAGTATTTGTATTAGGAACAAAAGAAATTCTAATAATGGTTTGTGTAGACTTATCACGGCTGAGGAGAGGTAAAATGCATAATAAAGCAGAAAAACTAGACATGTTTAATAAATATTGCTGTTCCCTATTTGTAAGGAGGAGGAATGATCCACTCTCAGCCCATGTGCACAGGGGCTGAGCAGGGCAGGGCTTTCCCCCTGCTCCTTGGGGTGATGTGGGGAGGAGACCCTGGGCACTCCTGCTGGCTCTGCCCTTGGGCTCCTGTAGGATTTGGATATTGGGATATTGGGCTCCTGTAGGATGTGGATATTGGGATATTGGGCTCCTGTAGGATGTGGATATTGGGATATTGGGCTCCTGTAGGATTTGGATATTGAGATATTGGGCTCCTGTAGGATGTGGATATTGGGATATTGGGCTCCTGTAGGTTTTGGATATTGAGATATTGGGCTCCTGTAGGATTTGGATATTGAGATATTGGGCTCCTGTAGGATTTGGATACAGTGAGAATATTGCAGAGGGTTTGGTGGCGCTGCTGTTGTGCTGCCTTGGCCTGGCCAGGGTGGCGAGGGAGCACAGGGCAGGAGTTGGTGGCAATGTCAGGCTGGCTTTGTTCTCCACCAGAAGGGATGGAGGGATTGTGTCCTGAGCTGGCCAAAGGGCTGGTTTTGTGTCATTCCCCAAAAAGCTGGTGTGAAGCAGGCTGCAAACAGGGTCTGGCATGGCCACAGGCATTGACGGTGGTGGTGAGAGAGGAAGGAGGGACTGCAGCTGCCCGCAGGGAGTTGGGTCATGGGGTCGTCTCCATTGGGTGAATTTTGATTTGGATCTTGGGGTTGGGCACCTGGAGGGATGGGGCTGCATCTGCTTTTGGTATGGGGAGACCAGAGAGGAGCAGAAGTGCTAAACAGGCTTTGGGGCGGGAAAGGGACAATTGCTGCAGTGGCACTGAGTCTGGGGTGGGGGGAGGCCAGCCATGGTTGTGCAGAGTGAGGGAGCTGTGTGTGAACAGCTCCTCTCTTCCCTGTGCTTTAATACATCATCCCCATTTTCAGTTCCCTCATTTCCTTCAGAGATTTTGAGAAGTTGGAGAAGATGCAGAACGTGTGAGTGGAGTGAAGCAGTTTGAGGAGTCAAAGAAAATACTCCTTAGTGTTTGTTGTTAAACGTTTGGGGGCGTGCACTGTATTTTGGGAAACTCACTGCCAAAAAAAAACCCTCACTCGTTGATTTTTATCTTCATGGAGCCAGTTCTCCATGGGTTTAAAGAGCAGAAAATTAAAAAAGCAGGTAGCAGAGCCCTTGGTTTTAGCAAAGTGCATAGCAAGAAACAATACCTGGAAGCAGGATCCAAACACTGAGATGACAAAATGAAGACGCAAAAAACATTTCTAAAAGTAGGAGGTGGAAATTTTGAGCAGCAGGGCAGATTGGCTGTTAGAACAAACTGCCAGGGGGGCTGTGGGTGCAGCATGCTGGGCGCTGGTGCTTGCTCTCTGTCTGTGGAATAAGGGCTCCAGGGTTCAGAGCGGTGAGCCAGGGCAGAGCTGGGCTGTGGTGGAAAGAATGGCCATTCTGTGCCTCACTAAAGATCCCACTTTCTGTCTCTGCTTTGGTGTCCTGTTTCCCAGTGTCTGAACGCAGATGGTTGGGGAAGGATTGTAAGGAACAGAGGAAATATTGAGTCACCTTCCCTTTAATTTACTCTCTAGGTTCCACCAAATGGACCCTAAATTATTCTCACTTCCAAACCCTACAGGATGCTTCAAACCCTCCAGACCATCGCCCACACCCTGGTGCAAGCCTTTGCATGAAGTCAAAGTATTTCCAGGTGGCTTTTTCCCCCCTAGAAGAGATATAACTAAAGAAATTCGTATGTAATCTCCTGTAACATTGAGCACAAAAAGATATTTGTTTACTTTTTGAGGCAGGAAATGATAATGAATAAGGTAGTTAGGGAACACATGGGGCTCAGTCATTAAACAATCTGCTTTATATTCCTAATGCAAAAGCAATGGGCTGAGAGCAGAGAGAAGAGTGCTTAGAGCAACATAGAAGAATATGGATTTTTATGGAAGCACTTGTGGTCTAGAGGAGAATCCATTCCCTCTCCCAAGAGGAAACCTGTTGTTGAAAAGAGAACCTATTGTAGAAAACCTCTTGTAGACAAAATGGGAGATATTTACAAACTGCTGCAGAGATCAGAGAGGAAATTTCCCCTGGTTGACTCTGAAATCAGGCAAAAAAAGCAGCAACTGAGCTGAGGTGGCTGAGTGAAGATGTAAACAGTATTAGCAGCAGTAAGCAGTAGGCTTTTAAAAAGTATAAACAGTCTGGTAAGGAGGAGGATAGGAAGATCTATTAAAATAAGCAGAAGGCAGTTAAAAGGATAATTAGGAAGGCAAAAAGAAGTAGAGAAGATCTAATTGCTAAGAATAATTTGACTTCAAAGAGTTCTTTAGATACATTCAGAGCAGACAGAAGCTAGCAGAGGAAACTTGTCCACTGAAGAGATGCCAGGGGTTGGAGCAGAGATCTGTGAAAGCGTGTTTGTGAGTGAGCTGTTGGGTGCCTCTGGCTGGGGCTGTGCCCACAGGGGGTGCCTGGCACACCCGTGTCCAGCACCCAGCTCGTGTCCTGTGCCAGGAGCCCTGATCAGCAGAGGGAGCTGCAGAACCCCTGGGCACCTTCACCTTGTGGGGATGCTGTTTTTAAACAAAACTAAGGTTTGTGCAGCTCGCCAGGAGCCTTGAGGCTGCAGGGCAGGAAAGCCTTGTGCTGCACTCACCTGTGAATGTGGGGGTGACCCTGTGCCACAGGCAGGCCTGAAGATTTCTCTGAGAACATTCAAGACTGTCAGGTTGGAGAAGACCTCTCAGATGAAGATAGCTTTTCCAGAAGAAGATCTTTGGCTAGTCACCACATTTTCAACCAGAGCAGAGTGTTGAGTGCCATGTCCAGTCATTTCTTGAGCACCTCCAGGGATGGGGACTCTGCCATTGCCTGGGCTGCCTGTTCCCATGCTTGACCACCCTTTCCACGAGGACATTCGTCCTGATGTCCATCCTGAGCCTGCCCTGGCCCAGCCTGAGGCCGCTCCCTCTGCTCCTGTCCCTGTTCCCTGGAGCACAGCCCGATCCCCCAGGTGTCCCCTCCTGTCAGGAGCTGTGCAGAGCCACAAGGGCCCCCTGAGCCTCCTTTGGCTCCAGGCTGAGCCCCTGCCCAGCTCCCTCAGCCTCTCCTGGGGCTCCAGCCCCTTCCCCAACCCTGTTCCCTTCCCTGGACGCACTCCACCCCTCAGTGTCCTTCTTGATGTGAGGAACCCAGAACTGGACACAGGACTCGTGCTGAGGCCTTGCAAGTGCAGAACACAGAGGGACAAATCCCTCTCTATGTTCAGCAGGCACTAAATCAGAAGGAAAGATAATGCCACAACTAAAACACATTCTAGCTGGAAGTTCATGAGTCTCGTGCATAAAAACCTGGGGACAATTTATGCAGTTTCTGGCTAAGCTCACCCGATTTAGATTTTCATGCTTTGATCAGAGTTGCTTTTCTCAGCAAGCTGCCCTTGTGGAGAGCTGGAGTGTTAGGGACTCCTTTGTGTATGTAATTAAAAGCAGTCTTGTATCTTGATATCCCACTGTGGTTAATGTTTCCTTTAGAAAAATGGGTTGACTTTAACAGGCTGGGAAAACTGGGGCTTCTTCTGGTGGCTGATGCAGGGGCTGATGGGCTCCTCTCCACCTGCTTACCCTGGTTTACAGAGGAGGATCAGCATTGCCAGGAGATGTTGTTTGGTTCTGGGTTTTGTGTTTGTAAGGTTGGATTCTGTGTGTTCCCACACTAGATCAGCTGTCACAGCCTGGAGCAGGGAGGTTTTCCCAGCAGTGGGCACTTCCTCTTGGTTCCACCAACGTGCCTCGTCGCTGTCTGCTCACAGACGTTTCTGGAGCTTGAATCCCTCCCTACTCTTCACCCAGCTGCCACCACAGTGTGGATTTCACCAAGTTTGGGAGGGAATGAGCAGTGCCCCAGCGGCGTGTGGCTGTGCAGGGCTGCTCCTGGGGAGCTGCGGTTGCACGGGCAGTGCCTCGCCAAGGGCCGGTTCTGTGTCAGCGAGCGCCGCGTGCCTGGTGTCACATCCTCACTGGAGGCTGCAATCCGCCTGCCCGGGAATGCGACCAGACCCATTGTTCCTGGATTAGCACTTGTCCCTTGAAGCATCGCACCAGTTGCGCAGAGCGTTTCAGACCCACAGCCCTGCCTGTGTGCTCTGCTGGGGGCTGCCAACCCCATCGGCCTGGATGAGGCGTCCAGCTGTGCCCAGCATTGGTGCTGCTCCCTGCACAGCCCCACAGGCCATGTCCTCATCTCCTCCTGGTGGTTCTTGCACAGCCCTTCCTTTCTTTGCTGGCAGTGAGGTAGCAAGAGCCTTCCTTGGCATAAATGAGATCGTAGGGTGGAGAGCAGCAGCCCCTGGATTCACACCTTGGGGCTCAGGTGGAAGCAGCAGACCTGGTTAGCCTGGTTCCATGATGGCAGCAGGATGGTCTTTGAGCTGTTACGTTTCTGATGGAGTGGAGAAATGTCTTAATTACTGAATACTTAAGTTTTCTCTTTTTCAAATGGGATTTGAGAGGTTTCATACTAAATGTTATTAGCCCAGAAAAGGAGTTACAGTCGTAGGAGTGAAAAAGCCCCTTGTATAGAGAAAGAGCTTGGGAGTGATATTGGGCAAGTTCCAGCAGGTCCTGGTGGATGTTTTTCCATATGCCCATGCTGTTTTAATATTAAACCTCTTTATTTTCACCTGCATTAAGTGCTAATGAGAGCAGGGTGTCTGTGGGGCTAAATGGGAAATAGATAAAGCAAGACGAGCACACCCCATCTGTTATTGTGCTCTGCTTTCCTCTTCCCTCAAATCTGATATCCTCCAACTTCATATCTCATCCAACCAAATTATGATCAGAGGAAAATGGTAATTTGATTCAAGAGGAGAAAAGTTTAATTAAAGTCCAAAACCAATGTGTGGGAGATATTTGTGCAAAAGTTGCGTAGATCTTGAGAAGCTTTTGTCCATCAGCAGATTTAATTGGCAGCAAAAGACGATTTGTCTTGTACTGGAAAAGAAAAAGAGGTCTATGGAGTCCTGGAGCCACCAGCCCAGAGAAAGAGGAGATAAAAGCAGGAAATCCTGGTGGAGGGAAGGGTTTGCTGGTGAGATGTTACTGCACTGAGCTGTGCTGGTGCTGGAGCTGCTCTCACATCCCAGCTTCTCTGTCCCCCCGTGCTGTGGTTGGGTGGCATCAGCTCAAATATAAGTGAAGGGGGAAGGAAAGGGGTGGCTGAATGCGTCTCTTAATGAGCCTTTGGGACCATGGCAGGTGGGAATGGGATGCAGGACACTGTTGGGACTCATTGCACTCAGGAGCCCTTGCTCTGGGACGGCATGTCCCTGGAGCTCAGGTCCTGGCAGAGAGGTAGTTGTGTAGACCTGCTGCCTGTAGGAGCAGTGGTGGATGAGACCAAGGTGTTCCCTGAGGTGCCCTCCATGAATTGTTCTGTCACTCCTCTGTTTTGTTGGAGAGAGATTTTCCAATAGTCCTGTCCTTCAGATTTAGTTTGTGGTGTTGCTGGTTTTGATTTGTCTCAGTTGCAGGACTTGTAGTGAAACGTTATTTTGAGAAATAAATTCTGTCCTTTGAACTTTGAGAAATTAATCCTTTTTCTTCACTTTTTTCTTCACTTCCTTGAAAGGATCATTTGGAGTCTTTAAAGGCTGAGTAATGCAATTTTCAGTAAAATTCTCCCTCCAGTGAGCCTTCACTGGCTGACCTGGCTGCATCAACTCTGACGAAAGCACGCGCGAGAGCCGCACCTGCACTCAGGTGCGCTGCTGGCCGTGGTGTGCACGGGGTGTAACCACAGCCAGCGCCGTGCTGGGCCTGGCAGGGAGCGCTGACCGCCACCAGCAGCTGCTGCATGCCCCGAGATCCTCCTGCCATGCTCCTGGCCCGCTCTTGTGTCTCTTGGCACCCACGGGCAGCACCGTGGCTTTGGCCGGCGCTGCAGCCTCGTTCCCCGCTTGGCCGCGGCCGCCGGAGCGCTGCAGATGTGGTGTCAGACTCCCAGACCCAGCCCAGAGGCTCCTTGGCTTGGTGTACCTCTGTGGCTGCTGCTGCTGCCTGCACGTTCGGAGGCATCCAGGATTTCCTTTAAAAATAGCTCTGTGCTTTTTATGAGGAGGATTTTCCGAGCGCAGTCTGGAGGCAGAGCAGCACGTTACAGTCTCGGGTTTGCTGGCAGTGCTACTGAATAACTGGAGGTGTGAACTCCCTCAGCCCTCGTTTGTTGGATGTTAATGACACTGAGAGTCATCCTGGGGAAGGGAGGAGTGGGTGGCAAGCAGAGCCTGAGAGATGGGAAAGGGAGCCTGGCCAAGAACACGCTGTTGCCAAAAGACCAAAGTGCTGGTCCTCTGCCTTCTGTCTGTGGTCATCTGCTGCCGATCTCATGGGCTCGTGTTAGCTGGAGCCTTCTGGGGGCTGATTTATGTCCCTAACCTTGGAAAAGAACATGAAAAAAATAAAAAAAAAAGCAGGGCTTTGTGCCAGGTTGGTGAGTAACTTGGCTTGTGGAGGGGAGCAGTGAGTGGGGAGCAGGAGACAGAAAGAGGAGCTGGATGGGTATGAGGAGAAGGCAGCACATGGTACCAACAGACCACTGCAGCCACTCAGGGCTCACCTCTCACCTCTCTCGTGGTGTGAGGGGATGGGGACTGTGGCACTCAAACCAGAGCACTGGAGTTCAGCAGTGGTGTGGATGTGAAGGGAGAAGTTTCCTTCAGCAGCTCTCCCTGCAGTGTGGTCAGCAGCTCCCAGGGACGTGGTTGAACTGCAGTGGGGTTGCTGTGACCTGGCTGGGGATGTTGCTGCAGCATCAGCTCCGTTCAGGGCTCAGCCCTGTTCCCCTCATGCTTTAAGGCATGATGTGATTCCAGCTCAGCACCAAATCTGGAGCTGTCATCCCTCTGTGCTCGCACTTGGGTCTGACTGGGCTTTCTCGCATGCCTTGATAGCAGTGGCTCTTTGGCTTGTGTGCCATCAGCTCTTCAGCACTGCTGCCTGAGGTCAGCTTTGGTGGAGCTGGGCCCTGTGAGTCACAGTGTCTAGCCTGGTTACAAGCAGTTGAAGAATAAACCATTCCCAGGGCTGGCAGAGCCATGGACAGGAGCAGGAGCTGGGGTTTGAGCCCAGAGCAGAGCCATGGCCCCCCTTCTGTGCCCTACCTCCACTGGGCTGGGACCAGACCCCACAGCAGCCCCCATCGTGGCTCTGAGCCCTGGAGCACAATCACCCCTGAGCAGTGCTCTCACCCTTGCAGCTGCTGCCAGGCCTCCCCTGCATTTTGATCTCCATAACTGTATTTAATGCCTGAAGACTTGGGGAGCTTCTGCCTTGCAGCTGGGGCCATGCAGTGGCCATGGGAGCCCGTGCTTTCCAAGAAGCAGGTGGACCTTCCTCTTAGGATGGAGCCAAATGAAGAATTCTGTTTTAGGACGTGCTATATAAAAATATTTGTGTCCCATCTTAGTGCTTCCCCTGCAGTGTGTGTAGGGCTCTTGTGCCAGGTCTGAGCTCCAGGGCAGTCCTAGAAGGCTCCTGAGAAGACACATGGAAGCCCTCAGGCTCCCTCCCTTAGCCCTTCCCAGCCTTCTGCCCTCTGCAGGGGCCTTGCAGCCCTGCTGCACCCTTTGGATGTTGGCTTTGAGTGCTTGTTTGCTCGCAGGTGTGGTTCTTGAGCAGCTCCCTCAGTGCCCAGCCAGTGTGGCTCCCACAGAGCCGTGGGGTCCAGCAGGGGCTCGTGTTGGGCAGCCTGACCCCACAGGCAGGATCCCAGCAGCCCTGTCCTGCAGTGCCAGCAGGAACCCAGAGCCGTGGCATGAGGGGGCACTGATGTCCTGAGCTCTGACCTGTCCTGTCCCAAGGGGCTGGAACAAGGCATGTGCTGGGCAGGTCCCCCTCTTACGCTCCATTTCTTCCAAAATTTGCAGAGGTTTCCCAAGGTGCAGCTCACCGGGGGTACAAAGGGTTGGTGACAGGAAATGGGGTTAAAGCAAGCTCTCTGCTCCCAGTGGGGCAGGAGGCAGCTGTGCTGGAACGTGCCTTTGGTCAGCACACCACCTCAGGAAAAAGGGTCAAATCCCAGAATTGGGCAAATGTGCAGCTTCCCTGTGATGCTGCTGTTCTTTACATGAAACTTCTTGATCAGCAGAGTGACAATGGAGGTCCCTAATTTCACCAGGGACCACAGCCATTCATTTGTGAGCAAACTCTGCTCTCTTTGCTGTGGTACCTTGGGGATGGCTGTGAATGAACCAGCTGGGTTTTCTGTTACAGTGAGAATTTATGACAAAATGTGTTCTTAGCCTGGCAGAGTCTGCTCTGCCTTTCCTTCTCCCTGGTCCATGGGACAGGGACTGCTGGCCTTGACCACTGGATGTGGAGGTAAAGGAACTTTTGCCTCCTTGAATTCTGAAATAAATCACACTCAACTTTGATATCTTAGGTTTTTTTTTTCTCATAAAATGTTGCTGCCCAGAGTTACATGTGGCTGCTCCACTGCTATTGTGTCTGATGGTTTATTGAGACAATTTGGGCCATTTAAATTTACATGAGGCGTTTACCCTGTTACTAGGATTCTTTGGAGCTCAACTGAAAAATAAGTAAGTTGATATTAGTGGCTTAAAGTGCTACTATGTAAAAAATTGCCTTTTTGAAAGTTAAATATTTTTTTAAAGCTAAATAATAAAAAATGTTAAATAAACAATATGAATATTTAGGAAAATACATTTGGTACCTCTGTACCTCATTTCCCAAGTTACTTTAAGCTTCTGCCTGAAATGCCACTGCCATGTGCTTCCCTGCCTCTGCCCCAGTCCTGGCACAAATCTTGGCACCACATCTGGTGGTGCTGGAATGTGGTAGTGAAATGAAATTTGGTGGATTTCCATTCCTTCCTCACTGCTCCCAGAGTAGTTTTGGGACAGGATGGCCAAGCCTGCAGGCTGTGGTAGGGATAGGTTCATGGCACAATTGTGATTTCTGTTTATTTTGCCTTTTTAAACAATTCCTTCCCTTCCCTGGTAACTTGCACTGAGCTGATGTTTTCCCTGTGTGTAAAGGACAGCTGAGATCAGGTTCAGCTCTTTTCTAACACAGAGCATGGACCTATTGGATCTTTTTTATAATTCTGCTCTGATTTGAGTGGTTTGCTTGCATTTTAGTGGTTTCTGCCCCTTGTTCCCCTGCAGAGTTGTGGGAAGCTCCTTGGGAGGGGTTGCACCCCCAGCCCCTCCTCAGCGCATGGTCAGCACAGGGGATCCTCACCCATTTCAGCTTTGCTTTCTCTGGGAGGTTTTGTTCAGTCCCAGGTGCTCTTGGCAGTTTTTTACTGCTCAGTTTATCCAAGTCCCTCTGAAACTCGGCTGTGTTGCAGAGATCTGTGATGATATTTCATGGCTGATGTGTGTGGGTGTGAGGGGGCAGAGCAGGGACAAGCCAGGGGAGCCCGAGCCCCAGAGAGCCCCAGACCATCACTTCCCAGGGAGCTTTGGAGCCTGCTTTAGTTCTGCCAAGGAGAGGTTTGGCTCCCAGCCCCTGAAGATGGCCAAGTGTGTGTGGGAAGGAAGCGTTTCACACCTTTTAATGCAGTAATTAAAATACCTTTGGGGGGCTGAGGTGTCCATCCACAGTGTCAGGGCACAGCTCGGTACCCACTGGGCGCCCCACGTCGCTGCCAGCTGGGAGAGCACCAACTCTGTGCCTGTCCGGGGTGGTGCTGGGGGCCCTGCTGCTCCTGCAGCCGTGCCTGGGCTCAGGGAAGGTCAGCTGAGGAACTGGAGCCCATCCCATCGCTGAGCTCTTGGTGGTTCTGGGCTGCTCATGACCAGGTCAGGCAGCACGTGTGGCTGCACATGCTGGCAGGTACTTCAGCAGCTAAAGTGGTTTTTGGGGACATTGCAGGTCCTCCTGCAGTGACAAGAGTCTGAGAAACCCCCTGCCTGTATTTGCTCCTGCCCAACCTGCATACACAGCAAGCTGGAGCTGGCTTTCCCAGCTGGCCACTCTGCTTTGAGGTGAGTGTCCTGTAGGATCCCATCAGGCCTGGGGGACCTGGTGAGATTCTCTCTGGACAAAAGGACCATCAGCTTGTTGCACACAGTGTGGGGCCTGGAGTTCTTGTTTGGATTTTTTAGTAAGTGTTCCTCTCTGGGCAAGCAGGAGGTGGTGTTGGTGTCCTGCTGCCTGAGCACCCATTCCATGGGCTCTCTGCTTGGCTGTTTCCACTTTGGGCACCACTTCAGGGATTTTGGGGCCGTGTCTCCCATAGGGTGGGGAATGCAAGCTGCCTTTCCTGCTGCCTTTGCTGCTGGAGCCATGCAGAGTGTGGATGAACATGTCTTTGGAAGCAGCACTGCTGGTGGAGGAACTTCCTTCGTTTCCTTTGTGCCAAGTCCCCCAGGTCAGCGTTGGTATTTGATTGCTCTGTCAGCAGTTGTGCTTGCTTTCCCCGGAGCAGTGTGTGTGCTGCTGTGCTCAGGGCAGTGAGTCAGGCCCCCCTGTGCTGGGTGTGCCTTTGGGAAGGCCCTCCTGGAGGGGGACACTGTGTGTGTGTGTGTCATGTAGGGCCGAGCTGGCAGGGTTGGTGCTGGTGCGGTGGGAGCAGGAGCTGCGGGATTCTCCTGAGTGAAAGGGGAGAGGTATCCAGAGAGAGAGAGAACTCCCCCCAGGCCCTCAAACTGCTTCCCCCAGAAACCCTGGGCCTCCTCCCTGCTGGGGGGAGGCAGCCCCATTCTTACCTGGCAGGGGAGACACCGTGGTCAGGCAGGTGGGATTCCCAGGGCCAGGCCCATCCCTTGCACTCCGGGTGTGCTCACCCCTGCGATTTCCCCAAATGCGGGAAACTCGACTGCATCATTTGTGCTAGTGGGGGACTGCGTTCGTGCTCTCCCCTCCTTTTTTTATGCTCTTCCCAGGGAGGTGGTAGGATCACCATCTTTGGATGTGTTTAAAGACTGGACGTGGCACTTGCTGCTATAGTCTAGTTGAGGTGTTAGGGCATAGGTTGGACTTGATGGTCTTTGAGGTCTCTTCCAAGCTCATTATTCTGTGATTCTGTGTGATGCTGCGATCCCTGTGGTGCACCAGCACGGTCCCACTGCAGCCAGGGCCCAGGCTGCCTGTGACCCTGCCTGCCCATTAAGCATTAACAGCCTTGCCCCAGGTGCGTGGGTGATGGGTGAGGCTGTTCCTGTGTTCCTGGAGCCTGTGCCTGCTCCTGCACTGCTGTGCTCGTGCTGCTGCTCTTGGGCTCCTGTTTGCCAGAGCTGGGGTGCAGCTCATGCCTCCCACAGGGGAGGAAGGGCTTCTTCTGATCTCAGACAGCCCCAGAAAAGGGAATGATGCTCTCCTGTAGGCCAGCACTGGATGTCTTACTTCATCCAGGAGCACAGCTCACTGTGTGAGCCACACAGAACCCTCATTTGAGACCCTGGAGTCTCAGCTCTGGGCCTGCAGAGGCTGTGGCACTTTCCTGGTGGGAACCAGGCCCTCATCCTCAATTAGTGCATGCGCTTTGTGTGCATCCTTTAGCTATGAACGTGCAGAGGGATTTTCCCCATCTCCTCCTTGTGCTCAGGGGGTGGGCATCAATCAAAGGACTTGGACTCGATCTTGGAGATCTTTTCCAACCTAAACGATTCTGTGATCCTGACATGGTGGCTGTCCATGGGAACTGGCCTGGACAGCAGCTGAACAGTGCCCAGTGGGCCAGGGGATACAGGCAGGGGATGGATGCAGGGGATGTGATGCGGGGCATACAGGCAGGGGATGGATGCAGGGGATGCAGACAGGGAATATGATGCAGGCAGGGAATGCAGGCAGGACAGGAGGTATCCAGCTCCGAGCAGCTGCTGTTTATTTGGGAAAGGAAATGCTCCAGCACGGGTCATGCTCTTTAGGAGCAGGTCCTGTATGGCTGGAGCAAACTGATGGAGAGGTTGGGCTTTTGTGGACTGTGCCGTGAGTGGTTTGAAGCTGCACTTGAAGTTTTATTTGACTAGAAAGCATTTAGGAAGTGATTTTGAATCCATTTGGTTGATTCACTGCTATTCCTGCAGTAGGATGCAGAGCAGTGATTCTGTAATTAATTTAATTACATGCTTATTCAATCTTTCCTAAACTAGTAAAATTTCAGAATGCTTTTGAATTCAATGAAATGTGATTTTTCAGGGCCAGGAGGAAGGGAAGGCGGGGAAATTTCGAGTTCTGTTTTCTCCCTTGGTTGGTGTTGCAGCACTCTCTCCCCGCCACTGTGGCGTTGGCGTTGGGCACCCCCAGCCTTATTCGGGTTTTTACCAAATTCCTGCTGCTGCTTGGTGCTTCCCTGCTGAAATGGAACCTTTGAAAGAAGCTTCACGAATAAAATCATAAAAAGCCTTTTCTTGTTCTTTCCCCCACCTCCTCCATCTTTGCTAGTACCTAATGTTCATTTCTCTCTGCTTTTATTGCCTTTGAATTCGGCCAAAACAATCTATTATGTAATTGGGCTAATGAGTTCCAACCCACTCTCCATCTTTCCCTCACAGCACAGCGAGCAGCTAATCTTTTCCCAGTTTACCTTTCTCCCCTTTTCAGTTGTTAATTTAAAAGTGTCATTTCCAAATATGCCACTCCTCCTCGCTAAGGCTCATTTTTATTTATTTTTAAACTCTGTAGAAGGCCTTGAATGAGTAACCGAATATCTCCTGGGCTCTGGAATTTAACAGTCTTTGCCCTTTGTTCAGCTGGGTCAATGCATGAATTCACAAGTTACTAAATTAAAAAGGAGAAAAAAAAGGAAAATGTCTGATTGTGGATTGGATTTAGATTTTTTTTTTCCCTGAAGAAATGAAACACAAAGAGGAACTAGTGTTTGCAAATAGTTTAGAAAGTAGCAATTTATTTTAAAATCTTGTACCAAGGCCAATTTTTAAAACAGAACCAAGCACGGAACTGTTTTGGTTTTTTTTTTTTTCCAAAGGGAAAATGGTCAAATGCAACTTTCTGTGTTTAAGAGGCTCAAAAAGGTAAATCTCCTTACAGTATAAACATGGGTAGAGTGAACAAAGGCTTGATGGGCAGAGGTTATAGCTGGAGCACAAAATTACCTCACTGCCAGGATGGTTTCCTTAATTTTTCGTGTCTGAAGAAGAAGATCCTGTCAGGCTGCGGCATGGGCAGTGTGGAGTGGCAGAGCCTGAGCACACACAGCTCCTGTTGCTGACAGCAGGAGCACCCTCCTGCCTGAACACACCTCCTTGCAATTTTTATAAAGAATTGTTAAAAAGAGTGACATTTCCATGAAAGAAAGAACGGAGGGCAGCAGTGCTGGCTGGTGGGGATGGGGCTGGTTTCGAGCAGCTGAGGCTTCAGCCCTGCCTTGGGAGCCGTTCCCTGGAGCTGAGGGCAGGGCAGCAAAGCAGGCATTGGCATTGCTCTGTCTCCTTGCTGCTCCTCACAAACCTTGGCATGTTTTTCCATGCCCTGGGATGCAGAGCTGCTGAGCAGGACTTGCCTGGGAGGCAGGGAAGGAGCTTGAGCCCTGCCATTGCACAGGGTGGGCTCTGCAGGGCTGGGGATCTCCCCAGTGGTTTATTTCCCAATAACAGCACTCCTGGAGCTCAGCAAGGGGCTCACAGCATCTGGGGCTTTGGGCAGGGGGCTCTTGGCTGTGGCTTTTCTGTGATTCTGCCGTGGCAGAGCTTTGTGCAGGGGCTGTCCCGAGGGCTGGGGAGCCCCAGCAGGGCCTTCCCGGGCTGGCTCCTGCTCTGCAGCTTGGCAATATTTTCCAAATTTGTGGGAGACCCCTCCCACCCTCCTCCCCATGAGCTTTGAGTCAGTTCTGAAGCATTCCTTCCTCTGCTCCAGCCACTCCAGGAGATGACTTCCATGCTGCCTCCTCCTCCTCTCGGTGTTTTCAGGCTCTGAGAGCAGGATTTCCAGGATGTGAGCAGGCTGCTGGTGGCAAGGGAACCTGCTGCCCTTAGTGTCTGGTGATGGTGTGAGCCCAGATGAGTGCAGCGTGGCTTGAGGACACGTGGATTTGCCGTGAGAGATGGTTCCACCCCAAATTTTAGCTTCTTTCTCTCTTGTGAAGCAATGGCAGTTGGTGTCTGGCAGTATGCGGCAAGAAGAGACTTAAAATCTGGGTTCTTTTTAATTCTTCTTTGAAATGCATTTTAGTGTTTTGAAATTGGCAGCTGTTCCAAATTTGGGTCACTTTGGCCATTGTCTCCCTCAGCTTTGCCTTTGATAACTTTTTTGCATTCTAAGTGATAAATGCAACTGGAGACCTTAAATGACCTTAATTTCCCCAAATTGGATGCTTCGTGCCCAGTGTGACAGACTCAGAGTTAAAATTAATATAAATTTTGTAAATCAGTAGACTGACCTTTTGGTGAACTGGAAAGAAATGTCAAATTTCTGTTTCCTCCCCCCCGCCCTGTAATCAGCAGTCTGTAATGAATGAATTATTCCTAATTTCAAGATTGTAGCTCAAAAGGGCACTCAAATGGCTGAAATCCCATAAGAAAGACTGACCTTTTGGTTGTCTCTGATGAAAATTCAAGATTTTTCCTGAATTTAGCAGTTTGTAATGGACTGCATGAGATGTTACTGCAGCTTGCAGGAGCAGCTCCTCATTTATTTCCTTAATATATTTATATTAACACTGCATGATCCCCCAGAGCACTTCAGTGCCTCACAGGAGCATTCAAGGTATAGTTAAGATGCTGTGCCAAGACTTCTCTACAGGTACAAAGCAGCTGTGAAATAAATGATTCCCCTGCTGCTCCAGGGGGAATTGATTATTTGTCATCTCCCACATTTCCTTGGCTGCTCTGAAGCCCTGCTGCAGGTTTGGTGATGTTGGGACGTGCAGGAAGGTCCACAGGACTTGGAGGTGTACAAGGAGCAATAAATCTGTGTTCCCCCCAAGGCACTGCCAATGACTGTGGATCTGATTTTGCTCAGGAGCTGCTGGACAGAGGTCTGGGATCGGAAAAGGTCTGTATCTGATGTGGATTAGCACAGGGCCAGCACATGAGCGTTTAAATGCTTCTTGTTATGGGAT
Source organism: Emberiza elegans (assembly GCA_024865655.1). Lineage (NCBI taxonomy): Eukaryota > Metazoa > Chordata > Aves > Passeriformes > Fringillidae > Emberiza > Emberiza elegans. Next base: position 67,736,595 of record JALJVW010000184.1, on the reverse strand, counting down.
TTTTTTCATAGAATCATAGAATGATTCTGCCTCCAGCTCTGGGGTCCTCAGCACAAGATTTGTTGCTTTTAGAGTGAGTCCAGGGGCTGGAGCCCCTCTGCTCTGGAGCCAGGCTGGGAGAGCTGGGGATGCTCACCTGGAGAAGGCTCCAGGGAGAGCTCAGAGCCCCTGCCAGGGCCTCAAGGGGCTTGTGAAAAGGAGGGAGAGGGATTTTTCATATGGGCAGACAGTGACAGAACATGGGGAAATATTTTTAAACTGCCAGAGGGCAGGGATGGATGGGATATTGGGAATGAGGAATTGTTCCCTGGCAGGGTGGGCAGGCCCTGGCACAGGGTGCCCAGAGCAGCTGGGGCTGCCCCTGGATCCCTGGCAGTGCCCAAGGCCAGGCTGGACAGGGCTGGGAGCAGCCTGGGACAGTGGGAGGTGTCCCTGCCATGGCAGGGGTGGCACTGGATGGGCTTGGAGGTCCCTCCCAGCCCAGTCCAGCCTGGGCTGCCATGGTGAGCAGACAAGGAATCACACATGCTTGGTCTCCATAGCTTGTTCCTCTGTCTGTGCCCCTGAAGGGGCTTCCCTTTAGATACAGGAACATATTTTGTAATAGATAATGAGTGGACAAATTCTGGAGAGAAGTTTCATGAAAGTCCCTGCTGTTGTGAAAGGCCCAGCCCCGCTGGCACTGGGCCCTGCATTTCAGCCCCAGTGGCCACTGAGCCCCTCAGGGCCGGGCGGGGCTGGGCAGCGCTGGGGCCCTGGGCCCTTTCTGGGCACCCCGAGCCCTCCAGGCCCTTCCCGGGCACCCTGAGCCCTCCAGGCCCTTCCTGGGCACCCTGAGCCCTTCCTGGGCACCCCGAGCCCTCCAGGCCCTTCCCGGGCACCCTGAGCCCTTCCCTGGCACCCCGAGCCCTCCAGGCCCTTCCTGGGCACCCTGAGCCCTCCAGGCCCTTCCCTGGCGCCCCAAACTCTTTCCTGGCACCCTGAGCCCTCCAGGCCTGGGGGAGCAGCTGGAATGTGGGGCAGGGACAGCCATGGTTGGCCATCACCAACCCTTTTAGAGATGCCGATTTATCTGGGGAAAAGCCAACTCTCAAGTGCTCTGGGCTCCTTCCTTACCTTGCTGGCAGAGACAGAGGTTCCTAAAACCAAATGATACAACACATCCATCCTATAAACGTCTCACTTGTGGCTCTTTCACAGATGAAACCAGGGTGAGATCACTTCTCCTTTTCATTGTGTGGTTCTCCTCAACACTGCAGCACAGTAAAATTTTGGAGGCTGCAATGTGAAAGCAATACTTAAACTTGTACCCAGTTTTCCTTTTTGATTTTATTAAATCATGACAATATTTCTAGGAGAAATAGATTTTGAAATAGATTTTGCAAATTGCACTGCCAGCTACTTTAAAATAATAAATATCCCGTGTTAAATTCTTTGGCACTGTTTCTGAAGTGCCGAAATGCTGGATAGTGGGTTAAACCCTGCTCTCCTGTTGGTCTGTTCAGCTCTTCTCTCAGACAGTCACGCCATGAGATATTCAGCAAACGCTTTGCTCAGTGCAGTGCTATCATACTGAGTCTTAAAAAGAATAATAGTAAATAAATAAAGAGCAGAAAGTTTATTGTCATTAAGTTTGTATTGTTAATTTAAAACTCAAAAAAAAATTAAATTTCCTAATTTTTGGCTTTTGGAGCCTACTGTAAGTTGTGGTACTTAACAGCACACTCCAAGGCTGAGGCTGCTCCACGCCTTGGCTTGTGCTGGTGGCTCCCATCCAGCTGGGAATGGTCTCTGGAAGCTGAACCTTTGGTTCAGAAACATTGCTCAGCACACTTCCCACACGTCCCCAGGATCTGGGAACAGTCGAGGGCGCCACAAAGTTTTGGGTTTGTTTTTCAAAATCCGCGCCTCTCACAGTGGGGCACACTGAGGAATGCCCCAGCTGTGCAGGGAGGTGGCAGAGCCACATGTGTGGCTCGGGAGCAGTGCAGAGGGCAGGGGGAAGATGTGCCTTGAGCCTGGCTCTGGGCTGAGGGTGACTCTAGCAGGCAGGGAGGGGCTGCCCATCATCCCTGCAGCAGCCCTGCCCAAGGGCTGCTCACCCACCGCCACCCAAGGGGCCTCATGGAGCTGCTGCTGGAGAATCAGGCATGCTCCTGGTGATGCCCCCAGCTGGGGCCTGCGGGTTGGTGTGGGCAGGATTTATCGTTTATAAATGTGTTATGCTGGCTCTGCTCTGAGATTCACTTTGTGGTAGGGTTTAGTGGGAATGATGTGTCTTGGTTTGAAAAGCCAGGTGTCTGCTAAGGAAGGCAGGAGCCTCCCCTGAAATGGAAAATGCAAACCCCCTTCCTCTGAATTCTTATAATTTTGAAATTAAGGGGCTCTCAGGTAAAGATATGGGAGTAGGAATAACAATTCTTTACTAGGGAAATTAAAAATACAAATGCAATAGTACAAAAAAACCCAAACCACTGTCAGAGTGAGAGCAGTCCCTGCCCCCTGTGTGTCAGGGTGGGGGCACAGCCCCATGCCATGGGGGCCCAGCCCTCCTGCAGTGCCAGCTGTGGCTCTGCTGCAGCAGGGGTCCTGCACAAGGGGGGAGTTTTCCTCTGCAGCTCCAGGGCTGCTGCAGATGGGCCTGGGCTCCCTCTGGCAATGCAGGGCAGCAGAAAGCTGCTCCTCTGGCAATGCAGGGGGCAAAGGCTGCTGTGCTGGGCCAGGCTCAGATTGGATCCAGGTAGGAATGCTTGGCTCCTCCTCTGGGCGGAGCATCTCCCCATGGGATGCTGGGATTGGATCAGCCCTGCAGGGACACTCAGTGGCCATGGACAGCAGAGATCTCCTGGAGGGAGGGTTGGCTGTGGGAGAGAGAAAGGAAAAACTGCCCCATGGACAGCAGAGAGCTGCCCCAGCTCTGACAGATGGGATAGAACACACACCCAGCTACACCTTGCAGCCTGAGACATGGGGTTTGATTGAAGGCTGGACTTGATGATCTTGGAGGTCTTTCCCAACCTTAGTGATTCTGTGACTCTCTGAATCTGGTTCTGTGCTCTCTCCAAGTTGCCTTCCAATAGCTGCTCTGTTTGTTTTTGTGTGTGACGTGAGACATTTCACATTTGGCATGGGTTTGATAGGAGTGCTTGGTGTCTTCCATCCTGGCTGGTGTGAGAGCCTGGTCTTATCTTTTATGTTTATAGAATAGTAAAAAAGCAGCAACTGGATAAATCAATGAAAGAAATTTCTGCCAACAGCAACCAAGCAAAAAGACAATCCCTCTCTCCTGTGAAGCCCCTCAGTGGAGGATGGGGGATGATTCTGGAGCTGTTGCACTTAGGATGATGATGTTGCACTTAGGCTTTTCCTGGTTTTATGCACTTTTCTAACCCTTCTATGGACCCGTGGTCTGAGCCTGCTCAGCTTTCCTCATGTAGGCACTCTCAGTCAGGAGTGGACCAGCTGCTTTCCTTTTTTGCAAGGGCTTGATCCTGCATGAAGCTGAGCGATAAACACAGGATGCAGGAGCCGGAGCGTTTCACATGCAGCGGGTGAGGACTGATGGGTCTGGAGCCCAGCCAGGACTGCTGCCAGACAGCCTGAACCAGGCTTCTACCTGTGCCATGGAACAGTGGTGGTGCTCCTTGTTCTGAAAAGGGCTCTTTTCTTCCAAGAACTGCTGGAACAGCCAGGGAGGTGCTTTCCATTCCAGTGTGCCGGGCTGTGCAACTCCTCATGCCTTCCCTTGCTCTGCTCACAGCCCCTGGAGAGCATTGCTGGGGTCAGGTGAAGAGCCCAAGCCTCCCTCTGTGTCCAGGAGGGCTAACAGGGGCTGGTGTTGTGTCCACAGCTGGAGCCAGCAGCTTTCATTCTGCGCAGGATGTCTCCAGTCACCTCAGTCAGGACAGAAAGATTGGTTATGGATTCAGTCATAGAATCCTAGGTGGGTTTGGGTTGGAAGAGACCTTAAAAGCTCATCTCATTCCATTCCTCTGCCATGGGCAGGGACACCATTCATTATCCCAGGTGATCTTACAGGTCCAACCTTGCTGATTGTGTTCTCTGTTCTAATTTAAATACATAAAAATGCAGCATGGAATAAGTGCTTGACTCTGAAAATCAGTTTGTGGGTAAGATGTTGAACAGTGAAGGTCTTGGGACATTTTTAGTTGCCCTTCAAATCAGTTTATTCTGTTTGGAATGTTCTACACTTTATTAAAAACCAAGTTAATGCTCGTTCAGACTGACCTTAACAAGTGACTCCCAGACTTGTAGCCCCTCAAAATTGTATTTAGCCATAGAGAATGGGAACTGCTAGAGCCTTCAGCAGTGTCCATTTAGCTCGAAGCTGTGGAAGATGATTGGAGAAAAGTAAATCTTGTATCCACCCAGCCCAGGTGGGTTAAAACTTCAGCTCAGCCCAGGTTTTATGGTTCCCCCACACTGCTGGAGGGGGGCAGTAGTTGCACTGGCTTTGCAAGGACATAGATTAGAAGCAGATCTGGCAGTTCAGAGGCCAGACTGTGTGTGCTGGCTAGGCGTGCTGGGCTGCCCAGCCGCCTCTGCAAGTGCCACTGCCTGCTGGTGCTGCCAGGGGCCTGGCACCGCTGGCCACAAGGGCTCAGAGCTGCTGTGCGTGGCTGGGCTGGAGCTGGGGAGTCCCTCCCAGCGAGTGCCTGCGCAGCAAAGCCACCTGAGTGCTTGCTGGAGTGGGCTGGGAAGTGTCCCCAGAGGCTGCCGTGCCAGGGCTGGCCGTGACCTGGAGCCCATTCTGGGGCTGTTGGCAGGGCAGACCTCGCTGGGGGACAGGGCCAGCTCTGGGCTCTGCATCCCTGGCAGAGAGACCACAGGAGGCTGCTGGCTCTCGGGCATGGTGGATTTTCACCAGATCCCCTTTGGCAGGAGCAGGCAGCCGTGGCAGCTTTCTGATGGAGGGTTTGTTGTTGGATTTGTGTTTCTGCTCACAGCAGATGCGTGTCCCAGAGTGTCCCCTGCCCATGGGAACTGCAGCGTTTTCTGGGACAGCACTGAACAGACCCCAGAGAGCAGTCCCCGGTTATTTGTTGCAGTCCCTGGTTATTTGTGTGTCAGTCTGTATAAACACTCCCTGGATAGTGGGAGCTCACTGCCTGCATCCCTCCATCCTGGAATAACCTTCTTAGCTTTGAAAAGCAATCAAATGACCGTGCTTTCATTTAATCATAAGTGCACTGGCAATAAGTGGTTTGAAGAGCCCTTAACATTGTTCCTTTCACTGGCCAGGTTGTCTCTATCTGCTTTTTGATGTTTTGACTATCCAGAAGAGTCTGGGGATGACCCTTGGCACTTGGATATCCTCTCCAAAACAAAGGAATGATTTTATGAATAAAAAGACAAATTCGAGACATAAGTGCCTCTCACAAAATCTTCTTCTGTGGCTCTGGGCATGTTATATGATCAGTCTTAGATTTTCGAGCTCAAGAAATGAAGAGAAATTACTTACCAGCTCACATAAAAATTGTCAATACTAACTGGTGTTTGGGAGAGACAGCATGATGTTTTAGACATTTTGGGTGGTGTTTCTCATAGCTTTGGGTGTTTACAGTGACTGAGGGAGGTTTGCTTGAGCCTCTGGAGCTGTCTTGCCATAGAAGCTCTCATCCTATGCCTTGTCCTCCTCTTTAGAGGCAGAAATACATCACCATGTCAGCTTCAGGATGGCTTTGTCCTGGCAGACCTGAGTGGGGTTTTGTGTGCTGGAGATAAGCAGTGGAGCATCAGGCAGTGCCCTTAGCAGAGTGCCAGGGGTTTGGTGTGCCTGGTTTAATTGCTGTGTCATTATAAAGGTGCCTATTTGCAGGTCAGAGCTCAGGTACCCTGCCATAAACTAAACACCTTGGGTATTTTATCCTCAGTCTGTGAGTGAGCTCCTGTAGTGCTGCCAGGCTGCCGTCTTTCACAGATGGTGAATTCCCTTCCAAACTAGCAATAAATAATACTAGCAGTAATAATAAAAAGTTTCTTCTATTTAATGTTTTGAGCACTGACAAAAGCCTTTGGAAAAGTCGGGTGTTCCTTGCCGAGGGGGTCGCCATGGCTACTGTCCATGCTGGGTTTAACAGCCCTGTTGGCTAATGCAGCACAAACAGATCTGGCTTTTCCTTCTGCCTGTAATGAATAGCAAACTGCTGTGTATTCATTAAGGGAAGCAACTTGCAGAGGTTAAGTGTTTGATTTCTGGAGCTGCCATCGAGGGCAGTCATCAAAAATAAATTGGGCAGCCAAGGAGGAAAAGGGGTTTATAAGACGTAAAGTGGGAAGAAAATAATTGCTGCCTCATTCCTTGTTTCTTTCTTTGGGTTTTGCAGCTGTAAGTCAGGATCTCTGGGTCCAAGCTCTGCAGATTTTTGTTAGATGTGATCAGATTTCTGGAGAGTGAGCTTTGTTTTTGACAGGAACCCATCTGACTAATTCAGCAAAAATAACCAGAGGCTCTTGGTGCAGTCACCCAGGCCAGGCAGGGAGGAAACTGGGGCTGACTCCAGAGCCTGAGCAGCACCAGGGAGTCCTGACCATGCTCTGTCCAGCCTGGAAGGGCTCCTCGTCACCCAGGCCTGTCTCAGCCTGCGAGGAGGGATGGGCACATCTCACATTCCTGCCCTGGGATGTGAGGAGCCCCTTCCTTCGGCATCCTGGGTGCATTTGTTGCACATAAAATGGAAACAGCACAAAATGAAGATGTCACGGGTGGTGTCAGCGCACTGAACAGCCTCCTCATCCTCAGGGAACCCCCCTGGCCTCCTCTGTGGCCCCTCAGGTGCAGCAGGAGTGCCCCTCCTGAGTGGCATAAGTGCCTTCCAGCCCTTTTTCCAGGATAATGTCCTTCTGCTGCTCGTTAGTTTGGGGTCTGGTTATTTCCTACTTGCACAGTTTGGCTGCTTAAAAATGAATCTTGTTTAAATGAATGCAGCACACCCATCGATCCAGATGGCATTGTATTAGTGACCTGTCCTCTTTAATTATGTGCAACTAATTTTTAATTTTATGTTCTCTACAAACATGACTGCAAATGATTTTCTAGCTGCTTGTAAATCAGTGATAGATATTGAATCCTTTCAGAGACTGCTTTCTCTTGGAAGAAATGAGGATTCTCTCATTACAGCTGGTTTTCAAAATTTATCAGATAGCTGTTTTTTAATCCACTTAGTATGTGTTTACATTGATTTCTTTTTTAGGGCTGTTTATTTTTTTTAATTTATTTTTTTGACTCAACATCTTGTGCAATAGTAAGCCGTGCAAAAATCTAAGTCTCTTATGCTAAAGCAGTTATCTTTCTCAACCAAACCCATAAATCTTATCAGGAAGTAACTCAAAGTCTGTTTGACAAGGCTGGTTTTCTTTCTTCTTTCCCATATAAAGACATCCATGCTGAATTTCTTGCCACACCATTTTCATCCAGGTTGCTTAGGTGTTCACACCTGCAGAAGAATTCACCTGAAACCTTTCCCGGTGTTTCTCTGTGTGAGGTGAGTGCTTGTATCTGCCGTGAGCATGGGAGTTTCTCTCTTTCGTGGGGCAGTGCCCCCCAGTCAGTGGCATTCCTCTCGGCTGTATTTGTCCTTAGGGAGGACAGTGTCGCGACGTGCTGGCGCAGGGAGGCTGAGCTGGGAGGTGTTGGGAAGCTCTGTTCAAACCCGTCCGGCTGTTCCCGGGGCCTGGCCCGCTGGCACCCGGTGGGGCAGGGCACGGCAGGGGGTTTGTGTCCGAAGGCCAGTCCTGGGCTGTGCCTGTGCCGCAGAGGGATCGGCCCCTGCTCCGTGCCCGCGGAACGGGCTCCTGTGACGGTGCCACTGTGGTGCCACTGTGGTGTCACTGTGGTGTCACTGTGGTGTCATCCATGGTGTCACTGTGGCGTCACTGTGGCGTCACTGTGGTGTCATCCATGGTGTCACTGTGGTGTCACTGCGGTGTCATCCATGGTGTCACTGTGGCGTCACTGTGGCGTCACTGTAGTGTCATCCATGGTGTGACTGTGGTGTCACTGTGGTGTCAGAGCAATGTCACTGAGGTGTCACTGTGGTGTCACTGTGGTGTCACTGCGATGTCACTGTGACGTTGCTGCAATGTCACCGTGGTGTCACTGTGGTGTCACCGCAATGTCACTGCAATGTCACTGCAATGTCACTGCAGTGTCACTGTTGTGTCACTGCAATGTCACTGTGGTGTCACCGCGGTGTCACTGCAATGTCACTGCAATGTCACTGCAATGTCACTGCAATGTCACTGCGGTGTCACAGCAATGTCCCTGTGGTGTCACTGCGGTGTCACTGCAATGTCACTGCAATGTCACTGCAGTGTCACTGCGGTGTCACTGCGGTGTCACTGTTGTGTCACTGCGGTGTCATTGCAATGTCCCTGTGGTGTCACTGTTGTGTCACTGCAATGTCACTGCAATGTCACTGTAATGTCACCGCGGTGTCACCACCGTGTCCCTGCGGTGTCTCAGGATGGGGTGCCCAGGAATGAGGCCCCCCTGCAGCTGTTCTGGCAGCACCCCTCAGCGGGTGCCTGGCAGTCGGGACTGTCCCTCCACGCGGATTCCCTCTGGCTGTGGCACTCCGGAGTCAGGCGCCTCTCTTGCAGCCCTTGCAGTGCTTTCCTGGGGAGCTGCTGGCTGATGCCTGACCCGGGCAGGGACAGTGCCACATCCCCTGCGTGTCGCTGCTCCCAGGGCATGCTGTGGTCACACCCCCAGCAGATGCTACAAAAGGCTGTGTTGGCCCAGAGCTGCCTCTGCCTTGGAGCATCCTTAAGGGGCTCAGGAGCCCTTTCCAAAGACCACTGAAGTCCCATGGAAAACTTGATAAGCTGAAAAGCCTCAGGATGGGATTTAGAGGGGAATAGGAGACTCTGAGTGTGCCTGAATGAGTTTGGGGGTCAGGGAGTGCTGGAGGCAGAGACACCTGTGTGTGCCCTCAGCTCTGGGGCAGGAGGAGGAGAAGGTGGGCAGGGGAGACCCCGTGGTTGTGGCTGGGAGGAAGATGAGAAGCTGGAGAGTGGAGGGGCCGTATCCCATCAGAGTTCTCATTTATCCTGTTTGTGTTGCCCTGAGGGTATTTCGGGTGTGTCCTGTCTGTGTTTGCTGCCCCTGGCAAATACTGAGCTGCGGAGGGGCCGGAGGGAGGGCTGGGTGTGCTGCAGAGTGAGGTGGGACAGTTCCCGCGCTGGGGTCCAGGTCCTGCAGGGGGATGTGTGTGTCCTTGTAGGTCCATAGTGAGCAGCTGCCCCCAAGCCAGGCTGTAAATGTGCCAGGAGTCAGTCCAGGGCCTGATTCTAGATTTAAGTCAGACCCTAAGGCACCAAAGAGCTTGGTAGTGGGGGCCAGGCTGAAGTACAAGCCACTGTGTGTGAGGGTCTGTGAATAAACATTTGTTTTCCATGCATTGGGCTGAAATCTTTTGTTGCCTTTATGGGTAAGATCAAACTTGGTGAATCAGCCCTTTTAAAATCACATACAGTGCTGTAGATCTGGAGCCTGCTGCTCCAAGATCAGTGATGGTAAGAGCATCAGAAATTTAAAACATCTTTATTTGGATGCTGAAAGCCTCTGTGGTTAATAGAGCCTGGGTAGAAGGTTTTTATTAGAGAGAAACCCCTGTAGTTTAGGGGGAAAGCCAGGCCCCAGCTGATCAAATTAAGCAGAAGCCAGAAGCATCCTCAGATGCACGGGATGGGCTGTAATCGCTCACTTCAGAATTTCTCTGCCTCTCTCTGCCTTTCAGCTGAGGACAGCACTGCCACAGTCAGGGCGTCATCTCTGCTGCTGCCAGGTGTCCCCCCTGTCCCTCTGCGCCCAGGGGACAAAGTCTCACCAGTGGATTCTGGTGATGCTTTAAAGGAGGAGATCATTGGCTCCTGGGCTGGAGAGACAGAACCAAAGGGGGACGTTTGGGGCTGCAGAGCAGCAGCAGTGCTTGGTTTGAGAGGAGGCACTTCAGGCACCCACAGTGAGCAAACACAAAATCCTCACTGGGCAGAGCTTGGATGTGGCTCTCCAGGAGCAGCGGGTCAGGGCTCGGATCCGTGTCCAGCAGCACAGTCTGTGTGGGAGCTACTGTCAGGCTCCTTGGGACATTGCCAGCAAGATGGGATAGGTGATGAGGAGCTGGGAGGAGGCTTCAAAAACAGGCTTTGAGCGTTTTTTGATGAATCAGAGGGAGAAATGCAGAAGAATCCAGGAAAAGGAGAGTTGCAACATCAGTGTGGTGTGGTGTGACGCAGGAGAGCGGCGGGGCCTCTCGTGGGAGCTGCTCAGGAAGGTGCTGGAGCTCTGGCATTCCCAGACTCTGGAAGGAGCTCAACACCAACGATGGAGGAGCCCAGGAGGGATCTGAGCTGGCCCATCCTCTCCAGTGCTGCTGGGACCGGTGCTTTTACCTGAGTCGCGAACAATACATTGCCCTATTCAATTTTTACTTTACTGAAATGAATATCATGGACTTCTTAATAGTCATAGGAGCATAAAAATCTCAGTGTATCACAATTCATCATCCTTTAAAAATTGAATTTCTGTTGAATTATGCCTTGCTGCTGTAGTGCTGGGGAAAAGCTCTTATTATTCATAACTATAAATACAGCGATGTTGAGATTTAACTGGTGCCTGAAGGCTTTATGCTGCACTTTCATACTGACAAAGCAAACACTCTTATGGATTGCTTTGAGTTTATGGGGGCAGCTGAGCCCTTCCCCACTGCTGGGAGCAGAATCCAGCCATGCCCCTCTCCAGTCCCCATCTCTCAGTAGGCAGGAGGACTTGGGGTCACTTTTACTCTTCAGGATGGAGATAAAAGACCACCAAAAAAAGGAAGTGAAAGAAAGACATGAATACCCAGTGGAGTGAATGAGGAAAACCCACCTGGTTTGGTCAGGGTGCTGGAGGACACATTTCAAGAGCAGCACCAGCTTGGAGGGAGTGCTTGGGTGTGGAGAGCAGCTTCCATGGAGTGAAGGACCAAGGCACGAGAGGTGGGGAATGAGGTGAATCCTCCAGAAAGTGCCTGAATGGTCTGAGCCTGCAATTGGAACTAAATTAAAGAGACTATTTGCTTTTTGGAATAAGGTTCTCACATCCTCCTCTTTGTGAGCGTCAATGAACACCTGAATGTTCCTCCTTGTCCCAGCTGAACATTTAAACAGACTTTGGCTCCATCGTGCAGTGGCTGATGGGGACAGCCCTGACTGGGTATCAAGTTTATGTTTTGCTTTTTGAGTCTCTATTTTGGGCCTGAAACATGGAACAGTCCCATAATTTGGTGCTCAGCTGAGGCTGAACTTGAGGCCTTCATACAGATTTAACACAAAAGAGAAAGGAGTTAATCTTTTACAGGAAATAATTAACATATGGAAACAATTCTTAAAAACTGGATTGGGTAAATCTGGTCTCTAGGGACAAGGTGGGAAAGATTCTGACTGGATTTGGAAGGAATTTTTTTGTGTGTGGTTATAATTAGAAATTTACACATAGCAAAAGAAGTCTTGCTGTTGGATGTTGGTTATCATGGCCCTTAGGTTGTTTGGAGTTTTGTTTGGTTTATGAACTCTTTTCTTTAAATAGCACTTGAGCCTTGCAGCAGTTTGGCAGTGGCATGTTTAACTTTTGACTTAGTTTGGATGTTCAATATTTTCATTACAAAATAACTCTGATACATTTTTATTTTTAATAACAAAAATTAATAATCTCATGGGAACTGAAATTCTGTATTTGAGAAATTGCAAAGCCTCCATTTTGGGCTTTGTTCCACTGAAAGCAAGACAACAAAATTGGTGATTTCATGGTAGTTGTATTTTCCACTGCATTTCAAAACTGGTTTCTGTGCAGGCATGCAGAGCGATGATGAAAAGTTCTAAAAATGAAATACCTGAGTGCAGGGCTGGAGCCAGGCTGGGAGAGCTGGGGGTGCTCACCTGGAGAGGAGAAGCTCCAGGGAGAGCCCAGAGCCCCTGCCAGGGCCTGAAGGGGCTCCAGGAGAGCTGGAGAGGGGCTGGGGACAAGGGATGGAGGGACAGGACACAGGGAATGGCTCCCACTGCCAGAGGGCAGGGCTGGATGGGATATTGGGAATGAGGAATTGTTCTCTGGCAGGGTGGGCAGGCCCTGGCACAGGGTGCCCAGAGCAGCTGGGGCTGCCCCTGGATCCCTGGCAGTGCCCAAGGCCAGGCTGGGCAGGGCTGGGAGCACCTGGGACAGTGGGAGGTGTCCCTGCCATGGCAGGGGTGGCACTGGATGGGCTTTAAGGTCCCTTCCAACCCAAACCAGTCTGGGATTCCATGATTTTTTCTTTAGTAAAAACCAAGGGGTTTCTGACCTTCCAATCCTGGAGGACTCTGGAGCGGTGGGGTGCAAATACCAGCGCAGAGGAAGGATGGGCTGATGAAAGGGGAGGCGCTCAGGAACCCATGGCTGGGGAATGCTCTGCTCCCTGTGGGTGACAGACCGGGGCAGGGTGGCACAGGGACAGTCAGGGCAGGGTGGCACAGGGACAGTCAGGGCAGGGTGGCACAGGGACAGTCACTATGGCAGAGTGGCACAGGGACAGTCACCAGGGCAGGGTGGCACAGGGACAGTCACCAGGACAGGGTGGCACAGGGACAGTCACCAGGGCAGCAGTCCTGGATGTGGCAGCTCTCACCTCTTGCCTCCAGCACATCTTTTAAATTCAAGAGCAGGCAATGTTTGTGCTTGGGTTTTTCCATGGGAATGGGCCCTTTATCAGTAAATCAGAGCCTCTCTGGGCTGGGGCAGGTTCCTCAAGGGTGTTCTTTCACCTGATTTTGGCACAGCAGGTGGGTGCTGGTCAATGATTGCCTGGGACTGCCCCTGACTGGGCGCAGTGAATGCCTGAGTGAACACAGAGCTGAACCTGGGCACGGGACCCTGTCTTGGAGCTCATCCCACAGCCCTGGGGCAGCACCAGGCCTTGGGGCCGACCCACCTTGCTCCCCAAAGCAGCAGGGTGGGCCCTGTCCTCTGTGCAGGTTCACAGAGTCTGACTGGGACAGGAATCGGGGAACTGGGGAGCTGAGGCCAGGTGGTGGCACCTGGGGTGGCACAGCTGCAGGTGGATGGAGGGCAAGGCCTGGGTGCCTTCACTTGTAGGATTTCATTTAAAGCCAGGCTTTGCTCCTTTTCACAAGGGAGAGAAACCTCAGCTCAGAGGTGCAGGCCTCCAAGCAGATGTTTTTTATTTATTAAATAAATCGGTTGTTGCTAAAAGATGCTTATAATTATTTATTTCTTATATGTCTGTGTCCTCTTGATGCTCTCGGAGGGTGCAGGAACCTGGAGTGGGGACCCAGGGCAGCTCAGCCACCTTCCCATGCAGGAGCGAGCCCTGGGGCACGCACCCAGCAGCACCTTCAGCTGACGCCCCCAAAGCCCTTTTATTTGTCTGCATTTGCCAAGCAGGCAGTTATTCCAGCAATGCCTGGCTGCTGCTCCTGGCCCTTCCTGCTGCCCGGCCGGCTCCGTGGCGTGGTTTAATGATTGCAGACTTCAGTGCTGGTTAAATAGTGCTCAACAAGGAAACGGGGCAAAACCACACTGGGATAATCTAAGAAAAACAAAGATTATAAAAATGGCTCGGAGGTGCTGGCTGCTGGAAGCAAAACCTATTTTGTGGGTTTGTTGCTGCACCTTTGCTTGGAAAAAAAAAATTGGAGCAGTTGTTGCACTCGTTTTCTCAGCAGATGGGCTGCTCCATCGGAGGCAGTTCACCCGTCTGGAAAGCAATTATGTTGCTTGGCCCAGTCTTGATTTGCACTTCTATTAGCACAGGCTTAACTATTGCTGCCTTGGGAGGGAGGCTCCATGGATTAGTTCCTCTTGAAAACAAAAAAATCAAAACAAAATCAAGCCCATGATGCACCACGAAAATGTTTTGTGGGAAAAAAAAAAAGAGAAAACAATATTGATGCCATTTCAGTGCCATTTTGATTCAAAAATTGCAGGAAGGTCACCTTAATGTTTAGGTTTTTGGTGGCAATGCAAGAGGAAATTTAAAATAATATAATGATGAGTGGTGCTGGCTCCACAGCCTTTTTAACAGCATTGTCTGCTATGGGGAGTTCTCCTTGTGTAGGTCAAGAAATTCACTGTTAAAATTTTATGTTTAATTCTTTTATTATAAGGAAGGACACGATTCATGACATTGGCATTCCCGTGGTGCTGGCAAGAGCTGCTGGAAAATGATCCACTCTTGGCATGCTCAGGGGTCCCCAAAGCTGGCCTGGACCAGGATGGGGACAAGGCAGGGCCCTGGGCAGGGACAGGGCCCTCTTCTCTCCCATCAGGGAGCAGGAGTTCTCCCCCAAGCAGCCCTGCACTTCTGCTCGGGTGGCAGTCAGGGAATGCACGTGTGGCTGGATCCAAGCATGGATATTCCACAGGGCTGAAGCTCCAGGTCACTTATTTTAGTGTATTTGCTAAAACATTAATAGGAGCTACCCAAAAAAGCCCTAAAAGAGCTCCTAAATGTTTTCTTTTTTTAGTGCAAGTATTTATGAGCATGAGGTATTGATGGCTTTCCCAAAATTCAGTGTGCTGGCCTTGGGATGGGATTTGGGCAGCAGCTGCATGGTGGCTGCCTGGGAACGGAGCTTGCTGGGGCATGGGTTTGACTGGGGTGGTTGTTAAAACTTTTCCCAACTTCCTCATTGTCCCAAAGCCTTTGCTTTGTGTCCTGCTGACAGCAGTGTTGAGGAGGACATGGCTTAGTGCTGCTTTATATTTATTTCCTAGTTCTCTCTGAAAAGAAATGAGTGGGAGTTGTTGTGACTCCACAAGGCCACCAGGCACATGATATGGGCAGGATTCATTGATGCTATTTCTTCTTCATTTCATGAAAAAAAGATGAAACTTTCTATGAACAGCAGGATAAAGGCCCATTTGGAGTTGGTTTGGGCCATCCATGCCAGGAACACCGGCTGTGCCATCCTCAGCACCTCAGCTGGGATTAACCCCTCACCTGTGCAGCCCTGGGCCGGCTTTGGCTGAGGGCATGGCAGGGGCAGGAGATGGGGCCTGGGGTCTGACCCAGTGCTGGGGGCTGCTGCCCTGCTGGGTGCCCCCTCTGTGCTGGGCTCCTGCTCCAGGGCTCAGGGGTGTGCCAGCCCTGGGGTCCTGTGCCAGCCCTGGGTGCCCTCTCCAGCCCTGGGGTCCTGTGCCAGCCCTGGGGTCCTGTGCCAGCCCTGGGTGCCCTCTCCAGCCCTGGGGTCCTGCTCAGTGAGGCTGCAGAGGGGCCTGGGCTGGCGGTGGTGGGAGGCCCTGCTCCATTTTTGTGGCTCATAGAGCTCCTGGTGTGTTCCCACCCCAAGCAGGAGCTGACAGCCATTTGCTTGTCATTAATAGCACAACTTAATCTCCCAACAAGACTTTTCCTGTGATATTGCTGTAAAACAAAGCAAAACAAAACAACCTTTCTTCCTTCAGTATCTCCATTGCACCGCCCCCTCCCAAACAAACACAAAAAATCCCAATTCCTCCTCTCCTCTGACAAACAATGACTCATTCAGATGGGGTTTTTTCCTATTTTTTTTTACTGTTTTTTAAATTTATTTTCATTTTGGCCTGTGCCTCAGTGGGGTGGTGCTGGCAGCAGCACCATTGGTGAGGATTGCCCGGCTCCAACCAGCCCCTGCCTCTGACTCTTTCTAACTCTGCCAAAACTTTTTTAAGTGTTTGGACTGAAATTTTCCAAGCCAGGTGTCTGCCTAAGGAAGAAATTTGTTTGTAGAAGCTGCAGCAGAAACTCTCACTGGCCTGGCTGCTGAATGGGCTCAGAGGAAGGAGGGTTTGCCCACAGTGTGCCCAAAAATCAGTGGGGATGGGGAGGAACCCAGCTTTTCTGAGCCCTTAGAGGGGATTTCCTGCATTTTCCTGATCTTTAGGAATTGTTGTGGGTTTGAGTCCCTCCCTCCTAAATGTGGTTAAATGTCCCAGGGGTTTGGGGCTGGCACCATCACCGAGCTCTTTGCTTTAGGGAAGGAGGAGAACCTCAGCTGGTGTCAAGTGGGAAACTGGGAGAACGTTTTATAGTTCAGGGATGTGGAAAAACACCCTGATCCAGCTGAGGGTTTCACCTGGGGAAGTCCCTGAGGTGTGAATGCTCAGCTGAGCCTCAGGAGGTGTTGGCTGAGGTGTTGAGCATCCCTACCCAAAACCAGGGAGCAAGGAAAGTACAAATATGGGAGGGGGAAAAAAACCCATGCAGAAAAAAAGAGAAAATAATAATAATTTCTAGAAAATATCCTAAAAATTCTAACTCTAAGTAAAAAAAAAAAAAAAAAAAAAATGGAGGCCTGACAGAGCCCAGCCAAGTCAGTCTGGCTGCTAGAAATTTTAATTTTTCCCCCCCTTATTTTAATTTTTATCTAAATCAGATGGAATGATTGACACATTGAGGTCCCATGGAAGGATTGATGTGTGTTCATCACTGAAGGGTCAGAGCACGGCGCAGGCTGGTGGCATCTCAGGGCTGGTGGCATCCCAGGGTTGGTGGCACCTCAGGGCTGGTGGCATCCCAGGGCTGGTGGCACCTCAGGGCTGGTGGCATCCCAGGGCTGGTGGCATGTCACACAGGTACATTCCACCCAAAGGTTTTGGCAGTTTCTCACTTTCTGATTTTGCAATAGTGTTATTTTTTCAGTGTTGGTTTTAATGTAAACCCTGCATAAGGTTCTGTTTCCAGGATGGGCTTTTAATGCTGGAATCACCTGATGGTGCTGACCATGGTCTGTCAGACTCCCTGGGATTTATGAGCTGTGGGCTGATGCCTTCCCTTGTTTACTTTCTCTCACTTTATCTGCTAATTTCCAGATTCTTTCACGTTTTTCCTTTCAACCTAATGCCTTAATTCTGGTGCTTTATTAATCTATCTAATTATGTTGAGTTCAAGTTGTTTGAAATCCACTTATGTTGGTATAGGAAGTACTTACTGTATTAATCAAACGATCCAAGGTGGCTTCTCCTCTGAAGTCCTTAATTTGTGCTATACATATTCCTGCTAATAACATCCAACTTTGTAACAATGCATGTTTCCTCTAGGTTTCCAAGGAGACCCTGAAATACATTAATTCTCTGATTTTTTTCAAGTACACCAATAATTTATCTGGGATTGTGAGATGTTCCCTTGTGTGGACACATCAAACACCAGCAGCCTCTGAAATCCCAGCAATGGTCTTTGTGCTGGGCTGGCAAAAGGGCTGGAGGCAAACAGCTGCTTATCACAGGAACTAGTTATCTTAAAGATGTCAAATACACATATTTGATAGAAATGGTTTTATTATATGTGTTATATATTATATAATACAATATATAATATAGTTGAAACGGCACACTGGATATTTAATATTTGGATAAATACAGAAAAAGTTTCGTAGAGATTTAAAATTTTATTTAAATCAGGTTTTAGGAGGCAGGTAAGGGAGAGGACCCTGGGAGGGCTCTTGTTTTGAGTGGGAAGTATCTCTTTTGTGATCAGTTTTTCTGCATGGGTATATTGGAGCAAACACTGTGGATGAAGATTTGCTCCATCTCTGCAGGAGCAGAACAGTGTTTCCCACCTGTATTTATTGGATTTTTGTGACTGTTTTCCCTTGCTGGGTCATACAGGCAGTGAAACCTTGGAAAGGGGTGATAGTGGGGGTTTCCCCCAAATTTTGTGTTCCCTGTACACCCCAGCTCTGTGGTGAACACTGGACAGGGAGGAGGTCATCAAAACCCTACAGAAAGCAAGTTTGTGAGTCAAACTGGAAGTGTGGGATGTAGCTCTGGCTGGATCTGTGCTCGATTCAGAGCAGCAGAACCAGGGACAGGAAGGTGGCACCAAGTCAATTCTGGGTCTGAGAAGCCCTATTGCTGCTGAGGTCAGATCTCTGGGCTTTGGTTAGAGGAGACCAAAGGTGCTCAAGGAGCAGCATCTCTGCTGCTGGGACATCAGAGACAGCTCCAGCCACAGTGACTCTGTGGGAATAGAGGGGAAGCTGTGGGAATTGGAGGCATTTAGGGCACCAGACAGAGTTTGGTTGATGCCTGCAGTCTCTCCACATCCAGAGCCATGTGGTGCCATTGGGAACAGCAGGGAAGTGGTGGCACCACTGACAACATGGGGCTGGTGCTCCAGCCTCTGAGAGTGCCCTGCTCTGCCCTGCTCTGCTCTGCAGGCTTTGCCCTGTGCTTGTTTCTGCAATAAAAGTCGTGGTTTCTGCACAGATCCAAAAGCAGGGCTGTGCAGGAGCTGTGGCACAGGGTTGGCTCATAGGGACAATGAGCATCCCTACGGACACCCATGGCTTTTCCAGACAGCAGTTACCTCAGTAAGCCTTGGGCACTAATTGCTTTCTCCCATCTGTGCTCCTCTGCTGTGGGAGTGGTTGTTTTTCTGCTGGGTGACTTGGGAGCAAGAGTTCTCCCAGCTGGACTAGTCCTTCAGTGTGGGCACATTCCAGATGCCAACCCCTGTCCTGGCCTTAAGTGTGTCACTCCAAGAATAGCATTAAGGTTTCCAACTGAAGGAGGGATACTTTTTTTGTGTGTGGTGGTTAATGATTAATTAGGTCAAATTCTCCAAAATTAGACTGCTGGAGAAGGAATGAGCCAGCACTTTGCATTTTGACAAAACCTTATGGCAGAAACTGATGGGGCCTGATTCCACCTCCTCCCTCCTCACACTTTGTCCCATGCCCCAAACTCACTTTTCCCCAGAAGAGGTTCCTTTTAAAAATTGTATCCATTAATATCCCAATTTCCTTTCCCCCCCCCTTTTCAAATCTTGCATTAAACCCCTGTAGATTCTGCTTTAAGTAGGCAATTAAGCTAACAACATAATTATATCCCTTAATGCTCATTTCAACTGGTTTAGAGAAGAAACAAAAGGGGAAGGCAGCTTCAAATATAGGGAAATAAAAGCTCTGTTGTAAAGATATTTTTGATACTCGTGATAATTTGTGCAGAGTGCAGAGTTGGCCCATTAGAGGCTGTGGGGAAGCCTGGAGGTCACATTTAAGAGCCTCACGGGCACTGTGGGCTTTTACCTTCTGAATGTCCTTTTTCTGAACCCTGCAAATTTTGGGGCATCCCAGGAGACTCCAGAGTGTGTCCACTTAATGTTTGGCTGCGTAGCTGTGGCCTGATAGGGTTTTCTCTTTTTTATTCCCTCTGCAATTACTCACCAGAGGCTGAGCGTGAGGCTGCGCAGTGCCGCTCACCACGAGCAAGCGCTGGGAAGGGGCACTGATGGAATTACTGCAGTGGGGCTGTGCCAAGGCTGCCAGGCTCCTCCAGGAGCCCAAGGGTGGCTGTGCCCTCGTGGCAGCGAGCAGAATGGCTGTAGAGCAGGATACCTGCTGTGGGGCTGGATAACTGCTGTGGTTTTGTGCAGAGCACACAACATCCACAAAAATCTGCCTGCAAGGCACAAAGTTTTGTGAAGCCCCTCAGAGCTTGGAGCCAAGAAGCTGCTTTGGCATCTTGCTGGGGCAGCCAAGTGCTTGGGTGGAACCTGATATTCTGAGATGAGCTGGTGAAAGGCTGAGGGTGCAGCACAGGCCCAAAGAGCTGTGGACACTGCTGTCCTTTGTAGAACAGAACAGAATAGAATAGAAGAATAGAATAGAATAGAATAGAATAGAATAGAATAGAATAGAATAGAATAGAATAGAATAGAATAGAATAGAATAGAATCGTTTAGAATAGAAAGAATAGAATAGTTTGGGAAGGACACCTATTTAAAGCCTATCATCTCAATGCCAATGATGGATGGGTGGGTGGCATTGAGCATGGGGACATGGGTGGATGATGGATCTGGATGGATGCACTATCTATGGATGGGTGCTCAAGCCCTGTCCTGGATGGAAGGAGGATGGATGGATGGATGGATGGATGGATGGGTGGATGATGGATGGGTGGATGATGGATGGATGGATGGATGGATGGATGGATGGATGGATGGATGGATGGATGGATGGATGGATGGATGGATGGATGGATGGATGGATGGATGGATGGGATGGATGGATGGATGGATGGATGGATGGATGGGTGGATGATGGATGGGTGGATGATGGATGGATGGATGGATGGATGGATGGATGGATGGATGGATGGATGGATGATGGATGGATGGATGGATGGATGGATGGATGGATGGATGGATGGATGGATGGATGGATGGAAGGATGTTGCTCTTGTTTGAGCAGCATCTATTGCATGTCTTCTAATCACCACAGAATCATGGAATCATTTTGGTTGGAAAAGCCCCCTAAGATCTTCAAGTCCAGCTATGGAGCCAGCACTGCCCTGCCAACACTGCCCCACGATGGGAGAGCAGGGACTGTTTCCAGTGTCACACCCTGAGTTGTCCCCAGTCCCAGCTCAGTCAGGGTCCTGGCAGGGTAAAGCTTGTCCATGGGACACTGCTGGGCTCTTGAGCCTGTGCCCAAACAGTCTGGAGCAATCTGACCTGTGCAACCCTCTGAGCCTGGTTATGGGTTTCCTGGTTCTTCTCTCCACCAAAGCCCCATACTGTGGTACTTTGCCAGGTCCTGGCTCCAGCCTGGCCCCAGCTCACCCCACAGAGGTGTGGCACAGTGTGAGGAGCTGGAAATGCCCCAATTCAGTTTTTATTTCAACACAAGCAGATGCTTTGGAGGGTTTGCAATGGTGCAGCTCTCCCAGGCTCCCCATCATCCCAGGCCTGTTCCAGGCTCCCTCCAGAGGCTTTCCCCATAACTCAAGAACATACTCTGCCCTCCTTTGTGTTTAGGACCACGTGGAGGCAAAGTGCATTAAAGCAGAGGTCCCTTACCCAGGATGGAATCTGGGCGTTGGAGAACAGTCCCCAGTATTCCCGTTTGTCACAGATGCTTTCAACTGTCACAGCTTCCCATACACTGAATCCACACTAGGAGTGTTATGTGCAGAAAACAATTCTTAGGTGAAATTCTCAGATGTTTGAGAAATTCAGTGAAGATGCTCTCAGCCAGTCCCAAAATCAGTGACACACCGTGGTCCTTGGGAACAAACATGCATCTAGAAAATATCCATGAGCTGGGTGGCAGATAAAGCACCTGAGGTGTCTGCAATGAAGTGTAGGTGAGCATCAGTTCCTTTCTGAGAAGAGCCTGTGGAATGTGGCACACATTTATCTTTTGCCAGCCCAGCTGCAGTCGGTGCTCCCAGGGCACTGGAGCAGCCTGGTGTCCAGAGGCTCTCTGGGGGCATCTGGAGGAGGAAACAGACCTCGGTCCCGTATTTGTTCATGAGATCCATGAGTTCATTCATTGCTCCTTTCTCAGCTTGGAAACCCAACCAGCCCTGTCCTGCTCTGGCAGCACCAGCCTGTGCTGCCTAATCCCAGATTCCATTTGAGAATTGGGCAATAATGGTGGCCTTGGGGATTTCTCTCTCATCCTTTGACCCAACCATGGGCTGCACCAGAATTCTGGGGAGCCAGTTTCACTTTCTGGCTTTTCTTCCTCAGGGTTTGCAGCAGCTGCTGGCCCACAGATGGGCAGAGGGCTCATGGTGCTGCCTGCAAAATTCAACCCCAAAAGGGATCCTGTAGGAACATTTGTACCTTTTTTTGCATCTCATTGGAGGTTTTCCAAGACAAATCTATCCACTCTGCAGGGCTGTGCAAATAATTCATGTTCTTGGTTTTCCTGAAGCTCTGAAAAATTGAAAAATTCTTTTTCAGACTAAGCTGGAAGAAAAATAGATTGATTTGAATTTTTTTTTATTGCCCAGGAAATAAGGAATATCTATTTGGGTTTCATAGGCTCGAGTCAAACAGAATCTGGTGCTTGTAAGTGCTTAATTTAGATTTTGAACACATCTTACAGTTCTTGCTTTAAAAATACATATAGGATGTATTTTGCCTGTATGAATCAGAAAATTTTAAATGTCAGGGACTGTGTCACTTCCAGTTTTTGAAAATCAGTGTCTTACTCTGCTGTGTGAATGGTGCAGCAGAAATGATACCAACCCATGCTGTGATTTCACTGCAGCTCCACTTTGGGCTGGAAATAATTTCCCAGTAGCTCTGTGCCCTCATTTGTTTCAGCTCCAGGAATGATGGAGAATGGAAGGTCACCCTGGTTGGTCCCATTGATGTTTGTCCCCCACAAACTGCTTGAAAATCCCTTTCCTTAGCCCCAGCAATTGCTCAGAGGTGGAGATTTGGGAGTGAGAAAGTGCAGGTCCATGGTCCCTGATGACATCGTGCTCTTCCCAGTGCCGTGCCTGGGTGGAGGGTTCTGGGGGAGGGCTGAGGGTCCCATCCCTGTGCCCTGGGGTGCTGTTTGGGGTGTCTGGGCAGGGGGAGATGATGCTGCAGCTTTCACAGCTCAAATGGACCAGGAAATGTTGTTTTCCTTCTTTACTTTCCAAACCACCATCATTCTTGGGAAGCCAGCAAAGCCACCCTCCCCTGGGGGCACCAGCTTGGCCTTACTGGGGTTTTTGGTAGTTTTTATTTAGATTTCTTTTTTTTTTTTTTCCCAAACTTTTTTTTTAAATCTTGGAGGTTTGATTGTTTATTTGTTGATTTAGATCTGCTCGGGAAGTGGATCTGGTGATATTTATAGGATTTGTGGTTGGCTGATGGGAGTTATTTTGCAAGCAGAATTTCTAAGAATTCTACTTTCAGCCTCCTTTTTCTCCAACTTCATTTCCTCCCCTTCCTTCTCTTTTTTCTCTTTTTACTATTTTTTGCTTGGTTTTTTCTTTATTTTTTTGGTTTTTGAGGGAGCCAGGCAGACTAAACTTTTTCTGAATTTCCCCCCTGTAATTACTGCTCTTTTTTAAGTTTGAAGAAATTATCCAGCTTTGTGTGCCTTCCCCCTTTTTTACTTTTAGACCGATGTGGTTTGACTTTTTTTTTTCCCTTTCCAAAGTAAAATTACCACCATTTCATGCTATTTAAACAAGCCAATCATACAAAACTGGGAGAGAAGGTGAAGTCCCACAGTTACCCATCCAATGGAGAATGTTTTGGTTTCAACCTCACAGCTGTCTAAAAATGCTACATGGGATTTTTTTTAAATTAGGATAAAAATTATATTTTACAAAGTTAAAATTTATGTTTTGCAAATGCAAAGCCTTTCCCACAAGCATTGGAAGGAGGTCTTGTGTGCCAGCCCTGGAGGGGATCCTTGGCTGAGGCTGGACCTCCTCATGGTGCAGTTCCTGACACCTTCTCACAGCATTATTTATCAAATTATGCATTTCTTTTTCTATTCTAGATCAGATTTTCTGCCTTGAATTGTAATTTTCAAGTGTTTAAATTTTCATTGCTTACCTCAGACTGAAGCTGAACATTTGCAGCACTTTGCATCTCTGCAGTGCTGTTTGCTACAGAGGGAGCTAAAGTATTCTTGAAAATTGACCAAAAAAAGAGATGAAACCAACCTCAAAAGGTACAATTCTGCCCAGGGGTGCCATGGCTCCCACTGACACCCAATGGCTGAGCTGGGAGCTGGAGCAGCTCCCTGGGGGACACTCCACAGCCTCTGCAGGTTTGAAGGGCAGAGTCGCAGCCTTCTCAAAGCTTCTTCCAAGAGGTGCTTCCCCAGCAGCCCCTCGTGGCTCTGAGATCCACCACGGGCATGTCCCACAGTGCCTGCCCTGTGAGCATCGGCCGGGCACCAGCTGGGACTGGGTTTCAGTTTTCCTGGAGCGCTGGGTCTGTTCCCAGAGACCCATCGCTGTGTCTGTGTCTGTGTCTGTGCTGCTGGGAGCGCCAGGGGCACTCTGAGCTCCCCTGGCCAGAGGGGAGGTGCCTCTGATTTTCCTCCACATTTTCCTCTACACGCAGGCCTGGCTGGCTTTTTCTCAGGATCCTTTGTAAGGCTCAGGGAGAGGGATTGGAGCCTCTACAGGAGCTCAAGGTCCAGCTGGGCTTGGCTCTGCTGGGCCATGCTGCTGGCAGAACTTGTCCAGCTCCCAGGGATGGTAGTAGGAGAGCTGGGAATGTTATTGAGATGAGGATTAGTGGGATTCCTTGGAGGGATGGGCTTGAAAATTGGTCAAAGAAGCTTAAGTTCATGGTCAGGTTCAGGGGGTAGTGCTTGGAGCAATGGGTGGCTTGCTAGAGGGGGGGATACAAATGACAGAAGTTTGGGTTGGATAATTAAAGAGAAAGTAAGTCATGAAGTGAGCATGATAAAAAATCAGGGGCTGGGGTTTAGTTGAGGCATATCATTGGGGGGGGGAACCCTCTTTCGTTAGCTTGTTTAGCTTTAACAAGTGCTGCTGGCAGAACTTGTCAGATGCTGAGGGCATGGCTGCTCTGGGTGGTGTCCTCCGTGCCTGTGTGCTGGGCTTTGGCCACCCCTCTGTGGGAGCTCCAGGCTCCCCTGGCTGGGCTGCACCTCGGGCAAAGCCCCTGAGCTCCAGGGCTGCCACCTCCCCGAGCCCTGCCTGAGGGCCCGGCCCTGCCTGAGGGCCCGGCCCGTCCCCGGCCCTGCCTGAGGGCCCAGTCCTGCCTGAGGGCCCAGCCCTTCCCCAGCCCTGCCTGAAGGCCCAGCCCTGCCTGAGGGCCCAGCCCTGCCTGAGGGCCCAGCCCGTCCCCGGCCCTGCCTGAAGGCCCAGCCCTGCCTGAGGGCCCGGCCCTGCCTGAGGGCCCAGCCCTTCCCCGGCCCTGCCTGAGGGCCCAGCCCGTCCCCGGCCCTGCCTGAGGGCCCAGCCGTGCCTGAGGGCCCGGCCCGTCCCCGGCCCTGCCTGAGGGCCCGGCCCGTCCCCAGCCCGGCCCTGCCCTGCCCTGCCCAGACTCACTCTGAGTACATGGAACTGGTCATGCAAGAGAAGGGGGCTCCTTGGCCTGCCCACCCTCAGCTGGGCTGTGGTGAGGGAATAAATGAATCCCAGAGTGCTTTGGATTGGGAGGGACTTTGGGATCACCTCCTTCCAACCTTCTGTGGGGACACCCTCACTATGCAGCACAGCTGCTCTGGGCACCCTGTGCCAGGGCCTGCCCACCCTGCCAGGACACAATTCCTAATTCCCAATATCCCATCCAGCCCTGCCCTCTGGCAGTGGGAGCCATTCCCTGTGTCCTGTCCCTCCATCCCTTGTCCCCAGCCCCTCTCCAGCTCTCCTGGAGCCCCTCCAGGCCCTGGCAGGGGCTCTGAGCTCTCCCTGGAGCTTCTCCTCTCCCAGCCCGGCTCCAGCCCTGGAGCAGCTCCATGGCCTCCTCTGGACTGGATTCAGGACTTCCCTGTGGCAGAGACCCCAGAGGTGGGCGCAGAGCTCCAGGTGGGGTCTCAGGAGGGTGGGAGGAATGAGGAGAATCCCTGCCTTGGCCACGGTGCTGGGATGAGCCCAGGACAGCAGAGCCTGTGCCTGTGCTCCCAGCCCGCTCTGCTGGGGATGTGGCTCCCCCAAATCCCAACTTCAGCCCTTGCCACCCATCCCTCCAGCCTGGGGCTGGGAAGGGCTGGAGCTGCCAGGGGAAGGTTCCTGGCATTCCCTGTGTGCAGTGGAGCCCTCACAGCCCTGTCAGATGTTCCACAGCAGAGGCCGGAGGTGCAGAACTCCCAAACAAAAAGTGTTGAACAAGACTGGGATTCCCTGGATAAATAAGTCCTGTTTTAATTTTTCCCCCCCCGCATGCATTCATAGCTTGCTAGATATGTTTGTTTTATCAACTTGGAAAAGTGCCCGGGATTTTTTAAAAAATTGATTTCCTGAGAGTTTCCTGTGAAATTGGAAGCCTGGAAAAACGGGTGGAATTCTGAAATGCTATCTCAGGGCTCCTTCGCCCCTTTTTTCTCCCCCCAAGTAAAAAACAACAATACCTTCCTCCCCCCCAAGGTTTCATTCCGTATACATTTATTCTTTAAAAATATTTCCAGCTGTTTCTTTTGCTGGGAAACTCATACCATCTGTAAACAACTGCTCAATGCACATAATTCTGTTGTTTTGCCCGGTCACTCTTATTTTCCAGCTTTTATAAAATGAGAGTTCAGAGTAATCAGTAATGCCTTTTCTCCTCTTCACCCTCAATTTGATTATTTTTCTCATAAAGAACAGAGTAAGGAGAGCACTGAGCAACAGGAGATGGAAAAAATATTTTGATTACTTTTCAGTTGCTTATAATCAAGGAGTAACTCTTTAAATCCAGACCAATTTGCTGCATTGATTTATTCATAATTTTAATTTCATGAGTGTTTCAGGGAAAAACAAAAGTATGTGAGATTGAAGCTTTTTAATACTGGTTTAAACATTTGTAGTTTTAGGTTAAAATTTATTTAATGTTCCCTTTCTTTGGTTACTTCTGCTGGCATGTTCTGCTTGAATCTCCCTGGGCTGCCAGGGGAGAAAAACTGAAATTCAAAGCAAAATTCTGCCAGTACTTTCAACAAGTTCATAAAATGACTCATATGAATATTCCCATGAGTCAGAGGCAACTGCCCTTAAACCTTTCTGGGGCTCGCTGGAGTTTGGGAGTGGGTGACAGGGACACCTGGGTCCTCTGGGGTGGGATTGTGCCGTTTCCTGGGGCTCAGCACCCGCCCAGGCCGGGCCATCGTGCTGGGATTCTTCCCTGCCTTGCTGATTTTGGTGTTCCCCCCAAGTTCCAGCCCCTTTTCCAGCAGAAATTCAACCTTTTATGTTTAAAACTCTCCAGAAGAACTTTTAGCTCTGGGTTACAGAGGCAGCTTAGAAATGAGGTGGATGCAGGCAGCACACCCAGGGTAGGAAATGAAGGTTATAAAATGGGGAGATAATAAACAGGAGACAAGAAGTAAATCCAGTGAAGCTGAAGGAGAAGAATTTCTAGACTTTGTGATTTTTTTATTAGTATTGTTTGCCTACCTATAGTTTTAACATCCACGGTGCAACTTGTTCTGTCCCAGACCAGAATGTGGGGAGAAGCCTGAGGGAACCCAGTTTGCAAGAACAAACAAAAACCCAACCAAAACCAAACCAAAACCCAGAACAAAAACAGAAAACCAAACCAAAAAGACACATTTAAAAGAAAAATAATTCTCCTGCCAATACAAAGAGAACTGAAATCAGTAGAGTGAGGGCCCCTGGACTGAGTCTGAAGTGTCACAGCCAGCACAGAGGGGAATCATTCCCATCTTGGCTTCCCCAGTGGGACCCAGTGCTCACAGCTGACCTTTGTGTTGGGCTGATCCACCCCCTCACTGGCTTTGTCATTAGTGTTTCTTATGAATTAGTAATTGGAGGCACCTCGTGGCTTCAGGAACAGCTGTTAATGATCCCTAGGGTTAATTAACACAGGGATGGCACTGCAGCAGGGGCACTCTACAGCCCAGGTGGGACTGGGGCCAGCCCTGCCTTCCCCTGGTGTGGCCCAGGGCTGCAGGGGAAGGTACTGGGTGACCCTACCCCAGTGCTGATCCTGCAGTGTCAGAGCTCTGGGGTGTTCCTGGCTTTGGGTCCCCCTGGCCACGTGTCCCCTTCGGGGTGGTGGCCACCCCCAGGAGGAGGATGTGGCCAGGGCCCTGGCCAGGCTGGGCTGAGCTCTGATTTGTTTCAGGTTCAGCCACCATCTCCAGCAGCTGTTTATTTGCATGTGGTGGAGGTGCTCATAGGGGCAATGTGGATGCTCAGTAACCTCAGTCCAAACCTGGATTTTGGTCTGCTCAGACACTCCCCAGACACAAAATGTCAGAGGCACCACGTGGGAAGTGCTGGGCTCCCTGTGTCCCCAGGCTCCAGCACTGGGATGCTCTGTGTGTCACCACCAGGGTGCTGGGGACAGATTATGTCCCTGTAGGTCACAGTCACCTTGGTGCCTTCCCATGGATGGACTTGCCTGGAGGTCTCAAAGCACCTCTTCTGTAGCATCCCATGGATTTCTACTCTTCCTGAAGCTTGGCCTAAGTGATGGGCATTGCCAGGAGTAATGAGCACCTTCCTCTGGCACTGGAGACCCTCCTGGAGCTGTGCTAAAGCCCAGGTGTGGGCACCAGTCACACAGGGCTGGTTCCTGGAGCTGGGCTGGAGCCCAGGTGTGGGCACCAGTCACACAGGGCTGGTTCCTGGAGCTGGGCTGGAGCCCAGGTGTGGGCACCAGTCACACAGGGCTGGTCCCTGGAGCTGTGCTGGAGCCCAGGTGTGGGCACCAGTCACACAGGGCTGGTCCCTGGAGCTGTGCTGGAGCCCAGGTGTGGGCACCAGTCACACAGGGCTGGTCCCTGGAGCTGTGCTGGAGCCCAGGTGTGGGCACCAGTCACACAGGGCTGGTCCCTGGAGCTGTGCTGGAGCCCAGGTTTGGGCACCAGTCACACAGGGCTGGTCCCTGGCTGTTTGGGACCATCCTGGGACCTGTCCCAGATGTCCCCTGGCTCTGGCAGCAGAGCCTCTGTGCCTGCCATGGGAGTCTGTGCCTTTGCCTTCTGCTGCCCTCCAGCAGCAAACCCTCCATGGGCTCATCTCAGAGGGGTCCAAACTCAGATGTTGCAGTTTCCTGCTGGGCTCTTGTGTTGGAACAGGGAACAAGCGCTGGCTTTTGCCAGGACAAGGCTGCAGCTGAGCACGAGGGTGAGATTCCCCTGGCTGCTCCCAAGGAATTCTGACACTGAGGCTGCCACCAGCATCCCCACCCCAGGTGTTGCCCCATGGCCAGCATGGGGGGGGTTGCAGACCCCACAGTGGATTTTGGGGGTTGGGGAACCCTCACTCCAGGGCTTGGAACTCCAGGGACTGGGCAGATGTCTCAGGGAGAGCTCCCACTTCCTCCTTGCAGATATTTTTTTAAATTTTTATTATTATTTTGGTTGTTTCTTGAGG
Organism: Emberiza elegans; assembly: GCA_024865655.1. NCBI lineage: Eukaryota > Metazoa > Chordata > Aves > Passeriformes > Fringillidae > Emberiza > Emberiza elegans. The sequence continues at coordinate 67,707,797 of JALJVW010000184.1, read as the reverse complement.
GGAAGCTGCAGCTGAGGAAATAGGCAGCACATTCCTCCAGCCCCAGGAACTGTCTTGTTCCCAAGTGGAAAATTCATCCCTTTTTGGAGGCAAAGGCAAAGGATGAGGAGGGGATGAGCCACAGCAGCCAAAGGCGGTGGAGATCCTTGTCCTTCAGGCAGGGGATGCCCTGGCTCTGGGAACCAGAAGAAACAGCCTTAAATTGCACCAGGAAAGGTGCGGGTTTGATATTAGGAAGAATTTCCTTGTGAAAAGGGTGGTCAGGCTTGGGAACAGCTGTGTGGGGCAGTGGTGGAGTCACCATCCCTGGAAATGTTCCAGTGTGGATGTGGCACGTGGGGACAGGGGTTGGTGCTGGCCTTGGCAGTGCTGGGACTGTGATCTCAGAGGGCTTTTCCAGCCTCAAGGATTCCATGGTTCTGTGGAGCGCAGCTCTGCCTGGACCAGCCCTGGGCTCAGCCTGGTTTCCCTCTTTGGGCTTCCTCAGCATCCGCTGTGCTGGCAGGAGGAAGCAGAAATCCAGATTAAAAAGGGGCACGGGCACATTTATGGGTCCTTGTGCTCTGCAGATGTTTTGGTGTGATGTGGAGCTGCTCTGCTGTTTTTCCCCCTCCTATTTAATAAAAATTAAATAGGAAACTGGTGGTGTCTTGCCCTTTGTTTAAAGAAGAGAAAAAAGGAAAAAAAAAACCCCACTTCCTGCATTTTCTGTGGCTCTGCAGTTAATAAACCCAGACAGCACAGGTAGCAGGCCTGCAGTTATTTTTATGGCACATTCCTGTGTCAGACCTGTTTTCAGTTGCTTCTCCCTTTGCCAAATTTGAATTATTTGGGGTGAAATTTTCCATGCTGGGTGCTGCTGGCTCCTTCCAAAATTGAATGTGTGGTTTGTGTTTGGACAAAAATTACTCAGCTGTCCCTGGGAAGGCGTTTGGGGAAAGCAAGGTGGGGTTTTGGGTTTTTTTCCTTTTTTTTCCTCAGGTAAACAAAAAACTCTGCCCTTTCTCCTCTGCAGAGGGAATGTGCTGGGGGAGAGGGGCGAGTGGGGCCTGCTCCTCCTGCAACCCCCAGGCAGAATTAGGGAGCTCTCCCTTTGGGATGGGCTTCAGAGGCAAACCATAGGGGGTGGCTGTGCCTGCACAAATCAATAAATACATGGATTGAGCCCCTTTTCCCCCTGGGAAGGGCTGTGGCAGTGCCCCCATCCCATCCATGGGAGCTGATCTGAGCATGGATGCAAATCCAAGTGATTTGAATAATTGTCTCTAATCATAATTTAAGTGATCAGGCAGAAGGCCTGTGCTTAAATTGTCTGAAATCTCATTTCACATTTTTATTGCTTTAAGTTATTTTTTAGTTTTGCTGTAACTGTTAAAATGTTGGGGTTTTTTCCCAATATAGTGTAGCCCTCTCTATAAACATGGATTTCTCAGGTCAGTTTTACATCTGCTTGGACTCCTATTTTTTGACATGTTATCCTGTTAGGAGATGTTGACTGATACGTTTCTTAATTATCACATGATTTACTTTTTGCTTACAACTCGAGTTGAGGAGCATATGGCCTGAAACCACATTCTGCTTGTGTGCATTTTCATTTAAAGGATATTTATTAGCATTAGTTAAACAAAACTCCCCTAAACACACCCAATATGTAGAAAAGCAACTTCAGGGAGTAACACTTTGAATTGTAAATGATTTTATGGGGCAGATTGTGTGACATTCTCCAGCCTGTTCCAGCACCCCACATCCGGCCTCCCTGCTCATCAGAAGATGAAAATTCTGCTCCTCTCCTCTTTCAGTTCGAAATTAGGAAAGCACCAAAATCAATTCCTTGGGTAAATGGGAGTGCAGGAGATTCTAAAGGAGCACAGGAGATTTGTGTTCCCCTCCACAAAGGGTGTTACTTTGTGCTCTGACTCGTTTTGGCACATTCTGCTTAAGCAGTGATTTCCAGCCTTTCACCCTTCCACTTCCTCTGGCATTTTAGTCCTCAAATGCCACTTTTTGGAATTGAGGTGGAATGTTTTAGTTTAAATGGATTTCATTTTTGAAGGAACAGGCTGGGAGAGCTGGGGGTGCTCACCTGGAGAGGAGAAGCTCCAGGGAGAGCTCAGAGCCCCTGCCAGGGCCTGAAGGGGCTCCAGGAGAGCTGAGAGGGGCTGGGGACAAGGGATGGAGGGACAGGACACAGGGAATGGCTCCCAGTGCCAGAGGGCAGGGATGGATGGGATATTGGGAATTGGGAATTGTTCCCTGGCAGGGTGGGCAGGCCCTGGCACAGGTGCCCAGAGCAGCTGTGGCTGCCCCTGGATCCCTGGCAGTGCCCAAGGCCAGGCTGGGCAGGGCTGGGAGCACCTGGGACAGTGGGAGGTGTCCCTGCCATGGCAGGGGTGGCACTGGGTGGGATTTAAGGTCCCAAATCCCAAATCCCAAAGCAGTCTGGGACTCTGTGGATTTGTTTATTTCAGCACCCAGAAACATTGAAGGCAGCTTGATCTGATCTCATTCAGGCTTAGCTCGGTGTTTTTGTCTGATGGATCATCTCCAGGAGCACCCTGCTGGGTGAAACCATCGAGATGAGAGCCCTAACCTGCTGTGGTTCCCTTTTTTTCTCATTTTTTCTTTCAAAACAAGGAAACTCCCAGCCCTGGGGATTGTTGGGGTGTCTGTGCAGGGCCAGGGGTGGGTTCCATCATCCTCACGGCTCAGAATATCCTTCCAGCTCTGGATATTCCATGGTTCCATGGTTCAGCAGGTGCTTTTCCCCTGGAATTCTCATGGCAGGAGCCTCACAAGGTCCCTGTGATCCAAGATGTGGCGCTTGGGTTGTGCACAAACCCCTTTGTACAGGCAGGAACTGTGAGTTTCCCATCTCTGGGATCCCCAGCACCCCAACAAGGTTTCTGCCCTGGCTCTATATTAAATCTCCTTTTTCCCTTTTTCCCCCCTTTTCCTTGTACACAGATCTAATCTTCTAGAAAATGCCCCAAAGGTTTGAGCAATCTACCAGTTGCAGGAACCCATAAAGCTTTTTTTTCCCTTTTTTTCCCATTGTGTAAGCATGACAAATCATTAATTTTTGATTGATTGCTTTGAATTATGGGTGCTCTGACATCCTTTCTGTAGCTGAACAGCTGTATAACAAATGAACGTATCAGTGCTCACAAAAGATTGGAGATCTAACAGAAGCAATTACATTGTCAGCTCCTCCCTTCTGGCTTTTCCCAGGCAATGGAGAGAAGAAATTTTTTAACAGAAATTCCTCAAGTGGCTCACAATAATAATAATAATAATAATCATCATCATCATCATAATCATCATAACAAAATACCTTTTTGTAATTGAATTAGATTTTTATCTCTTCATTTCCAGTGGATTTCATATCCCTTCAGAAACCAGGTTGTGTTTCTGCTTTGTGTAACTTGGACAATCCCTTTGAAGAAAATTTTACATGAAGAATTAAAAAAAATAAAATCAAATTGCAAAATTTTTTGGTTGCTATTCCTTTAAGATTTCAGAATTGCACCAGTGCACTAAATGTGACCTCCATAACTTTTAAATTAAGAATTTATGCTGGCTTGAAATTTATGAAATATTTCAGCATGAAAGAAAGCCTTTTTCCCTCAGGAAAATTGAGCAATAAATCACAGCACTCTCGATTTACTGCCCTACAGCCAGCCAAAGATAGGATTTTTTTCCTTCCCCCCTTCTTTCTGAAAAAAAAAAATAATAAAAAAATGTAATCATATAAGACAGCTTAGCTGCTATCCTCCCACTCTCTAGAATTTTTAATTTCAGCTGTTTCTGCTTGGATTTATTTCCAATATTCCTGCTCGGCTTTTCAATTTCCTCAGTTATTAAATTTTAATTCAGTGCATTAGCATTTAAATTAAAAAAGGGTTTATTTTATCGAAATCGTTGGCTGGCCCCCATCCTGCTGCACATGAATTGCCTGTTTCTGCCATTTGCACAAAATGTGAAATGCAGCTAATATCTTTTAACTTGTATTTGCACAAATTCAGAAATAAAATTTCTGGGATTGGAATAATATTGTCTTTCCAAGAAGGCTCTCATCAGTGAGCTGGGAAAGGAACGAGAGGAGACCCTGGGCCCTCCCTGCTCAGCCCTGCCAGGGCCTGCGGGGGCTAATTAGGGCACGGGGCTAATGAGGGGAGGCGCTGGGCCTGGAGGGGGCCATTCCTGCGTGGCCATGGGGACAATTTGGCCATTCCTGATTTCCCACCTGGCTCTGCATGCCAGGGATCACTGCTTGAGACTCGGGTGGGGATGGGCTGGGGCAGCTCAGACCCTGCCCAGCCCTGGCACCCCGGGCTCAGAGCTGGGCATGGGGTGCGCGTGCAGCTCTGGGGGAGCCCAGGTTTGGGGCAGGAGGGGCTGGAGAGCAGCCTCATCCTTCTGAACCTAACCAGCTCTTCTGTTCTGATCTCCTAGGCCGAGGAGAGCAACAGCAGCGGGCGGAGGAGCTCTTCCAGCAGGTAGGGCTGGGATGTGCTGGGTGGGTCAGCTCTGCTCAGTTGTGCTCTCCATCCTGGAGATGGGGTGGCCAAAGGTGGGATGGGTGTCAGAGCTGACAGAGTGTCCGTGCAGGCCTCTTTGGATATGGCTGGAAGGATGGCTGTGGGAGGCTGGCCTCGTCCTGGCACTGGGGACTGAAAGCAGAGGTGGTCTGTGTGTGCTGTGGGCAGTTCCAGCTGAGTGCCCCCAGGGTGAGGCAGTTGGATGGAGACCTTGGGCTGGCAAACCCTTCTGTCCTTCAAAAGGAGAGGACAGAGGTGTCTCACCGCCCCATTCCCCTGTGATCCCACGGAGAGGTGTCTCTGCTGCTCCCACTCTGGAGAGGGGCCTGCTGAGGTGGGTCTGCCCTGGGCTGTGGCCTCACAGAATCCCTGGGCTGGAAGAGGCCTCCAAGATCATTGAGTCCATCCAGCCCCAACACCTCAACTCAGCCCTGGCACCCAGTGCCACATCCAGGCTTTGTTAAACACACCCAGGGATGGGGACTCCTCCTGTCCCCTCCAGGGCCTTGAAAGCACTGGGAAAGTTTCATTCCTTGTATAAAACTCATCCTGCTGTGTAAAAGCACATCCAGAGAGATCTGGGAACCACTGTGGTGCTGATGCCCTCCCTGCCTCCCACCGCTGACCGTGCAGCCCCTGCTGGGTCTGATGGTCCCACCATGCTGGCTGGTCCCTGCCCAGTGCCCCAGCTCTGCCAATGGCATTTCAGGACAAAATCCCCTCATTCCTGGCAGCTTTTTGTCCAGTTGGCGCTGCTTGGCATTGAACACGTCTGGGGTGCCCCTGAGCTGGGCAGAGAGGAGCACTGGGTGTCTGTCACAGGAGAAGACTTGTCTGTCTCACTTTGGGGGTGGCTCACCTGTGGCCCAGCAGTGCTGGCTCACTGGGAATCAGCCTGAATTTGTTGGGGTTCTTGGAAAGAAAGCCCAAGCTGAGGAGCAAGGGGAGAGGAGCCAGGCATCACTTCCTTCCCCTGGATTCTTTATTCCAACCTTTAATTCAGTTTTGCAGCTCACACTGGAGGGTTTCCCACAGCAGGTGGGCAAGTGCATCCTTCATGTGGGAGATGGCTTTTGGAGTGTCCATCTCACCTTTGGAGCATCCGTCACCTTTAGGGCATCCATCCCATCTTTGTGGTGTCCATCTCATCTTTGGAGGGCCCATCTCACCTTTGGGGTGTCCATGTCACCTTTGGGGTGTCCATGTCACCTTTGGAGTGTCCATGTCACCTTTGGGGCATCCATCTCACCTTTGGGGTGTCCATGTCACCTTTGGGGTGTCCATCTCACCTTTGGGGTGTCCATGTCACCTTTGGGGTGTCCATGTCACCTTTGGAGTGTCCATGTCACCGTCTCACCTTTGGAGGGCCCATGTCACCTTTGGGGTGTCTTTGGGGTGTCCATGTCACCTTTGGGGCATCCATGTCACTTTTGGGGTTCCGTGTCACCTTTGTCCATCTCACCTTTGGGGGTCCATGTCCTTTGAGGGCCCATGTCACCTTTGGGGGTCCATCCATCTCACCTTTGGGGTGTCCATGTCACCTTTGGGGTATCCATCTCACCTTTGGGGTGTCCATGTCACCTTTGGGGTGTCCATCTCACCTGCCTGGGCTGCCCTTGGGGCTGAACATCCTCCCAGCAGTGAGCAATGGCCCTTTCCAGGGCAGGGATGGAGCTCCAGGCGAGCTGGGAGAACTTCCCTCCCTGTTCCTTTGTATGTCCAGAGGAGTGTGAGGCTGGCTGTTGCTTTTTTCCTTGTAGAAGAGTGGAAACAAAACCCACTTTATCATCTACCTGACTGAACAAAATGTGGTCAAAGAATGGAGAATGACCAAGTCCATTTAAAAATAATAAAACAGAATCAAAATGAAATATTTCAAGAAAGCTCTGTCAGTGATTGAAGGTAGAAATGTGACTCTGACTGAATCTGTGAGGTCATCAGTGGATGGAGACACAAGATGGATGTTTCTCAGAGTCACTTCTGCTTGAAACCCTCACTAATTGCAAACTATCGAGGAAGCTTTTAACAATTAATTTGTATCAGTAAAAATACAAGCAAAAATAATACTGTATAATAGAATATAGATTAATATAATATAGTATAATGTAATTAATATAATATAATATAATATAAGTTTCCTGGATTTTATCTTCCTACAATTTTTTTTTCACAGTTGCAGGCTTGGTCTAAGGTGATGACTGTGGTATTGGGTCAATCCTGTTTTTCTTTTTTCACTGCAGTGAATTGACTTTTATTCTGTTTCAAGCAAACCCTGGAAGCTCTGAAGGCCCAGGGCTTGTGCTCCCACCACCCCCAGCTCCAGGCCTGTTGCTGCCTTTGGAAGAACAGGGGTCAGGGTGTGCAGCTGGCAGCTCCTGGTGGCAGAGAGCGCGCACTGTTCTCCTCCCCCATTGACTCCTGGGCGGTTGCTGCACCTCAGTAAGTGCTCAGCAATGGGAGATTTTCAAAGGTGAAGAGAATTCTTAGGAGCACAAAAAGCCCTCTTCCTTGAAGGCAGCCAGAAGAGAGATGGCTGCTTGCCTTGGGGAAGATGACAACTAAGAGACAACCTGACAAAGCTGTGCGTGTTTTTGAACACTCCAGAAAAGGTAGATCAGAGGCTTCTTTCTTCCTTTTGCAAGGAAAAAAGAGACAGTCAACAAAATTAAAAAGCAGCAAATTAAAAGCCAGTAAAAGGCAGGATGTTTTCCTGCATGATGGGCAGTGATGTGATGGGAGTGTGATGGCAGGAGCTGCTCAGAGGGGCTGGGAGGGGACTCAGCAGGAACACGGTGACAGGGGTGACATGGGCTGGATTCACAGGATCCCACACTGCCTTGGGTTAGGAGGGACCTTAGGGATCATCCAGTGCCACCCCTGCCATGGCAGGGACACCTCCCACTGTCCCAGGCTGCTCCCAGCCCTGCCCAGCCTGGCCTTGGGCACTGCCAGGGATCCAGGGGCAGCCCCAGCTGCTCTGGGCACCTGTGCCAGGGCCTGCCCACCCTGCCAGGGAACAATTCCCAATTCCCAATATCCCATCCAGCCCTGCCCTCTGGCAGTGGGAGCCATTCCCTGTGTCCTGTCCCTCCATCCCTTGTCCCCAGTCCCTCTCCAGCTCTCCTGCAGCCCCTTTAGGGGCTCTGAGCTCTGCCTGGAGCTTCTCCTCTCCAGGTGAGCAGCCCCAGCTCCCCAGGCTGGCTCCAGAGCAGAGGGCTCCAGCCCTGGAGCAGCTCCATGGCCTCCTCTGGACTCTCTCCAGCAGCTCCAGCTCTTGTGTTGGAGGCCCCAGTGCTGGACATGGTCTGGTCCCACCCTGTGGGTGAGCACATGGCAGGGATCAGTTCCTTGCTGATGTCCACTGGAGGCTTCCTTTAAGCTTGTCTGAAGCCCCTTGTGCACGTGGTTGCCCAGGCTGTGTGTCCTGTGAGGTGTGTGGCAGTCCCAGGGCTTGGTGGGATGGGAGGGCACTGTGGGAGCAGCACTGGCAGCTCTGGCCTCAGGGTGAGCACTGGGAGTCTCCATAAGACTACTGGAGCACTAACAACTTCCCAATAATTAATGTCAGCGTTCAGATGGTGGGCTCTGGATCCTGACAAGAAATAATTGAAAAACCAAATGTGCAATTATGTCTGACAAGCAGCGTGTGCTTTTCTTGGTCACCAGAGCCTTGTGTAGTCATGTGTTAGACACGGTTTTATATAATTATTATTGTTTATATGGCGGGTGTCAGAGGAAGGAGGAATTTCAGTTTGGAGTCCTCTGTTGGCTATTTATTTTAAAGTCATTAGATTTGTTTTCAGACTTAACTACACTTAATGTGCGAGACTCCTGCTGAATAAATCAGGCCCTGCTATAGGAGCTGCATCTGTTTGGAGGGAACGGAGCCAGCTGGAAGCTCAGCCCGGGGCTCTCGGCAGCGGGAGCTGCCCGCAGCACAGATGTAGCTGTGGAGGAGCTCAGAGCTCTGCTCCTGGAGCTGGGGAATCCAGGCCGCCAGGGCTGCAGCTGCACCCAGGGCAGGGCTGCCTCTCCTTGGGGGCAGTGGGGACAGCGCTGGGCTGCAGCTCCCAGCAAGGGCTCAGGGAGCTGCACGTCCGGAGAAGGCTCTGGGTGCTGGCCCAGCTGGAGCAGAGCAGGAGCTCCCAGGGCTGCTTTGGGCTGGGCCTGGGGGTTTCCCAGCCCTGACATGGTGCAGTTTTCCCAGGTACTCCAGGCCAAGCCGTGGTGCCTCAGGGGTCTGAGTGCTTCAGTCTGTGCCACAGAAGATGTGACTTACATGGAATCACACAATCCCTGAGCTGGAGGATCCACCAGGATCACTGTGCCCAGCTCCTGTCCCTGCACAGACACCCCAACATCCCACCCTGGGCATTCCCGGGAGCAGTGTCCAGATGCTCCTGGAGCTCTTGGGGCCGGGACCGTTCCCTGGGGAGCCCTGGGAGGAGAAGCTGTTGAGAAAGGGTTGCACCCACTTTGCTCCTTCTCAGTTCACCTTTCTGCTGCCTCCCTGGTGGCACCTTCCCCTCCCTTCCCCGCATTCCTTGCTCTGTCCTTTGTGAACACATCTCCCCAGCAGCTCCTGTCACCCAAGGAAGGGCCCTGGACGGTACCATCTGTTCTTCAGGCTTCTCTTCCAGCTCACCAGGCCCCCAGCACTGGGGAAGGACAACTTCTGAGGCTGTGGTCCTCTGAAGCTTGGGAGAAGACCCTGTGGAGGGACAGGCCTGGGACTGGCTATTTCCAGGAATTTTTTCCAAAGAAAATTATTTGAATTGTCTCCCCTTTCTTTAAGAGGCAACCTGTGGGATTTTCGGTCCCAGAGCACCAAGAAGCTTCCAACTCATCCTGCATCTGAAAAAGAAAAAACTCTTACTAATTAGGCAAGGAATTTAATAAGCCTTGGTGCCCACCAAAGGGCTCTCACCAGCCATCTTCAAAAAGAAACAAACCAACCAACCAGCACAAAGCCCCTCAAAAGTGCCCTCTGGCCAGTTCTAGAGCCATGGATAGTTGAGTTCTATACAACAACCAGGACAGAAGCTGTGGGGAACCCAGGCAGGTTTCCTTGAAACCCAAAAGAAGGTCAAATGCCCATCTACAAGGAGATGTCAGCTCTCAGACACATCCCAGCTCTGAGGGACAGGGGTATTTTCTGTGTAACCCACACCAGTTTGTCCAGTGCCCAAGTCCTGGAGATCTCTGGGTGGTGTGAGGTGGAGAAGCCTCCCTTTCTGGAGCCATACAGTACCAGGATGTGGCAGTTCTAAAGCCTTTGGGAGAGCTGAGCCCCGAGGAGATCCCTGGGTCACCCCCTCACTCCTCATGGCATGTTGGAGACCTGTGGCCATTTCAGTTCTCACCCCCTCACTCATTTCTCAGTCAAGGAACACAGAGCTCTTTCACTGATATAAATAAATCCTTAATCTATTCTCTTTGTTTTTCCCTGAATTTCTTTGTCTCTGTTGACATTTCCATGCTTGAAAATTTAAAGACGCTGGCAGCTATTCCATTATCATCTTAAATTCAGTTTTTAACCTGCATCATTTGTGTGTCGCGGTTTTTATCTGACTGAATTCTTTTGCTTTTGGCAAAGAGCGCGCGGTTGTTTTTTGTTGGATAAGCCAAATTTTTTTTATATTTGGTTAGACTTTCCTCTTCAAACCATCCTCAAGATATTCCTAATAAGGACTGAAGGGAATTTGTTTTGCTAATACCTTAGGAATTCTTTGTGGCTCTTGACTATTGTTCTGGTTTGTATTTGAATGTTTAATTTCCAGAGGAGAGGCAGGCTGATTGGTCCTGGAGTTTACCTTCTCTGAAGGATTCGGAGCTGCCGAGTGTCCCTTGAGGAATGAACGCACGATTAAATTCCTCTTGGACTTCCTGAAGCAGAGTTTGCTGTCAGGAAAGGTTGTGTGTTTTACTAGACCCAGATAGCTGGAAAAATTAAGTATTCTGCTTTGTTTGTTTGTTTTCCCTAGATTTTAACACTGACACCACACACACCACTGAGTGCTGCATTGTGTATTTTGGGATTTTTGAAAGCTCCTCCCTCTGTTTTCAAGAGCTGGCTGCCCTCAGAGGCAGGGGGTGAACTTCCCTGAGGCATCTCTCTTCTACAAAACCTTCATGTCCTTTAAATTTATGAACTCCTTCATAATATTGATATATATTGGGCAAATTTCTCCCAGGAAAGCCTGAATGGCAGCTACTGCCTGCAGAAGGACGTGGCCTTGTGTTCTGATTTCAGTTTATTTTGGAGGGAGAAAGCAGAGGATGTAAATAAGTCCCAGGTAGGGGCGGGCTTTGGGCTGCTTCTCCTGCCTCAGGGATTTCCTTTGTGTGCCCAATTTAGTTTGATGCCCCCAGGTGCAACTGAGTTGGAGCGAGGGCCCCAGAGCGTCCAGGAGCTGCAGCCTCATGCCTGGTCAGAGTAGGAGGGAGCAGCACGTTCAGGGCTGTGCATGCCAAGAGGGGACCCAGCAGCCTCGTGAAGAAACCCAGCCAAGCACAAGGATGGAGCTCCTGGCCACGGGCAGAACCAGCACAGAGACCACAGGAACATGTGTGGCCTTGCAGGGACCTTGGGGTCTGTGCATCCTGAGGTTCACAAGAGCAGGTTGCATGAGGAAAACACCCAGAGGCTCTGACCAGCTTTTGCTTTTTTTCTGTTCTTCAGGAAGTCTTCTCTCCTGTACTGCTGAGGAGGGAGGGATTTCCTATCCCCTAAGATAACATCAGGACAGGAGAGAGCAGGTTCTCCTGTAACCTTTCAGAAGTTACGTGCACACTTTGGGAATTCACAGTGGCATTGGGGAAGATTGTGAAGGGAACTGAAACCTCCTGGTGGAACCTGGATGACCATGAGCCCCTCTGTGACCAAGTGAAAATTTGGGTTTCAGGAATATGAACCAGCACGTGGCTGTGTGTGTCACCCAGAGGGCTGGTGGCACCCTTGGTTGTCCTGCTTGGGTATCCATGCTCTGGAATATGGACAAGCTCCCACATGGAAAGAGTCAAGGATCAGAGGGGATGTTTTGGTGTGCACGCAGTGTACATTAAGGGATTGTTTGCTTCAGAGACAGCAGAGGAGGTTTTCTCCTGTGGAAAGGAAATTCCCAATAAGAGAATCTCCTTTCCAGCACATGCCCAATGACCAGAGGCAGCAGTCCACACTGGAAGTACAGTGTCTGTTCCAGAAAATAATCCCTCAGAGGAGGAATCCGGGATGGGGTGGTTGTTCCAGCGCCTCACACGTGAGCAGCAGGACACCCTCTCTGAAGGATGTGGGCTCAGGCTGCAGAGGGGCTTTGGCAGAGGCTCTGGGAGCTGTGGCGGGGGGGGGGGGTTGAGTCCCTTGGAGAGGAGCAGTTCTGGACACTGTGACACTTGGAGCTTGGGGTGGTGTCTTTGCCTTTCAGGGTGTGAGGGGACATCTGAAGCTGGAGCTGCAGCCTGGAGCCAGGAGCTCAATTGTAATGCTGGGAAAACAGCTCCTGCTTTTCTGTCTTTTAACCCTGCACGTGAAAATCTTGTTGTCTGGTGCTCTCTGCAGGAGATGTCCCCAGTGAAGGACACCAGGCAGTTCCTCTGCTTCCTGATCTTCTCCACCTCCTCCTGGTGTAAGGCACGGGGCCCAACCCCTGGGCTGCCCCAGGAGGCAGATGAGAGCCATGGAGAGGGGTGGGAGGGCCACCACAGCTAATTGATCAGACAAGCAGATTTTCAGCTTACATCCTTCTTTTTCTTGTCCCTGCTTTCATCATCTCCATGTAAAATGAGAGTTCATTTATGTCTGTTCTGTCTATTCCACTTCCCATAGCTCCAGTCATGACAGGAACCTTCTGGTTCTTGTAAAACCATGGCAGACATCTGTAAATTGAGCCCAGTTTCAGCCTCCCCCATTTTTTGCTTCCTTTACTTTCTGACAGCTGAGGCCTTTGATTTAGCCTTGGTTGAGCCAACTGCATGTTGGTTTCCAGAAGACAAGGTGGGACATCCCACCAGGGCTGGTGTCCTGCTGGCCTCTGCAGAGGTGCCCATTGCTTGGCCCCATGAGTGGTTTGGGTCCTTACTGAGCCTCTTTGGTGCTGCAGACCAGAAGAGCCTTCCATGGAGGCCCAAACTGTGTTTCAGTTTCACTGGGCCCACCCTGTCCTCTGCCAAGAGGTGTCACCATGGAATCACAGAATGGGGTGGGTTGGGGGGACCTTGAAGACCCATCCTGTTCCACCGCCTGCCGTGAGCAGGGACAGCTTCCAGCAGAGCAGCATGTGCAGAGCCCTGTGCAGCTTGGCCATCGTTGATATCATCACTAATGATCTCTGGGTTTCCCAGCCTGAGTGTTGTTTAAAAAAAAAAACAAAAGATGCTCCACATTCACTCTGGGGAAGGAGAGCTGTTTGTAGGTGTTGGTTCAGAGTGGTACATCCTCCTCCACATGTGTTTCCTTTTCCTCTCCTTTTGAGGAGCTGATGTTGAAGACTGATACTTCATTGATCTCACTCTGCCCCTCCCCAAAAACTCAGCAGGATGTGTGCTGTAAAAATAGCCTCATTAGAAGCCATCTGAGTACATGTGCAATCACAGATGAGTCAAAGGGAGCACGGAGCACGCATGTTTCTGTTGCTGTCTTCAGAGAATTACATGACAAATTATTCCTAGCTGGAAGAAATGTCCTTTTATAATTGGGGTTTTTTTCCTCATTCTTTCAGAAGGGAGGAGTGTGTGTTTTTTAAGTAGCTTTTAGTCACTTTCATTATTTATGAGGATGCTACTCCAGATCAGAAACAGCAAACTGCAAGCGCGAGTTCCTTGTGGCTGCAGCAGCTGACGGGCCCCGTTTGCTTTCACTCATTGCAGTTCTGCTCATCACAGCCATGGAGACCCTGCAGGGACCAGAGCAGCTCCACGCTGCAGCCTTCACCCCTTCTCCCCCCTCCTGCCACAGGAGATCAGCTGGAAGGGGCTGCTGGATCTGTGGCTGGTGTCACTGTGCAGAGGGGACTGGTGTCAGCACCCAGCCTTTCCTTTCTGTGCTTCCCCTGTTAGGCCCTCCTGGCATTGCCCTCCTTGCATTGCCCCCCTGGCATTGCCCCCCTGGCATTGCCCTCCTGGCATTGCCCTCGTGTTGCTCCCTGCATTGATGCTGGTGAGGCTTCACACCCAGAACTGTTCTGGCCCACGTTGTCATGCTGCATCATCGAGCTCTGCTGAAGCCTGAGGCCTTCATGGGCTGCCACAGGTGGAGGGCCAAGGAAGCTGTACCCAAATGGGTCCAGGAACCCACTTTTACCCCTGCCTTTCCAGTTCCTCATGCTGAGGCTTCATTAAGGCCTTCTGAAATCTCTCCTGCCTTCACACACTTGTGTCTGACATGAAAGTGGCCGTAACGTCATCAGAAGATGAAAGTCTGATGATCAAAGCAGGCAGCAATGTTGAAATGAGCATTGTGAGATGGCAGAGCTGGTATTACAGTAATTGGCTGTGTGGCCTACTTAGTGAGAGCAGTGATACATGCAAGTGCAGTGTCTGTTTGCCTCTTTCATGTTGGAAATCACAGAGTCTGTTCTGGGAAGTGGAACAGGACCTCACCTGTAGGAGCAGCCAGGCACAGAGTGAGCACTAGGGTCCCAAGGCTTCTGCCTCCTCTCCTCAGCGTGGAAGAGCCTCTTGCATTGCCAGGGCCCACAGCTCAGTAAAAACAAGGCATGGAACAGTGAAGGAGGTTGGTATTTCCCAGGAAGGGGCAAAGCCCTGGGGAAGCTAGATCCCCCTGTGGAAGGAGGTGGGGTTTAAGCCAGCTCTGCCTGGGCACTCTGCTCCTCTGGGGCCTGATGGCTCTGAGCAGTTTTTGTGCTATGTTTGGAGAACAGGAATATTCTCTTCCCAGGGAACAGCAGCCCCTGGATGTTTGAATGCAGCTTGGACCTGCAGAGGGAGGTGCAGCTGACCCCTGCAGCTGACCCTGAACGCTAAACCTGCATTGTTTCCTGCAGAAGGGTGGTGGCGTGAGGCTGGAGACCAAGCTCAGAGCCACCAGGAGAGGGTGGCCTGGGGACCCGGCGGTGGGAGGTGACTCTGGCAGGTTCTCCCTTGGCTCCTGTGCGCTGCTGTCTCCACCAAGTGGAGGCTCTGGCCATCACTGGTCCCAGCTGGCTCCAGCAGTGACCTGCAGGGATCTGGCAGCTGGGACAGGTCTCTGTGTGGGCAGGGGGACATGGGCACTGCCTGGGTCACACTGGGGAGTCCTTCTGCCCCCAGGACTGACACTGAACTTACCTGACAGCCTGAAAGCTTTGAGTCCTTTTCTCTCTGTGCCCTCACCCAAACCTGTGGCATCTGCTTGGAGCCTTGGGAGCTAAAGAACTGAAAATTCACTCCTGGTGTTGCTCATCCCCTTTCTGAGCCTTTCCAGCAGTTGTGCCTCAGCTCCAGAAGAGCTGCCATGGGACAGGAGTGGCAGAACCAGGCCTGATGTCTTCCCTCCCCCAGGCAGGATGTTCCCTGTCCCTCCCTGTGTCTCTCTTGGGGAATTTCTGGAGAACAGGGATGTTCCAGATCTCCTGCTGCTTTATCCTCATCTCCAAGTGGAGGTTCTTTGTGCTGCTCAATAGCAGGGGAGGTAAAAATTCAGCACAACACTGAGCAAGTGCAGCATCATGGGCTTGCAAGGGCTGATGCAAGGACCAAAGGAGTGGGAATGAAATGAAGCTTGCCTGGGTCACCTCTCCGGGCTCAGTGCACGTGTGGGTTGATGCTGTGTGTGGTGGAGGCTGTGATGACTCCTGTCTTCCAAGGAAAACCAGTTCTGCTGGGGCTGTGCACGTCCCCTTTCCATCCTGCCTGAAGCTTTCCAGTGTCAGTGGCTGGCAGGTCCATGGCTCTGCCATGGACGACTGAGCTCTCACTGCCTCTCCCACCTCCAGCCTCCCAGGACACTGCCCTGGCTGCCCTTCATCTTCCTCCACAGCCCTGGCTGAAGAAGGAAAGATTTTCCTATCTACCTTACTGCTGCCTTTATCCGTGTTTTGCATTTCACACCCACTGGGTTTGATTGATCTGCAATTAATCCCGTTCTTTTCTGATCCCTGAGTATTCTGTGCTCACTGCCTTCCCTTGGAAGGGTGCTGAGCCATGCCCTGGTGGCTGAGATGGATGGGCCTGTGGCACACCCAATAATATTACCACAAAGCCTGTCTGGTTCTTAACCACATCTTCTCTGTCTCAATCCATCTTTCTCACTTGTAAGAGCCCTGTATGATTTTGGGAGCATGGCAGGGGGGAGTATGTGTGAGAAGGCAGGAAATGAGTGGGAAGGCAGGTCAAGGCTAATTCTCTCTGTTTGGAGCTATTAATTGTACATTTCATTCCATAATGAGAATGAAGGGATGAATAATAAAATCTCTGGCAATAGGATGTGCCCGACCCAGTTTGAAATAGTGACTCCATGTCCGTGGGGGAGGTTGGGCAGTAATTACTGGAGGATTGTTCTCTCTGTTCCTCTGCTCCCCTCATCCCTGACCTCCCAGAGCTCCACACTTTCCCCTCCAGTTGCACCATCCTGGTTCCTCTGTGAGCTCCATAACCTGTGTCAGAACCCACTGCAGGTGTTGGTTCTCTAACACTGTAATTCATACTTTGTCCTGACAAACTTTATGATGTTCCAAGCAATGGGATTTTTTCTCTGTCACTGTTGCACAATCTAATGATCATCCATAAATTCAGCCTATTTTTCATTTATTTTGTTACTTCTGCTTAAAAGATTTTCAAATACCTTTAGGCTGTTCCCAGTGTTTACATGACTATAAATATGTCACAGTGGTTTCTGTTTCTGGGTAGTCTGAGCCATTATATATTTAGTTCTGATTTCTGCACAAACTGAACCAGCAATTATTTTATCTTTGTATAGCATGGTGGAGTGTGTTAATAACCAGCATAAAAAATTGGGGGTCCATAATGAGTGCTGCTAAAGCAGCTCCACTGGCTTATTCCCACATCCTTCTCTGGTGGACTCACACCCCCTTTGCCTTTTGCCACCACAGCACCTGTTGATGTTGTTTTACAGCTTTGAGGTGTCCAGTTTCCTTTTCTTAAAGGGTTTTGAATATTTGTTTAGATTGTTTTCTCTCAGAAATTCCCAGCTCTTCTTTCCCAGATGAAAACACGTGCTATTTAACCTGGTCTGAGCACAGTGGAGCCCCTCTGCTTTTCCCCCTTTATTAGGCTCTCCCTGTCATCCCAAACAGTTGTATCTGTCCATAATGTGGTAGTCTCCCTGAATATCCTCATCCTTCAGATGATCTCCTTTGATCAGCACTGTGTATATTCAGTAAAGCCTCTGAATACCGGGGGATGTCAGGTTGCTTGAAGGGATAAAAGAGAGGATGCGATGGAGGGTGGAGATTGCTCCAAATTAAAAATGTCAGGGAATTATAGACTCGTTTAGGTTGGAAAAGATCTTGAAGATCATCAAGTCAAACTGAATTCAGCAGTGCCAGGTCCACCAGTGACCCATGTCCCCAGGTGCCACAGGAGAATATGGCTTTGTGTGTATGGACTTGTGTTGGCAAAATACCTGCAGGCAGAACTGGAGCTGTGCCCATGGCCTGCTGGCAACCAGGGCAAGTTCTGTGCTCTTCTTTAGGGATCCAGTGTGTTTATGAGCACTACTGTTGTTTGTTATGTTAAATTTATTTTCATTACTAGCAAAAAATTTTATCGCTTTTGTCCAGTTAAATTTTAATTACTTATCATGTATGGCAGACATACATTAATATACTTCTTTTAAATAAGCTGCATAAACCAGAGCACCTTGAATTAGGTCCTGGTGATGACAAAAAGAGCACTTGGCATTGAGGATTCACATTCCCTCCTCTCTTTTCCCCCCAGGGAGTGTTTGAAGAGGAGCCCGCAGAGCCCCAAAGCCGAGGGCTCCGACTCGGTGACGTCTCAGTCCTCCCCCAGTGAAGAGGCTGGAATGATGACTGAGGTGAAAGTGAAGACAGAGGTACCAGATGACTACATCGAGGAGGTGATCTGGCAGGATGACACCAAAGATTCCAAGAAGAACATCAAGGACGGGCCGGGGGATGTGCCTGCGGAGATCTGCGTGGTCATCGGCGGCGTGCGCAACCAGCAGACGCTCGGTGAGGCACGGGCCACCATTCCCTCAGGGGCTGTGGGGACGGGGGAGGCTCTGGACAGCTGTGCCTGGACACTCAGCTCTGCTGGAAGGCCCAGAGCGAGGGTGAACATCAGTCTTGGGGTCCTGGCTCAGGATTATTGACCCTCTGTGTCTGTCTGCATCTGGTTGCCCCTAAAGGCTCAGCCAAGATCTGAAAGAAAAAGCTCCTTATGTTCTTTTGACTTGCCCATCAGTCACCTGCAGCATCAGGTGAGCCCAGGGCTGGGAGTGTGTTTGACACAGATGAGGAACTTGGAAAGGAAAGCCTGAGAACCTGACAACATGTTTTGAGGAAAGTTGCTCTGAGGAATGTGGATGCTTTCTGTAAATGAGTCTGAGCTCAAGAGCAGGTTTTACAGGTTGCTGTTTGTTTGTTTTCCTGATCACTTCTCAGTTGTGGGAATACTTTTGACTCTGGGCTGGCTGTGGTGTGCCCTGTTGAAAACAGTGCTTCCTGTCCCCCCCCCACCTCCTGCTGTGATGAGAAGAAGCTTTTTCTTTTTTTCTGTGAACATCAAACTGTCCTCTCCTCCTGCTCCAGGGAAGGGGCTTCCTGTGGGAGCCTGGCAAGGCACCACTCTTGCACTGTCTGTGTTGTCCCTGGCGTGGAGCAGGTCCTGCAGTGTCTCTGAGATCCAAAGGCACTTGCTAATAAAAAGAAGGAAGAGCAGTTGGACCAGATTTCCTTTGAGGGACTCAGGAGAAGGCTGATTTGAGCTGCCCAGCATTGCACTTGGGGATTGGTTTGTCCTGCAGGAGGAGAGAAAAGAGGAATTGATGCTGGATTTTCTCCTGGGTTTTGTTGGTCATTATCCACACTGCTGGAAAGAAACCCAGGAGATGTCCTTAGCTGGTGATTGTCTCAGAAGCATTGTTGTTCTTCCTGTCCTCCCTTCCACCACAGGACAGCCACTAAGAACCCTAGGGCAGGAGGTCATTGCTGTCTGTGCAGGTCTAGGGAAAGCCTAAGAAGTCCAGAACTATTCCTGACATAAAGATTTTACAATTTGGAAGAAATACTCTTTGTATTTTCAGAGTTTTTGTGCCTCTGCAGCTCTTGATCCTTACATGGGCAAAGCTAAAAAGCATCCCTGCTGCCCTGGGAGGGAGAGGTGGAGCTATGACTGGTGGGCAGCAATGGGAGCCTCTCCTCCAGCCACGGCCAGCAGCCCTTGGTGAAAGCATCTGCAGCTTGGGTGTTTGTCCCACAGGACCTTCTTCTCCCCACAGCTCCTGGCTGGGCAGCAGCAGCTGCTCTGCAGTCGGTGTCCCCTGGCAATGCTGGTTTCCAGCTCAGCTTGGCTGCATTGCTGTGCAGTGGGGATGGGACTTTTGCTCTTGGCTGACTTGGGTGGACTGGAGGAGAAGCCAGTGAGGAGCAGCTGAGGGCACTGGGATGGTTCAGCTGCAGCAGAGCAGAGTGAGGGCAGAGCTCAGCAGGGATTGCAGCTCCTCCCAAGGGACAGCTCTGATCTCTGCTCTGGGACAGGGACAGCAGCCAGGGCACGGCTGGGGCTGGGCCAGGGCAGCTCAGGCTGGAGCTCAGGGCAAGGCTCTTCCCCCAGAGGGTGCTGGCACTGCCCAGGCTGCCCAGGGAATGGGCACGGCCCCGAGGCTGCCAGAGCTCCAGGAGCCTTTGGGCAGCAATGCCAGGGATGCCCAGGCTGGGGTTGCTGGGGGGGCTGCCCTGGGGGATCCTGGTGGGTCCTTTAGTTCGGGCTGGTCCAAGGTTCTGTGATTCTGTGTTGTCCCTGTGGAGAGTGTTGGGGACAGACTGGTGTGAAGGGGACACTCACAATGTATGGGGGGAGGGACAGATTCACTGACCAGTCACAGGTGGTGGTTGAAAGCCATAAAAACTGGAGAGCTTCTGTCTGTCTTTTCTAGTGGAACACACATTGTATTGGTCATTGTAAAGCCTGGACTTCTTTAAAGGCAGTTTGGTCTGGAGGTGATGGGGTTGGTGCCAATTCCTTTGTGAACAGGAAGTGCCCCTGTCTGCCATTCACATGACCCTCGTTTTTGGGGAGGTGGCTCTGAATAATTCCTGTCTGGCCATCAGGTCCTGTGCTGTGTGCACAGCCCGTGGCACCCAGCTCCTTCTGTTTGCTGAGCTCTGCTACCTGGTCCCCTCTGTCCCCCAAGGAAATCACACACAGGCCCTGTGCCCATCTCTGCACACACCAGGGTACCTCACACAGGAATGTGCCCCATGTGATCTGCTCCACTGGCCATTCCAGCTCTGCACTGGCCATTCCAGCTCTGCACTGGCCATTCCAGCTCTGCACTGGCCATGCCAGCTCTGCAGCCCAGAGTGTGACCTGCTGATGCTGCTGGTGCCTCCTGCCTCTGAAGCAAAGGCTTTGTGGCTCTGCTGCTGCTCCCAGCACTTCCAGGAGCTTTCCTTGCCCTGGGATCTGGGAGCCCTGTATCTGAATCCCCTCCTCCATGCAAACAGGCAAGGCTTTGGTAGGATTTTATTCACCTTCATCAGGGCAGCTGAGACTGGAGGTGTTGAAAGTGGTTGTTTTAATAGCAAATCCTGATGACGTGGTGACTCAGGAGTGAATGAACCTCTCTCCTGTGTGGAATTGCCAACCCCAGCCTGTCTCCCTTCAGGGGATGCTGGGGACAGTTGGTTGAACAGAGGATGTGTTTGAGCTGGGACCATGGTGCTGAAGGGCATACATGGCTCCAAGTGACAGTTTTCCTGCAGGGCTCAGCCTTGGGATGTGGCTGAAATGCGCATTACAGAATTTACGTCTCTTTTCTGACTCACACATCTGCTCTATTTATATTTTAGTTGTTACTTGGAGCAATTTATAAAAGGGATTCCCTGCTCAGTTGCTGCTACTCCCTTGCAGTGTTTACATCAAACCAGGCCTTGTGTTTTTTGCCTCCTGTTTGCACCAGCTCCTGTCTCTCCCGGCACTGCAGACTCTGCCTCCATCCATGTGGAGCATCCCAAACCCTGTGGGGGCTGGATGGGGCTGTACTGGGTGGGATGGCTGGGGACAGTGGCCACAGTCCCTAGCCAAAGAGCTGTTTGTGGGTTTGGACCATTTTCCTTTCAGCTGCTTTTCCACAGAAGTCTTTCAATCCTGTGGGGTCCCTCTGTGGCATCCCAAGCAGAGGAATCCAGTGGAGAGGTTGGCTCTCAGCTGGCTCCTGTCAGCTGCAGCTGCTGTGGATCCCCTGCTCCCCCCTGGACCCCCATGGTACCCCGGGTGTCCCAGCCCTGGGCTGGGGGTTTCTGCCCTGCACAGCTCAGGGGTGCCACATTTCCTGTTCTTTTCTTCTTTCTTCTGGCAAAATTCACGTGCTGACCTCAGGCCAGGGGCACTTGAAGAGCCACAGCACATGGATACTTCTCAGGGTAGGGAAGTCAGGGCAGACAGGCACAGGAGTCCCATGGAGCTGTCTGGAGAGGAGAGGAAAAGCAAAGGGCACTTGTGTTGTAACTGGGGAGAAAGAGGGGGAGACTATTTATCAGATGTGGATCATTTCCTGCTGTTGGGAATAGCATCAGATCAGTATTTGTGTCCTGGAAGACTGAGTTATCTGTGAGCTGATCAGGAGAAGTTTGATACAAGACTCCTTAAGCTCTCAATCTGCTCTCCCAATCTGGTGCTTTACAAGGAACATTTTGCAGAGGACTTTTCCAGTAATGCATTAAATCAGAAATGTTTCTGAGACAGAGTGAAGAGAGAATCCTTCTGCTCTGAGCCTCTCTGTCCACCTCCCATGCACACATTGGGTTCATGCCATGATGCTGATATTTCACTTGCTGAGCTGCTCAGCATATGAAATTCAAGAGCACTTTGGATTCTTGCTGGTGAGGTACAATAGTACTGCAGAAGCCTTAAGAAATTCTGTGAGACCTCTGACATCTTGTCAGGAAGCCACAGGGACAGATGGGTCTTGAAATTTTTAATAGGCTTCAGCCATCATTATTCCTTGGAAATGCATCCACTTTAAGGGCTTTTTTTTCTGATTTCTTTTGCACAATTTAGATGGAAAAGCAGTGGAACGTGACTCTTCCGTTGGATATACACGAAATCGATATTCAGGGACCTGGATTTTCCTGTGGGGGCTGGATGGGGCTGTACTGGGTGGGATGGCTGGGGACAGTGGCCACAGTCCCTAGCCAAAAGAGCTGTTTGTGGGTTTGGACCATTTTCCTTTCAGCTGCTTTTCCACAGAAGTCTTTCAATCCTGTGGGGTCCCTCTGTGGCATCCCAAGCAGAGGAATCCAGTGGAGAGGTTGGCTCTCAGCTGGCTCCTGTCAGCTGCAGCTGCTGTGGATCCCTGCTCCCCCTGGACCCCCCCATGGTACTGGGTGTCCCAGCCCTGGGCTGGGGGTTTCTGCCCTGCACAGCTCAGGGGTGCCACATTTCCTGTTCTTTTCTTCTTTCTTCTGGCAAAATTCACGTGCTGACCTCAGGCCAGGGGCACTTGAAGAGCCACAGCACATGGATACTTCTCAGGGTAGGGAAGTCAGGGCAGACAGGCACAGGAGTCCCATGGAGCTGTCTGGAGAGGAGAGGAAAAGCAAAGGGCACTTGTGTTGTAACTGGGGAGAAAGAGGGGGAGACTATTTATCAGATGTGGATCATTTCCTGCTGTTGGGAATAGCATCAGATCAGTACTTGTGTCCTGGAAGACTGAGTTATCTGTGAGCTGATCAGGAGAAGTTTGATACAAGACTCCTTAAGCTCTCAATCTGCTCTCCCAATCTGGTGCTTTACAAGGAACATTTTGCAGAGGACTTTTCCAGTAATGCATTAAATCAGAAATGTTTCTGAGACAGAGTGAAGAGAGAATCCTTCTGCTCTGAGCCTCTCTGTCCACCTCCCATGCACACACTGGGTTCATGCCATGATGCTGATATTTCACTTGCTGAGCTGCTCAGCATATGAAATTCAAGAGCACTTTGGATTCTTGCTGGTGAGGTAAAATAGTACTGCAGAAGCCTTAAGAAATTCTGTGAGACCTCTGACATCTTGTCAGGAAGCCACAGGGACAGATGGGTCTTGGAAATTTTTAATAGGCTTCAGCCATCATTATTCCTTGGAAATGCATCCACTTTAAGGGCTTTTTTCTGATTTCTTTTTGCACAATTTAGATGGAAAAGCAGTGGAACGTGACTCTTCCGTTGGATATACACGAAATCGATATTCAGGGACCTGGATTTTTGACCATGCATTGAGATACACGTCCGGTATGTGATGGAAGGGTGTGAAAGTCTAACCAGGGCTCAGGGAGCAAAGGAAGCTCTGGAAGCAATGGGTGCATTGCCCAGATTCCAGCTGCAAGGCTCAGGAAAAGCCTGGCCCAACTGAGTGCACCAACTAACCCCAAACCTTCCCCACCTCCCCTCCTGCTGCCACCGGCTGGGACCTGCATGACACACCCTGAGTGACAAGGACCTCACTGCTGGTGTCCAAGGCCACCTGGGCGTGTTCTCTGCAAGGCCTTAACACACAGTGATGTCCTTTTTCCTCTTCACCTTTCCTCCCCTCTAACAGCACATTTTTTGTGGCAAGTCTCCCCTCCTTTCTCTAATGTGAGGGCCTGTGGTGAGCTGAGCACACAGCTGTGGCTGCTGAGCTGTGTCTCTGCCTCAGGTCTGTAACACACCTCCTTCACACCCTCCCCAAGTCCCTGTGCTCCTGAGCCACTGCTCTACCACCTTTGGGCAGAGGGTGAGTGCAGGTGTCCCCTCAAGTTGACTCCAGCCTTCCCTGGGTTCCACTTGAGACCTGGCAGCTCCAGGACACCTGCACAAAAGCCCTGGCCTGGGACACGTGGTCCCTCAGCTCCTGTCCCTGGTGTCCAGCACAGCCCCTGCATGAGGGCTGCAGCCCCTGCTCAGGTTCACAGTGCAGAGGGAAGGCACTGCACAGTTACCTGCACAGCTGACCTTCTTGGAGAACTGCACAGTGCATTTATGTGCCATAGGCTGTCTCCAGAGGAAGCAGGAAATACAATAAAAATGGGGGAGAAAATTCAGTCTAGAGCCCCTCACTGTTTGACCTGTTTGCACCAACTCACAGAATCACAGAATGCTTTGGGCTGGAAGGGACCTGCCATGGCAGGGACACCTCCCACTGTCCCAGGTGCTCCCAGCCCTGCCCAGCCTGGCCTTGGGCACTGCCAGGGATGCAGGGGCAGCCCCAGCTGCTCTGGGCACCCTGTGCCAGGGCCTGCCCACCCTGCCAGGGAACAATTCCTGATTCCCAGTATCCCATCCAGCCCTGCCCTCTGGCAGTGGGAGCCATTCCCTGTGTCCTGTCCCTCCATCCCTTGTCCCCAGTCCCTCTCCAGCTCTCCTGGAGCCCCTGTAGGACCTGCAAGGGGCTCTGAGGGCTCCAGCCCTGTGATTAACTCAGTGGCCTCCTCTGGAGCCATTCCAACTCTTCCCAGCGCTCCATGTGCAGCCAGCACTGTTGGGATGTGGGTGGGCATCAGTCACATCCTGCTGTTGGTTCAGCTGCACCTCAGCTGTGCTCAAGGCTCCTGTTTGCAGGGCCCAGGCCACGGTGAGTGCTCTCATCTGCTGCTTTGGGGCTCCAGCTCCAAGAGTTTTCATAAGAGAATTGTGGAGGTTGGTGGTGAGAAGAATCAGTCCTTGAGCATGGGAGTGAGGGCTGGCAGACGCTGCTGACCTGCTGGCAGCCCGGGTTTCACTAGGCAGCCTGTGTGGAGTGACCACAGGTGGTGACTGTCCCACAGCTGCATATCTGTATAAAATACAGTGAGCTATGATAATAAAAATGCTCTGGAGCAGATCAGATACAGCCAAGTGCCTGTGCTATCAGAATATGGGAGCATTTTTTCAGCTGGGTGCTCTGGTGTACGGGACTGTGGCTAGTGGCCTCTTTCAGCATCAGTGACAGAGGAGCCTCCCCCAGCCCAGGACACAGCCCCAGGTGGTGCTGTCAGTGATGGGCAGGGAGTTCAGGGCTCTGACACTCTCAGGGGGGTGTTTTCTTCCAAGCTCTAAGAATGGGACATGGGAAGGGGAAAAAGAACCATGGGCATAGTGTGTTCCGACAGCACCCGCGTTTGTTCCTGGCTAGAGCTCACTTTAAATGGCTCCAGGTGAGTATTGCTGTGAAATGCGTTTGGGAATGTTTATCTGGGTGTGTGTCAATGGTTTTGTTCTTGTTTATGGCTCCTCCCTGAATTTTGCTGTTTGGCATGGTCAGGAAAAGATTGTTTCAAGGTTGTGTGAGGAAATGTGCATGGAAATGAAATTCTGCATTCATACCAAATTTATTCAGCCCTTTTTTCTCCCACCTCCTCTTCAGTCAAGTGATGCTCTCACCCTCTCCAAAGAGCACCAAGGGGATCCCAGTTCCACAGTTCTGGTGGACAGTTAAGAAATGCAGTGCATTCTACAAATAAGAGCCTGGAAAGTGATTTTATAGACAGCACAACAAACTCAACTAGGAAAAAAAGAGATTGAATCAACTCAAGTAACAAATCTAAGGAAATTTCTGTCTGCCTGTTCAATAACAAAAGAGTCTAAATTCATGGCATAACTTCATCATTACAAATGGTTCTCCCAGCTCTTTTGCTCTGGTTTCATTTCAAATGACTGTTTGCAGATGTGTGTTTTCTGGAATTAGAGACACAAATTGAGAAGAGGGACTACTGTGGTCATGTGCTTTTCCTTAAAAAGAGCAAAAGTTCTATTTGTATCTATTTGGTTTCCTCTGGGTGGATATTTACCAAATCTCTGTGGGTTTCTTGGGAAATTTGTACATTGTGCATTTCTTGAGAAATTTTGAAAACTCCAGGCCTCAAGATAACATATTGCCTTCTTTTTTCAGTTGAAAAGAATTTTTTCCCAGCTACTAGGAACTTACTGAAAAGTAATTCAAGGTTATTTCTGTCCATAGGAAACATTAGTCATTATTATAAAATTATAAGTCATGCTATTTTGAGAGTGGCCCTTTCACGTTAGCAAAGTTAAAAAGATACACTGAAAATGTAAGTTCAGGGTAATATGCCAAGGAATCTTAAATAAGGCTGACAGACAGAATAGTGTCTGGGATAGTGATTTCCTGCATTTATCTCCATGAACCGTCCAAAAATTACTTTGCTGTCAAGTGCACCCTTTTGCTCGCAGTTTATGGACCAGTGTGCGGGGACGCTGTTTTCCCTGATCTCTCCAGGTGATGTGTGCTTCTCTCTCTTGTTTTTCAGGGTCTTATGAGTGTGGAATATGTGGGAAGAAGTACAAGTATTACAACTGCTTCCAGACCCACGTGCGAGCACACAGAGGTATCTCAGTCCTGCTGCAGTCTCGGGAATGCTGGGATAATGCAGGTTCAGGGGATGGTCAGGCTGGAGCTCAGGGCAAGGCTCTTCCCCCGAGGGTGCTGGCACTGCCCAGGCTGCCCAGGGAATGGGCACGGCCCCGAGGCTGCCAGAGCTCCAGGAGCCTTTGGGCAGCGCTGCCAGGGATGCCCAGGCTGGGGTTGCTGGGGGGCCTGGGCAGGGACAGGAGTTGGGACACCTGGATAATCCTGGAGGGTCCCCTCCCGGATATTCTGTGATTTTAGGTCTGTTTTCAGGAAGGTCTTGAAGGTTGCTCTGCTGCTTCTGTGGTCACCAGTAATTTTTTCTCTGGGCTATCCCACTGAGAGGGGCCCAGTGATAAACGTTGGGGCTGTCTCAGCTTTGTGGCTCTTAACTCCAGCAATATTTCTCCCCAGGTCAGGAGCAGCTCCTGTGTTCAGGGCAGTATTTACTGCCCAGGGCTGTCGAGGGCATCCCTGTGTGCAGGGGGAGCTCAGATCACATAGTTTTGCTTGGCAGGTCCCAGTGCCAGCAGTGTGGTGGCATCTCCCTGAGGTGCTCTGTGCTCCTGCCCAGCTGGGAGTTCATGCACCCCAGAGAAGTCAGCCTGGGAGGATATAAATCAGATATGGGCCTTGTGACTGCTGTATTTTTTTGTTCTCATCAAAATGCTCCTTGAGCTGCCCCTGTGCCCCTGCTGTCAGCTGAGGTCACTTCCCAAATGCACTGTGTGCGTGAAAGGTCTCATGCTTGGTCAGGAGTGGCTTGATCTGGGTTTTCTGTAAGACTGAGCAATCCAATGTTGCTTAATTGCAGAAATGTGAAAGTTTGAGGTGGTTTATTCAATCAAAGTGTAGTTTGCAGGGTTTGGAGCTCTGAAATACCAGAACCACAGGGACTGCAAACCAGCTCCTCCTGAGCCTTTCTCTGGGCTTGTCTCCTGTCCCTGAGGTGAGCACTGGAGTCACTGTGCCAGGCTGGCAGGAGCATCTGCTTTAGCTCCTCAAGTGTAACCAGTGGTTGAAAATCCAGGAATAATGAAGGCTAATATTAAGTTTTAAATGCTCAAACTCTCAAAAGTCAGCACATGCACAGCTGAGAAGTGTTCATCCTTAACTGCTCAGAGTTTGTCACAGTCTCATAACACATCCTGGGTTGCATATTCCTTGTGTGCTGTTTAATATCACAGAGCTGCTTCTGTACTTCTGGATACACAGAATTGTTTTTCCATGCTGGTATTTCTTTTTTAAATACCAACAAAATTCCTTAAAGTCCTTTAAATGTAGCTTCAAGTAGCTTCACTCCGCGGCTTTAAGGAAAAAAATCCTAAAATAACAGGGATATGCTTCACCATTACATCACAGCATTGCAACGGTTTTGCAATAATAATTGTAGTATTTAAATGTGGGACAAGGATTGCTTTTATTTTACTTCTTTTCCCCAAGCACCATGGGATCTTTAATTCAGCTGGAATTTTAGGAGCTCTGTTAGTATGATGTCACCTCCTAGTGTGTGATCTAATTAATTTGTATTCATTTATATTTTGATAATAAAATTAAGCAATATATTAAATTGTATGGGTGCATCAACATAGACCTCTACATTTGAAATCCTTAGTTTTGACATGAACTCAGTGGAGACATGACTTTACCTTTTGCTTCCAAGGCCTTTGTCATGTGTAGTTGCAGAAGACGAAAATTTTCAAAATTCTGAATGTGGAAATTTATCACTAATTCTCACATCAGTGATGGAGAAGCAGAATTTATATCTGTGATACTTAAAAAATGTTGGTTTATGTTACTGTAAGTGGATTCATGTAGTAGTTACATTTAAAGTGCATTTGAATTGCTTTAAGACAATAAAAATACAAATGAGTTATTTATTCATCTACACTCTTCAGCAAGAAATGAAACTGCAAACATGATGCAGCTCTGGCAGTGGGATTCTCCCAGGGAGCTGAGGTACTGGGCAGAGTGTGCCTGGCTGCAGAGGAATAACCTGCAGTGAAAGGTTAAGGACGGGTAGGAAAAAAGAAGGAAGGATTTTTTGGAGGAAAGCCCTGTGTGGTATTATCCAATGTGAGTTGTGCAGGGACTGGGCCAGGAATGGTGCTGGGATGGCAGAAGACTGCAGGAGTGAAGGGAATTTTTGTGAAAGATGCTTTTATTGCCCAAGGCTTCACAGAGGAGAAGGGGCTGGTGCTGCCCCAGGGGACGAATGTGGGATGATGCGGTGGGATGGCTGCACCAGGATGTAACCCTGCACGCTGCTGTTCTCCAGTGATCTCCAGTCCGTGTCTCGGACCCAGTGCCAGGGCGCTGGCAGCCAGCTCTCGCGGGGCTGCTTTCCTCGAAGCACTGCAATGTGAGCTCCCTTGGCCCAGTCTGTGCAGTCCTCAGCTGCCAGAAACTCCAGTCCTGAATCTTTCAGTCGTTTCCTTCTGGCTGGGCAAGGGAGGAGCCGGACTGCAGTGGCAGAGCCTGGATTCTCTCTTGGCAGGACGGTGCCAGCCATGGTTTTGCCAAGGTCTGGCCAGCCATCAGTCACGTAACATCTGCCAGTCCTGGGAGACTCCCCAGCTCAGCATCAGAGGAGCGAGAACAAACTGAGGCCCCTTTCTTCTCTTTAGGTTTGGCCGTTCCAGCAGCAATAGCTGCTGTTTGTGATTTGCTGAAGGATACGCCCCATCCCAGGCCTCTGCTCTCTGTCTCTGTGGTTCCTGTGTCACTAATGGGCTCTGGGATGGTGCTGCAGGTGACAGAGCAGGAGACAGAAAAGGCTCAGGCCAGAAGAGAGCAGAGAAGCTGGTGTTGATCTGCTTTGGACCTTTGTGGCAGAACAAAACAGTTGTGTCATCAGCCTGTCTGTCAGCACTCAGTGACACAAAATGCAAGGTTTGGGGGCCTCTAGTTGTCCTTGCTCTGATTTGGTTATTTCTGGGCTGGTTTTTGTGTCCAGGGCCCACCTGAGCCTTACAGCAGGGGGAAGGTCTGTCACCCTCTCTGCTCGTGCAATCTGTCCTTATCCACTGCTTGTTTTGCCCTGTGCAGAACTTGCTGCCTTCTCATCCTTTGAGCTGTTCAGTTCCACATGAAGAGTTTCGCCCTGGCAACATCACATTTTTTTTGCAATGTGCATTTTTTTGAGAAATTTTCTGGATTTTTTTATAGCTACACCTGCCTCCACTCCAGCTCTCTGTGGCAGACAAGCTGCGTTGGAGGTGACCCGTGTTCTTGAGGCTGATTTCTTTTCTTGACTGCCTTCAGGAGCAGGGGAGTTTATGTTATAAAACAGGGCATTTTCTTTGTTTGTTGAGCCTTCCCTGCGGTGCTGAGCATTGGCTGGAGAATTTCAGGCAGCGACTGCTCTGGCAGTTTGCAGGAGGGCTGAGGCAGCTCTGCTTCAGGACGTGCTGCCTCACAGGAACAAGCTCCCATTCTGCTTTCCCCCGAAAGCCGAGATCCAGGCACGGAAATCCCCGTGTAAGGGTTCTGCAAAGAACCAGAAACGTAGGTAAGAAATTTCTCCGCTATGTTTCATCAAGGAAAAAAGGAAAAAGTTGTGTTCCTTCCCCTTTGCCTCCCCAAAACTCGCAAATAAAATAAAGAAGAAAGCCAACAAAAAAGTTATGTTGTGGAGCTGAAAGGCTCCTTTGTGAGCTGCTCTGCAGCCCTGCAGGATCCCGGCTCCTTCTCCTGCTGGAGTTCAGCTGGAGCGGAGGGGCTGTGCGTTCCCGGTGCCGGTGGAAGGCTCTGTCCCAAATATTACTGCTTCGCCTACACGCAAGCCAGGGCTTAAAAATGTTTTGCTTACGGTGCTTTTATTTTAGCTGTGTGGGGTTTTTCAGGTCATTAAAAGGTTTGGATTGCCTTCAGGAGTTAGTCAGCTAGAAAGTTCTGCTTTGTACAGTTGGGTCGTGTTTAAGCAACATGAGCAGCAAAGCATCTGCATGTTTTGAGTCAGGAAAATTATTTCACTTTTAGATAACTCCAAAAAAAAAAAAAGGCTGAAATTGCTTTATTAGACTTTCAGACCGCAAATTTATAAACCTTGGCTGAGGCCAAGCAAGGGAGATTTGTACCCAAAGGAGAATTCTTCCAAAAGCAAGGAAAGAAAATAGCAAGGCTCGAGTTTAACCCTCGCAGGATATATAGCCTCTGACCCAAGAATTGGTGGAAGTTCTCTGTTTCCAGATAAGCTTTTCTGGGCTGACTGATGATTTTGCTCAGGTTGTTTTTCATTATTATTTATTTACATTATAAGTAGCTGCCTTGCCTCCCTCCAAGCCCCTCAGCTCTCCCCACAGGGCTGTGCCAGCTGAGGGCTGAGCTGCCCTCACCAGAACAGATCCTGGATGCTCTGAGTGGGGCTGGATTCTTCAGGCCAAGTTTTGAGTTTCACCAGTTAAAAACTTCTCAAAGCTTTTCAAGTTTCAGATTAATGTTTTCCAAGAATGGGTTCTGCTCAATTCAAAAAATATGAAAAGGAAGATGACTCATTCAAATGGTGAATATGGAAAAATGCTTTTTTCCAAAGTGCACATTTTTTGGAGTCTGAGTTAAAGTGGTTCTGTCACTGAAAGGATTTTGAAGTGAGGAGTAGAAAACTAGTAGAGGAATAACCATCCCTGAGGAGAGATGGTGTTCCTGAGCCATGGAAAGTTGAGGTTCATTTGTTTATTTGTTACTGAGAATATCAGATTATTTTGGGGAGGTTTTTTGCCCTCTGCCCTGCATCCCAAGATCCATTTTCCCATGCACATTTCCCAGTCTGCAGCAGATACTCATATGAGATGCAGAAAGCTTCTTGGGACAGAGGAGTTAACTGGCCCATTTTCCAGCTTCCCTGCCCACCTCCCTATTCTTACTGACTTTTGCAACTTTCTCAGAAATTTGTCTTTTGTTTCACAACTGGAATTACTTGGTCTGACCTCAAAGGTGATATAGAGTGGGCTGTAAGGGGATTTTTAGTTGGTAATTTTTTAATTCATGAATAATCTGTCTATGACTAAGAGTAACAACATTTCTTGACACAGTTCAGAAATGGCTGTTCCTTAAATTTTGTGTGTTGCCTGATTCTTGTTAAATTTGACTAAAGTACTTTTTAAAGCTATTTAAATCATGCATATCTTTTATGATTTGTTCATGATGTTGCTTGTGAACACCAGGACAGCATTTTGCATAAATCTATTGTGCCATAGCTGCTTTTCCTTGAATGATGGGTGAGAATTCAAACAAGTAGCAGCTGTGGAAAAATCTTGGGCTTTGCTGTCGAGGTTCTGCAGTTATCACTGAGGGTTTCTGATCTGGTCCCTGAGTTCATGGAGTTGTGCCAAATTAATACCGTTGCCTAGAAGAATGATCTAATCAGGCAGGTTAATCAAGTAGAAATCTACAAATTCACAAACTCGCAATCATTTGTTTTTATTATTTTGAAGAAATAAGGAAATTAAATGCAAACAGTGTTCATTACTTAAGGTTGAAAATTTTAAATTCAAAACGCTGTGGTTTCCAGTGCAGTGCAAGCATCATTCCAACAGACATATGGAATATTTTTCAATGCAGTTACGTTATTAGATAATGTGACATACAGTGTATGTAATTTAGGATAAATATGAAACACTTCAAACTGGCTTGGAAATCCTAATTGTTTATGATACTTGACTTGTAACTTTGGGGTTTGTTTTCCAACTCGCAGCTTTGCCTGTTGCATTCATTCAGGGCTTGAACATGATCTCTGCTGTGTGCTTCTTGCAGTCCCACACACGACAGTGGAGGGAGCTTTCTCTCCCTTCTTTTCCCATCTGCCTTCAGCAATAGAATCTTCAGGATAGAATCACCCTGGGGGAATTCTTGTGGCCCATCTCTCGTGGAGGCTTTGCCATCACTGCCTGTGGAGGGCAGGCACGGTGGTGGAGCCAGCTGTGCCAAATCCCACGGGAGCTGAGCCAGGTGCACTGTCCCCCATTCGCTTTCCTGGGTTCACAGCACTTGCCTGTTAAAAATTGTGTCCAGAGGAGGCCACGGAGCTGCTCCAGAGCTGGAGCCCTCTGCTCTGCAGCCAGGCTCCAGGGAGAGCTCAGAGCCCCTGCCAGGGCCTGGAGGGGCTCCAGGAGAGCTGGAGAGGGGCTGGGGATAAGGGATGGAGGGACAGGACACAGGGAATGGCTCCCACTGCCAGAGGGCAGGGATGGATGGGAGATTGGGAATTGGGAATTGTGTCCTGGCAGGTGGGGAACAGGGTGCCCAGAGCAGCTGGGGCTGCCCCTGGATCCCTGAAGTTTCCAAGGGCAGGCTGGATGGGGCTGGGAGCAGCCTGGGATAGTGGAAGGTGTCCCTGCCATGGCAGGGGTGGCACTGGATGGGCTTTAATGTCCCTTCCAGCCCAGACCTTTATATGACCACGAGCCCTGTTGGCCATGTCTGCCCTCGCAGTCGCGGTGAGCCCCTCAGGGCCCGCTCCGTCCCGTGAGGGGCCGGGCAGAGCGGCGGAGAGGAGAGCGAGGGAGCGAGCGGGCCGGCGGTGGGGGCCGGGCAGCGCGGCCGGCGGATCTAAGCGCTGCTTTTTTTTCTTTGCAGACACCGAAGCTGCCTCAGGGGAAGGAGCCTCACAAGGCAGTAAGTACGGCGGGGCGCGAGGGGCCGGGCGTGCCGGGACGGGCGGGGGTCCCGCTCCCCCAGGGCCCCGCGGGGCCGGGGCTGCGGCGGGGCCGTACCGCAGGCGGCCGGCAGGGGGCGGCCCCGCCGCGGAGATGGCGGGAGGCGGCGGCGGGCACGGCGGGGCAGAGCGGGCGGGCACGGCGGGGCCGCTCCTCACGGCCTGGGTGTCTCTCGGGGCACGGGGGCGCAGCAGCTCAGACGGTCCAGCAGCTCAGCAGCCCTTCACGGCCCAGCAGCCCCGACGGTTGTCGCTGTCCCCCCGCGAAGGCGGCGCTGTGCCCCGGGAGCTGTCCCGTGAGCGCTGTGAGGGGACCATGAGCGGAGCTCCCCCTGCCTCCTTTGCCGGGGAGGGGCAGGGCACCTCCAGCCTCTAGCGGCGTCCAGCCCGGTATGGTTTTTAAACCCTAAACCTGCAGTTTAGGGGTGTGTGCCCCAGCCCTCGGGGAGGGAGAGCCAGAGCCGGCCCAGGGCTGAGAGAGGGCCGGGACAGAGGGAGTGGGGACACGCTCATGGCCGCTGTGAGGGGTGGCGGGAAGGTGGAGCCGGGCAGCTCCCGGTGACAGGAGAACTGAGAGGTATTGGGCATGAAGTGGGGAGAAGAGAGGTTGAGGCTGTTTGGGTAAAGTCCCAAGTAACCAGGACTGAGCTTGGAGCAGACTCAGGTTTGAGCAGGAGGTCAGACTAGAGATCTCCCTTGGCCTCTGCCCACCTGGGTTTTGCTACGTGTTAGGTGAGAGCCATGATTCCCACTGGAAAGGTAAGTTCCCAACATTGGTGGTTGCAGACTGCAGCTTGGAAGCACCAAAGTTATTTTGGGTGGGTATAGAAATGTTAGATTAGTAGTTAGTAAAGAAAAACAAAAAGTACAGCCAGACTACCTTTTCTGAACTCTTCCCTGTGTTCTGTGATAGGTGAACAATTGGCATTAACATAGTGGGGGTCTTGGCTTTCTGTCTGCAAAAGGAAGCAGGACTGACTTCACTGCAGGTGGGGAATGGAGATCCTCAGCCCTGAGCTGAAACATCTCAGTAGCAAGCAGCCATCCCACATCAGTGTGTACACACAGTGTACTGCTCACAGGGGAGGCTGGGCTCTGCAGCTGAGCCCTTTCCTTGACAGAGTCCAGCTCTGTGCATGTAAGCTCCTTTCCAGGCTCATGTCACCTCATTTGGTGTCTCTTTTGCAGTCATTGCTCAGCTGCCTGTTGGTGTTTTACTTACTTTGAGGCTTTCCAGGCTCTTCTCCTGGCTCCCTTGCTCTGAATTTTGCTGGCAGGCATGGCTATGTTCTGAGCTAGGCTGTGTGCATCCTGGGCTCGCTGTTTGAGTGTTGGGTACTTTTGACAGAGCTTGGGAACCACCTTGTGCAGAGAGATTTGGTTTTATTCCATGAGTCAGCTTCTCCCCACCTGTTGTGGGAACTTTTTTGGCTGGAAAAGATAGGGCAGAGTGAGGCATGAAGAGAGAAAAATGAGGGCTCACACCTTTGCTGTGTGGGCAGACTCGATGTTGTTGGAGCTATAGAAGGATTTCTGTGGATGTAAATGCCTCTTCTGTGGTGTCTGGGTCCTGGAGAGAGGGGAAGAAGGGAACATCATGGGCAGAAGTCTGGGAGAGAAAAGCGAGAAGCAGCTGCTCCCTACACCTGGCTCCCAAGGAGATGCTGTGGTGGCACTGGAGATGGAGCAGTAGGAGGGGCAGGAAAATGCTTCCATCTTTGTGCAGGGTCCAGCCCCATCCCCTGGGCAGGAATTACTTTTTACCTGCCACACTCATATCCCAAAATAGTCTCATCTAGCTGAAAGAGATGGAGGCAAAACCAAGCCAGCAGAATTGGGAGATGGTGAATGGTGGGGTAGGAAAAGGGGAAGAAGGATCCACGACAGCCTGGACATGTCCCCTGTCCCGCAGAGTGGATGTGAGACTGCTGGGCCAGTGCTGCTGTGCCTGAGCGCACATGGTTGTGAATTCCTGACAGAGCCATCTTCCTCTTCCCTCCTTGTGCTGCAGTGAAACAACTCAGCTCTCTTCTTCCTGTGCCTTCCCCTTTGAGGCTGGGTTAAATCCCTGGCCTACCCTCATTGCTTCTGCATGTCTCTTCTCATTTTTCCACTCAATGGTTCTCTTGTTCCTTTGTCAGTCTGTTTGCTCCTCATTATATTTTAGGAATTTCTTATTTATCTTTCCTTTCCTGCTATTTTTGCTTTGCCCGCTGCTGCAATGCTGTTTCTCTGTGACCCAGTCTGGCTGTTTACACCCTCTCTCTTACAGATGTCTGCATTGTTCCAGTCTTCCTCTGCTATTTCTATCTCATTGGGAACCTCTATCTTCATGGTCTCTACAGGCATAGTTTGCTGCCCTCTCCCAAAATTTCTCAGTATTTAAGGGATAGAGGAAGGTGTTGTTTTCTGTCCTGTGCTTCTCGTGGGGCATGGATTATATCCATCCTGAACCTGTGAGTGAGGAGTCCCTTGACCAGCAGTGGGGCCCTGGATTAGTTCACCTAATAGCTACATTATACAACATTACAACACATTACACACATTTGTGATGTGTGTCCACAAACTGCAGGGTTGGAAAAGTTGATCAGATTTTCTCCACGATCACTTGCTGGAGCCAGCTGTTACTCACCAGTGGTCACCCAAGAAGTGTTGGTGAAGGCAGCCTTGTGTGCCAGGTGACATCTCAGCTGCTGCCTGTGCAGAGCACCTGGGCTGTGGTTCAGTCCCTGTGCTGTGCTCCCTGGGCTGTCCTGGAGCAGCCAGCTCTGTGCTGGGAAGCAAAGTCTGGCTGTGTGAGTGAGCCTGGGCTGCAGGAGGACGGGGGACTGACAGGGGGGTGAGGCTGTGCTGGAATGTGCCCTCGCCTGCAGCTCTGAGGGGCGGGCTGTGGTCAGAGGAGCTCCTGGGGAGGGCCCGTCCTGGCCTTTTTTCTTCCTGGGAGGAAGGGAGCTGTGCGGCCAGCTGGGACTCCGCTGGGAGCTGGTTTGTTCGCTGCCTGCCTGAAGAGGAGACAGTGGTGTTTAGACTTTCCAGCTGGGAAAGCACTTTGAAGACTCACTTGAGGAAAAACTGTTTCATTTAGTTGGTTATTTTCAGTCTTTGGGGTTTATAGTCAATAGATGGTGTCTCTGGGACTCCCTCTATTTTTTGGATGCATTCTTGAAGAGCCACAGCTCTGTGGTGGTGAGGAGGGGATGTGCTCTCAGGGACACGGCTGCATGGCTTTGGGAGCTCCTTTCTGAGCCTTGGCTCATGGTCCAAGACCACAATTCCCACATGAGAGAGAAGAAAACAATGCAACCCCACAGTGCTAATGTGTTAAAGAGACTTGTCTGACTGCTACCAACTTTAACTGTCAGGGACAAGGAAGAGGGTGATTTTGAAAAAAGTTGTCAATTTAATTTATTTTCCTAGACAGGTGTGGCTAGTTTGACACCTGGTCACTGCCTGTTCCCATAGAAGAGTCTGGAAGTCCTCAGGGAAGGTGTTTGGGCTGGGTCTGTGCTCTCATTCTCCATGGGAATTCCAGTCATGTTTAGGGGAGTTACAAACTGGAACAAACAGTGTCCCTCCTGCTGCTCACATTCCATAGGACATTCCTGGCACCAGGACGGGTCCTGAATAAACCCAGGGGCAAGAGGGGGGACCAGGGCCCTGTGGGGGACGGGGCTGAGGCAGCTGCTCCTCTCACCTGATCAGGTGTTTGCTGTGGGGTGGGCTGTGTTCAGTGGGTGGTGTCTGGTGGGTTGTGTTCAGTGACGTGTCCCAGGTTGGGGACACAGCTACAGAATCACAGAATCACAGAGGGCAGGGATGGATGGGATATTGGGAATCAGGAATTGTTCCCTGTGAGGGTGGGCAGGCCCTGGCACAGGGTGCCCAGAGCAGCTGGGGCTGCCCCTGGATCCCTGGCAGTGCCCAGGGCCAGGGGCTGGGAGCAGCCTGGGACAATGGAAGATGTCCCTGCCCATGGCAGGGGTGGAACAAGGTGATCTTTAGAGGTCACTTCCAACCCTAACCCATCTGGGACTCTGATTCTGTGGCTGGAACATTCAGCCTGTTGGAGTGTGGTACCATCTTTCTGTAGGAAAGAGGAGCTTACGTACAGGAGCATCTTCAGAGTAACCATAACTGGCTTCCAGAGCGAGAAGGGGAACTGAGTTTTAGGGTTGCCCATGAAGTTCACCTGAGAGTGTGTAGGCACTGGAGCTTTGCTCTGCCTGCTCACTGCTGCTCTTTCTTGCAGTTCTCTGCCTCTTCAGACCAGCCCAGGGCAGAACTCAGTTTGCTCTGGCAAATGTTAATATGACACTTGCCTCATTTCACCTCAGCAAAGGCCTTTCAATACCAAAATACCAAATGTTAACAGATATACTACTGGCAGGTAGTGCTGCCGTCCATAGTAGTTCTAAGCCCTTTGCCTGGCTGAGTCTGGGGTCACTTCCCAGAGGAGTTTGGAATTCTGTAGGCAGGCAGGAAGCAGAAGGACAGAAAGAAAGTGGCTTGCCAGAGGCAACAAATGGGTGAGTGTCTGTGGAATAAAGTGCAGGTCCCTGGGCTTGCAGCCCAGTTAGTTCTGGGCACAATGCTTGGGTTGCAGTTCTGTGCCCTGGGAAAGAAACCAGCAAATGCACAGGGAAGTGGGCAGGGAAGGATTGCTAAAATCTGAAGGTATCTCAAAATACAGCTGATGCATTAACTTCAGGTATGTCTGGTTAGTGGTCTGCAATTTCATGAGTGTTCTTCTTCCAGGGGAGAATTCTAGTCTCAGGGAGCAGTGCTGATTGATATTCTAGAGGAGAGTCCTGCCATTCCTGGGTTCTTTAAATAAAGCACTGTTAAAAGTGGGAAGAATGAGGATGTGGTGCTTTCAGTAGCCTTGATCTCCGGTGTGTCAGTCAGGTTGGCTGAATCAGGACGGCTTGCTGACAGTGGGGGTTGAGTGTGATTTTTCCCTGGTGACACCTTTTTTGAGGACCATCACAAGCAAGCTGCAGTTAAAGCAGGCTGTGCTCCCAGGCTGTACTGTGACACCATGGGGATGGGCAGGAAAACAGGGTGGAAAAGAGGCTCCACTACAAGCCAGTTCCACTGCCCTGCTTGCTTCCATGTCTGGGATGCTGCAGTTCTTCCTATGGCAATTCAGGTGCATTTGCTGGAGGCTGGAAGACCACTCATGGTTGTTTGCTGGTAGATCCCAGCCCTTCTGTCTCAATTTCCTGCTCCTGTGTACCTGCAGTTCTGTTCAAGAGGCACAGCTGGATTTTGTGCTGTTCCTCAAAAGCAGATCCCCGTGCTGAGCCTGGCAGCAGGTTTAATCCTGCACAGCCCTCCAGTGACCTCCCCATTTTGGGAGATGCTTCAGAGCCCAGCCTACAGATCCTGTCTGTAAGCCCAGAGCATCGCTGACAGCCTCCTTCCCTCGTGCCTGAAATCCTGGCACAAACAGGAGCAGCTGTCAGAGAACATTAATGCTCACTGTGACCAGCCCCACAGACTGGAAACTCCTGGGCCACATCCTACAAAATCCCAACTGATCCCAAAATAGCACAGCCTGATTTGTCTTTGTGTCTCTTGTCTTTTCTGTTGTTTTAAGCCCCTTTTCCTTGCTTGGCAGTAATTTTTGAAAATCACAAATACCATCTCACAGGTGAGGATATATCCAGGTGTTTCAGCCCACCCTCAGGCTGCAGGAGAAGCAGAATGTGGCCACTGGAACTTGTCACACAATGCCACCACACAGCCCGATGAGCAGCTCAGGAGCAAATCCTGAGGAAGGCAGGGATGCACAGCACCTGCTGCAGTGTCACAGGGTTAAAAATAGCTGCTTTTAAGGATAAATAGGGTGGCAAGAGGTGCCAAAGTGATCTTCAGAAGAAGTACTTTTGAGAATTTGATAATATATATATATTTAATATAAATACATCCTGAATTTATTTTCTTCTTCCCCATTTGTAGCTGTTAATACTTACTTATTGTGTATACCTGGGTGCTGGGCTAAGTCAGGACAGTTGGTGGGAGGGGGTCACTAATGTTCACTGGGTCTGAGGATGTTGTAGGCAGCAAACAGAACATTTTTCTTTCCAGTTTCTCAGCCAGATGCCCTCAAACTCACCACCTGGGCACAGATGTACATCCATGGTCATCTGTGTTTCCACTTCAGTTAGTGAGGAAAAAAAAAGGAAGTGGCATTATTTTTTTTTTTTTTCCCAAGATGGAATACAGAGTAAATATTTCAGAACCCCATAAATAAAAAAGATTGATCTGATCTTTTAAAAACATATTCCCCTTTGGGCTCTGACTAAGTGTGAGAAAGTTCAGCCTGAGAAGAAATTTATTTGGAAAAGCAGTGAAAGGTTAGAAGCAGGGATGTGGGCTGGAATATGCCTTGCAAATGTTAACTGTGGAGGCACAGTACTAACGCCTTGCATGTGCAAAAACATTTGGAGGGTTGTGAATTTAAACCATGAAATTAATATAGTCAAAATTAAGATTTTCTTGCCCACACCTTACTCATACAGGATATGGTGTTTGTAAAGTTCTGACAGGGATGGGAAGATCCGGAGGTGGTTTGCTGGTGTTAATTTATGGTTGAGGAAGAACCTTTAGCAACTCTGCTTCTTTATTAATTTGCCACATAGATGTTTCCTTAAAGTAAATGTAACTTTTGATTTCTTTTACTTTTCTGAGAGGTAGCAGAGCAAAGCCCAGGAAGTCACTTTGTTGTGCTCACTGACACTTCCCCAGTGAAAAGTGTGGTACAGTGAGTGCTGTATGTGTGCACACCCACGTGCAGCCACCATGGTGACCTGTGAATCATTTACAACTGCCTGATTCATTTTCCCAGTGCTCTTATTTAATAATTCTCCTGGTCCTTGGGAAGAACTGTAAAAATGAATTTTATTTTCCTAATGTGTTTGCATTTTAAGTAGGCAAAGTCTCTTTAGATTCCCATTTGCCAAACAAGATCGGCACATGTAAGTGACCAATGGGCTGAGACCAAGGATGATAAATTTCAGTGGAAGAGGAAGAATTAAGAAAATAATAAGAAACTTAGTTCAGGAATTTGCAGTGTGGACAAATTTTGAGTTTAAAACCCAAGGTATTGGAGGTAGATATCCCTGGGGATGGTCAGGCTGGAGCTCAGGGCAAGGCTCTTCCCCCAGAGGGTGCTGGCACTGCCCAGGCTCCCCAGGGAATGGGCACGGCCCCGAGGCTGCCAGAGCTCCAGGAGCCTTTGGGCAGCGCTGCCAGGGATGCCCAGGCTGGGGTTGCTGGGGGGACTGCCCTGGGGGATCCTGGTGGGTCCCTTGTAACCCAGAATATTTTGTAATTCTGTGACCTGTCCTCTGTCTGAAATGGGTGACATTGGGAACAGTTCCTGGATATCCAGTGTGTTTCCATGCAGGTCCTAAAGATATACTCAGGAACAGGACACACACTGCAGGGTTTGATGTGCTGCAAGCCCTGCCGTTCCATAGCTCTGGAGAGGAGCAGTGTCTCTCTGGGTAGTTCTAATCAGAGATTTTAGAAGAGGAGGCTTTCATGTTGTCTAAAATTCTGTGATCTTCAGATGATCTTATGTAGGAAATTGCTAATATTTCTTTCTCAGTTCTTTCTCGGATGCTGCCCAAATAAACCATGTTTACAGAAATCTGGATGTTAATATTTAGAAACAAATCTCTTACAGAATTCCTAGGCAGGAAAATTATAGAGAAATATATTTATTTCAATAAAAAGAGGATAAGAATTTTAGTAATCCCAGACTGTTCTGGTCATCCCTCAGTTTGTCCTCAAGATGCCAGGAGAGCTTTAGTGAAGACAGAAATACATCCGTGGTATATCCAGTGAGTGATGCGCTTTGCATCTTCCACCGTGGGTTGGAATTTAGCAATAGAAGAGGTGTACAACAGCCATACCAGGGATTTTTCCAAATTCTTCTTTCAGCCTGACCTTTTTCTGTTCAGCTGCTTGTTGGCATCTCAGCAATGTTGAACCTGAATAGCAAACAAACCCATACACCTTCAGTATCTTAAGTATTTTAATTCTCAGTAGCTTCCCTCCTAAGGATTTTCCTAACCAGAAAGGCAGAGGAATACAGGGATCACCTTCCTGACACCTCCTCCTTTCAGCCTAAGCAGGGTTGGTGTTCTTGATGGCCTCAGGTGATTGTGGGGAGCAGGGTCCTGCATCCCACTGGCTTAATTTAATTTCATTTTGTTCATTAAGAGGTTTTATGGAGTCAAGATCTCTTCTTTAACGCTGCTCAGTCATTTAAGTAGCACTTCTTCTTTTCACTTTGGAAACCAGGCAGTGATAATCCATCTGAATTCCCATCTGGAAATCACAGTAAGAACAGAATTTCTAGTCCTGGACAAATGAGTAGGAAAAAGTCAGGAGAGGTTTGCTTTTCTTTTGTGGAATT
This sequence comes from Emberiza elegans, assembly GCA_024865655.1. Classification (NCBI taxonomy): domain Eukaryota; kingdom Metazoa; phylum Chordata; class Aves; order Passeriformes; family Fringillidae; genus Emberiza; species Emberiza elegans. Next base: position 67,666,675 of record JALJVW010000184.1, on the reverse strand, counting down.
CTCAGTGCTACATCATTTAATCCAAGCAGTTGTGAGACATGAATGGTGTGTTCCCAGCCAAACCATTTTTACTCCAGAAGGGACTTTAAAATAAAATTGTCTTTATTGTGTGTTATGCAGAACTCCACAGTGTGGGCTGAATGGACTTTTTCACTTGAGATGAAACTTCAGATCCTTATTGATAGAAAGATAAATCTTTCCTCATTTACAGGTTATGTAGGTTCAAGTATACCTATTATTTTAATTGTGCAAATTGAGGTAGTTCATTGCCAGATTGCTGGGAGTAACACCTTTAGACACTGATTAGACCATTCTTTATCTTACCCTTATTTACACTTTGAATTTACAAAAAAAGAACCTGCCCTGCCCTGAAGTGACACCAGAATGAGGCAGGATCTGCTCATGTTGTTACGTTGTCTCATGTGTCTGAATTCTACCATGGAGCCTCAATATCCTGCTCCATGATGCTGATTTGGGGGATAATTGTAAAATATTAATATTTTTTCTTTAAATGGCTGATACTTACTGTCTGTTTGGATTCAACCTGAGCATCCTTTTAATTGAGGGAGAAGGAAATTCTTTGATGTGTAACATCCTGACAATGTCTCTCAGCATCCAGTGAGTAGTGTCCAAAACACCCATTCCCCAAAACATAAAAAAAAAAAAAATAAAAATAGAGTTTGTGACCATCATCCTATTCTGAGCAAGGGTTCATTCTCTCAGAAATTAAACAAAGATGTTCCCCTCTGCAGGGAAATTCCTGGTAGTCTGGCATCAAGTTTCCAAACCTGGTAGGGTCACATCCATGCCTGGATGGTGTGCATTGAGATCTCCATTGTGATAGATACAGCTGACACATGGTTTCAATAAAGTATCACAGAATTTATAGATTCCTCTGGCCACCTGCTTGAAAGCTTAAAAATTGCTGTGGGTAATTCAGTCCTGTAGCTCCTGACTGCACTGTAGCAGCTTTTCTCAGGAGCTGGAATGGCCCTGGAATCCTTCATGGAGAAGGCAAGCACAAGCCTGTGGCTCCATGCCCCCTCACCTGGCATTGGGCCCCTTGCCAGCTGGAAGGTGAGCCAGCACCTTGCACCAATTTTTGGGTCATTTTCAGGGCATTTGACCCCTCCCTGTGAGGATTTGGGATTATTCCTGGCTTGGCAGTTTGCATCCCAAGGATGCCCTTGTGGGAAGCGTGGGAAGCACAGTGTTAATCCAGTGTGTTCCTTGATGTCTCCTGTGTTCCTGACAGAGGCCAAATGTTTGTGGGAAGGAAGTAAATTATTGTGAAATGAGTGATCTTGGAATAGTTTGCCCACAGGGAATTTTTTTCCTTACCCCCATTTAGGATCTGACTAGTGCCTTTGTGTGAGAGGGTTTCTGTCCTTTCCAGAATTCTGGATTTTATTATTATTTAATCCTTACTAATGTAACTCTGGGTACTTTAATCCTTTTAAGGGTTTGCTGCTGACTTTAGGCTCAGTCCTGCTCCCTTTTCAAGGAATTTTGCCATTAGACACCTTTAAGTAGAGCTCTGATGTAAATTGAAGCTGATTTTACTGGCAGCTCTGTCCCTGGCTGTAAAATGCCTGTGTAAAGCTGTAACCTGTGTGCAAGGCACAGTTCCAGTGGGGAGGAGAGGGGGGTCTGTGCTCCTGCCTGCAGCCCTGACTCTGCCTCTCCTCACTGCCAGTCTGGAAGGAATCCTCAAAAGATGCCAGAGGCTCAGGTCAAAGGCATTGTCTGCGAGCCTGCGCGGGGAATGTTCTGCCAGCTTAGGAAGCCATAAATGTGTTCCTTTCCATCTAGGTGCCCCTCTGGCTGCGGAAAGGGAGAAGAAGCCTCTCTCCAGAGCTGTCTTTGTGCTGCCCTGGGTGGAATCCACAGAAACAAGTGAGGGTCCCAGATGTTTTTTTTTTTCCCTGATGTGTTGTAAGGAAGCATTAGCTGCTCTCTGGGTCTTCCAGGGAGGCTGCTCAGATAGAGTGTGCCCTGGACACAGCTTGGAGAGGTGTTTCCCAGTGGGAAGCATGCAGCATGGTCCTCAGAAAATGCCATCCTTTCCTGTTTCTTTGCATCAGGTGGATTAGTCATGGGGACTGGCTCTTCCTGAAGAGTGCTGGTGTTGCTCATGGTTCCTTCCAGGGAGGCCCCAGGAAAGGTGATGTTTTTTCCAGGTACTGCCACAGAGCCATTCCCCAGCTCCAGCCCTCTGGGTTTGTCATCAGCAGGACTTCAGCATCTGCCAGCAGATTTTCAGGAAACAAGGAATGTGAAACCAAGGGTCAGAGCAAGTCATCAGCTGTCCTGTGATCCACTGGCCAAAGCTGGAGGGATGGTGCTGATCCTTTGTGGTCACTTAAACCCCACTCAGAAAGCCTTTTTGGGGCCAGGAACATCAGAGCCTCAAATAGAGAAGCTGTGACATAAATGTAATGCAGCTGTAAGAAATCCAGCCCCTCCCCTTTAAGAGCTGCTCTTGGACTTTATGTTTGGGAAACCTTGTTTGTCAAGGTGAATGATTTATGTGGAATTGCCATAGAATGTAGGATCTAGAATTTGCTGGTGCAAAGGAGCCACCCTGCTCATGGAGCAGGACAAGCAGTGCTGTCCAGACTGCCCTCTTCTAATCTTCCTGCTTTTATCCTGACTGGGACCTGCAGCATTTCTGGATGTCAGGAGGAATTCAGCAGGCTGTTGTGATCTGTTTGCATTCAGCAGTTTTGCCCTTCCACATGTGGACACTGTCCCTACTAGACTGCTATTCCTGTGGTGCTCTGCCAGAGGAGGATCAATAGGATTCCAGGGTGTCTGCAGGGTGCCAGTTGCTGTGAGCTCCTCTTCAAGTACCTTTTGTGGCTTCTGCCATTTGAAAGCTCAGTGTGAATTCTGGGCCAGGTGAAAATTGTTCTTCACCTTGGAGAGGTCCTTGAGGAGCTCCTGCAGCTGCTGTGGGGAGAGCCCATGGTATGGGCTCTTCCTTCATGGGCTGTGCTGGCAGCACTGCAGGGATGTCCGCTGGATGGATGTTTCCAGTCTGGGTTTCTGGGATGCTGTGCAGAGCTCTTGAAGCCCTGTGGGCTCAGTTTGTACCCAGCTTTGTGGTATTCCTGCACTTAGGAGGGTGGCTTAGGTGATCTGTATTTCTAGCTGTATTTTTTGTGATACAGAGTTCCTGACCTTTCAACACATTTCTGATTGCTCTTATTCCCTTCCTGGATTTCTAAAGCAAAATCCACTGAGGCCAAGTGTCCTAAGGAAAGAAGTGTCTTGTTTTGGCTGCCACTGCTGGGCATTTGTTCTCTGCCTTCTCTTTCCTGCCAAAATGAAATATGTGCTTCCTTCTCTGGGGAATATGTGAATCAAACCAACAAAAATTCTTCAAATCTTAAATGCAGGATCTGCTGGGAAGAGAGCTGAGCTCAGCCCTGGGGCAGGGGGTTCAGCCAGTCCCAGTGAGTGCTGGACACACCACCAGAGCCAGCTGGCAGCAGCTCGTGGGGATGGGAGAGAAGAGCAGTTCATTCTCTCTTTTATTGGGATCCACTTGCAAGCAGAGTGGTCAAAACTTCTTTCAGTCCCTGTGGAGTTGTTTCTTGGGGTTCTTGAAAAACCTGCTCATTTGCCAGCTGAGTGTGCCAGTCCTTCATAGCTGAGGACCTGCCTTGTAATAAGGCTGTGCCTTGCCTTTTCTACCACTAGCAAGATAAGGTGCTCGGTTTTGGCCTGTGTGTTAAAGATGAATTGTGAGCTGACTAAATAAGTACAGCTGGTACTCACTAGACCTCTCTCTGGAATCCCTGCTCCTGTTGGAAAGGCTCCTGAGCAAGAAGGAGAATGGTACTTGAGTCTGGGGTTTGAGTAGATGTTTTTGGAGCATTTTGAAGGTCTGTGTTTGCAGCAGAGTCATTGCTCAGCTGGCAGCAAGGATTTGAATACCAGTAAGGGCCAGCATGTTCTGGGGGGCTGAGGAGTGTCCTTCCCTGCCCAAATAGTGCCTGCTGCTGTGGTTGTGCTTTGGGTGGAGCCTTAGGGTGCAGCCCCTGATGACAGCAGAGCCTTTGAATCTGAGCAAACTTGCCTAGGTAGCATTAGCTGTCTGGATCCAGCTCTGCAGAGGTTTAGGGATGGTTTCAGTGTGGGTTTGCAGCCACACCTGAGCACCTGGAGTCCCTTGCAGCTCTTCCATGGCAAGCTGTGTTACAGGTCCTGGATATTGTGCCCCAGCTGGATACCTTGGGATGGCAGTTATAACCCACAGCAGGAACAGCTTCCCTGTGAGCTGGGAACAGCCTGGCAGAGCTCAAGAAGCACTTGGACAATGCTCTGAGATTGTTGGGGTGTCTGAGCCTCATGGGTCCCTTCCAGCCCAGGAGATTCTGTGATTCTAAGTGGTGCTGCAGGGAGTTCTGCCCAGGGAGGTTCTGGCTAAGAAAGCAGTGTCTGCTGGGTCCGTGCTGGGTGTGTTGGAAGGCTGTCAGCACAGATGGCTGTACTGGGTGGGGAGGAGGGGGCCTGGCTCTGGGGAGCAGCCTCAGCAGGGACTGCTGTTCAGAGAGGTAAAGCTTGGCTGCACATGGGCAGCTCTTTGTGAATTCTCTGTAAAGCTCCTGTCTCTGAGGCTGGGCACTGCTTGCTAGGTGTTCTCTCCTACAGAGCCCAGGAGATCAGTGCCAAGCTGGACCAGCTGGAACAAATTCTTACTTCTCTGTAATCCCTGGAGATCCTTCTGCCTGTGGGGACAGTCCCCTAACAACAGCAGCAAACCCCTCTTCTCTGGGCTGTGCTGTTGGCACTTGTTACTTGTTCCATGCTCCCTGCGCTGCCAAGGGAAGAAGTGCCCACTCCCATCATGGGCTCTGCTGGGGACAGTAAGATCCCTGTGTGTGACAGGGACCACAGGTAGCCGTGCCTGGCCCTGTGAAATGGTGTGTCAGTTAGTTTTCTTGTGTTCTAACAAGTCTTATTATTTACTGAGCTCTTTTCTTTCAAACTAAGGCCATAATAGTTTTTGTTCTCTGAACGGGAAAGTGCCTGGTCTTTGGGACTGCTTTGGAGAGTTAATCTTCACTTGGTCCTGTAGAGCTCATTGCACTTCAAAAAAGAGGTTGGTTCCTTGGTTTGGGGACACCCATCCAGGTGGGACTGATGCTAAGTTAGGAGTTCTTCTCCTACTTGAATTGCTAATTGACTGTGCTAATTGTCTGGGGGGCTTTTGCAACAGCTACACAGACACTCAGCGCAATCATTGATCCTCTTCATTGTGGGAGAGGGCCCAGGGAAGAGGGAGGCCCTAAGCACCATTTTGTGACCACACAAGGAGCATGCACAAGATCACAGTAATGGAACAAACACAGTTAAATGTGCCTTGCCAGTGCTTTTGCCACTGGAATGTTCTTACAGGTGTGTTCTGCTGCTCCTCCTCCTCTCCCTCAAGCCATGGTGTCTGTGCAGAGAGTCCCTTTCTCCTTGCTTGACCAGCCTAGACTTCTAAAACCCCCTTAACTCTAGTTTAGCCCTACTGTGCTCTGATTAAGATACAAAAATTTTTTAGTCACAAAGGTAAAGTTCCAGTGCCCAGGTGTTTAACACCATTTAGATTTGGCAGTTTTCTCTGCTAGATCATCATAGCTTCTACAGTCACTCTGAATAAAGGGTGACAGCGATCCTTTATTTAGTGCTGAACCCCATGTGCTGCTGGACTGAGCACTGAACCCAAGTGAGTGATTACACTGTACCAATATATCATAGCTTAAAGCAGGGAGTGATTTTAAAAGTAAAGTGATGGAGAAGTAAAATGAAAGCTTACTTAATGTGCACAGTCTGGTGTGTTGGAACACAGGATGGAAGAGCTAAAAACAAGGCTTTAACTTTGCTGATAGTGGGAATACATGGATACAACTGCACTGCTGCAGGGGAGCTCCCTGGATGGCAGGTCCTCTGTGGAGCCCTGGGAGCTGCTGCCTGCACTCCTTGCTCCTGCTGGGAAGGAAACACAGGCTTTCAGGATCCTTTGTGGCTGTACAGATGATGTGTTTCACTGTGTTTGCCATGGACTTTATGATGTTTGCCTCTTTGCTGTGGGCTCACAGCACCAAGCCTGGGGTTGTCTGACAGGTGGGGTGACTGCTCAGGAAAGGCACCCCAGGGTGTGTCAGGCAGCAGAGGGGAAACACCCCACCAAGCTGACCAGGAAATCCTCCTCATGCACTGATGGGATGGCTGAGCTAAGACACTGATCCCCATTCAGAACAAGCCAGATCCATAAACACTTGGAGCTGTTTTACATCTGTCTGCCCCACCCAGCTGTGGTGAAGGGTTGGTTGATGCTGGGATGAAGTGATGGGGTGTAGGGAGCAAATGGATATGAAACCAAGCTTCATCAGCCCTCCCTTCACTGAGCACCTCACTGTCCTGCCTGCCTTGATTGTTGGGTCTCCTGGGTTTGTTGGTTCTGACAGATCCTGGGTGCATTTGGGAATCAGTAAACAGTGAGAAGCAGGTGTGTGCTCATACATTGGCTCTGTTCTGCCCCTTTGTCCCAGTCCTGACCAACAGCTGCTTGTCCCTCAACTTCCAAAGGAGATGCCAACAGGGCCTGCTGCCCTGCAGCCTCATTGCTGGGAGATCTGTGGGGTCTGCCCTGGAGAGCAGAGCTGTCTGAAGAGGAAATAAATCAGAATATGCCCCAAGCCATATAGTGTGGGGCAGGGGGAGCAGTGTGAGGGAGTGGTTGTCTGTGTGCCTTAGAGACCTGACAGAGCACGTGGGATGTGTCAGTGCGTGGGGGTGTCTGATTGACCAGTGTGGTTGCAGTGCTTGCCTTTCACCTCAGAGTTTCTAAACTGGTCCGTTTCCTTCTTCCTACAGACAATTTTAGGTACACGTGTGACATTTGTGGGAAAAAATATAAATACTATAGCTGCTTCCAAGAGCACAGAGACCTACATGCCGTGGATGGTGAGTAATGTTTTGACGCTCAGACACCTCAACTAGGCTGAGAAGTCTTTGGGGAAGCAAAATGTGGGGCTCTGCAGGAGCATGTGGCCTGTGCTGTGGAGGATGTGGCACTGCACGGGTCACCTGTCTTTGCCATGGAGGCTCAGTCTACAGGCACTGCAGGGAGGAGTTTGCTGTGCCTGATCCTCTCTGTGTGCATAAAAACAACACCTGTGCTGGGACCAGGGGCCTTGCAGTGTGTCTGCAGTGAGGTTCATGGTTAGGATGGAGAGCCTGGGACTGAGCACCTCAAGGTAAATGGTCAGCCTGATTATTTGCTGGGAAGAAGTTGTTTGCTTTTTAGTTTCTGAATTTACAGGTTTGTTCCAAACATACTTCTCTGTGAAATATTTCGGAGTTGGGAACTTTCATTTTTGTTAATGACTGTGGTAGTGAACTGATGAAGTTGTCAGTGGCCCTTAGAGGGTGATGTGGGCTAGGCTGGTGACACCTGGACAGAAGCAGGCACCCACTGCCAGAAGCAGTGTTTCTTTATTCTGCATTGGGGAAAATGAAGTGTCAACATGCTGGCTTGCCCCCTGCTTACTGAATATCTAAAGCTCCTTGCCTGGGAGCCCGCAGATATTCCAGACCTTCCCTGTGTGTGCTGCAAGACTGGCAGTACTGCTCCTCACTTGGCCAAGGAGAGTTCTAGAAAGAGGCTGCTTGGAGAGCAGCAGGTTTTGAATGGCTGGGCTGTCTCAGAAAAGCAAGTGTTTTTTCACAATACATGGTTGTGTTTACTTGGAAAGTGTGGACATCTGAACGTGCTCCAAGGACAGCCAGTGTCCTCCTGCAGGGCACCACTGCCAGCTCCCTTCCTCCTGTAGGGAGCCAGAAGAAAATTAGTGGCACTGACAGTCAGTGTGAGGGGAATGTGGCTGCCTCAGTCAGAAATGTCTCAGGGAGCTCTGCCAGGGGCCACAAGAGAGCTTGGAAAGGGCTCCATGAGTGTGCAAGGACCGTCCCGGCTCCTCCCTGGGGCTGCTGTGTTCCAGCACATGCAGGGGTGAGGCAGCTGTGCACCCCCAGAACTCCACCTGGGGCCGTGTCAGGGTCAGAACAAAGGCCTTGAGCATCTGTGTGAATTAGGGCTGGGCATGCTCAACCAGGTCCTGTGAGGATGCTGCTGGGAAGAGGAGGGACTGGGGCACAAAGCCTGGTTTGTTCAGTGGGGCTGAAATGTGCTGCAGCAGTATGTGAAATGCAGGAGGAAAACAAGACCATTTAAGAGGATTTAATTTCTGTTTTGTTTCTTCCCCTCCTTCTTCTATTCTGTGTTAGTTTTTAGTGTGGAAGGGGCCCCAGAAAACCGGGCAGGTAAGCCGAGCTCCTTTGTGTGCTTTATTTCACAAACCTTTTCAAGCATTCAGTAGTTCAGACACAGCAGGTCGATTCTGAACTGGTAAGAGTCAAAGGAGTTTTGTCAGGGATTGCAGTGGGACAGGGAGCATCCTCTCTCCCTCCCCAGTGTCTACAGCCAGTAAGTTGATGCCCAGCCCTAGCAGATACCAGGCTTTTGTTGCACATTCATTTGGTCAGGCTTCAGACAATCAAAGAAGCAGGTGTTTCATGTCTGTGGTGATCTTGTAAATTGTTCAAGGCATACACCAAATTCTTCTCTAAAGTGGGTTGGGTTGTGATTTGTTGCTAGCTGTGCTGTTAGCTGGTAGAAGTCCCAGGTTGGTATTTGATAGGTGATGTGTCTGCAGACTGCACTGCTGTGCCCACTGTCAGCCAGTTCAGCAGCATTAGAGGGGAGATTCCCTGGAAGAAAATCAGGAAATATGGATCAGACTTTGCAATGTGTTCATTCAGTTTTTCTCTGCATTTTTTAAGCATTAATTCCTACAAGGCCTGTTAGTGGGCTGGGAGCAGGGGTAATCCTGGGGCACCTGAGGAAGAGGAGGAGGGACAAGTCAGACAGAGGGGTCACTGGTTTATCATTCCTGTTTTCCAGTCCTGTTGCAGTTGGAAATGTGATTACAGGTGCAGGAGCATTCAGTGCCCATGCAGCTGTAGAAGGCAAAGCTGAGGTGTTGTCAGCTGTCCTCTGGTTCTGTTCTCTTGCAGACCCCTACGACCAGGCCGTCATCGCCGCCGACGAGGTGAAGGAGGAGGAGCCCGAACCCTTCCAGAAGATTGGGCCAAGTAAGAGTTATTGTTGTTTCAAATGAAAAGGAAAGCTCATTTGGCTGCAGTACCTCTAGAGAAAGCAGGACGCACTGTTACACAGCCGGGCTGGGGTTTGGGTGCTCACAGGTATGTTCAGGCTCAAAGGAGGATCAAACACCAACAGCTCTGGCCCTAAGAACTGCAGCTGTGTGATGTGTTCTGCTCAAGATCTCTGCAAAGAGAAGGGGAGGGGAGTTCAGGGAAAAGCAATCTGGCAGGGATGAGAGAGGGCTTGGAGGTGCACTGAGGGCTGGGAGGTGATTCATTCACACTGCCTTTGTGGTGGGTCCTCAAACAGAGCAGAGAGAAACAGAGAGAACGCCAGATTTTGCCAAAGCATTTCCCTGAATTTTCCATTTTGGAAACATTTGATTATCCATGGATTTTCCTTCATCTTGCAGCTTGCTGCCAGTTCTGTACTCCTAGCACTGGCGAGAGGAGGAGGTGTCAGTGTGTGGTTACACTCCATCATTTCCAGTATCCCCAAAGTAGGAATGAGCACAGTTACTCCAGAAAAGCCCCTTCTCCTGCAAGAGAACTCCACAGTCCCAAACGTTCTCTAATTCTTGAACCTGACTGTTTGTTTCCTGGTTTGACTGTTCCTGTTGTCCACACATCCCAGACCTTCTGTAACCAGAGGACAGAACTGTGTCACCTGTAATACAGACTTTGGAACTGGATTCTCTGCCTTGTTTTGCACACTTACTTGTTGTAATTTTGGGGTAATCTTCTGAAGCTTGTTCAGTTCTACTGGACTTTTTATGCATGGTCCATCCCTCTGTTTTGAGCTGTTTCCTTTCTTGGGAAAAGGATGTGTGGATTACAGGGCAGACAAGTTCCACATGCAGAAGGAATGTTTGTGTGACCTGACCAGTTTCTCTGTAGGAAGAAACTGGGAGTTGTGTAAGAGGCCTGGCCTCCTTCCTGACCTTTGTCCTGGTTCATTTCACAGAAACGGGCAATTACACCTGTGAGTTCTGTGGCAAGCAGTACAAGTACTACACTCCCTACCAAGAGCACGTGGCTCTGCACGCCCCCATCAGTGAGTATTGCTGCAGGGCTGCCCCTCTGCAGGCTGGCACCCCCAGGGCTCTGGGGAGCACCAGGCTGCCAGGACAGGATTCCCTCCTGGGGACCCTTCCCCTGGAGCTGTGGGGTTGCAGCAGGCAGGACACAGATCATGTGCTGAGCACCGTAAAGCTGAGCTGGGATCTCCTCTCACAGGGACACTGTTAGCTCTGCAGTGTCTCTGGGCTCCTACCCCAGCCCATGGAATTCCACACGTGTTCCATGTGGGGTTGATGGTTTAGGCTCTTTTTTAACTGCAGAGATGCACGACATTTTTATACTCCCCTAAATAATAACTGAACATGTATGTTAGAGAAGAAGCATCTTTCTATGAGCTTCTGGGGAATTATTTCAAGCAGTGAGATAAACCTGGTTTCAAAATCACTTAAATGACCTCAGCAGCTTGCTACTGAATCACACTCAAGAAATTATTTATTTCAGGGAGCTCAGGACAAGGCAGTTGTCAACAAACTGCACAGCACTGTGGTCTGCACTCCCCACACAGAGGGGAGGAGGCTTTAACAAGCAGTTCAGTGTAATTCAGTGCAAAATTTGACTAAACATGTTGAGAAATTTTTCCTACCTGCTGGATTTGAATACTTTCAAAGTCTGCAGAGAAGTTCTTTACAGCTGAATTTCCTGCTCTCTTCCAGTGCTGCTCTGAGCTTTGCTGGGTGCCCGGGGTGTGCTGCTCCAGGGTTTGGGATGATGGAGAGGAGGATGAGGGACGGGATGAGGGACGAGCGGAGCTCAGCAGGCGCAGCTGCAGCCGGCAGGGGGCGCGTCCGCCCCAAAATCCGCGGGAATCGGGTTTTTAAGTGATTCGAGTGCGGCACCCTTGGGTTTATGGGAACGTGCTCCACCAGACTGTCGCTTTTAAGGTTTGGTGGCTCTTGACAGGTGCCAAGCAGGTTCTCATGGATATGGACCATGGTAGAAGGTGCAGGGCATAAAATAAATGTCCAACATCAGCATCACAAAGCTAATGTTGTTATCTGCCGCCTGCCGAAGGACCTGCCCCAGTGCTTATGATTGCACACATTGCAGTTGTTCCTGTGGTTGCCTGCCCATGGAAGCTCCACCTCTTCACTGCCAGCAGTGGCTCCATCTCCTGCCACAGCAGGGCTCTGGGGTCTCTGCAGTGTGCAGTGAGCACTGGGCTTTGCTCAGCTCTAGCTAATTCTCACCTTCCCAGTGCTTCCCATTTCAAGGTGATTTATTGCCACTGATGTCTTCCGCCTTCCCAACCAGCCATAGTAATAGCTGAGCTGCTGGTTCCAGTCCAGGCTCTCCAGCAGAAAAGAAACCCCAGCTGTGTTTCTCTGGGGGCCCTACAGTTCCAGTGCCCCCCCAGGCCCTGCCCCAGTTCTGGAGGAGGAGGCATGTTCTGAGTGCTGGGCTTGAGGCCATTCTTGCACCATCATTTCTGCAGCAAAAAAGAAGCTGCCCCTGCTGCAGGCTAGATCAGCAGGCCCTGAGCTGTGCTGGTGGGTTTCCAGTCCTTTCGACTATCTTTAGCTATGAGGACACTCAAGATCAGTATTTTCATAAGGTTTGAGTCCCCTCCCCATAAAGTTTTCTTTTTCTTTTTTTTTTTAACCTCTTTTTTCCTCTCCCAGTTCCCATGACCAGTAAGATTTGTGATTTACAGTGACAAGCCACTAACTCTAATGAGGATAGAGGAGAGGGCGTGGTGAGCTCCCGAGGCAGCCTGGCCAGTACATCTCACACCTTTCTGCTGCTCAGACTGTTCCTCCCAAAATCTAAGGTCCTCTGAGGCAGCTGTTGACACCTGGCTTTGGAAAAGCACAGCTGGCTTTTCTTGGGTCCTTGCAGTCAGAATAAGTAAAGCTGAGACTGTGTCTTTACCCTGGTCTCATTCTTCTGGTTATAAGGCAAATGCTGAAAATTCAGTCATAGTGGGAATGAGTGAGGAAAACCCTTCAGCATCACCAGTTCAGCTGTCTGGGTCTCTGCTGGAGCGCAAGTTTCCCTTCCAGAGCCTGTGTTTCTGGTTTTCTGTCATAATGAATGAAAAGTCATTGAAATTGGTAAAACAAAGAATTATATCCTGCAGCTTCAACAGCATCTTGCAGGATAATTTCTGGTAAGAGCTGCTGGATAGCTGCTGTCTGGAAAAGAGCTCTGCTGTGGGAATTGTTAATGCCAAATGTCTCCTTCCAAAGTTCCCTTTTCTGAGTGAGGAGTAGGGGCTTTTTCATAAGATTAGAACTGGGCTATGACTCTTTTAAAATTCTTATGCTGTTTCTGTCAACATATTCACTCTTTTGAAGAAGGCTGTTAGAGGCCATTTCCAAAAAATAAAAGTGGATTTTAGGCACATTCATTGTCCCAGTTTTAGAAACATTTCTGAATGGAGATTCATGAGGGAGGGTGGGTTCAGAGATGTTCCTGTCCTCCTTCAGGCTCTGGCTGCTCTGTTAGATTGAGCTGATGGAACCACGTTTGGTGGGACTGGGCTGTTGGGATTGTTTAGAAGGATGGAGAGAGACCATTCAGGGCATGAAGTGGCAGAACAAGGGAAATGGCTTCACACTGTTAGAGGATGTGGTTAGATGGGATTTTGGGAAGAAACTCTGAGTATCCAGTTAGGAACTGGGTGGTGAGGCCCTGGCACAGGGTGCCCAGAGCAGCTGGGGCTGCCCCTGGATCCCTGGCAGTGCCCAAGGCCAGGCTGGGCAGGGCTGGGAGCAGCCTGGGACAGTGGGAGCTGTCCCTGCCATGGCAGGGGAGTTGGCAAGATGATCTTTCAGGTCCCTTCCAACCCAAAGCAATCTGGCATTCTGTGACTCTGTGATGAGTTTGCAGTGCAGAGGGAGCCTGGGGCACCTGAGATATGAGCTGGCTATGAATGCACCAGGAGCGGGATTGAACTTGGTGAGTCGGGCTCAGGAGTGTGCATTCACCTCTGCCTGGTACCTGCAGATAGAGCCTCAGACTCCTGGGTCATGGAAGTGTGGGGAGAGAACCCTAAAACCAGCACAGCCCTCCATGGCTCTGCTTCCAGGATGGAAATCTGAACTGGTGTCAAGGCCCTGAGAGTACTCAGAGCTCTGCAAGGCCCTGAGCCGCCCCACAAGGGGCTGTGCCCACAGGCACACTCCTGCCCCAGCCCAGCTCTGCGCCACACACCCTCCTGAGCTGCTCTGTAGGATGTTGGTCTCAGTTCAGTTGTGGACGTGCCCATGCCTGGCTGTGGGTCTCATGGGTTTGTACCCAACCCACAACTGCATTCCCACCTTGATGTCAACCCTGTCTGGGCACCCTGGACCTCGCTGAGCATCACTGGTCCTGCTTAACCTCAGCAGAGCTGATCCTGCTGCTGACCTGTGGATTGACCTTGCCAGCCTGGCCACACACCTGCCTCATTGCCATGAACTGCCCTGTGACCTTCGTGATGGAAGGTGGCTGTCACCTCTGGGCCTTGCTCCCTTCTCTCAGGGTCTGTGGGATGGGCCTTTCCATGCCTGGGATCATTCTTGGCTCTCCGGGGGACAGACAGATCTACACCCCCCCTGACACCTGAGATGCTCAGGGAAGTTCATCAGGGCTTGCTGCTCAGTTCCTTTCTGTATTGGATGCACACTGGATACAATTTATTCCTCCAAAGTGCTTAAATGCAGTGTTTCATTGAGGCAGCTGCCATTTTGCTAGTACAGCTGGTTTCCATACAGACCCTGCCTAACCAGGAAAAAACCAGCTCCAGATTGCAGCTGGATGGTGTATCTTTGCTTCCATCAGTTCAGTGAGGGAAATCTGTGGTTCAGGTCCTTTTCCCAGTCTGATCCCACAGTGTTGTAGCAACAGGCTCCACCTGTTCATGTGTATAAAGACACACATTAAAAATCTGATAGCTTTGAGCAGAGGGGTTTTCCTGTGGAAAGACCTGTTTGCCATAGCCAAGGTGTCTGCTCAGAGTATGGAATTTCAGGCCGTTGTTAAGGATTCATTTTCCAACACGTTCAGTCAAGACAGTTTTTTCTCCATAGGTGATTATATAATTCCATCTGAACCTTCAAAATGGTTCCCTACCCAACCTGATTAGATCTTTCTAAACAAATACCATACACAAATTATTAATCAGAATTTTTACCTGGAAAAAGTAATGTTGCTGAGACAATCTGGTCCCTGTTGTGGTGGTGCATCGTGGTAGTGTGTGGATTTGTGTGCCAGATTTTCTCCTTGCTGCCACAGTTTGACAATCACAGTACTTTAAGGTCTTCCCAAAACCAGGAAAGCCAAGAGGGACCACTGTGATCTCTGGACTGCCTGGAGAAACACATTCTGTAGGATTGCCATGATTGAATTGCACAGATATGCTTTAGAGAGACATCTAATCTTGCTTTTGAGTGACAGAAAATGCAGCAATCACATAAGGTAATTATTTTGATGAATTATTGCCTCTACTAAATTAAGACTAAAATTAGCCAGCTGTAGCTTTGAGCACTGGGTCCTATTTATAACCTTGTGTGCTCAGTGAAGGAGGACTAAGTTACTGAGTTTCTGTCCTTTCTAGATCTGGCCTAGCCTGCTCTCCAGGCCCTGGTTAAATCACAGGAGTGACTTGTGTTTCCATTGTAAGTTCTGCTGTTCTTGGCCCCTGGTCATCCTCTTGTCTCCTCCTCTGACTGTTCTCCAGTCTGTTCTCCACCCTTGGGCAGGAGGCACCAGCCCTGGGTCAGGAAGGATCTGAGAGCTGGCACTGCCTTCCTGGTCCCCTTGGAAATTCCTGATTGCTCCCCAAGGAGTACCTCAGCCTCTTCAGCATTCTCCTGGGATCTCCTCTGCAGCTGAGCGCAGCAGTGACCAAGCTTTTCCTGCTGCCAGGCTGGAGCCCCCAGTGTTCTCAGCATCTCCTGCATCAGGTGTGTCCTTCAGCACAGCCTGGGCCACGCTGCAGGGCTGCAGCACAAAGCCCTGAGCTGACTGACTGCAGACCCTGCAGTGAGAATCATCCTCCACATCACTGCAGCTTCCACTGGGCTGGTCTCTGCTGCCTTCTGAGGGGCTTTGAAAAGCTCCACAGCAGCAGTTATCAGCTGCCCATGGTGCTGTCTCCAGTCCTGCTGCAGATTTTGAGGCAGGAGGTTTTCGTGGCCATTCAGCAACTCAGGATTTTCATTTTTAGAAACATCTTGGCCTTTTCATCAGCCTGAGGCCATGAGTTCCACAGTGAAGGTGACTTTACCAGAGCAGAGCAGAGGAGCCGTGTGATGCTCTTTACCTGTGTTGCTCAGTGTTCAGAAGCAATTTGGCGTCTGATGAACTACAGACTGAACATTTTATTCCCAATGAACTGTTAGCTTCCTCCAGACTCCTAGAACTGAAGTTCCTTTGTCTGTCTTGCATTGCTGCTCAAAACTGTCTCTGCCTAGTGTCGGCCGGAGCAGCCTTCTCTGTGGGGTCTCAGTTTGAAGACATACTGTTTGTTTCATTTGTGGGGAAGGAGAAGACATTTTGGAGGTCATCATAGCATTGAGACTTTTGTTGTCATGTCCCAGAGCAGTATCTGGGCTGCAGAGGATGTGCAGTGATGCTCTCTGTGTCTGGCACTGAAGAGTTGCTGATGGCTGTTTCTCATGGCATTGATGGGGAATAAAGCAGACATTGGTGGGAATGATCCTCATTGGAAGCAGACAATCCACAAGCTGGAAATTTTCATATCTGACCACAGTTTTGCTGGCAGTTTGGCAGCAGCTGGAGGAGGATTATCCATGGAGATTGAAAGGAAGCATAGAGAGCCAAAACAAGCCTTCTGCCTATTTATCTGGCTGGAGACCAAGCAGAGAAGTATCCTGACTAAACTGTGAGAAAACCAGTGCATAATTTCCTGCAGAACTACATGACATGTGGGGAAATGTCAGCTTGGGGCTGTGTGTCAGAGCAAGTGACTCTAAACCCCTGGAATTGCAATGCCCTGTGGGTGTATACACTCCCAGTCCCCAGTGCTGCTGCTGAAGGTGAGAGCCAGTCACAGCCAGGGTCTGTGAAGTCCCCTGGAATTTTGGAAATGAGTGTCCCATCCCAGCCTAGGGGACTTCTCCCCTCTTTCAGAGTTAGGCTGTGATGCTGCCATGACATTCCCCTGAGAGCTGCTCAGTGTGGATGAGTATTTCTCACTCACACTGTGTAGGACGTGCAGGTGCTGCTGTTGTCCCTCCACTTTTAGGCATCCCACAGTATCACTGTAGAAATCACTGGTAGGGTGCTGGACTGTGGGTTGGTTGAACCTTCTTTGTTAGTGATTTTTCATGACAGGTGGTTGGAGTGGGGCTAGTGCTTCAGGACCCATATCCAAATTTCCATAGAAGAGGCCCTTATGAGTGAAGGGGGTTCTTAGACAGTTTCTCCATTTTTGTAATGGTTTATTTAATCCAAGTGGCCCAGATGAAGGGCTGTCCTCCTGAAGGTGTTTCAGATGACTTTTGGCATTGACAATTCCCGGTGATCCTCGCAGTGTGCTGCAGAGACCAAAATACAGATACATTCAAAGAGCATATCCCAGTAATATTCAGAATTTATCCACATGTCCTCAGTCTGGAGATGGGACCAAAAGCCTTAACTCACTCTGCCTCCTAATTCCATTCCATTCCATTCCCAGCAGTGCCCTTTCCTTTGTATTTGGTCAAAGAGACAAGGAATGTAGCTGGAGATCACTAGGATTTATTCAAGGCTCAAGAAACAAAGCTTGTCCCTGCTCAGAGATCTGAGTAGTTTAGAAACCTGTTCCCAAAATTCAGTCCATAGGAATGGAAGCCAGAGCTGCTGGTGCCCCCAGGCAGGCCATGGCAATCACACAGTGCTCCTGGGTGGATGGAGTGATTCCTGCAGGAGCAGGAGTGGGTTGGTCCTCTGGCAGTTAGGGGTGTGCAGGGGAGCAAAGGTACTTCCCCAGTGTCCCCTCGGGCAAGGGGAGAGCCCAGCTCTGCCCAGGGGCTCGGCGGATCCGCAGCTCCAGCAGGCCCCGCTCTGGGAGCTCCCTGGCTGTGCAGGCACTAGTTCTGAGTGTTCATATCCAGAGTTCTCTCGATCTCCACTCTTCGTGGCAGTGAAGACACAGACGAGCCAGTCCAGCAAAAAGTCCCCAGCGTCCATAAACCGCTGCTCCGGCCTCCTGCACCGCGTGCCCTCCGGCGTCCCGCCCGCCTCCCAGGCCCAGATGTTCCGCGCTCCCAATTCCGCATCCCCAGGAAGCAAGGCCATCACAGGTACCAATGCCCTTCAGCCTGCTGAGCTGCTGAGTGTCCAGTCCTGCCCAGTTCACCCTTCCTGCCTCAGTCCGCTCCATCCGTGACTGTCCCAGAAGCAGTTGATCCTTTATAATCCCTTCCCAATGACAAGTTGTTTTTGTTAAACATTGTGGTAACCACAAGGTGCAAAAGACCCTGTTTCAAATCCTGGTGTCACAAACTGAGAAGAGCTTCCTGACAAGGATTGGTGTAATGGCTTGTCAGGAATGGGGATTTTTTGCTTGGTTTTCAGCGCTGTTTGGCATTTAGTGTTTATTTCCCTCAAGGTGATGTTCTCAGGGCTAGGCCTGTGCCTTTGGAAGTGCAATGGAGTACAGGTGTTTTCACAGTGCTCCATTCCCCACAGGAACCTCCAAGAGATAAATACAAAAATCAGTATTACAGAACCATTACTGAGGAGTTGGAAAATGCAAGTTAGGATTGATCCTCCCATTGTTTCAGTTTCCTCCTTCTGAACAAGATCAAGCCTAAAAAAAATTAGAAGAAAGAAAGCAAGGACTACTGAAAAATAACAGTTAATAAATAGGGTGTGAAACAGTGTGTGCCATGTGCAGTCCACTGGGAAGCACCTTTTAAGTCTGTGGGATTGATGGATAGAGATCCCATCTGGGTGCCGAAAAAGGGCTGGTCAATCAGATGGTGTTTAAACACCCCTAGAATGTCTGGCATGGACAGATGCTGAGTATGAGAGGTGGCTGTGGTGAGAGAGGCCATGGATGCTGAACAAGGATGGGTTTTGTTGGATAACACATACCCACAGCTGCCAAGGACTTGGTCCATACACAGAATTTTACTTCACTTTCAAAAGGTTCCAATACAAGGAGAGAGAACAGAGTGAGCTGCCCTCTCAGTGTGGGCAGGGCACAGTAAGACCAAGCAGGTGCATGAAACCAGATTTTTCTTACTGCCAGATCTGGGGCAGGTTTTGGGGGGGAAGCTAAGGGATGGAGGCAAAACCACCATGCAAATTCTTTAGAAAGGTCTTTGGAGACCTCCATCTCACTTCCACTTGTGACATAAGCCAGGACTTGAACCTGGGTCTCTTGGGAGGGGTGGGTTGACCCAAACCATTTTGTCACTGTCTGATTTTCCTCTTATTTAAGGCCTCTTGTTTCTATTATTTATCTGTCGAGTGGCCTAGGTAGATAATGTTTCCAGTTCCTTTTCAGTCCTGTTTGATGTGTTTCTGTTTCAGTTGATTTGGTTACCAAGTTTGCTTGTTCTCCTGAATTTTAGGAGTCCAGGAGTGTAGTTGATTGAGAGTTTGAGAAGCCTGCTCAGGACTTGGAAGGGTCCACTGAGGACTGGCTGGGCCAAAATCCACGGGCTGGGCTCTTCCTTCATTCAGGGCTCTGGTAGCCCCAAAGCCCATGTGTGTGAGCCACGCTGCAGCCCTGGGAGCCTGCAGGGACCCCGGACCTCTGCCAAGTCCTGACAGTGGTTCTGACCACTCCAGTGGTCTGCAGCAATAAAATCATGGTCTGGCAGCACTTTTCAGGAGTCCCCATCACTGCTGAATGAAAGACTTGTGTCCCCAGCCCTGCCCGGTCTGCAGGCTGTGCCCAGCAGAGCCAGGCCAGGCCGTGTCCCTGTGAAGCCCTCGGGTGACAGTGGGCTCCAGAATGAGAGTGCAGGGCAAGGCCTGTCCAGCACAGGACACACACCTTGCTTTGGCCAGTTCATTTTTGTTTAATCTCTAGTTTATCCTTTGAGCCACCACAGTAAATCTGTTTGCCTGGATATTGCAGACCCAGTGAAATCAGACAGGACCTCCTTGCACTGTTGAGCTGGTGCTGGGAGACACCAGCTTGAGCAGAGTGGGAACCCCGAGCTGTGCTGTGCAGGGATGCTTCAGGGATGCTTCAGGGCTTGTGGCCACTGCCAGGGGCAGAAGCACCTGGAGGAGCCTCCCAGTGCAGTCACTGGGAGCTGCCCTGCACTGTGGCTGGAGAGGGCAGAGAGGGCCCTGACAGGAGCTCAAGGGGCTCAGGGAACAAGGGCACTGTTGGGAAGTGTTGGGAAGCACAGAGCCAGAGGATCTTCCACAGCTTTTCCAGACATGGTGGGCAGGCCCTGAGACAACCCTTCAGGCCTCTGCTTCACCATTTCCAGGAGGGTGTTCAGGAAGGGAGTGCAGATGGCTGGGAAGCACAAGGAAGGCTGGCACAGTGCTTCTGTAGGTGACACTTTGGTGTGGTGCTGAGGCGCCGAACTCAGTCTCAGACTGGTCACCTGTGCTCACAGGAGTTAAGGGCTGCTTGTTGCCTTAAGGAAGAGTAAGATAAGGGTTGGGTTTTTATGCAGGGGAGGAAGACATGACCTTTCTGGTTCAGTCAGGACTGGTGTTCATGGGCTCCCTAAGAGGCAATCCAGGCCATCTCAGCCAGAAGGCATTCTAGAAAAACACCCACCAGTTATCCCTTTACTGAATCTGGCCCATTTGGCTCCAAAATGAGGTATTTGGCCTTTCGGCTGTACTCGGGGTCTGTGATTATGTAGCACAGGAGCGTGTCTTGCCTCCTGTCTGCCTGGTTCTGCATCCAGTGTTGACCAGTCACCATCCCTGCTTTGTTCTCCACCCAGCAGAAAGTGCTTTCAGCAGAAGAGTGGAAGGCAAAGTGCAAAACAACTTTGAAGAAACAAACAGCAATTCCCAGAACTCCAGTGGTAAGTGTGGTCACCCTTTCCTGCTGCTTCCATGTTGTTCTCCAAGCAGGATCCAGCTGTGCTCAGTGAATGTTGATGTGTTATGGGGCACCTTGTTTAAGCTCACAGGCAGCCAGCCCTCCTGGGGCAGTGCCTTTTCCTCCCTCCTCCCCAGGCTCCTGGCAGCCCAGCCCTGTCAAACAGGCCATGTGGGATTCCTGCTGCCAAGGACCAGGTACTTGAGCGTAGATTTTTCAGAGGGGAGCCAAGATGTGGAGAAAGGATGGATGGAGATCAAGCAGTACTTGTCCTGTGTCTGTGTATCAGTGCAGTCCTGGTGGAGCAAAGACATTTGCAAGCAGCAGAAGTTTGAGGACTGTGGATAAAAGAGCAGTTTGCAGGTTACAGTGATGCTGAGCATGACAGTTTATTTAAATGTCACTGTAACCAATGTCCAGCTGTTTCTGCAGTCACTGTGTGGAGGTCACAGTGAATCAGATGTGTGTATGTGAGACCAAAATACGTGTGCTAGAAGGAATGAAATTCCCCTCCACTTGTGCAGTTTCCTTGCAGTGTTGAGTCCAGGTGGTAGTAACGGAACATAACCAGTGGCCTAGACAATTTTGTTCAGATCCACCACCTACAGAGTTATCTGTGCAAGGTTTTTATCCTGCCTGTGTATTGCCCAGCCTTCCAGTGGGCCACTACCATTCTCCGTGCTCCCTAATTGGAGCAAAAGTGACAGACAAGATGAAACATAAATTTAGCATCTTGCTGCAGAGATAAATAACATGCCAGCAGAAAAGCTGGTCTCCCTCCATTCCCCATCCAAGAGAAGCAGAATATGTGGTATTGGCAATGTCTCTGGCTGGAATGGGCAGGTGAGGGGTGGGATATCTCCCTGGAGCAGGTTACACAGTGTCTGTTGGGGGTTAGACCTGCCTCAGAGGCAAGTTAAGGGGCTTTCTGGAACCATGCTGAAAAGCAGGGATGTGGTGTTGGAAAACCCATGTGTGGTAGCAGGGTGTGGGTGATGGGAAATGGGGAAAAAGGTTGTTTGTTACTAAAATACTGTGTGTTGTGTTTTGGGGGAAAATCCTGTACTAATCCATCATTCACCACAATTGCAGCTGGTCATTCGGGGACAGAAAAACCTAAGGAAAAGAGGTGTAAGCAGAACCCATCAGGTGAGCTTGTCTCTGTTTCAGGCCCTTATTCCTGCTCCTGCTGGACACTCAGGAGTCCTTGGGGCTGCCCAGGCCCTGGTCAGGAAGCCCAGCCTGGCTGTCAGGCATGACTCAAGGCAGTGTAGTCACTGAGTATGAGAGTTCCCAGCCTGGCTGCAGCTCTGGATGTGGCCCTGGCCTCTCAGCAGCTCGTGTCTTGTCTTCTGGGGGTGCTGTCAGTGTTTGAAGGGTTTCAAAGCCTTCAAGTGCACATCTGTAAAGGCCAATACACCACTTGGGGCCCTGACTCCTCTGGAGCCATTGGAAAGTAGCAGCCTGAGATTGTACCTATTTTATTCCTGTCAAACCTTGTACAGCCAACAAAGGAAGGGCAGAAATAACTTCCTTCCTATCAGACAGCTCATTCCTGAAGCCAAGAAAGCTGCATTGGAAACCTGCTGGCTGCTCTTGTCAAGTTTTGCAGGAGGGGAGATGAACCTGTCCAGGAGGCACTGACAAGAAACACAAACAGTGGCTGTACTGAACAGTTCAAGCCTTCAGTTCTTTCTGAACTATTCAATACTGACCCACTGTTGCTGTGACACATCTCCCAAACTCTCCCTGCCATCTCCTTGTACCAGCTCACATCACACTCATCCTCCTCAATCTGTTTCTTTCTGGACTGCAACATTTAAAGCACATGAGTGAAAGTTCACAGCAAAACCCAAAACAAAACCAGAAATTCTTACAAGTTGAGTAGCAAGTTTCATGTGATTTGCTCATCTTGTTTCCCTGTAAGGAGTGTTTCTGTGTGCACCACGTGTAGTGTCAGTTTATTTTTGTGGCTCAGTCGAGGGCCTGGCAGGCTGCAGAGGAGTTGCAAGGCACTCACCTAGACCTTTGATTGAGCAGGAAACCTGAGGAACTCTAGTGAGCTGTCCAGGACTGGTCTGAGGGCAGTTGGGCTCTGGTGGAAGTAGTTGCTTTCTGCATTAAGGAGCTGACATGCTCCTGAAAGCCAGGCTGCTGCGTGGGGATGTATAAACTTTTCCCTTTTTCCTTCCTTTATCTGTCCTGCATCCTCTTTTCTTCCCCAGCCATGTTTTCCCCCTTTGGCTCAGTTTTTGTGCTGCTTCCCATTCAGCTCTTTTCCAGCCCTTGCACCAAGCCATTTTCCTCTTATTCCTTCCAGTTCTCAGGAGTCCCAATGGCCTCACTGACAGCAGCCTGGGTGAGCATCACCAGTCACCCTGTGTGTCACCGGTGGTCACAGAGGCCTGGAGAGCCCTGTGTGCTCAGCTGTCCAGGCAGAGGTCTCTGCAGCTGCCTTTTGGAAGGAAGAGCTGACATGTCCTTGCCTCCTCCTTTTCCTTCTTTCCATGGCTGTGTCTCATGGGTGTGACAAACCCCGTGTGGCTCAGTGTCACGTGTGGGATGGGAACTCTGGGGTGACTCTGGCACCATTGGCTTGTCCTCTCTTGTGCTCCAGCCAGCAGATTCCTCCCAGGCAGGAAGCAGGTGGTGGTAGTGTGGTGGCAATGACAGAAGGATGGACACTTCTGTCCTCCCACCCCATCTGCTGTTTGCTTGTCACCAGACTGCTGCTGTAAGGAACAGTCACCAGGTTTGGGAGGTAAATGTAGGTCCCAGCTGAGCAGCCAAGAGCTTGTGTGGCTTGGCCTTGTTAAATGCCTGATGGCTCTTGTTCTCTGTGGGTGTGAGCTTTGTGTCACAGGCTGGGATACAGAGATACCAGAGAGCAGCAGGAGATTTTTAGGCCTCAGATCTGGGGACGTTCTACTTTTTCCCTGTGTCACCCTGTGCAGTGGCACAGATCCCTTGGTGTCTGGAGTGAGGGGCAGGACAAGCAGAACAGGCTGTCAGGCATGACTCAAGGCAGTGTAGTCACTGAGTATGAGAGTTCCCAGCCTGGCTGCAGCTCTGGATGTGGCCCTGGCCTCTCAGCAGCTCGTGTCTTGTCTTCTGGGGGTGCTGTCAGTGTTTGAAGGGTTTCAAAGCCTTCAAGTGCACATCTGTAAAGGCCAATACACCACTTGGGGCCCTGACTCCTCTGGAGCCATTGGAAAGTAGCAGCCTGAGATTGTACCTATTTTATTCCTGTCAAACCTTGTACAGCCAACAAAGGAAGGGCAGAAATAACTTCCTTCCTATCAGACAGCTCATTCCTGAAGCCGAGAAAGCTGCATTGGAAACCTGCTGGCTGCTCTTGTCAAGTTTTGCAGGAGGGGAGATGAACCTGTCCAGGAGGCACTGACAAGAAACACAAACAGTGGCTGTACTGAACAGTTCAAGCCTTCAGTTCTTTCTGAACTATTCAATACTGACCCACTGTTGCTGTGACACATCTCCCAAACTCTCCCTGCCATCTCCTTGTACCAGCTCACATCACACTCATCCTCCTCAATCTGTTTCTTTCTGGACTGCAACATTTAAAGCACATGAGTGAAAGTTCACAGCAAAACCCAAAACAAAACCAGAAATTCTTACAAGTTGAGTAGCAAGTTTCATGTGATTTGCTCCTCTTGTTTCCCTGTAAGGAGTGTTTCTGTGTGCACCACGTGTAGTGTCAGTTTATTTTTGTGGCTCAGTCGAGGGCCTGGCAGGCTGCAGAGGAGTTGCAAGGCACTCACCTAGACCTTTGATTGAGCAGGAAACCTGAGGAACTCTAGTGAGCTGTCCAGGACTGGTCTGAGGGCAGTTGGGCTCTGGTGGGAGTAGTTGCTTTCTGCATTAAGGAGCTGACATGCTCCTGAAAGCCAGGCTGCTGCGTGGGGATGTATAAACTTTTCCCTTTTTCCTTCCTTTATCTGTCCTGCATCCTCTTTTCTTCCCCAGCCATGTTTTCCCCCTTTGGCTCAGTTTTTGTGCTGCTTCCCATTCAGCTCTTTTCCAGCCCTTGCACCAAGCCATTTTCCTCTTATTCCTTCCAGTTCTCAGGAGTCCCAATGGCCTCACTGACAGCAGCCTGGGTGAGCATCACCAGTCACCCTGTGTGTCACCGGTGGTCACAGAGGCCTGGAGAGCTCTGTGTGCTCAGCTGTCCAGGCAGAGGTCTCTGCAGCTGCCTTTTGGAAGGAAGAGCTGACATGTCCTTGCCTCCTCCTTTTCCTTCTTTCCATGGCTGTGTCTCAGCGGGTGTGACAAACCCCGTGTGGCTCAGTGTCACGTGTGGGATGGGAACTCTGGGGTGATTCTGGCACCATTGGCTTGTCCTCTCTTGTGCTCCAGCCAGCAGATTCCTCCCAGGCAGGGAAGCAGGTGGTGGTAGTGTGGTGGGCAATGACAGAAGGATGGACACTTCTGTCCTCCCACTCCCATCTGCTGTTTGCTTGTCACCAGACTGCTGCTGTAAGGAACAGTCACCAGGTTTGGGAGGTAAATGTAGGTCCCAGCTGAGCAGCCAAGAGCTTGTGTGGCTTGGCCTTGTTAAATGCCTGATGGCTCTTGTTCTCTGTGGGTGTGAGCTTTGTGTCACAGGCTGGGATACAGAGATACCAGAGAGCAGCAGGAGATTTTTAGGCCTCCCATCTGGGGACGTTCTACTTTTTCCCTGTGTCACCCTGTGCAGTGGCACAGATCCCTTGGTGTCTGGAGTGAGGGGCAGGACAAGCAGAACAGGGAGATCAGTAACTAAAATCACCTAAAATACACAGGGCTGCAATGCTGCAGGGAGTCCTGAGTGGGAATAGGGATGGAACTAGAATGGAAAATGTTGGATTTCAGATGTCTCTTCCCTAGGTACACAACCCCAGTCCTGTGACAGTGAGTGCAGGTACCTGGCACCCTTACCTGTGTGACCTGGCCTCTGGCTGCCCATACAGCAGAGCTCTGAGCTGGTGCCACGCTCTGCTTTGGGCCTGAGGGGAGTCCCAGCTCTGTCTCCCAGCAGGGTGGGCTGGAGGCAGGGAGTGGGTGAAGGTCTCGAGCTGTCATCCACATTATGATTGGAGACTGATCTTTGTACTCATGGAAAAGGGCCTCCACAGCCACTTACTTGAACTTGCTTTCTGATGAAACCTGAAAGATCCACAGTGCTTTAAAAATAGCATCCTGCTAAAGTGTTCCAATTGCTCCCTTCTGCAGCCTGGGGAGCACAGGCAGCAGAGGTCCCAAGTCACACAGAGCTTCTGTTCATGCACTGCTGAGCTAAGGGAGGGCCAGAAAGCAATGCCATGACCTGATCTTGAAGCATGAAATGGGCTCACTGGGATGAACAGCAGAAGCTGTTATTCCTTAGGGTGCCATAAAGCTGCTTTCAAGGGAACCCTCCCTGGTGGGGGCCATTCTGCCAACTCTTGACACATGCTGGGGTTTTAAATTCTCAAGAGGCCAAACAATATTTCAGGGCCAGCTTGTGCAATGTGAAAGGCAGTGATGATCAGCCTGGGCATGGGTAGGGAAATCCCCAGAAAGGGGCTGAGCTGAGTGTTGTGTCCACAGTGAAGGTCACTGCCTTCCTTTTTGCCCATGTGTGGTTGGAGAGGAGCCTTGGCTGGGGCTGGGCCCTGCTCTGGTGCCCTCTGTCACCACAGGGCTCCCAGGCTCTGGGGTCTCCCTGGGGTCTCCCTTCCTCTGCCTCCAGGCAGGGACAGTGACATTCCTCAGGGACAAGAGCCATCTCTAACTCAAGTGTTCGCAGCCTGATGCAACTTGAGCCCTTGTTTTGGGCACTGTGGATGACTCCTTTCTGAAATAAAGGCCAAGAGGGATTAAGGGAATTGTGAGAATCCAAGAAGTAAAAGAAAAGCAAAAAAGGAGAAAAAAGCTCTTTAGTTTCAACACCTTCAAATACAGATATCAAAGGGGAAATCTAATTGAAATTGTCAGTGTTTGTTGAAGTCTGAATTTGCTCAATGTTGCAGGTGTGAAAGAGAACAGTTAAAATTATGTAGGGAATTGGGAAATATTTTGAACTTTCAAGGTTGATTTAAGCTGTATAAATATGTCTCAATTTCATCTGCTGCTTTAGGGAACTGCTACTGTAAGAACTTCCAGTGCGACAAATTTTAGCATTTAGAGTTTTTAAAATGTCAACACTTTTCATTCCTATTTACACAGGGAAGCTTTGCTTTCCAGCACTGTTTATTCCAGACTGGGCAGAGGGTCAATGGAAATGTCTTCTTTTTTTGAAGCAGTTTGTGCCAAGCTGAGATGAGATTGAGACCAAAAAGATACTATTTTCTACATTTGATACAGAGTAAAAATTCTTGGAAAAGCCTGAAAATCTCCTGTTGTCAGGATTCAAAGGGCATAGGACTGGATTTTAAACATGGATTTTCAGAAACCGCTTTCTTCCCTGGTGGGACCATACATCCCCTTCTCCTCACCCGCTGTGGTCCAGCCATTGCAGAGCCCATCTGTGGGAGGGGTTCTGCTGGAAGGACAGCACTTCTAGGATAGCATTTTTGGTGGGTGAGTGCAGCTTTAGTGTTTGGGGCATAATAATTCTGGATTACTGATTGCAGTGTGACATTAGCACAGCCAGCCCCCGTTCCTCTGCCTCCTGAGGTGCACCCAGCTGCTTCTCAGGCTCTGTCAGCACAAATACAACTGCCATTAACATTCATCTGGCAATTCTGTGTCTCATCTGTGGTTGGTTTGTGGCTGCTGCATGTCTCCATGGAGCTGGGAGAGCCAATGGCCAAATCTGAGGAGTGAGGAAAAGGGAAGAGGAGGGAGCTGTTCTGTGAGCTTCACTCTGCACAGCACAGGGAGTGCTGGTTGGTGATGGGGTGACACAATTTCACAAATAGCCAGAGCTGCTTGTTCAAAGCAGCCTGAAGTGCTGTGCCTAGAAGGAGGGTCAGCAGCTGAGTGCAGTTCCCACCAGGAGAATGAATCACACAGGGAGGGTTCAGTTGAGAAAGTGTCATTTTGCTTGGTTGCATAAATAAGTCACTGTGTCCACTGGGCATTTGTGTGGAATTGAGGTTTCTAGGAATGAACTGTTTATTTCTGGTGCCACATTCATTTAAGCTGTTCCAGACTTCTCATGTTCAGCAGGCAGCTTGCAGACAGGAAGAAATATATCTGGGTTAAAATAACCACTCAGCAGCCAGTCTCTGTGGGTGATGTCCTGCCAATTGCTCCAGAGCCCTGGGACACTGGGGAGGAGCTGAGGCAATGCGTGTGAAAGCATTGAGGCAAGGGGCACTCAGCAGAACTGGGGCACACAGCCAGGGCCAGGGCCGAGGATTGCAGCCTGCAAGCACAGATACTGGGCTGGGGCTGGGCAGGGCAGGGCCAGGACAGTCCCTGGGAGAGCAAAGTGTGTGCAGAAAAACCTGAACTCTCATTTTGCCTGGAGAATCTGGAGGGAAAGATTACAAAGCCCCAGTGCAGGTGATTTATCATTAATCAGTCACACTGGCATTTTTGTGACTGTTACCTGGATAGGTGGCTTTAGTGGAAGTGACTGTGCTGTAACAGGGACCTGGCAATGCATGGATAAAAACATTGTCCGATTCTAAATATGAAGACCAGAAAAATCCTCAGAGTCTTCCTTCTCATAAACCAGTGTTGTATTGAGTACCTGAAGTGCTGTTTCCTACTGACAGTGCTTTCCATGAGAGGAGGAAGCCAAGCAGAACGAGGACACTGTGTCAGCACTTCTGGCTGGAGAGCAGCCAGAGGTGGTGCTGAGAATTCCTTGGGCTGCTTTAAGTGTTCTGTGCCACTGCTGGGCTCTGTGCCTGCTCCAGGTCAGATTCTCCTCTGTGGGGACAGTGAGGCTGGGCTTTGTCCCTCAAAAGCTGAGGTGCAGCTGGGCTGCTGCAGGAGCCCTGAGCAGTGCCATGGGCACACGTGTGTTCCCTGAGGCAGCAGGGCGCCTCCCTGCTCAGCTGCTCCGCAGGGCCACATTAGGGACCTGTTTCAGTGAAGATCTTGCTGCAGGAGCAGCTGGAGCCCTGCTGGCTGATCACAGAGTGTGAAGTGATCAGCAGCATTCCCTGTGAGCTGGTGTCTCCCATGCATCCCCTTCCACAGCACTGTCCAGTCACGTCTTTGCCCAGCATCATCCATGCCTTCATCTCCATTCCTCAGGGGCTGGCCCTGCCACCTGGAGCCCTTTGCAGCAGCTCAGGTGCTCAGCACGGGGGTGTTTAGCAGGAAGGCTCACTGTGCTTGACCCTTGCAGTTCCTGAGGATGGCTTTCCCTCCAAGGAAACCAGGCCAAGTGTGTCAGAGAGCCCTGAGAGCCTCAGTCAGGGATGTGCCAGCTCACAGCCTCGGACTGGGACCCTTCTGGAAATGCTCTGGGTCCATGACTGAATATTTAACATTAATAATGAATGATTTCTGCCCCTCTGCAGGGGTCTGACCCTAAAGGACCTCACCTGGGGACTGTAGGAAACCGCACCTGGTCCGAAGTGCTGGGATCACTGCTTCTGTTCCAGGGCACTGGGGCTGGATGCAGACAAATCCTGGTTGCTCAAGGGGCAGCCAGCACCCAGTTTACAGAAAGAGAACCTGCAAGGTGTGCTGCATAGGAAATGTGCATTCTCAGCCTGAAGTAACTGCACTGCTTAGGAACTCTCTCCTTTGGTATCCAGGGAGAGTGAAACACCCTGGTTTTCCCTCCCAGCTTTAGTTTAAAGAAGCTGCAAGGTGAAGACTGTGAATTTGCATCTGGAGCATCAAAGAAAGCCTTTGTAAAGGGTTTCTTGCCCCATGGCTTTTCTTTGCTGGCCTCCCCCCTTGTTTCCATTGCTGTAGCATTGGGTGCGTGTGTTAAAATCCCTGGACATTTTAAATTGGACAGGAAAAATGCAGAACCCTGGCCATGAGAAACTGGGCAAGGGAGAGAAAATGGACATGTTGGATTTTATGTTAAATGGAGCTCCCATCCTGCCCTGCCCTGGATAACTCTGGAAGTGTGGAGTAGGGATAAGGAGCAGGGAGCAGATGGGCAGAGCTGTGTAGAATGCAGCAAGGTCTCTGCCAGTCTCAATATTTAAATCTCTTTCTTTTTTGCAGAAACCGCAAGTCCCCTGATTTCAAATCCTTTCCCGCTTTTACAAAGTAAGTGTGATGGATGTCTGTGGTGCAAAAGGCAGAGACTGCCCTCCTGCAGCCCTGCTGCCCTGCCCTCTGAGCAATTTTCATTAATAAATGCTTTTTTATTATGAGTCCAGGTGTCAAAGAATAAAATGCCTCACTTCTGTGGCTCTGGTGTCGGATTTAAATGCAACAGAAATCCTCCAGGGTGTTTCTGTACAGTCTGGGGCTGCCAAATCACTTCATATTCAGTCTTCAGGGAGTTTTTTGTGAGCGTGTTTTGAGACCAAGATTTGAAAATGACCCCATATTTAAGTTAAATTTGCACACAGAAAAACTTGTGATCAGGGCTCAGCTCAGTAAACACCTGCCCAGAGCCAGTTCCTGTGGCCTGGCATTGGAAACTGGGAGTGAGCAGGGCTGGGATGGGTGGACAGGGGGTCTCTGCTGCAGATTCTGCCTTGTGGCCTTGATGTTTGACAGCAGATGGAGCTTCTTCCTTTGCCTTGCAGCGTGTTTGGTTCCTGGCACTGGCTTTGGGGTGATTTTTGCTGGCCTGGTGGTGTGAGCCAGCCCTGAGTGCCACACGCGGAGCATGGCCATGGTGGGGAGGAGGACAGCTGTTCTTCCTCCTCTTACAAACCTGTGAGAGAAGCAAGGGCGTTACTGAGAACAGGGGTTCAGGAAGAGAAATCAGTTAATGCTGAGATATTTGACAAGGGTGGTGAATTTGGGACTCCCCTTTTCTAAGCATACTCCAGAGCACCTTGTTACCTCTTACTGTTTGATCTGGCTGGAAATGACAGAAGGTCTGTTTTCAAAAAACTTCCACTGATTTTTGGGGTGTGCTGGTGTTTCTGAAGGAGCCTGCTGCTGGTTCTCCTGCCTTGTCTCATGGGTTTGTGTCAAAGGGAAAGTGAAATTCACTGTTAGTAAAGCTAAAGCAAATGGAAACATTGGGAGGAAATGCTGAGAAGTTTTCCTCACAGTTGTTCTGCATTTGTTTTTCACCAAGATGTGGACAGAAGTGTTGAAATGTGGGTTTTTTTCTGCTGAGGAAAGAGCAGCCTGGGGGGCTGTCCCTGCTGAGCCGTGGTGACACCCTGCTGGGTGTCTGTCACTGCACAAGCACCTCAGGGCACTTGTGAAACTTTCTGTTAAAGCTCTCAACTCCTGTTCACTCCTGGCTTCAGACCAGGCTTTGCTATTTTCCCTGGCTTAGATGTGGCAGTGAGAGTTAACATGGGAATTAGAGTGATTTATTTAACCCAAGCACAGGCACTGGTTTTCCTCTGCCTTGCCTCACACAGCTGGGGCCCTGCTCACTGGGTAAAGCACTGCTAAAAGGGTCTAATTGTGGCCTTGGGGAAAGATGTTTTAAATTGTGCAGCCAGATGTGAGTGTTAGTTCCGTGTGGCTCAGGACACTGAAGAGGTTTCAACAGCTGCTGGTTGAAACCTGCTCTCAGAAAACACCTCCACAAGCACAGGGGGCTTCCCTTGTACCACCAACAGCTGGGAGCAGAGGGACAGAGAGCAAAAGGGGAGACCTGGGGCCCTTTGCTGAGCTCAGCTCACCTTAAGGAGAGCAGATCCCTAAGGCTGAGCAAGGAAGAGCTGGAATTCCCAGGGGAAGGACAAGCAGAGGTCCAGCAGTGGTGGGAGAGAAGGAGAATGGGGCACAGGTGTGGCTCAGATGGGGGTGCAGAGCAGTTTTGACAACTTTTCCAGTTCATGGTCAAGAGAAATCAAAGGGAGGAGGATTTACTGGATTACCAGCCCAGGTGAACAGACTTTTCCCTGGTTTGGGATACAGATTGCCTCTTTCTTCTCTCCACCTTCCAGATCCCTCTTCCTCTTCTAGCCCTGGCACATCCCACCCTCCCTCCAGCCAGCCTGACTGTTCCCAGCTCTGCACTCTGGAGCATGAGGGGCTCAGGAGCTGAAAGCTCAGAAGGATGAGGGTTGAGAGAGCTCTGGGAAGTGAAGTGAGTTCATTCATTCCCATGGGGATTCTGCACATCCTCCCAAGCATCCCTTCCCTTGGTCCCAGGAAATACTTTGGAATTGTTGGGTGAATTGAAATTTTATGTTTATTTTTAACATGACTCAGTTTTATTTTTGTGGTAAACTTAGACTTCTGTATGTCTTTGTGTCAGAATTATTTAGAAAATGCTTTGGCATTTTCAGAATATGAAATTAGCTTTTGAAATAGGTGGTGATTTTGTTTCCAAATTTGGACATTTCTGGAGTAGAACAGAAGGGGTATCTTTTGGAATTGAGATGAAAATCAACACAATTTTTCTGAGAAGAATCACAAATGAGAGATCTGACCAGTTCACTGAGTGCACTGAGCAGCCAGAGATTTGTGGTGCCAAAGGGAGGAGCTTGAGATGAAGAGCTGTGG
This sequence comes from Emberiza elegans, assembly GCA_024865655.1. Lineage (NCBI taxonomy): Eukaryota > Metazoa > Chordata > Aves > Passeriformes > Fringillidae > Emberiza > Emberiza elegans. The sequence continues at coordinate 67,634,922 of JALJVW010000184.1, read as the reverse complement.
AGACCTTCGTGGTCACAGCCTGCTGGATGCAGATGGGAGAACCCAGAAGAGACTGGGCAGGGGTGAGGGGGAGCCAGGCAAGGAAAGAGCTAGAGAAATAGCACAGGTTTGTGCTGATAAAATAGCTGAGAATACAGCAGGAGGGAGGTGAAGCAGCTCAGGGAGACATAGTGAGCTGAGAAGGAAGTGTGAGCGCAACAGGAGAGCAAAATGAGTGTGGGAGACGTGCACCTTGGAGAGTGCTGGCCGAGGGGGGTTCGCCTGCTGCTGAGGCTGTGACTGAGCTGGGGAAGAGCTGTGCTGTGCAGGAGCCTGCTCCCAGGGCAGCCGGGGCTCTGTGGGGCAGAGGAGCGCCCTGGCGCTGCTGAGCGGGGCTTCCAGGTGTGTGATGAGGTGTGGATGGCACAGGAGAGCTGCCAGTGCCCAGGGGACCGTGGGGTGACACCTGGGCTGGCAGCCTTGCTGCAGCACTGACAGGTACAGCAGGGTCTGCTCTCCCCTCTGGTGGAGGGACAGGGGCTCCAGCAGAGCAGAGGGGCAGAGAGGGAGGCTCACACAGCTCTTGTGAGCTGCCTGTCAGCAGCAGGCTCTCACTAGTGTGGCTGCTTTCATTAGAATAGTCACAGGTCAGTTTTGACCCTTGCAGGGGCAGTCAGGCTTTCCCATCTGAGCAGTCTGGGCTCCATGAGCAGCAGAGGCACAGGTGTGTCTGTAACACGGGTCTTTGGCATTGAAATACAAGCCCAAGAGGGATGGTTTGCATCCACAGGGAGCCTTCTCTTCTCTGATAATTAAAAACAAGTTGAAACAATTAGATTGCGTTGTAGCTCTTGTGGCATTGTACCACAGCTACCTCACTACTGATGATTTCAGCGGACGCAGCCAGTCCCTACTAATTCCCGAGGACTAAAATCCCCGTGTGCCACTCAGCTGTCCAAGTCTTCTCTTTTTTCCATAAGCACAGTTACTTAAGTACTGAATTTCCAAACTTCCATGCTGCAGCAAGCCCAGGAGCAGCATCACAAGCAGACACAGTGAGTTAAAGCATTGAGCACAACTCCAGGCAGAGCTGGCTCCATCGTTCCAGAGGCTCTAGATTCTCACAGCATAAAAGTACAGCTTATACAGACTTGCTCATGCTCTCTTTGATGTTTTGCCTCACGGATTCCTGTAGCCTCGAGGTGGATTCTGGGGTTTTCTCTCTGAGATAGACTTCTCACAAGGTATAGGCAGCCTTGTGCTTCCCTGGGTTTTGGTTCTTCTGTCCTGGGTGCTGGTACTTCTGCTTATTCATTGATACAGAATATGCTTTTCTCTTTAAATTCAGATCTAGACTCCTGAAATATTGTAGCAATAGACTGTGCTCTGTGTGTGCCAGGCATTTGTATCCACAATTGTTCATATGCCACATGTTTGTCCATTCTGCTGCTCCAGGACAAAATGCCCCAGTGGGAGGTGGCAGTGCTGCTGTGGCTGCAGGGACACAGGCAAACTGCACTGTTCCCAAATTTCAGCCCTGTAGTTTGGGATCACATCTGCCAACCAATGCACTCTACTGATACTGTTTAGACAGGCAACTGCAAACATTTGCTTTTAGGTTAATTCAGTGGAAGAAAAGCACTTTCAACATAGAACAGGGCTAAATGTATCTTCCAGCTCACCAGGGAGCTCTGCACCCAACTCTTTCCTCACTCCAGCTCGTCCATATTGCTCTGGCACACGGCTCTCCTGCTCTGCTCTCAGCCTTCAGGCACAGGCCTGGTTCCTGTGCTTCCTGCCCTCCACCTCTGCTTCCCTGGCATCCTGCTGCCACCCAGCCCCGTGACACCCACCAGTCCCTGGTGTCACTGCACTTGGTGACAGCCACAAAGCCCCAGCTGAGTTCCCCATGGCACTGCTCCACCCCCAGCCTCTGACTACTACAGCATTTGTCACAACCCAGTGCTCCTTGTCTCACTCAGGACAGGCAGCAGACGCTGGAATGGACAGAATGGATGGAAGATGACTCCAGCAGGCTTTACTCCAGGCACAAAGCAGCAGGGACACGCTCAAGGCAGGCTGCAGCAGCCTGGGCCAGCACACCCTGGCCAGTGGGCAGCCTCCAGGAGAAACCTGTGCAGGACCCTGAGACACCCACCCGTGGCACCAGGGGCTTCCTGTAGTGCCCTGGCAGTGCCCTGGCAGTGAAGTGCAGCAGGAGGAGGTGCCCAGCCCAGCCCAGCCCAGCAGGCAGAGCCATGCCCAGGCCCTGCCCCGCTCGCTGTGCCCACAGCTTACACACTGAGGTATGCCCCTGTGCTGCTTCCCTGCAGACTCTGTGTAATTCTTCTGAACTGATTTCTCCCAAACAGAGCCTTACACCTGTGGAGCTTGTGGAATCCAGTTCCAGTTTTATAACAATCTCCTGGAGCACATGCAGTCCCACGCAGGTAAGCTGGGCACTTTGACTCGCTGCAAGCAGAGAATAAATTCTGTGCTGCTGCCTGGTGCTGACCCCAATGTGTGTCTGTAGGGTTCTCAGTGCTCCCCATTCCCTCAGCCCCAATCATTTCACTGCAACAAACACAGTCATCCCTCAAAGGCTGGAGCACAGAGGCTCAGGGTGTATTGTACATATTGCTCCTCTCCATAGGGAGAGAGGGAGTGTGCCGTGCCAGCTCAGAGTCCATCACTGCTCATTGCCTTTCTCCAGAGTAGCAGAGAATCCTCACTGCATAAGCTCCTCCAGCAGGTTAAATCCCCCTTGGTGCCAAAGGGGTGGCTCTCATGGAGCAGGGCAGCAGAGCCTTTGCCCACACAAGTCCTGTCCTGTGCCTGTGTCTCCTGGAGTTCTGCAAAGGACTGAAACGTGTTCTCAGAAGAAGGATTTGCCATTTCAGCAGCTGTGTTCAGTTCCCTCTCAGCTACCTACAAATGAGAATTCTTAAGAGTCATTCCAGTGCTTTGTTTCTAAGTCACTGTTTTTGTTCCCTGTCTTGATACATAAGAGATGATTTTAAAATTTCAAAGCCAAACCTGTTTCAAAGACAGCACTCAGCATACTCAAAAATGTAGAAAGAGAATTCATTTTATATTGGCAGATTTTTTTCTTTTTTTTCCCTCTTGAATTCAAGTGAACTAACATGGTTTTAAGAACAATTAAATCCCCTTTGACAGACTTGTGTTCTCCAACAGACAGCTGCTCTGTTGAAATGCAGATGCAGGCCCTGAGGAAAGTGGCATGGGAGGACAAGAGGCTTGAGGAAAAACATATTTTCCTTTCTGTAATTTTAATGGTGTCACTTGAGTTCTTCATCCATGAGGTTCCTCTATTCCATTTCAGTTCCTGCTGGTAAATCTTAGTGCAGGCTTTGTGTGTTGTTCAGCAGCTACTTTATTTATCATCTGTGTGATTTACACTGAGACTTTGAGAGCTGTTTGTTAGCAGAAGGTGTGAGTTTGTGTTTCTGGTGGAGCACTGGTGTTCTGTGCAGTAACGGGACTCTGTTACCCCGAGGAGCAGTGGACTCTGCTCAGGGCAGGGCTGCCCTCACTCCCTGGCTGTGGGTCTTCCTTGGTGTCCATGGCAGCTCTGCTGCCTCCACGCTGTTCCTGACCATCCTGTTCTAGCTCTGGGCTCCTGGGGCTGAAATGCAGCATTTGGAGTGACAGCTCTGGGTGACACCAGGCACAGGAGGGGGCAAGGGCAGCTCACTGAGGGTTGAGCTGTTGCACATTTTAAGCTGGTGCTACCTGCAGCTTCCTCCTTGTCTCTTCTTTACAAATGACCCATGGGGGTCGTGCCGAGGGCTCCCTGGCAGGGTGGGCAGGCCCTGGCACAGGGTGCCCAGAGCAGCTGGGGCTGCCCCTGCATCCCTGGCAGTGCCCAAGGCCAGGCTGGGCAGGGCTGGGAGCAGCCTGGGACAGTGGGAGGTGTGGGTGGCACTGGATGGGCTTTCAGGTCCCTTCCCACCCAAACCAGGCTGTGGTCCTGTGGTTGTTCACCTGGGTTACTTTGGCCACACAGCAGGGTGGAGGGAGCAGTATCTGTGATAGGGTTCCTGTCACATCAGAGCTCTGAATGGGTAAATCCCCTCTGCCCAGCTCAGGATTCTCTTGGTAAGCTCTGTTTTCTCCTTGTTCCCTGCTCTGTTTGCAAGTCCCATCCTGTGCCTGGCTGCTCCTGCTGAAGTCTCCCTGGTGCAGTGACAGGGAGGTGTCTGAGGTGTCCGTGTCTCCTTCAGCCGCTTTCTGCAGCGCCCCCGAGGCTGTGCCCGTGTGAGGCACTGTCCCTTCTCTGCCTCACAGTGCCTTTCACTGTCCCCTCCCATGGCCTCTGGGGTGGCGCCTGGCAGCCCTGTGCTCACAGCTCTCCCCTCCCTCCCCGTGTGCAGCTCTGGGATGAGGGCAAAGCCAAAACAGAGGCAGGAGCCCTGTGGGCAGCATTGGTGGGTGCGCAGCTCTGGGTGTGCTGTGTCTGCAGACGGCACTGAGGGCACACAGGGCCTGCAGGTGCCCTGGCAGCACTTTGTGCCTTCAGGCTGACAGGAGGTTGTAGTGAGGTGAGGGTCGGTCTCTTTTCCCAGGGAACAACTGACGAGGGCAAGAGGAAATGGCCTCAAGTTGTTCAGGGGAGCTTTAGATTAGAAGGGTTCTCAAGCACCCTGAGCCCAGGGCAGGGGTGGGGTCACCATCCCTGGGAGTGCTTGGAGAACACGTGGATGTGGCATCTGGAGACAGGGCTCAGTGGTGACTGTGGTGCTGGGCTGGGCTGATGCTTGGACTGGATGATCTTAGAGGTCTTTTCCAGCCTAAACTCGTCTGGGGTCCTGAGGTTTCCATATCCAAGAAGCAGCATTGCCCCAACATCTCTGAAGTCTGGGAGTGCAGGGACCTTGCAGTGGTCAGCAGTGCTGGTGGCACAGGATGCAGGGACTGGGGACTCAGGCACGGCAGTGGTTTGTCCCTGCTCAGGGAATGTTGCATTTCGGAATGCAGAGAGCCAAGAGGCCACTGTGGGTCAAATGCTCCCTCAGTTCATGTGTTCAGCAGCCCAGTTTGCTTTGTCCTGTCTAATGCAAAGGGCTGATCTCTTCCAGCGGCTGCGCTGCCTCCCCTGGACCCTTCTCACGAGGGATAGAAGCCAGGGAACGTGCTGCTGGCCTCCAGAAGCAAAATCAGGGACATACTGGCTCTTGAGTCATTCAGAGGGCTGAGCCCGGAGGCTGGAAGGTAATAAGGAGATATTATAACTTCATAAAGCAGCTACACAGTGAGGAGAAGCAATTAGAATGTAAATTGGGTGCTGAAAGGCAGAAATAGAACTGCAGAACACCAGGCAGAGGAATTTGTTCTGTAATTACACTGAACAATATACAGCTTTGACTCCCTTTAGAGTACTTTGTTCAGGTCGAGTGCTGCCATATAATGCCCTTCCTGCAATCTAGGCCTAAAAAAACAAAAGGAGGACTAGGCTGAACCTGGATTAAAGGATTGGAGGCATGAAGAAAAATTAAGAACCATGATCTGTGTAGTTCACAGACTGCCTGATAAGGAAGATGAGGCTGAAATGTACAAATCTCATTAATGCTACTCTGAATGCCAGCAGATATTTGTATATAATAAATCCCCTATTATTAGGAAATAGATAAAAGAGTTATGGTGAGGAAATACAGAGGGTTTCTCCCCCTACCCATCCCTCACCAAGACAAGGAGGGCCTGAACTATGAGCAAAGTTAGCAGGCAAAGTTATCCAGCATTTTCCTTTGCCCACACACAGATGTTTGGAGTTGGGGACAATGGTGCCATTGGCTCAAGAGCAATTAGTGTGGCAGATGCTGGGGGAAAGGTGATGTGTCCCCTGTGGTCCCCTCTGAGGCACCTGGTGCCCTTCACATCTCTGCACACCTGCAAAGTTCAGCCTGTGCTGCAGCTGAGCATGGCAGCACACCCTGGGTACCCAGCATGGCCAGGGAGCTCCCCGGGCACACACAAGCCCAGGCAGTGCCAGAGGCTGTCCTGGCTCATGTCCATGTCCTGTCATGTCCTGGATTGCTCTGAGGGACTGCCCCAGCCTGTGCCAGTGCAGAGCCCACGGTGCCCACTGAGCAGCCTGTGCACTCTGCAGTGCCTGGCAGTGAAGGGCAGAGTCCCACTCAGCCTGGTGAGGACTTGCAAGGAGCACAGCACTGGAGCTCCAGCACAGCCCTGCTGCTGTCCCTTGCTGTCCCAGGTTGCAGGCACACATGGAGGAGAGCAAGAGCGGCTCTGCCCTGTCCTGTGTGTCCTGCTGCCCCCAGAGCAGCCTGGCAGAGCTGTGGGTGCCTCAAGGCACTTCTTCAAGTCGTGTTTCTCTGCCCAGGGCACAGGGCAGGGTCACTGCACTCCGTGCTGGTGTCCCCAGGCTGCAGGGGCTGCCACCTGAGCTGGGCAGTCCCTGTAAAATCACTGAAGAGTCAGTGACTCCAGGTGAGTTCAGGTGGTTCTCACCATGGTGGTTTTCACTCTAGGACAGGATCCAGCTCTGCCTGGATGAATTAGTGGCACCCCTGAGTGTAAAAGGAGCCCTAACGGGCCACCTCAAAGAGAGCTGTGTCTGACAGGTGTCCAAAATTAGTGTGATGAGTCCAGCTGTGATGAGCAAATGGCCTGTTCTGTTTTCCTTGGTTTTATTTCCATCCTTCTGCTCAGCCTGGTCACCAGTCTCTCCATCTTTCTGCTTCCTTTTCCAGCCCATTTCACTGTGCACTGTTCCTTCACAGCCTGTTTCACAGCACCATTTCATACTGAAGCACACTAGGAACTGGAGAATTTTCTCTGGAGGGTGGGAAGAAATTCTTGGGGCACAAGAGAGGAAAACATGGATACAATACAGACTTCACTGATCTTGCTTGCATTTTCTTGTAAGATCCTATCAGACTGGCAGCCAGAATGTTTAGCCCAGTTACACACACAGAAATGGAGCACAAACACGAAGACTTTGGGGGCACTTGGTGTCTGCAGCCTCAGGGTGGGATGGTCTTTGGCCCACACTCCAGAGACTTTGGCTTTGTGTTTGCAGCCTGAGGCAGCAGTGAGAGCCCCAGAGGAGATGGGCCCTTGCTCTTCCACAGGAAAGAAACCAGACCTGAAGTTTGCAGTGACACCCTTGGATCCAGAGGACCTGGGCACAGCTTGCAAACCAAAGTGCTTCCCAGGGAGAACAGGGCAGCCACCTGCAGTGCAGGAAGAGGCAGGGAGGGGACAAAAGGATCAGTGTCTGTTCCACCTCATTTTGGAAGCAAATGAATGTCCTCAGTCAGGCTGAGCTTCCATTGCTCCTGGTGTGCAGCTTCGGCTCCTGAGGAGACATTCCCCAGGGTGTGCTGATGGCATCAACATCCCTGGTGCACAGGAGGACGTGTGGCACATTTCAGCCATGTTTCGGGAATGTGATGGGTTGTGAGTCCAAAGACAGTTTCAAGGTGCCTGAGGGGGCTGTGTGAGCCTCACTGAAAGCTGCCCTAAAAACCACAGAGAGTGTGATGGGTTGTTGTTCCCTTAGTTAAAGGAGCCCTACATATGCTGAGCAGTTGAGTAGTTTCCTCTTCTTTGTGCTTTAAGCATTATTTTGTGCTTTTAACCCCTTCCTGTCTCTTGCCTCGCAGCTGACAATGAGAACAACATTGCCTCCAGCCAGCAGCCCAGGTCACCTCTCCCTGTGGTTGAAGAAAAGTGGAAGCCACAGCTCCAAAGAAATAACGCCAACAACAGTACGTAGGAGCTTCTCACTTTGTCCCTGTCCAACGGGTGCCTCGGGGGTGCAGCAGTGATGGACACTGCACAAGTGTCCTCACCAAACTGTATTTGATTTCACCTTAAATCGTGTCCTACTTGGCAGAGCAGAGCACCCCTTCCCACTACAGGAGTGCAACAAAGAGCCCTGGGGTGGTTGGCAAGGTTTGTGAGGAAGATGCATTTGGTAGCTCCTGGAAGAAGGTAACTTCTGATCCAAGGTCAGACTTTCTGGCCTGGAGTTAAAAAACTAATCCAGTCATCATGGTGTGACATAGGCACAGGTGCCCAGAGCAGCTGTGGCTGCCCCTGCATCCCTGGAAGTGCCCAAGGCCAGGTTGGACAGGGCTGGGAGCAGCCTGGGACAGTGGGAGGTGTCCCTGCCATGGCTGGGGTGGCGCTGGATGGGTTTTAATGCCCCTTCCAGCCCAATCCAGTCTGGGAATCTGTGATTTGATGCCCACCTTTCCATCTGGGCTGAGTTGTGACCGTCCCCACGGCAGGGACAGGATGCAGATCTAGATCTCCTCCCTGCTGCTGTGACAAGAGCAGGGCCTGTCTTGGAGGTTCCTCAGTCCAGAGGAACTGGAGGAACCTTGGGGGAACAAATCCAAGGTTGGAGTTGTCTCTTCCATCATCTGGGCACGTCCCACCTCTCTGGGGGTCTCTGGGAATTGTTCTGTGCCTTTCCCCTGCTCTGTCCTGCTGCGGTGATGCTGACCTGGCCCTTTCTGTGCCCGCTGTGTTTCCCTGCAGCGCCGGCGAGCGGCTCTCTGGGGAACAGCGCCATCCCGGAGAAGGAGCGGCAGAACATCGCCGAGAGGCTGCTGCGGGTCATGTGCACCGACCTGGGCGCGCTCAGCGTGCTCAGCGGCAAGGAGTTCATCAAGCTGGCGCAGACGCTGGTGGACAGCGGGGCTCGCTACGGTGCCTTCTCCGTCACCGAGATCCTGGGCAACTTCAACACGCTGGCTCTGAAGCACCTGCCTCGGATGTACAACCAGGTGAAGGTGAAAGTCACCTGCGCCCTGGGCAGCAACGCCTGCCTCGGCATCGGGGTCACCTGCCACTCGCAGAGCGTCGGTCCCGACTCCTGCTACATCCTCACCGCCTACCAGGTGGAAGGCAACCACATCAAGAGCTACGTCCTGGGCATTAAGGGCGTGGACCTTCGAGACAACGGTGATTTTATCCACCACTGGGTGCAGAACGTGCTGTCGGAGTTTGTGATGTCGGAGATCAGGACGGTGTACGTGACAGACTGCAAGGTCAACTCCTCGGCGTTCTCCAAGGCGGGCATGTGCCTGCGCTGCTCGGCCTGTGCCTTGAACTCGGTGGTGCAGAGCGTGCTCAACAAGAGAACGCTGCAGGCTCGCAACATGCACGAGGTGATCGAGCTCCTGAATGTCTGTGAAGACCTGGCGGGGTCCACGGGCCTCTCAAAGGAGACCTTTGGCTCCCTGGAAGAGACCTCCCCGCCGCCCTGCTGGAACTCGGTCACCGACTCCCTGCTGCTCGTCCACGAGCGCTACGAGCAGATCTGCGAGTTCTACAGCAGGGCCAAGAAGATGAACCTCATCCAAAACCTGAACAAACACCTGCTCAGCAACCTGGCAGCCATCCTGGCGCCGGTGAAACAGGCCGTGATTGAGCTGAGCAACGAGAGCCGGCCCACGCTGCAGCTGGTGCTGCCCACCTACGTCAAACTGGAGAAACTGTTCACTTCCAAAGCCAACGATGCTGGCGTGGTCAGCAAACTCTGTCACCTCTTCTTGGAGGCGCTGAAGGAGAACTTCAAAGTTCACTCAGCACACAAGGTAGCCATGATCTTGGACCCTCAGCAGAAGCTGCGGCCTGTCCCGCCCTACCAGCACGAAGAGATCATTGGCAAGGTCTGTGAGCTGATCAATGAGGTGAAAGAGTCCTGGGCAGAAGAAGCAGAATTTGAACCTTCAACCAAGAAGCCTCGTGCAGCAGGGGAGGCCGCAGCAGCTCAGGAAGAAGATTGGTTTGGGAAAAGTGAAGTCTATGATTATTTGCAAGAACCTCTCTTCCAGGCCACCCCTGACCTGTTTCAGTACTGGTCGTGTGTTACCCAAAAGCATACTAAACTAGCCAAGCTGGCCTTTTGGCTCTTAGCAGTGCCTGCTGTGGGTGCCAGGAGCGAATGTGTAAATATGTGTGAGCAGGCGCTCTTGATCAAAAGGAGGCGGCTACTCAGTCCAGAAGACATGAACAAACTCATGTTTTTGAAGTCCAACATGCTTTAAGACTTTCTTTTAATTAAAACAAAACTTTAAAACACTGTTCCAAACAAAGAAAAAGAAATTTAAGTTCTAAACACTGTGGACCTCATTATGAATGCCCCTGGAAACCAAGTGCTTTTTTATATATATATATAAATATAAATATATATAAAATTAAGTTTGAAAGGAAAGTTGAGCACAGGAGAGAGACAGCCCTCTGCCAGGAATGTGCTCCTTTCCATAGATAGTGTGTGGACTTGACAGACTTTTTAATGTTTTCAAGTGGGCAGACGAATGGGAGGCTGATGTTCTAAAGTCTTCAGGCAGCTGAGATCTAAAGTGACTTGAAGTTTCTTTTGTTTCTCCTCCACCCCACCTTTCCTCTTGTCCCCTGGGCCATCTTGCCATGGATAATCAGACTCCATTGACCAGACCAGTTCTGCACTGGACTTTGCTCCTTTGAATAACTGTACACCTTGAGGGCACTTGGCTGCAGCCTTCTTGGCATGGTGCGTGAATCAGGGCAGCTGTGTTCCATCAACACTGGCATCTTTAGAAATCAGGAAGGGAGGCTTTAAGGTTTTTGATTCTTAATTTTATTTTTAACCTTTCCATATCCTTTTTTTTTCCCAAAAAACAAAAGTTACTCCTCTTTCTCTACTCCCAGTTTTGAGTTTAACATGGCAGCAAGTGATTATAAGTTTGATTTCAAACTAAGAGAAATGGTTCATGGCAGAAACTGTCAGTAGTTGTTACGTTTCTTGGCTTTATATTTTTTAACAGCAGAACTTCTTTTCTGAACTCCCGGTGTTAATTATCTTTTCTGTGAATTTTGTACATCAAGTGTTCTCAGACTTGTTCTAGAGTAGTCCATTTGCAATTAAATAATGTTCTTACGGGAACCACAGCAGTTGTTTATGTGGCAAAGCCTAGAAACCAAGAAAAGCAAATGGTGACAGCACAGGTTGCTGTGGGCCACCAGTGAGCTTGCCAGGTCTGCCAGAGAACCCTTGTACCTAAAGATTTTTATTTAGAAGTGTCTCGGTGACACACAAACCACCCTTCCCAAGGCCAAGGACAAACCAAGGTGTATGATTTTTCAGGGGAACAAAGCTCACCAGTTTTGTCAAACTGGAGTTTGAAGGAAGCTTAGAGAAGTGCATGGGCTCAAAGATCCTTCTGAATGTAAGTGCTCCTGATTGAGTGCAAAGAATATCTTCCCCTTTTTGTTTGGAATGGTTTCCTCTAGTGGCACGAATGTCTTTTTGATACCTACAGTGCATTACACTACTTGTTCTGTTGCTGACCTGTTCTGGCCAGGAAGGCCACGGGCCCCGAAACGTTCACACGTAACTGGCTCACCCCAACTGCAATTAGAGATCCCCATAACCCCAAACCATCTCGGTCACTCTGCTGTCCCCAAGGCCAGAGCTCCTGCAGGCACAGCTCCTGGGCTGCTGGACAGGCTCTGCCAGCTTTGGTGCCTCTTGGACAATTCCCAACCTCTGGTGCCAAACTGTGCATTTTTCACTGCTGGGACTTGTCTCCTGAAGGAAAATTGAAGCAAATTCTTCTTTTTTCAGCAGTCTCTTGGGCTGTGGGTGGGTCCCAGTGGCGTGGGAGGGTCAGGAGGAGGGACTGGCCCTGCAGAGAGCAGGCTGGAGCCCTTCAGCAGCACAGGGAGTTTGCTGCTGGCTGGCAATGCAGGGGGAAACTGGAGACCCTCTCTGCAGTGCTGCTGTTGAGCAGATGTTCAAACCAGGATCCCACCTGCCCAGCTCTGGCTGTAAGAGAAGTTGCAAGTTGCAAGACATGAGAAATAGCAAACTTAATCTCTCAGGCTTTGTGTGCAGATGCCTTGAACCTCACGGGCACTCCCTGACACTGCACTGCCACAGGACTCAGGGGCACAGTTTGCACACTGGACCCTTCCCCACGCCAGGCGCACGAGGACAGACCTTGACACCAGCTGTCTTGCCCTTTCCAGCCCTTTCAGCCTTCCATTGCCTTGAGGCTGGTGTTTGGGTTGACCTCTCAGCACTGTTACTGCCATCAGACCAAAACCATTGTCTCCTAAAATGTTAAGTTTTTGCCTAAAGCACACAGCCTGCCACATGAACAGGAGCTGCCAAGGCAGAGGCTCCTGGACTCCTGATTTCCCTGTCAGTGGCTGATGGAGGGGTTGCTTGTAGGGCCAGCTTTCCTTCTTGCTGCTTTTGTTTTCTCCTGTACAAATCCTGCTTGCCCAGCCACCAGTGGTAGCACAGCAGTTTGCAGGGCAGGAGGAACCTGTGGCAGACAGAAATGAACCCTGAGTGAGTGAGATGTGTGCCAGGCCCACTGGTACCTGACAGCAGGACAACCTGGCTGGTGCATGTCCCCAAACAGGACGAGCAGTGGGCACAGAGGATACCACGCAGCTCAGCTGATGGCACAGGGATCAGCATTGGCAGCTCCTTCTCCCAATGGCATGTTACACCTTTTTGTGTGGCTCACGTGAGACCCTGGGAGCTCTTTGATGCTCAGGGGAACATGCAAAGCCCTTGGATTCCTTTGCAAAGACAGCTCCAGCCCCCAGCCCTCCTTTGCTAAGGGACATGTAGATGATTTCTGTGGAATTTGTGAACTCGGGCTCGTGTTGTCTGTGTGAGGCATCGAGGGTGAGAAGTGGCCAGAGTTAGCGCAGCTGTAAATCCCTGGAGCTGAGAGTTGGGCAAACCGCAGGGATTTGTGCCCAGCAGTGGTGCAGACTGAGGGCATGCATGCAGGAAGGCCACAGCCACCCTACCTCCCATCCCACCTCCCCTTTCCCTTCTCACACTGTGGGTTTGGCACCAGAGCCGGGGTTTTCTGGTGGTGCTGACCAAAGAGAGGGATGGACTGGCCCTCTCCCCCATCCCAAAAACTGCCCCTCTGAGGCAACTTCAGTTGTAGTTGCACTGATGATGGGTGTTAAGCAGGGATGTCAGGCAGATGAGATTCTCCCAAAGACTTAAAAACTCAACAGCTGCAAAGGCAAGAGAAAACCTGAAGGCCTAAAGTGGAGCATCCTCAGAGGTGGTGAGGGCTTGGGCAGCCCCTTCTCCAGAGACTCAGTGCAGGGAGGTGCAGCTTTTCCTGACTTGCACATGGCTGCAGGGTGCCCAGCTCAGAGGAGCTGTTTGTGCTGGCCCTGCTCCAGGCTCTCTCTGGATCACTTGGGCCTCAGTAAAAGCAGAGAAGCACATCTGGAGCACATGCAATTACCTTAAATGCCAAGCTTTTGCTCCTCTTCCTTCTTCCAGGCTTGAATTCACATTCTGAGGAGCAAAAGTACTTTAGCAAGGTCTGAAGCTCTCTGTTCCTGCTCTGTGGTGCCCCAGAGGTGAGGAGCAGCCAGGGTGTTGTAGGGAGCACTGCTGGTCCTGGGCTGGGAGACTGCTCAGGAGAGGCTCTGAGTTTGGCCAGGGCTGTTGTGAGGTTCTGCTCCCTTTGAGCTGGGAGGAGAAGTCCTCAGAACTGGGATCATCCTCGGGTGGGTCACGTTGAGAACTTGCCTTCTGCTTGTTGGTTTTCTCCTTGTGAAATGTGTCAGGGTGCAGTGTGTGTGGCCTCCAGGCATCACCTGTTCCTGCTGCTGACTGTGCCTGACCTTGAAGACTCTTCCTGGCTTCACAGTTTGGTTTGGGAGTGTTCTGACCTTCAGGTGGGGAACAAGCACCAACCACCAGGTGAACTCTTAAGAGGGAAGGGCCTGTCTGAACGTCCTTGTTACTGAGGAGGGTGGGATAGAGGCAGAGCTCTTGAGGAGCTTGTTCCTGTGTGGATGCAGGAAGGAGCTGTCTCCTGCCTCTCAGTAGGCAGTGGTTGTGTTTGGCTTGCAGGATGGACACGGTGTCTTGCACCTGGGTTGAGTTGAGATGGAGATGAACTTCCCTTTCTGTCCAAGCTCTCTGTGCTGAGGAAACTGCTGTGGGTGGGTTTGAACTGGTGCAATCTGCAAAACTTTCTGTGAAAGCCGACTGTGGGCTCAGGTTTTGTCTAACTCAGTTGTTCCTTCATTGCTGGTTAAGCCAGTTTAGCTTTGAGCTGAACTGGTTTAAGTGTCCACACAAACCACCTGCACTGGTTTATCTGTGCTTGCTGGGCAGACATGATGTCCAGCAGCAGCTCAGGGAGTCATAACCCTTTTGTGACTTTTGCAAATGAATTTGCAGCAGATGCTGTCAGAACTTGGGAATGACTGAAAATAGAGAGGAGACACTTCTGGAAATGACTTGAGCTCTAAATGGTGGCATTGGGGTGCCCAGTGGGATGGCTCAGGTGGGTTGGGTGGTTTTTCTCCAACTGTCTGCAATAACCCAGAAGGTTTAGCATGGGAAGGGATTACCGAAAATGTTTGTGTTGGTGGTTGAGTCTGCTTAGAGGGACCAGTTTCACTCTGGCCATGGTGGGCACAGGACAGGGGACTGGAACCTCCTGGTGCTCCCACAGTGCCCTGGGCATTTCTAGGCAGCACCATGTTCCTGGTGAATCAAAAGACATTAAAAGAGCCCCCAGGAAGGTGCTCCAAGGCTGGGAGTGCTCTCTGTGCTGAGGAGAGGCTTGGATCTCTGATGGCACCTCTTGGCTGAGGGAGAGGCAGGGGCTCCTGTGAGCATTCACACAGGAAGGGACAAGCTGTTCCCTATGGAGTAATTAGGAGTAATGGGAAAAAAATTAAAAGATACTAAAGGCAGATTCTGGGAAATCTGTTCAGGGAGGAGAGCTCTGTTCCTCTGGGAGGGGTCTGAGGGGAAGGTGTTTTGAGCCCTGTTGCTGAAGACAGGGCTGCAGAGAGGAGCTCGCTCTATAAACACTCGGCTGGACCTTGCCAAGAGAAAAGGAACTGGGTGTAGGGGTGGGAAGTGCCAGGTTCCTGCCCAGAGCCCTCCAGGAGGGTTCACAGAGCCTTTTCCTCCCCATCCTCGCACTCATCACCAGCAGCAAGCCCTTGCCAGCTCTCAGTGCATCCCTCAGCCGGGTTCCAGCAGGGAGGGAGGCGGCACAGGGGAAGCTGCCAGTGGAGGAGCAAATGTCCTGTGAGATCAGCGTGGGGAGGGTGCTCAGGGTCTGCCTGCTCCTGCTGAGCTTTCCTCTGCTGCTCCATGGCCTCAGATCCCTGGGGTCCCCTGGCAATGCCCAGAGCCACCGGCTGAGCCCCGTGCCCGTGTCAGACCTGACGCTGTCGCTCTGTAGCAATAAGAACTCCCTGTGTGTGTGTGGGACCTGTCCCCTCACTGCTCTGTCACCTCCTGGGGCTTCTGGAAGTGTCCCTGAGCAAACCCTGAGGCCCAGCTGAGCTCCGTGGGACAGGCCTGGGACAGTCTGCTTATGCTAGGCCAGAAATGGTGAACCAATGACAGTGGGTTGCCCTGAAATTTAATTGTATCTATTGAATGTTTGTGGTATTTCAGTTTAATTTCAGGTTTAGTTTGGCTGCTTAGTTGAGTTTTTTTCCTGATCCGAGTCCTCTGTAACTCGACAGGAGAGTTTTGCTCACATAGACAATGGTGTATCCATAGACCCTGAGGGGTTCCTTATCCATAGGCAGCTGAGTTGGAATTTTTTGGCTCCTGAAACAAGGAGTGATGACTGGCAGCATTTTATGTAGCATCCCTGACAGTGGGACCCAGATGAGCAACTCAGGCTTAATGATGGGAATATTGTAGGAATATTGTTGATGACACGTCCAACCCTTGCTTTTCACAACCAAAGCTCCTTAAAAAGGCACTTCCAGCCTCACTGGCCTCAAATCCTTGTTCTCACCTCCCAGGGGTTCTCGTGGCAGTCTGCAGTGTCTGTGGATAGGCTGGGATTGTTTCTTCAAGTGGACTGGGGGTGTGGGAGAAGGGATAACTTTTCCCCTTGCTGTGGAGGACCTTCCCCCTCAAGGAAGGAGATGTGTTCTGGAAGGAGCAGCAGATGTAGGAGTTGTTTTCCATGGTCCCTTGAAGCTTGCTGGTACTTTTAGTACTCCTTTTTTTGAATTCTTTGAAGGAAAGCTGGTATGGATGACCTGCCCAGTGGTGGCAGGTGGCAGCCCAGGCTGTCAGTGGGGGGAACACTCTGCCCAGGCCATGAGGATTGTGGTCCACGCCGTAGCCAGACAGTGTCATGGTGACAGCCAAACATCAGGAGATCCTTGTTTGCAGCCAGTCTGAGAAGAGAAGCTGTTCCTCACTCCTAAGTTCCATTTCCCAAACCTCCTCCTGGGAACCAAACTCTTGTTTCATCAAGCAAAGGATTTAATGTTCTCCTGCCCCTCCTGGCCCTCCCTGCCCTCAGTAACTCATGTGCATTTCCTTCCTTTCTGTAGATGCAGATGTTCTAGGCAATACCACAGAGCACCCGCGCTGCGAGTGCGACCATGTCATCTTAAAAAATACAAAAAAAATATACAAAAAATATACAAAAAATATCTTTTTTAGGCCAGAGTTTTCTACAGGTATTAATGAATATTTTTCTTAATCCTTATAAGTTTTATGTGTTTAATATTTCTTAATACCGGTAGCATTAATTTATACTTTTGTAGCAACACAATATTTTTATAAACCGCCACCGCTGGCTTTGTCTTCATAACGGGAAACGTGCGGGCAGCTGGCCCCGCGCTGTACCATGTACTGTATTTAAAAGGTTATCTAATGTCACACTTGCTGTGTTAATAAACAAAACAAAACCTGTTTGAAGTCTCATGTATTGTTGGTGTGGATCAAATGACTCACTAGAGAGCAATATTGCACGGGGTTGAGTTGCTGATTTTCATTGTGATATGCGAATGCTTGAGGCCAACTCAAGTTCTGAGGTTTTTTTCTTTTTAGGATTTTATTTTGTTTTTGTTTTGTTTTGGGTTTTTTTTTTCAGCTAAATAAATTCAGTGCTGTTTGAAACTTAGACTGACGTCAAATGAAAAGGATTATTAAAGAAAAAAAATATCAAGGTGTTTAAATGTTGCTGTTTTTACAAGTCTGTTGCTGTCTGAATGGAAATATTCCACGAGAGGAGGAATAGTTCCACTTAGCTTCCAAAGGGGCCGAGCGCTCCAGGCCAGAGCTCGGTTATTTGGAAATACCTTAGAGACATGTTTCTGCAACATTCTTTTCAGAATTGATGCCAAGGCAGAAGACAAACTGTAACTGTAAGAAAGCATCCGTTGCTTGAGGATTTTCATGTCAGTGTTGTATTTATGGTTTTACAATAAAACAACCTTTAGGAAAAAAAAAAGTGTCTGGGCTTTTCTATATTTCCTGTATTTCAAGCTTGTGACGGGGACATCCCCAGTGCTGTTTTGGGGGGGGGAAACATCCATGGAAGTGACCTGGATCCCAGCAGGGGTGTCTGACAGATCCCACAGAATCACGGAATGGTTTGGGTTGGAAGGGACATCCAGTGCCACCCCTGCCATGGCAGGGACACCTCCCACTGTCCCAGGCTGCTCCCAGCCCTGCCCAGTTCTAAGTCACAGCAAATTAACAGATTCTTTTCAAGTACCCAGAACATCTGTTCTCCTCAAGGAGAGACAATCCGTGTCAGGGGAACAAGTGCTGTGTGCTCGGTGTGAGGCACAGGGGTGCTCCTGGGTCAGAGCGGTGCCAGCAGCACTGGGGACACTGCTGGGACTGGGTGAACTGGGGGAATGTCCCTGAGCTGGGCTGCAGGACAGCACCCAGGCACGCATGGTGGATGTCGGGTGTGCCCCAGCAGGAAGGAAGCCCCCAGGTCGCTCACTGAGAGCTCTGTTTGCCCACGGGGCACCCACTCCTGGTGCTCTGGCACTGCTGGGCACTGCCCCCGCGGGGAGGGACCCCCCTGCAGTGGTACCAGAGCAGAGCAGCCCCTTCAGCCCCGGATGGCCAAGGGCAGGGGGAACCCGTGACAAGAGGCAGCTCCAAGGGCGACACTGGCACCAAGGGTCACCTCGCCCTCAAGGGTCACCTTGTCCTGAACCATCCTTGTGGGAGGGATCCCTCCGGCACAAGCACGTGGTGGCACTGCCCCAGCTTTCAGAGTGCTGAAGGAGGACAGCAGCTACAAAGGGCACAGCAGAGTTTGTTCCAATCAGATTTATTTCAATCAGGTATTTTGCATGAGTTTTGTGCGGCTTGGTTGCCCTGCTGCCTCTTTAACCTTCAAACAGCTGGATGCTGCTGCATCAATGGATCCTCCTCCATGTTCAATGAGCTAAAAGGAGCTGGTTTTAGTTCTAGATGGGAGGGCAAGATCTATCACTGCCTCTCAAGTTCAAGTCATTCTCTGTTGTAACATTGTAGGATCGTGTGCTGCTCGTTCTTTCCAGAGAAATTAATTTTGGCATTTATATTTACCCAGTGTCAGAAAATGCAGCTCCTACAGGATTGGAAGGCTGTTGCCTTCGTCACTTTTTCTTTCCTAATGTGGAAACAGCACCAAGGAGAGCGATTCGTTCCTGCCCAGCCTCATCTGCTGTGTGGGGAGGTGGGAGGTGGGGGAAGTGAAATTTCTCCTTCAGTCAGTGAACAGCCGAGGGGGCAGGAGGAGCCCATCCCTGAGAGACAGAGCCTGGGCCCTGGGGTGGGATGGCTCTCACTGAACCTCAGAGGGCTCCCTGTGCCCCCACGCCCACACGGAGAGACAGAGTCCCTCAGGTGGGAGCAGACCTTTAAAGCCAGGGGGTCCGAGCACCACTGCCAGGGCACCACTGCCCCCTGCCTCCACCTGGCTTTGAAATTCCTCCGGGGATAGGGACCCCCCTGCCCTGGGCAGCTGTGCCAGGCCACGGTCACCCTCCCTGTAAAGAAATTTTCCCCAGTGTCCACCCTGAGCCTCTCCCTGGGCTGTTCCCTCTGCTCCTGTCCCTGTTCCCTGGAGCAGAGCCCGATCCCCCGGCTGTCCCCTCCTGTCAGGAGCTGTGCAGAGCCACAAGGGCCCCCCTGAGCCTCCTTTGGCTCCAGGCTGAGCCCCTTCCCAGCTTCCCTCAGCCTCTCCCGAGCTCCCTCCAGCTCCGCTCTGGGTCCCTGCAAAGCCTGAGCTGGAGGTGCTGCCCATCCCAGCTGCC
Source organism: Emberiza elegans (assembly GCA_024865655.1). Taxonomy (NCBI): domain Eukaryota; kingdom Metazoa; phylum Chordata; class Aves; order Passeriformes; family Fringillidae; genus Emberiza; species Emberiza elegans. The sequence goes on along the minus strand of JALJVW010000184.1, from coordinate 67,615,872 downwards.
CCCAGACCCCTCTCCAACAAAGGGCACACGGGACTCTGAAATCACCCTGAGCCCTTTGGGTGGGTGGGACTAGGGCAGGTGGCTGCAGTTTTGTTCTTTTAATGCCTCTGGATACAAGGACTCCAAATTCAGCCATTTCAGATGAAATCCCAAATCTTGGCAACTGCTTGCATGTGTCCAGAATATTTTCTCTCATTTTCTGGTGAAAGACATCATTGCTCAGTACTTGAACCAAATTTTCATTTGAATGCAGCTCCTGACTATGGGGGGAAAAATACAGTAACAATATTTTTTCTGAAAATAACACAAGAAAGAAAAAGAAATTGCAGTTTGGTGAGATCTAGAAATTGTTTTTCTTACCTATAAAGATAGAATGCTTTTTTCATTTTGGGAGAAACAGATTGTTCAGTATAAAGACTGATCTGTGCTGCCACTCAATGAATGTTTCATTGCTGTCCCATCGATCCAAATCCACTGGAATTGAACTTCCCAGGACAATAACTAAGAAACACAAGCCAAAGCAAAACTCAAGGTAAATGGTTGGTGATTTAAGCTCATTAGTGCAGCCAGATCAAGTAATTAACTGCTCCATGTGAACTTTAGGGTGCTGTCCTACACAGGCAATACCCTCTCTAAACAGTGGGGAGGTGTGAGGAGCTTTTCTGAATTCCAACCAGAAGTTCCCTTCCAGCCTTAAAAGGACAATGAAATTCCCACTGAGAACCTGCTCTGTTCATGAGACACATTTCAGCGCTGATGCGCTGTCAGCTGTCTCTGCAGAGCTCCTCGGGATCCACCCCGAGGGATGCAGGGGATGGCTGAGTGACAAATCTGCTTTTTGACCCTGCCCGGGAGCGCAGGGTGTGGGACTGCCAGAGCCGAGAGGGGTTAACACAACAGGGGCTGCACTGGGAATGATTTCTCCTTTTAAGGCTTGAAGGGAACTTTTGGTTGGGATTCAGGAAAGCTGCTCACAGACTCCCTCTGTTTAGATAACTGCAGTCCCGGTCAACACCTGACACAGAAAAGGGCACTGGAACCCTGAGCTCCTGCTCCTGTGGAACACTGGGACCTGGAATGCATGAAACAGGGGAGGGGGTAGAGGGAAATTATTACAGGACAACTTCCCTTTAATGAAGTCACTTTTAATGGGGACACGCAGCGCCCTCCCCTTGCTGTGGATGCCATCTGGGGGATGTTCACCTTTCCCAGTTCATCAAACGCTGCTGCATTTCCCATCCCCTCCTCGGAGCTGCCCGGCAAGGCGGGGCTGGCCTGGGTCAGGGCAGGAGGGTCCGGCTGGGAGCAAAGCACAACAAGAGGTTCTCCCGAGGGAACGGGAGGTGTTTTCCTGAGGGAACGGGGGATTTCCCCTGCAGGAACGGGAGGTGTTTTCCTGAGGGAACGGGAGGTGTTTTCCTGAGGGAAGGGAGATTTCTCCTGAGGGAACGGGAGGTGTTTTCCTGAGGGAACGGGGGATTTCTCCTGCAGGAACGGGAGATTTCTCCTGCAGGAACGGGAGGTGTTTTCCTGAGGGAACGGGAGATTTCTCCTTCAGGAACGGGAGGTGTTCCCCTGAGGGAACGGGAGATTTCTCCTGCAGGAACGGGAGATTTCTCCTGCAGGAACGGGAGGTGTTCCCCTGCAGGAACGGGAGATTTCTCCTGAGGGAACGGGAGGTGTTCCCCTGAGGGAACGGGAGATTTCTCCTGAGGGAACGGGAGGTGTTTTCCTGAGGGAACGGGCGATTTCTCCCGAGGGAACGGGAGATTTCTCCTGCAGGAACGGGAGATTTCTCCCGAGGGAACGGGAGATTTCTCCTGCAGGAACGGGAGGTGTTTTCCTGAGGGAACGGGAGGTTTTTCCTGAGGGAACGGGAGGTGTTCCCCTGCAGGAACGGGAGATTTCTCCCGCAGGAACGGGAGGTGTTTTCCTGAGGGAAGGGAGATTTCTCCTGAGGGAAACAGGAGGTGGTGCGGGTGTGGAGCCTCACCCCGGGCAGGAGGGCCGGGAAGGGCGCTCGGTGCTCGGCTCTTCCGCACGGGCAGCGCCGAGCTGGGCCCGCCACAGCCTGGAATGACCCGGGAATTCCGCTGGAAGTGGGGCCGGAGCAGCTCCTTCCTCTCGAAGGGACAGGAGGCAGGGCTGGAACAGGGATTTAACCACGAGATGGCACCAGGCAGCTGCCAGAGCCGGCGGGGACAGCGGGGACAGAAGGGACAGAGGGAACAGCATGGGCGGCAGCAGTTCCCTGGCGGGCCGTGGGCAGGAGCTGTTCACTGGCTACAGAATGCGTGTTCTGTGTGTTTTGACCGCACAAATCTGTGCTGGCGCTGCTGAAGGTGCCCGGGCTGTGCTGGCCACAGGATCAGCTTTAGAGGCCATCCCGGGGCAGACCCGGCCTGTCACACCCCGTGTGTCACCCCGGGCCGCTCGAAGTGTCCCACAGAGGCTGCTGGAGCACAGAAACACCCGAGATGAGAGGCACCACCTCGGATCCAGGCAGGGGGGAATAATTTCTCACCATCATCTCCAAACAATTGTGGTTTTCAGCCCTGGGTTTTGAGCTCCTGGATCTTGTTTTGGCTGCAGGATAAAAGGCACCTTCACAAAAATGTTTAAAGGTTTAGGATGCTTCCCCTGCTGAGGGAGAGAGGCTCCCTAAGTCTCTCTTAGAGAGAAGAGCATTTGGAGAAATCTCCCGGAGGGGCATAGGAGAGCCACAGGCTCCCACAGCCCAGGAATCTCTGGGAAGGGGAGGCAGAAGGAGGAGCCCTTTATCGCTTTGCTCTTGAGCCCCAAGAGTCTCTCAGGCTCTAGCTCAGCAGCAAATCCCTGTCTCAGGCAGGGCTAGCCAGGGCAGGGAGCCAGAGCACCGACACTCCTGGGCAAAATGCAGTTTTCTGGGGGGTGAAGGGAAGCCCCCAGCTCCAGACTGGATTGCTTTTCCCCATTGCTGGGCCGGATTCCTGGTGCTCCCTGGAGGAATGTGAGGTTTGCTCACTGGGATCTGTCCCTGCTCGGTTCTGGGATCCTCCTGTTCCACGCCAGGGCAGCTCCACCTCAGCTGAGCACTGCCCTGACCAAACAGGGACAGGCAGCACTGGGCCACAGCCATGGCAGTGCACAGCTCTGTTGCAGCCAGCTGTGCTCCTGCCACATCTGGATGGCGGCCACAGCCTTCCCTCAGCTCCTCCCGAGGGGCTGCACTGTGCCAGGAGCTCCTGGGGGCTGCTCACAGCTGTGGCCACTGAGGCACAGGCCAGGTTGTCCCTTCCACGCTTCAGGTGATGCACGTTGGCACTCAGAGCTCGTTCCGTGTGAGCTCGGATTGTTGCAGTGGCTGCTGTCTCTTGCAGCTCAGGCAGTGAGAAATGAGGGACACCAAAGTGGGAGCTGAGCTCGGCACACATTTCCCGGCAGCCGCCCTGGTGACAAATGACGCCGTGTGAGCTCTCCCTCCCAAAACCACTTCCCTTGATTGGAGTGCTCTGGGCCAAGAAAAGGAACCCCTGGAAACCTTCCCAGCCTTCAGGCCTAGGAAGGATTATTTGAGAAGTGAGCTGTGGTACCCCAGTGCCTGGAGATCCCTCAGCCCTTCTGGAAGGTTCTCCCACATCTGCAGGCAGCAGTGGGGGCACCAGGGATCACCTGCCCCTGCCCAGGGCTCACTCCGAGGCATTTCCTGTGTCTCTGACCCAGCCCTGAAGCTGAGCTGAGTTTCGGGACAAAAGGGAGAAGGCAGGGAAAGTGTTTCTGTGTGTGGGAGGTGCTGTGGGCTCGGCGGGAGCAGTGGGAGCACAGAGGAGGAGCCCTGGGGCTCCCAGCCATGTGTCCCAGGACCAGCCCTGCCAGTTCAAGGTGATTTTACTCCAAGAAGGTCCCACCTCTAGAGCTTCCCTTCATAAGTGAGCCTGGAGCTCCTCTGCCTTGGAGACTGGAAGCTGTGCCTGTGGCCAGACCCTTGCTGGGCTGCCCAAAACCTTCACCCAGGACTCCTGAGTGCTGCTCTTGCCTCCAGCCTTTGCAGCCTGGAGCCACCAGAGCCAGAGGTTGGTCTTTGCTCTGGTTGTGCACCATATCTGATGTCTCTCCAGTTGGGAGGACAATATTCTGCCCTAGGAAATACTGAGAAATGTTGCAGGTGAGTATCAGAGCACTAACAGCCAGATTTTTTTCATTTTAATTTTTATTTATAATTTTCCCATTCAATTAGTTTATTTCCTTTATAGAAAACAAGTAGCCCTGGTAGTGGGGACTTAAAGAGCCCAGGGCACTTGTGGGAACAGAGAGTTTGTGAGCCCCTGCAGAAGGAGCCCTGCACAGCTCTGAGTGCCTGTCAGGCCCACAGGAGAGCCCTGGCCGTCAGTTGGTGCTTGGAAAGAGATCTGAGCCTTCCTCCACTTGTTCTGTGGCTGCATCTGCTCACTGTTCCACCAGACAAATGCATGCTAGGGATAATTAGCATTAATGTTAGATCCTTCTGTAGGCATGATCTAAGGGGACAAAAAAGCAAGGCCCGTGGAGAACAATAATAATTTCTATTAGATGAGCTGATACGGCCGGAAAAAAGTGGATGAGCTTTCAGGTATAATAGCCCTCCTTCAAGAATAATTAGGAATGTAATTGGGAACAGCAGGAAAACACAGAATCCTGAAATAGCTGGGGTTGGGAAGGAGTTTTAAAGCCCATCTAGTCACACCCTCCTGTCACGAGCAGGAGCATGTTCAGCTGAACCAGGCTGCTCAGAGCCACGTCCCATCTGACCTGCACAGCTGCTCCCTGCAAAGGGGGCTGGTGGTGACCCCCTCACCCTGCCGGGAGCAGAGAGGGGACACAAAGGGCAGGAGGGGGTCAGAATCCAGGAGTGGCACAAGCAGAGCAGACCAGGGTGCTGGCACTGCCCGGGGAATGGGCACGGCCCCGAGGCTGCCAGAGCTCCAGGAGCCTTTGGGCGGCGCTGCCAGGGATGCCCAGGGTGAGGTCGCTGGGCTGGGGGATCCTGGTGGGTCCCTTCCAGCTCAGGGGATTCTGTGATTCCCTGATCCATGGCACTTTACCCCAGGCAGCCCCAGCTCTGTGTTTGCCTTTTTGGAAGCCCCCTGTGAAACTGTGCCTTCCAGAAGGGCTGGCTTGTAAGCACATTGCAGGAACCTCCAGGGAAGGAGATGAGATTAAAGCAGTGTTTTCTCCAAAACCAGTGCTGCCTCATCATGTTTTACTTGGGTTTTTTTAGGCTGGTTTCATAATAGAACTTGTGTAATCAATCTTTCTTTCTGTCCTCAGCAATGAGATTTTGATCTCCTGTTAAGCATCAGTCACACAGGACAGGAGGACTCCGCTCTCTGGGGCCAGGTTTGTCACCATTTTCCCGTGTTTTGGGTGGGTTTGAGCTATCACCGCCACTGGTCTGTTCTGGCGGTGCTGGAGCCCAGCCAGGCTCCCCCCTCCTGGGCTGAGGGACTCAGTGCAGCACCGAGTGTGCTGCTCCTGCCCCCGAATGCCACATTGTCACCACAGGGCCAGCCTGGCCTTGGGCTCTCTTGCTCAGCTCCTCCCAAGGCTGTGCACGTCTCACTGGTCACCTTTGGTGTCTTTGAAAGCCACATCTGGCAGACTGGAAAGCCACTGTGTTTCCTGTGCTCCTAAGGTCCGGAGGATTCACGGCGGGGCTGGACAGACTGGAGAGCCCCTGCAGCTCCCGGAGCTGTGCAAAGACAGGAACATCTCCCAGCAGCAGGATGAGGGGCTGAGCACTGGGATGCCCCGGGCATCACCCCCTGCAAGGGGACAGAGCCACGCAGGGCAGGGCTGGGACACCAGGGGTGCTCTGTGGGGACTCCTGTGAGGGCACAGGAGGCTGGGGCATGCAGCCAAAGGAGATGTCTGCTGCCTTCCCCCAAGGGTGGGTCTCAGATGGGAACTCCTGCATGTTTGTGCACCCATCGCCATGAAAACAATGGCCTGCTTTTGTCTCTGGAAGGGTTGCAAGTTCCAGAGCACCCCATTTCAGCCTCACTGCAGCTCCAAGAGGTTGGAAAAGCCCAGAGATCTCCCTCTCCCCTTGACAGGGCACAGCCATGTCTCCTCTGCCCAACAGTGGTGCCTGTCACCACCCGGGCTCTGCTGGGGACAGACAGACACCTGGAGAGGCTCCTGTGGCCCCTTTCCCGGGGAATTTGGCCCCTCCAGCACCTCCAAGCAGGGGATGGTTTCTGCTTGAGCGGGTGCTGCGCAGGCACCAACCACCACTGCTTGCAGTGGGCAGGATGGGGACTGCTGCTGTGCCCCAGGGTCCCTGGAGAGTCCCTGGGGAGGGAGGGGACATTGCTGGTGTCAGCCCTGCTGGGGGAGGCAGGCAGCCCCATCCCGCTGGGGAGCTTTCCCAGGGACACCCTGAGTGGGGTGGGGACACCAGGGCGGCTGATGTTTCCCACGTGCTCCATCTCCATCCCCTGGCCCAGGCTCCAGCCTCCTCTGAGGAGAAGAAAGGCAGGAGACCCCCAGGCAGTGCCCAGGTCTCTGAGGTGCTTCCCAGCCCCTGCTGTGTGCCAGTTCCAGGGGACTGGACTCCCTGAGGACAAACTGTCCAATCTCCTGGGACACGATGTGCAGGAAACTGAAGCCCAGCTTCTGGCTCGTTTTCCAGCAGAAATTGGAATGTTATCAAAATGAATTTTTCCCTACAGCGCATTTCAAACATGCAAATCCTGGTTTTCCCTCAGAAAATGTTCGCAGTTGAACTTCCCACCCCTCCTACAGCACATCTGACTGTGTTCCTGCACCTTCAGCTCCCTCTGGTTGCACAGGAGCTGCTCTGGGGTTTCTCACCATCTCTGCCTCCAGCCTCTGATGTTCCATGTCCCATCCTCCTACCTCTGACCCCAGATCCCCCTGCCTGCCCAGGAAGCCCTCAGTGTTCCAGACTGACTGCTTGCCCCTCGTTTATCTCCCCATCCCTGGTGTGCCCTGGGGGAATGCAGAGCTCTGCTGGGTGCTGGGAATGTCTCTGCTCAGGGAGACACCTCCATTCTCATCACCTGCTGGAGGGTGGTGCTGCAGCTCCTGTCTGTGACAGCAGGGGCTCCAGATGTGCCACACTCTGCTCAAGAGGGTGGCAAAGGCCTTGGGGGCCTGGAGCTCCTTCCTGTGGGCACGGCTGGGCAAAGGAATCACAGATGCCCACGGGCACCTAGAGCAGGGCGCTGTGCTGCCTGAGGACTCCAGCAGCCACTCCTGAACTGCAGACTGGGCTGGCTCAGTCCCCCTCAGCTGGGAAAGCATCCAGGAAGAGCACAGGAACTGAGGGACGGCAATCCATCCTGGATGTTGTCTGGAAAAGAACTGGAGACAGGTCTTGAACACACAAAAGCAACCAAGGGGCTGCTCAGACTGTCCCACCTTGGTTTCCACCCCGTTGCTCCCTGCAGCTCCCCCAGCACAGGAGCAGAGCCCTTGGCACCTTCCCCTGCAGACTCCAGTCACTGCCTGTCTGTCTGGGTGGCTGATCCTGTGACAAGGACATCCTGCTGTGTCCCAGCTGCTCACAAACCGCAGTCCCCAGAGCACTGGCGGTGAGGATACACTGTGCCAGCCTCCAGGAGGGCTGTGAGGAGCTGCTGGGGCCCTGCACCTGTCCCTTGTCCCTTGTCCCTGCCTCGACCTCAGGCTGGAGTTTGGTGCTGTTCTCTGCCCCTGTCCTGGAAGGCAGCAGGCTCCAACTGCATCCAATCTCCTCTCGGCTGGAGCAGCTCATGCGGGGCTTTTCCTCCAAATATTCTGAAGGATGGTTTCTCAATTTTTCAGCCTCTTTGTAAAGAATGTGACCCCCAGATCTGCAGGCAGCCTTCCTGTGCAGGGTTCCCCAGTGCTGCCTGCAGAGGCTCAAGTCATTGCCAGCTGCTGCTCTGACTCCTCAGGGTGAATTCAAGGATTATAAAGCCACATTTTTGTTTGGAAATTCATGATCTCTGACCCCCAGGTCAGTATCAGAGACCACACTTACAGTCCATGTCTCCACTGGATCTGCAGTCTTGTCTGAAGAGCAGAACCAACAATTCTTGCTTCTGCTTTCATGGCTCTGCACTGGCTGTCCTAAAATACATTCCAGTTCTGTGCTTATCAAAGAACCCAAGTGATTTGGCATCATTATTTGCTGTCTCACAGATTTTATCACCAGTGATTGCTTCCAGAGCAAAGGCAGGAATACTGAAGTGGCAACTGCATTGCAAATCCTTTCATCCCTGTAGGAACACCCACGTCCCACGGCAGCTCTTCAGTACCAGGCCTTGGAGCCTTGCCATGGGTACTCTGCGTGTGCTTTGCTCCATTTTACACCTCAGATTAACCTTGCAGCTGCACACAGGAACCATTTCCACAGCCTGGGTTGCAGCTACTGCTCTCAATTCCATTTCTGCTTTCTCAAAAGAAGAATTGTTTGGTAGCTCCACAAGGAGTGACACAAATTACGTATTCCTTATACTTAATTTTGTCTTCTGTGAAATTCCCCATTGCCTTTTCTACCACTGGGACTGGTGCCTTACCCCAAGGCAGGTGAAGTTTCCAGCTGGGTTCAGCGCTGCTCCTCTGAGGTCTCCGGGTTTTACACTGAGTCACTCTGGCCATGTGAGGAATTACAGCACCCACTGGTGAGGGGACACCTCACCCACAGCCCTCCCATGCTCATGTCCAACCCCTGCACCCAGGAGGTGCCGCATGAAGAGCAGCATCACACTGCACTAATTGCTAACAGCCAACCTGGGTCAGTTCCTGCCCTCAGCATGGCCAAGGAGGAGCCATGACGTGCCAGGAGCAGTGACAGGGAAAGCAGAGAGCAGCCCTGGCTGCCAGGAGCAGCTGGTGGAGGTGGCTCCCACCTGGGAAGCCCCTGCACGCTCCTCTGCCTTCAGAGCATCAAAGAGCCCAAGGACACAGTTAGGGGGAGACTCGTGTGGTGACAACATCTCTGCTGGCTGTGCCTGGCTGGGGGCATTGTCACCCGGGCTGCTCCTGCTGCCAGCACAGCCACGGGGGCAGGACCTGAGAGGGAAGCAGACTTTTCTCAGGTCTCCACAACTGTGCCAGAAACAAGAGTCTCTGGAGACAAAAAATGAATGGAGGCACAGAGGGAAGAGCCTGCCAGCATGGTAGGCTCCATCCTAAGCAAGGCCATCCCACACTCCTGGGCAACACAAGAAGGACTCAATAGCTGCACTCCTTCTCCCTGCAGGGAACTCCAGGTAATGAGAAGGAAAGAGCTCTTGCACTCGAAATAACGTTTCAGAGCCTGCCTTTTTCCTTTGTCTTCTCTGCCAAGCCACCTGCTGTGGCCAGGTCTTGACTTTGTTATTCTACTGCCATCACACCCACCAGGATCCAGGTCTGTACAGCCCACTCCAGAACAGTTTCTTCCCCCACAAGCTGGTGGGAAGAAGGAAGGAAGGAAGGTGCACCTGGTAGCAGAGGAAGGAATGAAGTCAGCTCTGTGCACACTGAGGGTAGGGATGCAACCCTCTTTGGCTTTCACCCTCTGTCCCCTCGAGACAAACCCACACCATGTGAATCCAGCCAGGCCCTCAGCTCCATGCATGGGGGAGTGCCAATGACACAGTGACACTGAAAAGGGTTAAGCTTTCCTGGAAGTCTGTTCCAGGAGCACAGCAGGGTTGGTGTGGAGCGCCATGCCAAGCACTGCAAGAGTTAAGGCGAGGTGGGGCCATTTTCCTTCTCTCAGGGAGCGCATCATGGCCTCCATGCCTTTCATTGCTTCCCCAGGCCGTGGTCTGCAGCTTCCTCAGAGGGTCTCACGGCTGGAAGAGGCTGCAGAGCCCCGAGCCTGGCATGCTGAGCCCTGCAGCGTTACACAACGGCCATTTTGCTCCTGCAGCTCCTTCCAATGCATGTGGGCAATGTGGGACACAGGCAAAATGGTTTCCATGGCAACTCACACTTCAGAGATGCCAGTGAGAAAATTTGCGTTGGGGGAAAATATTCTGCTTCAACTCACATTGCAAAGGAAGGACAGAGGTGGGCTGCATCAGCACCCCAGAAATGGTGGTGTAAAAATATCCCTGGTGGTTTTGGCTGCGCAGTGCTCGCTCTATTCCCTGCCCGGGCTGGCTGTGCCGTTTGCCCCATGCAGTGACAAAGCAACACCCTCTCGCTACCTGAAACCTGTTGTTTTTCTCCAAAAAGGCCGAAGTGCCAGGTCTGGGGAGCAATGTGCTGTTCTGGCCACCTCACCCCTGTGGCCCTGGAACCGGACAGACGCAGTCCAGGAGTGAAACTCAGTCTCTTTCTGCCATGGAACTGGACTGCCCTCCAGATGTTGGACACTTGCTGCTGTGCCTCCATTTCCTTAAGGGAGGCTAATGGTAGCCCAACAACAGGTAGATGATGAGAACCCCAAGAAATCTCCACAACAGAGAAACCTTCATGTTATATCCCAGAGTAATTTGGTGAATTTAATGGAGGAAAATGGCTGGTTGCCCTGTGAGCTAATGTCTGGAAGAGTGGTGGCTCTGTCTGGAGGGACAGAGTGAAGCCAAGGAACCAGGCTGAGCTTCAGCTGAACATCTCTGCACAGGAGCTCTGCTGGTCAAGGGAGGGTTCCCCAGCACTGGAGTGCACACAGACCATGACAGAGTCCATGTCACACACAGCTGTGCCCAGGCAGAGCTGCGGAAGGGTGCTGTTCAGAGGTGCTGCATAACTGGCAATATTGGTGTGGAGAACAAACCCACGGACCGAGTCTTACCCCCAGTCGCCGGTTTGCCGAATGCCCGGTGTGCCTTGGGAGGCACCGGGAATGCCCTGATCCCGAAAGGGCACTGCGGGTGAAAAGGGCGGAGCGGGACTCCCAGAGCTCAGCCCCGCACCCCCCGCACGAGCGACTCTCGCAGGAGCTGCAGGACGCACCCGCACCCCGCACCCGCACGGGGCCGGCGGGACCCGCGCCCTGCCCGCGGTGCCACCGACCCCGCAGCGACCCCGCGGCAGGGGAGGGGAGGGGAGGGAGGGGAGGGGGGCTCTGCCGCAGCGCCCGGGGCGGGCGGGGGTCCCGGAGGCGGGCCGGGGCGGGCGCTGCGGCAGCGCGGGGCGGGCGGGGCGGGGCGCAGCGGCGGCGGCGGCGGCGGCGGCGCGGGCGCTTCAGCACCGGGGAGAGCGCCCGGCAGCGCCCGCAGCGCCCGCGCCGAGCGCCGGGCACGGGCCGGGGGCCGAGCCCGATGGGGCCGCGCTGAGCCGGGCGGGCGGCCCGCGGGGCGGGCGGGCGAGCGGGGGGCGCCGGGGGCCCGGCGGGCTCCGGGCCGCCCGTGGATGAGCACCATGCGGCTGCTGCTGCTCGCCCTCCTCTTCTCCTCGTCCTTCGCCCGCGCCGGCTGCGACCCTAAGATCGTCAATATCGGCGCGGTACTGAGCACCAAGAAGCACGAGCAGATCTTCCGCGAGGCGGTGAACCAGGCCAACAAGCGGCACGGCACCTGGAAGCTCCAGCTCAACGCCACCTCCGTCACCCACAAGCCCAACGCCATCCAGATGGCCCTGTCCGTCTGCGAGGACCTCATCTCCAGCCAGGTACCCCGGGACGGCGACCCCCTCCCCGCCCCGGCCCCGGCGGGACCCGAGCCGCCGCCCCCGCGGCCACCCCGCCCCGGTCCCGCCGTGTCCCCCGGCCCAGCCGAGCCGAGCCGAGAGCCGAGCCGTGTGGGGTCTGCCCGGGCCCGGGGCGCGCTGCCCGCATTGCAGCCTTTATGTAAGCGCGGCCGGCTGAGCGCTCCCCGCACCCCCGGGCACACCCGGGCACCCGCACACAGCCCGGGGCACACCCGGGCACCCACAGACACCCTGGGGCACACCCGGGCACCCACAGACACCCTGGGGCACACCCGGGTACCCACAGACGCCCTGGGGCACACACTGGCACCTGCACAGCCCCCAGGCACATACAGGCTCGCACACACCACCCAGGGCACGCAGGGCCACCTGCAGCGCCCACCCGGGTCACACATGGGCTCACACACACAGCTCAGTGCATGCACAAGCTCACACACACACCCAGGATGCACATGGGCATCACATGCCGCCGGGCACACACGGGCTCACACCAGCACTCCTGGGGCACACAGGGGCAGCCCACAGCCCTGGGGCACACGCAGGCACACGCACACACCCCTCAGGGCACACAGAGATCACACATACACTCTGGGTTGCACACAAGGGCACACATGGGCTCACACATGAAGCCCAGGCAGGCACAGACTCATACATGAAGGCTGAGCACATGCAAACTAACACAGACACAGCCCTTGAGCACACACAGGCTCACACATGAAGCTCAGGCACACACAGGCTCACACACAGCCCCAGGGCACACACAGGCTCACACACAGCCCCTGGGCACACAGAGACTCACACATGAAGCCCAGGCATGCACAGATTCACACATACCAGGGCACACACAGGCTCACACACACAGTCCCTGGGCACACACAGGCCCCCATGCCCTGGGTTGTGCACATACATGCCCACCACACACTGTGCATGCACACAGCAATGTGCACGCACACCTACACCACACACGGGCACCACGGGCACACACAGAGCTAGGTGTGAGCACACACGGGCACCCCCAAACTGGGGGGACATGTGGGCACAGGGAACATCGTGTGTGCACACAGACTGTGCCCTCACACACATGTGAAAATGCCCTCGGGCTGCACTGCATGTGCACACATTCCATGCACACATGCTCCATGTGCACACATTCCATGTGCACGCACACACACACACACACACACACACACACTCTATGTGCATACACACACCATGTGCACACACAGATTCCATGCACACACATTCCATGTGCACACATTCCATGCACACACATTCCATGTGCACATACACATGTGCACACACACATTCCATGCACACACATTCCATGTGCACACATTCCATGCCCACACATTCCATGTGCACATACACATGTGCACACACACATTCCATGCACACACATTCCATGTGCACACACATTCCATGTGCACACACACTCTATGCACACACACTCCATGTGCACACACACTCCATGCACACACACACACACTCCATGTGTACACTGCCCTGCTGTGCAAACATGGGCTCACACACAACACGTCTGCACTTGTGCCAGCATGCACAGCTGCTGTGACACATGGACACACACATCTGTGTGAGGGACCTGGCACACCCACTGCCACACGCACACCCGGGACACGGGCACACACAGCTGCGGGTGCAGACACACAGGCATGGCATGCACAGACACACAGACCCAGAGTGCACACCTGCACAGACACACGGACACACAGACCCAGAGTGCACACCTGCACAGACATTCAGACACACGCATACACAGACACACGGACACACAGATGCTTGGGCACACAGACACAGACACACGGACACGCAGACCCAGGGTGCACACGCACACAGACTCGCTGTGTGCTGTGTGTGACTGTGCCCAGAGCACAGAATGCTCCTCGCTCCTGTGCCCCGGGTGACTCTCAGCGCACCTTTGGGTGCAGCCCGAGCCCCCGGTGCCGGCGGGTGCATCCTGGGGTGCCCCGGGCAGCCCTGGCCCGGCCTGTCCAGCTCCCCTGCCCTGGCGGCAGAGCCCGGCGAACGCCCCAGGCCGTCAGTCGGGGCTGTCGGGGGGCGGGCGGGCAGGTACAGACCCCCCTGCAGCCCACCCCGCAGCCGCGGAAGGTCCGCGTGGGCCCGCGCAGATGGGACCGCGGCCCCGAGCCGCACGAACGGAGCCTGAGCCGCCCCAGGGCGCGGGGAAACGCGTGTGCGCACACGGGCAGCAGGGCAGGGGCTGTCGGCGCGGGGCACAGCTGACCCTTGCGGCTCAGCCTCCCGCCGCGGCGGTGCAGGGCAGCCGGCACAGCCCTGGGGAGGCGGGTCCCGCACGGAGCCGAGGCTCCATTCAGCGCTGCGGGCCGATGGGTGCCCGTGGCCGTGCCCCCTCCCGCCTTGTCCCGCGCAGCGCGGGGACGGGCACAGCCGTGCGGGAGCAGCGCGGCTGGGGGCGCTGGGCTCGGGGTGCCCGCTCTGTCCGACACGCCGGCTGCTGTCCCGACCGCCGCTCTGTCCCCGCTCGGTCCCCGCTCGCTGGCGCCGTGCCCGAGCGGGCGCTGCGGGGCGCAGGAGGGGCTGGCAGCCCGCGCACCCAAAATGGCTCCTGCCGGCGGCTGCGGTGCGCCGCGGCTCAAACCGAGCCCCGCACGGCCCCGCCGCTGCCCCGAGCCTGCTCCTGCCCCAGCGCCCTGCTGGGTGCGGGTCCTCACCCCCTGTGTCACACCGGGCGCCTCTGCCCAGGGCATCCCCTCTTCCTGCATCCCCAGCGCCTTCCCAACCTTTTCTCGAGCAATTTCTCCTTACTCCTACGTAGGGTCTCCAGCCCCCGGCCCAGCTCCCTCTGCACCCTCAATTTACTCCCTCCCAATGCCAAGCAGGATCCTCCTCTTGCCCCAGACCCCCGGGGCCCTTCCTCAGGTAGGCTCCATCCTCCTCTCCTGCCCTGCCAATCTGTCCCTCCAGCCTGGGCGCTGGGCACATGCTGGGGCTTGGGCAGATGCTCGGAGAAGGAAGAGTTATTTCCTTCAGACATCAAAGTCCTTGCACTGATTCGCCCTAGCTGGAGATCTGTCACCAGCTGGGGACATTCCTTGTGCTGCCAAAGGGCATTGGTGTAATAAAGGATCCCCAGGGAGTACCCAGCTCCTTCCTCTCCTTTTGACACCAAGTAGGATCCTGCTGGAGACCAAAATCCCAGCCCTGCTGTAACAGCAGAATTTTGCCGAGATCCTCCTCTCGCATTTTGGTATAGCCCAGATCCCGGCTCCTGCCCCCGCCCTCCGGGCTCTGCCATTCCCTGTGCCCAGGGCCAGATGGCAGATTGCTCCCTGGCTCCGCGCTCCCGCTCCCGCCACAGTCCCAGCTGACCACTTTGTTCCTAATGGTCCTCAGAGGGGAATTACGACCGAGTATTAAATGTGTGGTTAAAGAAATCGCATTACACAGTGTGACTGGAAGGGAGATGCTTCCCTTTAATCCATGGCGGTTATTAGTTTAGTGAGCGGAGCGCCTGGGCACGGCATTCCATTGGAACCCTGAGCAGAGCCATGCCCTCCAGCCGTGGCACAGCATGCCTGCTCCCGGCACAGCCCTTGCCTCCCCATTCCGAGCCACTGCAGTGCCATTGTCGTGTTAACGTGGGGCTGTTTAGCATTGCAGAAAAGGGGAAAAAAAATCACGCTCGATGGCCGTTGCGCTCCCGTGAAATAATGTTTGTGTCGTGTATCCTGTCCTACAGGTCTATGCAATATTAGTTAGTCACCCTCCTGCTCCCAACGATCACCTAACACCAACACCTGTATCATACACAGCTGGCTTCTACAGGATCCCTGTCATTGGTCTGACAACACGCATGTCTATATACTCTGATAAGGTAACTGATGCATGCTTCTGGTACCTCATACGTGTGCTGTAAATCAGGAGTGCCCGGCAGGAGGGCTCATGGTGTCTGCACTCTCTGTGTCTGTCCGTCCACCCTCTCCAGCCCAGCCTGCAGCTCCCTCTCTCTCTCTCTCCCTCCCCTGCATTCCAGGGTACATCATTTTTTTGCAGCTGCCAGTGCTGACCTACATAGCCCAGGATGATTTCTGCAGCACTGCTCTGCCAGGCTGCCGGGCTCGCTGCTCTCCAGCCAGGGCAGAGGCACAGGCTGGCTCCTGCCCTGCTCTCTGCTGCCAGCCAGGGGCTCCTGGGGGCTGGGGGGCCTGGGAGGGGCAGGGGTCCTGTTGGAGCCTGAACGTTGGGCAGGATCGCTCTGGGGCTGGGAGGTTGTTGGGTTGTATTCACTTCTCTGGGTTTGTGGGGTATTGGTAGGGGAGATAACAGAATATCCTGAAGCTTCACATGGTGTCAATCTGGTCAGCACTCAAGACAGAGGCTCAGATTCCAGTGCCCCAGCTGCCCTTGTGAGAACTCAGAGACTTCCAGGCTGGATGAGGTCCTGGGCAATGAGGTGCTGCCCTGGCCCTCAGCTCACAGCCTGTTTGGCAAACACCTAAAGCCTTAGGAAAGGCAAAAGGAGGACCTGAGCAGAGCCGGGCCTTCCAAATGCCATTGCAGGATTTCATCCAGGCACACGAGCTCAGTGGGTGAGATCGAGCCTGCTTCAAAGCACGAATCAGCCTTTGCTTGGAAAATGTGAATATTCACAAATGTAAATGTTCAGTGCAAAAATAGTCACTCCACCTACGTGGTAAATAAAGTCAAATTTCAGGAGGAGGAGCAGCAGCTCCCAGAGAGGCACCAGCAGCACTGCTTGGCTGGAGCAGCAGCAGATTTTGGCATCTCCCAGCAGGGAAGCCATGGCAGGGGGGTCAGCAAGCCAGGATGGTGATGGTGGCTGGCAGGGCTGGACAGTGGAATGTTCTACACACCCTGCCAGGGTCCCACCAGGCATGGTTAGATGGAAAGGGATGGCAGAAGGGCTGGCAGAGCAGGCAGGAAGTGTTCAGGGGGGATTTGCTTCTTGCTGCTCTGGGGAGGAGATGGATCTGACAGGAATGTCATTGGGAGGGTCCTTGTCACAGGCCCCACGATGGCAGCAAGAGGGGACCCTGCACCTCCTCTCTGCTCCTCCTCTGTAGGGCTGTGCTGAGCAAAGCAGCCCTGCCCACCTGTGCTGGCCTGGAGTGCTCTCCCCCAGGGCTGACCCTGTCCTCTCCTTCTGCCAGTCTTGTCCTTTTTAAAACCTGTTTTCTGCAGGTTTTCTGCAGGTTTTCTGCAGAGCAGCCTCCCAACGCCCTCCTGGCTCCCTTCAGGGCTGGGGGAGAGACCCACAGTGGTGACCCACAGTGTGCTCACAGGGAGATGCTCTCCAGGGGATATCTGGGGTGTTGAGCAGGTTCAGGGGTGCACCTGCCTGGCAGAGGCTGGGCAGGGAGCCCAGGCTGCCCACCCCACATCCTCAGGGAGCTCCTGCCTGGCTGGCATCGTGCTCAGCTCCTGCCCACCAAGGCTTGGAGCTCTCTGAAGAACAGGAGCTGCAGGCAGGGACTGGGGACAGGAACAAAGGTTGTTTTGGACAGTGGAGGGGACAGCAAAGGTGGGAGTGGAGTTGGGGACAGAGGGATGTGGAGCTGTGGCACAGGACAGTGGAAGGTTCTGCACACACCATGCAGGAGAGGCTGGCTCGTGACACAGGGATATTCAGCTGTTCCCTTTTTGGTTTCCAGTGCTCAGCTTGCTTTCCTTTTTGTTTTAATTCAGGAAATTATATCTTTCAGCTTAGTTTCTATGGAAACAAGCTTGTAGGATCACTTTTTATGTACGCCCCTAATTGGTTTTGGAGGCATCAGACAATTTTAGCTGAATTTCACAGGGGGCTGAAGTTGAGTTAATTTTGGTCCTCTCAAGGCTACCAGGGGAGGAAAGGTGTGGGCCTCAGCTTGGACAGGTTTGCCCAGAACCTTTTGATGCTCTCAGAGCATCTCCAGTCAAGCACAGTGGTCCATGAGCTGTATACCAGTCTTTCAGCAAGGATACCCAAAGGCAGTGAGTTTGACTGCTCCAGTATCCAACCATTTGTTCTAGAAATAACATTGCAGTTATCAGGCAGAGCACTCTGGCTTGGCCTCCTTGTACATCTTGTGAAACCATGAGCTGTTCCTCCACTGAGGCCCTTCGAGCACCCAGCACAGCCCTGCCTGCTGGGGAGGGGTCTCTGGGATCCATCACCTCTGAGAGAGGCCAGGAGGGAGCTGGGGGAGAGAGGCACTCTCAAGGTAAAGGCAGCAGAGTGGTTCCCATCACTGTGGTGTCCATGGCTATGGAGAGCCCTCCAGGGAGATCTCATGGGCTGAGCACTGCAAAAATCCCCCTCTGACTTTCCCTCAGTTCTCCTGTCCACCACAGCCCACTGGGGGTGTTTCTGCTCTGCATCTCAGCTGGGACAAACGAGCTGACACTGACATGCTGGCACCATGAAAAGGCTGAGCTGACACTGAGCGTGAGAGCAGAGCTGGGCATGCACAGCTCAGGAAGGTTTGTGCTCTTCAACACCACCACCTGGGACTGTGGGGCTGGAGGGACACCCTGGCTGCTGAGCCCCTCACCACCCCACAGCAGACTATTGCAGCAGAGGATCAGGGAGATAAATTAACAAATGAATAAATTAATAAATGAATAAATTAATAAACTAACAAATTAACAAATTAATAAATCAATAAATTAATAAATTAGTAAGCTGTGAGACCTGCTCTGCTGCTGGAGGAGTTGGAAAATGGAGTTTAGACATGATGCAATTGGAGAGCTTCTTCAGTTCCAGCACCTTGCCCTGGTGGTGAAGTGAGGTCTGTCTCTCCCCCCAGTCAGGGGATAGATTTCCCTCTGGTTCCTGCCCTCAGTGGAACCATTCCAGGCCCTCAGCAGGAGCCCTGGGAAGGTGCAGGTGGGGACAAAAGTGGCTTTTGTTGTCAAGGGCAGGCTCAGTACTCCTTCAGTGGCACCCACAGGTGGAGAGGCTGCTTGGTGCAGCACAGAGGTGTTTGTCCTGAGAGTGGGGAGCACAGCCCTCAGCAGGGCAGGAGAGCCCTCGGTAGGGCAGGAGAGCACACACACACACAGACACACACACACAGACACACATACACACACACAGACACACAGACACACACACACACACACACACACATACATACACACATACACACACACATACACACACACACACATGTGATCATCTGCTCAAACAGCTCCTCTTTGTATGGGCTTGCATCAGATATTTGCAGGTCTCAAGTCCTGACCCCACATAGATTCGCCACAGAATCCCAGCCTGGTTTGGGTTGGAAGGGACCTGAAAACCCATCCAGTGCCACCCCTGCCATGGCAGGGACACCTCCCACTGTCCCAGGCTGCTCCCAGCCCTGCCCAGCCTGGCCTTGGGCACTGCCAGGGATCCAGGGGCAGCCCCAGCTGCTCTGGGCACCCTGTGCCAGGGCCTGCCCACCTCACAGGAAATATCCCCAGCCTCCCAACCCTGCTCCCTCTGGAGCTTTTTGGCCCCAGCCCCTGGGTTCCTGCTGAGCTTGGGCACTGGGTTTCAGCTCAGCCCAGCGTGTGTTTGCTGCCCCTTTGCAGCGCTGGAATGAAGTGGGGAGCACAGGGCTGAGCTCTCAGCTGTGGGTGGGCTGCAGGGAGGTTTGGGGGTGCTGTGAGCCATTGCCATGGTCCCCCTGCAGCCCTGGCTGGCACCAGGCACACTCAGGGCAGAGCAAGGGGTGAGGATCCTACAAAGCACCCCACAAGGCCAGCGTGGGTTCGTAGTGAGGAGCAGCTTTTGCTGCGTGCCTGATCTGAGGGCAGGGAGGGAGGGATGGCAGCCCTGAGTTCAAGGGCTGGGGCAGCTGAGTGAGCCCAGCAGCTGGGCTGGCTGCCTCACAGGGGCTCTGCTAAAAAACCACAGGTGTTTTTGAACAGTTATTTGCCAAAAAATGGGCTAATTAGGGTGCATAAATCACTACCCCCATCCTCTGCAGGGCAGCCAATGTGCCCGTGCCCAGCTGAGCTCTGTGCTGAGTTTCAGGGGGTGTGACAGGGACCTGGGGGATGTCACTGTGTGTGCTGGGATGGGGGTATCAAATCACACCAAGCTGGATCCTCACCTGCCTCTGCACAGCACAAGCTGCCCATGTGAACCTCTGGGGGACTCTGGTCATTTTTCTGCCAATCTTTGGCCCTTGCAAAGATGCTCAGGAGTCCCGGGTGCTTCAAAAGCTGTGTCAGACCATGAGTGCTCATCCTGAGATCTCAGCTCAGCACTTGACATGAATTTTTCTTCATTACCCCTTTTGAAAACCAGAGTTCAGGGATCCAGGAGCTGAGATACCACCAGAGTCTGTCCATGACCCTTTTGACACCACCTCAGAAAGCAAATTTGTCTGGACAAATTAAACCAACTTGGTTAAACCAAGTTGCCTCCCAACAACCTTGCAGTATTTTCTTCCACTGAACCCAATGATATGTATTTACAATACTTAAGAAAGCCATGATTGGTTAAACACCATTTTTGCAAGCTGGTTGGGAAGCTAGAAAGTAATTTGATGCAATATACGGAAATTTCAAAGATTTTTTTCATTTGAAAAAGGGATTGAGAGAATTTTTTATAGATGTTTAACCTGTGTTTCTCTGATTTCTTTTTTTAATATTGGCTTTTCTGTTATTTTTTTCATCTCTTTTCTCTCTTCTGATTTTTTTCCCATTTCCAGTTTCACTTTCCCTGGATTTCCTTAAAGAACTAAAAATGCTCTGGGGTTGAAAATTAAAAATGCTTAGACCCAGGTGGTGTGCCCCCGGCCCAGGCTGTGCAGCTGGACCTGGAAATTCTTGGGCATCTCTGCTGACTGCGAAGAGCTCTTGCACACTGTGTTAGTGGGGACACCATGGTTGTCTTTCCACTGTTTGTCCCTATGGTGCTTTTTTCCCAATCCCATGGGTTTCTGCAGGGCAGCCAATGTGCCCGTGCCCAGCTGAGCTCTGTGCTGAGTTTCAGGGGTGTGACAGGGACCTGGGGATGTCACTGTGTGCTGGGATGGGGGTATCAAATCACACCAAGCTGGATCCTCACCTGCCTCTGCACAGCACAAGCTGCCCATGTGAACCTCTGGGGACTCTGGTCATTTTTCTGCCAATCTTTGGCCCTTGCAAAGATGCTCAGGAGTCCGGGTGCTTCAAAAGCTGTGTCAGACCATGAGTGCTCATCCTGAGATCTCAGCTCAGCACTTGACATGAATTTTTCTTCATTACCCTTTTGAAAACCAGAGTTCAGGGATCCAGGAGCTGAGATACCACCAGAGTCTGTCCATGACCCTTTTGACACCACCTCAGAAAGCAAATTTGTCTGGACAAATTAAACCAACTTGGTTAAACCAAGTTGCCTCCCAACAACCTTGCAGTATTTTTTTCCACTGAACCCAATGATATGTATTTACAATACTTAAGAAAGCCAAGATTGGTTAAACACCATTTTTGCAAGCTGGTTGGGAAGCTAGAAAGTAATTTGATGCAATATACGGAAATTTCAAAGATTTTTTTCATTTGAAAAAGGGATTGAGAGAATTTTTATAGATGTTTAACCTGTGTTTCTCTGATTTCTTTTTTAATATTGGCTTTTCTGTTATTTTTTTCATCTCTTTTCTCTCTTCTGATTTTTTTCCCATTTCCAGTTTCACTTTCCCTAGATTTCCTTAAAGAACTAAAAATGCTCTGGGGTTGAAAATTAAAAATGCTTAGACCCAGGTGGTGTGCCCCCAGCCCAGGCTGTGCAGCTGGACCTGGAAATTCTTGGGCATCTCTGCTGACTGCGAAGAGCTCTTGCACACTGTGTTAGTGAGGACACCATGGTTGTCTTTCCACTGTTTGTCCCTATGGTGCTTTTTCCCAATCCCATGGGTTTGTGGAGTGAGCTGCTCTTCCTGTAACTCCAATGTTTGTATCTCCTACTCTGAGAGTCATGTTGGGGCTCTCCTGGGTTTTTTCTCCTCTG
Organism: Emberiza elegans; assembly: GCA_024865655.1. Classification (NCBI taxonomy): domain Eukaryota; kingdom Metazoa; phylum Chordata; class Aves; order Passeriformes; family Fringillidae; genus Emberiza; species Emberiza elegans. The sequence goes on along the minus strand of JALJVW010000184.1, from coordinate 67,594,280 downwards.
GTTAAACATGGACCCTTTTCCTCCGTGTCTCAGGTTCAGGAAATGTTCCCAGTGCTGTGGTGGCTCTGCTGCTCCCCTGTTCCCCTGTGCTGGGCTGGGGCAGGAGCAGGGACCTGCTGGGCCTGTGCAGGGAGCCCTGAGCACAGCGGGGAGTTTGCATCCTTTTCTACACATTTCATGGTCTGGTCTGACATTATCACTGCGTGGAGTGTGAGGAAGATGATTTGTCTGGTGTGTCTGTTCCTCCTGTGTGTGTCCATGGGGGACACGATGCCTTTTCCTTCCCAGTGTGTATTACTTTGGCCCATTCAGGACATTTCTGACCCATTCTGGGTCAGGTCTCTGGATGAACAGGCCTGGACAAGCCTGGTTTGGCTCAGACAACCATCTCAGCCTTAGAGAAAGAAATATTATGGTGCTTTATTTTTGTCCTCTCCAGTTCTGGCTCCTGCCTCCCTCCAGCACATAGCTGGGCTGTCAAGCAGGGTCCATGCTGAGCATGAGCATTTTCACTTCCTAATATTTGACTCTAGGGCTTTTTGGACAAGCTGCATTTGTTTAAAGCTCTCTGTCAGCTCCAGCTTTTGGTCTGATTGCTCCCCTAAGAGCAGTGTACTTAATTAGGCTGGAATTGCTATTGCACAATCACCCAACCATAACGATGTCTTTAACCCAAGCAGAGATGTTTGCTGGGGCACGGGTCCAGAGCTGCCCCCTCTGCCTGCTGCTGCAGAACAGGCTGACCTAGAAACAGCCAGGGACCATGTTATAAAACTGCCTTTCTGAACTTCTGCTGTGGCACATGACGAGCGTAGCTGCCTGTACCTGCCTCTTGCCTTCTGAAGGGAATGCTGCTTTTTGATGTCCATTGTGTGGTAATCATTTTAAAGGTCAAGAGGCAAGGCTATATTTGCACTGAACACTGCTGGTCATTCATGGCTCGATAGGTTTTTCTCCTCTGTGCATTTATGGAGCACAAAGCAGAAACCCCTCTTTGCCATGCTCTGGTTTAACCATAGAGAGGTGCAAAGTCACCTCCAGGGTTTGCTTCCCAGCCAGAAGGAAGGATGCAGGTCCCAGAGGTTAGCCCAAGGTGTGCATCCCAGAATGGATCCCTGTCCCTGTCCCTGTCCCTGCAGACGTGGCTGGCAGCCCCACAGTCTGTGTTGAGCTCTTGTTCTCCCTTGCAGAGCATCCACCTGTCCTTTTTGCGCACGGTCCCACCCTACTCTCACCAGGCCAACGTCTGGTTTGAGATGATGCGAGTCTTCAACTGGAACCACGTCATCCTGATAGTCAGCGACGACCACGAGGGTCGTGCTGCACAGAAGAAGCTGGAGACCCTCCTGGAGGAGAAAGAGTCCAAGGTCAGTTCCTGAACATTGTCTTGTAGCTTTGTTTAAGCAACAACAACAAAACTAGAAGTCTTGGGCTGTTGTATGTATGTAGATTTCTGTATGTAAAACACCTTTTCTTTCCATTGTAACATGGCTAACATGCTTAAAGCATCAACAGTGTCTGACTAGTACCTGACAGAACTTTGTACTTTATTCATTTCACTTGCTTTGCCATGGTCAAAATCTCCTACATGTAAATCAACTACAAAATGAAGGGAAGGATAACCTGGAGCTCTGCAAATGCCTTGCCCGAGTTTCCCACCCAAGGCGAGGACCAGTCGCTCAGTGTAGGGAAGCACCTGCCCCACTGCAGCCGCCCCGGGGCCAGGCAGAGCCAGCAGTGCCCAACCCACCCCACAGAGCAGCTTCTGAATTGGCCATGGGGGCCGAGCTCGGTGCCTGCAGGGGCTCTGAGCCCCTGGGCAGCCTGGGGGCCCGTTCCCATCTCATCGCAGCACACCCAAACGCTGCTTTCCTGACACCCCGCATGGCAGGGCCGGCTGTGGGACCTCGTCCTGCTCTCAGGGCCAGGGGAGCAGGAAGGGAGGCAGGCAGGGGGACAAAGCACAGACCTGCAGCCTGCAGGGAAAGGACCGAGTAAGTGCTCAAGGCCAGCACAGAAGAAGAGCACAGGAAGCTGTGGCTGCAATCTGGAAGGCAAAGAAACACCTCCTGGCCTACGGGAGGCAGTCCCAGCACATCCTCTCTCCTGGCTAGGGTGAGGTCCCCTTCAGATGGGCAGAGCCTGAGTTCATCCAGTCTCCAGCAGCATCAGGGCAGGCACCTATTTGGGGATGTTCCCTCCCAGGCAGGGATCCCAACTTGCTCTTTGCAGCCCCACCTGCAGCTGCTAGACCTTTGGTGTCTCTTAACTGTTGAGATACGGCCATGGATGCTTCTTGTGGTTGGAGCTGGTGGCTGAGCTGAGAGATGGGACCCTGAGACTGCTCTTCATCACCCTGGAGGAGCAACTGCTGCAGGGGTGCGGGCTGGCAGAAGCCACACTGACCAACAGACTCCTGATTATGGCAGTGATTTTCAAGAAGCTTCATCCTTGCTGCATCCCAAGCTGTCTCAAGGCACTGATGTTCCACCAGCCACAGAGGGATCCTCCTGCCTCCAAGGGCAGCTTCCCACTGGGTGACAGTAGGACAGTATTCTTCTCCAAAGCCTCTTCCCAGCTCAAAGCCCTTCGTACAGGGAGAGCCATTGTCAGTCGCTCTACCTCCTCTTGCATCTTTTGAATTCCACTTTCTGTTTTCCTCTAGTTTCTCTGCATCCCATTTTGCTGTTCCCTCTCATGCCTCCACTCCCATGTAGTGCTCCAGGCACAGAGTGCATTTCTTCTTCAGCCTGCCCACCCTGCAGGAAAGCCTTTGAGAGCTTGGAAGGTGGGGAGGGAGGGTCTGTCCTCAGACCTTCCCCATTTTGCACTGCAGCTGCCACATCTTGGTGTCCCCTGGCAGCCCCTGGGCTGCTCGAGCCACTCTCCAGCCTGGGGCACCTGCTCTGTCCCCGCAGGTCACCTTGTCTTCTCTTTGGGGTGTGCCACCACGTCTTGTTGCTTTTTCCTTTGACAAAGGTCAGGCAGACTGGTCTGACTGGTCTTGCAGGTGGCAGATACCCCGTTGGGGCTTTCCTGTCTTCCTCCACCTCTTCTCTCCAGTCTCTCCTCTGATCACAGCTGTGCTGGCTCTTTCCATGCCATGAAGTTGCACCATGGGCCCCTCCCCAGCCTCCCCAAGGGCAGCCTGGGCCCTGGGGAGGGAGCAGGCAGGAGACCCGATCTCGACCTCTTCAAGGCTTTGATCACAGCCCCTGAGGACATGCAGGACCTGCTCAGGGTCAGAGTCTCACCTGCCATCTGAGCTCTTGGTTTGGGGCACGGTTTTGCCCCAGGCTCTGTGCCAGCCCCATCCAGACACCACTGTGTGGGTCTGCAGCTCCAGCAGCACCCTGAGCCCAGCACCCAGGCCATGCTGCCAGCCCTGGAGTGCCCCATGGGCCTTGTCCAGGAACCCTCAGCCTGGAGCTGCTCCACCCAGCACAGCTCTGCTTGTTCATGGGGCTCGGAAGGGAGTGCTGGACACTGGAACCAGAGCTTGGGGTCAGAGGTGGCAGCTCCCTGCTGTGCTGCCTGCCTTCCTCTGGGACAATGGCCTGCATGGGGCAAATTTTTGAGTGATTGCAGGAGCATGTGGTGGAAAGGGAACTTCTGATTTGTCAGTCCCTGTGTGAAACACGAAGATCAGAGAAGGGCTGCAGGACGACGTGGAAAAATGAGAAAAAGAGGATTTCTAGTGTAGTTCTGGAAACAGGGCTAGTGACAGGGAGAGGGGACAAGGGGCCAGCCTTGTTGTACTCAAGACTCTGCTGACCAGCCTGGGCCAAGGTGCCAGCACATCCCAGGAATTTCTGGTTGGCTGCAGCATGGATGACCAAGTTTTTGGCTACATTGACAGTGCCTGGGGAGAAGTGACCAGTGTTGCCTGATTGGAGAACATTCCTGCTGTCCTGCTGCATATCTGGCCTCCTTGTAGAAGTCATTACTCCTGGGCTCACTGCAGGCCCAGCAGAAGCCACTGCAGAAATCCTCGCTGTGGGAGTCATCAGAAATGAAGGTAGACCTGGGCTCCAAGCAGATTTTGCCTCTTCACACACTTTTCCTTGCCAGGACCCGATTTCTTTAAGCAATGAGAAACCCATCAGGCTGCATCCAAAGGGAAGAAAGGAAAGTTCACACAGCTGCATGGAAAGGAGACCTGGCAAGATGTCCTGTCAAAGACTGGACTGAATGCTCAGGAAAAGGCAAGCTAATGAGTTTGGAAAGCAAGATGAAGAACAATCTGTCTGTCTGAGGAGCAGCCTGGGAGCATGGATCCTGGCAGGGTTCCATTCCCATCAGGAGAAATGGAGATGAGAGTAGAGCTGTGTCCCATACCCCATGTACACAGATCAGGGATGCTCAGCTGGGGCGGGGTCAAGGAGAAGATGTCCCACTGTGTCCCACCAAAAGCTGCCAAGCCCTCTCCTGAAGGTCCCATCCGGTGTCTGTGCCTGGTCCCAGGGGCTGCTCCCAGGAGGTGCTGGGGCTCTGTGCAGGCTGCTGCAGGGCCAGGGCTCTGAGCAGAGGCTCTGGGCCCTCAGCACAATGCCTGCCGAGAGGAAACCTCCAGCAGTGGCTGCCCTGCCCTGGGCTCCTCTGGGGCCAGGCAGCACCAGCAGCTGAGGCACAGAGCAGGGGAGGAGCAGGATCTCTGCTCCAGCCCGATCTCTCCAGGGTCAGTGCAGGCCCTGAGCCCCCTGGCAGGCTCCAGGCAGCAGCATGGAGACCACCAAGCAGTGAGTCCCACCAGCCACGCTTAGGGCCAGCCCTGGTCTCAGGTAGCTGCGCCTCCCAGGGCCGCCCGTGTGCTGCAGAGCCACGAGGTGCCCTGGGCCCTCCCCAGGGACCAGGTAAAAGCTGCAATGCCATCCCATGTTCACCATCGCTTCATATCGCCACGCTTTGAGCCAACACAGCACCCAGAGAACTTTATCTTTCTCTTTTGGATGTCAACAGAGCTCAGGAAGCTGCTCCCTCCTTTCAGGGGGTGAGAGGTTCAGCTGAGACCGCTCACTTTGTGTGAACTCTCTGAGTGTGGACAGGACTGTAATGCTGCTAGTGATGCTAGTGATGCTAATACTCTGAACTGTGACAGTTTGCCTTTATCCAGCACTTTCCGTACACAACATTTTGTCCTTTACTTCCACAGTAATTCCATGGAAACCCCACCACTTAGGCCCTTAGATTCTTTCTGAGCTTAAGATAAAACTTCCTTGCTGAAGAATCCCCCAGTCCCTCAAGGGAAAATGCAACTGCATCGCACCAGCTGTGCCACTCAGGCTCTGCTCTCAGATTGCTCCGTGACCTCCCGTCAGAGCTGAGGCACAATCTCTCCTGATAGTGGTTTTTGCGAGCTCCAGCGTTATAGAGACCCTTTAGCAAACAGTGGAGGAGGAGGTGGATGTTGGATTGCTTTACTACACGTCATTTTCAACTGTTTATAATATTCTTCTGTGTCTACATATTTTCTCTGTGCACATTATTCATCAGAGTAAAAAAAGGAACTATGAAAACCTCGACCAACTTTCCTATGACAACAAGCGAGGACCCAAGGTATATATGCATGGAAATGCACGCCGCCCACCAACCTAACTAGCAAATGAAAAATAGCCACAGCCAACAGAAAAATTAAAAAAAAAAAAAAAAAAGAAAAAAAAAAGAGAGAAAGAGAAAAAAGAAAAGAAAAGAAAGAAAATATCCATGACTATGTTTCTTGGTAGCACGTTTTTATGTTGAGATAGTTTGGTTTGGACTTGAGAATGGAAACTTAGCCAGCTGACCCTGGAAGGATTTCTTTTTGAAACATGCATGTGAACCAGTAATTAACTTGCAAGTTCTTTTTTTTTTTTTGAAAAGTTGAACCAACCCCCTTTCCTCCCCAAAGGAAACAGTTCCTTGGTGTAAGTTGCTCACTTTGATTCCCAAAGGTTAACCCTGTGCAATATGTTTTTTTCATTTCCCATGTTTTTGAAAAACAACACTCGTTTGAGTTTTCAATTGCATTTCAAAGCCTTTTTCTCTTTCCTGTACAATGCACGCCTCTTTTTGGGTCTTGATTGACTTCAGTTTGCATGCACAGTGCAAAAAAAAAAAAACCAACCAAAAAGCCAAAACCTTAAAAGAGAAAGGCAGGAAGGAAGGAAAGAAAGAAAAGAAAGAAAGGAAAGAAAAAGGAAAAAAAAACTATAACCAATCTTATTTAGCGGACTTTTGTGCAGTTTAATGAATTCTCTTGACCCTTTTCTAGATAGCATGGCTCTCACCACCAGTCTGGGGGCTCACTCACTAACCAGCTTTGCTCACACTCATCACAGGCTGAGAAAGTGCTTCAGTTTGATCCTGGGACCAAAAATGTGACAGCGCTGCTGCTGGAGGCGAAGGAGCTGGAGGCCAGGGTCATCATCCTCTCTGCCAGGTGAGGCCGTGCTGTCCCTTCCCCTCCCTGCTCGGATTTCCTCTCTCCCGGCTCTGGAGTCAGCGGATTTGGGCTTTGGCCGCCTTCCGAGGAGCCTGAGCGAGCCCCCACAGGCCCCGGGCAGCCGGGGGTGCTGGGGGTGCTGCTGGCCGGGCAGGGACAGTCCCAGCGCGCCTGGCCAGTGCTGCAGGAGCAGCCTGGGCACTGACGGCGTGTCCTGCTCCAGCGGGAAGGAGGGCAGCCCGGACGGCCCCAGCCTGCAGCACCACGGGCACATGTGCAGGCGCTCGGCAGCGCCGGGAGCTGCGGGAGCAGGCGAGGCTGAGAGCAAGGGTCCCACTGCACCGAGGGTTTAACCGTGGCCCAGCAGTCAGAGTCCCCCGGGCTGGCACCGCCGCAGCCCTGGCTCAGCGGGAGCCCCACGGCCCTTCCCTTCTGTCGTTGCAGCGAGGATGACGCGGCCACGGTGTACAGATCAGCAGCCATGCTCAACATGACGGGCTCGGGCTACGTGTGGCTGGTGGGGGAGCGGGAGATCTCGGGCAATGCCCTGCGCTACGCCCCGGACGGTAGGCACCTCCCGGGCCCCGAGTATCACAGGCCCACCGCGGGGCCGTGAGCCCGAGGCAGCGGCGATGAGCGGCGCTGCCCTCCGGCCCCCGCGGCCTGCGGGATCGCGGTGCCGGCTGGCCCCGCACGGAGGGTCCCGCATGGAGGGTCCCGCACGGAGGGTCCCGCATGGAGGACCCCGCATGGAGGGCCCCGCACGGAGGGTCCCTCACGGAGGGCCCCGCACGGAGGGTCCCGCACCCAGGGCCCCGCACCCAGGGTCTCGCACGGAGGGCCCCGCACGGAGGGTCCCGCACGGAGGGTCCCTCACGGAGGGTCCCGCACCCAGGGCCCCGCACCCAGGGCCCCGCACGGAGGGTCCCGCACGGAGGGCCCCGCACGGAGGGTCCCCCACGGAGGGCCCCGCACGGAGGGTCCCGCACGGAGGGTCCCGCACGGAGGGCCCCGCACGGAGGGCCCCACACGGAGGGCCCCGCACGGACGGTCCCTCACAGAGGGCCCCGCACTCTGCTCTCCGTCCCTCCGCCCGCCTGGGGACCCGGCCCTGGCCACCCTGGGGCTGCCGCGCCCCAACTCCGTGTCACTGCGGCTTGGCAAGCTGCCTGTCACCCGGGAAGGCTCGGGCAGGGCCCTGGGGATGGAGCTGGGGGTGCCGGGTGCCAGCCCATGGCCAAGTGCTCGCTGTCCCAAGAGCTGGGCATGGGAGGGACGCTGGAGCAGCCAGGGCTCCCAGGAATGCTGAGCTGACCTCCCCCTCTGCCGCGGCAGGAGTGATCGGCCTGCAGCTCATCAACGGCAAGAACGAGTCAGCCCACATCAGTGACGCTGTCGCCGTGGTAGCCCAGGCCGTGCACGACTTGTTCGAGAAGGAGAATATCACAGACCCACCGCGGGGCTGCGTGGGCAACACCAACATCTGGAAGACAGGACCCCTTTTTAAGAGGTATTGGGGAAAGGGTCCTGCTGGAGGGAGCAGAGGACCTGGTGGGGAGAGCTGGAAAAGGTGGGAGCATGTGGAAAAGATACAGGAGGACATGGTGGCTTTCTTCAGGGCCACTAAAGCTTTGGGGCATGTGGCACAGGGCTGCCTGGACTGTCCTGCATGATTTGGATGTGAGGGCTACATCTCTCCTAGAAAACCCTCCCAATACACAGGCTCAGGCAATGGCACCCAGTTTTCCAGGCTGTTTAGGCATCATCCCGGTGCCTGGCACCAATTCAGTCCATGTCAAACCATGCTACCCTGGGCAATGCCTAGACAGCTGGGATGTGTGGGCAGGGAATGACTCCAGGAGGAGAAGACTGGGGACCATGGCCTCCTCCAGTCTGGAGCTTGGTTCCGTGGGTGGAAGTGGGAGAGAGAGGGGTCCTGCCCAGTCAAGGTAGGAGGATATTTCTGTCCCATTTCACCTCAGTGCTGCTGACACGTTTCCTGCTGAGCATTCCAAGGGCTGTGGCATGGGTCCAGTGCTGCACGCAGGGCTTGGTGGCAGGAGCTGTCCATGCATGGGACAGGCTGCCCTTGGCTGTAGCAAACCCTGGTGCTGTGGATGTGGAGGCTGGAGTGTCAGAGATGGGAGCATGTGCCTGTGGGGTGCTGCTGCCAGGGCAGGGGGATCTGCAGGTCCTGCATGAGCTTCCAGACCCCAATCCCTGCATCACTGCAGCTGCTGGGGACACAGGGGCTGGGCCTTGGTGCAGCAGCCGCTCCCTGCAGACCTGGGTTCTGTGGAGCATGAGACCTGCAAGGCCTGGGGATGGTTTTAGAGGCATTTCTGGCATCCCCTGCAGTGACAGACTTTGGCATGAGTGAGTCAAAGCTGTTCTCCACAAGTGGCTCAGGCAATCCGTGTGTCTCTGTCTCACCTTCCCAGGGTTTGGGGGCTGGTTCTCTCCTTGGTGGTGTTTGTGTGTGCCTGGGCCACTGGCCAGGCTGGGATGGGCAGATGCCAGGCACAGCACCAAAGCTGTAGCAATGGGCACACCTCCCAAGGCACCCCAGAGGAAAGTGTCCTTGGGTGCTGTGGGGTGGATCATTCCAAAGGGAAGTGGGACTGATCTGGTGGAGAACAAGGGGCAATGGCAGCAGATATGGCAGAGAACATTTGGGAGGCTGATTCCATCCACCAGGAGGGGATGACCACAGGTCTGTGAACAGACCACAGGTAGCCTTGGCTGGACTTGTACAGGGTAGTGAGCTTATGGCAGGGAACTGAGAGGAAGCATTTGCCTTTCTGATTCCTTGTAAGGCACCTCAGGAGCACGGCAGGTGTTCTAGGTTGTCCCAGCTGTGTTTCTCTCCCTAGGGTGTTGATGTCCTCCAAGTACTCAGAGGGTGTCACCGGCCGGGTGGAGTTCAACGAGGACGGGGACAGGAAATTTGCCAACTACAGCATCATGAACTTGCAGAACCGGAAACTGGTCCAGGTTGGGATTTACAACGGCAGCAATGTACGTGCAGGCTGGCCTGGGTGGGGAGGGCTGGCACTGGGGTGTCCTCCTTGGCCTCATGTCCATCTGCTTCCTCTGGGATCCATCTCAGGTCCTGACCAACGACAGGAAGATCATCTGGCCAGGCGGGGAAACTGAGAAACCTCAAGGCTATCAGATGTCAACCAAGCTGAAGGTAAGAGCAAATGGCATTAGGGGCAGAGCTTCTCTGCTCTCTGCATGCTGGGCAGTGACTTCATCTGCCTCCCACCTCCATGGCTGCTCTGCAGCTGGTAGCTGCATTTGCAAGGCCAGGAGAGGACATGGGAGAGAAACCTGGAGCATGTTCAAAGCACAACTTTCAGCTGGAGTCAGTCTAGATAGGGCAGCAGGCATCCTTGGGTTTGGAAAGAGACAGGTGGGAAGTGGATATGAGAGAAAACAGCACAGAAAGGTGGAGGAACAAGGTGCTCACCATTTCTCATGGGAGCCAGAGGACACCTGTCACAGATTTGGGAGAAATACAAGGACGGGCTCCTTTGGCTCCTTTGGCCAAGGCATGGTTCAGCTTTGTTAGACAGTGCAGAGGCCAGGTGGAAACAGACCCAAAAGGAGATTAGGCCCCTCTTATGAAGGGTGGGCAGACTGGTGGCTGCAAGGCTGAACTCTGAAAATCCTTGAGGAGCTGATGGCCAGAAGCTGGAGGTAACACTGGCAGAAGGTCCCACCAGTCTTGCTTTGCTTCTCATGCTCTTCCTCTAAGGGTCACTTAGCAGCCCCTTCAGTGACTGGATCCCACTTTAGTGACTGGACCCTGGCCAGGCTGATCTTCCCAGTTTGACCATTCATTTGTTGTACTGTTCATTTGTCCAGCAAGGGAAATCCCATTCCCACTGGCAGCGTTGTCCCCACAGAGGTGCTATGGGTACATTGTGATTGCTGCTTTTCTGAAAGGTCCAGGGCAGGACTGAAACACTGCATGAACTTGGGGCAGTGTCTGGAGCCCCTTTCCAGGCACTAGTCCTGGCTGTGTCTCCCATCAGTCTCCTGTTAGGGAAAGAGATTTTGAGGCTCAGCTGAAAGGGCCACATGCAGGACGACACTCCTCACCTTAGGTGCAGGGAAAGCAAATATTCTTGGTGTTCTTCTTGGCAATGCTGTGTTAAACAGTTGGATTTCATGATCTTAAAGGTCTTTTTCCAGCCTAGAGGATTCTCTGATTCTCTGATTCCACATGCCAAAGCTGCTGGGCTGAGATGGCAGCTGGGGAGGGCACCATGGCTCGTGTGGGGAGGGCAGCCCAGCTCCCACGGCGGGAATGTAGCTCTGGAGGGAAACACAGACCAGAGGGTGTTTGTGCTTCACCTCACAGATTGTGACCATCCACCAAGAGCCCTTTGTGTATGTGAAGCCCACACAGGCAGATGGGACATGTAGGGAGGAATTCACCATCAATGGAGATCCTGTCAAAAAGGTCTTCTGCACTGGACCCAATGAGACCATCCCAGGTAACTCAGTCTGCTGGGGATTGCCATTCCAAGAAGGCGTCCCAGGGAAGGTGCTCAGTCACACAGGAGGCCCAGAGGATGAGGCACAGAGAGGTGACAGCACAGCTGGCCCCCAGACACCCCCTCCCCATCAGCTCAGCCTCACAGCAGTTGGGCCCTGGGATCCAGGGGTTTGAGCCAAACGGACCCTTTCCCACTGTCTCTCTTCTGGATGGGCTCCAGGGCAGCTTTGAGGGATTGCACCCCAAATTTCTGTCTCCTGACATGTTTCAATTCTCTCTGCCTTGATCTCCAGCAGCAGCAAGGACCCTAAGGCACCTTAGCACGTGCTGCACTGACACAGCACCAGCTTCAAACTGTCACATAAACTGTGTCAGGATCAGGAGTGAGCACCTGGTGTGGGGTGGGAGCTGCTCAGCAATGCCAGCCTTGCTCAAATCCACCTGAAGGGCATCCCCTTGGCTCATCACACCTTCTTGTGCACAACATCCCCCAGAGTTGTGTCCTGGGCTGTGTTCAGCCTGCTGGGCTCACGTCAGGACTCCTCCAGCACGTGCACTGAGCCCTCTCCTTGCCCTGCAGTGGGTGGGCAGCAGCCCCTCTCAGCCCACCTCACTGGGACATGCAAAGGAACGGGACCCTTTGTCCCCAGCCTGCCCACACCCCCAGTGCTGGAGGCAGCATGAGAGGCGGATGGCCCTGAAGGATAACATGGTTCCATCCCACATGGAGCCAGAGCCGTGGGGTGGCTGCTGTCCCTGGGGGCAGGGGGATGCTGCGGGGGTCCCTGGCTGGGGCTGTCCCCACTCATGGCCCCCCTGTCCCTCCCCAGGCCGTCCCACCGTGGCACTGTGCTGCTACGGCTTCTGCATCGACCTGCTCATCCGCCTGGCAGGCGTGATGAACTTCACCTACGAGGTTCACCTGGTGGCTGATGGTAAATTTGGTACCCAAGAGAGGGTGAGTTTGGGCAGCCTGTGATCTTTCTTTGCCTGTATCGTGTGTTGAAACACCCCCACGCCCTTCTCCTGAGCAGGGTGGGGTGGAAGGGCAATGCAGGGTTCCTAAAAAGTGCAGGGTCCTGTCTGGTGGGGGATGTGTGTCAGGGCAGGGGTCTGACCCAGCCTTGGCTTCCTGGCAGGTGAACAACAGCAACAAGAAGGAGTGGAACGGGATGATGGGGGAGCTGCTGAGCGGCCAGGCTGACATGATCGTGGCTCCCCTCACCATCAACAACGAGCGGGCTCAGTACATTGAGTTCTCCAAGCCCTTCAAGTACCAGGGCCTCACCATCCTCGTGAAGAAGGTATGGGCTGGGTGGGAGCATTTGTAGAACACAGGAGGTGCCCGTTTCCCAGACTGCAGTGCCCAGAGCAGCCCCTGCAAATTCCAGCCTCCAGGCTGGTGGTTTTAATGCAGGCTCTTCTCTGCACCAACCTGACCCTTCCTGAGCAGCAGGAGCTTGGGGCAGGGCCCCTGTGGGTGCAGCTGGGGGGTGCCAGTGCTGTTCCCTCTCTCCTGTGTGCAGGAAATCCCCCGCAGCACCCTGGACTCGTTCATGCAGCCCTTCCAGAGCACGCTCTGGCTGCTGGTGGGGCTGTCTGTGCACGTGGTGGCAGTGATGTTGTACCTCTTAGACCGATTCAGGTGAGTGCACTTTGGGCCACTCAGCATTTGGAGGGGATGGGGACGTGCTCCTGGGACCTGTCCCCTGAGTCCATTGCTTGGGCACATCTTGCAGCCCTTTGGGGGCTCTCACAGGGACTTACCCCATCTGCTCTGCCCCGGCAGCCCTGGGCTGAGGCTCCTGGCCCTTCTGGCTGCCTAAGCTAAGGGATGTGGATATTGGGGTACCCAGCACGTGAGGATGTGGAACACACCTGTCAGACCAGGTGCTGTGCAGATACCTGGCCAAGGGGACTGTCAGCTTCTGGGCTCTGGGAGAATTTCCTCTTGGCCTTCCTTGGCCCTGTGACAGCTCCTCTGAGGGCACCTGTCCCTGCCTCAGCCCTGTGCCCAGAGGCTTTGATGGCTTTGATCTGCAGGGGAGCCCTCTGTGCTGCAGTGGGAGAGGCTTGAGCAGGCCAGGGTCCGATGATCTTTCTGGTCTGGAGAGAGCGGGATGGGACCAGGAGCAGTGTGAGCCAGACAGGGCTGCAGGTCAGCACGGGGATGTGCCAGGCACTGGGACACAACAGTCTGTAGGAATGGGTGACACAGGGCTGCACCAGGACACATAGGGCACAGTGGGGAGCCCTGGGAATCAGGGTGAGGGGGATGACAAGGGTTCTTCATCTTGTTTTCCAGCCCATTTGGCCGATTCAAAGTAAACAGTGAGGAGGAGGAGGAAGATGCCCTGACTCTCTCCTCAGCCATGTGGTTCTCCTGGGGAGTCCTGCTGAACTCTGGCATTGGAGAAGGTGAGTCAGAGCTCACAGCAGGACTGCTCTGCCCTGCAGCCCAAGCTCTGAGCTGGGCAGGCTGGGGTGAAGCCCCTGCCCACTTCCACAGCCTCCCCCTCTCACATGGTCCCTGTGGGACCTCATTGCCTGGGCCTTCCCTGGAGCAGGCTGGCAGGAGATTTGGTGGTGCTGAGTGTTGCACACTTGTGGCAGTTGTCAGGGCATCCTGCCAGCCCCAGCACCCAGTGGGAAACAGGGCAGGGAAACTTGGGCTGGATGCCCTGCCCAGGGTTACCCACCCTCTCAGGGTGGCACACAGCGTGCCCTGGAAGGAGCTGGAGGCTCTTTTTGGTTTGGGCAATGCAGAGGCTCCTTGCACAGCTGCTGGCAGAGCAGATAGATGGTGCACACCTGCAGCTGCCATTGGGCTCATGTGGATTGACACAGCTTTGGGTTCACACAACCAAGCCAAGCCCTTGCGGTGCTGCTCTGATCCCTCCTCTCTCCTTGCAGGTGCTCCCCGGAGTTTCTCTGCCCGTATCCTTGGCATGGTGTGGGCTGGCTTTGCTATGATCATTGTGGCTTCATACACTGCCAACCTGGCAGCTTTCCTGGTGTTGGACCGACCTGAGGAGAGGATCACAGGCATTAACGACCCCCGGGTAACGACCCCTTGCTTGCTTTCCCCTTTCCTGGGGCATATCACATGGCTTGTGGCTCCCAGAGCCCTGATTCACTATGGCTGTGACCTGTGCTGGGGGGCCAGACCCAGGGAGCTCTGCCTGGGCTGGTGCTGATGGGTCTGAGCCCTTGCCCTGGGCAGGAATGGACAGACGTGGGCAGGGATCAGCAGGAAAACAACCTGCCCAGAAATAGCCTGTCTGCAGTCAAACTGCCTGCCAGTTCCTGGAGAGCCTCCTCTGCCCAACGAGGAAACGATTCATTATGGATGAGCTATAACTAATGAAATCGTCCCTGCGGTGCAGTCAATACTCTCCACATGCCTCAAATCCATTTCCTGCTCTGGCAAGGACACAGCCACAGCTCATCAGCCCAGGCACGCAGGAATGTGCCCTGCAGCAGCACGGACCCACAGCATCCCACACCCTGCCCTGCTGTGTGCCCTGCCCATGGCACTGCCAGACCCATGGCATCCACCTGCACCCACTGAGGGGCTCCTGCACCCTCAGTGCCGCCTGTGTCCCTGTCCCAGAGCATCCCCTGCCCCAGCAGGATGCTCCCAGAGCATTCACTGCCCGTGGCATCCTCTGAGGAGATCAAGGTCTTCTCCAGGGAATAGGTCCCTGAAGGAGATGGGAGATTAGGAAACAGCTTTGGGGTGAGAAAGTTTTGCTGGTGAAGGACAGAAAACATTGGAGCCCCGCCGTTGCCTTTCAGCTGCGCAACCCTTCGGATAAGTTCATCTACGCCACGGTGAAGCAGAGCTCTGTGGACATCTACTTCCGACGGCAGGTGGAGCTGAGCACCATGTACCGGCACATGGAGAAGCACAACTACGAGAGCGCTGCCGAGGCCATCCAGGCAGTGAGGGACAAGTGAGTGGGCGAGACCCGGCCTGGCCACACTGGAAGGGCCTGCGGGAGCTGCAGCCGGGTGGAGCAAGCAGGGCAAAGCTGGAGGGAGCTGCGGCCAAAGTGTGGCTGGATGGGACCTCCCAGGTGGGGCTGGGTGGGATCTGCCCAGTCCTGGTGTGTCCCAGGGCTCGGTGGGGAGCACAAGCTCTGCGTGGGGGTCACATAGTGGGACCCCTGGCCATGGCCTCCCTTTCTGGCCTTTTTTCTTCCTTCAGTGCAAGGCTGGGTGGCTTCAGTGTTTAAGTCTGGGCTGGGAGCACCCTTGCTGCTCCCACAGAGGCTGCAGACCAGCTGGGCTGCCCAGCCTGACCCCTCCATCCTCCTGTGTGTCCAGCAAGCTCCACGCCTTCATCTGGGACTCGGCGGTGCTGGAGTTCGAGGCCTCCCAGAAGTGTGACCTGGTGACCACGGGGGAGCTCTTCTTCCGCTCCGGCTTCGGGATCGGCATGCGCAAGGACAGCCCCTGGAAGCAGAACGTCTCCCTGGCCATCCTCAAGTCTGTACACGGCTCTTGCCTCCAATGCTGCTCGTGCCAGGCACTGCCAGCCTCCCTCCAGACCTCTGCAGGGACAGGGCCGCTGGGGGCTGCCCTTGCATCCTGACAGAGGGACACTGAGCGGCTGGGCTGGGCTCCCACAGCCCCAGCTCCGGCTCGCAGGGCTGGGGAAGAGCGGGGAGCTGGAGGGAGGCAGAGCAGGGCAGGGAGCAGAGTCAGGGCCAGCCAGGGCTGTAGGCAATGCAGGCAGAGAGCAGCAGGGCTGTGTGAGCAGCCTGTGCAGCACAGGTCTGTGTGAGCAGGGTGTGGGTGCTGCCATCACCCCGCTCCTCCCTCAGGGCTCAGCCTTTCCCACAGCACTGCACTGCCCTGGCTTGGTCATGCAGGGCTCTTTTCTTTCAACTCTGGCTACTCCTGTTACACAGGGATCTGTCTGAGTCCAAGACTTTTACAGCAGCACTAACCTGCAGTGTGGGGTGTCACAGTCAGCCTGATGTTATGGGTGAAAAGGGATTTCCTTTTATTACTTTGGCAATGCCACACTCATTGCAGACAGAGAAATGTCACGGTGGAGAAATAGGCAGCAGGGAAGGAGCAAGAGAAGGGAGGGAGTCCTGGGAGATTCATTTTAGGAGAGACAGGGTCAGGAGCCACAGGGTCCTGCCCAAGATGCAGAGCTGAAAGGCCTGAGGGAGAATGGAATGTGGAAGATGGGCAAGACCCAGGGAGCCACAGTCCCGGTCTGTGGGATGATCTTAACATGGTGAGGGGTGGCAGCAGGACAGATGGGACTTGGGACCAGCACATGAGAAGCCTGAAGAGGCCACAGGAGTCCTCAGTATCCTCCTGGGAGAGGGTGGTGGAGCCCAGGGCTACAGATGGCCCAGGAAGGTGGTGGGGGTGTACCAGGAACAAGAGGGAGGAAAGTGCAGGGAGCCTGTGGTGGGATGTGTGCTCTGTGCCCACTCCATCCCCACGAGCTGTTTGGGACATGCCTTGTGTCCTCCCAGGCTGTGACACCGAGCTGTGACACTGAGCTGTGTCACCGAGCTGCTGGGGTGTGCCAGCCCTCAGTGTGCACTGCAGGGAGCTGCCAGGCAGCAGTGCCCTGGCCTAGAGGGTGCTGGGGGTCACCAGAAAGGACTGGGGTCCATCATTGCCTGGGCTCCAAGGGGCCCTGGCAGGCAGAGGAACCGTGCAGGAGGGAACTGGTAGATGTGGTTCATGTCCACCCCTTGCAGCCTTCTCCAAGAGCTCCTGGAGCACTCCCAGCCCCATCCTTCCTTGGGAGCACACCTTCCCCATGGCTTACACGTGGCTCTTTTGGCAGCAGGCACTGGCCCAGAGCTGCTGTAGGGGCAGTGGGGAGCTGGGGGTGCCTGCTCACAGCACTGCACTGTGCCCATGCAGTGCTGGCAGCCCCTGCAGACAGCCCACACACCTGTGCAAAGGTGCACACACACACACACAGCCAGCACATCCCTGATTCCTGTGCTAGGAGGTGCAGGCAAGCCCAGAGCCCTAGGATGGAGGGCACGAAGGCACAAAGAGTGTGTGCCCCAGCTGCCTGTGGCTGGTCCCCAGTGACTGCCCTGTCCTGTCTCCTTGTGCTTGCAGGTCTCACGAGAACGGCTTCATGGAGGATTTGGACAAGACTTGGGTGAGGTATCAAGAGTGTGATTCCCGTAGCAATGCCCCAGCAACACTCACCTTTGAAAATATGGCAGGTTTGTTCTGCAAACCTCTTTCTCCCCCTTCACTGGGTAGCCTGCTTTTGCTCAAGACATCCTCCCCAGGGTTCTCCTCTCAGGCCAAATCTCTGTTCCTTTGGGATTTGTGCTTTCCTAGTGCTGGGACGCTGCTGCTGAGGTGGGCTCCATTCCCACTTTGCTCAGAGCAGTTCCACAAAGCTTCCCCCACCTTCCCTGGATGTCCTTCTTGCCAGTGGGGCTGTGGTGTGAGCGTGGCTCCCCTCCCTCTGCCCTGGCCAAACCGTGGCTGTCACAGTGCCATCAGAGCTGGCAGCACTGCAGAGAGGAGAACAGCACCTCAGGGGAGGCGAGTGAGAGCCCTGCTGCAGGAGGGGCTGGAGGCCAGGGGCAGCCCCCCAGTCCTGAGGAGCCCTGCGTAGGGCCAGAACAAGGATAATTGATAGAGAGGGGTTTTCATTTTGCAAAGACCGTGAGAACCCTGAGACAGGCTCTCCCTTTGCACTGAGTTGGTGCTGCTGGTCCTACAGCCAGACAATGCAGTGATGAGGGGTGAGGGCTGTGGGATGGGACCCCGTCTGCACCAGCACTGCTGGCCAGTTACAGGCAATGGGGAAAAGGGGTATTTTGCTCCATCTCCTCAGACACCACTCCAGAAATGTCAGCCCCAAGGGTTGCAGGCATGCAAGGACAGCACAGAGCTCTGTGCATGGCTGTGCTTCCTGATGAGCAAAGGGCTGGGTTCTGGTGCAAATGACCCCATGGTCCTGGGGATGGGGTGTGCCCTGGGGCTTGCTGTGGCTGTCCCCAGCAGCGCTGCTGCTCAGTGCCCTCTGCCCTGTGCCCCGTGCCCCCCCAGAGCTGGCACTGACACCCCTCAGGTTCCCAGGCTGTGTTCCCCTCCCGGCCCTCCAGGACTGGGGGGGATGGCGGGGGGACCCCGGGTTGGCAGATGCTCCCATTGCTGAGCATGATGCAGAAGAAATGAGGGGTGGTGTTGCAATTCCACTGCCCCCTGTAACTTTCCTGCTTATTTCAGGTGTGTTTATGCTGGTGGCTGGAGGTATTGTTGCCGGGATATTTTTAATATTCATAGAGATAGCTTACAAAAGGCATAAGGACGCGCGGAGGAAGCAGATGCAGCTGGCGTTTGCGGCCGTTAATGTGTGGAGGAAAAACCTGCAGGTAGGACAAACCGTTTTTAGAGCAAATCTCCACCAGGTGCGTTTTCCATTCCTTCACCAAATCAGTGAATGCAGAGCTGTGGATTAGCATGGGGCCCTCTGTCCCCCACCCCACCCCCTGTAGCTCCAGCTGGGTTAATCGGTGCCTGTTAAGCGGTAGGGTAGTGTCCCTGTGTCCCTGCCTTTTCCCCGGGAGCTGCCCCTGCCCGATGCTGTCTCTCCCAGCAAAGCTCCAACAGGGCAGAGGCCTGGCCCAAACACCCCCAGTGGAGCTCGGGATGGGGACTTTGCTCTGCTGGGGACCACGTGCCAGAGGCACACCTTGCCCTGGCTGAGCAGGCAGTGCCAGCACGGCTCCTTGCAGGTTCTGCCCTGCAGCCCAGCTCCAGCCGTGCTCAGCAGCAGGTGGGAAGGTCAGCCTGCTGCCACTGACCATCCCTGCCCAGTGCTCAGGTGGAGGAATGCTCCAGGGATAGTTTCCATCACCTCCCCTTCCCTGCCTGCTCTGCAGCAGCGTGGTAGCCCTTGCCATACCCAGGACCAACTCCAAAAAGAGGTGGTGCGTGCTCTTGTCCTTTGGAGACAAGGACATCTCCCCACACAGGAGCCAGCAGTGCCGGTCCCTGTCAGTGCCAAGCCTCCCTTGGTCTCCTTTAATGAGGCTGTTGCTTTCCCAGGCTTCTCCTGATGCTGGAACATCTCTGTGCCGCTGAGGCAGGGAAGCCCAGGAGGGTCGGAGGCGCCTGGCAGTGACACTGAGCCGTGGGCACGTCTGTGGGCCACCAGCCTCGCAATTCCCTTCCCCTGCTGCTTTTGGGGCTGAGCCCCACAGTGCCCCTGACCCCAGTGTAGGGCAGCTGGAGGCTCTGTCTGAGTTGCCTGGGCTGGTTTTTCCCTCGGGGAAGTGCAGCGGCGTTCCCAGAGCGAGAGCTCCTTTAGGTGGCTAAAGGACACTGCCGCTCACAGCAGAGCCAGCCAGGCAAAGAGAGAGGAGGAGGCTCGGGGAGCCCCGAGGAGCCCGGCGGGGCCCCGGGGAGCAGCGCTGGCTGGGGCTGCGGGGGGGCTGCCCGAGAGCAGCGAGGGGAGCACGAGGCCGGGCTGCTGCATCCTGAGAGCTCGCTGGGTTCAGTTCACCGGAAAGAGTCTCGGAAAAGCCATTTCTCAATTTTTTTTCTCCTTTTTTTCCTTTTTTTTTCCTTTGCTTCCAAAAAGCAGCAGCACCGAGGGGGTTAAGGCTGCTGGGACAGAGCACACTAGTCGCACTGCCATTTTTCACTTGCCAACCTTCTAGAAAATACTGCACTGGGTCCTTGGGCAGAGTCTGTGGGACTGTGAGCAAAGCATGCTGCCCTGTGGGGGTAAACAGCCTCATGGTAAAGAGCCGTTTGACATTGTAAGACTTTTCCACAGGAGGAAACGTCAGAGCACTAGTATCTGGTACATTGCTAGAAGGTAGGCAAGTGGAAAGATTTATTTGTTAAAACAAACAAACAAAAATAATGGTTTTTGGGATCACAGTTTTGCCATGGCTATTTCCTGAGATGCCATGGAAGAAAAAGACATTTCATTCCATTCATCTTGCTTTCCTTTCCGTTTGTGCATGTCCGCAAAAGAGAGAACTGAGAAGGAGGAGCAAATGTATCCCCGAGCATGCTCTACGCACCAGCGGGATACATTTTGGTTACCCCCGTGCGGTAGCAGAGCCAGACCTGGTCACTCCGTCCCCCGTCGGAAAGGTCACACTCATTGGCACCAAAGCAATTGGGGAGGACTCGTTGCCAGCGCCCGGCGCCGAGCGCGGCCGGGCCCCCCGGCCCGCGGCCCCCGCACCATGGCGGCTGGTGCTCCCAGCCTGCGCCAACCAGGTCCGACTCGCTAACTCCAACGCCTACATTTTTCAGTTCTGTTTCTCTTTGAGTTCATCCCGACCCGACGACATCATGGCACTAACGCTTTGCTTCCTCCCTTTCTTTTCCTTTGTATTTTTTTTTTTTTTTTACTTTTCTTTTTCTTCCAGTTTCCTTTTTGGTTTTTAGCCTGTTTTACTTTGGAAAACAAACCAAACCACCACCAACAACCACGTTCGGCTTTGCACAACTGCATCATTTGAATTTTTGAACACATTTTTTTTACAGAATATTCATACAATGACTTCTCTTTCAATGCAGTCCTCTCTCTCTCTTGTGGCACTAGGATTCAGCCTCAGAAAAGGCCCTGAGCACTTTTTTTTTTTTTTTTTTTTAGTGGTAGGTGCAGCATCTCACGTCTCGGTCCAGCCAGGCTAGCGGTGGAAGCGAGGGGCAGGGCGCCAGGCAGAGCATCCCCAGGAAGCGAGGTCAGCTGTGCCGGCCTGGCTGCAGACACCAGGAGAGCAGGGCTGCCTCCCAGAGGGGTTCCCAGCGCTCCAGACGCGAGGCCGGCCCCCTGTAGCTGTAGCAGTGTGGTGGCTGTGCCGTAGCCCTGGCTCACGGAGGCCCTTGGAGGACTGGGAGTGGCAGAACACCTCCAGTAGCTTTCTCACCTAAATGAAGGCCATGACACGGGGCAGTATTCAAATAGATTTAGAGTTTCCAACAACACACTAGAGATCTAATTACTTATACATATTCATTTTAGGATAGAAAAAGTGGTAGAGCAGAACCTGACCCTAAAAAGAAAGCCACTTTTAGGTCCATCACCTCCACCCTGGCCTCCAGCTTCAAGAGACGTAGGTCCTCCAAGGATACGGTAAGAGGAAGAAGAACAATTCTGCCCTCTCTCTTTCTCTCTCTTTCTCTCTTCTGCCATCCCATCGACTGCCACACACCCATCCCGAAGCTGCCAGTGTACATGCATAGCTCATGTTCGTCACCAGTCAGTCAGTCAGTCAGTGAGTCAGTCATCCCGTTGTACCTGAAAGGATGCTGGGTTCCTGGAGGGCAGGCAGGAGGTGGCTTGGAGTCCTGTGATGAGTTGGGAGATGCAACCGAGTTTTTGTTTTGTTTTTTTGTTTTCTTTTTGCCTGGATGATTTCTGATGTTCCTCTCTGTGCTTCGCTCACCTTACCGGTGCTGACCTCTTGAAACTGATGACATTTTTTCTTTTTCTTTTTTTTTTTTTTCTGTTCCTAAGTGTTCCCGTACCTGTTTGTCATTGTATGCCTAAAAACAATCACCCCGATTTAATTTGGGCACCGTGTCACCTCACCAAGAGCCATGCGTGTCACACTCTCTACATGTGATTTTTGTTTGTGACAATTAGCATTCGGAATAGTCCTCGCACAGGAGTGACAGCTGTCTCTGGTTATCATCAGCAGTAATGCAACTCTAGAAAAGAGATGAAAAGGCTCCAAAGAGGAGGTTGTTAAAGACCCAGCCTTGGTTCAAACGTGTTTTCCGCTGCTCTCACATAACCAGAGAAAATTTCCAAATTGCTGCCTCTAAAGCCAGCTGTTTCCAATTGTGCAAATGTGTCTGCTCGTGCTGGAGCTTCAGACACTTCAGCGTCAGGTTGGGCTGTTGGTCTGTCGGACTGAGCCGTGTCCCTCTGCATGTCGCCGTCTGTTGTATGACACTCTGCACTGTGGCTACTCTGTTGTCTCGTGTGGCAGCGCCCGCTGCGTTTTGCTGCCCGACCTCCTGGCGCGCCGGGCTTGCCAAGATCCCCTCCCCGGGGCGACCGGCGGCTTTGTGCCGGGCTTGCCCAGAGCAGGTCCCCACCAGGCTGCCCGAGGCGCAGCGGGGACGGGGGGACGGTGGCAGCGCGGGGAGATGTGGCCCCCGTGGCGGGGTGCCCGTCCCCAGCCGCAGGCTTGGGCGCCTCGGGGACAGCATGTGGTATCGCAGGGGGTCTCGGGGCCACGGCTGTGTATGAGAAATGGAGGAGGCTGCCCTTGACACCAGCGCAGGCTCCATACCAAGAAGCTCCTGGAGCACCCCTGGAACGTGGCCCTGGGGACAGCTGAGCCCTCGGCCGGGCTCGACTGCCACCATCTCACACAAAGTGCTCCTCTCACTGTCACCTCGAAGCCTGGAAGTCATGAGGGAAACACCCACACTCTTCCCACTCATCATCTGTACCCCCAGGGAAGATGGGTACCCCTGTCACCTCCTGTGCTGCTTCTGTGCTCCCCGGGTGGCACCTTGTCCCAGTAATGCCCCCATGTCTGGGATCCCCTCTCCCCACTGCTGCACCCCCGAGCAGCTCTGCAGGGAGGTCACAGGGTGTGTCTTTGTGGCCTGAGCCATGACCGGGGCAGAGGAGACAGAGATGGGGATGGGTGGTGCAGGGGGTGGTGAAAGAGTGAGGAGGAGGAGGAGGAGGGACAAGTAGAATGCAGAGAAAATAGAGAGGAGAAAAATTGCCAGAAAGATCTGCATGTGCTGAGTAGACCCCCATGTTCTGTTTTGTTTGAACTACTCCACAATTAGGAAACCAAGGAGTCCTGCCCTGGGAGAGCAGCAACATGATGGTGCCCTGGGCCCCTGGGGGAACAAGTGCCACCGGAGGAGAGGGGGAGAACCCAGGAAAAATGGGGCAGCTGGTGTGTGGCACCCCTGGCAACCCCCACATTGCTCCTTCTTCAGGGAATCATCCTGGTCCTGATCCTGCTCCTGCATCCTACACCAACCAGCCCACAGCCCTCTCTGCCCCCAGTGCCCTGAGCTGAGCAGGCCCAGTGCCCACCTGCACCACAGGTCCCATGGATGGGCAATGGAGCTGTTCTCTCCCCTTCCTTGGGGTCCAGCACAACACAGGGCTCCCCATGTGTGCATCTCAGTCATGCTCTTCTCGGTACATTGTTCATGGGCAAATTGTGGAGGGAGATGACCCCACCCATCCCAGAAGATGGTCCCCACTTTGGGGGCAGCTGCACGGCCAATAACTCCCCACTGCTCTGAAGCCTGTCACAATGCTCTGCCTGCCACGGGGTGCCATGGCCAGGGTCCCAGGACATGTTCCCCAGGGAACTGGGTTAGCCGGGTCAAGAACAGGCCAATGGGGTGAACATCCAAGCCAACATGGCCAACTTGGAGGCTAGCAGCTATGGCAGGAGGTCAGTGCTGGAGCGACCTTTGTGGTGATGTTGGGCAGACCCGCTGGTTGCTCTGCAGGGTGAACAGCCAGTGGGAGCGGGGTGCTGCTACCAGCTCATGTCACAGCCTGTGCTCGGTGACCTCCAGTTCCATGCAGCAGCCC
Source organism: Emberiza elegans (assembly GCA_024865655.1). Lineage (NCBI taxonomy): Eukaryota > Metazoa > Chordata > Aves > Passeriformes > Fringillidae > Emberiza > Emberiza elegans. Next base: position 67,570,790 of record JALJVW010000184.1, on the reverse strand, counting down.
TGGCTCAGAGACCCCGACGCCCTCCTGCTGGAAGGCCCCATGAGTCCGTAGCATGCTGGGGCACGTTGCCTGGGGTCCTTGTAAAGACGAGAAAGCAGCGAGGTGCTCTCTTTCATGATGCTCAGCAGAGCTGTGGGCCCACACCAGGTCTTAGAGGGGCAAGGCTGGAGAGCCCTTGGGGCTGGAAGGCCAGGCTGACCCCAGCCCCACGAGCTCTCCTGGCTAGCGAGCGAAAGACGCAGACCTGGCGGCCTTGCTTCTTTCCTTTCCGTTGTCGGGAGTTTTAAAAATGGATTCTGCTCTGCAGCCCTGCAGAATGGTCCCTCAGGAGTGCCAGAGAGACAGGCTGGCACCATGGAGCCAAGACAGCCCTGGGAAGCTTCCACCCCACTCTGAACGTCCTAGCGCCCACCATCACCCGAGCTGCACAGCCTCTCCGCGGCACATCATCCCCACCGCCCCAGGAGGAGATGCATGTGTTCCCCATAGGCAGCTCCTGCAACTCGAGTAGCACTGGCAGAGCTGACGTGTCCATCCATCGCAGCCACCCACGATACTGCAACCCCACAGACGCCATGTGAGACGCATAAACCACACAGACACCTCCGAGCCGGCACATTGCGTACAGACACGATCGAGGTGCACAGGTCCCTTAGCCCCCCGCATCGCCAGCCCCCGCAGAGCCACACTGCCAGCCCCAGCCCCCGTGACACAGCAGTGACACACGGCCCGCGGCACCGCCCCGCCGTGGGCATGGTGCCGGAGCTGGGCGACAACCGAGGGGCTTCCTGGAAAAGGTCACCTTTTCAGTGAAGGATCAGCTGTCCCAAAGCCAAACGCTTCTTGGCTGAGAAAGAGCCTAGTTTTTGGCCCAAAAGAACCAAAAGTAGGTCAAAGACAACTTTTTTTTTTTTTTTTTTTCCTAAAGGGAAGTTGATATTTTCTACAGCAAGATCGCATTTAGCTGGAATCCTAATTTTTAATGGAAAAAAAATCCACAACAACAAACTAAAATTCTTCCAGAAAATCTTCCACCAGCCAGGGACTACCATATGAGCCCAGTTAGGTTGAAGTCATTTTTAAAGACATTAAGTTCTTGTCTATATTTTCTTCCTGGTTGTCATTTAAAGTTTTTGGTGCCTTCACTTCACTTCCATACCTTAACATGTTTGAGTCTCTTCTACGGTTAATATTGATTAATTTCTTGGCTTTATAATGTTTGGTTTGGGGATTATTGCACCATCCCTGTAACATAATTTACCTTAAATTACTGATATGTGCTTCTAGCATTAGTTCCACTTTAACATAGTTTTGATATGACCGTTTTCTTGCTTTTTTTTTTCTTTTCCTTTTTTATTTTCATTTTAATTTTTATTATTAAAAATTGCATGCATGAACTTTACACACAAAAAAAAAAAGTAAATGAGAATGTTACCCTGTGATAACTCTGTGATTGGAGGAGATATGCTTTCAAATCAAAAGCCATGCTCTTGTATTTTAATTTTTCTGGCCAGATTGCCCATTTCACTTGGTTGTTTTAGCGTTTCCCACCCCCAGAGCTGTGCAGAGAGGCCAGAAGGCCCCAGCCTGCCCTGCTACACCACCACAGCAGCCACATGCACACGTGCACTGAGGCACACGCACTCACACAGGCACACTGTGCTTCTTCCACCCCCCCCACATCAGGCAGGATGTTTAACAAAGGACCTTTCTTCTACCCATTCATTTTTGTATCTCCAGTTCCTCCTTCTCCTCCACCAGTGAGTCACAGCCTCTCCCCTTTCCCAGTCACCTCTCCTCCCTGCCGGAGTCAAGCCCCATCCCACAAAGCACACACCTCCCCGGCAGCTCTGCCACGAAAACACTGCATTTAGCTGGAATCCAAATTTTTCATGAGGAGGGGGTGGCTGCACCCAGTTTTGGGAGAGAGAGGGTGTTTTTTGGTGGGCTGCTGAATAGCCACAAAAAGCTCCCCCCGGGGCAGCAGAGTAACATCAGAATGGCCCCGGCCGCTCTCCGTGCCGATGGGCGATGGCTGTTGCCCCTTAGCAAGGCAAGGCCATGGCCAGGAATTCCCAGAGGCTCCATTGGAATCTTAGCCAGTGCCCTAGGTGGCAGGGTGATCCCCTGAGAGGCTCCCTGGGTGTCAGCGCGTCCCAGCTCGGCCCCGGAGAGACGGGAGCGCTGGCTCCCGGCCCTGCCCCAGCTGCTCCCACCGAGTGGTGCCGGGAAGCACAAACCTGGGCTGGGCAGGGCAGCCCCACGGAGCCCGTGCAAGGCTCAGGGTGGCAGGAGGCAGGGTGTGCAGCACACAGGGTAGCCACAGTGCCAGAGCTGCCGGCAGCGCCGCGAAGGCCACGGCCACCATCGACCAAAGCAGGGCAGGTGGAATCCAGCACTGAGGAGCCCCCCTGGAGGCCCTCAAAACCTCCTGGGCAGGGGGGTGCAAGGGCTGGGAAAATGTCACTGGAGAGGATCTGTGCTGCAGTACGTGAGACCCACAGAGACCCTTTCCTGCCCTGGCACCGGATTAAGACCCCAGAGAGCTGCGCAGGATGCTCCAGCCTACAGCAGGGCTGGACGGAGCTTCCAGGTCAGGGTTTGGAGTTTGGAGAGTGCAGCTGGGAGAGGAAGGGAGTTTGGAAAGAGGAAGGGAGGAAATAACTGCCCCGCTGTAAATTCCTGCCTGGGGAGGAAGGACGTTTTTTCTTGCCCATTGATGGGTATTTCTGCTCTGCCCCCTACTTGCTGATGGGACTGCAGCAGGGGAGGGCTCTCCCATGGCCTCTCCCATGCCAAGCCCCCCCATCTGCAAGGAGCTCAGAACCCCAAATCCAGACCACATCCCCAACACAGGCCATATTTTCACATTAGCAATCAACGCCACACTTTATCACAAACCAACCACACCACACATCTCACCTGCATGAAAGAATAGTCACAGCAGGGTCATTCAAGCAAGGAGGTGAAACGCCCTGGCCTCAAAGCACAGCTTGATCTGGCACCAGAGAGGTGCCAAAACCCAGCCAGACCCTCCAAACACAGGTTCAGGCGTGGGCTGGGCTGATGAGTCACAGGCTTTGTCTTGTAGCCCTCCCAGAGCAGAGAGGGCCTGGCTCAGCGGGTGACGTGGCAGCCACGCTCTGCAGAAGCTGCACTGCGCTCCTGGGTGTCCCCTCTGCCCAGCTCCAGGGTGCTTGGAGAGCGTCTGTACGACCTCTGCACAAGCGTGGATGGCACTGGGAAGGGAACCTCAGCCAGCAGCAGCTCTCAGGGCGTTGCTTCACCCCCAAGAGATATCCAGTAGGGACACATGGGATAGAAGTGGCAGCGGGGGCAAGTGCCAGAACTGCCTAACACCGCTTTCTCTTTGTCTGTCTATTTGTGTGTTGCAGCAGTATCACCCCACCGACATCACCGGCCAGCTCAACCTCTCCGACCCCTCAGTCAGCACTGTGGTGTGACCTTCTCCCCGAGGGCCATCAGTCCTTGCCCAACCCAGTAGGAAGGCACAGCCAGGACTGCCTTTCAAGGGACACTGATGGGTTCTTCTGGGTGAGATGGGAGGAAAGCATCCTTCATCCATACACGGTGACTCCATTGTAAATCTCCCTCCCTTCCTAGGCCTGCTGCCATGCTCGTGCCCCAGGAAGCATGGCAGAACCAGGACAAGGTTTGGACTTCACTGTACAGAGATAATTGCTTCCAAACAGTGCCACAATGATCAGAATTGCCACTGACTGGCTCCATGCAAGGGGAAAGGACTGCAGAAGGCACACGGTGCCTGCTCTCCCACGGTAGCAGGGAAGAGTTGGTGCCAGACCACAAACGCGTGCTTAACCTCACAGGCTGCAGCCTTCTGAGCACACACAGCCCCTCAGACGTGTGCTCCACCACCTGGAGGGCGGGAGCAGACAGCTCCTGGTGTGGCAGGTTGGGCACGTGTTCCTGCTGTGCCAAGAGACCCTTCCGTCTGCCACAGGGGCTGGAAGATGTGTGCTCTGCTCCTTGCAGGGGATGGACCCTCTTCCCTTTCCCTCCCCGTTGTCCCGTGGCTGTGACTCGGTTCCCGTCCGTGGTCTGGCAGCAGCAGGAGAGCTCCCACCCTGCAGCCCTCGCCCCCGAGCTACTCGCGGTACTCCGGAGCCCTGGAGTGCCGCCAGCCGAGACCCCGGCTCCCACCTCTCCTGCACAGAAACACCCCCAGGACCTGGCCACGGCCAGCATGTAGCACTCACACAGCAGCTCTCCTGGCCAGGAATTCTCCACGGGAAATGGCTCTGGATGGTTGCACTGACCTCTACCCCAGCTCCACACTGCCTCAGCACCAGCAATGCAAGGAGAGATGCTGCTGGCTGGCCCCGGCTCGCTGTGCCACTGCAGCGGCCTCCCAGCCTGTCTGCACCGTCGGGGCACCAGGGCCAGCGCTGGCGGCTCCCCTGCCACCCTCAGCTGCAGTTCAGATTGCCAGCAGCTCCCGCGGCAGCCCTGCAGCCCCAGCTCACGGCGCTCCGGCTGCCTCACCCGGAGACGTGGAAAGCAGATCCCAGCTCGGGAGAAGGAACCGAACGGGCCGGGCTGACCCCGTCCCTCCCCACACCGTCCTCCCCTGGGGCCCACCCGGCCACCCCGAGCATCCTCCCCGCGGGCAGCGGGGGGAAGCAGCGCCCGGGCAGCGTCTCCTGGCAGCGGAACACCCAGCTGCAGTGTGGTACCCACGGACTGCCCTCCCCCGGGCCCAGGCTGCCCCCGCGGGCAGCATTTCACATGGCAGCTGAGGTCTGTGAGCATCGTCCCACCGACTGCTGTGGCTCCATCATGTTCATCTAGCTCCAGCTGAGAAATCAGACCCATCCTACTTTATACGTCAATGTTACATTAATACCAAGTTTTTGCAAGAGCTCAGTAAAGTCTAGACTGGATCATGAAGCGGTTTATTCCAGAGCTGTGTGCCTCTTTCTGTCTCTGACCTCTGGCAAAGCTGGCGGGGAGCCCTGTGGTGAATCAGAGCCTCACCCAACCCTGCGGCAGGGTCTGCAAACAGTGGAAGGACAGGAAGGGATAGAGAAACCAGGAGGGAGAAAGGCCAGGGGCTATAGAGGAGACTGGGAGGGAAAGGGCATCCCCATCCTGGGATACTCAGGGGACAGAGAGCCTGCACAGCCAGCGTGGTGCACAGGCCCTGCAGCAAGGACATGGGGACAGCATGGAGCTGTCCAAACACCAGCACCAGGGCAGCTGGCCCTGTCCCACCTCCATCCAGGGGAAAACTGTCCCCTGCCACTGTGGGAACAGGGGATGGACTGCAGGGATGAGGGCACTGGGGAAGTCTCCACACATCAGCCCATCCACAGGAAGGTCCATCAAGGGATCTCCAAAATAGGAAGGTCCCCAGGCTGAACTGAAGCAACATCACCCACCCACAGCATCTTCCCGTTGTGCTGAGACCTCCAGCCCAGCCTCTGTGGGGCTGAGCCTCAGGATGGTCTGAGGGAAGGAGCAGGGGTCAGGTGGCCTGCAGGACGACAAACAAGGTCACACCTCCAAATGGGAAGCCCAGGCCTTCCTGGGAATAACTGAACCCTCTCTAGAGAGGGTCTGGGAGAGCTGGGATTGCTCCTGGGACAGGCAAGGTGACGATCCTGGCAGAGGTCCTGCAGCCCTCCCAGGTGCAGGGCTGGCAGCACTGGAGCAGCTGCTGTCTCCAGCAGCTCCTTGCCAACCCCTGTCCCACAGCAGGGAGGAAGCAGGGATATGGCCATGTGGCAGATAAATAAATAAAAACAGGAGCAAGCCGCCACTGAGGTGACACCTGGTTTATTCACGTGGGATTCACTGAACCCTTGCCAGGAGCCTGCTGAAGGATGCACTGACTCCTGCCACAGCCCTGGCAGGTCCCAGATCTTGCATGGGCAGGAGATGGAGTGGACAAGGCTGGTGGTCACAGCATCTCATTGCGGCTCTGATCATCTTGCAGTGGGTAAGAGGTCAGGCCAAAAAGGGCTCTTGTTTCTCCTTGAAAGGTGTTTTTGTCACCCCAGCTTGTGGCTTTCTCATGGAGCTCAGCTCCAGATCACTGCAGGCCATCTCCCAGCATGCTCACTAAGCATTTCCAGCAGCAATTTCCACAGGAAAGAGGAGGGAGCAGGGCAGGGAGGTGCAGGGGCAGCCCCAGTTTGTGGGTGATGGCGGGTGAGGCAGCAGCCAGGGCTGCTGTAAAGGGCCCCTGTAAAGGGCTTGTTTGTTCCCACTCCCAACCCTGAGCTAACCCCACACCTGGGCAGGGGATGAGCTGTGGCCCAGGGAAAAGCTATTGAGGGAGAAACCACTGTAGCCTCCCCCATCCTTTGGCAGCTGCTCTGCTCGGCCACAGCAGTGGCAGCTCAAGGCTCTTCCTGGCCCTCACCCTAAACTTCAGCCTCACCCTAGACCTTGGTTGTTGGCTGAGCCGTCTCAGCACCAGCATTTCTGACTCAATGGAAAAAAACCATCAAAAGGCGATTTTTGCAGCCAGCCCTGTCCTTGGGCAGAACACTGACAGGCCTGGGGTGGTCTGACAGCCCCATGGAGGCTTTGGAATGCTCCAAACCACCCAGAGATCTTCAGGTGCCCCAAAGGCCCACAGACAGCTCTGGGGTACCCTGAATGGAAAACAGTGCCTGCCAGGACACGGAAGCCAAACATAGCATTGAGGTGCAAGAAAAGCCAACTCAAGGAGTTCTGAGGGCACAGCAAAAAGCACTGAGGCTGCTGGGGTCACTGAAGGAAGTCAGAGGGTGCAGGGGGCACCCAAAGGCCCAAGGAACAAACTGAAAGGCACACAGAGGCTCCTGGGCTGCACCAAAAGGCAAATGGTGACTCCTGGGGTGGCCTGAAAGGCACCAAGAGAATGTGGTATGTCCTGGGACGCACACAGGGACTCCCAGGCTGCACCTAAAGGCACAGTGAGGCACATGGGGCATCCTAAATGCACACTGAGGGACTGGACAGCACTAGGGGGCAGGACAAGGGGAGGAGGATCGCCTGGACGCCCCCAGGAAGGGGATATGCAGATCTGAGGGTGGCCTTGGGGAGCCTCCCAAAACGTTGAGAGCATTTTTGGTCAGCCTGTGCCCCTGCAGGGAGCCGAGCTGGAGGCTGCTCCCCCCTGGCAGAGGCAGCTTGGCACCATCTTGGGGGACTCTGAGAGAACCCAGAGCGACTCCAGGAACAGAACTTCCTCTGGCTGCTCCACGGGGACGAGTTTGCAGCAGGTGGGTGCAGGCAGCTGGAGAGGGGCAGGGATGGAGCCCAGGCTGGCCAGGGCAGGGCCTGCTGGGCCCCTCAGTGCACCCTGCAGACACGGGGTCTGCTGCAGCAGTGGGACTCCCGGCGCAGGCTGTGGTAGAACACGACCAGGGAGCCCAGGAAGGTGCAGAAGAAGATGCTGGCCAGGAAGGAGAAGGGCCCGATGGTGAAGAAGGCGATGTAGTGCTGGGGGGACAGGGAGGTGTCCTGGCACTGCCTGAAGGACTCGTCCCCAAAGGCCATGATTGGATACTTGTTCAGCTGCTCTGGAACTCTGCAGAGGAGCAAACTCTTCTCTGGAAGAGAGAGAGAAGCAGTGCTGGAGGGCACACTGGGCAGCTGGGAAAGGCAGGGGCCAAGGACAGGGGGATGGCAGGTCTGCATGGGACAGATGGCACCAGGGCAGGAGGACAGGGGCCAGCATCACCAACATCACCCATGTCAGGGTACAAAGAAGGGGAACAGGGAGCTGCAGGAGTCACCTGTGTGGGATGGGATGGGATGGGATGGGATGGGATGGGATGGGATGGGGGGATGGGATGGGATGGGATGGGATGGGATGGGATGGGATGGGATGGGATGGGATGGGATGGGATGGGATGGGATGGGATGGGATGGGATGGGGTGGGATGGGATGGGATGGGATGGGATGGGATGGGATGGGATGGGATGGGATGGGATGGGATGGGATGGGATGGGATGGGATGGGATGGGATGGGATGGGATGGGATGGGATGGGGTGGGGTGGGAGGTGGGCACAGTGCTGGAGGGGGCATAGGAAGATGAGTTTGGGCAGGAGGGCAGGTGGGGCAGGCAACGGGGAGGGCTGGCTCCCAGAAGACAGATGTGGGGAGCAGTGAGCAGCCAGCCTGGAGATGCCACAGAAGGTCCCAGCCAGAACAAGTGCAGTCACACATCCGAGCTGGAAGCAAGCAGGAGGGGGCAGCAGTGGTGGGAGAGACTTTGCTGGCAGAGCTGTCTTTCACTGGGGCTCGTGGGGGAAGAAGTGCAGGATCAGAAGCAGGTTGATGAAGGCTTTAAGGAAGGGGCTGAAAGCATTGCATCCTGGATGGACCAGCGGTGATTTGCACCCTGACACACGGGCTCCATCTGCCCGCCCAGGTGCCATGTGGCAGGACTGGTGCCACTGCTGGGGCCAGCACTGGGTGCCTGTCCCTGGGACATTGCACAGCCCTCCTTTCCAGGCAATCCCTGCTGCTGACCAGGACCAAAATGTGGGCACTGAGACCCAGCGGCATATCCAGCCAAGCAGACACAGGAGCTGGCATGACCTAAGGAGCGCTTCGGGGAGCCTCACCCCAAGGGCACCGACCACCCAGGCCGCCGGCCAGCTGGCAGCCAGGGGCACTGGGTCTGCCTCAGCCCTGGCAGGGTGAGCGGCCAGCAGGGAGTGGGCAGGGGGCTTGGGGACACAGCGCTCTGGGCACTCACCTCGCACTTTGCGCCTGTTGTGGCTGAGCCAGCGCCAGAGGGGCAGGATGCTGCAGCTGCACACCCAGGGGTTGTCCTGCAGGAGAAGTGCCCCGAGGTGGGGCAAAGCTCCCGGCACCCCGGGCTCCAGCTGCCCCAGCCTGTTGCTGGCCAGGTTGAGCGTGGCCAGGCCGGTGAGGGGCCGGAAGGTGTCGGGGGTGAGCACGCTGAGGTGGTTGTGGCTCAGGTCCAGCTCCTGCAGCGCCCCGAGCCCCAGCAGCGCCTGAGGGTGGATCAGCTCCAGGCGGTTGTGGGCCAGGCTGAGCAGCCGCAGCCCCGGCAGCGGAGGGAAGGAGCGGGGTCCCAGCACGGTGATGAAGTTGTAGGCCAGCCACAGGGTGCTGGTGTTGGCCGAGAGGCTCCAGGGCACCTCGAGGAGGCCCCGCTCGCTGCAGTCCGCCTCTCCCGGGGAGCAGCGGCAGGCGGCCGGGCAGGCGGCCGGGGCCGGCGGGCACAGGAGCAGCAGCAGGCCCAGCACGGGGCCGGGGAGCCTCCAGCAGCCCATGGCTGCCCCCGAGGCACAGAGGGCTCCCTGCCCCCTCGGACAGGCTCCCTAGAGCCCCAGGCCGTGCCCAGGCCCCCGGCCCTGCCCGCTGCCCTCGGCTGAGCCCGGCGGCGCTGGCTGGAGGTGCCGGGCGGTGCTCGGCTCCCGGCGGCCGCTCGCATTCATTCCCTGCTCACCCGGCTGCAAACCTGCACGGGGCTCTGCTCCCGGACCCGGTTTTCCTCGGGGTGGAGCTGCACTTTTTTCAGCAAATATTTTTGCTATGATGCTTGCCCTGCAAGGTGTGGAACCGTGCCCATGTCCCTCCCTCCGCCAGGCACCACTCCAGCCAGGTAAGCAGCCAGCTCTGTGTGGCCTGGGATTAACTGCTTGTGTGTGCTGCTGGCTGGAGAGCTGGAAATCAGCAAATCCAGATCCGTCTCTAAGCCTCCATCCTCCCCAGAGGCATCCCCCACAGGCATGCTGCCTCAACAGCCAGGTACAAAGGGGTGTATGGGCCCAGGACCCCCATAAGTGCCTGAGTTACCAGGAAAAAACATAACTGAGCCAAAATCATATCATTTGCAGGTCTTAGCCCATCTTATGTGCTGTCCCACCACGCCCACTGGCCCTTGGTGGAGAGCTGTGCTGGGAACCATGGCCCACCCTGCTGAGCCCAGCCCAGCCCTTGCCCAAGCCCTGTCTGCCCTTCAGGAGACCACCAGCCCTGCCAGCCTGAGGAGGGCTGGGATTACATCCCATGGGCACCTTCCTCCTTCCCAGGAGGGGAACAGTCCGTGTGCACACGCAGGGAGACGCAGGAGCCCCCGAAGAGAAGCATGGCAAAGGTGACCTTGCTGGGCTGCAGCCACCCAAAACTGGTTTGCCCTCCCCCCAGCATGGCAGTGCCAGGTCCATAGGGCTCAAAGTCTGCCTCCACCCTGTTTACACCCTCTCCGCTCCAAAGCCACCCAAAGCCTGGCTGCTGGAGGCTGGGCTGCTGTCACCTCCCAGTGCCACTGCCCCTGGCATTGCTCAGTGGGGACTGGGCCACCGAGGGACATGGCTGGCAGCACCTCATCCTACTTACAGCCAGAGGGGGGGCCCAGAGCGGGGACATTGTCCCCACTCACACCCAGCAGGACCCCATGGCCACGGTCCCAGAGAAATCCCTGTCCCTCTGCCCCATGGCCAAGGGGCTGGATGGGCAGCAAGGCAGGGAGGGCACAGTTGCACCCCAGGCCAAGGCCAGGATGTTCCCAAATCTGGGACAGAAGCAGCAGGCAGAGGGTTTATTAATAGCATCCCGAGAAGCTTTGGTTTGTTTATCTATCCTGCAGCAAACTCGCTGTGCTGCATTAATCCCCATCTGGAAATAATTCAGAGGAATCTTCCAGCCCAGCCCCAGGGCAAGGGCACATACCCACTGCTATGTGAAGCTGCAGCCCCAGCTCATCCCATCCGCAGCCACAGGCTGTATGGAGGCCTGAATTTTGAGGGAGTCCTGTCCCAAAATGCTCTTCCTCCACAGGACCTTCATTGCCCACTCCCTCCATCCACCTGGAGTCGGGTGAGAAGTGCAACATTCATGCCAAAAATAACTCAAACTGCTACTAAAAGCAAGGTCATTTCCAGCTTTTGTGCACAAAGAGCCCAGGAGGCTGAAAAGCCTGAAAACGCAGCTCCTCTGGAAGCCCCATGCTGTCACCCTGATGGCACGTGGCAGGAGAGCTGTCCCTGCCAGGGACATGGCCAGACATCATCCCATGCTCATGCCTGGTGCCACTCCTGTTCTCCATCCACCACCGCCCTTTTCCACCGGCTGGGGTCCCTGGCACTGCCCCCTCCTGGAGCATGGGGACCCAGAACCACGGAGGAGGAGCCCAGGCCCTGTCCCCAGCCAGAGCAGCAGCCACCAGTGCCCTGCTCCCCCTCCACGATGCCCCTTCCTGTGGTTCTGGGCTCCACGTGGAATGCGGCAGGACAGGCTGCTATGAGCAGCTGCTCTGCCAGGCCAGCTCGGGTGCCTGTGCCAGGGGAGGAGCCCCCAGGGCACAGCACTGGGCCCTGGCCCTGCTCTGCCCGAGTGCCAAATCAGGGCGTGCAGCCAGCATGCCAAAAGCCTTCCCAGAGTGATGGAAGGGATGATCCCCTCCTTCAGGGACTGGCTGGGAGCAGGGGGACATCCACGGAGGAAGGAAGCAAGGGCCAAGCCCCCCAGAGTGGCTCTGGTGCTGGGGGGAGGCAGGGAGGCAGGGACATGGGGTGTGGGACAGACAGCCATGGGCTTGGTCACCCAGCACTGCGGGACCCAAAGGTGCTGGGCTGAGCACAGGGCTGCTGGCAGCTCTGCAGGGAGGGGTGGGCCCTGCCTGCCCTCCTCCCAGCACCCACTGCTGGGTCTTTGGGGAGAAATGGAGATAGAGGGCGAGATGCATTAGCACTCAGTGATAGCCCTTATCCATTCCTGAAGGCTTGAATTTCTCGCACATTCCCAGGCAATTAAAGGTCCAAGGCAGGACTCACATGGAATTTCCGAACCATCTGCCTGGGGGCATCCCAGGTTTGTTCTTCTGGGAACATCTCAGCTGGGACTGTTTTATGGCAGGTGACACCAAGTGGCAGAATTGTGCATGAGCTCTGTGCAGGGCTGGGTGCTGTCCAAGGCTGATGGAATCCTCTGGCTGTAGCCCTGGCCCCAGCACAAGGAATATCCAAGCACCAGGACTGCCCAGGAGACACAAGGTCCCTGCCAGCCCCAGGGAGGCACAGGCTGGGGGCCCTGGCTGAGCCCTGAGGGGGTTCCTGGGGTTGGGCTTTTGCAAGAGCTCGTGAACCGCATGGAAAACAGATGCAGAAAATGAGCCCTGAGGAAGAACTGCAAGAGCTGCGCGGGCAACACCAAGCCCTGGCCAAGAGCTGTTTCAGTATCACTCTGTGCAGCCCAGTGCTTCCAGTTTGGCCCCTGTTAACCCAGACCAGCTGCCTGGGCTCTTGTCCTTGCACCCTGGAATGGAGTCAGGCAGGGAAAGCAGGGAAAGCCATGCAGGCAGCAGGGCACAACTGGAAAAACAGCAGCAGGGTTTGTGTGTGTGTGTGAGGAAAGGTCAGGCAGGAAAAGCCAAACCTGGCATGAGCCACAGAGCACGAGGCCAAGCAGGAGCTTCTTGAGCTCAGCTCTCCTCCCATAGTGGATCAACATCCGAGGTTTCCTAACAACTCTGTCAACCTCAATTTCAACCGTCCTACTATCCCAATGCCAGAATTTTTCATGCAGATGGCCAGCAGAGCAAACACTCCCAGCACAGCAACCCAGCAGGGCAGGTCACTTCTCCCCCACCCGCCGCAGGCAGAGCTTGCCCTGGGCCAGGATTGCCAGCAAACAGGACCAGGATGTGCAGCCCAGCAAGGCCAAAGTGTCTTTAATAGACCTGGAGCTCTCAGGGTGCTGGACACAGCCCATGGCATCGCTGTGCCAGGCCCCTGTCCCCTGCCAGGCGGTGCTCAGTGCCACTGTCCTTGCTGCAGAGCCACATGCTCGGGGGAACAGCGCACGAGCCAGGCTGTGCTTAGGGCCAGGGAATGTCTGTGATGGCTGGACCAGGTTTCTGAGTCATCAGCAGGGCAGACGGGCAGGATGAGGGGATGGTAGCATCCTGATCCCCCGCTGCTGCACCTCAGATCTGGACAGGATGGGCAGGAAAGCCCAGTCCAGGCTGAAGGCCTTCCCGGGCTGCCAGCACAGCCCCAGCACCGCGGTCCCCAGCGGGTCCCAGAAGCAGCCGCAGGCCGGCCCCTGGTGCTCAGCTCTCGAAGGCGGCGGTGACCCCGCAGCACAGGCACAGCCGGCAGCAGCCGCGCCGGGGCAGCCGCGCCGGGGGCACCGGCTCTTGGCACAGCCCCGCCGGCTGCTGGGTCACGGCCGCCTCCTTGCCCGGGCCCTTGGCGGGCAGCGCGGCCGGGCTGCTGCCGGCGCCCCGCGGCTGCTCCTTGTCAGCCTTGACGGCCAGGAAGGTGGCCAGGTCCAGGTCCAGCATGGTGACCCCTCCACGCGGCGTGGGCGTGTTCTGCCGGCACTGCGGGCACGGGATCCAGCGCTGCTCGTTGCTGACTGCGTCCAGGCGCTTCAGGCACGCCTGGCAGAAGGTGTGCCCGCAGTAGAGGCGCCGAGGCAGCCGCACGCCCAGGTCGTAGGAGGAGTAGCAGATGATGCACTCGACGCGCTGGCTGCCCCGGCTGGGGGTGCGCGAGTGCGCCCCAACACTCGGCCCCGAGCCCTCTGCCCGGCGGCTGCCACCAGCCTGCGACATGCTGGGGAGGGGCGAGAGGAGCCGTCAGGGCACGGCTGGGGAGGGGGCACAGCGGTGGGACGTCACCTCCGAGTGCCCCCGACACGTGGGGAGGCGGGAGCAGCCGGATCCCCACCCAACACCCTGCCCGCTGCCTGCCATCCCTGCCCCCTGCCTGGCAGAGCGGGATGCTGCCTCTGCAGTGGCACTGCCACTACATCCATGGCATGTCCCAGTGCCACACCGGGAGCTCTGCAGGGAACGCGGGCTGGCCAGATCTCAGCAGCCTGCTCAGGGTGCAGCCTGGGACTGGAGGAGCAGGGGGTGAGCAGGAGTGGTGTCTGGCTGGGCTGGGGAGCAGCACTTGGAGACCAGGCAGTGGCACAGCCCCACCCTCCCCAGCCCTGGGCTGTGCTGGCACAGGGGGTGGCACCAAGGCTCATGGGAAGGGGTCTGAGGGGATCTGGTACACACCAGTATGTTTGCAAACTTCTCCTGGAGGCCACCAAGGCTCTGTTCCTTCTCCTCAGGTGACCTCAAGTGTTTTGGTGCACACGGGTACCCCTCTCTCCCCTCCTCCCAATTCCCCCATCCCTACCTGTCCTGAGATGCTTCCCAGGGCCTCGGGGTCGGTGGCAGAAGGGCTGTGCTGTCCCGGGGGCTGTGGCAGTCCTGTGGGGAGCATCAGGGGGCTGAGCTGCCAGCCAGGTCCCTGTGGCTGCCGGTGGCCGTGGTAGTGGGCAGGGGCTCACCTTTCAGGGACAGCTGCTATTGGATATGCTGCAGGGAAGCCAGGCACGGGAGATTGGGTTACAAGCACCTGGGTAACAAAGACCTCTGAAATCTAAGCCCAGGAATGGTCATTAACCATCACCCTGTGCTTCACTGACAGAAGGAACCATCCATGGGAGGCCAAGGAGCTCTGGGCTCCACCCTGGGCAGAGAACTTGGATGTTGTCTGGACCTGGGCAGCAGCGACGGAGTCTTCCACGTCCTGGGCCACCCTTCAGAGCCAAGAACATCCGGGCAGACGTCGGCCAGCAGAGACCCCCTGGCACTGCAGCATCCCCAGGTGCTCCGGGCTGTGGGCACAGCTGTGACAGGAGCGGGGGCACGGTGGGGTGGCAGGGCTGGCACTGCTGCAGGGACACCAGGGCTCTGGCAGTGCCCACAGGTGGGGCGTGCTCCCACCTGGAGCCTGGGGGTGACTGTGACCTGCCCTGCCCTTCCCTGTGGGGCTGCAGGCTCTGGGGGCTGAGTTACCAACGCTCAGCGTCAGGCTGGGGACCTCCCAGCACCCAACAGGGACACCTGCAAGGTGCAAGACCCAGGGGAGGTGACAATGCCAGGGAGATGCCAGATTGCCCCCACAGCTGACTGGGCTCCAGCAGCAAAGCCCCAGCCTTGGCGTGGAGGGAGCTGCAGACCCAAGAGGGCAGCGTGGCAGGGGGACAGGTCCTGAGCTCGGGATCCTGGAGGACGAGAGCCCATCCTGGAGGCAGGGCAGGAGGGCCAGGACAGGCAGCGTTCCCGCGGGCAGCAGCTCCCACTGCCGGCAGGAGCGGGCACGGAGACAGGCAGCGCTGCCGCCTCGCCAGCAGCCCTCGGGCCATGCTGCCAGCACTCCTCAGAGAAAGAATTGGGCATTTTGGAAAGGAAGATCCCCACGGGGTCACTGCAGAAGGGCTCAGCTCCTGACGCTGGTGCCTGCGAGCAAGGAAGCAGCTCCAGGAGCATGGCACCTCTGGGGCACGTGTCCCGACCTGGGAGTGACCCAGCCCTGCCACAGGCTCTGTGTGCCATGGGTGCCCAGGCAGGGGTGGCACCCCATGGCAGGGCTTTGCCTTCCCATTGCCGGGCCAGTGGCAAACACAGATGGTGGGGCCAGTTTGGGACAGGGCTGTGCCAAGGAAATTGGTTCTGGTCAAACCCATTGGAGCAAGGGCCATGTGCCCTGGGTGGATCGGGATGCAGCTGTGCCCTAGCATGCTGGGGATACCATCATGCCTGCCGGGTGCTGGGGTGCCGCCCCTGGGTGCTGGCAGCTGGGCAGAGCTGGCTCCTGGCGGGCTCAGTGTGCTCCTCGAGGGAGCAGCACACTGTCCCAAGCTGTCCTTCTGCCACCCAGCACACAGTGCTGGCCTGGCTCAGCTGCCACAGGGACAGGAATGCTGCAGTCCCATGGGCAGCTCTGCCAAAAAACTTCTCTGGGTGAGAAGGCTGGGCTTGGCTCTGTGCACAGCCGGGGGTGCCCCTGGCACTGCTCAGAGGCACTGACCCCTCGGGCTGCCTCTCCTGCTACACACACCCACACCCCCACACACCCCCAGGCATCCTGCCTGCCTCCTTCCCCTCCAGCCCCTCCCAGGCCCTGCCCATCAGCCCTCGTGTCCCTCCCTGATGCCAGCAGAGCTCTGTCCCATTGAGGGGTTGTGCCCAGCTGCCCTTGGCCACTTCTGCCCCTTGCTGGGCACCCCAGCTCAGCACAGGCAGGGTTTGGGGCAGGGGAGCCCTTGGTTACAGGGACTGTGCATCTGCCACGCTGACACCAAGGGCACCACCAGCCCTGCCAAAAGCCCACCTGGATCCAGGAACAGGGAATCACAGAACCATTAAGGTTGGAAAATATCTTTTAAATCATCAAGTCAAATATCAACCCAGCAGTACCACGTTCACCTCTAACCTATGTCCCCAAGTGCCACATCAACTCATCTTTTGAACACTTCCAGGGATGGTGACTCCACCACAGCCCTGGGCAGCCTGTGCCAGGGCTTTACAGCCCTTTCAGTG
Organism: Emberiza elegans; assembly: GCA_024865655.1. Taxonomy (NCBI): domain Eukaryota; kingdom Metazoa; phylum Chordata; class Aves; order Passeriformes; family Fringillidae; genus Emberiza; species Emberiza elegans. The sequence continues at coordinate 67,554,449 of JALJVW010000184.1, read as the reverse complement.
AAACGTTTTTTCCAAATATCTGACGAATCCCCTGGCACAACCTCTCCTCTTGTCCTGTCACTCGTTACTCGGGAAAAGAGATCAGCCTTCACCTCCCGACAGCTCCTTCCAGGGAGCTGCGTGGAGCAACAAGGTCTCCCTGCAGGGAAGGCAGATCTGCAATCAGCAGCGACGCACATGGGTGGGAAACGTGTTTCCCTGTTCCCAGGATCATCCGCGGGCTTGCAGGGACCTTCGGCCCCGCGACAGGGAGCAGCACCCTCGGGGAGAGCAAAGGTCTGATGGGGATGAGCCAGAGCCCTGCGCCGCCACCCGCGCTCCAGAGGCAGGAGGTGGCACTTACCCAGCACAACAACCCCGGGCACCCGCGGGCACCTTGGGAGGGTGGACACAGCCGGGGAGCGCCCATGGGACTCTGCGGCAGCGCCCGGCTCGTCAGAGCCCTGCCCGGCCTGGGGCCGCAGCCCCAGCCTGCCCTGCTCAGCCCCGCGGCTGCGGCTGAATCACTGCCGGCCGCTCCCGCCGCGTGTGCCATCGCCCCGGGGCTGGGCACAGCCAAGGGCAGCGGTGACACACGGCGCATGTGGCACCTGCCCTGCCCCGCCGAGCCCCGGCCCGCTCGTACCGGCCCCGGGCTGTGCCCAGGCACCGCACACCCTGGGGACGCTTTTCTGTCCCCGAGCTGTGCCCAGGCACTGCACACCCTGGGGACACTTTTCTGTCCCCGAGCTGTGCCCAGGCACTGCACACCCTGGGGACACTTTTCTGTCCTGAGCTGTGCCCAGGCACCGCACACCCTGGGGACACTTTTCTGTCCCCAGGCTGTGCCCAGGCACCGCACTTGGGGACACTTTTTCTGTCCCCAGACTGAGCTGTGCCGCACACCCTGGGGCACTTTTCTGTCCCAGACACCCTGGGGACACTTTTCTGTTTTCGGCTGTGCCCAGGCACTGCACACCCTGGGGACACTTTTCTGTCCCCGAGCTGTGCCCAAGCACCGCCCTTGGGGACACTTTTCCGTGCCCGGCCGTGCTGTGTCCCCTGCCCGCCACACGCACGGGGCAGGGCTGGCGACACGAAAGCAAACAAACAAAGGGTGGATCTGCCCGTCCCCAGCGCACTCTGGGCAGGGAGAACAAGGGAGCTCCTTGTGCAGGCCGGGCACCGTGCGGCTGTGTCCCTGCCAGCCACACAGCCCGGTCCCGCCGCCCTGGCCCCTGCACCAGGCACGGGGGGCAAAGCTCTGCCGGGCCACAGCCACCCCAGCCCCGAATATCCCGGAATGGGGGTGGGATTGCAAGGGTGGTGGGCTCCCAGGCTGTGGCAGGCTCCTGGGGGCACTGGGGGCTTCCCGTGGGATCTGTGTGCTGGCACCCAGTGCTCCGGGGGCCTCAGTGCAGCTGGGCTCCGAGCAGGGGGGGATTCCAAGCCATGGTGGGCTCCCACTGCTGAGGGACTCCCAGGGGGTCACAGCCAGCCTGGGCAGTGTCCTGGAGCCCACCCAGCTGCCCAGGCAGGAACTTCCCTTTGCCAGGCCCTTCCTCAGCCTCTCCCAAAGACTCACGAAGTCTTTCCAGACAGGACAGTCATCCAGCTTGGCAGGGCTGGGCTGAGCACCAGCCAGTGTCCCAGACAGGCAGAAGCAGCCTGTACTGGGAACAACTGGGCACTGCTGGACCCAGGCTGGCACTGCTGGACCCAGGCGGGCACTGCTGGACCTGGGCTGGCAGTGGGGCACTCGGCAGAAGCCAAAGAGCTCAGTGTGAGTCATCAGGGCAACAGTTAAGCCTGGTTTGGAGGCTTTAGAGCTGCCCTTACACACCCACCAGGGAAAGCAAGAAATGACACAGGAATCCCAGAAAAGCCTGGGTGGAGGGAAGAGGCACACCTTGGCAGGGCAGGAGAGGGCTCTAATTTTATTTGCAGCAGCCTGAAGTCATCTGCAAACACAGGCACTCCTCCCAAGCCCTGGTGCCACAGGAGCAGAGCAGCTGTGCTGGGACACCAGCACCGGGGAGGGACGTCAGCAGCACGGTGGGACATCAGCACAACAGCGGGCTTGTTCCAGGCCCATGGCAGCAGCCCCAGCCCAAAGCACACCCTGGGGACCTTTTCTGTCCCAGGCTGTGCCCAGGCACCGCACACCCTGGGGACACTTTTCTGTCCCCGAGCTGTGCCCAGGCACCGCACACCCTGGGGACACTTTTCTGTCCCCGGGCCGTTCCCAGGCACCGCACACCCCGGGGACACTTTTCTGTCCCCAGACTGTGCCCAGGCACCGCACACCCTGGGGACACTTTTCTGTCCCCAGACTGTGCCCAAGCACTGCACACCCCAGGGACACTTTTCTGTCCCCGGGCTGTGCCCAGGCACTGCACACCCTGGGGACACTTTTTCTGGATCTGCCAGGCCCTGCCCACACGCTGGGGCAGGGCTGGGCAGGTGCCCAAACAAACAAGGGGTGGAGCCTGTCCCCAGCGCACTCTGGGCAGGGAGAACAAGCAAACAAACAAGGTGGATCTGCCCACCAGCGCACTTGGGCTGTGTCCCGGTCCCACTGCGGCTGTGTCCCTGGGTCCCGGCCCCTGGCCCCTGCACCAGGCACGGGGGGCAAAGCTCTGCCGGGCCACAGGCACCCCAGCCCCGAATATCCCGGAATGGGGGTGGGATTGCAAGGGTGGTGGGCTCCCAGGCTGTGGCAGGCTCCTGGGGTGGGCTCCCAGGCACTGGGGGCATCCCGTGGGATCTGTGTGCTGGCACCCCAGCATTGCTGGCACCCAGTGCTCCGGGGGCCTCAGTGCAGCTGGGCTCCAAGCAGGGGGGGATTCCAAGCCATGGTGGGCTCCCATTGCTGAGGGACTCCCAGGGGGTCACAGCCAGCCTGGGCAGTGTCCTGGAGCCCACCCAGCTGCCCAGCCAGGAACTTCCCTTTGCCAGGCCCTTCCTCAGCCTCTCCCAAAGACTCACGAAGTCTTTCCAGACAGGACAGTCATCCAGCTTGGCAGGGCTGGGCTGAGCACCAGCCAGTGTCCCAGACAGGCAGAAGCAGCCTGTACTGGGAACAACTGGGCACTGCTGGACCCAGGCTGGCACTGCTGGACCCAGGCTGGCACTGTGGCACTCGGCAGCAGCCAAAGAGCTCAGTGTGAGCTGCTGCTGCTACGAGTCATCAGGGCAACAGTTAAGCCTGGTTTGGAGGCTTTAGAGCTGCCCTTACACACCCACCAGGGAAAGCAAGAAATGACACAGGAATCCCAGAAAAGCCTGGGTGGAGGGAAGAGGCACACCTTGGCAGGGCAGGAGAGGGCTGTAATTTTATTTGCAGCAGCCTGAAGTCATCTGCAAACACAGGCACTCCTCCCAAGCCCTGGTGCCACAGAGCAGGCAGTCCTGCAGCGGCCAGGGAGCAGAGCAGCTGTGCTGGGACACCAGCACCAGGGAGGGACGTCAGCAGCACGGTGGGACATCAGCACAACAGCGGGCTTGTTCCAGGCCCATGGCAGCAGCCCCAGCCCAAAGCCCAGCTGGAGGAGCTCCAGCACACGGAGAAGAGCCAGCAGCTCCTCCCCTCTTCCTCCAGGCCCTGGGGGCTGCAAAAGGCCAATGCTGTGCCTCTGCCTCCCCAGCAAGGTGCCCGAGCGCTGCCCCACTGCTGGAGCTGGGCCAGCTCTCTGCGCTGGACCCGTCTCTGCGATGCAGATGGGACAAGAGGTTGTGCCCGGCCCCCCACAAGCCTGGCAGGAGGAACAGAATGGGGCTGGGGGCTTCCTGGCGCCGGGATGTTAATGCCCACATCCATGCTGTGCCATCAGGTGCTGCCCTGGAGCATGGCCCAGCACTCTGCCATGCTTTGGCCGTCTGTCTTTCCTGTTTCCATCGCTCTGCGCCATGAGCAGTGTGGTGAGGAGGAGCAGGATCCAGATGGAGTTTGGTGCAGGGGGCCAGCAGCACCCCCGGGATGCTGTGGGAGGGGGGATGCTCACTTCTGGGCAGGTGAGTCCCTGTGCCAGCTGGAGGCTTGTCCCTGGCTCCTCTCCACTGCTCCAAGAGAGTGGTGATGATGCCCTCCTCTGCCACACACACAGGGCTGCCAGCATCCAAACCCAGCCTCGAGCACTGGGCACTGCCTGCCCCTTCCCAGGGTGGAGCTCCCAGCACAGGGACACTGGCAGGGGCTCAGGGCAGGATCACAGGCTCTGTGCTGCCCCTTCTCCAGTGCAGTCACTTCATGGTGACACCTGTCCTGGCACTCATCGTCCTTGTGGCCCATCACCAGCACATGTGGCTGCAGAGTTCACAGGTAAAAAGCAACATCAGTCCGGCCAGTGCCAGCTCTGCCAGGGGTGCCCAGGCCAGCAGCCATGTCCCTGTGGGGTCACCTGGCCCCATCCCATGGTCACACATCCCGCGTGTGCAGGGAGGGCCCTTAGGAGATGACACAGCAGCACTTGGGGCAGCAGGAGCACCACCTGCAGCAGCCACATCGCCTGCCAGCCCCCTGCTCCTGGCCCTTGGGTGGCTTGTCCAGGGTCACAGTGTAGAAGGAGGCAGACGAGTCCCCATTGGGCATCCTCAGGCTGGCATAGGGGTTGTAGGGACGGGACCAGGACCTGTCTGTGGAGATGGTGGGGCTGTTGCAGCCATTGGCGAGCTCTGTGTGCCCCGCGCCGGGGGAGGAGGGCGCGGCCGCGGGGTTGGCGATGACGGTGGGCTCGTCTCTCAGGTAGCGAGTGATGAAGCTCTGCTGGAACTGCTCCCGTGGGATGTTGACGCTGGCGTAGGGGTTCTGCACGGTGACCCCCCGATCCATGTCCCTGCCCCCTGCGGGACACAGCCCCTGTCACCCGGCGAGGGGCTGCTCTCCCAGCAGGAGGGGGACCCCCGGCAGACCCGCCCGGGTTGGGTGAGAGCAGAGCTGTGCTCCCCACTCCCCGCCCGCCCCAAGGGACCCCACAGGTACGCGAGGACGCACCGGAGCCGGAGGGGAGGCAGGAGCGGGGGCGCAGGGGGTGAGCGGGGCACGGGGGGCAGGAGGGGAGAGTGCAGGTAGGGCAGTGGGGTGGGGATCTCTAGGGCGACACAGAGCAGCACGGAGAGAACTGGGGAGAGGAAGGGGTGCAGGGGAGTGGAAAGGCGGAGGGAAGATGGGACAGGACAGGGACAGCTGGGATAGGGGTTTGGGGACGGGGCGGGCGGCGGGAGGTGGGGAATCGGGGCGGGGGGCGCAGAGGAAGGAGGAGGGCAGGCAGGGGAAGGGGCGCGGGGGGGCAGGCAGGGCACGGGCACGGGGCGGGCGGCGATCCCCGCGACTCACCGAGCGCGGCTCCGGCCCCGGCCCCGGCTGCGCTTCCTCCTGCACGGACCGCCCCGAGCGGCGCCGCCCCGAGCGACAGACAGACAGACGGACGGACGGACGGCCCCCGAGAGAGCGGGGCAGGAACACCCCACAGCCAGCACCCGCCCACGGCCAGCCCCAGCAGCAGCCACCAGCCCAGCCCAGGGACACCGGCACAAGGTGGGGGCACAGGGAACTGGGCACTGGGCACAGGGAGCTGGACAGTGGGAACTGGGCACTGGACTGGGCACTGGGCACTGGACAATGGGCACAGGGAACTGGACAGTGGGCACAGGGAGCTGGGCACTGGGAACAGAGAACTGGACACTGGGCACAGGGAGCTGGACAGTGAACACAGGGAACTGGGCACTGGACAATGGGCACAGGGAACTGGACAGTGGACATGGACACTGCTCAGGAGGCACTGGGACCACAACTGGACAGGGACACTTGGCACTGGACAGGGGCATTGGGCACCAGGCAAGACCACCAGTAGCGAGGCACCAAACCAGCAGCACCCACTGGTACCAGGAACTGGGCACCAGCAGTGGGTACCAGCACCAGCACGGGCACTGGCACCAGCAGCACACAGTGCACACAGGGAGCACACAGAGCAGGCAGTGCCACCATGCACTGTCACCACCACCAGGGCTGGCACTGACGCCAGTACAGCCACCAGTGCCACCCCCAGGCACCAGCAGCAGCACTGTGTGCCATGCAGTGGGCACTGAGCTCCGCACACTGGCACCAGCACTGGCTCCACTCTGGTTCTGGGCAGCAGGCAGGGACTGGGAGGGGGACACTGCACTCCACAGGTCTGTGGGCACCAGCCAACCCCGAGCGCCAGAGGCTGGGCAGGGGGCACCATGCCCATGTCCTGAGCACCGGGCAGGGCTCACCAGCTGTGCACCCTCTGCAGCTCCCAGCCCCCTGCCAGGCTCTGCCTGCCCTCATGGGCACCCAGGGCCCTGCAGCCCAGAGTCCCACAGCCCCTGCCAGGCTCTGCCTGCCCTGTCCAGCCCGGAGACCCCCGTGCCAGGGCTCTGCTGGCATCCCCGCAGCACAGCTCTGGCTGGGGTGTGGCCTTGTGCCCCCAACAGCGCCTTTTCCAGGGTGGCTTTGGAGGTTTCCAGGGCACCGCTGGATGGTGACACCCACGAGGCTGGATGGAGTGGGGACGTGGCTGTGCCAGGGCAAGGAGAGGCTCGCTGGCACCCGTGCATGTCCCTAGCACCAGAAGGCTGCAGTAGAAAAGATGCCAACACTGAGCGCCCTCCACCCTGCCCCATGCATGTCCCTGCCAGTGACCCTGCTGTGATGTGCTCAGTCACTGTCGCTCTTCCCTTCCCTAAGGCCCCCACGGTGCCTTGTGCAGAGCCTCAGCACCTTCCCACAGGCAGTTCTGTGCAGAGCCTGCCCCTCTCCCGAGCCTCAGGGATGATGGCACAGCATCCTCCTGCACAGGCCGGGCACAAACGCCTCAGATTGCAGCTGAACCCTGCTGGCAGTGAATTGCATTTCCCACACACTTTGCGAAGGGAAAAGCCACGTCCTTCTGGCCATCCTTCTGACAACAGAAAGTATTTCTCCCCTGTCCTTGGCACCCATGGAACAAGCAGGAGAGCTCCAGAGGGCGATGGGAGCCTGCCTGCCCTGGCAGCACTGCCCCTGGCTGAAGCTGCCAGCTCCTGCCCAATGCCCAGCTCCTGCCCTCCCTCTGGGGCTGATCCCCTGTCCCCGAGCCCGCTGGGCTGGCAGCTCCCAGCGTGGGGGCTCCCTGCAGGGAGACTCAGCAACCACCCAGGTGTTGAAGGGAAGGGAAGACGGAGGCCTAGGATTTTTTGGGGGAGAAGCTGACCCTCCTCTGCACAGTTCTAGCATCGAGAGGGGGCCTCGTGCACTTCTGTGCCTCAGTTTCCCCCAAGGGCTGGCAGTGGGGGTGCAGAGAGCGCTCTCTGTGCCGTGACAAATCAGCCCCAGAGCACACAGCTTGGTTTGAGAGCTGCAGAACTCCTGCACAGACCCCTCGGGGCTTTCCTGCCCCCGCAGGGGAGCCACCAGCAGCCCCTGTCCCTTCTCTGGGCCTCGCTGCTGCCCCGTTTTCCCATCTTGAGCTGTTTCCCCACAGAGAAACTCATCTGTCTGACTAAGCAGGAGTAGAAAAAGGCAAATCCTCCGCCCGGGCGTCCTGCGGTGACCCGGCCCCGCCCGCAGGCGATGTCGCTGTGGCTCTCTCCGGCAGCGCCTTCCCCTTCCTCGCAGAGCCTCAGCACGGGCTGCCTTTGTCGTTTGGCCCCAGCTTTCCATGCCCAGCCCTGTTCCTGAGCAGCTCTGCTTGCAGGCAGCTGCGAGGCTGCACGGCAGGCCCAGCCCGGCCCTGGGGGACCCCGAGAGCCTGCAGCCCCCGTGTGCTGAGCGCCTTCCCTCTGCCAGGGGGACACCCCCGAGCCGCTGCAGACCGCACCCGGCGGCTGGGAGCGGTGCCAGCCGCGATCTGCGCTGCCCGCGGGCCGGGGCTGCCTCCCGGCTCTCCCAGCGCCCCGCTCCGATCCCGCAGGAGCCTCCTGGACACCCCCATTCCCCGCAGGGCAGATCTGCGGCAGCCCCAGGTGGGGAGAGGTCTCACCAGCCAGGAGCAGCAAGCCCTAATCTGGAGCCTGCAGTTCAAACATTTCATTTCTTGCCAAGAAATCCTCCAAATTGAGCTCCAAGAGCCACGTCCAGAAATCATGTGTTGATCCTTGGAGGATTTATAGACGGTGGGGGATCCCCAGGTGGAAAAGCTGCTGCACCAAAGCTCAGGCTGCTGGTTTGGAGTTGTCCCATGAGGGATTCCCCAAGCTGGGAGCTGGCAGGTGCTGCAGAGCTGTGCCCTCCCTGAGTAAATGGAAGAGCTGAGCTAATGTGAGGCTCTCTGTGGCTTAAAACCAACCCGATTTCCTGCAATTGTTTGCAGGGGGGAAAGAAATAAACAGAAAAAACCAACCAAAAGCTCAGTGCTCTCCCTGGTGGTGTCCTGTGCTTGGGGTGATGGAGAGGGAGCTTCTCAGAGATGCCACACTGCTTCCAGAGGAACGGTGGCTTGAGGAGGAGCCTGGGAAAACCAGGAGAGAGAGGGGGAAAAGCCAATCACGGCACTGGCTCGTGAACCTGCTGGGAGCCTGAAAACGAGGGGGCAGCGCCGTGCAGGGGCCTGGGTGCCCAGCAGGGGAATGCAGGGGCAGGGGCATCCCCAGCCGTGGGAGGTGAGCCAGGAGGAAAACTCCTGTGCTGGCTCAGGAATTCTCCATCTCCCTGCATGGGTTCCACGGGGAACCACGGCAGGGCACCCACAGCCCCTGAGCTGTGTGGCCCAGCACGAGCTGCTGGGAGTTCTTGCAGGATTCCAGTAACTGCAGGGATCCCTTAGCTACTGGAATCCCGCAAATCCTCCCCTAGCTGGAGTGCCTTAGCTCGCTGGTGCTTCACACACAGCAAAAGGCACATACATTTTGTAAAAAAATCACCCAAACAAACAAACGATCCAGAAAGCCACAGGCACGTCCTGTTCCTGGGCCTCTTTTGCTGGGGACAGGTATTTGTGTGGCATCCCAGCGCCGGAGCTTTCCCAGCTCCAGCTGCTCCCGGGCACCAGAATGAAGAACTCCCGTGCGTGAGCGGCTCCCGCAGTGAGCAGCGCGGGTGCAGTGCCTGCCGCAGGCACAGGAGGGTGGTGATGCTCTGCGCAGCCCGCCAGTGCCGGAGGATGATGAAGGGCGACGCTTCCCGAGTGAGGGTTTTGCCACCCGCGGAGGGCACAGCTCGGTGAGCCCCGGAGCAGATGAAGAGCCCTCACCACACCCTGGGGAGGCTGCAGGCTTCGCTGAAGCTCAGGAGAGCCCGTGGGTGGTCGGCGTGGAAAAGGACACGGGGAGGGGCTGGGCCGGTGCAGAGATGGGAGGGCAAGCCCCAAATTCAGGCTGTGTGAAACACGTGGGGGATGGCTCCCTCCGGGACATCCCACCGTGGAACGCAGCCCCGCGAGGTCTTCTTCAAGGCTTTGACCTTAATTGTCAGCTGCCTCCTCGATAAAATCAGAGTGAGGCCCGGGGGGGTGGAAGGAGAGATCACAGGGAGAGGGAGGCACCCGTGGGGTGAGCATCCCCAAGGGGAGCCCCACGGAGCAGTGCCACCCAGCGAGGGGGGCTGTGGCTGTGAGGGTGCCATGGAGGGGATCCCACTGGGGCAGGGCTGAGGGGCACTGTAGGGGGCACAGAGCAGGGCCCAGGGGTGAAGCTGCCAGAGCCGGGGCGCCTGGGGGCTCATGGAAGCTGCAGGGTTTGGTGCTCTGTGCCCTTGAGCAGCACCAGCCCCTCACCAACACCCCGGGGTGGGAAACTCCAGCACAAAGCCCAGCCTGTGTCCCCAGGCCTGTGCCCAGCATGCCATGGGCAAAGACCCTGCCTGCTTGTCTGCCCGGGCCGTGCCAGGAGTTCCCACAGCTCCTGGTTCCCTCTCAGGGGAAGCCGTGTGTCCCAAAGGGTGGCAGTGGCTTCTAAAGCCCAAACGGAGCCTGGAGGCCACCTGCCAAGGCTGCTGGGTGGGAGGGATTTCCTGTGGTGCCAGAATGTGCCCTGTGCCTCGCTGGGCAGCTGGGGGCACACCAGGGCACACCCTGCTCCCCGTGCCAGCCCCGTGCGGGAGCAGCTCAGGCCCCTCTGCAGAAGGAGGTGCTGCCGAGGCTGCTGCTGCTCCCCGTGAGCACAGAGCAGGCTGGCAGAGCCCCAGCGTCCCCTGCCAGCGCCATCCTGCTCTCCCGATGCCACAGGGATGCACAGCCGGGCCATGGGCGCCGTGCCCTGCCGGGCGCTGCCCCTGCCCGCGGGCACAGGGGCGCTGCAGAGGCGGGTCCGCCGTGCCCGGGGAGCCGGGGCTGCTCGGAGCTGCCGTCGGACACCTGCGCGGGGATGCTGCAGAGCCCAGAGCCTCCCCAGCTCAGTGCCAGGCTCTCCCCTTGGCAGGGAGGTGCCGCGTTCCTCAGGGATGACAAGCGGGATACAGAAGCCACTGTCCAGGCTGGCACGGCCGCACCGACATCACAGGGCTGGGCCGGGCCCGCTGCCGGCTCTCCCCGGGCTGCAGGAACCGGAGGGGAGCCGGTTTCCTTATCGCGCTCCCGCAGCCCCCTCCGTCCCCCTCCCCTGCGGCTCCGGCCCGGCCGCCCCCGGGTCACGCCGGGGCTTGGCAGCGGCGGGGGAAGCGAAGCATTGTGGCTGCCCACTGCGGCCCGGCTGGAGGAGAAAGCAAGGATTTCCTGGCCTGGAGCAAGTCCTTCCCGTCTCCTCCCTGCTGCCGAGAGCCTTGGGGCTGAGGGTGCGCTGTTCCCAACAGGCTTCGCACCGGGAGCTGCTGCTGGATGTGGAAGGAAGCAGGAGGCAGCACGGATCCGGGCACTTCTGTTGGCAGTGCCAAAATCTCCCCCTCTGCTCCATCCTTCCCGTAAGCAAAATCCCTGCTCAGGCAGAGCTTTTGGCCAGCACAGGGGTGCTCCCCTTGGTGCTCTGCATTCTCCCCCACAATGTGCCACGGGGGCAGTGGCAGCTGGGTGGCCTTGTGCCTTCCCACAGGGACTTTAGGAAGGGCAATTCGCCCTTTGCCAAGTCAGGGCAGCCCCACGAGAGGTGGATGGATGCTGTGGGGATCTGTCTCCACGGGCAGATCCTGTGCAGAACCAGGCAGCGGCAAACAGCCTGGCTTGTCTTCCGAGGCTCCACCTCACACAGACACCTGGAAAAGGGGCTGTAGGAGCCCAGCTGGGACACGGGGTTGGGCAGCTCACATGCACAGCCACGTTTCCTCCTGCTCAAATGTCACTTCTCCTTCCTGCGGAGGGAGCAGCCGAGGCGGGGGCAGCTGCTGCTCCCACCCCGAGCAGCCACGTGGGCGATGCCGCCGCTTCCGCTGTGCCACGGCCTTGTGCGGCGCCTGCACCTGCCCGTGGCTTTTTTAGGACAAGGGCTGGTTTCCTGCTGTATTTCCGCCATTTAGAGTTTCCAGTCCTGGGGATGGCTGTGGCAGAAGGGCTGTCACTCCTCTCCTGGCCTGGAGCATTCCCAGCACTTTGCCATACTCTCCTTGGGCCCCTGCCCCGGGCATGGGTTGGGGATGGCACCGTCCTGCCCCAGCGAAGGCTTGGCCGTGGATCTGGGGCTGCTCTCCACACGGGGAGCCGGCAGACCCTGAGCGGCACCCAGCTCCCGGCTAAGCCCTTGGCTCCGGCTCTCTCCCAGCGGAGGTCTGGTTTCTGTCCTGCCGTCTGCTTGTCCTCCCTCGCTCCGAACAGTCCCCGTTTGTTTGGCTCTCGCTGCCGGCTGGAGCCGGGGCCGCGTGCCTGCGCCGCCAGTGCACAAGGGCTCCTTGTTCACCGCCTCCCTCCCCGCCTGTTTTAGCAATTATCCCAATTAGCTGTGCCCTCCCCTTGCTCCCCATCTGCACCTCATCCCTCCTGCTCCGCAGCGGCGGCAGCAGCGCTGCTGTCCGGGCCGGGCCAGCCCCGGGCCAGGGCTGTGGGCACCTTCCTGGGTGGGAAACAGGCGGGCTGTGCGAAATCCATGCGGAATCGCAGGGCTCTCTCCAACCCTCTTTGGCACTTGAGGAGGGAGAGGGAGCTGCGCCGAGCCCGCAGCCCCGGGGCGCCGCTGCCATCTGCCTCTGCTCCCTCGCATCGCTCGGGTGGGCGCTGCCCGCCCTGCCCCAGCCGCAGCGGGTGCCCCCCGGGCACGGGGTGCAGCCGGACCGTTTCCTGCGGGCCACGACCCTCGTGCCCCCGCGGCGGCACCGTCCTCCTGCTCCCACAGCCGCCAGCTCGGCCGCAGCCGGGGGCGGGCGGGCCAAGGTTGAGGTTCCCACCCGCTGGCGAGGCTGGGGCAGCGGAGGGGCCTTTCCGCAGCAGTTTCGGGCAGTGCCGAGCTCCAGGGCCTCCTTCTCCTCCGCCTCTGAGCCCACGGAGAAGGCGGAGTGCAGTCCCTGGGGAGGCGCTGGGCACAGGAGCATCCCTGCCGGCAGAGCCCAGCAAGAGGAGCAGGACCAGTTGTTCCTGCGTGCTGACAGCGCCTCGTGCATCTCCCGGACTGGAAACCCAGGGCAGGCAAAGCCCCGGATCCTCTGCCCGAGCCCCTGCAATGGTCACAGCAGCGCGGGCAGCACCCCCGTGCCTCAGCCACGCGGGGACACGGCGGGGACACGGCGCCCTGGCAGGGCAGCTCCGGGGCCGCCGCTCCCGGCGGGGCTCCGAGCGCCCTGCCCGCGCTGACAGCCGCCCGGGGCTCCCGGGGTTTGATCTTTACCGCTCGAGCCGCGCTGTCCGCTCCCATTTGCGTCTGCCGAGGGAGGGCTGCGAGAGCCGGGCTGGCGCAGGCTGGCAGCTCCGTGCTGGCACGCAGGCAGCCGCCGGGCAGGCAGCCCCCACGCTGCTGCAGAGCCTCCTCCGCAGCCCTGCCAGCCCCAAAGCCCGTGTGCAGATCAGGGTCCTGGAGAAGCCAGGGCTGGCTGAGCTGGGCAGGCGGGGTGCTCCCGGGGACCACGAGTGCCTTGCTGGGGTACAGCCCTCAGCCTTGAGTCTGCATCTTCAAAGCAGAGCCCTCGAGCCTGCAGCCAGAACTGCCCCTTCTTGCCCATCCAGAGCGCCTGGAGGGCACCGGTGCTCTGAGCTGTGTGCTCCATGTCCTGCAGAGCTTCCATTTCCCTCCCAACACACGTGCCCCCAGCATGGCTCCTGGTGGTCCAGGTCTCTCTGGTTACCTCTGTGCTGCTCTGGGGACACATGTCAGCTGCACCTGCTTCGGTGCACCGTGCCCCAGCATGGCTCCTGGTCCACACACCTGGGTGCAGCACCCCCTGGGTCCCCCTCCCCAGGTGGAGCCCTGGTTTCTGTTACATGGAATGGCCTCGCATCCCCACGTCACCCTGGCTGCAGTGCTCCACCTGCCTCCCCACGGCCTGCACAGGAGCACCAGGCTGCTGCAACACCCCAAAGGTCTCCCTGCAGCCAAGGCGCTGGGCAAGGAGGAGCTCTGGGGGGAGCAGAGGGGAAAGCCAGGCCTCGAGATCCTCAGCAGCATCCTGGCACCAGGCACACTGGCCCTGGCTCTTGGAGGACTGGAGAAATGGGGGCGGTGGAACCCCAAGGCCAGATGATGCCGTCAGCCCCAGGGAACAGCCCCAGGAGCTGGTGCAGCCCCCATGCCTGCCCCGTGGGGTGCAGCCCCTCCCAGGGACCCTCTGCTGCAGGTCCCACACTCCCAGCTCCCACCCTCGGCGGTGCTGGGGAGTTCAGCAGCTCGAGCAGGGTGGTGACCCACTCCCCATTCAACCTCCCACCCCCTCGCCCCCGCTGCAGCTCCACCCGCGCTCAGACCAAGCCTTGGCTCAGCTTCCCGGGCTCCGAGAGCAGCAGCAGCTCCTGCTGGGCAGCCCCCAGGGCCCCTCAGCCTCTGCCAGAGCAGGAGCCGTGCCCAGGCTCCCAGCTGTGCACCCACACAGCCCCCAGGAGGGTTACAGGCACGCAGGGAAAACAAAACCCTCGGCTCAACGCTCAGATTCACCCAGCTGACCCAGAAATGCAGCTCTGCTGCTCCGCACGAGAGCATGGGCTGCCCAAACTGAGCAGAAGGGCCAGCAGGAGAGCCAGGGGTGCTGCCAGCTGCTGAGGGTGGGGATGGGGCAGTGCAGGGTGCCCTCGGGTCCTGTTGGGAGCCCCAGGACAGCCACAGAGGACAGCAGGATCACCTGTGAGCACAGCCACAGCCTCGGCTGCCCCAGAGAAAGGGAGCAGCAGCCTGGAGCCAGGCAGGGCTCGGTGCGTCCCATCCGCTGCCTTCAGGGAAGTTCTCCCGCAAAAGCTGAAACCGCACTGCAAAACCAAACCACTGCCAGGGTCTGGGCTGCTGCTCGGAGCTGTGTCCCAGCTGAGGCAGCCCCCGGGAAGCAGGAGCAGGGCCTCGGGCACCGCGGCACCCGTGCCAGGAGCGCCGTGTCCCACCGGGCACCCCGAGGGCACGGGCGGCCACCGCTGCTGCTCCTGCCTGCCCCAGTTTGTGCCCGGCCGCGGCGCCAGGCGAGAGCCCCGGGCTGTCCCAGGAGCCAGCACAGCGAGTGTCACCGCAATTACCGGCGCCTGCCACGGCCCCAGCGTTGGCACCGGCCCTGCGCCCGCCCGGCCGGGCAGGAAGAGCGGCTGGTCCCAGCTCTGGCACATGCTCTGGTTCCTTCTGAGCCCCGAATGCCTCGGGCTCTGTTAAGCCCAGCATCAGCTGGGCTGCACAGGCAAGGGGAATGTGCAGGCAAGCTTCTGCAGAGCTGCCATTTCTATTTCTGGGCCAGTCCTGTCCTGTTTTCCTTGGACACAAGGCGTTTTCTGAAGGAAGTGGGTCTTCCTTGCGCCCTCTCCCCCCTGAAATGCAGCTCTAGGTCTTTGTGGTTGTCCCTGCCTGGGCCAGCAGTCCCTTGGGATCTGCAGAACCCCCCCACACACACACTCACACACACACTCATTCCCCAGTAGCACTGCAGGACTGGGAAGGAGTTTCTGACATAGCTGTGCTGCTGTGGGGTCACCAACCAGACGTGAACTTCTCCAGGGACTGTGCCTCCCTGGGGCTGGGGAAGATGCAGCCTCTGATGGGAGCAGGGGCCCCACTTGCCCACAGGGCCCGGGGCTCAGAGTGAGGCCAGTTTGTCTCTCTGGACCTCGTGCAGGGCAGCTTTGAAGGACATCCCACCACCTCCCTGTGCCCTGGTCTGCTGTTTGACCCTCAAAGACAAAAATATTTTCCCTGTGCAGCTACAGGGAACTACATCTGGAATTTCCCGTGTCCTCGCCTGTGGCTACAGAGCCCCATCCTCTCTCCCTCCTCTCAGGGGATAATCCTGGAGAGCAGCACATCTTCCATCAGTGCTCTTTTCTGGCAGCTGAGCAACCCCAGGTCTGCAGGCAAGGAGCTGGTGGGGAAGGGAATGAAGGTCACCACACCCGAGGAGAGGGGATGTGCTCCCTCTGGCCTGGCCCCTTGGCCTCCCCCCAGCCCATGTGCATCCCCCCTGCTCCCGCTCCTTCCTCCTGCTCAGTGCAGCACCAGCAAGGTGGGCCCCCTCGTCACACCCAGGGTTCACAGAAGTGGCCACAGTATTAATCTCTAATAGTAAAAATAATGATTAAACCTCTTGGAATCTGTTGGGGCTTTACAAACATCCGTAGCCTTCAGGCTGCTCGGGGTACCATGTGTGCATCTCGAGGTCTGTGTGTGGCTTCAGACACTTTGGAGACCTTCTGAGCACCACTTCTCTCATGGTGGGGTCTCTGTGGACAGCTGCAAGCCTAGAAACCAGTCCATGAAAGCCCCCACCGTGGCTTTAGGATTGATGCAAGAGGTCAGGTCCTGACCACCAGCAACCATCCCACACACTGCTTTCAACAGCAGCCATGGAGCAGCTCTGCAGCTGGGGCATCCTTCAGCTACCAGCTGGCAACAAGAGACTGCCGCGTTCTTGGCAGATATTTCAGTAGCATCCCTCCTTCAAAATGGTGTTTGCTCTGCCGGCAAGCCGCACAGACAGCTCCTCTGGTGGTTCTGGCGGAGCACTGTGCCCTGCTTTCCTCCTCTGTGAGGGTCTGTGCTGGGCTGTTGCGGCCACCTCAGACGGGACACAGGGTCTCACCTGGGACGGTGCTGACCGGGGGTCCCTTCTCCTGGTGCTCTGCCCCGGGAAGGAGAGGCAGTCCCGAGGGGACGGCGCCAGAGGATGAAAACTCGGCTGTGGGTCCCACATCCCTCCCTCCATCCATCCAGGGCAGGCCCCGAGCGGCCGGGCAGGCCCCGAGCGGCCGGGCAGGCCCCGAGCGGCCGAGCAGGCCCCAAGCGGCCGGGCAGGCCCTGGCACTGTCCCGCACAGACCTGCAGGGAAAGCTGCTCTCTGCAAAGCTGGGGATGAACTCATGGGTTTGTGGGTGAATTATCTGTGTGATGAGTGATTCACCAGAGCAAAACAAGATCGGGGTGAGAAACAGACGGGATTTCGGGAAGAGCTGTGGATGTGTGCGGGACCCGGACAAGCAAACTCGGTGATCGGGAGGAGCAGGGAGCAAAGAAAGGTGGCCTGAGGTGCTGCCACTGGGAGCATGGACAGCATGGATGGGGGCCTGGGTTTGAGACAGAAAGGTCTGGAACACAGGGAGCTGTCAGCTCACCCAGGTGGGGTGGAAAGGAAAGCCTCAGGTGCCATCACAGGGCAAGGCTGGCACCAAGCAAGAGCGGGGCCTTCGTCTCAGAACAGGTCCTTCCCACGGGTGCTAGAAATCCACAAGGGCAATAAAATCCTGAGCAAGCAGCTAGATGGCTGAGCAGGTAATGGCTGAGGGTGAGGGAGAAATTTAGGGCCAAATTACCTTCTGCCTTCACCATTCATCTCAGCAAAGCCTGGCCAGCAGTGTTGCAGCTCCCAGCATATCTACAGAGCAAAGGTTTCAAACTGATCCAGTCAAGACACTGGATAAGAATGAGTTTTGCAGAAAGAAGATGTGCTTTCACACAAGGCCAACACCAGCTGAATTAGAACAATAACCTCCCGATTACAAACAGCAAAAGCTTGTTCATCTGGGACAAATGAAGGGAATCCACTGGCAAAGCTGTTCCTGCATGTCTGTTTAAGGAGAGCTGGACCCAAGGACAGCAGGTACAACTGAGCTGAGGAGCAGCCTCTGAACCCAAAGGTGTGCTTGGCCTGCTGACAAGGTCTCTGGAAATGGTAAAATATATCAGTGCTGCTTGTAAAACCCAGGAAAGCACCCCTATCACATCAGCTGAGGTCAGAAGGCATTCTGAGGATATCCACATGCAGCCAAAAGATGTACATTTATGATAACACTCAATGCAATAGGTTTTTGTAAAAGATAACACAACATGTATGTTTGTAGGCCAAAGTTAGGTGTTAGACCAGGAGTAACAGACAGGACCCAAAGGCAGAGGTGGCCACAGGGCTGAGGTTTGGTAGGGTCAGCACTCAAGTCTGAGCCACACAGGCCCAGACAGAGATAGAAAGTTTGGGTTTTGAAGGGTGAGATTTTTTCAGTTTGGGCAGAAAGCAGAGATCTTGGTGGACCAGCTCATCAGAGGAAAGGGAAAAGCTCTGCATTGAGCATGCAAAGCAGAGGAAGAGCCATTGGGGCAACAGGAAGATCCCAGCACCTTGGCACAAACACACTCTTATTCAGCAGAAAAAATGCCCAATGTAATTTATGATTATTTTTAAATAGAGCTGTTGCTTAACTCATGGAATAGCAGCATAACAGCACACGGTGCAGCTGGGTCAGCACAGGGATGCCGTATGAATTAATAACAGAAAATAGCTCGTGCTCGCTCACTTCCTGCAATTTCCTCTGCTCGGTGAGCTCAGGCGTAAGAGCTCAGCTCTTGCTATCTGCACCCAGGCACGTTAGCAGGGAAGGCAGGAGCCCCTGGCACAGGGAGGATGGGGAGGATTGAGGGAATCCCTGTTTAGCGTGTGCCAGGCAGCAGCCCCACACTGATTTCAGCAGGTGAGCAGATCAAAGAACGGTGCTTAGAGGTGCTAGAGGCATTCAAAAATCCCTTTTCCACTGAGAGAAACTCCCAGATTAAGAACTCAGCCATTGTCAAGAAGGGAGCATGGATTTCCAGGTGGAGGTGATGCTGCAGGGTCCCCAGGAGAACCTGACTCCAGGGTCAGTCTGGGCTGGGAATGGAGCACAACTGAGCCCCTGGGGTACCCCTGGGGAATCCTTGTGCCTGGGTGGTGTTGGTCATTTCTCCCAGGTCAGGAAGAGGCACCTGGGTGAGATTTTTAGCATCACTGCATGATGTGTGGGTGAGAAGATCATCTCTGGGCTGCACGAGGCCTGGCAGAGCTGTGAAATGTGTAACCTCCGGCTCCTGTGTCCATCCCACTGATGGCAGGGCCAGAGGACAGCCGTGGTGTGAGGACAGTGCGGCTGTGGGGACACGGCCGCTGCAGGAGAACACAGACCCCTTGTTACGGGGGCTGCATCTTTGCAGCAGCAGGGCTGGAGGGTCAGCAGGCAGGGCTGGGCAGGGCAATCTTCAGGGAGGGCAGAAAAGCCCAGGCACAGTCCTGGAGGAATGTAAAAAACTAAACAACAGCAATGGGCGACAGAGCAGGGGAACCCCAGCAGCACCCAAAGGAGCCTGGTGAGCCCCCAGCAGCGTCCTGCTCCAGCCAGGGCTGGGTGCAGTGGGTTTGGGTTTGGGTTTGGGTTTGGGTTTGGGTTTGTGTTTGGGTTTGGGTTTGGTTTGGGTTTGGTTTGGGTTGGAGTGTGCACATCCTGGGTCTGCTCCTGGGGTTGGGGCATGGGAGCTGGAGGCCTCTGTGTGGGGTTGCCTGCTCATTTTGGCCATTTGCCTGTGGGGACCCCATTCTGGAGGCACCCACAGCATCGGGGAGAAGGCAGCCTGGCCTCCAACGTCTGCCAGGGGACATCCATGCCTCTTGCATCTGCAGGAGCCAGGAAGCATGGGCCAGGAGTCATCTGCTCGGGGCACCTTGTGGGGTGTCCGCAGCCTGTGGGGTCCTGTCTGCCTGTGCCACTGTGGGGGTCACACCGGCACGCCCACGGCCATGAGGAGTGCTCCCCAGCACTCTGCAGGGACCATCAGCATTGCTGGGACCCCCCACCCACCACACTGAGCCCACCGTGTCCCCAGGGACCAATGAGCCCCCGTGCCCAGGAGCCCCGGAGCTCAGCAGGGACTGGGGGGCTCTCAGGGGCCCCCTCTGCTCCCCCGACAGCGTGGCCACGGATCCCAGGGGACAGCGCGGGGCGCACGGCTGATGTGGCAGTGGGAAAAAGCAGTGGTGGGGGAATTCCTGGCTGTCCGACCTCTTCCCGGCCCCGGGGGCTGCGGGGGCTGCGGGCAGGGCCCCCTCCCCGGCGGCGCGGAGCCGCTTGCAGCGGCGCTGGTGCTGAGTCACCGCGGGCCCCTCGGAGCGACCCGCGGGGGCCCGGCCGGGGCGGGCGAGAGAGCGGGGCCGCGGGGAGGCTGCGGGAGCGGCTGCGGGGAGCGGGGGTGCGGGGCGAGAGGGGCTGTGTGGAGGGGAAGCGGGATGCGTGGGACCGGGGGAGTGGGTCGGGGCACGGAGGGATGTGCGGGGAGGGGGCCGTGCGGGGCGGGGAGGGGGCGTGCGGGGCGGGGAGGGGGTGTGCTGGGCGTCAGGCGCTGCGGCCGGCGGGCCCCGGCGCTGCTGAGCGAGAGAAATGTGAGGCGGCTGCACCACTGCGGCGGCACTGCGGGCGGCGGCGGGAGCGCGCAGCAGCGCCCGCGCCGCCGGGCCCCGGCAACGACGGGCACGGAGCCGCCGCTGCCCGCCCGCCGCTGCCCGCCGCTGCCTGCACCTGCCCAGGGGCACAGGGGGGCCTGGCATCAGCCCCCCGCAGCCTGCGCTGCCGGCCGGGGGTGTTGCATCAGCCCCGCGCCCAGCCGGGGTCCGCGGCCGGGGGCGGCGGGGGGAGCCGGGGGAGGGCACGAAGGAGCCCTCGGAGCGGCGGCGGCCGTACCTGCCGGCTCCCCCGGCCGCCGCTCCCCGCCGAGCATCCGGAGCAAGCCGGCGCCGCCAGCCCCGGCCCCTGCGCCCGGTGCCCTCCCCGCGCCGCCGCGGCCGCGGCCGGAGCAGGCGGCGGGGCCGGGGGCGGCCGGCCAGGACCATCCCGGTGGAGCCGCGCCTCGGAGCCGCCAGCATCCCCGGGGAGCCGCGCCTGGCCGGGGCAGCGCCGCATCCCGCTGCCTTTCAGATAACCTCCGCCGCTCGGGCCTGCGGAGCCGCACCGGGCACGGAGCGGGGGCTGAGCCGGGACCCCTGCCCGGGGCCAGCGCAGGTAACGGCGGGCAGGGGCGGGGGGGTCACCCTGCGGGCGTGCGGGAGCGCACGTGTGTGTGTGCGGGAGCACTGTGTGCTGCGAGCGTGGGGCACGGACGTGTGGGGCCGGGGATTGCGGTGGGAGGCTGGGCAGGGCAGGGTGCTGGGGACGGCTGTGCCACCCCCGGAGCGATGGGCTGTGGGGTGCGGCGGGGGCTGTGTCATCCCCGAAGCGACGGGGATGGCGGGGGGCTGTGGCCCCAGGGGCGCTGGGGGTGCGGGTGCTGCGCCAGGGCTGTGCGTGAAGGGGTGTGACAGAACGAGCGTGGGAACGCGGTGACAGTGCGTGGCACTGCTGACCACCCGTACGGCTGCGCTCGTGGGCGCTGCGGGTGAGTGTCTGCGTGAGAGCTGCAGGCAGAGCCCCCGCGGCTGCTGCTGTGTGCGGGAGGGGGGGAATATGGGCTGCTTGTGGGACGCGGGGTGCAGGATGCGGGGTGCAGGATGCGGGGTGCAGGATGCGGGTGCAGGATGCGGGCCCGCCAGGGGGAATGAGAGAGGCGAGGCCTCCCTCTGCAGGGCAGCATGCTTGCGGGACCCCAGTGCTGCCAGGGCATGGCCCCCGGGACATCCCGGCTGGGGCTGGGCAGGGACCCAGCCCACCCTCGCAGCCCTCGGGCACCCGGGGCTGAACCCCGCGGCCTCGCTCCATCCCCCAAGGCTGCTGCTGCTGCAACCAGATGGTCCCCTCGGGCCCCCTCCGCCAGGCACGGCGGCGCCCGGCCGCAGAGGCATCCCTCTAACAGGATTTGCAGCGCGATGGAGGAGAGCGCCTTCGCCCTTCTCGGAGGAGAGCCGGGCTGGCGCAGGGGCTGCTGAGGGAGAAAATGGCCTCGGGCTGGCTGCCTGCCCCCCATCTCCTGCCCGCAAACGTGGCCTGTCCTCTCCATCAGCCCCGGGACAAGGGCAGGGAGCTGGGAAGGGGGGGAGAGGAAGCTGGAGGGAGGGATAATAGCAGGGACAGATCAGGAGCAAGCGATGGAGGTAAAAATAGATCCACTGAGCAGAGGAGGGGCTAAACGTGAGAGAAAACCCTGAGCAGACGCAGGTCGGTGGAGGAAGCCCTTCGGGAGGGGCCCTGCGGCCCAGGGGGGCTCTGGGGGCCCTGCCCTCCCACCCTCAGGGCAGCGGGGGTCCCGGCCCCCCGCGCTCGGGGCCGCCGAGGGGAGGCCTTGGGGGCAATACCTGCCCGCTCCCGCTTGCGCAGCCCAGGCTCGCGGGCGGATGGACAGGACCCGGAGGGCACGGCGGCCAAATTGCCGGGATGCGGGCAGGCACGCGTCCCCAGGGAGCGCTGGCAGACGGGAGATCCATGAGGAGCCGCGGATCCAACCCCCTCTCGCTTTTCATTTCCAGCAAGCACGAAGCTGAGCTGGGGACAGAGGCAGCAGGGACCGAGGGGACAAGGTGTGTGGTGTGCTGGCCGCAGCCAAGGTGAGCTGCCCTCTGGCACGGGATGTGCCCCGAGCCCCTGCCCTGTGGGAGCTGCCGGTGACTGCAAGTGGGAGAGCCGGGAAGTCAGAGCAAAGGAATTTGCAAACACATTCTTCAGCGCCACGAGGATCCCACTGCATGTAAACAGGAACAGAGGCCGGCCTGGGGCGAAGTGAGAGCTGCCTCCAATTCTGCAAGATCCTCCCTGGACTCACCGGCCCTGGGCAGTGCCCAGCGCCGCCATCCCCAAATTCCCGTTCCGACTGCAGCTGATCCGCCGTGGGAAGCGGCAGCGAAGGCGGAGAGCAGGGCTGCTGAGTGACTGCCAGTGTCACGTTAACATCCCGGCGAGGCTGCAGGGAGCCGGCGCTTTGATCAGCCACCCGAGAGCATCTCGAGGCAGGCAGGATGCCGCTGTGAGCCCTGCCGTCTCCTGCCCGCCCCAGCCCGCTCCTGGCACCCTCGGGGCCGGCTGCAGAAGAGGGGCGCGGGGTCCGCTGCCGCTGGCCCGTCTCCCCAGGATGCTCTCCCGCACCAGCTGCTGCTCCCTGTGCTCCTGCTCCGCGGCCAGAGCGAGGTTGAAAGCTCAGCAGGCTGCCAGCATGTTTTAGCCTCATGCAGGCGTCCCTCGGAGACCCCAGAGCCGTGGACAGTAATGTGAAAACGATACTCATGTCGTGTCTGAAAGGGCAACAGGTCATCATCAAAATGGAGGCGATGAAGATCATCCACCCGGAGAAGTTCTCGGAGCTGCAGGGGTCGCAGCCGCGCTACGCGCCCGCCCCGCGCCGCGAGCCGCCCCTCGTGGCCAAGCGCGCGTGGCCCTCCGAGTCCGAGATCATCGTGAACCAGGCGTGCGGGGACATCCCCGCCCTGGACGCCACCCCCGGGCCCCTGCCGCTGCCCCGGACTCCCCCCCTGCCGCGGCGGGAGCGCGGCTACCAGGGCCAGCGCAAGGGCAGCTCCGAGGTCTGCTACCACCGGCAGCCGCCCTCGGACGAGGTGATCGTCAACCAGTACGTGCTGCACCCCTCGACGCCCTGCGAGCCCCTGGAGTGCCCCACCTGCGGCCACATGTACAACTTCACCAACAAGCGGCCCCGCATCCTCTCCTGCCTGCACTCGGTGTGCGAGGAGTGCCTGCAGATCCTCTACGAGTCCTGCCCCAAGTACAAGTTCATCTCCTGCCCCACCTGCAAGCGGGAGACCGTCCTCTTCACCGACTACGGGCTGGCGGCGCTGGCCGTCAACACCAGTATCCTGAACAGACTGCCGGCCGAGGCCCTGGCCGCCAACCCCGTCCAATGGAGCAGCGACACCGACCGCAGCTGCTACCAGACCTTCCGCCAGTACTGCGGGGCCGCCTGCACCTGCCACATCCGGAACCCGCTGTCCTCCTGCACCATCATGTGAGCGCCGCGCCCGCCCGCCCTTCCGCACGGGGCACGGCGGGGACAGCGCGGCCCCTGCGTCCCCTCCCTGCCGGCGGCACCGCCAGGCAACGCTCTGACACTCACCGCGGCCGAGGACGTGGGGCCGCTGTCCTTGCCGGCACTCGCGGGGGGCAGAGGGGGCGCTGGGACCTGCAGCAGCCCCCGGCTCGCCGGTGATGCCCGGGGAGAGGGACGCTGGCATGGGGAGCGCATCTGCCGGCGCACCCGGGCTCTGCGGTTCCCCCGGCCCTGCATCGAGCATCTCACGGGGCTCCTTCCCCGGGCGCCTCTCCTCCTCTCTCCCCGGCTCTTCCAGGAGCGGACGCTGGGCTCTGGCTGGAGTGACGCCCTCCCCATCGCCCCACGGCCGGCGGCAGCAGCACAAGGAGCCCTGGAGGTGCACGGTGCCACACTGGGCCACCCTCCCAGCGCAGGAAGTGAGGACAGGTCCCCAGCTGCCCCCTCCACCCCCTCTCTGTAAGTTATTTGCCAAAGCTTTCATCTCGGTGGCCACGCCGCCGTGCGCCCGAGCCTCAGTAGCCACACCAAGCCGCCACGCCGGCCCTCGGATGCCAGCAGACGTGCGGCCCATGTCCTCCGCCGGCCCTTGAGGAAAGCTCCACTTTGTCCTCGTTTTGGAGGATTCTTGTTTTTCCCCATCCATCCCCAGCCACCCCATCCCAGGCCACCACGTGTTCACAAAGGCATTGAGCTGTGCCCGTTCTCTGCCCCTCCGCCGGGACCCACACCCATGCCCCGTGGGATGGCTCAGGAGGGTGGCACGGGGTCCAGTACCCCAAATTGCTGACTCCAGTGAGGGGATTTGCCTGGGTAGGGGGACAAGGTCTGGCTCCTGCCCGCAGTCCCTTCCCCAGAGCAGCACCTCTGCTCTGACCCCTGTGCAGAGGGGCTGGCAGGGCAGCAGCCCCCTGTGCACAGTCTTGCTTTCTCCAGAGCACCTGGAGGGGTAAGTTTGCTGCCAAAAAGCAAAAAAAAAAAAAAAAAAACAAAATAAAGAAAAAGCCATAGTTTTGGGTGCTCCCATGGGGCTGAGCACCACAACCCAGCATGGCCGCGGCACCAGGGGCACATGCTGCCCAGTCCCAGGGTGCTGGGGCTGGGTGAGCCTGAGGGGTCCCAGAACCTGCATCCTGGAGGAAGCAGCAGCCCCTGGCACTGGCCAAAGCCCAGCAGCCATGCAGGGAGAGGGGCCAGTCCATGCCCTGTGCTGTCCCGAGGGAGCGGGCGATGCCACTGGCGCAGCCCCAGGACCGTTCTCACTCTGGCGGGGAACGGCGCCGGTACCGTGTCTGTGTTGCTCTGCCAATGCCTCCTGCTGCTGGTTGTGACCATGATCATGTTTTATACCCGGCCTTGTTCTGACCCCATCAGTCTCCCCAATAAAGATTATATTGGAACGAAGGCTGAGCTGGAGTCTGGGGCCGCGTCACTGGGGCGGGAGGGGGGTGACACCGGGATGTGCCCTGGCCCTGCTCCCGCTGTGGGACAGGCTGCGGTCACACCCGGTTTGCAGCTTTCCCCTGGGCTGGCACCTCCAGCCTGGCTTTTAGCTCTGATGGAGCTGTGTCCCCTCCCTGCCCAGGCCCTGAACGTGGCTGGGCACCTTGGGGACCCTGCCCAGCTTGGCAAGGGGTCCCCAGCCACAGCAAGAGCCCTCAAACACCGGCTGGGTGTCCCCTTTCTCCCCAGGTGATGTGGGATACTGGGGGTAGGATGTGCCATTTGGTGGGATCTGCTGTTGAAGGGAGCTAGGGAGGGACATGGGCAGTGCTGGGCTCCCCTGTTCTGCTGAGGCAGCTGCATCATGAACTCCCCTCTGCACCATTCCCACAGCATGCAGGAGCTGCCCTGGGGCACATGGAGCCCACTGTGTGCCCCGAAGGACCCCGGGGTCACTGGGATGGCAGCTGCACAGCTGGCAGAGCCAGGAATCTGCAGCAGAAGCAGCTGGGACGATGATCCCAGGACAAGGCAGCTCCCCAGGGCAAGCTGTACACACTGGCTGGGGTGTGCCCACGGGCACTGTGTGCCCACAGCCAGTGCCAGCCCAAAATTTCCCTTCTCCAGGAGCAGTAGCTGTCTCTGCCCTCAGTGCTGGGCCAAGGTGGAGCATCGGCTTCCAAAGCAGCAGCACATCCAGGAGGGTGCAAGGGTGGCTGCAGACCCTTTCTCCTGTTGTGCTGGTTCCCATCCCAGGGGGGTTTCTGTGCCTGGAGAACAGAACAGAACCAGCCTACGGGTGCTGAAGCACAGCTACCAATAAGCTAACTACAGCCAGTGCCACCCTCATCCCTGAGGATGCTGCAGCTGTGTCCGGTATCCCTGTCCTTACCAACATCCCCACCCTGCACTCCTCCATCCTTCGTGCAGCCTTGGCACAGTGTGGGGTCTCCTAGTGGTCACAGCAGCCCCACACTGAGCCAAATCATGTTGGGGGAGCTGGGGCAGCCCCACATCCAGGATGTGCATCTCCATCAGCCCAAAGGCCCATGCCAAATCCAGGATAAAGAACTCTGACACCCCAAAAGCTTGTATTAAATCCAGGCTGAGCATCTCTGTCCCCACGGACACCGAAGCTGCAAGCCAGCCAGAGCAGAGGTGGCAGCAATTTTGCCCTCAGTAGGAATTTACCCTTTTTATTACGTAAGGACAAAGGGTACAACGTGTTCTCCCCTACCCTCGTGGCACCTCTTGGGCACAGAGTAAATTTAAAACTGCTAATTTGATTTTGAGTTGCAATTAAGGAAGAAATAGGGCCTTTCAGGAGCAAGTACTGGGTGAGAACCCATTTCTCCTGCCCTATTAACCTCGAATAAGCACTTACTGGAAGAGGTGCCAGATTTGCTGCAGAGGACAGGGACATGGGGTGGTGCCAGCCCTGTGTCACAGATGCAGGTGAATTAACATTCTTTCACAACCCCTAAAAAGCCCCCATGACCATTCTGGGCTTTGTGCCTCCACGCTAAGTTTTTGAAGATCTCTAAGTCCTATGAGCTGCTTAAGCATGGCCAGGACATTGCTGCAGGAGAAGGTTCGGCCACATGAGAGCAGAGATGTTCTGAGATGTTCCCTGGTGAGCTGGTTCTAAAACCTCCTCCTTGTTGTAACCTCTGTCCCAGGCTGGGATGAGGCTCTGGCCTCTCCCAGGGTCCAGTTTGGCTCGTGGTAGGAGAGGGGACGTGGGGAGTTAAATTGCTCCTGAGGGCGATCCTTTTCCCAAATGTCCTCATTTCAGGTGGGAAGGGCTGGGATTGGGCCGGTTTGGGCTCGGCCTGGTTTGGGCTCAGCCTTTGGCATGGGTTTGGGGCGTGGTGTTTGCCAGTCATTCTCTGGACAATGCTCTCAGGCACAGGGTGGGATTGCTGGGGTGTCTGTGCATGGCCAGGAGCTGGACTGGATGATCCCAATGGTTTCTGTCTAACCCAGAGCATTCTGTGATGCTGTGAGGAGCAGCTGCTGCAGCCCAGGCTCTCGGTGCCTGGGGCTGTCCTGCTCCTGCAGGGACGGTGGCAGCGCTGGCAGCGCCCAGCCGGTGCCCATGGGGTGGCCCCAGCGCCGCCATCCTGCCCCAGAGGTGGCACGGCAGGAGCAGCTGCCCCGGGATGCAAACGGGCGAGCGAGGCTGTGCCGGGCCGTGGGGAGCTCCCCTCCCGTCTGCAGGGACGTGGCCGAGCACCAGGGCTGTGCCCTCCGTGGGGACACGGAGCCTCGAAGGGCCCCCCCCGGGCGGTCCCAGCCCCAGCGGCCGCCCCAGCGCAGGGGAGCTCTCGCCGAGCTGCCACAAGGCGCATCCCGCGGTGACAGGGGGATGGCGGCGGCTGTGACGGGTCCCCAGGGCAGGGCCGGCCCTGCTGAGCTCGGGAGCTGCCTTGGGGTCAATCCAGGAGCGGGCTGGCCGCAGGCACCGGCTCCTGCTCACTGCCCAGCCCCGTGAGGGGCTGCTGGCCATCTGGTCACACTCGCAGGGGACGCAGCGGGGACACGTGTCCCCAGAGGAGGGCAGGGCGCAGGAGGGGAGGTGCTGCTGGTTGTGGTGCAGTTGGGACGGGGGGAGACGCTGGGCTGCAGTGGGAGAAGCCAGGAGAGAACGGGCAGGTCCCTGCAGGGATGGGGACAGCCAAGTCACCGGTCTGGGGACACCACATCCCTTGGCGGCAGCAGGTGCCAGCTGGGGATGCCATGAAGCATTGGGGGTGGTGCAATGGGGCATCAGGGGCTTGGGAGAGGGCACAGGGCTGCGAGTGGGAAGGTTGGGTGGGTCTGGGGGTCTGTGCTGGAAGCTGTGCCCGTGGCATCAGCCCTGCCAGCCCCCAGCCCTGCTCATCATTATCTCAGGCTGTGAAATACAACCCAGCTCTGGGAGTGGATACCAGAGCCAGGCTCCACAAGGCCCACAGGGTCCATCCCACCCCACAGCGCCCAGGGACCCCTTCTCGGGGGGATGGAGGTGCCCTTCAGCTTTCAGTGCCCAGAGGTGCCAACAGCCAGCCCGGGGAGCACAGCAGTGCTGGGGGTGTCCCGTGGGGGCAGCTCCGGCCTGGTTCACCCCAACAGCCCCACGCAATGTAGGGCAGGGGCACGAGGCTCCCACATGGTGACAGGGCCCACGGGTGTCTGAGCTCCCCCTCCCCACAGGCTCCATGGAGCCAGAAACGCCCCAGCCAGGGCTGAACTGGCACTTCTCCTGATGGAGCTGCTCCACTTGGTATAAATAAATATTCCTTGGTGCCACCAGGGCTGGGGGGACCCACCTGCTCCTGCCTGCCGACCTGACCTGTTTTGGGGTGCCCTGCTCCTACCCTGTGCCTCAGCACTCTGCCAGAGCAGCCCCTGGCAGCACTGATGCTCAGTGGCACCAGTGTCCTGGCAAAGCCCAGAGCCCCAGTCTCTTCCCTCCTGGGCACAAGGACAGGGGTTCTCTGTGGGGCTGTGTGGGCACAGCAGTGCTCGCTGGCTGCTCAACCCCCCAGCTTCTGGGCAGGAGGAAGGGGAAGAGGAAGGGGGGGTTGGCACCCTGTGTTCCACAGCCACAGCCCTGGGGAGGTGCCCAAGGGTGTTTACGGGGGAGAAGGGCAAAGCCAGGACATGGGGATGGCTGCACAAGTCCAGCACAGCCAGGCAGGAGGACAGGGCACAGCAGTGTCACCAGCCCCCAGCAGGGCTGGGCTGAGCGGACAGAGAGGGGGCACAGCACAGGGAGGGGGAATTGGCGTGGGGTCAGCACCGAGCCTTGGCAGGACACCCAGAGGAGGCCAGCAGTGACAAGCAGACTGCTGCACATTCCAGCCTGTGGAGGTGGGTGTCAGCACCCCTGAGATGGAATCCTGGGAGGACCTCGAGGGTCTGACAGCTCCCTTCCACCCACCACCAGCCCAAAGGTGGCTGAAAGCCTGGGAAGGTCCCCATCCCTGTCCCCCTGGGGAGGAACAAAGGTGCAGAGCAGCCACACTGTGACCCAGCCATCACCTGGCTGGCGTGTGGCCCCACGTGAGGCTGGCAGTCAAAGGCAGAGCCCAGATCCTGCTCAGCCCTGGGACACTCCTGCTCCATGGCAGGGCCCGTGTGGGCACAGCCCCAGTGCCACTCACCACAGGCTCCTCCACCCGTGAATGGCACTGAGTGAGCCGTGTTTGCTCACTTATCTCCCCGAAGGGCACAGTCTGGGTACGGGCTGGCACACCTCAGCAGGGGCTGGGAGGTGCCATGGTGGAGCACGCTCCCCTCATAGGTGGGTGCACTGGCTGTGCCCATTCCCTCCTTGTGGCACTGCCGGGCCCCAAAGGGACATGCTGAGACCGGGCACTAAACTCAGCTGGACGCAGCTGTGGTACAAACACAGGTTGTATTTTCAGTGCCTGCTGGGGGATCCCAGCCCGTCTGTCCTGGGCGCGGGTGGCACAGCCCGTGGCACAGCCCTGCTCTGCCCGCAGAGCCTCTCTGGTGCCCAGCTCCCAGGCAGGGACGTGCCCCACTCCATCCGCTGTGCCACCGCGGTGCCGGTGATGCCCAGCTCCAGGGTCGCCTCCCTCTGCTGCCTGCTCCTGCTCCTGCGCTGCCTCCCCGGCCCGGGCTCACGGGCAGCGCCAGGTGTCCCGGACACCAGGGTCACAGGCCTGCTCCCCGCTGGCACCACGGCCGCGGGCACAGCCGGAGCTGGGCTCCTTCCCCATGCACGCCCAGCCCGAGGGCACAAAGCCAGCGCTATTTGTCCAGGATGAGGAAGAGCATCACCATGAGCAGGATGGGGAGGAAGATGAGGAGCAGGCTGAGCATCTCTGCGGCCAGCAGCAGCGCCAGCAGCAGCAGGTAGCAGCAGCGGCAGCGCCGCTCCAGCCGGGCCAGGGCGCGGATCAGGCAGGGCGGGTACCGCACGCAGGGCAGGCACCCGAACATGCGGCTGGTGTGGAAGCGCACCTGGAAGCGATGCTCGAGGGCGCCGGCCAGGCCTGGGCGCCGGGGCGGCAGGGCAGGGGGCCGGGGGGTGGCCAGGGCTCCGGGGGAGCCGGGCTGGGCGTGCAGCAGGAGCAGCTCCTCTTGCAGCTTGCAGATCTCCCACTCCAGCATGGGCGTCTTCTGGCGGCAGATGGGGCAGCGCACGCGGCCGAGCTCGGCGCCGCCGGCCGTGTCCATGATGGCCCGCAGGCAGGCGCGGCACAGCCCGTGGCTGCAGTTCAGCACGGCCGCCTTGTGCCGCTGCTCGTCGTAGGGCTCCGTGCAGATGGGGCACTCGTCCTCGCCGCCCGCCAGCACGGAGCACGGCTCCGCCGCCACCGCCCCGCCACCGCTCGGGGCCTTCTCCGCCTCGCCGAAGAGGCTCAGGATGGAGCTGGAGACGCTTTGGGAGCCGGGCCGCGGGCTCTCCCCGCGGGGCAGGACGGGGCCGCTGTCGGCAGCGGGAGGGTCCTGCCCCGCAGGCAGGGAGGCACCGTGGGCAGGCGGCTGCTCATGCC
Source organism: Emberiza elegans (assembly GCA_024865655.1). NCBI lineage: Eukaryota > Metazoa > Chordata > Aves > Passeriformes > Fringillidae > Emberiza > Emberiza elegans. Next base: position 67,524,333 of record JALJVW010000184.1, on the reverse strand, counting down.
CGGGCAGGAGCGGCTCACTGGCATCTTCCGTCGGTGGCAGCTCCCAGCATCTCCAGGCAGCAGCAGACTCCTCTCCACAGCGTCGGGGCGGCTCCCCGGGGTCCCCGACGCCGCGGTCTCGCTCTGGTCCCGCTGCCTGGCACAGCCTTCCCCACCGGCTGCCTGCACCGGCACCGGCCCGGGCTGTGCCCCCTCGCCCGCCGCCGGCTCCATCAGGGAGGCAGAGCAGCCACGCCGCTCGCCCCCGCCCGCCTGGAACCCCTCGGGGCTGGGTGCGGGACGTGGGTGCTGCTCCAGGGCAGGAGATTCCTTCAGCAGGGCTGCCCGAAGGGTTTGAAGGCAGCAGTGTCCGCACAGAGTCCCAACATCCCTGCGGTGCGCTTCGGGGCGCCCTTCCAGACCAGTGGGTCAGGAGCCTCTAGCGCTGGGTGCAGCCCCATCACCCTCACCGAGGCCACCCCAAGAGGGGCAACACCGTGAGCATCCAACAGCCTTTTCCTCCTCCTCCTCTTCCTCCTCCCCAGCCCCAACACAGTACTGACCCGCCACGGTCCGGAGCAGAGGGCACCGAGCTGGGCGCTGCCAGGAGCTGCCCGCCGGGCCAGAAGGGTGCAGGCGTGGCGGGCACCGGCGCAGGCAGCTGCCTCCTGCCGTGGGCCTGGCAGGGCTGGGGCCGAGCCTGGCTGTAACCAGTCTGGTTCGTCAGCTTCTGGAAGCGGCTCAAATGCAGGGAGCCCGGGGCAGGAGCCATGCCTGCGCCAATCAGCTCCCGCCGGGGCTGGGGAGGAGCTGGGCCCACGGCCGCCTCTTACCCGTGCCCAGCACCAGTGGAGTCACCTCTGTGGCCAGTGCTGCCCACAGCCCTGTCCCTGGGGCACGGCAGCACGGCCCTGCGCTCCACCAATACAGCCTCCCAACGTGGCCCCGTGCTCCTCCAGCGCAGTCCCCCAGCTCCGACCCCAGGACAGCCCCTGCACTGCCCCAGCACAGCCCCTGCACTGCCCCAGCACAGCCCCTGCACTGCCCCAGCACAGCTCCCAGAACAGGCCCGGTGCTGCCCCAGTCCAACTCCCTGTCCCCCCCGCTGGTCCCTGTCATGTCCCACAAGCAGCTTGCAAGGCCTGGAAGTTTCCTTCCAGGTTTCCCACCGGGACAGTGCCCCAGATGAGGGGATGGTGGCACCAGGGTGGTGACTGCCATGCAGCAGCTCTGCAGTGGCCCCACTGTCCCTGGCACATGGGGACACGGCCCAGCCAGCGTGTGCAAGTGCAAGAGCTGCTCAGAGCAGTGGGGTGGGGAGTCCCCAGATGCCCCTGCTCCCCCTCACTGCAGTACCACAGCTCCAGCAATGCCCCAGGCACTGCTCAGCCCTGCAGGACCTCATGACTCCACCATGGGAGGGTGGCTGGGTCACAGGCACGGCGTGGCACAGCTGTCCCTTCCTGTCCCAGCCTGCTCCCAGGGAATGTCCCTGCTGATTCATGCCCTGCTCCTAATTGCTATTTACGCACTGGCACCCAGTTCCCTGAACTGGGGCAGGAAGGTGGTGGCACTGGTCCCACTGGGGCATGGGAGGGTGCACAGCCTCGAGGCTGCAGGGAAAGGGCTGGAAGCAGCTCTCAGGATGGGGTGGAGGAGAGATGCAGCTGAGCAGGCACTCAGGGAAGGGGATAACTCAGCAGGAACTTGGAGCTCAAACCTCAGCAGGCTCAGGATGATGAACTGGCAGCAGAGACAGAGGCATCAAGGCTTCCTCCTGTGCCTGTGCCTGCTGGCCTTGGCCACTGGAACCAGGGGGAACAGGTCTGTCCAGGCAGCCTCTTCCTGCAGCAAGTGCTGCTGAGTAATGCTGGGGTGGAGAGACTCCCATGCAATACTTCCTTTCCTCTGGTCCTGCCACAAACAGTGGCCACTGCCACTTCCACGGCTCCAGCAACACCCTTGGGTGCCCCCCACCCCACACAGGGACCCCCGGGGCTGGGGCATGTGGGGCAGATCAGTCCCACACCGAAGCCAACCAGCAGAACCCCCAAGAGACCTCTGGCCCCTGCTCTGGTGGGGTGTGGGCACAGAGAGCCAAAGCCACCAGGAGATGGGGTCCCCCCACTGCCGTGGCCCTGCTGCTGTCAGGGAGGGGCTGGTTGGGCAAATGCACCTATCCTGGCTGGGGTGATTAATCCCAGCCCAGGAAAGATGCCAGAGGCAGATCTCTTTGCTGGCTCCTTTATTCAGGCAGCAGGGAGGGGAGGCAGGAGCCAGGCTCATGACCAAGTTTCAGACTGGAAGCGCCGGGACCGTTCCAGGGCTGTGAAATGCTCCTCTGCTTCCAAGGGGGACAGGCCACCCTCCTGCTGCAGCACCGACTGCAGGGCCTCAGCCACTGCTGCTGGCATCTGCTTGGCATTCCTGGGGAGAGAGCAGGACACAATGGAGGCTGAGCAGGAACACAGGGGCCCGAACAGCAGCCCCAGGGCTCCAGGGTCAGGAATCAGCAGTCCCTGTGGCCGAGCCCACCACAGGGCAGTGGGAACCTGCCTCGTCCTGCCACAGGCTGCCTGGCACAGGGTAAACAACAGGCCTGAGAGGCAGCTCCTACCACTCCCTCCAGAGCAGGGCTGTTATCCACAGGGCTCCTCAGCACAGGCATGTGAAGGCAAAACCATGGCCATGGGGCCCAGAGTCCAGGGAAGGAGCATCACAGGTCAGGAGCCCAAACAACAGCCCCACACAGCTGCATCTGGCAGCAGCCTCATTAGAGAGAGAGCGGCAACATGCAGGGGTTGGAATTTATCAGCAGGAGGGCAGGATCCTGTCCTTTCATCTCTGGAATCAGTGTCAAACATGTCTGATCCTCAGCTGGGCAGGAGCAGCTGCTCCTGTCCTGCTGCTGTCTGCTCTCAAGAAATCCAGACTGATTGGTTTGATAGTGACATTTGGATCCAAAGCCAGTTCAAACCTCAAAATCAGAGAAATGCTGGAGAAAACATTGAGCCCCTGTGTAGAAAATACCCAAACAGAACTCAGCGCTTTCAAGCACAATTATTTCTTATGGGAAATCAGAAATTCTGACTTTTTTTTTTCCTGGAGAGAATTTCATTTGATGAACTGCCTGTGTGACAAAAAAAACATCTAATAAAAAATTTCCCAGCCTGCTCCAATTGGCACGAGCATCTGGCAACGTCCTTGCTGTTTCCCAAGAACAAGGCAGAATTCTGACTCGCCTTTGAAGCTGATTAACATCCCAAAATACCCAGAAAGGAGGTCTTCTTTTTTTGGAAGAGTCGCATTGTTTCTGAGTCAGGCACTGATATGCAAGTACAAGATAATGGAGCTGGGCTTTGTGATGGAAAACATGTCAAATAGCTTTTTTTTTTTTTTTTCAAAAAAAGAGACATTTTCAACCTTTTTGCCCCTGAGTGAGACAAGCAAGGAACAACCATAGAGCAGATGCAGCCCTGGCTCCCCAGAGCCCCCTGGCCCAGGATGGGAAGGCAGACACGAATGTCCAGTGGCCCAGGGCTGCTGCTCAGGGTCACACAGCTCAGGAGCCACCGCCCCAGCTTTCTCTCAGTCTGGCTGAGACTGTGAATTTGGGGGAAAATGGGATCACCCACCTGCACAGTTCAGTCTGTGAGCTGGGGGGGCATGGTGATCCTGGAAGCCTTTCTACAGGGCTTGGGCTGTTCAGAAAAGGAGGAACAGTGTCCTCTGCAATCAGCACAATGTCACTTGGGCAGGGATGCCAAGGCTCTGGGTGCCACCTGCATGATGGGGGCTCAGGGACACCCCACAGCAGGGACAAGGCTCCCAGCAAGAGGAGTCTCAGAGCAACCCTGATGTCCAAAATACCATCCTCATGGCCACATAAAATCTGCCATGGGGACAGCTGTGCAGGCCCTGCTCTTTCCAAGAAACTGATCCTCTTTGTGGATCTCCACCAGCTCCAAAAAGTAGGAAAGAGAATGGAAGGAGAGAATAAAGCCATGACCCAACAGCTCAATAGTCTCAGCATTCGGGCTGTAGATGGAGGCACATCCCCAAGTCCCAAGTGCTCCAAACCCCAGACCCAAGGGCAGGAATGCCCAGTTTGGGGTGAGGCTCCAGGAAGCCCCGCGCTGCAGCAGTGAAGGACAGAGTGGGGTGGCCTGGCCTCCACTTCCTGGGAAGTAAACACCAATCTCCTTGTCCCAGGAATGCAGCGAGGCCAGTCCTGCCCTGTGAGGCGCCAGGGCAGTTCCTGCTCTCCTGAAGGACAGGCAGGAAAGAACCTCCTGCAATCGCTGCTCGGGGGACAGCCGGCCCCAGGCCTGCCCTCCCCAGGTCACAGGGGGCACGGCAAACGCCATGGGCGGGCTCTGCCCGGCTCCAGCAGCCCAGAGCATTTCCCAAGCCTCGCCCCGGCACGGGGAGCAGCCTCTCCCTGCAGTGCAGGCAGGTCAAGGGTTCTGAGGGCTCAGAGCAGAGCTGCCAACGCTGACCCCAAAGGCCAGACCCACCTCCTGGCCAGCAGCTCCAGGTGTGCAACCAGCCTGGAGAGGGACTGAGCTGTGCAAGGAGACAGGCTGTGGTGCAACAGGGCTGGTCCCTGCCCCAGGAGGCAGCTCTGGGTGCCAAGAGCCAGAGAATGTGCCAAGGCTCCCAAAGCTGCTCCTGAGCCCCAGCAGGGGATCCTGCCCACACAAGTGGCCACAGGTGCCACACAAGCCTTTTCTCCAGTTTCATCAAGCACTGCTGCAGGAGAGGGCTGTGCAGGGGCCAGGCCTCTCCTGTGTGTGGATGCGCTGTGGGTCAGGGGCTGGGCAGGGGGAGGGTTGGGCAGGTGGCACTGGCTGGAGAAGCTTTACCAGTTCCAGCTGTGGGGTAGGTGACAAACGTCCCTCTCAGCCCAGGGCTCCTGGAGCAGGACATAAGAGAGGAGGAATGAGCTGCCCCTCTGCAACACGGGGCTGAGCCGAGGAAATGCCTCCAGGTGGGTGAAGCAGAAATGTGTGTCCCTGCTCCCTCAAGCCTTGCACAGAGAGCTCTCACTCACCCAGCCAGGTAGATATGAGCATTCTCACTGCTCAGCAGCTCCCACACCAGCTTCCCATTTTCCCGGATGCGGTGCTGGACATAAACCTTCTCCTCCTGCAGGGAAACAAGGCACTGAGCCCACCAGCTCTGCAGCAGCCCCAGCTCCTGCCCTCAGGACAGTTCTCAGGGGCTGTGTCCAGGAGCTCAGGGCAGCACAGGAGGCCCTGGGAGAAGCAGTTGGATCAATGACCAGTGTGGGGAAGAGGAACCCCACACCTGATGTCTGCAATGGGTTGGGCTGGTGGGAGATGGGTGCAGCAGCAGGAGCTTCAGTGGGGAACACCAGGCCCCAAGCAGCCCCTCAAATCCTTGGGGTGTCTTCCCTCCTGCCCTCCTCTCCCAGCATGGGCAGAGGAGGCTCTGTGGCCCTTGTGTGCCAAGTCTCAAACCACGACAAGGACAGAAACCCTTCCCTGCACCCCTGACTGCTGGAGACCTGAAACAGGTTGGAAGGGCAGAGAGCTTGGAGGGACAGCCTCAGTCCCAGCCCCTGCCCCTCTACAGGATGGGGACTGCTCTGCACACAGTACAGCCCAGTCAAGGAGAGTTCCCAAAGGGTTAATCCACGAGACTTCAAGAATCCAAGCAACTGCCTACAGCCCTGGCTCCTGCCCAAGAGAACACCATTGCCAACGTGCCCGAACTCACTGCTGGCCCAGAGGGCTCCTGTGACAAAGGTGACACTGTGATGAAGGCCAGGCCCTGTGCTGGGCGTCCACCACGCCCGATCCTGCAGTGCTGAGCTGGGCCACGGGCACAGCCTCCTCCCCACAGCCCCATCCTGGCCATGGGCACAGCCTCCTCCCCACAGCCCCATCCTGGGCCATGGGCACAGCCCCATCCTGGGCCTCCCCACAGCCCCTCCCCTGGGCCATGGGCACAGCCTCCTCCCCACAGCCCCATCCTGGGCCATGGGCACAGCCTCCTCCCCAGGCCCCCATCCTGGCCATGGGCACAGCCTCCTCCCCACAGCCCCATCCTGGGCCATGGGCACAGCCTCCTCCCCACAGCCCCATCCTGGGCCATGGGCACAGCCTCCTCCCCACAGCCCCATCCTGGCCATGGGCACAGCCTCCTCCCCACAGCCCCATCCTGGGCCATGGGCACAGCCTCCTCCCCAGGCCCCCATCCTGGGCCTTGGGCACAGCCTCCTCCCCAGGCCCCATCCTGGGCCATGGGCACAGCCTCCTCCCCAGGCCCCCATCCTGGGCCATGGGCACAGCCTCCTCCCCACAGCCCCCCATCCTCCTCCCCAGGGGCCCCATCCTGGGCCATGGGCACAGCCTCCTCCCCAGGCCCCCCATCCTGGCCATGGGCACAGCCTCCTCCCCACAGCCCCATCCTGGCCATGGGCACAGCCTCCTCCCCAGGCCCCCATCCTCCTCCCCACAGCCCCATCCTGGGCCATGGGCACAGCCTCCTCCCCAGGCCCCCATCCTGGGCCTCCCCCAGAGCCCCATCCTGGGCACAGCCTCCTCCCCACAGCCCCATCCTGGCCATGGGCACAGCCTCCTCCCCACAGCCCCATCCTGGGCCATGGGCACAGCCTCCTCCCCACAGCCCCATCCTGGCCATGGGCACAGCCTCCTCCCCACAGCCCCATCCTGGGCCATGGGCACAGCCTCCTCCCCAGGCCCCCATCCTGGCCATGGGCACAGCCTCCTCCCCAGAGCCCCATCCTGGGCCATGGGCACAGCCTCCTCCCCAGGCCCCCTCTCGCTGTAGCTCCTGCAGGCTGGGGATGGCTGTGGGAACAGCCCTAAGCAGCTCAAGCCCAGGCTGTCCCAGGAGCTGGTCACTGTGGGTCCCACAGGTGCCCTGGCTGTGCCAGTCCTGACTGGCAGTGCCCTCAGCAGCACCAGCACAGCCTCAGCTTCAGCAGCAACGAGCTCAGTGCTGCCAGAGGCCCTGCCAGCCAGGCTGGGCTCCAAGGGCATCATCTAAAGGAGCTCAAAACCAGAGCCCCCAGTGACAAACTGGGGCCACGATGCCTCAGGGCATCCAGGTTTGGCTGGGACCAGTCTGCACTGCGGGTGGGTGTGCTGGGACAGGGGGCACCTGCAACGGGACTTCAGAGAGAAGAGCAAAACTTTGCTCAGCTATGGAGCATCCGGCCCTCACCTGGGTCTTTGACAACAAACTTTGTGATGAGTTAAAGGCTGTGGTATCTCCTGAAGCCAAAGGCACAATGAGCCCAGTGTGGCTCATCCCACCTGCCTGTGGGATGCGGCTGTGCTCCCACTCTGCCTTGGGGGCAGAGGACTCTGGTGACAAACTGCTTTGGCTGGTGGAGCAGGACAGAGGGGACACGCCAGTGGAATTCCTGTTCCCCCACAGTCAACAAGAGCAGAAGGTGGCTCTGGCTGCTCTCCAGAGTCAGAGAGCAGCAGGTGCCCCTTCACTGGTCATTCAGCACCCCTCTGCAGTGCAGTGCTGCTCCTGTTCATCAGAGACTTGGAAAGCCTTCACAGAAGCACCCAGCTCCTGCCTTACAAGTGAGTGGATAAAAGACAATGAATTCATGTCAACACATGCACACAGCCAGGAGAAAGGGCTTGGGCTGGTGCAGCTGAGCTATTGAGAAATTGCCATTCCCTTTTTATCACATCTCTGTTCCAAAGCCAGGCTGAGCTTTCGGTGCCATCAAGGGACAGAGAAAGGCAGTGAAACAGGTCCCCAGCTCAGGGGACTGCAGCCCCAAGGGGGGATAAGGGCTGCCCACCACAGACACTGCCTGGGAAAGCAGGAAGCAAAGTGAGGGGCTGAGTTGTGGGTGTGCTCCTACCCATGGGGAGCTTTTCTCTGTGTATCTGGGACTCAGAGAGAGCTGGCACAGAGGCCAAGCTCCTCAGCTTCAGCCAGGGCTCAGAGGGACACCATGAGGAGGCGTACTTAACCAACAAGTTATTGCCTGGTGACCCTCCAAGAGGCTTGGGAGCCTTTTATCACTCACGTGGTCCAGCCAAACAAAGCTGGTTAATGTCTTATCTTCTCTGTTGTTCTCCAGCCTTTTCCCAGTAACCTTTCCAGCCCAACTTAGCCAGACACACCTCTGCAGGGCAGGAGGGGATCTCAGCCAGCACTGAGGTGTGTGGGGGAAGGAGGTGCACACTGTGCCACCTCACCAGATCCCTCGCAGATCGTGCCCTGGCAGAGCCCCATCAGCACTGCCTGAGATGCTCCTGTATCCACCCTCCTCTTCTGGGCACTAACCTGGTCCCTGGAGAAGGCTGTGAAGAGTGTCAGGAAGCCCTTTGTCACCAGCTCTTCCCACTCTGCCTGGCAGTAGAAGTCCTTGGATTGGCGTCGGCAGCCGAAGAAGAGGCAGTTCCCTGCAGGAGCAGAGCACCAGGCCTGTGCTGGGAGCACCCAGTGCTGGGCACTGCTGGTGCCCCCTGCCTGACAGCCCTGGCCTGCAGAGCCACCAGCATGAAGCGAGCAGGAAGTCAAGTGACCTGTGGCAACCAGATGCCCCTGTCTGCTGAAAAAGGAAGAGGGCAGAGAATGTCCTCCAGGGCTGCCTGTTCCCTGGGCCAAGGGAAGGAGGATGGGACAAGCTGCAGCAGCAGCTGAGCTCAGGTAACCTGTGTTCACCCTCAGAGAGCCAAGAAAGAGCCTCTGCAGAGCCTGATCCAACCCAAGGAGTTGGATCACACAGGCTGCACACAGCAGGCTCTGGACCTCACCTGCCCCAGAGCTCAACCTGCTTCTGCCCAACACAGCAAAGCCTGACCCAGTGGAACCCTCACGAGCCCCCAGTCCATCCTTCCGTCTGCTGACACAGATCTGTCTGTGCAAGGGGCATCCTGAGTGCCTCCCAGGACCATCCCTCACCTCGCCGTCCCAGTGCCACCCGCTCCTGTATCGCTGCTCGGAAGGGTGCCACCCCTGTGCCAGGGCCAATCATGATCACAGGGGTGACAGAGTCAGCTGGGAACTTCATTCCTCCTTTCTTCACCCAAAGAGGCACCCGGACATCACCTGTGGAACAGAGACACTGACAAGCATCACTCCACCACCAGTGCCCTGTCCCTGCCTGTGGAGGGTGAGTGGGCACCCAGCTCTTCCAGGGTGCTCCAAAGACACAGGCAGACCTGGCTCATCACCCCCTGGCACTGAGAGCACACTGTGTGTGTGAAAGGCCCTTCAGCTGTCTCAGCACTGCCTCTGCAAGAAGCTGAGTGAAGCCCAGAGCAAGGCAAGAGCCCCCCAGCACACAGGCTGCAGGACAGCCCTCTCCTCACACAGCCTGTGCCAGGGAACACAGTGGAGGCAAGCAGAGATCCCAGCCTGGCTGGATGTAAGAGAGGCCCCAAGGCTGCCAGAGTTCCAGGAGCATTTGGACAAGGCTCTCAGGGATGCACAGGGTGGGATTGTTGGGATATCTGTGCAGGGCCAGGGGTGGGACTTGATGATCCTTACGGGTCCCTTCCAATTCAGCTTTTTCTGTGATTCTGTGGAAGAAGGGACCAGCCTTCCCAGAGCTCTGGCTATGGGACTGGGGGTGCTCAGCCTAGTGCTACCAGCTCCAGGGCACCAGGAGCAGCCCACAGTGCGACAGCAGGGTTGAGCAGCTGGGAGGTCAGGGTAAGCTGGAGAGGGACAGCTCTCTGTGTGCTCTGATGAGGATGGGGCAGTGAGGAAGGACAGCAGGACCATCCTGCCAAGCCAGTGTGCTCCCCATGGAGCTGGTGCTCCAGCCAGGCAGCTCCTGCACGTGGTCAGCACCCACACAGCTCCATCACAGGCCCGAGGGATGAGCACTGGGTGCTGTGGGAAGCACTGAGGATTCCCACAGAGCCCAAGCACTTACCCTGCTCTGGGTTGAGAGAAGCCAGCCAGGTGGAGCAGAGCCCACGGCGGGGTTTGCTGAGCCGTGTCTTGTACCGCACCACGGCCACGAGGATCTGCATCCGCTCGGGATGGGCCTGTGTCACACAGAGCCATGAGCACACACTCTGCACAGCTCCCCTTGGGCAGGACACCCCCTCCTGCAGGGACAGAGCCTGTGCCCAGCTCCCTTGGGCAAGACACCCCCTCCTGCAGGGACACAGCCTGTGCCCAGCTCCCACCAGGACAGGACACCCTCTCCTGCAGGGACACAGCCTGTGCCCAGCTCCCACCAGGACAGGACACCCTCTCCTGCAGGGACAGAGCCTGTGCCCAGCTCCCACCAGGACAGGACAGCCCCTCCTGCAGGGACACAGCCTGTGCACAGCTCCCCTTGGGCAGGACAGCCCCTCCTGCAGGGACACAGCCTGTGCCCAGCTCCCACCAGGGCAGGACACCCTCTCCTGCAGGGACACAGGACAGGACAGGACACCCCTCCTGCAGGGACACAGCCTGTGCCCAGCTCCCACCAGGACAGGACACCCCCTCCCAGCCTGTGGACCAGGACAGGACAGCCTCCTGCAGGGACAGAGCCTGTGCCCAGCTCCCACCAGGACAGGACAGCCCCTCCTGCAGGGACACAGCCTGTGCACAGCTCCCCTTGGGCAGGACAGCCCCTCCTGCAGGGACACAGCCTGTGCCCAGCTCCCCATGGACAGGACACCCTCTCCTGCAGGGACAGAGCCTGTGCCCAGCTCCCACCAGGACAGGACACCCTCTCCTGCAGGGACAGAGCCTGTGCCCAGCTCCCACCAGGACAGGACAGCCCCTCCTGCAGGGACACAGCCTGTGCCCAGCTCCCCTTGGGCAGGACAGCCCCTCCTGCAGGGACACAGCCTGTGCCCAGCTCCCACCAGGACAGGACAGCCCCTCCTGCAGGGACACAGCCTGTGCCCAGCTCCCCTTGGGCAGGACACCCTCTCCTGCAGGGACACAGCCTGTGCCCAGCTCCCACCAGGCTGCCTGCAACACCCCTCCTAGTCTGGCACAGCCACTTACAGTGGAGCACATCCCTGCTCAAAACCTTTCCAATGGGGAAGGGGGTTTTCCTGGGGAACGACTGCTACAGGAATGCTCTGCACAGCTGGCAACAGTGATGGTCACTGTCCAGCCCAAGAGGCTCCTGTGGAGGATAAATCCAGCTGTGCACAGGCTGAGTCTGCAGGCAGCCGGGCCGGTCCCTCTGCCCAGCAGCACTCCCCCGTGCCCAGCTCCCGGGACACTCTGGTGGCACCACATCCCACTGCTCCTAAGGACAGTGACACCACCCCTCTGAGGTGGGCTGGGACAGTCCTGGCACTCGCAGGGCTGCAGGAGAGCAAGACTTCTAATCTGAAGGCTGGCCTAGCCCTCAAGTTTGCATCCAGCACATCAGGCTGCTGGAGGCTCAGTGCAGAGCGGGGATTTGGGCAGGCTGTGGAGGCTCCAGGGGACATCTGCACCAACAGTCAGTGCAGGCCCTGCCAGACCCTCTGTTCAGACTCTGAAATGAGGCCAGAAGGGCTGAGCTCTTACCAGCAGGGAGGAGGCGATGGAGAAGGCACGGGGTCTGATGCGAGGGATGAGGTCGAGCAGGTAATCAGCGGGGATGGCACATGTGCTGTGAGGGAAATCCCACAAGACCTGCAAAGCCAAGAGGGTGAGGCCTGGTGACCCCAGAAGGCAGCCTGCCTGCCCTCAGGGTGCCAGAGGCTGTCCCACACAGCTGTGCCATGCTGCCCTTGGCCAAAGGCACCACACGGGCACCTCTGAGCACCAGCCACCCTGTCCCACTGGCCTGTGCCCCCCAGAGCAGCACAGAGCCCACCCGAGAGCCCACGAGGATCTAGAGCTGGTCTTAACCACCAGTGGAAATCCATGGAGACTTCAGAAAGTGGGTGAAGTAGATTAAACTCCTCAGGCAAGAAAGCATGGCTGATGGTGTCCCGGGTGCCCTCAGCCCCAGCACAGCCCTCAGGGGCAGCCCCACCTCCAGCGTGGTCCTGCGGGGCCGGTTGCAGTAGCTGTACAGCTCCTCCTGGCCCTGTGCTGAGCTGAACTCCTGCAGCTTCTCCCGCTCCAGCTCGTTTGTGGAGAAGGAGGCCAGGAGCTCGAAGAAGGAGCGCCGTGGCACACAGGAGATGTCCAGGTAGTGTGTCACCAGGTACTGGATGGTGCAGGGCTGTGGCAGCAGGGGAGGGAGCGATGTGCCTGCAAGGCAAGGCAGCGGGGACGGCTCAGGGCCAGCCCTGCCCGCCTGCTGTCCCCAGAGCAGGGCAGCCCCGCTGCCTGCAGCACCCGTGTGCTACCGGAGCCAACTCCCCTGTCCCTGCTCCCACCGTGGGCCTCCAGTCCCTGCTCTCCCCAGTTTGCTTTTCAAGCCCACAAGTTTGCAACAGAGGAAGTGTGCGGTGTTCAGCCGTCCCTCACTTTTGGCAGGTGCTTTGGGATAATGCCTTATCCACATGACTCCCACCCTGCCTGCACACAATGCAGAGGAAACAACCGGCAGTGTCATGTGTCAGGCATGTCTGTGTCTCCCACGTCTCTCCCAAGGGTGTGAGGAACAGCCTGAATTTCTCTTGGGTTTGCCTGCCAGGCAGAAATTCCAGCATGGACAGACACAGGGAAGTTGAAGGCAGAATGGGTGCTCAGGAACCAGGAGAAAAACACTCCCTGTTCCATGCAGGCACCAAGAGCTCTGGGGGGCCTCCAAGGGGTTCCTTCTGGTTGCTTGTGCTGGTTTATGGCTGCAGGAGCCCCTCAGGAGGTCCCCGGGGCACAGGCAGACAGTGGGGAGACCTGCACACCCCATGCAAGGAAGCACAAGATTCCCAGTGGGGGCCTGGGGCTGAGGAGGCTGCAGGACCCTCCCCACTCTGTGCTGGGGCTGCCAAGGCACAAGGCTCAGGGGGAGCCTGGCACTGCTGGATTCCTCCAGTCCCACTGGCTCTGCACAGAATGCACACACACAGCACTGGAGGCAAGGACAGGCAGGTGCCCTGTATCCATCCAGCACTCCCAACCAGGTTTACAGCAAAGGAAGAGCAGAGCTCCAGGCTGGGCCAGAGCTCAGGGGGTGCCCTGTCTCAGCAGGAAGGGGAAGGAGCAGCAGGCAGGACCTACCAGGCTCCGTGGGCTCCAGCACAAAGCGTCTGTGTGGCTCCAGGCGCAGCAGCTGGCAGAACTGCTGCACATCTTCAGGGCAGTTCTGGGGCTGGATCATCACCACGTCCCCCGCACTGAACCTGGGGACGCAGGGGGAGCTGCCAAACACAGCCACGGGGCAGAGCCACAGGCACAGCACGGCCACCCCAACCAGCACCCACACCAGGGGAAGCAAATTCCCAGTGCCAGCAACAGGCAAACAGAGCTGGCCTGTGGGCAGGACCCCCACTGCAGCAGGGACCACAACCACAAGGCTGCAGCCTCAGATAGCAGTGAGGAAGGGCAGCAGAAGAGGAGGGCAGGCTCCAGGACACCTGGACCCACACAGCAGAGCTTGGGGGAGTCAGGAAAATGCTCACGTGATCCCTGAGCCCGCGATGTCAAACTCGATGAGCCGGACATCCTGGAAATGGGCCTGTGCTGTGAGCCTCTGGTTGGACACCACGCGGGCGGGGAAGGGCTGCAGCTCACAGGGAGCCCCCCGGGGGGCTGCTGGCGGCAGCAGGGCCCCCTCGGGCTCTGGGGAGTCCTCAGGCAGGTAGTGCAGGGTGTATTTGGGGGGCAGGCTGTGGGAGCGACAGCAATGCAATGCAGCAGGGTTACCTCCATGCCACAGCTCCTCTGCTGCTGCAAGATGAGAGGCAGGGAGAGGCCTGGAGTGCCCCACTGTATCCACCAACCATTATCCCCATCCCCTGGAGCTGGCCTGTGGAAGGGAATGCAATGGAGACTGCCAGGAGGAGATCCCAAGGCTCCAGAGCATGCAGGGCACACACACTGTGCCAGGGCCAGAGGCACATCAGGACAGAAAGGCGGGCAGAACCCGGCTGGGGCAGCTGCCACACCCCCCAGGGGAAAAGGGGACACCATCCAGAGAGAGATGGGCCACCTGCAGCCAAAGCACAAGGGACACTGCGGACACCAGAAGCTGTGTGGGGAGTGCTCCTGCTCCAAGCAGAGCACATCTCCACTCTGGAGAACAGCCAAGGAAGCAGAGCCTTTCACCCCAGGCAGCCCCAGCAGGCCCTGCTCACCCTCTGCACTCACCGCACGTCAGGACTGATGATCTCAAGGCCAGGAGGGACAGGATACAAGGCAAGGATCTTCTCCCACAAGGCCACGAGCCAGGGATCAATCACTGCATCTGGCCTGCAAGTGGGAAATTGAGGCTGCAGCAACATCATCCCTTCAGGGTCAAGCCCTGCTACCCCTGCACATGCCCAACAACCATTCCCACAGTCACCCCAGGCCATTCCCTTCCAACTTCAGGTCTGGGAACAAACACATCTCAGCCACTCTATGCACTCAATTGCTCTCCAGGGCCCAACCACTGACCCCTGAACAGGATCTCCAGCCCCTGAGCAGCACTGGGTGACTGGGGCCACTGTATCCCTGAACCATCCACAGCCTTTGCCCGTGCCAGGTGAGCACAGCTGAGGCTGCTGTAATGCCTGCAGGTACAGGGCTGTGTGGCACAGCCATGCCCTGCTCTGAACAGGGCTCATGGCCACGTTCCGGGGGTCATGGGACACCCTGGAGAAGCAGGTGGCCCAGCTCCTGGCACAGGAGGGTTATGAGCAGGGATCAGCACATTCCCAGAGAGCTGCAGGAGCAGCCCCATGGTGGGAGCAGCACACAGCCCTGCCATCAGTCCCAGGACAGAGCTCCAGGGCACCCCAGGGCCCCCCCAGCCCACCTCTGGGCTCTTACCCCAGGTCATGCTGGTCATCTCCCAAGGCCACGGGCAGCAGCGGGTTGCCCCCGAGCTGGAGCAGCCGTTTGTGCAGCTTCTTTGCAACGAAATTAAACCTGAGCAGAGAATGACACAGGGCAGGGCTGCTCCAGCAGCACAGCAGGCACTGCCACAGCACCAGCACACACCTCCAGGGCCACCAGAGCAGCAGCCAGGCAGAGCCAGCACTGTGACCTGGCCCATGTCCTGCCCAGCCTGTGCCAGTTCACAGAACCAGCTAGGTGCCACTTGCTGGCCCTCACAGGCTGTGCCCAGCCCGGAGATGGGACAAGGGGAGGTCCAGGCTCCCTTCAGGGCAGCTTGTGCCCTGGGCTATAGAACATTTCCTTCCCTCCAGCCCCTCAGTGCCCCACAGAGCTCAGGCACACCCATCCCTCCCACTAGAGCTCTTTGAGGCACACGGGAACAATCTTCTGGGAGAGACCTGGCACCAACATGGCTGCCTGCCGCCTCTGTTTGATGTCTCCCGTTGCCTTGGCCCATAGCTGTGATGAAAGACTGACACATGATGTCTGACCCACCAAAGCATCCTTGGTGAGCCTGGGAGGAAAGAAAAGGGCAGCAGCCTAATTCCTGGGGGTGAGGAGGGACACAGCAGGGGAAGGATTTTAAAGGCTGGTGGGAGTTACATTTTGCTTGAGCTGCTGCTCCAGAATCAGACTCTGTCTCCCCTCACCCCCTTGGCTCTCCAGCCACTCTGCTCTCCACTGCAGTCAGAGCTGTGAGGAACAGCTGCCCAGGGGCTGCTTACTTGGGGTACGAGGAGTCCCCGAGGCCCAGCACGGCGTAGTCCAGCTGGCACAGGGAGCTGGCAGGGAGGTTCTTCCGGAACAGGAACCGCCAGAACATCTACAACAGGCACATCCAGCCAGTCCTCCTGCCTGCCTGGCCCTGCATCCCTGCTCACCCATCCCAGCAGAGTGGGGAGCACAGCTTCCTGCACGAGTGCCCCTGCTCCTGCTCCCTGGGATGTGCCTGGTGCTGCTGCAAAGCTCCCCCAGCAAGAACAAGCCCTGCTCGAGCTGCTCCAGCAGAGAGAGCCCTGCAGCAGGAACATTAAAGCAACAGGACAGGAGCAGGTCCTACCTTCATGTTGTCAGGTGGGTCTCCCTGGCCTGTGGTTGCACACACAAACACCACCAAGGGCTCATGGATGAGGTTAGCCTGAGGGTACAGACACGGCAAAGTCAGGTCAGCAGCCTCCAAACTTCTCTGGAGCCAGGATGGGACAGCTCAGGGTGCTCAGCCTGGGGAAGAGAAGGCTCCAGGGAGACCTCAGGGCCCCTGCCAGCACCTAAAGGGGCTCCAGAAGAGCTGGAGAGGGACTGGGGACAAGGCATGGAGGGACAGGACAAGGGGGAATGTCCATAAGCTGAAGGAGGGCAGGTTTAGGTCAGACATTAGGAAGAAATTCTTCCTTGCGAGGGTGATGAGGTTCTGGCACAGGCTGCCCAGAGAAATTGTGGGTGCCCCTGGATCCTGGGAAGTGTCCAAGGCCAGGCTGGACAGGGCTTGCAGCAACCAGCACCAAGCCTGTCTGAGTCCAACAGTGTTTGGACAACGTTCTGAGGGACAGGGTGGGATTGTTGGGGTGTTCTGGGCAGGGCCAGGAGCTGACTCCATGATCCTGATGGGTTGCTTCCAACTCAGCTCGTTCCATGGTTCCGTGGTGCTGTGGGAGGTGTCTGTGCCCATGGGGCTGGCACAGAGCAGCAGAGCCTCAGCAGCCCCGTGTCCCCCACACTCACCAGGTCACAGCTGTCCTGTGTCCCCCACACTCACCAGGTCACAGCTGTCCTGTGTCCCCCACACTCACCAGGTCACAGCTGTCCAGGGCCTGCACCCGGCAGCGCAGGTGCCGTCTCTGGGCCTCTCTGCCCACCCTCTCTGCTGTGTCCTGAGCTGTGCCAGTCTGGCTGCCAAAGAGCACCAGGAGTCCCTTTTCTGCCATCTGCAGGAGACAACAGCAGGGAAGTCACTGGAGGGAAGGGACAGGAGGGGAGGCAGGGCTGGGCTGAGCAGCACTGACCCCCCCGGGGCTGGCACAGCAGCCGGCCAGCACAGGGATGGTGAGCAGCTGGCATTCAGCAGAGGGAGTCAAGGCTGCCAGGCTCTCTTCCCACCCCTGTGCAGCACTGAGGGAGGGATCCCATGTCCCAGCCCACAGAATAAGCAGGGACACTACTGTGCTCCTTGTCCCCACTGCCAGGCCAGGGGAGTGACTAAAGCCCAGATCCTGCCCCGTTGAACGGCCCTCACCAGCACCGGGTGAGCACAGCCTGTAACAGTAACTCTCTCCTGTGTGCCCTGGGAGCCCTCCCTCACCGGAGGGGGCTGGGGCAGAGCCTGGAGGCTCAGGGACAGACAAAGGTGGGACCACATGGAACTCTCAGCCAGACTCTGGCAGAGCAGGGGCCCAGCCCAGAGGGAATCCAGCCCTGGCACCTGTCTGAGCTGCAAACAGCTGCCATCACCATGCGCCCACAGAATAATATTAAATTAAATCATAATAATAAAAAACAAAATCGCAGAATCCCAGCCTGGTTTGGGTTTAAAAGAACCTTAAAGCCCATCCCATCCCACCCCTGCCATGGCAGGGACACCTCCCACTGTCCCAGGATGCTCCCAGCCCTGTCCAGCCTGGCCTTGGGCACTGCCAGGGATCCAGGGGCAGCCCCAGCTGCTCTGGGCACCCTGTGCCAGGGCCTGCCCACCCTGCCAGGGAACAATTCCCGATTCCCAATGTCCCATCCATCCCTGCCCTCTGGCAGTGGGAGCCATTCCCTGTGTCCTGTCCCTCCATCCCTTGTCCCAGTCGCTCCCCAGGCCCTGGCAGGGGCTCCCGGGGTTTCTCCTCTCCAGCTGAGCGCCCCCAGCCCCGGGGCCCGGCCGGGCCGCTCCGCGGGACTCACCATGGACGGGCCCCATCCCGCCTCTGACGTCACCACTTCGCGACAGCTCCTGATGACGTCATCATCGAGGCTGAGCGTCCGTAACTCCCCGCTCACCGTCTCCCCGCATGATGACGTCACCCGCCTGTCGCCTCTCACCGTGACGCCATCGCCCCGCGCCGCCGGGCCGGGCCGGGCCGGGCCTGGTGCCGGTGCCGGTTCAGGTTCAGGGGTTGCGGCGGGGGCCGGTGTCGGGGCCGGGGCCGGGCTGGACCTGGTCCCTGGCTGGGCCAGGGCTGGGGCCGGGGCCGGGGCCGCGGCCGGGGCCGGGCCGGTGCTGGGTTAAGGGCCGGTATCGGTGCCGGCTTGAGGACTTGTGCCGGTGTCGGTGCCGGGCCGGGCCGGTACCGGGTCAAGGGCCGGTGTCGGTGTCGTTGCCGGTTTGGGGACCGGTGCCGGTGCCGGTGCCGTTACCGCAGCGCGGACGATGCTGTTCTCCCTGCGCGAGCTCGTGCAGTGGCTCGGCTTCGCCACCTTCGAGATCTTCCTGCACGGGCTGGCCCTGCTCGCCTTCTCCGTGCTGCTCGTGCTCAAGGTGGACGGCGCGGCCGCCGCGCTCTCCTGGTGGATCGTGTTCGTGCCGTTCTTCGCCGCCGACGGGCTCAGCACCTACTTCACCACCATCGTGTCCGTGCGGCTGTTCCAGGACGGCGAGAAGCGCCTGGCGGTGCTGCGGCTCTTCTGGATCCTCACCATCCTCAGCCTCAAGTTCGTGTTCGAGATGCTGCTGTGCCAGAAGCTGGTGGAGCACACGCGGGAGCTCTGGTACGGGCTCATCATGTCGCCCGTGTTCATCCTGCTGCAGCTGCTCATGATCCGGGCCTGCCGCGTGAACTGAGCCCCGGCCCGGGGGGACTGCCCGGGGCCGCTCCCGGCGCTGTCCCGTGCGGAGGGGCCGGTGACAGCCGGGACGGGGCCGTGCCCCGCTCGCGGCCGTGCTGCAGAGCATGGCGTTCCTCCACAAGCTGCACATCCCCGTTCGTGCCCCCTCAGCCCCTGCCGTGGCCTGTCCTGCGAGCGCGGCTGGGGGCGTGACAGCTATTTTATTTTAGAATAAAAATGCGTTGAAGGACTGGGTTTATTTATAAATTATTTTTGCCTAGAAAGCTGTTGTACCTCAAACTGCTGCCTGGAGGGTGGGTAGTTGCTGTAGATCTCCTGGTACAGCTCAGACTCCTGCCCTGGCCTGCCCAGCAGCTGGCTCATGGATTTCCATCTGTCCCCTCACCTCCCTGAGCACTTAATAGCTTCAGTGCTCTGACAGGGTTTTGTGAGGTCATGTTGAGATCACTGATGTGTGTATTTTTGAACAGGAATATGATTTTTCCTTGTGTTTCACTCCATTTTCTAAACATGGAAATGGGGGTGTGGGGAGGCAGGAGCGTGCAGGGCTGGTGCTGGTTCTGAAGGGGGGTCTCACTGAGCCCCACCTGGGGCTGCAGCACTGCCCCCAGACCCCCGGAGAACAGGAGGAATTCAGTATTCCCTGTGGGAGTGCAGACCAGTGTGTGGAGTGCCAGTGTCATGGGGATGCCCAGGGTGGCACCGTTGGGGTGTCTCTGCAGGGCCAGGAGCTGCCCTGGATGATCCCTCCTGCTCTGGAAGGTCTGTGACTCCTGCACACCCTGAGGTGGCTCTGGACCTGCCTCACATGTGCTCTTCAGCTCCTGTTTCATGTTGGGATGCTCCCAGGGCTTGCTGTCACCTGCCCCAGGTGCTCAGGTTATTCCCCTTGGAGCCTCTCTCTGGCTCCCCTGAGCCAAGGACACAAACGTCACCTGGGGGTGGCAGTGCCTGCTCCTGTCACCTGGGGGATGGCAGTGCCTGCTCCTCTCACCTGGGGGATGGCAGTGCCTGCTGCTGTCACCTGGGGGGTGGCAGTGCCTGCTGCTGTCTCCCCTGGCTCACAGCAGTGTGAGCTCATCCCCCCGTTGCTGTGTTGGGCCACATGCCCCCAGTCACCCTGAGTGCACAGGCCAGGGGTGTTCCATCACCTGCTGTCCCAGGAGGGGTGTCAGCAGCAGCCCAGGGTCGCTGGTGGGGCTGGGAGGGGCAGTGGGGTGGGAGCTGTGTGGGGGCAGTGGGAACTGGAGCTGCAGCAGGTGAGGGACAGGAGAGGAGCAGGACAGGCAGCAAAGCCTCTGAGTCAGGAGGGGACACTCACAGAGTGGCCCTGGGGACCGATGGTGCCTTTGGACACTCCCACAGCTAATTAATAAACTCAGGAAGGGGCTCATCAGCCCCAAGGAAGATCAAACAGATGATCACATCCCTCAGCCTCGCTGCACAGCACAGAGCCCTTTGCTGCTGCCCAGCCCTGCTGGGGCTGCCTGCCCTCCCAAAGCAGCGCCAGCCCTGGCACTGGGGTGCTGTGTGACACAGGGGGACATCTCCCCGTGGACACATCCCTGTGTGCCACCCACCCCACCTGCAAGGGGCTTTGCCAGTTTTGCTGCTGCCTTGGGGACAAACCAGTGGTCAGCGTGTCCCAGCTCTGCTCCTCCAAGGTAAGGCAGCTTCCCTGGGTGTGTGGGGACACAGGGGTGGCACACCATTGAACAGTGGTGGGGGGTGGTCGGGCTGCCAGGACCACTCTGTGTCCCTTCCCAGCACTCGTGCTTGGTGCACAGGAGTGCCCTGCTGTGCCCAGGGCCACCAGGTCCTGGAACAAACCTTGTTGTGGCCTTTGCCCTGGCACTCAGCAGTGTGCAGTGCTGACACAGCAGCCTGTGGCCACACAGAATTGTTTCTGGGAGCACCCCCCATGGAGAAATCCTGCTGGATCCCCCTCTGACACAGCTTGAGGGGACCCTGACACCCATTCCCTGCCCAGTGTGACCACGAGGTGTCTGGCCTGGGCTGGAGACTCCTCAGGTCCCAGCCAGAACTCTTCCCCACTGCAGTACACCCTGGCAAAGGTGAAAATGTCACCTCTGGGTTTGCTCTCACTGCTGTGGCTGGTGGGTCCTTTCCCAAACCTACTGGTCTGGCCGTGTGGGCACCCTGGGAGGGAGGTGCAGCTTCCCAGGCTGCTGCTGCAGATCCCAGCCTTGAGCCCCTCTGTGCCCTGGGCTGCTGGGCAAGGAGCCTCTGCAGAGCCCAGCCCAGGTGCCAAAGCAGCATTCCTGTGGCACAGGGGCAGTACCAGCCCCAGCTGCCACCCTTGTCCGTGTGTCCCGGCTCCTGGAGAGCCATCTGACCCTGGGAGGGTGCACTGCAGGAGAGCAGCCAGTGCTGCCGCGCCCATGCCCAGAGCACAGCCTGGCACTGCCCAGATGGGCTCCATGCACGGGACAGGGCTCCAGCATGGCCTGGGCCTCCAGGGGGGCAAGGGAGCTCCCAGAAAACATCTGGGAATGGGTGGCCCAAGGGACCTCCATCCCTCCCTGCAATTTGCCATGGGCAGCGCCTGAGGACAGGGAAGCTTCCAATGGCCCAAACTCCTCCAGTCCTGCTGGAATCAGTGGAAGGATGGTCTCTGCTGGGACAAGTCACAGCAGGACCCAGGAAAGGCTTGGCAGAGGAAACGGGGCAAGAGCAAGTGGAGCAGCTCCCTGGGGACATGGGACATGCTCAGAGCCACCACCTGCACCTCCCATCCTGGGACTGGGGTGACCTCATGGAGCAGAAACTGAGTTCTGGGAAATGAGACTCCCTTTTTTAACCCTGACTCAAGGTGCTTTCCTTTCAGAAGGCACCAGGAAGGTGCTGGCAGAGGAGGTGATGTCATTTCACAAACACCCGTCAGCCTGGCAGTGGTGGCTGGGCTGGAGCCCCACAGTCCCCACACCAGCCTGGCAACTCCCTGTGGGTGCCAGAGCCAGTGCAGGGGCCACAGGCAAATAAATACCTGTCAAAAGCAGATCAAACAGGGGTGTGTGTGTACTCTAGCCACCCTTCCCCACAGCAGATTTGTCGATCAGAAGTCAGAAGGAGACACTTGGTCCCTTTCTCAGTCAGGAGCAAACAGCACATTTCACTCTCAGCAGGGCACAGCCCTCAAGCCAAACAGGGCTGGGGCTGATGTGCCCAAGGACCTGAAGGGAGCCATGTGAGAGCAGCTGCTCCTGGGGCCAGGCCCCCACGGCCCTTCCAGGTCCTGCTCAGACACCACGGAGCCCTGAGCCCCCGAATTTAGCAGAGACACCCCTTTGGGTGGGACTGCCTGAAGAGAACTGAGGGCTGGGTGCAGCACAGAGCCAGGTGCTACTGGAGCCTTGCTGGGGAGGGCTGGGGCAATGAGTGCTCCTGTGCACAGCATTCCCTTCCCAGCACTGCCCCGTTTGCCTCAGCTGGGATAAGGCAGCTGGAACTGTGTCCTTCCTCACAGATCCCTGTGATCCTGTGGCTCACAGCCAGAGCCCAGCCAGGGCAGCATCACCTGGCAGAGCTGCACATGGGGCCAGCATGGGCGAGGGGGAACAGCCCCTCAACAAAACCTCTGGGGCTCTTTCTTTAGTACAAAACGGGGCAGGAAAAGTGAAGACTTGCTCACCCTGTGTTTGGGTTTGGAGCTGGAGGTTTTGGTCAGCTCTGGGTGCACACAGCCACTGGCAGTGCCACCTGTCCCCGAGCGACCAGGGCTGGCTGGTGCCTCTCTGTCCTGAGTGGGGACGGGATCCCTGTGCTCAGAACAGCCCTGTGCAGCCAGCAGGGGATTTCCAGAGCAGGGACACTCATCCACCCCTGCCACTGAACCCAGGTGAACCCAAAGGTTGTGTGTTGTGTGGAGGTGGGAATGCAGGAGTGGTGGCACCCTCTGGCCTTCAGGAGCCATCCCAAAGGACACTGCCATGGGAATGTTGGAGTGCCACCAGCCCACAGACACTGCTGACACACCATCATATTACAAAATGAAAGAGTTTGTGTTTATTTTGTTCTTTCAGGTAAGTGTCAACTATGTTTTTCCAAAAATAGGGTGAGACTTACGGAAAATGCACTGTGGACATTTCCCTAAGTGTCAGAGAAGGGATTTGTTGAAATGAAGTACCATGAGAAGGTTAAAAATTCACTGCAGCACAGGACAAACAAAAGAACTTATGAAAGACTTGAGAATAACCAATCCTGCAGTACGTGAGAGCCATGACCCGAGAAGTAAAGAGCAGGAGGACACTATAAATCAAATTACAAAGCCAAAGAAAAACTTTGTGTGCTTCCAGTGCTCATTAGCATAGTGAAATCCTTGCCCACAGGCTGTGATCACCCCTTACTCGCATAAGCCCCTTCCCCACAGAGCATGAGCAGTAAAAGAAGTGTGCAGGGTCTCTTTAAATGAGGCAGAGACTGCAAAACCAATGGCTGCACTAGTTGTGGTTAGCTTAGGGAAGTGCTCATTTCTGTCACTTCAAATGTGTAAAAATGGGCACCTGGCATGCTGAGGGTGTGTCAGCTTTGATTCACCACCAGCACACATCTCTGCACAGATGAGAAATAAAATCATTATCTTGACGCAGAGCATGAATCTGCCCCTTGCCCAGGGGTGGAAGATCCCAGACTGGGGACAGCAGGGCCCGGAGATGTGAGGAGCCCCTGGTGTCACAGCACGGTGACACTGCCAGGGTGACACCGCCAGGGTGACACTGCCAGGGCACACGGCAGCACCCCTGCAACCTGGCCATGCTGCAGGGCCCCAGAGCTCCCCAGCACAGCCTTGTCCTCCAGCCGTGCCCCTGGGGCTCAGCTGAGGCAGCTGGAGCCGGCTCTGGCCCTGCAGGCCCTGCCATGGCCCAGGGGCTCTCAGCAGGGCGCTGCAGCAGCAGGAAGCAGCTCGGCCCCGGGCCCAGGGACAGCTCACCCCTGCTCCCCAGCCCTTCCTCCGCAGGGAAATCCTGAGTCCTCCCCAGTGCCTCGCCTCTCCTCGGGCTCTGCAGGGACCCCAGGAGCAGCACAAGGCTGGGTCAAACCCAGGGAAGGGGTGGCCACAGTCCCCGCTGGGCCATGAGGGTGCCTTGGCCTCCCCCAAGGCCATGCCCAGCTGGTGCTGCTGAGAGGCCGGGCAGGGCAGCCCTGCCCTCTGGTGAGAGCTTCCACCTCCGTGAGGTAAAGCCTGCAGTAACCTCCCCCTCTGTCAGCTTGCTGCACTGCAAATATCCCTCTCTCTCTTGTAGAGAGCTTGGAATGGGAATGTGAAGGCTGGGGAGAGCAAAAAGAAAACAGAACCAGGGGGTGTAGGGGGTGTAGCAGCCCAGAGAAGCGGAGGGATAAGGGTTAAATGAAGTGATTTGTCCTTCATTCAAATGAGGAGGAGGAGGAACTAACTGGCTGAAGATAAAGGCAGTGCCAAACTGGGCCATGAATATACACCTGCAAGACAAACAGGAGAACAGATATTGAAGAGTTTCACCTATGGCTGATGAGCCCTCAAAGAAAATAATGGAGGAAAGATTTTCCAGCAGTATCCACTTCCAGAGGACATAAAAGGCAAGTCCAAGCTGGGTTTGCTGCAGAAAATGCACTGTGGACATTTCCTAAGTGTCAGAGAAGGGATTTGTTGGAAATGAAGTACCATGACAAGGTTAAAAATTCACTGCAGCACAGGACAAACAAAAGAACTTATGAAAGACTTGAGAATAACCAATCCTGCAGTACGTGAGAGCCATGACCTGAGAAGTAAAGAGCAGGAGGACACTATAAATCAAATTACAAAGCCAAAGAAAAACTTTGTGTGCTTCCAGTGCTCATTAGCATAGTGAAATCCTTGCCTACAGGCTGTGATCACCCCTTACTCACACAAGCCCCTTCCCCACAGAGCATGAGCAGTAAAAGAAGTGTGCAGGGTCTCTTTAAATGAGGCAGAGACTGCAAAACCAATGGCTGTACTAGTTGTGGTTAGCTGTAGGGAAGTGCTCATTTCTGTCACTTCAAATGCGTAAAAATGGGCACCTGGCATGCTGAGGGTGTGTCAGCTTTGGTTCACCACCAGCACACATCTCTGCACAGATGAGAAATAAAATCATTATCTTGACTCAGAGCGTGAATCTGCCTCTTGCCCAGGGGTGGAAGATCCCAGACTGGGGACAGCAGGGCCCGGAGATGTGAGGAGCCCCTGGTGTCACAGCACGGTGACACCGCCAGGGTGACACCGCCAGGGTGACACTGCCAGGGTGACACCGCCAGGGCACATGGCAGCACCTCTGCAGCCCGGCCACGCTGCAGGGCCCCAGAGCTCCCCAGCACAGCCTTGTCCCCCAGCCGTGCCCCTGGGGCTCAGCTGAGGCAGCTGGAGCCGGCTCTGGCCCTGCAGGCCCTGCCATGGCCCAGGGGCTCTCAGCAGGGCGCTGCAGCAGCAGGAAGCAGCTCGGCCCTGGGCCCAGGGACAGCTCACCCCTGCTCCCCAGCCCTTCCTCCGCAGGGAAATCCTGAGTCCTCCCCAGTCCCTCGCCTCTCCTCGGGCTCTGCAGGGACCCCAGGAGCAGCACAAGGCTGGGTCAAACCAGGGAAGGGGTGGCCACAGTCCCCGCTGGGCCATGAGGGTGCCTTGGCCTCCCCCAAGGCCATGCCCAGCTGGTGCTGCTGAGAGCCCGGGCAGGGCAGCCCTGCCCTCTGGTGAGAGCTTCCACCTCCGTGAGGTAAAACCTGCAGTAACCTCCCCCTCTGTCAGCTTGCTGCACTGCAAATATCACTCTCTCTCTTGTAGAGAGCTTGGAATGGGAATGTGAAGGCTGGGGAGAGCAAAGAGAAAACAGAACCAGGGGGTGTAGGGGGTGTAGCAGCCCAGAGAAGCGGAGGGATAAGGGTTAAATGAAGTGATTTGTCCTTCATTCAAATGAGGAGGAGGAGGAACTAACTGGCTGAAGATAAAGGCAGTGCCAAACTGGGCCATGAATATACACCTGCAAGACAAACAGGAGAACAGATATTCAAGAGTTTCACCTATGGCTGATGAGCCCTCAAAGAAAATAATGGAGGAAAGATTTTCCAGCAGTATCCACTTCCAGAGGACATAAAAGGCAAGTCCAAGCTGGGTTTGCTGCACTGGAGGAGCACAGAGGGACCCCCAGGGCACAGCCTGGTGAGCTGGGCAGGGCTCCAGGAGGGTGGGAGTGCAGAGCCCTCACCAGTGCCTCAGTGACGGCTCTGCAGCTCCCCATGCTCTCTTCTGCTCTGTGCAGGGCTCCTCTCACCCCTCCCAGGCCCAGGGGTGGGAGCTGGGAGATTGTTGTGATCCCATCATGGCTTTGCCAGGCCGTGGAGCAACAAGCCCCTCTTTCTTCCAGCTGCCTGTATTTTATCCTAATAGTGTTTTTCCCAGGAAAAAATCTGATTATTCCCCAGGGTTCTGGGGGGCACGGCTTGAGCAAGGGTCAGCTTTGGGAGCAGGTCTCCTCTCAGCTCTCCCTGACACTGTTGTTCCCAGGTCCAGCCACACTTCTCCCTGTCTGGGTTTTCAGGAGCCTCCCCCCAATGCTGGCCAGCAAGAAGTCCCTCACCGCTGCTATCATCGGGGCGCTGGTGGCACTCTCCATCACGGCCCTGGTTCTCAGCCTGGTGAGGGTTGAAGATGTGACGCTGCCTCCCACGGTCAAGGTGAGCCCAGAGCAGGTCCCTGAGTGCCCGGTGAGCCCAGTGCCCTTGGGCAGGGGCTCCGAGCCAGCAGCTGCTCCGTGGGGCTGGAGGGGCAGTGGGCTCAGGACCTGCCTGGCAGCAGCAGGCTGGGGGTTTTGTCCCCACTTTGAGGTGCAGGCAGAAGAGAGTCAGAGGGAAGGCTCCTCTGGAGCTCATCCCCACTGTGCTGTGCCAGGTTTGGAGATTACCTTGGGGCAGATGCTCCCTGTGCTCTGCCAGGGCACCTCGGTGTGCCCCTCGTTCCTGCCAGCCGCCCCCAGTCCATCCCTACCCTCACACCATGGCACAAACATCCTGCCTCCCCCTGTCGTGCCCTGGGCATGGCACCCCACCCTGCTGGGAGGGCTGGCAGGGCTTGGGCTGGGGGGGAAAGGCTGCAGGGGCAGGGGCAGGTGGCTGAGCGCTCCTGGAGAGGCCCTGCCCAGGCTGGGTGCTACCAAAGGGGCAGCAGGGAGCACCAGAGATGGGAGAGCTGCTGGCCCCAAGGTGGGGCCAGTGTAGACACAAAAGGTGTGTGAACATGAAAGAAAATAAAACAGCATGAGGAAACAACAGGAAATGTTTGCGTGGGTTGGCATTGCAGCACAGACCTCAGGAGAGGGAATGACAAGTCCCTTGGTCACTGCCAGGGCTCTGCTCTGCCACGGCACAGCTGATGGGGTTTGGGCCTCACACATGGGTTTGGGGCAGTCTTCTGGCCCCACTGCCCTGGCAGGGCCACAATGGGCCGGGGCCAGGCTGCTGCTCCCCCAGCTTGATTGTGTGTGAATTTCCCTTGCAGTACGGGATGGTGTTTGATGCGGGCTCATCCCACACCTCTCTGTTCGTGTACGAGTGGGATTCGGACAAGGAGAACGACACCGGAGTGGTCAGCCAGACCTTGTCCTGTGATGTGCAGGGTCAGTATCCCCCTGCCATGGGCTCTGTCCTGCCCTGTGCCAGTGGTGGCTGGGGTGGCCTGGCCGGACAGCCCCATCCCTGGGCTGGCCCTGAGGGCACAGGGGAGCTCTGGCTGTGGCTGGGGGTCCCTGGACCCTCAGCAAGTGTGGTGCCCTGCACTGGGCGCACTGGAGCATGTTGATGGTGAATCAGTTTTTGCTCCTCCACCATGCGGTGCTCCCAGCCGCTGTCCTGGCTGGAAAAGGTGTCACCCAGAGTGACATTGCTGAAAGCAAGGGAGACACAGGAGAGGAATGGCCGTGTGAGTCAGTCAGGTCTCAGGGGACCCTGGAAAAGCACCTCTGTTGCTAAGAGGTGACAGCCCTCATTGCCCTGTGCCCTCTTGTTCCCACAACCCTGACCCAAGCCATTCCCATCAGCCTGTCCCATCCTGACTCTTTTTCAGGGCAAGGCATATCAAGCTATGCCAACGATCCCCGTGAAGCTGGCAATTCCCTAAGGGAGTGCTTGGATAAAGCCCTGCAGGTTATTCCTGCTGAGAAGCAGAGGGATGTCCCAGCTTATCTTGGAGCAACGGCTGGCATGAGGCTACTGAGGTACTGCTGGGGGCAGGGGGTGGCAGAGTGACAGAGCTGCAAACAGCCAGGACAGCTCCTGCACAGGGCCAGGAGCCCAGCTCCCACCCTGGGCAGGGAGGAGAGGGGGAAAAGGCAGCTTGGTGGGGACACAGGGAGGGCTGAACTGTCCCGAGCAATGTCTGTTGGGACATCCCAACATGTCCCAGTTCTAAGCAAGAGATGTTTTTCACTGCTTTGTTTGCTCTTCATTATTCCTCAATAACAAGGGTGTTGGGATGCAGATGTGCCACCTGCCCACGTGGAAGGATGCTGGTGGGGCAGAGGTAGAAGGCAACAAAGTGCTGCAGATCCTGTCCTCACCTTTCACCAGCCCATATTAGCTCTCTTCAAATGGCAGCCTTCATTTCATGGCTCTTGGTTTTACAGCTGCAGATAGCTCATGTTATTTCTGTGCCCTGGCAATCAGACCTGGGAAAGAGCTGGGCCATAGCCTGAAGGTTGCTCACTTCAGAGAGCAAGAGCAGCCCTGAGACATCTTCTCCCCTGAGAGGGCTGAACCAGCCTGAAACCTTCCTGAAGCCCCAGAGGTC
This sequence comes from Emberiza elegans, assembly GCA_024865655.1. Taxonomy (NCBI): domain Eukaryota; kingdom Metazoa; phylum Chordata; class Aves; order Passeriformes; family Fringillidae; genus Emberiza; species Emberiza elegans. The sequence goes on along the minus strand of JALJVW010000184.1, from coordinate 67,495,886 downwards.
AGCAACCAGCCCGGGCACAGCCAGGGGGTGGTGTTCAAACCCTGCAGCACAGCCCCTCCAGCCTCCAGCACGCAGGCGGGGAAGGGGGGCCTGGGAAGGCTCTGGGTGACTGGGATCAAGCTGCACTGCACGGGAAGGGTTGCTGTTGCTCCCAGATTGGCAATGCCAAGCTGAGGCAGCTGGGATTCACCTTAGATGAGCAGCTCAGAGAAGCCATGTGGCAGGAAACCCTTTCAGATGGACTGCTTGTTGCAAAAACTGGGAGTACGTGGAACTGGGAGAGAACCAGACCTTATTTGTGTTTCCTCTGTTGTAGTTGGGTATGTGTATCCTTTGCATCCTTCCTAGGGAACAGAACAGCTCAGCAACAGAGCGAGTCCTGGCTGAGGTTGCTAAAACCATGCAGGAGTACCCTGTGGCTTTCAAAGGGGCTCGGATCCTTACAGGAGAGGAGGAGGGGGCCTATGGCTGGATCACCATCAACTACCTGCTGGACTCCTTCACCAAGGTGGGAGAAGGGTGCAACACCCACGCCCTTGCTAATAGCGCTTTTCTGATTTTCCTCAAGCTTTCTCAGGGCAGGAGAGGTCAGGGTTAGCAGCTTTTGGGAATGATCCAAGGGAAGGAGACACATCCTCTGGTTTGCCCACAGTGAGTGAGGAGGGAGGACTCAGGAATGAGGGTGTCTGCTGAGAGCTCGGGGCAATATCCACAGCGAGTGGACAGAGGGTCTCTCGGGGACTGGGAGGCCAGTGCAGCACAGCTGGGCTCTGTGTCCCTGCCTGGGAAGCTCCATCTCCCTGCAGTGCTGGGCTGCTGTGGGGGCTGTTGGAGGATTCTTGGATAGAAATCCTTCCTCCTGCACCAGAGCCCTGCAGCCTCCTCGTCAAGGGCAAGTCCCCGCACCAGTTGCCACCAGCCCTTTGGCCTGGGGGTGGTGACTCAGAGCCAGGTGTGCCCACAGGTGAGGTCAGCAGCTACTGACCCCCTGAGAGTGAGTGTCAGCTCCTACTGGCCCCCTGAGAGTTCCATCTCTGCCATGGCTCTGATCAATATCCCAGCTTCCTGGGCAGGGAGAGTGGGAGGGCTCACATGAAGAGGCCCATTGAATTTAATAACAAAATTCTGTTGTCTTCGGTGGGGTGAGAATTCTGCTCAGGGCATTCTGTGCTACTCCTCTTCCTCCCCTGCTCTCGTTGGCAGTACTCTCCCAAAGCACACACCTGGCTTCGTCCGGAGGCAGCCAACATTTTTGGGGCACTGGATCTTGGAGGAGCATCCACTCAAATCACCTTTATGCCTGAAGGTTCAGTACTGAGCCAGAAGGAAGCCTCTGAGTTGACTCTGTATGGGTACAACTACAAGATCTACGCTCACAGCTACCTCTGCTACGGGCAGGACGAGATGCTGAAGCGGCTGGCGAAGGAATTGATTGTGGTGAGCGGCTGCTGAGGCCTGCAGTGTCACACTGCCAACCACACACCTGTTAATGCCCAAAGTAAGGACAGGCAGGGCTCTTCTGGGAAGGCATCAGCAAGGACTGAGAGCAAGGACAGGCTCCCTGGAGCACGGCAGGACAGATGGAGAGGAGCACGGGTGTAATGGAATCCCAGGCTGCTTTGGGTTGGAAGGGACTTTAAAGATCACCTTGTCCTGCCCCCTGCCATGGGAGGGACACCTTCCACTATCCCAGGCTGCTCCAAGCCCCGTCCAGCCTGGCCTTGGGCACTGCCAGGGATGGGGAAAACACCACAAGGGGCAGTTTGGGATCGTCTGGCTTCACATGGGGTGTGCAGAAGTGCAGGAGCAGGCTCTTCTCAGAGGTGCAAAGTGCCAGGGCAAGGGGCACAAGCTGGAGCATCTGAGTTTCCAACCAGACAAAGGGGAGAAGTTTTCCCCAGTAGGAAGGATCAGATACTGGAATAAGACCCAGAAATGCTGTACAGTCGTCTCTGGAGATCCTCAGAACTTGATGGTGGAGGCTCTGAGCAGCCTGCTCTAGTTGGTCATGCCTTAACAAGAGAGTGATGGCAGGGAGCCTACAGCTCCCCTGAACCTCAGCTACTCTGTGACTTCATAACCTGAGAAACGTGAGCTGAGGACCTTTCTCGGGCCATTTTTGGAAGGTCAGAGGTGAAGAGCATCTTTATGGAGCTGCACCTCACCAGGAGAGCAGCCTTGGTGAGCCAGAAGGGTTTGCCCTTGCTGTATGGCCAGGGAAGTCCCATACGGTGACCCTGGGTAGGGTTGGAGCTAGAACCAGAGCCAGAGCTGGTTTTAGAGGTTTTAGCTGGTTTTAGTTTTAGCCTCTCTAAAGCTAGAGAGGGCTTTCCATGTCCCCAGAGATGATCCTTCTGTCCAGGGCAGAGACCTGCTGGGTCCTTGAAACTGGTCTGCCTCTGTGGGAGAGGGAATGAGACAAAGCCGAATGAGAATTAGTGCTGGGCTCATGCGGGGCCAGCCAGCAAGGCCAGGACTGACGGGCAGGAGGGTCTTTCCCTGCAGAGGAATTGGGAATGCCGGTGCCTGGGCTTCGGGGAGGCGCTGGCTGTGTCCAGCCGCAGCTGCTTTTTGCTGTCCTCAGGAGTCGTCCCCCAGCAGCCGAGTGCAGCACCCCTGCTACCCCAAGGGCTACGAGGAGGCCGTGTCGCTGTCCTCCCTCCCGCGCCGGCCCTGCACGGCAGCGACCCGCCTGGCCCCGGGCGACAGCGCGGTCACCCTGGAGGGCAGCGGCAACGCCAGCGCCTGCCTGCAAAGTAAGGACAGGCAGGGCTCTTCTGGGAAGGCATCAGCAAGGACTGAGAGCAAGGACAGGCTCCCTGGAGCACGGCAGGACAGATGGAGAGGAGCACGGGTGTAATGGAATCCCAGGCTGCTTTGGGTTGGAAGGGACTTTAAAGATCACCTTGTCCTGCCCCCTGCCATGGGAGGGACACCTTCCACTATCCCAGGCTGCTCCAAGCCCCGTCCAGCCTGGCCTTGGGCACTGCCAGGGATGGGGAAAACACCACAAGGGGCAGTTTGGGATCGTCTGGCTTCACATGGGGTGTGCAGAAGTGCAGGAGCAGGCTCTTCTCAGAGGTGCAAAGTGCCAGGGCAAGAGGCAAGGGGCACAAGCTGGAGCATCTGAGTTTCCAACCAGACAAAGGGGAGAAGTTTTCCCCAGTAGGAAGGATCAGATACTGGAATAAGACCCAGAAATGCTGTACAGTCGTCTCTGGAGATCCTCAGAACTTGATGGTGGAGGCTCTGAGCAGCCTGCTCTAGTTGGTCATGCCTTAACAAGAGAGTGATGGCAGGGAGCCTACAGCTCCCCTGAACCTCAGCTACTCTGTGACTTCATAACCTGAGAAACGTGAGCTGAGGACCTTTCTCGGGCCATTTTTGGAAGGTCAGAGGTGAAGAGCATCTTTATGGAGCTGCACCTCACCAGGAGAGCAGCCTTGGTGAGCCAGAAGGGTTTGCCCTTGCTGTATGGCCAGGGAAGTCCCATACGGTGACCCTGGGTAGGGTTGGAGCTAGAACCAGAGCCAGAGCTGGTTTTAGAGGTTTTAGCTGGTTTTAGTTTAAAGCTAGAGAGGGTTTTAGAGGTTTTAGCTGGTTTTAGTTTTAGCCTCTCTAAAGCTAGAGAGGGCTTTCCATGTCCCCAGAGATGATCCTTCTGTCCAGGGCAGAGACCTGCTGGGTCCTTGAAACTGGTCTGCCTCTGTGGGAGAGGGAATGAGACAAAGCAGACTGAGAATTAGTGCTGGGCTCATGCGGGGCCAGCCAGCAAGGCCAGGACTGACGGGCAGGAGGGTCTTTCCCTGCAGAGGAATTGGGAATGCCGGTGCCTGGGCTTCGGGGAGGCGCTGGCTGTGTCCAGCCGCAGCTGCTTTTTGCTGTCCTCAGGAGTCGTCCCCCAGCAGCCGAGTGCAGCACCCCTGCTACCCCAAGGGCTACGAGGAGGCCGTGTCGCTGTCCTCCCTCCGCGCCGGCCCCTGCACGGGCAGCGACCCGCGCCTGGCCCCGGGCGACAGCGCGGTCACCCTGGAGGGCAGCGGCAACGCCAGCGCCTGCCTGGCCGCCCTCAGGAGCCTCTGCAACTTCTCGGCGTGCGGCCAGAGCCGGGACTGCGCCTTCCTCGGCGTCCGCCAGCCCCCGCTCCGGGCACGGTTCATCGTAAGGCAAAGCCGCGCTCCCTCCTCGGCAAGGCTGCCCCGGGGCTGGGCTGTCCCCGGCGCTGTCCCCTCCCTGCAGGAACAGGGCAGGAGGCTCCCCGAGCACCCCTGCCTGAGGGCACTCTGGGCATTGCTGCTGGGTGCTGTGGCAGCCAAACCTCCAAGCGGGACCGTGCTGAGAATCATGGAATCCCAGACCGGTTGGGGTTGGAAGGGATCTTCACCTTGAGCCCCCATGGGCAGCTCCCACTGTCCCAGGGTGCTCCAAGCCCTGTCCAGCCTGGCCTGGGACACTCCCATGGATTTGTTAATAAAACAGGGCTTGTCAATAGGAGTTGAGACAGCAGCTTCAGGCAAGGATCTGGCTGTGCTGCTGTCACCAGCAGGCACCAACCCCCAGCCCAGCACCTGCTGGGACAGGGACGGGGACAGCAATGCCCTGGGACTACCTGGGCTGGGACAAAGCCCGTGAAGGAAAACCCCACCTCCTGCTTTGGGCAGCTGCTGGGGGTGCCCCATGCAGCTCACCAGGGTTTCTGTCTCTGTTTCTGTCCCTTGCCTTGCAGGCCTTCTCTGCCTTCTACTATAACTTCAAGTTCCTGAACCTGACGGAGGGGCAGCCGCTGGCCGCGGTCAGAGAGGCCATCGAGGGGCTCTGCAGCAGGAGCTGGGAGGATGTACGCTCCTCAGCACGGAGCCACAGTGGGACACGCAGAAGGAAAGGGGTCCTGGGGTGGGGGGAGGCCGTGGAGACCCCTCCAGGGCAAGGCTCTCTGGTTCTGAGCTGTGTCCTACACAGCAGAGCCACCCTGAGCTCTGTGTGGAGCTGGGACTGTCCTGCATCCACTCCTTGCTCATTCACCCTTGGGAAAAGCACAGCTAGGGCAGGCAGGGGCAGCAAGCAGCTGGGGATGGAGGTGGGGATGGTGAGAGCAGAGCTGGCACCATGCTGGAGACAAGTCAAATCTTGGAATCACAGCATTCCAGACCGGTTTGGTTGGGAAGGCTCATATTGTTCCACATCCCTGATGTGGGCAGGGACACCTTCCACTAGAACAGGTTGCTCTAAGCCCATCCAATCTGGCCTTGAGCACTTCCAGGGATGGAGCAGCCACAGCTCCTCTGGGCAATACGTGGGGTTGGATAAGCCCAGAAATGTGCCAGCACCACCATGGGGCAGAGAGTGGGAGCCCCTTGCATGAAGAGGCTGGGATGGAGAACCGGGGCAGAATGAGCTACAATAAGTTACAATATGTGCCTCTGTTTCTGTTTGGAGTGTAAATCCTCCCCAAAGCAGTTGTCCTGCATAGAGAGGTCCAAAACCACTGCCCAGCCCAGGAGTCTCTTTGTGGATGGTAGTGACTGTGGAGCCGCTGCTGCTCATGCAGCAGATTTCAGGACTTTATCTCTGCACAGAAAGTGCCTGTCAGTAACTCCCCTTCACCCCAAACATTCCCCACCCCAGCTCTCTTCCAGCTACCCCACAGAGAATCCCAAGCGACTGCCAAAGTACTGCGCCAATGCCAACTACATCCTCACCCTCCTGCTGGATGCCTACAAGTTCAACGAGACCAGCTGGAACAACATCTGCTTCCAGATGAAGGTGGGCAGTGCTCCCAGCCCCTGACGGGGAGCAGAGGTGGTCCTGGGGGAGAACCAGCCCCACATTGGGGTGCTGGGGAGAGCCAGACCCACACTGGGATGCTGGGGGAGAACCCAGCTCCATGTTGGGGTGCTGGGAGGCCAGACCCTGTGTGGGGGTGCTGGGGAGGGCCAGCTCCCACATTGGGTGGCTGAGGGGGAGCCAGCCCCTGTGCCGGGGTCCTGGGAGGGAGCAAGCCCTTGTTTTGGGGTGCTGGGGAGAGGCAGCCCCTGCATTGGGGTGCTGGGGAGCAGCGGTGCAGAGAGCCCTGGCTGCCCCCCATGGCACTGCTGTGGGCTGAGCAGGATGGGAGCCCTGGGCCAGCAGTGGCTCCCCTGCAGGGCTGACCCCGTCCCCTCTCTCTGGGCAGGCTGGGGGCGCTGACGTGGGCTGGACGCTGGGGTACATGCTGAACCTCACCAACATGATCCCTGCCGAGGCTCCAGCCAGGCTGAAGGGCCACAGGTCTGCCCTGTGGGCTGCAGCCATCACCTTCATCATCCTCATCCTCGTCTTGGGGCTCGCTGCCCTGCTCCTGCAGCTGTGGGTGTAGGAGCCTGGCCGTGTTCGGGAGCCCAGCAGGGACAGACTGGGGCTGCAGGGCTGTGCTGGAGTCCCCGTGCTCCTGTCTGCATAACCAGGACTGGCTCTGTGCTGCTGAGCACAGTCACCTCCACAGAACTGGGCTCTGCTTTTCTGTGGGCCGGACCCCCGACATGCAGCCAGGCATGCTGAGGTTTCCAGAGGAGCTCCACTCCCACGGAGACACAATGGGATCAGCCTGCAGAAGCCTCAGCCGAGCCTGTGTGCCTCCTGTCAGCGCTCTGTGTGTTACAGACACGGCTCCATCCCACCAGCTGGCCCTGGGGCTGCGGAGAGCCAGCCTGGCTGTGGGACAGTGCCCTGGTGCCAGCCTGGCTGTGGGACAGCGCCCTGGTGCCAGCCTGGCTGTGGGCCATGGGGCAGGCACCTGGGGACAGGGTGCTCCATGCAATGCCAGCTCTGAGTGTGGCCCCCAAGAGCCAGCAGGGCCAGCCTGAGGGATGCTCTGTGGGACCCCAGCTGGCCCTGTGGAGGGTCTGTGGCCGGGGCTTTCATGGACATGGTCTTGGAGAAAGAACACGGAGCACCCACAGTCAGAAGTGTGGTCCATGCCCCTCCAGAGAGTCCAGCTCACAATCTCATCACTGTGGTATGGCGTCATCTCACCATCATCTCACCACCCATCTCATCCTCTTCCTAAGGGATTGATGTTCCTCAGCGCCTTCCTGGAGACAGCACTGTCCCACCAGCAGAAGGCCTGGACCCCATGGGTGTCAGGATGAGGCTCCAGCAGGCTGTGAGCCCTGCCCTGCACATGGCTGAGCTGGGTCCTGCCCATGGCCTTTGCCTTTGGTTCTGCTCGTTTTTAGCTGCTCTGTGGATGATTCATGCTGTTGCTTGTGTTCCCACAGTGAGGAGCAGACCTTTGGTGTGCCTGTGGAATGCTGGGCACCTCACAGCTCTCGTCACCCACATAAACGAATAAAAGGCAGCACATGGGGAAATGCCTGCTACTCTGCTTCCAAATCGCTGTGATTTTATTACTTCTGTCTCCCAATAAGGGCAGGTGATGACAGAGACTCAGGGGTGAGGCAATGACTGTATGGGAGGTGTTCCTGCAGACACTGAGGTGTCTGCTGGACTTTGGAGTGGAGCCAACAGGGCACAAGGACAGGCCTTTTCCTTCTCTGAGGAGGTGTCTGAACTCACCCGTCACTTGGCTGCCAACAGGACTCCCCAGAAATGTATGGGGGGCCCTGGAAGCTGCCTCTGCCATGTCCCAGCAGTGTTCTCAAGTCACCCTGTGTTGGTAAGGGAGGATGAGCTGTCTGCCAGCCATGGGGCATGGGGTGCAGCTGCCCTGGAGAGGAACCCCATTGCAGGAGAGGATGCAGCTGTGCATCCCCCCCTCACAGGGCTTCCCAGCCCTAGGCAGAGCCCCATCTACCAGGCCAGTGTCCCAAACATCCCCAAAGCCACGGCTCCTGGGGCTGGCACTGGCCATGGGAGATGCAGACCCTGGCCCTGGGATGGGGCAGGACGTGTGGTCCCACCCCGGGTTTCTGCTGTGGGCTGTGAGCAGCCCTGTGACAGTGCCACTGCTGCCAGACCCGCCCCAGTCCCCATCCCAGGCACCCCACAGCACAGTGCTCCCCTGCCCCTCATGGCCAACCCTCCCTCCTGGAGCATCTCCAAGCAGCCGTTGTATTTATCGTATTTCTAGAGTCCTGTACCTTTCGATGTTTCCTCATGGGCAGCAGATCTTCACAGCACAGACTCTGAGTCTTCCTCAGTCAGGGCCCCTCCAAGGCTCTCCCCAACTGCCCAGCCCACCCCCTTTTATCCCAGTTACCTGGACTGGCCACAGCGGCTGCCCAGTGAAGGACATCACAGCTGCAGCCCATCAAGGATAACTGGGACCTGCCAGGGTAAAGATATTCAAATACAGTACAGATATAACTTACATGGACTCAAAGACCACTTACACAGTACACATAGATTTTAAGGGCCTCCTATAGCAGCAGCGCAGGGAACGGAGAGCCAGAGAGCACACAGCTGCGAGGAGGGTGTTCCGCAGCTGTGCCAGCTCCAGCTCACCAGGCCAGGAGCCAGGGCTCCCCAGGACAAGTCCATGGCCCCTGGGCACACAGGGCTGATTCTTCGGGAATCCTTGCAGAGGTGTGGCAGCAGGACCTGGCCTGGCAGCCTCTGGAGGCAGTGCTGCTACAGCTGCTCATAGCCCGAGGAGTTTCTGTGGCAGCACGTGGCTGTGAGCAGGCAGAAGATGAGGACGAGCATGATGGCCAGCAGAAGTGTGGCTGCTATCCAGATGCTTCTTGGGAGCTCCGTGACTGCTGTGGGAGGCTCTGAGGGGATCAGGTTGGTGAGATTGAGCATGTAGCCCAGAGTCCAGCCCACATCTGTGTTAGCAACCTGTGCAGACAGACAGGGAAGAGGGATGGGAAAGGCTGCAAAATACCAGGCAAACTAGAGAAGAGCTTGCACCCCCAGGACCTGCTCCATAACCACCATTTCTGTGCCCACCTTGGGCTGCAGAGGCCCCAGCAGTGACATAAACGTGGGGAGAGCACAAAGGGCCAGGCCAGATGTGCCAGCAGCTGCGTGAGTGTAGCTCAAGAGCTGCTCTGGGTATGGGCAGTGGGGCTGTGCTGCCCTGGTATCCCCCGTCCCCAGCAGCAGCAGGGCAGGCACAAGACACTTCATGGCACAAAGTGTGGAAGCTGGGGGCTGCTGGACACTCTCCTACCTGCTGGATGAAGTGGATGCTGGGCCAGGTTGTGATGTTGAATTTGTAGCCTTGCAGGAGGAGGGTGAGGATGTAGGAGCTGGCTGTGCAGGCATCACGGAGCTGGGTCCTGCTCGCCATGGGGAACAACTCCTGCACCTGCAGAGGTGGGAGAACAGGGGAGGCTGGACCCAGAGCAGTGCTGGATGTGCCCACACTGGGGAACAGCCCCTCAGTGCAGCTGGGAGCAAAGAGAGCCCGGGGAGCAGCAGGCTGCTCTCCCATCTCTCTCCAGGTGCAGAGGCCTTTGTGCTCCTCCTGGCTCTCTACAGCTGAGCACAGCAGAAAATGGGCTGGGGATGAGCCTTCAGTGCCCAGGTGAAGTGCACTCCTGGGCAGAATCTCACCTGTTTCCAGCTGCTGTTGCATATCTGCCTGATGGTGGCATTGACCAGGCTCAGGGACTGCCCTCCTGTCAGGTTCAGAAAGTGAAGGCTGTGATAAAACCCCGAGAAGGCCTGTGGGTGTCGAGACCAAAGGTGACAGGTTATTGAAGCACTCAGGCCACTGATGCCGCCCACCCCTAAGCAGGGGTCCCTGTAAGGCCCCGCTCATCCTGCAAGGTGCTGGCAGTGACCTTGGGGCAGGGAGCTTGGGAATGCTACCCACAAGGACAGGGAATGGCGCTGGGAGAACAGAGCTCTGGGGCTGCCTGGCCCCTGATGGTCTGCCAGAAAGTCTCAGAGCTGGCTCACAGGCCTGGGGCTGTTCTTGCACTCTGAGCTAGCTCACACAGGCTCCCTCAGACAAGGTCTTCCTGTTTCCCTCAGGGAACGCTGGGCCATGGCAGCAGGCAGAAGCCACCTCTGAGCACAGAAGAGGTTTGCAGATAGAAGCAGCTCGGAGGATCCCTCTCTCCCCACCCCGTTCCACAATCAGTGGCAGAGCAGACACCCGGTCCCTGCCTTCACCCTCCCCCAGGCAGGGGACGGAGGCTGCTTACGAAGAACTGTCCCCGCACGGGGGGCTGATAGACCCCATTGAACCCGCACGGCCCCGGCGCCCTGCAGCTGAAGTCGAAGAGTCTCCGCACGGCCGTGGCACACGCGGCTGGGTCCCCTGTCCCCGTCACCGTGAGGACGAGGCCAGGCCTGGCTGAGCTTGGCGCACGCACACAGGGGCTGTCGTAGAGCTCTGCCACCGTGATGTTCTCCTGGTACCCCTGGGGGTAGCAGGGGTGCTTGATCTGGGCACTCGAGCTGGCCTGGAGAGAGATGCAGCCATTAATGCCAGTGCAGTGCCACTGAGACCCTTCCCACAGCCCATCCCAAAAAGCAGCCTACACCCCAGGAGGACTGGATGCAGCCCGCCTGGGAGCTTCCTGAGCAGCCCTGGCTCCCGCAGCACTGGGCTCTGCCTCTGTCCGTGGGCAGCTGTGCAGGGACTGTGCTGGGAAACCTCTCTCTGGGCAGAAAGGGAGCAAGGCCAAGAGCAAGGTGACAGCAGAAAAACCACACATACAGCTGGGCTTGGGAAATTACAAAAAATGCCACTGCACGTCAAGCTGTGGGGAGAAGGGAGCCCTGGCTGGCAGCCACCACCACCTTCCACCCAAATGAGGCAATTTTTTGCTTCCCTAGATAAACCCCAAGCCTTTGCCAACCCCCGACTCTCTGCCCACAGGCACCCCCAACGCTGCAGGGGGAGATGTGCTATGGCACCGGGAGATGGCTGAGCAGCCCCCGTGCCCCGTGGCACCTGGTGCAGAGCTGCCAGCAGCATCTTCAGGGCCTGGCTCTGCCCGTAGCACAGGTAGCTGTGGCTGTACAGGGAGTAGTTGGTGCCGTAGAGCCGGAAGAACACGGATGTGTTCCTGTCCTCCACGGGGACCCCGGGCTGGAAGGTGATCTGCGTCGAGGCACTGCCGAGGTCCAGAGCTCCCAGAACCTCGGTGTCCTGGGGATGTTCCCATTTCTCTGCAAACGAGAACTGGCCCAACACACAGCAAGGGGTTAGCCTGAACTGCAGGCACTCACACTCACACTCCCTTCCCGCAAGGACTTGGGGGCCCCAGGGGCACCTTCCACGTGCTCCTGGCTCCCTGTTTCACCCCTGCCTGCCCACATCCTCCTCGACCCACAGACGCTTCCACGGAGCACTCAGGTGCGGCCTCTTGGCTGCTGCACATCTGCTGGGATCCAGACACTCGGAGCAGGGAAAAAGGAACCCTGTCCTCCAGAGGCTGATCCTGCTGCCATATCCCTGGGACCCCAAAATCCACCCGTGGGTCAGCACACGAGGAGAGCACAGGGCCAGGCTGAGCTGGGCACAAAGACCCTGTTAATCACATTAATGAGGTGGAATCTGCAGCCCACAACCACAGGGAACCCTTGGCTGGGTGACGAGTGCCCCAAAGCTCCACTCCTCCCTCCTCTGCAGATAAGGAAAGCTGCTGCAGCTCAGACAGGGACGTTCTCCCCACTGCCCCTGCCCTGCCCTCTCCCCAGCTGCACCTTGACCAGTGTCTCCAGCAGGTAGTTGACAGTGATCCAGCCAAAGGAGCCCTCCTCGCTCCCCATCAGGATCCGAGCTCCGCGGAAATCCACAGGGTACTCCCCAATGGCCTTGGACACCTCGGCCAAGACCTGCTCGGCCTTGCTGCTGTTCTCCTCCCTGCCAGCAAAGGCACAAACGCCTCAGGTGCTGCAGGCCCTGGCTGGCAGCTCTGGCAGCCGGGCTGGCGCTCAGAGGCTGCCGTGCCCTGCCAAGGAGCTGCTCCCAGACATCTCTCCAGCACTTCCCTGCCTGCAGGTGGCTCCTGCAAACCCCAATCCCTTGCCCGGGGCCTCAGGACTCTCCCCCTCGCGCCGCCCGCAGGCTCTGCTGGAGCCCCGGGAGTTTGTGCCCCTCTGGCAAAGGGGCTCATCCCTCTGGGGCTGCTGCCAGGCCGCTGCTGCAGAGGGCCGGGCGCGATCCCGGGCACGGCCAGCGGCCTCTCCGGACAGCCCGTGGCACCATGGCAGGGCCGCTCTGCCATCCCACGGCCTGGCGGGCAGCGCCCCGTGGCCCGGCCCCTGTGCCCGGTGCCAGCCCGGCTCCCGCGCAGCGCACGGCAAAGGCCGGGGCGGGTGCCGGTACCTCAGCAGCCGCATGCGGGCCGTGGCCCCCAGGTACGCGGGCGCCTCCCGCTGCTGCTCGGCCGGGACGATCTCCATGGCCCTGTCCAGGCAAGGCTTCAGGCTGGCGCCAGCCCCAGGGGTCGTCGTCTGCGTAGCTGGAGATGCCGGGTCCTGCCACAGGGAACCGGTGATGGAGAGAGCCCAGCGCCACCCTGCAGGGACGGCGCAGCAGGGGACACGTCCCCCCCTTCCGCAGGGGGCTCTGCTGGCCTGCCCAGACACACTCAGGTGTCCCAGCCACAGCACCTGCCCTGCTTGGTTGGTTTGGAGCTGCAGATGCCGAAATGCAGCCCCAGGAGCTCTCAGGCCCCTCCTGAGGGGAGACAGGGGATTGCTCAGGGACTTGTGCAGAGCTTTGGGGAGGCCCTGTGGGCACATGAAGCTGGACACAATGAAAGAAGGTGTGAAGAGACGTGGTAAGAAGGGCCAAGGAAACTGAGGCAGCGGAGAAGGAGCAAATGGCACATCCAGCATCCCAAGCCGTGAGTTGATGCACATCTGGAAAGGATTGGCTGCAGGATCTGAGCTAAGGGGGGGCCCAATTCCTCCCCCACCTCTGCACCTCCCAGTGACCGCAGTGCTCCCCCAGGTGCAGACGATCCCGACCCTTTCCTGTGATTCCTCACAGGGCAATCTCCTTTCAGCCCAGAACAGGCTGAAAGGGATCCGTGACGGTGCTGTGAGAGTTTGGGACAGCGCTCCAGGAGGCTGGGAGAGAGGGAGGGCAGAGCCCAGCACTCACCGGACACGGAGCAGGCCTCCACCTGGGACACGATGCCCGTGCCGTTCTCCTTGTCCGCGCGCCACCGGTAGATGTAGAGGGACGTGTGTGTGGAGCCAGCGTCAAACACCAGGCCGTACTGGGGAGGAGAGGGGACACAGGCTCACAGCTGGCCCGGGGCTGCGCCAACTGCCACGGGGGTTTCTGAGAGCTTCTGTTCCTGCCTCCCCTGTAGGACCGTGAGCAGCAGAGGTCTGCACATCACCCTCCCTTCAGCAGCCCTGCTCCACCTCTAACAGCTCCGGGTTCGCCACTCCAGCGAGTCACAGCCCAGGAAGGACGCACAGGTCAGCGGGGTGAGTCGCAGAGCGGGGAGGCACCCAGGCATGGCCCAAAGCCCAGGCTGCTCCCAGGCCTTTAGCAAGTCTGACAAAACCTGACATTTTTTAGCAGACCAGCCGCAGAAAGCAGTAGGGAAGAGAGGCGTGAACCCAACAGGTGACCTGGATGTCTGAAAACAGGGAAGAGAGTGACTGTGGTGGCAGATGGAGCAGCTGCAGAGAGAAGGCTGGATTTCTCTCTCCCATCCTTACCAAGCAGCCAGGACAGTGGTTTGGGGGAGGCTGATCTGCCCAGTGCCTCCGTCATGAGGTTACGTCCTGAAAAGCTGGGCTGATCATGGGCAAACTTGCAAGCTGAGAGGAAGGCAGGGCTGATGGAAGAATTCGAGACAGAAAGGGGCTGGTGGGATTCGCAGGCTCCCCCAGGTCTCACTGGACACCTACTTTGATTCTGGTAGGAAGGACAGCATCCTTTGCCGGGAGCAGGACCAGGACGAAGACGACCACGGTCAGCAGCGCCAGCACGGCCGCCCAGCCCCAGCCCACCGCCCTGAGCAGGCGCGGCGACATCGATGGGCTCCGGGGAGGTCTGCAGGAAGGGACGGACTGGGGAGGGGTCACTGGGAGAGATGGTCTTTGGGAGGCCTGCGGGGAGGCGGGGTCTCTAGGAGGAGGGTCTGCAGAGAGGGACTGCGGGCAGGGGCGGCCTTTGGGCGGAGGGTGCGCGGGGAGGGAGGGATGGGCTTTGGGAGGAGGGTTTGGGGGGAGGGAGGGTCTTTAGGAGGAGGGTCTGTGGGGCGGGATGGGCTTTGGGAGGAGGATGTGCGTGAGGGATAGCATTTGGGAGGATCTTTGGGAAGGTCTGCGGGGAGGAAGGGACTTTGCCAGAGGAGCCCCAAGCCGCCTGCCCCTGCCCCGAGCCTCCAGCCCTCCCGGGGATCCCCTTCTCCCCGTAGCTCGTGGTCCCCCCCACCCCCTAAGTGACCCCCTGGGACACGAGCTGGGCGAATGGGGAGACCCAGAACTTGTCCGGCCCCGAGCCGCCGGGAAGGGGCAGGGGCAGGGGCGAAGCTCCCGCTGCCGCGGTCCGCCCGTCCCGTACCTGTGCCCGGAGCCCTCTCCGTCCCTCCGTGGGGCGGCGATCGGGGCACAGCCCGCTCCCCGCCGGCTCCGGGCCCACGCTGCCCCGGCGGAGCAGAGCGAAGCGAAAGCGAAGCTGAGCCGCTCTCGGACGTCCGGGTCCGGCCCCGGCCGGGGCGGGCTCTGGGCGCTGCCGCGGGCGGAAAGAGCGGAGAGCCCGGGGCTGCTGCTGCCCGCACGGGACACCCGGCCCCGGCTGCCCGCTCCCTGCCCGCTCCCTGCCCGCTCCCTGCCCGCTCCCTGCCCGCTCCCTGCCTGCTTTCTCCCTGTCCCTCTGCCTCCTCCCTCCCTTTCCCCCTACCTGCTCCCTGCCTGTACCCCTGGCTTCACTGTCTGTCCCTCTGCCCGTCCCCTCCTTGTACCCTGCCGCTCCCTCCCTGTGCTCTGCCTCCCCCCGGCCTGCACCACGCTCCCGCACTCTGCCTGTTCCCTGCCCGCGCCTCTCCCGGTCCGTCTGCCTGCATCTGTGCCCGCTCCCTGCCCGCTCCCTGCCCGCGCTGTCCCAAAGCCACGGGACTCTGGCCATGGACGGGTGCTGGCCATGGGGACAGACCGGACCCTGGGCATGGGGGTGGCTCCCTAACCGTGGGGACAGTTCGGTGCCTGCCTGTGGGGATGGATGCCACGCGGATGGCTGTGGGGACAGCTCTTCACCTGCCAGGTCCCTCCTGGTTCTGTCCCGAGCCCCGCTGCCAGCCTGCCTCGGTCCGCAGCAGGACAGCGGGGGTCCCGCAGGGCCGGGTGACAGCCGGGTGACAGCCGGGTGACAGCCGGGTGACAGGGCAGGCTCGGCCCCTCACGGCGTTTGTGCCGCAGGTCTGGCAGGGGTGTCTGAGGCTCCCGGAGCTCAGCTGCTGCCTCCGGCGCCCGGCGCTCGCAGGGTCCGGGGCCGGGGCTGCCGGGGTCTCTCTGTCCCCTCGCTGATCTCCGCGGGCAGCGCAGCCCCCCCGCCCCCGGGCTGAGGGCGCCAGGCTGTGCCTCCTCCATCCAGCAGCGAAGTGGTTAATAGCGGCTGCTCTTTCCACCGCGGCTCTCCGGCCCCAGCCCCGCTGCCTCCCGGACAAGCGCTCCCCTGGGCAGGTTGCTGGTCCGGGGCCAAGGGGAGGGCCGCGCCGGAGGCAGCCTTTGTCCCAGGAGCGGGCTCCCGGCCCCAGGTACGCGCGGAGCCCGGGCCGAGCGCGGCGGGGCCGGAGCGGCGGCCGCAGCCAGCGGGGTGAGCCGGGCCCGGGGGCTGCTGCCCCTCGGTGGAGCGGGGCTGGGACACGGCCCCGGGCAGCAGCGGGGGCGGTGCTGGGGGCAAACACGCTCCGTGGGGCGGTGCGGGAGGGCGAGAGGGCCGGGGCGGCCGCTCGCTGCACGAGGTTCGCAGGCACGGAGGGCACAGAGACCGGGCACGGAGGGCACTGCCAAGCCCCAGCGCTGGGGGGAGGTGGGATGCAGGGAACTGCTCTGCCTGGCAAGGATGCTCCTGGCATCCACAGTCACCCTCTCGGAACTTTCAGAGCTCTTTTGGCTTTCAAATCCCAAATGTGCCCAGTGGGAAGTCAGCCCCTCCCATTGTCCTGAGCAACAGGCAGTTTAGGTCCAGCAGTGGCTCTGAGCCTTTTGGCCCAATTTTTGAGGCCCTGCTCCCTGTGCACAAGGGATGCTGCAAGTGGGGAATGCCCCACAAGTGTTTTTCAAGCCCTTCATCATGGCCAGCCCTACACATCAAGTGCAGCCCTGCTCTAGCTGCTGGGCACAGCTGGAAACTTTGCACACTTGGAAATGGGCAGGCACGGTGCAGCGTCATGCCTCCTCTGCAGCTCTGGAGGCATCAGCACCACTCTCCTGTCCTGCTGCTCCTGATCCTGCTAGGATGGTAGCAGGTACTGGAGCTGCCCAGCCCCGGGATGCCACAGAAAGCCTGGGCAGATTGATCAGCTTCTCACATTGTTTCCCACCCATTGGGCTCCCTTTCTGTGCCCTGTTCTCCTGCTTGGGAGAGCTAGCTCTGTGCTGCCTTTGGGTGTTGCCTTCTGTCCAGTCAAAACGGGAATTGGACCCTAGCAGAGCAGGAGGAGCCCATTTCCCACCCTCTCCTGCATGCAGCACAGTGCAATTTGTCGCCAGTTCGTGTCCTTCCATTTCACAGTGCCTGGGACAGAGTTTTCCAGGATGTAGGCTGGGCTGCAGACTTTTCCCATGGCTTTGTTTGTTACCTGGAGCAGATGAATCACATCCCAACAGCACAGTTATAACTGGGCAAACCCCAGCAGGGCTTGTACGACTGCAGATATGACAACTGGGGACATAATTAAGTGGTTTTCTTGGTGGTGCTGGGTTAATTATTTGAGTCTGAGATAACTTTGAATCGATAACCACTTTAATATCTCCAAGAGGTCCTTAATGATTCCCCATTTCTAGAATAAGGATTTATCAGAGGATTCCATACAGTCTCTTCATAGCCATTGTAGAGGGAAGGCTCCTGGCTGTAGGACAAGGTCTGATAAGGGATTTTGGTGGCCCCATATCCCATGGCATGGGCCCAAAGAACAGCTGCTGTTCATTGTTGTGCATCTCATGCCGTGCGGGAGATTGGTCACCCTTGCTCATTGCCAGAGATGCTGACTCCGAAACAGGAATCAGCATCTCCTTTGACCTTGCCAAAGGTCTTTTCTCTCCACTGGCCTGGGAAAAGGGCAGGGGAATTTCTCAGGGACTTCATGCACTCACAGGAGAATTGTGCAGCCAAGTGACAGCTCCAGGTTCCACCCAAAGCACTGGTGGGGTTAAATCATGCCTCTGGTGCCCCGGGCTCTCAGGCCACCCGCAGGTTTTAGCGGGAGTGTGAAGCGAGGTCGGGCTCAGCAGGATGCAGCAGGCATCCTGCCTGTGTGGCTCAGGGCACCAGGCAGGGCAGTGCAGGAGGAGAAGGGAGAGCTGTGCGATTCAAAAAGCACATCTGGACCAGCTGTGAGATGCTGAGCACACGGATATCTCAGCTGCCCTGCGCAGAGGCTGTCACGGAGAACCAGACTCTTTGCTTTGCTTCAATTTCTTAGGAGTATCTGGGGGCTGTTTCTGCTGGGAGCTGAGCTCTGGATGGACAAGTGGGAAGTGCTCCAGTCCCCAAGGGCAATCACTGTGGGCATTCCAGCCTGGCTGTGTGCCCAGATCGGCAGGAGCTTCCTGCCTCTGCCCTCCTGCCTGCCCTTGGGGCAGCAGGAGAGGTGTGGGGATCACAGCAGGCATGGACACTGTCTCTGTGCATCTTTTACATGCTGTGGCATCAGCAGGAGCTGGGCCAGGCGGGAGATGCACAGCTGGAGATGCTGTTTCCCTGCCTGAAGCAGAGAGGGCTCTTTCAGGGACAATCTGGGCCTGCTGGGCAGCAGGTGTGACCTGGTCCCAGGTGTTGTGGGATGGGTTTTGCGGTGGCAGCATGTGGGTGCTGCAGGGATGTGGTTCTGCACCCCAGAGAGGATGGTCACACTGCCTGGCCACGATCCTGCTCCCAGCTTGGAACTCCAGCCAGCCATGCCTGGGCTTCCCCCAGTGATGCTGCTGTGAAGGAAGGCGCTGATTGCCAGCCAGGCAACAGCTTGAGCAGGGCTGGGCACAGAGGGACCTGAGGGGCTGCAGGCGAGAAGGCAGGGCTGAAAAAGCTGTACTGACAATCCTCCAAGGAAGGAGTGCTCAGAATGGCAGAGTGTCCCAGCCCCGAGGCTGCCAACAGCCCTACTGCGATGGGTCCAGAGGAACCAGTGCATATTGTCCTCTTCCATGCTAAGAGCAGCCATGTGCCAGAGAATGGCTTCATTGTCGGGAAGAGAAAGTCCCATAGCCGTGCATGAGGTGTGAGCTGGGGGCTGGGGCTGTCCCTGCAGGTTGGAGGAGGAATGGGCTCCAAAGCCAAGGCCATTGCCGGTCTCCTGGCAGCCACCTGTGTCTGCAGTGTCATCGCCCTCATTCTGAGCGTCGTGAATGTGAAGGATGTGCTTCTTCCCCCCAGCACCAAGGTAGGGTCCTCGGGAGGAGCACAGCTCTCACTTGGCTGCTGGCTACTGCTGGGTGTTGGGTTTTGCCTGGGTTTCAGGCAGGCTGTGCTGTTTGTCACCAACACGGGGACAATGCCCTGCGCAGACTGCAGCGGGTCTGGCTGAATTTGGTCACTGTGTCTGGCCCCACAGCACATGCAGCTTTTTCATCCCAAAACACTGCCAGCTCCAGGGGCTTGGGATGGATCCTTGTCCCCAACACAGCTGGTAACTGCAATGCCACCAGACTTTTGCTGTCCTGGTGACCACCAGGACAGTTTGGCCATTCTAGGCTCCCCTGCCTACCAGGAGCTCTGATGGCTCTCCTGGAGCTTCTCTCACTCACTCTGCAGCAGGTGACGCTGGTCTGCTCCCCTGACACCCCATGTCCCCTCTCCTCCCCAGTACGGCCTGGTGTTTGACGCTGGCTCCACACACACGTCCCTCTACATCTACCGGTGGCGCGCGGACAAGGAGAACGGCACGGGCATCGTGTCCCAGGTGGAGGCCTGCTCCGTGTCCGGTGAGTGCTGGGCTCTGCCCTCCCTCTCCATGGCCAGCTCACCTGGGGCTGGCCAGCCTTGGTTCCACACACCAAAGCTGATTCATGCCAGGTGTGATAAATGCTAAGTTATTTATCAGGCATTTCTAAATACCCACAGGGGCGTGTATTCCTATTGCAAAAGTGCAGTCAGGCTTTGGCACAAGGACGAGTCTCTCTGGAGGAAATGCCCACTCTAGAGAGCAGATCTAGGAGCAGATAAATGGAACATGGAGCGGGGCTGGGGCTAGCAAAGGCCAGCAGGCCAGGGCAGAGGTCCTGGGCAAGGGGAAGAGGGCTCAGAGCTCACCTTGCCCTCATGTCTCACTCGGCAGTGGCAGCATGGCAGTTACTGGTTAACCGCAAAGGTCAGGCCGAGGGCAAAGTGTAACGCAAGGGCTGCTTGGGCTAATGGCAGTTATTGAGTCAAAGCTCCCGGGAAGATAAAGAGTGAGATTTCCACCCCAGAGCCTGTCCTTACCAACTGCAGGACCATGCCAGGTTCTCAGATCCAGTGCCAGCCTGTGAAAATAGGGAGGCTGTGCAAGGGCACCTCTGTGTGCCTATCAGCTCCACGTGCCCTCGCGGCAGGGTACAGGACACCCTACCCCTTCCCCGGGGAAATGGGGAACAGCTGTGTTTGTCCCCAGCTCCTGCAGGCCGGGACCAGGTGTGTGCTCAGCGTTCCCAGGCGCGCCCGCAGCGCTGCCGCTCTGTCCCGAGCAGGAGCTCCCGCGGCCCCGGGAGCAGTGGCCGTGCCGCAGCGGCTCCTCCTGGCGGGACAGCTCCGGGCACGGGCCGGGGCTGCCTGGGGCAAGCAGCAAAAACCCCTATGGGATTTCTGGCTGGACATGTCCCTGCTGCGCCGTCCCTGCGGGGTGGCGCTGGGCTCTCTCCATCACCGGTTCCCTGTGGCAGGACCCGGCATCTCCAGCTACGCAGACGACCCCGCGGGGGCTGGCGCCAGCCTGAAGCCTTGCCTGGACAGGGCCATGGAGATCGTCCCGGCCGAGCAGCAGCGGGAGACGCCCGCGTACCTGGGGGCCACGGCCGGCATGCGGCTGCTGAGGTACCGGCACCCGCCGGCCTTGCCGTGCGCCGCGCCGGAGCCGGGGCTGGCACCGGGGCACAGGGGCCGGGCCACGGGGGCGCTGCCCGGCCAGGCCGTGGGGATGGCAGAGCGGCCCTGCCCGCGGTGCCACGGGCTGTCCGGGAGAGCCGCTGGCCGTGCCCGGGGACGCGCCCGGCCCTCTGCAGCAGCGGCCTGGCAGCAGCCCCAGAGGGGATGAGCCCCCTTTGCCAGAGGGGCACAAACTCCCCGGGGCTCCAGCAGAGCCTGCGGGCGGCGCTTTTAGGGAGAGTCCCGAGGCCCCGGGCAAGGGATTGGGGGTTTGCAGGAGCCACCTGCAGGCAGGGAAGTGCTGGAGAGATGTCTGGGAGCAGCTCCTTGGCAGGGCACGGCAGCCTCTGAGCGCCAGCCCGGCTGCCAGAGCTGCCAGCCAGGGCCTGCAGCACCTGAGGCGTTTGTGCCTTTGCTGGCAGGGAGGAGAACAGCAGCAAGGCCGAGCAGGTCTTGGCCGAGGTGTCCAAGGCCATTGGGGAGTACCCTGTGGATTTCCGCGGAGCTCGGATCCTGATGGGGAGCGAGGAGGGCTCCTTTGGCTGGATCACTGTCAACTACCTGCTGGAGACACTGGTCAAGGTGCAGCTGGGGAGAGGGCAGGGCAGGGGCAGTGGGGAGAACGTCCCTGTCTGAGCTGCAGCAGCTTTCCTTATCTGCAGAGGAGGGAGGAGTGGAGCTTTGGGGCACTCGTCACCCAGCCAAGGGTTCCCTGTGGTTGTGGGCTGCAGATTCCACCTCATTAATGTGATTAACAGGGTCTTTGTGCCCAGCTCAGCCTGGCCCTGTGCTCTCCTCGTGTGCTGACCCACGGGTGGATTTTGGGGTCCCAGGGATAGGGCAGCAGGATCAGCCTCTGGGGACAGGGTTCCTTTTCCCTGCTCCGAGTGTCTGGATCCCAGCAGATGTGCAGCAGCCAAGAGGCCGCACCTGAGTGCTCCGTGGAAGCGTCTGTGGGTCGAGGAGGATGTGGGCAGGCAGGGGTGAAACAGGGAGCCAGGAGCACGTGGAAGGTGCCCCTGGGGCCCCCAAGTCCTTGTGGGAAGGGAGTGTGAGTGTGAGTGCCTGCAGTTCAGGCTGACCCTTGCTGTGTGTTGGGCCAGTTCTCGTTTGCAGAGAAATGGGAACATCCCCAGGACACCGAGGTTCTGGGAGCTCTGGACCTCGGCGGTGCCTCGACGCAGATCACCTTCCAGCCCGGGGTCCCCGTGGAGGACAGGAACACGTCCGTGTTCTTCCGGCTCTACGGCACCAACTACTCCCTGTACAGCCACAGCTACCTGTGCTACGGGCAGAGCCAGGCCCTGAAGATGCTGCTGGCAGCTCTGCACCAGGTGCCACGGGGCACGGGGGCTGCTCAGCCATCTCCCGGTGCCATAGCACATCTCCCCCTGCAGCGTTGGGCGTGCCTGTGGGCAGAGGGTCGGGGGTTGGCAAAGGCTTGGGGTTTATCTAGGGAAGCAAAAAATTGCCTCATTTGGGTGGAAGGTGGTGGTGGCTGCCAGCCAGGGCTCCCTTCTCCCCACATCTTGATGTGCAGTGGCATTTTTTGTAATTTCCCAAGCCCAGCTGTATGTGTGGTTTTTCTGCTGTCACCTTGCTCTTGGCCTTGCTCCCTTTCTGCCCAGAGAGAGGTTTCCCAGCACAGTCCCTGCACAGCTGCCCACGGACAGAGGCAGAGCCCAGTGCTGCGGGAGCCAGGGCTGCTCAGGAAGCTCCCAGGCGGGCTGCATCCAGTCCTCCTGGGGTGTAGGCTGCTTTTTGGGATGGGCTGTGGGAAGGGTCTCAGTGGCACTGCACTGGCATTAATGGCTGCATCTCTCTCCAGGCCAGCTCGAGTGCCCAGATCAAGCACCCCTGCTACCCCCAGGGGTACCAGGAGAACATCACGGTGGCAGAGCTCTACGACAGCCCCTGTGTGCGTGCGCCAAGCTCAGCCAGGCCTGGCCTCGTCCTCACGGTGACGGGGACAGGGGACCCAGCCGCGTGTGCCACGGCCGTGCGGAGACTCTTCGACTTCAGCTGCAGGGCGCCGGGGCCGTGCGGGTTCAATGGGGTCTATCAGCCCCCCGTGCGGGGACAGTTCTTCGTAAGCAGCCTCCGTCCCCTGCCTGGGGGAGGGTGAAGGCAGGGACTGGGTGTCTGCTCTGCCACTGATTGTGGAACGGGGTGGGGAGAGAGGGATCCTCAGAGCTGCTTCTATCTGCAAACCTCTTCTGTGCTCAGAGGTGGCTTCTGCCTGCTGCCATGGCCCAGCGTTCCCTGAGGGAAACAGGAAGACCTTGTCTGAGGGAGCCTGTGTGAGCTAGCTCAGGCGCAAGAACAGCCCCAGGCCTGTGAGCCAGCTCTGAGACTTTCTGGCAGACCATCAGGGGGTGCCAGATGCAGAACCCTGGGAATTGCTTGGAACCCTCTCCCCAGGCAAGAGGGGGCCCTGGGTCTTTCCTCAGGTGAGGAAGCAATTGTTTTTCACCATGTTCCATTGCCCCCCAGGCCTTTGCTGGGTTCTACTACACCTTCAGCTTCCTAAACCTGACCCGCCAGCAGTCTCTGAGTGAAGTGAACACCACAATCCTGTCCTTCTGCAGGAGGAACTGGACAGAGGTGAGAGCCCTGTGAGGGCAGCCAGGAGCCTTGTGCTTTTCCTGTCCCAAATCTCTGTCCTTGGAGTACAAGCCCTGCTGTTCCCTGGGCTAGGGAGGGTTTCTGAGCCTCTCTTCCATTCCCTGTTGCACTCTGTCCCTGGTGGCCTCACAGCTGGTCCAGAGCTTCCCAAAGGATTTGAAGTACCTGCACACCTACTGCTCGGTGGCCTTTTACATCCTGACACTGCTGCTCGATGGCTACAAGTTCAATGAGCACACCTGGAGCAACATCCACTTCAGCAGGCAGGTAAACACCTGTGGGTAGCAGGAGAGGATGGACATGTTCTGGAGCAGCATCTCTGGAAGTCCTCTGTGCCAGAGATGTGTCCCTGTTTCATGGCTGCTCCCCAGGGATCCCAGGAGAGCTTTGCTCTCTCTTAGCCACCCCCAAACCTCTGACCCAGCTTTGTCTCACTTTTCCTGCTGTGAACGTAACTGATTTTAGGGGGGTCATGGAAAAGCAGAGGATTTGGCCACTTTGGTCTCTGATGTTGTTATCAGAAAGGTGATGGTGGCCCCATGACCACTTTGAACCAGAGTATGGCCTGACCAGAATATTTCCAGGATGAGAGGAGACAGCCTCAGGTTGTGCCAGGGGAAGCTTAGTTAGGTACTAGGAATGGTGTTTTTTCATGGAAATTAAAATGGAAAGGGTCAGGCTTTGGAACAGGCTGCCCAGGGCACTGGTGGAGTCACCATCCCAGGAAGTGTTCAAACAACATGTGGATGTGGCACTTGAGGACACAGCTTAGTGATGAGCATGGTGATGGTGCTGGGCTGATGGCTGGACTCCATGATCTGAAAGGTCTTTTCAGATCTTACTGCCTCTGCAGCCAAATTGGAAAGATTATGGTGATGGAGGAAACCCCAGATCCAAAATCACATGCAGGCCACAGAGGCACACCTGGATCAGAGCAGTTACCCATGTTCACCTGTCCCTTGGCCCTTGGGGAGGGGGGACAGGAAAGCTCTTTGTGCAACTGCTGCTGGCAAGATCAGGTCCATCACAGCCTGGTCCCCATGTGAAACAGCTGGACAGCTCACGGGACAGATGCCCTTCAGCCCCTCACACCAAGCTGCTGGTGCCTGGCAGAGGTGCTTTTGGATGATGCCCTGTGCTGTCTCCCCCCAGGCAGCAAACACAGACATCGGGTGGACACTGGGCTTCATGCTGAACTTGACCAACATGATCCCTGCTGAGGCTCTGCAGCATGTCAAGGGCCACCAGCCCGGCCTGTGGGCAGGGGCCGTCTCCTTCCTCGTGCTGGCCATCGTGGCAGGCCTGGTGGCTGCTTTCCTGCACTGTTTCTGGAAAACAAAGTAGCTCCCAGCCTCCTGACTAGAGGCATCCTAGGCATCCTGCCCACTAAACCAGGCAGGGAAGTGGTGCAGAAGAGGTGGAAAGTGGAGAAGAATGAAGGCATAGACCCATCTCCATTGCTCAGGAGATCTGACTGGGTCATCTCTGTCAATGTGGAAGATGATTTGATTTCTCTCCAAGAGGAAGACTCTTTAATCTGACTGCCAAAAGCTGATTGAGACTTGCTGGCTGGATGAAGCAAAAAAAATATTCAAACTAGAAATAAAATCAGTTTTGTTTTTCAAATGTGAATGTCACTGCTCAGCCTAGCTCAGTTTCCTTGGCATTCCCAGTCCTGCTGGGCTATTCTTCCAACAGTCCTGGGAGGCAACTGGCAATGGAGAGCGGTGGTGGGCACCTAACCCTGAGCAGCAGGATGACATCATCTGTATCCTGCCCTGTGCAAGATGTGCAATATTTTGTAGTATGTGACAGAATCTCTTCCCAAAGACACTGTCAGCTGTTGTTAAAAATACTTACTGCCATATCTCAGCAGAAAAACACAAGTGGAAGTTGATTTAAGAGTTGCCAACTCTGGCTCAGGGTTTATTTTATATTCAAGTTACATAGCCAAGTTTTGTCAAGACACCAAATCCAGAACAGGTTCCAGCTCCAGGCACTTGAGTGTTTTATTTAGATCAGCCCAGCCCAGTTGCAGCAATTGGACAGGGCTTTCAGCCTTTGCAGCACCAGCCCAGCACTGCACTTCCCAGCCAGCCCTTTCTCCAGGGCTCTCCCACATCCCAGAGCTGCCCTGAGCAGTGGGGATTTCCACCAGTGCCTATTTTCTCTGTGCTGCAAGAACTCACCTAGGCCTTAGGGCTTAAGACAAGTGCCCGAGGCACCTGGTGAAGGAATGGTCAGGTCCATAGCTATGTGCTATGGAAGACAGTGGTCCTAACTCATGGTGTTATCCCATTAATCCCACTGCAAACTGGTTCCAAATGCCTTTTGAAAGAGCAGCATCTCTGGCTGATGGAGATAAGGCTATGTGACCCGAGAGCCTGGGGAACAGGGCTCTGCCCCCTGCTCCCAGCCAGCCACCCCTGGCTTCAGGAGTGAGGCTCAGCCTTCCCAGCCTCAACACGAGCAACAGGGAGAGGGGATGAAGACTTCCACCCAGGGGAACCTCCTCCCACCCAGCAGCCTGAGCTCCCACATGGACAATTCCCACAGCCAAACCCCAGAGCCCTCTCCTGGCTCTCTGCTCTTTACAGATACATCTTTGGCAGTGTAAGCACGAGGTAAAAAATGCCAGGTCAGGGAACAGGCTGTGGGAAATGCCATCACTGCTGGAACTGACCCCATGGATCTGAGTGGGAGATATCCCCTGTCCAGGTACAGTAGAGCTCCTGCCTGTGCTGGCTGGGGCCCAAATGAGCTGGGACAAGTGTTTCCCACCTCTGGGGGTGCAGCCAGGCAGGAAAAGGCTCCTGTTTGCTATAGGAAGGCAGCATCACAGCTGGTCTGGGTGGCAAAGCATTTGGGGAAGATGCCAGTCTTGCCATTGCATCGTCCTTCCAGCCAGTCCTCGTTCACTGGAAAACATACAGGAGCAGGAATGAGCCCTGGCCCATGTGAGTGGGGTTAGTGAGAGTTTTCACGGCTGGAATTTAACTCTGAAAAAAACCCTGTGCAAGCCTGTAACTCTTGAGAGCATGTAACTGGAGAGGCCACATTTTCCCCAGTGCCTCCCCAGAGCAGACTCCAAAAGCCTGGCCCAGCAGCAGGACTGGAGAGCTACCTTCAGAGAGGATATCCAGCACATCTCCCTTGCTGAACTCCAGGTCCCCCGGTCCCTGTGGCAGGTAAGAGTGCTGAGCCAGCATCTGGTAGAGAACAGGTCTGCCTGAGTGGGAGTCCGAGTCCTGCAGGAATAAGCCAGCATGGAGGTTGCAAAGCAAAGCAGAGACTGGAGCCCAGCCCGGCAGAGACCTTGTCCCAGCCTACGTACCTGGCAACAGAGTATCAGCTTGCCCTCCATCAGCTGCTGCCACACCTTCTCCAGATGTTCCTGTCCCAACACTGTCCCCAGCTCTGTGCCATCCAGGAGCCTGTAGCTGCAAGGGTTCATTAATGCCGAGCAAATTTCATTTAAAGCCAACCTTGGAGGCCAGCCCAGCCCTCTGCCACCCTCAGTCTTCACAGTCCCCTTTGCAGGCCACTTCTGAGCTTGTCCCCTTGCACGGTGACATGGGGCCACCCCACATGCTCAGCAGGCAGAAATGGCACTGTGGGGAGTGACACTGTCACTTCCTCCCACACAAACTTGAGGGAAAGATTCTAAACTCTCCTGATGCCACTGTGTGTCCCAAGGGATGTCACAATCAGGAAGATCTCACCCCAGGATCTCCTGCCTGAATGCCAGCTTGTTCTGCATTGATCCTTGTTACTGCAAAGGCTGAGCTGAGTGGGACAAAATCCAACCTGCGGCAGCTGCATCTACACAGAGTTTTTCCTTCTCTCCTCCCTTTTTCTTGACCATAGTACAGTTTCCTAGGAAAGATCCTTTAGGCTTCCAAGGCCCATAGAATCACAGAGTTGTAGAACAATTTTGCTTGTAAGGGCCTTAAAGATAATTTAGTTTCAACCCCCTGCTATGGGCAGAGAATCTTTCACCAGGTTGCTCCAAGTGCAATCCAATCTGGCCTTGAACAGTTCTAGTGATGAGGAATCCACAATCTCTGTGGGCAACCTGTGCCAGGGCCTCACCACTCTTATATTAAAGAATTTCTTCCTCATATACCATCCAAACTGCCCTCTGTCAGTTTGAAGCCATTGCCCCTTGTCCTGTCACTCCATGCCTTTGTCGTAAGTCCCTCTGCAGCCCTTCCTGAGCCCTTGATGTACTGGGAGGGGATTACAAGAGGAATAGCATGTGCTTCCCCATGGGGATCATGCTGTTGTCCCACCCAAAGCCCACGATGAGGTTTGCCCTCTGGGCAGACTGTGTGCTTACATCTTTGCTGGTTTTGGCCCCAGATAAATGTTCCCAGGAGCCAGAGGCAGCTGGATGCCCGTGTCCTGAGGGGAATGGCTGCTGGCCCATGCCACCCCACAGCCCCGTACCTGAGCGTGCCCCGCTGTGCCTGCTGAGCCAGCCTGTCCCGCAGCAGGGCCCGCAGGGCCGGCAGGGCCGGGGCCTCGCCCGCCCGCAGCACCAGCGAGCACTCGCAGCGCAGCCGCAGCACCGCCGGCCTGTCTGAGCCCACAGGGGCCTCCCCGCACCTCGGGGGCACCTGCAGGGAGACGGGGCGGTCAGAGTGGAGAGTCAGAGTATCCTGAGCTGGAAGGGACCCACCAGGATCCCGCAGCCCAGCCCCTGTCCCTGCCCAGCCCCCCCAGCAACCCCAGCCTGGGCATCCCTGGCAGCGCTGCCCAAAGGCTCCTGGAGCTCTGGCAGCCTCGGGGCCGTGCCCATTCCCTGGGCAGCCTGGGCAGCACCAGCACCCTCTGGGGGGAAAGAACACAGACTGACTATGAAGTTCATGGACTAAGAAGAACCACAACTGACTAACAAACCCAACTGACAATATGTGCTGTCATACCAAGAGAGGTGACACAGGCACAATCCCTCATCTCTGTGCTGCCATGTCGCAGCAGAACAGCATCAAAATGCAGACCTGAATTTCAAAGGGGGAACTCTGGATTCAAAGCACGGGATCAAATGTTCTCCTGTGACTCAGGAATTCTGGTTTTGGTTGTAATTTTGCAGGTACCTCCTAAACCCAAAATTATATGAGCAGAGCTCCAATTCCTCCAGCCAGCTGGAGAGGAGCAGCCACATCCCTATGTTGTGCTACCTTCTGGCTGAACTACACCTGAAAAAATTACCCCAAAAGCCCCCAAAACAGGTGTGGCAGAGCTGACCTGCAGCTGAGGGACAGAGGTGGTGTCCCCAGAGGGTCACAGGAGTCATTCCATGATGATGACATGCAGGGCCTGGCAATGGCATGGAAGTACCTCAAAGGACATTACCCAACAGGGCAAATTTGAATGAACTGTGCTACCCAGACTGATAGGGACAGAAAATGGGACACAGGAAGAGGGGGGAAGGCACAGCAGGGTGTTCAAAGACAACTGCCCCTTGCAAAGTGGGCTGTAAAGCATGTGCACAAGAACTCTGATGTGTTTGGTGCTCCTGGTGCCTCAGAGGGTGGCAACAGGTCAGCCTTGGGCTGTCTCACACAGTGGGATGGTCACAAACTGCGAGGAAAGACCACATGGGAGCCTCTCTTTAGAATGGAAAGGTGGTCAGAGGAAGGTTTTTTTTCCCAGTTATTTGGGAGCAGCTCAGGAATTCTGGGCAAGAATCTTGCACTCTTCCCAGCCCTGGTCTCCTGAGGCTGTGCCAGCTTCAGCTTGTGGAACACCTCACCTTAGAGTCCATGTGGGCACTGGCATCATTGACAGAGGCATTTTCTTCCCCAGGAGGATCTGCAGAACAGCACAAAGGCAGGGGAACAGCCTTGCAGTCAGCAGAGGCTGCAGTGGGGCCACCACCTCCTCACACCCCCTAAACAGCAGGGTTTGGACACAGCTTCACCCATTGAGGGCCCAGGGATTACCTGGCTTCTGCTTCATGGGGAGGCGGCTGGGAGGCACCTGGGCAGGTGGAAGGGGAATCCCAGTGCTGACCTTCTGCAACAGAACAGCATCAGAAAGGAGAAGGCAGAAAATGGGAGCCTGGACAAAGCTGGTGTGTGACAGGCTACAGACTTGTGGGTGTAACCCCAGAGAGAGCCCCAGGGAGAGCTGCTCATTGAGTGGTTGGATGAGGTGGGGCAATAAGGCTCTTGAGGGCAGAGGTCTGGGGACACTTCCCTGGTACCCTGCTCCCTGCTGGGTTGCTGTTGGAACAGAAGGAGGCTGCTCACACTGTGCTGAGGGCTCTCCCCACTTGGGCTGCCTGACAGTGACACAGCTATGGAGCAAGCACCCAAGTGTGTACCAGAGGTTCATTTGGAGGGGGAAACATGACAACTAAAATATCACAGCAACATCAGAACAAGCATATGCTTGAAAACTCCCTCACAGGAAATGGGGCTGAGCTGCACCCTTCCACACTGGGTTCAGATGGAAAATGATTGCGATAATGTGTGGCTATGCCTGTAGTGGAGATGAGAGATGAAGTTCTTCCAAATCAAAGGGATTTTTCATACTCCTAACTCTTCTGTTGCTCCCATTCAAGAGCACTTCATCTTCAGTCAATAGTCTCAGTGCTTCATACTCTACATTTCTCTTACAGAGTTGTCTTATCCTGTGATAATTTTACAGATAAATGTCCCAAATGTATGTCTTGGTCCCTCCCTCCCCCTGGTTGCAAGGTTGCCAGCTCACCCATTTATCTATCCTTGAGGCAGGCTCCAGAAGAGAGCTCGGGATGTGCAGCTTCTGCAGAGGGACATGGAGCAGAGCAGAGCAGAGTGAGAGAGGAGCCCAGCAACCCCAGCCCACCCCCAGCACTGCCTGTCACCCTATGGCCACACAAATGTGCCTGAGCCACCCAAATGCTCAGTGCTCACAAACTGCTGGACAAAATCCAATGATCCTTTTGCAGCTTTTCCTGCTGGGAGCAGAGCTGCTGCTGGAGTGGCTGCAGGGAAACAGAACGAGCACCCACCAAACCCCCTGCTCCCAAGACAGAGCTCAGGCAGAGAGCAGCAAGGATGCCCAGGGATACAGGTCCAACAGCATTTCTGTGTCTTCTGACAATCACTGCTGCTCATTTCAACTGAGCACTGTAAGTTTTTGCTTACAATGCTTATTTTTTCCTGTTGAGAGTCTAGTTTTATTTTTTCTACATTGAATTTCACCTGACACTTCACTGAGCAGTCAACCAGCACATCCTTGTCCTGCCCTTGGGGCCGTGTCCCTGCCCTGTCCTCGGGGCCATGTCCCTACCCTGCCCTCGGATCCCCCTCAGCACCCTCAGGGCCGTGTCCTTGCCCTGCCCTCGGATCCGTGTCTCTCAGCACCCTCGGGGCCTTGTCCCTGCCCTGCCCTTGGGGCTGTGTCCATCCCTCAGCTCCCTCAGGGCCGTGTCCCTGCCCTGCCCTCGGGGTCCTGTCCCTCCCTCAGCTCCCTCAGGGCCGTGTCCTTGCCCTGCCCTCGGG
The DNA here is from genome assembly GCA_024865655.1 of Emberiza elegans. Classification (NCBI taxonomy): domain Eukaryota; kingdom Metazoa; phylum Chordata; class Aves; order Passeriformes; family Fringillidae; genus Emberiza; species Emberiza elegans. Next base: position 67,465,613 of record JALJVW010000184.1, on the reverse strand, counting down.
GCCCTGTCCATCCCTCAGTGCCCTCGGGGCCATGTCCATCCCTCAGCGCCCTTGGGGCCGTGTCCCTGCCCTGCCCTCGGGGCCATGTCCATCCCTCAGCACCCTCGGGGACGTGTCCCTCCCTCAGCGCCCTCGGGGCCATGTCCATCCCTCAGCACCCTCGGGGCCGTGTCCATCCCTCAGCACCCTCGGGGCCATGTCCATCCCTCAGCACCCTCGGGGCCATGTCCATCCCTCAGTGCTCTCGGGGCCGTGTCCCGTGCCCCTGCCCTGGGGCCTCAGCACCCTCGGGGCCATGTCCCTCCCTCAGCACCCTCGGGGCCGTGTCCCTGCCCTGCCCTCGGGGCCATGTCCATCCCTCAGCGCCCTCGGGGCCGTGTCCATCCCTCAGTGCCCTCGGGGCCATGTCCCTCACCTGCCCGTCGTGGATGGCCATGGCCCAGCCGTCTGCCGCTCTGCCCAGCACGAACACCAGGCTCCCGGCCGCCACCTCCGGCCCCGGCGGCTCCTCGGGGCGGTACCGGGACAGCACTCGGTGGTAGCCGGACTCGGCATCCCTGCGGGGAGAGGGGAGCGCTGACCGGCCTGGGGCGTGGTGCTGATGGCTCCGAGCCACCGCACTGCAGCGGCCCCAGCTGGCATGGGCTGCAAGGTGAGGGTCCTGGGAAACCGGGATTTCCATTGCTGCTCTCTGGTCCAACTGGGAACAAAAGGGGCTTGGGAAACATTGATTTGCCAAATGCAGCTGCATTTTCATTGTACTGATAAACAGTGTCAAGATCAAAACATTGATCGACACAGCCCTGAAGTACTGCTGGTGCAATATCACTGAAACAAATTACTTTCTTGGGGTTTGAACATGATTTTGGCTCAGGACACTAGGGCTGGTAGTGAGTATTTGGAATTGTCCTGGGAATTAAGATGGGAAATGTGGAAGAGGCTAACAGCAGGCCTGTTAGCTAAAGGAGTGAGAAGAAGCTGAGAACCAAGAAGAAGCTGATAAGGAGCTTTTTCTAAAGCTGTAACTAAGGAGACCAAGAGAAGTGAGGAATTGAAGAAAGATAAGAAGAGAACTTTGCAGCTGGACAAAGTATTTTTAGAAAGTTAGCTGAAGTCACTGTAACTTTTCACCAATGGTGTTATGTTGATTTATTGTAGCCAATAGTTAAGGTAGAAGAAGTATAAACAATTAAAAAGTGTATAAAAGGTCAGCCATGTTCGATAATAAAGAGTTGCCATCTGAGACTGATTGTAGTCTCTGCTTTTGTGTCGTGACCACCTCGACAACGACAGGGAAAGATGAGCATCCTCTGCCACAGACCTGGGCAGGTCCCACAACCTCTGTCTGCTTCCATTCCCCAGGCATGCCACGATCCATGCTGGTCTCCCAAGACCATTGAATCAAATCCTGCAAGCTGCTCAGGGGCTCTTGCAGAGATGCCAGGGATCTGCAGCTCCTTTGCAGCCACAGAAGCCTTTGTGTGTTTGTCATTCACTCCACCCCCAGTCACAGTGGGTGTGGATCCCTTGGAGTCTTCACACAAAGAAGCCAGAGAATAAAAGACTTTCTGAACAGTAGTGAGAGAAGGGTAAGACCAAGGTGGGACTGAACACTCACCGCAGAGCATTGGCACTGGGTTCATAAAAGCCCTGTTTCTGTGGGAGAAACAACAGGATCTGTTTGTAACAGTACTTCCTACAGAAGCAGTGCCACCTTACCTCCTGACTGTGCTATTTTGTCTTTACTCTTGACCCCATTTGTCATTCCACACCACCTAAAAAAGTCTGCTGCTCCACACCTTAGCAGGACGTGCCTTCTCCTTCCCCTCCCTCTTTATCTCATCAGGAAGTAAGACAATCTCTTCCCCCTCCCCTGGTTCCAAGTAACTCCCAGCACAGTGGGAGGCAGCTGTGCTCACACTGACACATTTACTGAAGTGAGGAGCAGAGACAGGCTGAGCACAGCAAAGCACTGCTGTTTTGACATGGTGAAGAGCCAAAAATGCATCTTTAAAGGGCTGGAGATTCCCATCACTGAGTCCCTTACAGCCAGCGCTGAGCCTGGCTCTGAACATCCCCATGGATCCAAACTGGTGTTACACTGGTTTTACCAAGAGTCCACTCTTCCCTCCCCTGATGGTCTGGATCTGAGCCCCTTTCTGGAGCTCCACAACAGCTCCATTCCTCCTCTCACAGCCCTGTCCTGCTCACCTGAGGCCTGAGAGGCTCAAAGCCAATGTACTCATCGTTGGGAATGATGGATGAGATGACCTGTTGGAGAACAAAGCAATCAGTGAATCTAGGCTGGACAAAGAGATCCCCAAACTTCATCCAAGATCACCTGCTCAGACCCATTTCCTTCTGGCATCCCAAGGTCAGGCAAAATGTGGAGCTGTACATGCAGTGGGAGAGGCAGAGCTGGATTCCCAAGACAACCTCAACCATTTGTGTCCCATTTTTTTAGTCTTTCCAAGGTTTCTTTAAAAGTATGTGAATTTATTATTTTCTCTTTCTTTTATTTGTTTTGGAGCTCTCTGTTCTGACTGCACTGGTCACAGAAAAGGTCAGAGAAATTCTCTGCTGTCTTGTATTAAGGGATGTGACAAAGCATTTGTCCCCTGAGTGCCAACCCAGCCCCTTGGGAATGTAGGACTGAGCAGCAGCATGCTGGGACAATGTGCCCCTCTTAAAAACGTTATTGTCAGCAAAAGGGCAACCTTGGGTTCCCAGAGTGTCTGCTCAGCCCTTTCAGGCTTTAAAGTGACCAAGCCTTGGAAGGTATTTTAGTGCCAAAGTGCATTTTTTGGTAGAAGGGGTAGCAATTCTAACAAATTTTGGCTTCCGTGTCCTGACTGCCCGGACTGGCTGCAAGCTCTGCCCATCCTGCTCTGGGTGCCCACACAGTACTGCTCTCTGGAGATGGCAGAGATAAGATTTTTTTCTGCTGCTGTTAATCATGACAATTACGTGCCTGTTACCTTGGGTTTACCCAGGAAATCTTTTGAATCCAGCTGCTCAACTTCCTTCTTTCGTGGTCTGAAAAGTTCCCCAAGAGGAACCAGCATGGGCTCTAAAAACAGGTGGTCCTGGGGTGGGGAGAGCAGGTGAAGGAAAAGCCATCAATTTGCATTGAATGAAACATCAGAGCCCTGAAAAGCAAATACAGCTTAGGTGTGCAAGAGCAGCCCCAGGAAGATATTGGGGCAAAAGTTTCAGCTGTGAACTCAACAAAGGCCACACAGGCTCCACAAAAGCAGGAGCAAACTGAGAGCTCAGCAGCCCCTCCCCAGCGGGGAGGCAAGGACTGACACTGCTGGCATGGGGTGGGTGGGAAGGGGGGCAGTGCAGGAAGGTTTATCAAACAAATCTTCTAAACAGCTTTTCTGTTTGATCTCAGATGTTTTCTGTTCAGCCACCGAGTAGCATGCTAATAGCAAATATAAATAATACACTGGAAAAGCACAACTGTGATGCCAGAAGAGATTATGAGATTAAAAACAAAGTGATGAATCCTCCAGGAAGAGTAAATCAGAGATCTGCAAATGTTTTCAGATCATAAAGGAGTCTAACAGGAAGCCTTTACTTAGAAGCAGCCCTAGAAACACTTTCACACCCAACTTAAGCTCTAAAAGTGCTTGACATTAATATCTGAACTGCCACCAATTGTTCCTGAGGCCAAAGGGACTCAAAAGAAGCCAGTCAGTGTCATGAAAAGGGAGAATCTCCAGGCCTGCACTTGTAGGGGTTCTGCACTTGAAACACTGCACAGGGAAACTGGTTTTGCAGGACAAGTACAAATTGAACTGAGCTCCTGAACATGAAGGACCAGGAAGCCATGTCCCCAGCCTCAGAGGTCATCCCAAAATTCTTCACTATGGTGTTTCTGGGCAGTGAAGCACCTGGGGAAGATGGAGTTCCTGGATCACCTGAAGCCCTGGTTTGGCAGAGCATCATGTACTAATGGCTTAGAGTGTGCTAGCAGGTGGCCACGCAGGTGGGTGGATGGCAGGAACATGCAGGTGTCAGGAACACTCAAAATGACAACTTTTAGCACACATCCCTGAGCTGAAGCCCAATGCACACTCCCAGGAGCTCACAGAGGTGGCCTTACCTGCACCCGCTCAAGGGCCAGCTCCAGGACTGCTGTTCTTCTTTCAGGTCGCCACACAACAGCCTTCTCCAGGGTGACCCTGGCCTCCTCCCACTGCTGCAGGTGGCACTGCACTGCTGCAGTGCTGTACAGCACCTGGAGTGGGCACAGGGAAGGGACTCAGAGGACACCCAACACATCCTCCTGAGCTCAGCCAAGAAACAGGGACAGGCACTAAAGCACCAAGAGTTCAGCAACAGGAGAGGCTCTCTGAGCAGCAGAGCTGGGACCATTTTACAATCAGAAAGGAAAAATAAAGCTTGGGTGTACTGGAGCTGCTGGTCAGGGTGATGAGAGACATGAGGACAGCAGGTGAAGACTCTGGTACCACACTTTAATTCTGATCCTTCCTGCAGCCAAAAGGCCAGGAAGATTTCCTTGGGTGTTTTCTGCATGAAACTAGGTAATGATTTTTGTAATCCTGACTCCCTGTCACTGCAAAATAACTTCACTGAAACTATTTCATGTTGTAGTGGGCTGTGAATGTGCAAACTGTCAGCTGTAGCTTGTCACCCTTCAGCAGCATGTCAGTCTGTTCCTGGGGAAGAGCAGGCTGTGGGAGTGTTGCAGATGGGGTGTTGGGGAGCTGTGGTCTACACTGAGAGTGGGAGATCTCTCCCTGTGACTGACCAGCTGGGCCACAGCCAGAGCACTGTCAGACAGCTTCTTATCTCCTGTGATAGGGTTATCAGCTGGGAATTGAGGTGTGTGCCTGGCTGCACGCCCTGCTCAGGACAAGGCTCGAGCTCATAGGATGCTTTTCCTTTACTCCTTAACCATGGCAGTAGAAGACTCTGTTTGGGAGTGTGGGGAATGGCAACCCTGAGCACGTAAAGAAACTGCAGGGACAGGCCCTCTCGGGAGGCAAGGCAGCAGTTCTCAGTCAGTCAGAAGTGTCACAGCTTTGCAAGAGGCAAATATTTCTGGGTTTTCAAAGCACACATGTATCTCCCACGAGGAGATCACCTGCAGCACGTGAGAGGCCGTGCATGGGGAAAGCTGATGGCACAGTTCTGCTGGAGGATGATGTTTGTGTATTTTGAAAAATGAGCTCCAGGTAAGAATGAGATACAGCTGAATCAGGATGCTGATCCCAAGTCTGAAGGGCCAGCACATGTCCTGGTGATGCCTGGAGTAAGGGGTCGTGTGTCCACACCAGAAAGGGCGCCAGCCTCGGGACACTCCTGAGCCCTGCCCCTTTCCAAGGGAACTGCTCATTTCCAAGAGAAGGCAGCGCTGTGGCACCGAAGCTGTTAAAGCCAGGGAGGTTTGGGTAATACCACAGATGCCAAGGATAGCTTCCTCCTGCCAGGTATAGGGTGCTTGAAAATCGCTGAGATGCTTGGCTGGACTTACACAATGACTCACTCTCACGGAAGTAAGGAGTTAAATCCTCTTTCCTGTATTTGCTTTTCAATCTGTGTGTGTGGACTCAGAGAAAACAAAATGAACCCTCCCAGTAAAGGACAGTTTCTAGGAATCCTTTACATATGTCCAAATATTACAAAAATTTACAGTCAGTTCAGCCTGTGAGCTTCCTTGAACAGGATGTGGCAGGTTGGCCCTGTGTGACAGTAAGAGGTACAGGATGAAGCATTACATATACAGCCTGAGCACGGGGCGCAAGTTCAGGCACAGAGGGAATATTAAGATCAGTTCTGCAGTTGAAGGAGGCTTTCATCCACCTGACTTTCCTACAGCCCACATTTTGCATCATCTGTCAATGAACTCTGAGACCTGAGGAGTTCACTAAACTTCCATGGGTATTTACACCCAAGTGTAAATATTACACAGAATCCCAGACTGGTTTGGGTTGGGAAGGACCTTAAAGCTCCCAGTTCCACCCCTGCCATGGCCGGGACACCTTCTACAGACTAGGTTGCTCCAAGCCTCATCCATCCTTCCAGGGATGGGGCAGCCACCACTTTGTCAGATACAGAGAGAATAAAAACCCCTCAATATAGAAATTCCTGTGCACCTGCTCTGAACAATTTTACTTTGCAAACTGCATCATTTGCTAAACTTTCCAGAGATGATGTTGGTTTACAATTTTATGACTAAGTTACTTTTAAAAAAGTGCAAGCAGAATATTTTTACAGTTGTAATGTACTTTCTGGAAAAAGTCTTGGGTCACTAATGCCTGCTACTGACCCCCCCAACAGTGGGGAAGGATTGCTGAGCCAGGCTGACTCTTACCTCCCAGGCATAGAGGATGTGCCTCAGCCCCAGCTGCTTGTAATCAATGAAGGGATTTTCTCTTAGGTGACTGAAGGCCATGTGATAGTCAGAGAGAGCTTCTTCATACCTGCAATGCAGTGGTGACACAAGAAACTGAGCCTAAAACAGCTGGAGGCTGTTTAAAAAGTTAAAAATCACACTAGCAAATAACATGTGTTCTGCTCTGCAGCCTGTGCAAGGGGAGCTGCAGCAGAGATGTGTTATAAAGAGCCAAGGTTACCCACTGCTGGGAGCTCCCTGCCTGTCCCAGGAGGATTGAGGGCTGGGAACCTGACTGATGGGGACCAGGGAGGGCACACACATGGCCAGAGCATTGAAATTGAGAAACTTGAAATTTAGAACCTCAACATTTAGAAATTTAGAGAACCTCTGTGGATAAGGAGAGTATTAGTCTGAATTTACATCATCTGTGCAACTGAAATCCAAGCAGTTGCCCACTGAGGCTGCAGGTGTGAAAGGAAGGAGCCAGGAAAGGCTGTGCAGTGGGCACCCAGCCCCCAAGAGAAGGTGCCCAGGTGGGTGTTGGTGGGTGGGAGCAGCTTCTGATGAAGGAAGGAGCCCTGGGGGCTGGAGGCCATCAGCTCTTTGGGCAGGAAGCAGCTGCCAGCTGTGCTGCCCCTGCAGTAGCTGTGCTTGGGGCACATTTGCTTCTGCTGCTGGTGGAGCAGCTCCAGAGAGCCACAGCCCCTCTCCAGGAAAAGCCACAACTCCTCACTTTAACTCCCTTCCAGAAATAAAGACAGGCATTTTGTGGAGATTAAGGTCTGGAAAATATGGGAAAAACAAGGGGAAAGACAATTGCTGAGCTCAAAGGTAAGACAAGATCTGTAAAATACTTCACCCAGCTCCCTGAGGAGGATGTCACTGTGATTTAACCATGGAAACAATGAGTAATCAATCCCATGACACTTCTGGAGCAACCTCAATATTTTATCAGTGAGACTGAGATCAGGCCCCCGAAGTCTGCTGGCAGGAGAGTGTGCAGGCTGCATTTTCAGGAAGGCAAGACTCATGTGTGTCATGTGAAGACACACCAAGCAGCACATGTTTTTTTAATTTCATGTTTTTTTAATTTCTAGAGAAAATCTCAATGGCAACATAACATAGTGGCAGCCTTGCATCCAGGAGTCTCTGTCTGTAGGGGACAGTAATGCCATGTGTCAGCCACCCCAGAGTCGTGCAGCTCTTATCAGAGATAAGACTTGCTGACCTGTGACAGGGTTTCCAAGGCTAAAGCAGATCCTGTGAACCCTGTGAGGTTGCTGGAAGAAGTGAATTTTGGAATCAAAGAATCATTTAGGTTTAGGAATAAAGCAGAACTGAAAGGAGAGAACCAAAGACTGAATTGGCTGTGCACCTCACTCACATTTCCAGCTGCAGGTGGACAAATCCTCTCTGGAAGTAGCCCACAGCCAGGGAATTGTCCTTTTCAATGGTTTTATTGAATGCCTGAGGATAAAAACACAGGCAGGGCCCAGCTGGGATGTGTCCTGTCAGTGACTGGGTACACACACCCAGCCAGCCCCACCCCAGCTGCCCTCACAGCTCTGAGGGCTGGGCACAGCTCCCAGCCATCCTTCAGGTCCTGGCTCTGTGTGAGCTGAGCTGCAGGCTTTCACCCCTCCTTGCTACTATGGACTGGGCATAAATGAGCTCCATTGGCCATCTGGCTTCTTAAAATGGGAAAACTGCAGCCCGCAGCAGAGTTGGCCAGTGGGAGCAGCGGGACTGGCCAGGCTGGGGAAGGCTGAGGTGATGAAAGAGCGAGAGGGAGGAAGCTGCAGGGCTTCTCACAATGGCCTCTAAGTCAGTATTTCTGCTTCAGTGCCCCAGCTAACCACAGGCAGTGCTTGTGGTAGCAGCTCGTGGTTCAGCGTGCTAGGAGAGCCAGAGTCCGCCTGGGGCAGCATCAGGGGTGTGCTCCTTCCCTTGCCACCGCAGACACCTCGTGGGGATAACAAGTGCCGAAAGCCCAGCCCTGCTGCCCTGCTCTGCAGGGCAAGGCGAGTCCCTGTGACCCCACACACCACGCTGGAACGTCTGCCTGCCTGGGCCATACCTGAAATAACAACAACCAATGCCTGATCCACACGAATTAGAGCTGAGCTTCTTCCCAGTCCCAGCCCCTTGACTGGGGCTCAGAAGTCTCTCCTGAGCTCTCTCCCTCACCTCCATGGCCCCACTGTGTCCCAAAGAGCCACTGTGCTGCCCCAGCCCCTCAGCACAGCCTCAGCTGCTCCTTACGCTGTTTGAGAAAGGTTTATCTGCATCTCCTCCCTGGAGAAAGATGAATGGATGGATGTGCACACACACCAGGTGCTGTCACAAAAAGGCTTTTCCTCAGGGCACCTCCTCTCCCTTCCCAAGGGCAGTGGTTTTCTGGCACAGCAGCTTTGTTCTGGCAGTCTCCACAGCCAGGCAACATATCTGTACTTTCAAAGTACACCCATCTCATGTCTAAACCCATGGCTACAGAACAGCTATTGGACAATCTTTTTCCTGCTTTGATTTAAAGCTACAATACGTTTTTAATTTATTGTGCATGTCCAGTGGGTTGAGGTCTTCTCTTGGAATCAGGCAGGCTGAGCTTTAGAGGTGTGGTTTTCACATTATAATGAGCTAAATTCACCCAAAGGACAGAATTTTAACTGATTTAGTTTTAACAAAACTTAAGGCATACTGCCAGATGCAATTTCCAGTATCGAATTTAACTACTCTCTATTATCTTGTTTCAAAATGATTCTGCCCACTGATCTGGATTTTCATTTAGAGAACCATGGAATCACAGAATCATTAAGGCTGGAAAAGGCCTCAAAGATCGAGTCCAGCTGTGAACCGGCTATCACTGAGTTTACCACTGAACCCTGTCCTCGACGGCCACATCCGCCTTTTTAACTTCCACCTTTTTCACTTTTCTGTGATTCACTCCGCTAAACCTTTTCCTCCAACCATTCACCCTTCGACATCCCCGCTCGCATTCCCGCTGGACACGCAATGCCGGATTCCAGATGTACTTTCAGCATCGCTCCCCCCGAGGCGGAGCCGGGGGAGCCGAGCCCCCCGCTCCCGGCCCGCTCACCCGCAGGGCCGCCTCGGGCCGCCCGGCCAGCAGCTGCACGCAGCCCACGTTGAAGCAGATCCTGGCCGGAGGCTCCGCGATGCCGCCGAACGCGTCCAGGGCAGCGTCCCAGTGCCCGCGGTCCGCCGCCCGCACGGCCTCGTGCCAGCGCCGCACCAGCTCCCGGTACGCCATGGCCGGCCTGCGGGAACGGGCGGGAAACGGGAACGGAGCCGCGCGGGGCCGCACCTGCCGCCCGCCCGCGCCTCACCTGCGCCGCACCTGCCGGGGCGGGGCCGGACGGGAGAGCGCGGCCACCTCTGCCCGCTCCCTCCTTCCCTGGGCGGCGGGAGGAGACACCGAGCCCGCCATGGGACACGGACCCCTCAGGGGAACATGGACCGGGAAGGGGGACACTGAGCCTGAAATAGGACATGGACCTGGGAGGGACGGAGAGGGGGACAGGGACCCCGGGAAGGGACGCGGACCGCGGGAAGGGGGACACGGAGCCCGGGAGGAGAGACGGAGCCCGGAATGGGACAGAGCGCTGGCAGGCGCCCGGAGCCGGCGGGGCAGAGCGCTGAGGGCGGCGGCCACAGCCGAGCGGGCACGGGGGGGTGCTGCTCGCTGCGGGCATCAGAGGGACCTGACCAGCCGCCAGAAGCGAGCCCGCGGCCAACGCTGCCGCGGCCAAAGTACCGCTTTGGGAGCTTCTTTGAATAAAATATTTAACATAAGTTTAATACAGTAGGTATTCTCACGGCCGTGTGGGTGCGAGTTAACTACAGTACGTACGGCAGCACAGGCGGCGCCGTACTCTGGTAAATACGATACAGACCCCCCCCCAGCCCGGGCTCGCGCGCTGCCGCGGCCGACATCGCCCCCTGGCGGCGCCGCGCCTCGGTGCCCCGGAACAGGACACCGACGAGGGCGCGGCGCCGTGCGCGAGACGTTCCGGGGCCGCTGGCGTTTACGGCGCGGAGCGGCGGGGACCGCTTTAGGCGACGGACCGGCGGTACCAGGTGAGTCCCGGGCGGGCCCGGAGCGAGCGGGACCGGCCCGGCCTGGGCACCTGCACCGGAGCGGGCCCGTGCGGCTCGGGCTCCGAGCGGGGCCGGCCCGGCCCGGCCTGGGCACTGCACTGGAGCGGGCCCGTGCGGCTCGGCCGCCCAGAGGAGCGGCGAGCGGGCGGCGCGGCGGGGCCGCTCCCGGGGTCCGCATGGCGCCACGAAGCGGCTCCGGAGCTGGCGGGGCCGTGCCAGTGCGGCGGGCCGGGCCGGGCCGGGCCGGGCCGGGCTGAGGGGTTGGGCCGGGCCAAGGGCTGGGCGAGGAGCGGGGCGGAGAGCACGGTCAGGAGCAGCGGGGATCGCACCTTCAGCTCCGCGGGGCGGCGGGACGGAGTCAGAGCGGGCACGGCCGGAGCGAGTTAAGGGCAAGTTTACAAACCGGAGACATCCGCGGCAGCCCTGCGGTGCGACCCGGGGGTTTCGGTGTGAAACAAACTGATTGGGCTCCTGCCTCTGATCTGAAATGTTACAGAGAATGGGAAAGAAGAGTCAGTGGAATTGGAGTATTGTCCACACGTGAAAATATAAAATGTGGTTTAGAAAAAGACAGGTTGTTAACGTGACGTCAGCAGCAGGAGTGAAATAAAATAAGCAGCTAAAATGTTGTGTCTAATTAGATCCTGCAGATGCAATGAATGTAAAGATTAAAGGCTGACTCACGTGTCATTGGAAAGGACCCCACTGGTGCTCCTTTTTGGGAAGGGATTTCAGCATCTGAACCAACTGATGAATGCTTAGAACCACGTACTTGGATTTTCTGAGGAACTGAACTCTAGTGCAACGTGACAAGTTAATTCAGCAGGTGGGGTTGCCATACAAAATGTAAGAATGGCCTTAGGACGAGCTGTGCCTCAGCTGTGAAATGGATGGGTGGGAACCCATCAGTCCCTGGCTGAGCCCAAAGCAGCTGTGCCACCTTTGCTGACACAGAGGGGACATGGCAGGGACAAGGTGCTGCTGGCCTGCCTGCTTGGGAGGTTCCATGTGGCAGGAGGATACCAGGACAGCTTCCGCCACAGGCACTGCCGGGGGTGGAGGGGACGGGCAGGACACGGCTGCATCAGTGGCACCATCTGAACCGCACTGCTGCGGGAGGAGTTGATTGCCTGTGTGGGTTGGGGTTTTTCTAAGGAAAATCAAGCTGCAGTGACCATGTGTGTGCCTGTGGTTAGAATGGGCTGCCAGGGCATCTCTGTTTCCAGGAGCTCTCCAGTGAGATGGAGAAATCCTGGGGAGTTCAGGGCAGGCCACAGAAATGCTCTGGTTCTGGAAAACAAGCCCTGAATAAGCTCAGCACATTCAGGAGAAGAGAGCAGAGGAGTGACTCAACACTCTGGAGATCCATGCCTGTGGGAAGTTCTCCCACAGCTGGGTCCTGTCAGCTTCCCAAAGCACACAGTGGGATCTGAGGCACAGCAACACAAATTCTGTTAAACGTGACCCGGGTTCCCAGCAGTGGTGTGGGTAATTACAGAGGAGCTGGGGCAGAGGAGAAGGCCTGGCAGTGTTGGGAGCTCCCTTTGAAGGGTCTCAAGGCTGAAGGTGCTCGGAGCAGACTCCTGGGCAGTCTCGGGGGCCAGGCCAGTTTGGGCAAGCAGTAGGGCAGAAACAATCAGATTTTAACATCTGGAGCAAAACCAGCAAAATGCATCTTCTGGACCGTAAATACTCCATCAGAAAAGCTCTGTCTGGAGTTCCTAAGGCAGCTGGCACTCAGCTGCACAGACTGTGCTGCTGGTTGCAGTTCAGCAGTGAGAACACTGCTCTGGTGGTGCTGCTCACAGAGCCCCTCAGGTCCGTGTGGGCTGCACACAGCCTGTGCAGACACAGAAGGACTAAACTGAACACTTGAAATTGCTCCTTTCCACTGCAAACAGCAACTGGCACAGCTGAAACCAGTGCAACTTGTGGGATTCTCCAGAGGCAGCACGGAGAGAGGCAGCAGGGAGAGCTCCTGTGCTGGGAGTTCCCAGCTCTGAAGTGGTGCAGAGGGATCCTCGCACAGAGGTGGATGCCAGTTCACAGAGGCTCAGTTATACTCAGACAAACAAAGCAGCTGCTCCTGTGAATAAATAATTTACCTAAACATGCATTAAATAACTTGCTGATGTGTGCAGGGATGTAACCTGGGAGGAGAGGGAATGACACAGGGCACCTCTGGGCTAATGACAAAGACGCTTTATTGGAATTAAGAGTGCTCTTCTGAACCAAGTTTTAGTAATTTAATTCAAAAGCTAATGACTGAGTCTGTGCAATATGTCTTTAAATAAAAATATATTTTTTGTAGTTCTCTGAGGATTCTTGGTGCTCTGGCAGCCTCCTCAAGCAGCTCCCTTGGTAACCAGGGGCACTGGAGGGAGGGCTGGTCACAGAGGAGCTGAGGAACAGGAAACAGGACATGTGCCAAGGGCTGAACATCCTGCAGATTCACATGTTCATCTCTCATGTGAATGAATGTAATAAATTGATAAAGTGTTGGAGGAACTATGGCAGATGTCAGTGATAAAGGTCTGAAAAAGTCTTACAGAAAAAAGAAAGAAGGGTATGTGTATATGTGGGATATTGGAAGTCTGGAAAGCTGTTTTCCCAGAGGATAAAAGTCTTTGACTCTTTTGGAATAATGGGAAGCTGGGTGTTGCAATGTGACCCAGTGGCATTAATTTGGGCCTGGCAGGTGAGAGCCTTGTCCAGGTGTTTGAGGTCAGGAGCAGCATGTCCTTTTCCCCCTGTGCTGACTGAACTCCCTGCTGGGAGACCTGGGGCAAGTCCTGCTTTGTGGGCTGCAGGTGAGAATCAGGCAATGAGCCCTGCCTGTGCCATTACCAGCTTCCTCAGGCTCAGCTTTGCCACTGCCTGGGCTCTTGCTCTGGGCACCTTGGGGAAGAGCCTTGCCCTGAGCTCCAGCCTGAGCTGCCCTGGCTCCTGTCCCTGGCCCAGAGCAGAGTTTAGAGCTGCCCCTGCTCTGCCCCCCGGGAGGAGCTGCACATTCCTCTGAGGTCTCCCCTCATTGCACCCCATGATCTTAACATTACAGTAAAAATGCTTAGCAAGAAGTGAGGAAGTTACCAAGTATGTGAGAGGGGTTCAAGGAAGAATGTGCTGCCTGCCTGCCAGCTCTGTCTCCCAGCCTGCGTTAGTCAGGCGCCTGCTGGCTCTGGGCTGAGGTGTTGATTGCCAAGTGTCCAGGTGCTCACAGGTCTGTTTGCTTCCTCGCAGCTCCTGGTGGCAGCAGGGTCCCCCAGACATCGCCCAGCAGTGACACCTCCACCGTCCTTCCTCGGGGTGAGTGTGCCAGATCTGTTCAGAAGCTTCTGACTCGCATCAGGCAGGATGGGGGCAGTGCAGCTTCAGGAACTTCTGCCCCTTTCCGTTCTGTCTTGTAGGAGCTTGGAAAAGGGCCATTTGCACCTTCTGCTCCCAGCTGGGGTGCTGAGTGCATCCCACCTGGGTGGGATGCCCTGGTGCAGGGCGAGGGAGGGGACAGGAGCTGCACAGGAGCTGCTGTGGCTCTGCTGAGCCCACCCTGAGCAGCTGTGCTGTCCTGGCATAGCTGCAGGCACAGCTTCAAGGGCAAGGAACAGCCCTGTTCTGACTGTGATGCTGAGATTATTCAAGTGGATTTCTGTTCTGAGGATCAGCGTGGCATTTGTGTCTCAAGAACTTTTCTGGTTTGCAGGATATTTTATTAGTTTCTGTAGGTGGGTGAAAGGGAACTGGGCAATAAACCATGTGTCTGCTGTATGAACTTGTAGCCAGTCCTGTTCCACCACTGCAGTCTGTGTCACCACTCTTGGGTGCAGACCTAACAGTCAGTATTTTATGGTACACCAAGGTATTAAAGAATATATTAAAGGAGATTCCATTTTGATTTGTGAACTTCATTGATTATATGAACTTATTTTTGTAAAGTTTGATTTAACTACATCATGTGTTGAAAAGTTACCCAGCAATTCCTTACAGATTGTGTAAAACTCAGTTTATCTTAAAAAGTTGCACTGGGTTAACTTTCATCTTACTCAGTATCCTTTCTTCTCTTGGAATGGGAGGACTGTGAATTTTCCCATCTTTCTCCACAGTCCTGCTGCCTACTGAGGTATTTACCAACGAGGGCTTGCACAGTGCCGGGCAGTATAAAATATCTGTGCAGGAGCAGTCACCAGTTAGTGTCTGTCATCTATCTGCTTTCCCGTTTTCAAGTGGAGACAAGGCTCATTTGGGGTTTTCCCGGTGTTCCTGTGTGTGTGAAGTGCAGCTGCAGCCTCGTTAGAGGGCACTCTGGAATCACCCAGGGAGCTGAGCAGCCTCATTCCCCTGCAGCTCTCCAGAGAAACCGTGCTGCAAACGTCCTTGGCCCCCAGAGCAGAAAGTGGGAATTTGGAGCTGGATTTCCCTGGGTACCGGTGATCCAAGGCTGGACTGCCTGTGCTGTGGGCTCAGTTCATGCTTGTGCTCTGTATGGAATATAGCAACAATTTATTCGAGAATTCACTGCAGTTTTCCAAATGTAAATTAATGAACTTATTTTTCTCGTGGCCTTTACCCCATAAACTGCCCTGATCCTAAATATGTAACCATTTTGGATATTGCTTTTTGGTTGCTATTGTCTTTAAAAAAGAAAATCCTTGATAAAAATATTAGGTGCTTCAGAAACTGTTGTGTTTTAGTACCAGCCCTTCCACCAGTTCTATCTGTGTCTTTGACAAACAGTTTGTTCTGTCTCCTTTCACTTTATTTGTGTCAAAAAGAGGATGATGATTTTTACCTTGGGTGAATTAATCAATATATATAAATGTGGTTTGAAATCTGAAGTGGTTTAGATTTTTTTGAAAATATAATTAAAATATTGAACAAAACAGGAGTCAGTGAAGTCAAATTTAAGACTATGATTATTATTCAACTGCTTTTGTGGTGCTTCTGTTCTGGCAAGATTATAGAGCCAGATCATTTGCATTACTTTTGATTTCCTGATGTTTTTAGTTTTTTGTCCAAGGAACAGCATATTTATATGCAGGAGTCAGATTGTCTGTAAACACAAACATCATCTCACCTTTGTCCAAACATACCTTGTTTTGCTTTTACAAAACCAAACCAAACCGGTGGAACCCAGAATTGCTAATTCTGAGCAATTAGCACTGACTCATCCCCAGCCTGGGGAAGCTTGGCAGGAGCTGGGCGGTGTTTCCAGGGCTGGAGCCGTCCCTGCAGGGCACAGAGCTCAGCCCTGAGCTGTGGCTCCACTCAGCCTCTGGGCCATGGCTCCACTCAGCTCTGGGCCATGGCTCCACTCAGCCTCTGGGCCATGGCTCCACTCAGCCTCTGGGCCATGGCTCCACTCAGCCTCTGGGCCATGGCTCCACTCAGCCTCTGGGCCATGGCTCCACTCAGCCTCTGGGCCATGGCTCCACTCAGCCTCTGGGCCATGGCTCCACTCAGCCTCTGGGCCATGGCTCCACTCAGCCTCTGGGCCATGGCTCCACTCAGCTCTGGGCCATGGCTCCACTCACCTCTGGGCCATGGCTCCACTCAGCTCTGGGCCATGGCTCCACTCAGCCTCTGGGCCATGGCTCCACTCAGCCTCTGGGCCATGGCTCCACTCAGTCCTGAGCTCTGGCTCCACTCAGCTCTGAGTTCTGGCTCCACTCAGCTCTGGGCCATGGCTCCACTCAGCCTCTGGGCCATGGCTCCACTCAGCCTCTGGGCCATGGCTCCACTCAGCTCTGGGCCATGGCTCCACTCAGCCTCTGGGCCATGGCTCCACTCAGCTCTGGGCCATGGCTCCACTCAGCCTCTGGGCCGTGGCTCCACTCAGCCTCTGGGCCATGGCTCCACTCAGTCCTGAGCTCTGGCTCCACTCAGCTCTGAGTTCTGGCTCCACTCAGCTCTAGGCCATGGCTCCACTCAGCTCTGGGCCATGGCTCCACTCAGCCCTGGGCCATGGCTCCACTCAGCTGTGGCTCCACTCAGCCCTGAGCTGTGGCTCCACTCAGCCTCTGGGCCATGGCTCCACTCAGCTCTGGGCTCTGGCTCCACTCAGCTCTGGGCCATGGCTCCACTCAGCCTCTGGGCCATGGCTCCACTCAGCCTCTGGGCCATGGCTCCACTCAGCTCTGGGCCATGGCTCCACTCAGCCTCTGGGCCATGGCTCCACTCAGCTCTGAGTTCTGGCTCCACTCAGCTCTAGGCCATGGCTCCACTCAGCTCTGGGCTCTGGCTCCACTCAGCCCTGGGCCATGGCTCCACTCAGCTCTGGGCCATGGCTCCACTCAGCTCTGGGTCATGGCTCCACTCAGCTCTGGGCTCTGGCTCCACTCAGTTCTGAGCTCTGGCTCCACTCAGCCTCTGCGCCATGGCTCCACTCAGCTCTGGGCCATGGCTCCACTCAGCCTCTGGGCCATGGCTCCACTCAGCTCTGGGCCATGGCTCCACTCAGTCCTGGGCTCTGGCTCCACTCAGCTCTGGGCCATGGCTCCACTCAGCCTCTGGGCCATGGCTCCACTCAGCTCTGAGCTCTGGCTCCACTCAGCCTCTGGGCCATGGCTCCACTCAGCTCTGGGCCATGGCTCCACTGAGCTCTGGGCTCTGGCTCCACTCAGCCTCTGGGCCATGGCTCCACTCAGTTCTGAGCTCTGGCTCCACTCAGTCCTCGGCTCTGGCTCCACTCAGTTCTGAGCTCTGGCTCCACTCAGCCTCTGGGCCATGGCTCCACTCAGTCCTGAGCTCTGGCTCCACTCAGCCTCTGTGTTTTGGGTGCTGTGGGGGCTGGGTTCTGTCACTGCTCTGGGGTGCCCCTGTCCTCTCTGGGATGGGAGGGGAGGATGGGGTGGTGTGACAGGGCAGGGACAGCTGTGCACAGAGCCAGCTGACTGAGCAGCTCCATTCTGAGTGCCATGTGTGCCCTGCAGGGAGCTGTACTCCAGGGGGCAGCTTTGCTGTCCACAGGGCAGGGACAGTGAACCCTGACCGCAGGAGTGTTCATCAGAGCAGGTTCTGTCCTCAGCCAGGAGACTTGGAGCACTTGCTTTGGAGTCCTGAATCACTGTGTCAGGCTTCTGTGAACTCTCTTGGCCACGAGACTTCATTCTCCACAATCAAAGCAGAATAATAAAAAAAGTCCTGATCAGGCCTACTTTTTCCTCTCCTAGTTTTTAATCTCCTCTTGCATTTTCCCTTTCTGTCCCCCCAGAACTTTCCATCCCCTTGGAAGCTTTTGGCAAAGAGGGGTTGCCTGCTCAGGGGTTCTCCAGCATCCCTCTGTGGGAGAGCCCAGGAGGAGGCAGCAGGAGCTGCCTGAGCCCCGTGGGTGGCTGCAGGTGTGTGGGAAGCAGACCTGGGGAGATCCTGAGCCTGTGAGGCAGCTGATGGCACCGGCTGCCAGCCCCTGCAGGCAGGGCTGGGCTGGGCTGGGCATCCTGCAGAGCAGCCCTGGGACAAAGGCAGGCACTCTGCACTTCCCAGCTCCCGCTGCTCTCCTGGAGGGGCAAAGGGAGTGGGCAGGGGACAGAGGGGACAGGGCAGCCCAGAGCTGGTCTGGGGCAGTATGTGCCCCCTGGGTCCTTTCAGGGAGCTGGGAATACAGCAGCAGACAGGCAGGCTGGGATGGCCTCCCAGTGACTGCATCAGCTGGAATCCCTGATGGATTTTAAGGTGGAATGGAATACACAGGGACTCCTCTGGCAGAGATAAAAACAGTTGTTTGGCTTAAAGCATCTCGTCTGTGAGACTGGGGATTGTGGTTTTTAATGGGTTTGAAGAGTGTTTCTTGTACTCTTGTGATTTATGTAAGTGACTCAGGACTGACACTGTGAATGGCAGAGGCTTCAGCCAAAATCTTGGTAATGGTAATCCAGGAGCCAGGGACATTTCAGAACATGTCTGAAGAGGAGCTCTACCTTGCTTGTAGGAAACACTTTCCGCCAGTTTTGAGTAATAGCTCCTCACAGAACGTTTCTGTGGAACTGAAAGTTTTGTTTTGTGGTGATGGTGTTTTGTTTTTTGTCACTGTTTGAAGACAGCTGTGTTCTGTGGTGACAAGTTTGCCTGAGCTGGCCAATGCCATCCCCACGGCACAGTGTCTTAGGGGGAATTGTTAGATGCTTTAGCTCGGAAATCAGCTCCAGGTCCAAATTAGGTTTTTATTATGCGGTGCTTAGACCCATCTGTAGTTGCAGTTCAGTGTTGTGCTCAGGTGCTGCCAAACCCTGATTCTGGGCAGTATTTGGGGCTGGGGGTGTGGCTGGGGTTTCTGAGCCCCCCGCGCTGTTCACCTGCCCCACAGTGATGCTCTGACTGGGCAGGTTCTGGTGCTGGGCTCAGAAGCCACTGTGGGACAATTTGTGTGTGACAGGGGAAAGCAGCAATAGTGCAGAGTGCCTCCTGCTTAAAAAAGAGTGAAAAAGCCCCTGCTGGTAGAGGTTAAAGGAATAAATACAACTGTAAAAGCACATGAGAGAAGCATAATAGGAAAGCTTAAATTTTGGGCAGTTTTCTGCCTAATGTAAATGTAATGGAGCAGGAACCACTTTTTTCTTTCTTTTTTCTTCTCTTATTTCTGTAGGAGCACAATGGTGCCTGTCTGGCTGACTTGTCAGAGGTTTAAGCACCAAAAAGTAAACAATTTTAACTAAAGCAAATGCAAAACTTTGGGTATATGCTTAAAACTCAACAGAAAATGATCAAACAAAAAAGAACAAAAATGGAGAAAGTCTTTTGTGTACAATGTCCAGAGCAATTTTAAAATACTCTTGTTCCATGCCTAAATAAATGGTTGTTTCAGCCAAAGAGAAATCTTTCCTCATGATTTATTACACTAATCTGGATATAAGGCCTCTGAGCAGGATTGTCAGTTTATTAGAACAGCTTTCTTCTCCTTTCAGATTTAATCCACATGTTGTATCAACAGAGCCTTTGCTCAGTTAGGAGTTATCCTTTTTTAATAATAATAAAAAAGTGAAAACACATGGTTTTTAACAGTCTTATTACAATGAAACCTAGGATGACATAGGGAGAGGTGATCATCAAATGGTGACTGTAATTTGTAACTTCCGAGCGGTAAGAGGGTGGAAAATGGCCCTTTCCCCCTGCCTGGGGCAAGCCCGGCAGGGACAGGAGGAGGCAGCATTATCTTTGGCCAGGATTTCCGAGGTTTTTTCCCCAGCTTGTGCAGTGATGCTAAACGTGCTCTTTTTAGTTAGCTCTAATTTCCTTCCTTTTTTTTAAAGGGGAACTTATCTAGAGGTGTATGTAATTCACATTTCCTTCCTTCCTGTCTTCCTCCCCTATAAAGAAGTTCTTTCTTGGACCCCTCCTGTTTTCTAAATGGAGAGGAATTACTCTCAGGAAACTCATGAGTTTGGTATTATTCCTATACTTGGTTTTGTGAGAAAACATTTATTTTAACGATAAATACTTGCTCAATACTTGCATGAGGCTTCAGAAGTGCAATGAGAGCTGCTCAGTGAAGCAGCTTGCTCCATCACATGGTGATAACCTTTGCTTGGCCCTGTCACCCCACAGTCCTGCAGCACCAGGAATTAGTGCTGAAGCAGCACCTCCTGAACTGGCAGCTTAGGACCCAAATGTGGCCAAAGGCAGAGCAGTTCTGGTGCTGATGCTTCTGTTGCCAGTCTGGTTTCTTCCAGCTAGTGCTGGACTCCTGGCAGTCATCACAGTCCCCTTTAATTCTCTTGCAGATGTCAGCACAGCAGCTCCGGTCTCCAGTGTCAATAGAATCATTTGTAGTTGGTGTGATTTTAAAAGAAGCTGCTAATAACATGTCTTAAAACAGAATGAATTGGTTTGGCATTTAAAAATGTGGTATAAGCCTATTCTACTCCTCAGAAGTATAGAAGAGACTAAAAAAAGATCCACCCTTAAGCCTTAAATAGTGAAGGGGGAAAGAAGGTTGTGTCCTTGCTGCCAGAAGCAGATGCAGGGATAGCCTGGCAGGGATATTGGAGCTCTGGGGAAGGAGAGGTCCTGCTCTGTCAGGCAAATCCCTTGGTCCATCTTGAATCACAGAATTTCAGACTGGTTTAGGTTGGAAGGGACCTTAAAGCCCATCCAGTGTCACCCCTGCCCTGGCAGGGACACCTCCCACTGTCCCAGGCTGCTCCCAGCCCTGCCCAGCCTGGCCTTGGGCACTGCCAGGGATCCAGGGGCAGCCCCAGCTGCTCTGGGCACCCTGTGCCAGGGCCTGCCCACCTCACAGGGAAGAATTTCTTCCTAATCTCTAATTTAATAGCACCCTCTGGCAGTGGGAAGCCATTCCCCTTGTCCTGTCACTACCTGCCTGTATGAAAAAATCTGTCTCCATCCTTTTTACAAGCCCTCTTTAGGCTCTGGAAGGGGCCCTAAGGTGTCCAAGCCTTCTCCTCTCCAGGTGAGCACCCCCAGCCCTCCCAGCCTGGCTCCAGAGCAGAGGGCTGCAGCCCCTGGAGGCAGCTCCATGGCCTCCTCTGGACTCTCTCCAGCATTTCCAGGTCTTTTCAGCGCTGAGGCCTCCAAAGCTGGGCACAGCACTGCAGATGGAGTATCCTCAAGAGCTTGGGCACAGCTTTTGGTGGGGAGAACTGGCCTGACAGTAGCCAGGCAGGCAGGGCAGGCAGGGCAGGCAGAGCTGGCAGGGCCTGGCAGGGCAGGCAGAGCTGGCAGAGCCAGGCAGGGCTGGCAGGGAAGGCAGGGCTGGCAGAGCCAGGCAGGGCTGGCAGAGCTGGCAGAGCCAGGCAGGGCAGGCAGAGCCAGGCAGGGCTGGCAGAGCTGGCAGAGCCAGGCAGAGCCAGGCAGGCAGGGCTGGCAGAGCCAGGCAGGGCTGGCAGAGCCAGGCAGGGCAGGCAGAGCCAGGCAGGGCAGGCAGAGCCAGGCAGGGCTGGCAGAGCCAGGCAGGGCAGGCAGAGCCAGGCAGGGCAGGCAGAGCCAGGCAGAGCTGGCAGGGCTGGCAGAGCCAGGCAGGGCCAGGCAGAGCCAGGCAGGGCCGGCAGGGCTGTGCCAAAGCAGCAGGCTGTTCCTGTATGAGGCAGCTGAGGGACACTTGCCCCCCTGGCTGTGAGCTGTTGGAGTGTTCCTTGCACAAGAAGGAAAACACCTCCTCTGCGTGGCTGTGGAATGCAGACTGGGCGTTGGGGTTTGTTTTTGTGCCCACTGGCCTTATGTCACTGCTGCCTTTTTCTCACAGGCCGAGCACACCTCTCCAAAGTAAGATCAATTAAAACGCAGATCTTGGCAGGACTGGACTTTCCGAGCTCTCTCAGAGTCTCCTGTCCTCAAGTCTGCCTTCTAGCATCTGAAGTTCTCATCCCTTGGTTTTACTGGGTGCTCAGATTAGCTTTGTTTCCTTTGCAGTGTACCCTTGTTCCTGATGGCTGCTGGCCCTACTGCTTCTCAAAACAGCCTAGAGTGGAATAATTTCCAGAGCAGTGGTAAATGAAGAGGACATTTGGCTTGCAAGAAGAATGTCTTTATAGGTGGATTTTCCAGGGCACTGTACTATGTTGTGCTTTCATCTATAATATCTTTGGGCAACCTCACTCCACTTTGAAGTTGGCCATTCTTTGAGCAGCTGACTGGATTGGAAAACTCCAGAGGTCCCTCCCAAACTAACTGACTCTGATTCTCTTTTCTTGTAGAGTTCTGGCAAAGATGTTTCTTTTGGCTTCATTTCCATCTCCCTTCCTTCATGCTCAACAGCTTTCATCATGTTCCCATCATAAGCAGTTCTTTAAACTGAAGTGATGTGTAAACATCAGGAACAGTTTCTAAACTGTAACATGAGTCTCCTTCCCTCATAGTTTAGACTTATTTTATGCTGCCATATTCAGATGATGTGAAAAATCAATTTTACTTTATTACTATGTATTAAGAGCTAGTAACTCTTTTTTGTCCTCAGAGAGAAACATTTTACCATGGGGCAATAAAAAGAATAATTTTCTAAAAAAAGTTAATGGGTTGTGTTTTCAAATCAGCTTTGGTCCTGTGCACTCTTTGTTGGAAAGCTGCAGAAGAAGGAAAGACGGAAAGAAAATAGCCTTGTTATTGAGGATCTATAAAATGATATTCTTACTGCCTTTTTATTGAGTGTTGCATTTTTCCATTAAAAACTGGAGTTTAGGGAAAGACACTGTTTTTCTGGATATTGGCAACTATTATCCAAACACTTGAGCTCATACTTCATGCTGTACAACATTTTGCTTGAAATTTCAGCAGTTGTTGGAGTTGCTTTGGCTGGTAGTGGGCCTGGTGTTGTGTGTTAGTGCTGCAGGAGCTGTGCTGGGCAGGGACTGCTGACAGCTGCTGGCTTGCCTGCATTTACAGTTCTATTCTGGGGGCAGGACAGGATGGTGGGGCACTTAAATGGAGTTCCAGATACCAGAACTATAATTTATCACATGTGTCCTCCAAACTGGAGCTGCCTGATCTCAGAGTTGCTGCCTGCTGTGTGCTCAGACCTTAACCTCTGTGTTTAGATTGCCAATGTGGTGCCAATTAGTGGGACTGGGATGCGGACGCTGAGGAATATAACTCACTTCACATGGGCTGCCAAACAACTAGCAGATGTTGAGCTAATGGGTCTTGGCTACTACCAGCCTGACTTGGATTTCAACCCAGAGGTGAAGGAATTTATTTCTCTCTCATTACCAATTCCCTTGTCCCGAGATATGGGAATTCCACCAGCTTACTCTGGGAGATGATGTAAAACATTTCCCCTCTCCCTCAAACCTGTTCCCAGGGTGTCTTGTACCTTGCTTTATTTTAGTGTTAATTTGCCACCTTTAGTTTGTGTTATCCTACAGGATAACATGATGATCCATGGAAAATGAGGGTGTGAGCTCAAACGTGCAGCTGGAATCCTGAACAGGAGAGCTCTGTGTGAGTGTGGGCTGGGTCAGGCACTGTCCCTGCAGCCTGCTCAGAGCTGTGATGGAAAGCCTCTCCTGGGATTCCTGTGACTCCTTTGAGTAACAGAGGCCATAGGAAGTGCTGGGGTCTTGCTTTTCTCTGTTCTCATGGCTGGATATTGTACACTCAAACCCTGGAAAATGTGTAACTGCAGGCTCAGAGTTTTCCTTCTGGTGCTGAGTCAGTGCTGGAGAATGGCCTGGCAGGTTCTGTGGCTTCTCTGGTGTGATTTAGAGGAGCAGGCAGTAGTTCTTACTCAAGTCACTTGGTCTGTTCAGCCTGGAGAAGAGGAGACTGAGGGGGGACTCATCCCAGTTCCAGCTTTGTGGTGAGGTGAAGCAGAGGGGCAGCTCCAGTCTCTGCTCTGGGACAGGGACAGCAGCCAGGGCATGGCTGGGTCTGGGCCAGGGCAGCTCAGGCTGGAGCTCAGGGCAAGGCTCTTCCCCCAGAGGGTGCTGGCACTGCCCAGGCTGCCCAGGGAATGGGCACGGCCCCGAGGCTGCCAGAGCTCCAGGAGCCTTTGGGCAGCGCTGCCAGGGATGCCCAGGCTGGGGTTGCTGGGGGATCCTGGCGGGTCCCTCCAGCTCAGGGGATTCTGTCACAGAAGTACAAGGAGGATACGGGAATCACTGTCTCCATAACCCTCAGCAGCTTCAGGAACAGAGACAGGGAAATGGGCTCAGCTGAAGGAACAGGGGCACTGTTCAGAGGCACTGAACACTGATGGGTACCTAAATCCCATTTCATACCTCTCTGTACAGCCAGCTGACACATTTAGTGAGTGTGTGCAATATTAGGGCTGATGCTTTTTGTTCTCTCTGCAGTAAATTTGTCTTTTGTTCTGTGAGGATTTAGCCTTTGACCTAAAAGTGCCATCTGTACCATTCTGTCCAGCATTCGGTTTTCAGCAATTTCTTTACCTTGCTCATTTTCCACTGCAGTTCAAGGCTATGCTATTCCCATAACAGGTGTCTAAAAACCAAAATCTTACTTAATGAGAAGTTTTCAGTTGTAGCTTATTTTCTTACTGACATGCTGGTTTGAGGTGTCAAACATGATCAGCATCAACAGCAAGATCTGAGTGAGGGTTAAATAACTGTCACAGCTATTATTCAGTGAGCAATGAAAATAAACTTCTTGCAAGGTCCTGTCATTTCTTGCTTTTCTTTGAGGTTTTAAAGAGAATGTTCCATTCAGTGATGTATTTCATTCTGAAATTCCAAAGGGAACAATTTTTTTTAATTCCCTGGTATGAGCAGAACTGGATCTGTTCTGTGGATTCATCTTTCTGGATGTTTATGTCTTTGTTAAGGATAACAAGATAGAAGCAATGCAAACAATTATTCTGCATTTACATGATGAATAATAGCTAAATGATAATTACCTTTCTTGAAGCATAATTAGTTTTCACAATTTCTGTAGAATAAACAAAGAAAATGCAGCATGATAAACCAAGCAATAAGCTGAAACACCTGCTTTTTGAGATAGGAAAAGTATAGAATAATAAGGAGTAGGGAGCTTTAAAACAGGAAAAACAATGGGAGAAAACTGGCACCCCAGTCCAAGAATGACATCCTTGGGAAACATCTGGTGGAGGAATCTAGAGAGGGGAAGATCACTTTGACTTTCTTCTGGCAATTGTGCAGAACTTGGTACAGATTTGTATTGCCAGTGAACACAAGTGCACTTACAGATCTTGCAGAAGTAACCCAAGCAAAAAACTTCAGAGAAGTGAATTCCTTGATTTGCAAAAGGAAAATATATCAGAATGAGGCAGCAGGTTAAAAAGAAACTGAAAGGAGCAGTGACAAGGGTGAAACCTTTGCAGGGAGCTGAAGCTGATTTCAAGGCTCTGTGCTGCAGAGGAAATGCCTCAACCCTATCAATTGCTGTGAGAGAGAAATTCTGATGTGAAGCAGCAGGGAAGGAAGGCTGGAGAGGCAGGGGCATCTTTCCAAAAGCTGAAGTCATGACCAAGTGAGGAAGACAGAAAAGAATAAACACTTTCAAAGGCTTTCAGAAAGTATAAAAAGTAACAGTTTTTTCACAAATATATTGGGAATTGTCCAAAAGCTTGACAAAACCCGTGGAGACCAGGGTGTGAAAAATCAGGAGGTGGAGCAGAAAGAAACATTGAGTTTCTGAGGCACCTACACTGAGCTTGGTTTCCTTAGCAGAACCCATCTCAAACCCAACTACTAAATTAAGAATTTAAGAGCACAGTGAGGAATACCTGCCTACAGGGACCAGGATGTCAAAGCCTCGGAAGGAGTTAGGAGAGGAACTGTTGAATAATGAACACTTGTATGCAACCTTTCAGTTAAATTCTCCTCACTCCCGTTAGAAAACAGACAGGGCTGATATGGTGCCAACTTCCAAGAGAGTTTTAGGGAGCTTGGGGAGCAGCAGACAGAAATCTGGCTTTGTATTGTGCAATGTTGTCAAAAGAATAATACAGATCAGAATGAGCTGGCACTTGATTTTATATGGATGTGGAGGAGTCAGCATGTCTTTTGTAAAAGGAAGTTGCACTTGAGGAATCTTCAAGGACAAACATCTGGATTTTGGTGTTCAGCGTGTGTGATGTCCTCAGATATTCCAACAGCTCCTGACATGGTCCTTTGTAACAGCCCCTTAGAGCAGCTGCTTTCCTGGGGATCAGAGAATGTTCTTTAGCAGACCAGTGACTGGTTAAAAGGTGAGAAAAAGTGTAGAAGTGGTGGTTGTTAGAGAATGACAGGAGAGTCTCAGGGACCTGAGGGAGGCAGTGGATGGAGGAAGGACAAAGTCTGAGGGAATTCAAAGTTGTGGCATAGGCACATCTAAAGCTGCAGAAGTACCTACCCTCTGATCCTGTGGGACTGGAAAACAAACCAGCAGGTTAAACTTTGGGTCAGTACATGTGGAGAAACATGTGAGAAAGCTATGGCTGAAGGAGGTACTGCCTCCCCCAGGAGCACATCCTGGGACGGTTTGCAAATGCAAAACATCTGGGCTTGAACAAAGGAGTGGGACAAAAGATAAGCAGTTGCTCCCCATTTCTCCTTAATTCCTTAACCAAAAGGATGGACATCAAATGGAAGGTCAGGAAAGAGAGAACCACTGCTTTGCCTGCTGAGTACAGTGTGGCACCCTGTGCAACGTGACTCTGGTGCTGAGGGTGTGCAGGAGTGCCTGGATCCCTTCTTGGAAGAAAGGGTCAGCAGAGTCTGTGTTGTACAGTACAGAAGACCTGGCATGTGGAAATCTGCAGGCTGCTGTGGAGTCAGGGGATGAGCTGGGGACACAGCTCCCAGTTCTCTCCCTTAGGCCCCTGTCTGAGACATGGCACTGGCCAGGTGAAAGTGTGATCTGACCTGGAAGGCTCCTCTTCAGTGCCTTATTCTCCTGAACTGCATTTTATTATTTCTGTTTCAAGCTATGCCTTCCTCTCTCTGATGCTCCTCTTACAAAAAAACAAAAACAAAACCAAACAACCCAACAAGTTTGTTTTTTATGAAAACACACTTTTTTGTTTTGTTTTTTTTTTCATATAGTACATTGAGTTTTCATGTAACTTCAGTTTATTGTGTTTGTCTACAGACTGCTTGGACAGAAAATAGAGCTGCTGCTTAAGCATTTCCATATGTGTTCAGCCACATTGCTCAGCTATATTCTTCACCTAATGTAACTTGTAAAAATAAACATTTTTAAAGTGTTATTTTTATGTGTTGGTGAAGAGTTAATGGAATTAGAAAACGTTCCAGACCAGTGTCTGTTCCCACTGTGGATTGTGAGGAGGCCGTGTCATGTCCTGCTAGTTTTAAAGCAACCTACAGCTTCATGTCTAGGAATTTGAAGACCAATTAGTTGATCCCTCCAGGAGACTTTGCTGAACATAATCCTCCAGACATTTGAACACAGCACAAGACTTGAACCTTCACAAGTTTTCCATTTATGAGAGAGTTGTTTGTTAAAAGTGGAGAGAACAATCCAGCCCTGCCAAGTACACGCCAGGCTTACACAGCCCTGCTGGCCTCAGACAGAATGTGTTGTCAATTCTGGTTTATTTAGGGAGATTTGCGAAGCTGGTGTGTTGATATGACACGAGGGAGTGTGTGATAAGTCCCATCTGTGCAAGCTCCATTTCCTATAGGCTGCCTTGTACAGATGGCCTCCTCCAGGATGGTTTTAATTTCACACTTGAAGCTGAGAAAGCCAGGTTTGAGGAGATGTGCTGTAAGTTGGTTAAGGCACTTGTAAACTCAACATAGATAAAAATGCTGGTGAAGGGGTAAGTGGCAGGAAGGAGAAATCATCTCTGGCTCCTGACTCAGCCCTTGTCCCCCCACCTGTTCCCGTGGAGCAGGTAAAACTCTGCCTCATCTTTCGTTTCTGTCTGGGGAATTGAACTGTTTTGTCACTGCAGGAAGAAGTTACTGGGAGTCCTGACATGGAGGATGTTTGCTCCTTGTCTGCTGTGTGAAAACATGCTTATTTGGGTATGCAAATTGAGCTAGGTCTCATTTTTTTTCCCTTTCCTTGTTCCCAGCTTTTTCAAAACTGGTAGAAGTGAATGAAATAGGAACAGTGGGGTGAAGTTAGAAGAGGCCAGAACTGAAGCAAAGTCTGTGGCCTTTATGTACAAGAATAAATCAGTCCTAGAATCCTGCAGAGTGTGGGAAGAACTTTGAGATGCTCCGGGAGCCTGCTGATTGTGCCTGGCTAAAGTTAGCCAGCATCTCTGTGGTGTGTCTGTGCAAAGTACCAAAAGCAGGGTGGAGACCAGCCTTTGCTTTTCCCCTGTTGCTCTCTACAGCTCCCTGACAGGAGCTTGTGGGTTGGTCTCTTCCCCCAGGTGACAAGAGGAAACAGCCTCAAGTTATGCCAGGGAGATTTAGGTTGGATATTAGGAAAATGTTTTTCGTGGAAAGGCTTGGCAAGCATTGGAAAGGTCTTTTCCCACCTCACTGATTCCATGGTGTGTAATGTTGAGATGCTGGGATGCTCCAGAAGGACCTCATGGAGTTTGCTGGTGCATGATCACCCTGGGACAGTGTGTCAGGAGCACATGGGACTTTGTTTAGGTTCAACTCGGAGGTGAAACCAATAGATGGTCATCAAAATAAGAAAAAACTTGTATGAGAATTCAAGTCACTTTTGCAGATTAATATTTTTAGCACTTCTTTTGAGGAAAGCTGCCCAGAGTGCCCAATAGCAAGAGAGATGCTCAGGAGTGAGGGAATATGGGTGACTTGGAAGAGTCAAAGGAAATACTACCAAAAGCACAGTTTGTTAGTGATGGGGTGAGGACCCTGGCCATGTCGGTGTGCCAGGGTCTGCAGAAATGTGCTGGAGCAGGTGCTGCTTTTTGTGACAGAGGGAAAACTTTGGGTAACTTTGTGATCTGCCAGCCCTAGGCTGAGGTCAGCCTTCAGCTGGAAAGTGAGAACCTGTTGGTCACTAAAATCAGACCAGGGTGGCAGAAGGAGCAAGGATTTAGATTCCCTGCCCTGGTGTGTGTTCAGGTTTGATGGTGATGATGATAAGAGTGCAGCAATGTTCTGTGGTAGCTGCTGGGGACAGGAATGATCCTGTGGTCAGTATCTAGCCCTGTATTTTGGCATGCAGGGCTCAAGTGGGATGAAGGAAATGTGTTCAGTAGCACCCTGTGACAGCAAAAGCTGTGGCTGCAAGAGAAATTTAGAGCCCCCAGAGACATTTAGGTTTGACCTTCTAGCTGTTCTTCACTGAGCAATTGCAAATTAAGGTTTTTCTGGGGCTCTCAACTTGGCCTGATTTAATGAGATTTTAATGAGAATGGCAAAGCCTCATCTGGGTATGGAAAACGTAGGTGCTTCAGAAATGGAGGAAATGCTTATGAAGGAATTTTCTTCAGTCTGCAATTTCCATCAAGGAAATATCCGCTGAGATAAAGTTCTGTGAAATTATGAACAATTTCAGATCACAAGGGTATTACAGTCCTGCTGTTGGGGTTCTGTAAGCCTGGTTTATACTGATTTATGCCTTTTCTAGAATGGAAAATAGCTTGGAATCAACTCGCCGTGTTCACATGTTTCAGTATTTGCCTTCTGCTGCTGTGCTATGTGTGTGGTGTGGTCTGGACTTTTTAGTTTCCATCAGTCCAGGAAATATCCTAGTCCTGCATCTTCTGCCATAAAAGTTCTGTGCCAGTATGAACAATGTCTGGGATCACGAGTCTAAGGACATGAGTTGTACCCAAAATCTTACACTGATTTATGCCTTTTCTAGAATGGAAAATAGCTTGGAATCAACTCGCCGTGTTCACATGTTTCAGTATTTGCCTTCTGCTGCTGTGCTATGTGTGTGGTGTGGTGTTTTGTTGGACTTTTTTAGTCTCTTTTGGGTCCTGTTTTAAATGCCACCCCTCCCTCCCTTGGTGCTCCAGTCCAGGAGAACTGCAGTGCTTATGGGTCTGTGAGTGATGCCCTGAGTCCTGCATCTTCTGCCATTGCCTGGAGTGAGACCAGACACTGTATTTTGGATTAAAGGAGTGAGAAGTCCTTGGGATGGAGCAAGGTTGATATCTCCTGTGGCTCTGTGCTCCACAGGGCTGGTCAGCCAGCAGGGAGAAGTGTCTGGGGCACGAGTCTAAAAGGACATGAGTTGTACCCAAAAATGAAGGGTCTCCTACAAGTGTGTGTCCTTTGACAACCCGACTGACTGTAGGAGGTGTCCTCAACAAAGCAGAGGAGAAAACACCCTGCCAAAAAAGGACCTGGCTGAAACCAAATCAATGAATTAAAATGTTTTTATTTAGTAAACAATGGGAAATTGCTTTCAGAGCGAAGTCCTTGAGAGCGCTTTCCCCATTTCCTGTCTCTTCTGGCGCTGGTTTCCATTCCCTGTATTGTTGTTACAGCACTTGTTGAGGAGCTGCTGAGCTTTAACCATGGACAAACCAAACTCTGCCATATGTGCGAGGAGATCTGCCACAACCCCCGAGGCAGAGTGGGGTGCAGAGCAAATGTGCTCCACTTTTCCTTCCACCTCCCATCTGTGCTTGCACAAAGCCCCATGGGGACGCGATTGGAGAGCCCTGCCCAGCAGGACACTGGTGACTCTGCTGCCCTGGGGATGGGGTAGGACACTGTGGAATACAACAGGAGGCTGTACTGAGGTGGTTCCAGTCCGTTCCAGCTGACAAACTGTGCAATATCTCTTAGCCAACATTTTGCCGAAGTGGTTCAGTAGATGCATGGACTGGATCTGTTTCGGTGAGCCCAGGATGGGTTTGTGGTGGAGGAGATACCCTTCCCTGGTCACCAGTGCATGTGTCAGTGTGACTTTCAAGAACTGGACATGCCTGTGTTCTGGAAATGATGGCTGAAGTGCTCTGTGTTAGTGAGCTCAGATCTGAAAGGAGATTTCTTGGGAGTTTTTGACCCATTCTTGCCAAAGTAATGGAATAAGCAGGTGTAAACTGGTGCTCCTAAAGCTTCATTTATTCTTACTGTTCCTCTAATTGCCAAAAAGGAGCTGGCAGATACCCAAGTGCCATTGAACCATCTGTAGATGGAAATTCCATTTCATTCTCTGGAAGATGGATATCTTCTATTTCCTGTTAGCTCATCCAGATTCTTCACATTACTAGGAAATATTTGTGTCATTTAGAAGCATTAATAAACTGCAGCCTTGGATTACGAAGCATTCATGAACATTAAAAAAATACAAAGGGATATGAAGAACAAAAAATCGAGAGTAGTATAGAGGTCCTCTTTCACTGATCTGTGACTGGCAAAAGTGTTGTTGTCTTCCTGAGTGCTCCCCAGTGCATCCATCCTGCCTTCTGGAGCTATAACAATGCAGCAGCACAAAGCTGCTAAATCACTCCAGTACTTAATTTAATGATTGAGATATGGAGTAAATGCAGGATAGAAGTAAAGTGCATTTTTCAAATATACACTTATATTGAACAGAGTAAGAGGAATGGAAAACACAGTTAATGCAGGATATTAGGTAGGTTCGAGCCTGACCTAATAGTGACCCCAAACCTGTGTTTCTTTCAAGTATTTCTTAACTTTAATTTAAAATTTATAATTTATATGTATATATTTATTATTATATTTTAAATATTACATTTATATATTATATTTATAATATTTATAATTTAGATTTTAAAGTAAATTTTGCAGATTGATGTGAGGTGCTTTGCTGGGCCCTCAAGGAGCATATTGGAATCAGTGGGACATGGAAGTTCTATAAAGGTTTGTTTGACTTTCCTTCTTTACTCCGTGACAGTTGCACAGTCAGTTCTGTTAATGCAGTCAAGATAAAATGGAGACCGGGATCGTTTCTGATTTAACTCATTGTGCTGCAGATGAAGCCGTCTCTTGGAATGAGTCTGTAATTTCTGGCCGTGTTCCTGCCCCACTGCTCACTGTGGCCAGGCAGGACGTGGATGTTCCCAGCGCTGCCAACCTGCCAAATTCCCCGGAGAGCCCTTGACCAGAGAGCTGTGGGAGGTTACAAGGATATGGCTCCCTGAAGTCCTTTCCAGGCACATGTTCTCATTGTTCTTATAACTGGAAAGGATTTAAATGGCAATCCATGCTGGTGGCAGACTCAAAGCTCTTCTATTCATTTGATATTTATTAACTCCTCAAGAAACAGCAGCATTAAGTGTAGAGGAAGGTGCACATTCCATTTCTCCAAGGCTGAGGACTTCTTTTTCATCATTTTGGGCTACAGATTAAAATAATGAAAAAGGCATGGAGGGCTTCAGCAGATTCATTGAACTGAAGCCTTAGTCTTTTCTGCCTTCAGGCAGGTGACCTAGAGAAGCTTATTGGTAGATGCTACAATGAATGCCTGATGATTTTACTGTCTTAAAGATATCAGAATTTATCCCATTGTATCAGCAACTACTGCTGAAATTCATGGAAAGGAAAGCAAGATCTGAACTCTCTTACAGCCTCCACCAGAACTCAGCAATCATCTCTCCACATCCTGCAGAGGTACCAATAAATGTGCCTGGGATACTGGAAATCCATGTGCTTCCCAAAGCTTTCCAGAACCATCCATGTTCACATTCCGCTTAATCGCAGAAATGGATTAACGTGTCTGTTCTTTTTCTGGAAATATTAGAACAAAAGAAATTTCTGGAGTTTTTCATCTGATGTTACAGCTAAAAGAAAATAAAGGAAACTTCCCCAGAGCCTTATATTCATGAAAGCTGATCTTTCAGTGTTCCTGAAATATCTGCTGATCAAAACTTTTTCCTCTGAAAAATTACTCAAATTTAGAAGCCTGTCCATTCTCAACATTCAATTGTGTATTTTGTTCCTTTGTTCTCAGCTGCTTTTCAGCTCTTCTGACATTTCAGTGGGATGGAGCTGGGTTTGATGTTGCAGCTCCCATCTGCTGTATACAGTTGGTTATTAGAGAAATAAGGAACAGGAGATAGGAGGGATTGTGACCAATCTCTTCTAACACCAAAGCTGTGGAGCTTCAAAATAAGAGCGGAAAGGTTTAGATCTCTCCAGATCCATCATAAGGTGATACTTTTTCATGCACCATGGAGGAGTTTTGGAAAGCTGTGGTGTGGGGTGGTGCAAATGCTAAGACTTGTGTGAATTCAAGAAACAGCTGAACAAACTGATGGAATTAAAACACCAAAGACTTTTACAAACAATCTCCATCTCTGTCTAGCAGATTTCTAGAGGCTGGGCGAGTCAGGGAAATATCTGTTCACATATGCTCTGTTTTATTGCTATTCCTTTGGCATCTGCTATTGCCAAACTTTGGAAAACTTTGGGGACAGGACATGGCTCGATGATTCTTCAATCTGGAAGGGCCATGGGAAGGCAGGAAATGCTCTGCTATCCCATGAAGCAGCTTCATAGTCTTCTCTGCAGTACCCCAGCCAGGAGCTAACAGAAAGGACTGTGCCTTTTGGGAGCACACGTGCACACACACAAAAAAAGGATGACAAAAAAATAAAGAAATGATGAAATACAGATCAAAGAGATCAAAGAGAGTCCTAATCATCTCTAGCAAGAAGATGGGCGTCCCCACCTAAAGTGTTAAACATTAAGATACTGTTGTGTGTTTATATGAGCCCTTGGTCTGAAGGAGGGTGCTTCATTCTGCACAGCTGCCAGTGTAAAGCTGACAGAAACTCAGAAAATTGAGATGAGTTTGTGTGTTTTACACTGGTTTAACATGACAGCTCTGCTCCAGTCCTCTGCCCTGATGGCCAGCTTCATCAGCTCCATCATTTTCTGGGTGCTTCACTGATGTGCCAGTAAATTCACCAGGAGGGAACAGTTCCTTCCTGCAGGAAGGGAAGGGTTTTTAATGGCCCAGTGTGTGTTTACACTGGCTCATCCCTGGATGTAACACTTCAGCCCATTGGTAAGAGCCTGTTTATTTGGGTGTTGTGGCCAACCCCCATTAGTCAACAAATGGAAGGGAAGCTCTGGCCTTTGGTGTCTCCCACAGCTGCATCTGCAGTGGCTGCTCTGATTTGGAATGTCAGATTGTGCTTCACAGAGGCCTGATTGGATCCTGGTCAGTGCTGAAATGGATTCTGTGCTTGTTACAGTGGTGGGAACCCTACACAAGGAAAAGCTGCTGGCACTTC
Source organism: Emberiza elegans (assembly GCA_024865655.1). NCBI lineage: Eukaryota > Metazoa > Chordata > Aves > Passeriformes > Fringillidae > Emberiza > Emberiza elegans. The sequence goes on along the minus strand of JALJVW010000184.1, from coordinate 67,431,603 downwards.
TGCTGTGCTCCAGTGAACTGGAGTGAACTGGAAAGGATGAGACAAATACAGAAAAGCAGTTTGGCCAGCCAGCCATTTTCCGTGTTTCCATTGCTGTCATGTGTCCTTGGAAAAGAGTCACTTCTCTCACATATGTGTCTTTAAATATTATGTTCCTCTGGCTTTTTTTTTTTTCTTTTAATCAACTTCAGCCCTCTTGTTTTCCCCAAAAGCTTTAGTCTGTGTCTCAGTTTTGTCCTCCTCAGTATCCCTGGTGAATTCTGCCTTACAAAATCTGTGGACATAAATTGACCCATCATTAATATGAAAATAAAATAACAATGAAGAGACACTCCCAGATCCCTTTCAGTCTTTGGTGTGGTCTCTCTTAAAACCATAGCCATGGTAGTGAGGGACTTGGGGCTCGTATAGGGCAGTACTTAATGGTAACACCACAAATCCAGTGGTGAGGTCACGGTCTTCTCTTCACAGAAATCGGATCTGGAAATTGTCTTGCTAACACGTTTAATCCATTTCCTTGCCATTGTCTGATTCTTTCCTGCAGTACATTTGTTGGTGGTGTGCCCAGTCTCTCATAAAATACCCACGCAAAAGCTCTTCCACTGTTTCCCTGAGGACTAATTCCTTATATTGATTCTCACTCTTTCAGAATTTTTTTCCCAGATACTCAGCCTACCTTTTGCTCTTAGTTAACTTCCTTGCTGCCATGCCTGTCTGCTGGTGCGGTCTTTGGTATTGTCTGTGAAGTCCAGGCTTGCACCCTTCAGGTCAGGTCTCCCACTGTGCTCCAGTTCTGCCTTCACCTGTCTGCTGGTCCTGGAACAGTCTGAGCTTCATCCCAGGGGGCAGCTCCCATCTCTGCTCTGGGCCAGGGACAGCAGCCAGGGCACGGCTGGGGCTGGGCCAGGGCAGCTCAGGCTGGAGCTCAGGGCAAGGCTCTTCCCCCAGAGGGTGCTGGCACTGCCCAGGCTGCCCAGGGAATGGGCACGGCCCCGAGGCTGCCAGAGCTCCAGGAGCCTTTGGGCAGCGCTGCCAGGGATGCCCAGGCTGGGGCTGCTGGGGGGTGCCGGTTGGGCAGGGACAGGAGTTGTTCTCAGTGATCCCCCTGGGTCCCTCCCAGCTCAGGGGATTCTGTGATGGTGTTGGCTTGAGCAGGCTCTGCAGAGGTGTTTTTGTGGTGAGATACCAAGGGTTCAGGAGATGCATGTAGGACCCCATAGCTGGGATGTGCTTCTGGAGCACTTGTATGTGTGCAGCCCAGAGTACAGATTTTCACAGAGCCCGTGTCACCCCGTGAACCCCCCAGAGCCACCACACAATGATGTGGTCTTGGTTATCCATTTATTTAAGAATATTTCTCTGCAGTGTGTTTAGTTTACTTTTTTTTCCCTCAGACTTCCTTTATTGTTCATTGGTAAGCTTGAGGTTACACAGGGTTACTTTGTTTCTGATCATCTGCCAAATTATTTGAATAAGGATAATCTGCTCAATTTTTAATGTATTTTTTGGTTCTTTAGAGTTGTCTAAGAAAGATGGAGCCAGCAGCAGCATCTTTCCAAAGGATTCTCAATAAGAATTAACTACAAGATTTTGAATGATGATGTTTTACCTAACTTTGCAGTTTTTTTTAAAAAAAATAGAATGCATTCTTTGAGTTAGTCTGGGTAAGGTTTATTTTTCAGGAACCTGTCTGTGGTTCACTGATTGCTTTAAAAAAAATCCTAAATTTATTGGAGGGAATCACAACCATAAAGAATTAAGTTGTTGATTAGTGTTTTCATCAGCATTCAATTTATAATGTAAATCTCTAGTTGATACCAAGAGAAAAATATGCAAGTAGGTGTCATGTCACAAACTCAGTATGAAAAGTGTTTCTGTATTAAAAAAACCCAGCTTTGACACTGACCCCTGTGTTGCACTGACATGTAAAAGCAGAGCACTGGGAGAGATGGAGGAGTTAATGTGGGACTCGTTATTTTTTATGTCTCCATCAGAGTGTTTCTGCCCACAGGTGTGGACAGAAGCAGCCAGCAAATGCCTGCTAGGACAACATATCCCATCTTTGTTTTTAGCATGTGTGTTAAAATAATTTGGCTTTCAGCAAGAGCACTGGTGGTGTCAGAGCATTGAGCTGCCTCCAGAATATTTCTTCCCCTTTGCTGACAAAGTTAAATAGCAAAGTCATCTTCTTCCTTCAGTTTATTTTTACTGGTCTGTTTTATCTCTGCCTTATATGATAATATTTCTTCAGAAGTGATAACGTTTGGCTGAGGTTATTAGCATAAGCTGTGGCAGGTGGGAACTGAAATTAAATTTGTTGCTCCCTCTCCATGCAACTAAAATTTTGCTCCTGTAAAAAGTGTTGAAAGAACTAGAGTGAAGTAGAATATTTCAGTCCATGTGTTCGCTGGAAAAGTGTGTGATGAGAACTCAGTTCAGCAGATGCCCTCTGCAAGGGAGGAAAGGCACAGGTAAAAGTGGTGAGGATGGGTGAGGTTAAGCCTTTCTCTCTCCTGGGAGTCCCCTTGCCCAGGCTGGTACAGAGGAAAAGTTTCTCTGGCTGGGCCTTCCTAGGCTGCGCTCAGGTAAGAGCTGATGTGAGTGCTCTTGGAGAGGAATACAAAGCCCGTGCCATGAGATTCTGAAGTGCCCCATTTTGAAAAGAGTGATGTAACAATCCTTAAGATGTCTATGCCGGCGTTCAGAAAGATCCCAGCAGCCAGGCAGTGCCATTGTTCCCAAGGGGAGCTGCTCTGGCAGCATCCTCTGTACCCTGCCCCCTCAATGTGCCACATGGAGGCAGGGGGAAAATGCCCTTCCCATTTTGCAGATGGGAAATGGCACCTGAGGTTCTTTGTCTGAGTTACTGAACTAAGCCAGGTGCAGAAATAATCCCAGGTTTCAATGACACAGTCAGTAAAACCTCAGCCTCATTCAGTGATGGCGGGGATTCTGAGCACAGTCAGACCAACTGCACTGCTTCACTTGTGCTACTAGCCCTGAGTGTTGCTCAGGCTGTAAATGCAGCACTTTTAGGTAAATTAAGCTCCTGGTTTTCTTTAGTGATCCCTCATTTGCAGGAGCTGGAGCTGTGAAGGACACTGCCTGTCCTGTGCTTGCAGTGAAGTGTTGTCCATGGGATCTCCGGTCCTGATGGCAGCCCTCAGGAAGAGGGAGCTTTCCTGTCACTCAAGGCCTCCTGAGACTCCACTAGTCCACACACAGTAGGAATTATGTTGCAAAGGGACAGTCAGAAGGGTTCTTGACTTTGTTCTGCTTGGCTGTAAGTGCAGGGAGGAACTGCACAGGACAGAAGCTCTGCAGTCAGGATGCTCCTGGAAATGAGTGTTCTTTTCTGGCTGCCCTTTGGCTCCAGGAGCTGCTGTGTCACCACCACTGCAGCCAATGGTTTTTTTCCTCTCATGTACTCTTTCTTTTTTAAAACTTACTTCATTGCAAGGTAATGCTGTTTATTGCCCACCAGGATCATGGAGGAACAGTCCTAACCATGGAGGATACATTTAATTTGTTAGTTATTTGTTCTGTCCAACAAGTAGAAGTGAGACATGAACAGCAGTACCATTCTGAGCTGGAGCTTGGGCACTTGTTCCAAGAGTCACATGAAAATTGTGAGAGTTGGTGAGAATAAATGGTATCACAGAACTACAGACTGGTTTGGGCTGGAAAGGACCTTAATGATCCCCTTGTTCCCACCCCCTGCCCTAGGCAGAGACAGTTTCCAGTTGGTATGATTTAGAGTCAACTTTTGGTGAAGTTGTGTTGATCAGATTTTGATCACGTTACAGTTTCTGTAATACTCCAAAGCATAGGTTTGTAAGCATTTTTCTAGAGGTCTCAGTTTTTACTCACTGTGTGCAGTGATAATCTAATATTGGGATTTTGGAAAGACATTACTTGTGAGATGCTTCCAAGGTCTGGAAGTAGTTTTTAAGAATTATCCTGGGGCAGAGTCCTTTCCGAAATAAAAGGCAGTCACATGCAGTATTCCTAGAGGCTGAAAAAATGTGTTGCTGCAATTTTTAGTAACAGTCTGTGAGCGAGATCCAGAAAAGTCCATTCTTGGCTGAGACATTCATGTTAACGGAAGGGTTTTCAAAGAACGCTCTGGGAAGTCATTTCAGGATACATAAAAGTTGTAGCCTGGAAGGGGGCTACATGCATGTGGTTTTCACAGGGGCAAAAATCCTGGTTCCTCAGAGCTCCTGCAGAAGGGAACATGATGTTCTCTTTAGAAGAAGGGCACTGAAAGCACAGCTGCTCCCCAGCACCACAGAGCTCAGAGCATGCTGTGCAGCTGCAAATAGATGTGATGGGGAGGTTGTTGTTGGGTTTTGGTTGGGTTTTTTTTTAATTAAAGCTATGGTCTAAACTTGTTTACATCAGTGTTTATACAGTCTTGCAGTTCCAGCCAGTGTACACAGCATAAAAACTCCACAGGACCTCCAGACCAGCTGAACACCTTTGCTTTTGCAGCCTCCTTTCCTTTGCAGAAAAGGAAACTCCTCCTGCTCTTTCCCTGGGTGTGGGTTATTGAGGATGGGCACTGGCACAGGCAGCCCTAGTGATAATCAGCCGGGGGTGATGGCAGAAGGTGGGGGACAAGCTCCTGCCTGTTGCCACGTGTGGCCCAAGAGTAGCTGTTCCTGAGAGCATTCTGCTCCCTTGTAATTCTTCCTTCCTTCCATGTGTGTCTCTCCCAGATCAGAGCACTCCGTGACATGTACATGATTCTATTAACTAATAAAACAGCATTCATTACTTAGGGTGATCTCTTGGAAGCGTGTTTGCTGCTGGCTTGCAGGTTCTGGTTTTCTTTCTTCATTTTTTTTGTTAATTTTACCAATGAAAGACTTTCTCTCTTGAGCTGTCAAACATCAGTGTAAATGTTTAGAGATTTGATTTAGGTCTCTGTTGAAAATGGAGTTAATTCTGCCTTTAGGCAACAGAGGAACATTAGATGGGATTGTAAGAGCCCTTCCAGCTCTGCTTTTCTCTGATTCTCTAATGTTTTCCTGCCACTCATTATTGACATCACAAGTTCAACTGCCTGAGAACGTGCCACCATAGCAGGGCTGCCAAGCAAATTCAGTGACATACTGCATATTCAATACAAGCTTGTTCCCAGGAATTTTTCAACCTTTTCCAGGATGAAAATAAAAATAAAGAAGATCCAGGAATTATATCTGTACTTCATTTTCAGTTTGGTCAAATTGGTCAATCAGAATCTTGAGAGTGTAGAGGATGTGGAAGGAAGGTTATTGTCCACTCACCCATCTGGAGGAGAATATCAAAGGTCCCTGGAGAGGCTGTGTTGTGCAATAGCCAAAGCTCATGATTTACCTTCAGGAGCTGGGGATAGGAAACATGTGGAGGGTGAAGGCAGGATGTAAACAGTAAAGCATAAAAGAAACACTAAAGCTGGCCTGGGTGCAGCCTGATGCTGCGAGTGTGAGATCAGGCAGGGAGGGTTGCAGTTACTCAAACAGGAAACTGGAGGGACATTCTCCAGTGTCTGTCCTTCCATTATCAGCCATTTGTTAGGCTGGGCTGATAAGGAGGAGACATTTGTCCTCTGGCTGTAGCGTTGTCATTCCTGGGACAGTCTGGCAGAGCCACAAACTCACTCTCCTGTCTGCTCCCATAGGACCCCATCCGAGTCACTGGCTTGGCCTGGTGAAGCCTGAAAGAAGCAACCACTCCTTCAGCCTCAAGAAAGGGAAATCTTTATCCACCATTTGTGCTGATCAGAGCCAGATGTGTCGTGAGCAGCACAGCAATAATAGATGCCTAAATTACGAAGCTGTGCCTGTCACATGTGCTATGCAGAGAAACAAGAGCTTCTGAGAGATTTTTTTTAGTGAAGGTCTCTTAATTATCATAGCTTGGATAGAATTGAATAGAAACTCATAAGGACAGAAACAGAATTGTTAGTCTTCAGCTGTTTTACCAGAAAAAAAATCTTCATTCAGCAAGAAGAATGTTCTAGTTGCTGTGCCTGAGGTCTGGGGGTTCCTGTGCCATGGTGATAAGGGATGCACCCATAGCGCAGGAGTGCAGTGTGTGTGTTGTGTTTGGAACAAGAAGAGCAGGGAAGCAGAGATAATTGTATTTGTATTTCAGAATCACTTCTGAGAGTATCTGCCTTCACCTGCCATGTGTGCAGCATTTCATCTCACACAGCTGATGTGTGGGAGGCAAATACTGGCCGTCTGATTTTTGGGACACATCCATTAAAAGTTTTAAGCCAGTGGTGTTTCTCGAATGGGAATTCTTTTAATACAGCTGGATGAAAATCTCTCACAAGTTTTCCCTGAAGTCTCTTGAAGTCCCCTTCTCCAAAGTGGGAAATTAGTCTCGTCAGTAGAGGAGTCACTTCAATTTAATGTGGTGAGCTGATGGGAGAGGGGTAGAAAATGCCCAAAGCTGTGTTAGAAGTTTTCTGTATCCTGTAATCAGGCATACAACACTCCAAACAGTCTTGTTTTATCAAGTAGTTGCTGTTGTTTCTGGCAAAATGCAGCTGATGAAATGCACAGCTTGGCTCCCCATGCAAAGGGAGCCCTTCAGAGGAAGCGGGGACTCCTCACCATGAGTAACTGATTAGTACCGGATTGCAAGAACTCATAAAACCATTTGGAGTTGGTTGGAGAAGTAAGAAATAAAATGAAAAACTAGAATGAATTGCAGATGTGTGTTGTAGATTTTAAACTGGGGATCCTGAAACTACTTGCCTTAGCTGAACCACATTAAGGGCTTGAGAAACACCAGGTCCATGGGAATCCTGTGCTGTTGGCATGGTGTCCACAAGCCTCTGTTTTTCAGGCTAGACACCACATTTTCAGCTAGAGACTGTTTGGGTTCCAAGCAGATTTTTAAAATTTTGTTTTAAGCCAAACTTAAAAAAAAATGCAGCCAGTAGCCAGGAGAATATCTGGCTTTTGTTTCTATACCAGCTGTTTTTGTTCTCAGAAACTGATTTTAGATCCTGGTGTTTCTGCAATTTGTAGCTCATGACTTACAGGAGCAGATCATCCCCTGCCAAGCATGCCCTGCGCGCAAAGCCATGAGAGCGAGGGCAGGCAGAGCATTTGTCATTAATTCCTAGAAAGAAGGAGATTTTGGGTGAAGGTCACTGGACAGAACCTTGTGACAGTGGAGTTGGCTGTTTCCAAGAAATCTTTCTTTGTAAGAGATCTTTAAGTTTTACCTTTAATGGAGCTGATGGCAACAACGCCCACAGAGCAAAGGCTGGGAAAGGTCTGTACATGGTGCTCTTAGGAAGGGTTTGATAGAGAGCAGGCTGGAGCACCTGCCCGAGGAGGAAAGGCTGAGAGAAATGGGATTAGGTCTGGAGAACAGAAGGCCCCAAGGAGAGCTCAGAGCTCCTTCCAGTGCCGAAGGGGCTCCAGGAGAGCTGGAGAGGGGCTGGGACAAGGGATGGAGGGACAGGACACAGGGAATGGCTCCCAGTGCCACAGGGCAGGGATGGGATGGGATATTGGGAATCGGGAATTGTTCCCTGGCAGGGTGGGCAGGTCCTGGCACAGGGTGCCCAGAGCAGCTGGGGCTGCCCCTGGATCCCTGGCAGTGCCCAAGGCCAGGCTGGGCAGGGCTGGGAGCAGCCTGGGACAGTGGGAGGTGTCCCTGCCATGGCAGGGGTGGCACTGGATGGGCTTTAAGGTGCCTTTCAACCCGAAGCACTCCGGGACTCTGTGATTTCCCTGTTCCTCTTCTCTCTGGTTTGGGAGGCAGCAGAGCCCGGCTCACGCAGGCCGGGCCCCTCCTGAGGCCGGGCCCCGCTCCCTGCGCTGCCGCTGGCCCGGCCCGGCAGTGACGCCTCACGGGGCGGAGGCCGAGCTCCCGCTCCTCGCAGTGTAAAGCCACAGTCGGGTGCGGTTTTGTTGAGATGTTTCTTATCTCAGCCATTGTTTCACCTTTTCTGCTTGTTCCCTTAACATAAACCGCTTCTGCTCCGGCCCCGTGGCTGCTGCCCATCCTCCCCCACGCCCAGCACGCAGCATCCCCAGGGAACAATGCCATTATCTCTCCCTCGACGCCGATGGCGTCAATATTATTCTTCATTTGTCTGCTCTGACAATACGGGAAGGCTGTTGGGATCTGTACTTCCGCGAATGCCAGCCTTGTCAGCCTGAGTCCTTTAGAAATCCAGTTGCTTTCCAGTTTCTGTCTCTGATCTCAGCCCGTGGCTCTCTCCGGAGCTGTGGTTTGTGCAAGCTGTGCTGCTCCATCATGTGCTGCATTTCAGGCGCAGTTAGAGTGCTCGTGTGCTTGGGCTTGTTCGCAGATGTGCTGCTGTCCCAGGGCTGGGCTGTGAATGAGGAGCCAGGGATTGTGGCTTCATTCTAGCAAGGCATCGAGCTGGGCTTTCATGCTGAACAATTGTTCTTTAGGGATGCTACTTTTTCTGCACAATAATTTATGGTGTGGTACGATAAAAGCAGTATTTAGATTTCTAATGCAAGGAGCCTAAACTGAGGAAATGCCAGAGCTAAGGATGCCTGCACACCACCAACCTACCACAATGTGGGTGTGAATTATGGCAGGCTTGAATTACATGGCCACATACCAAACGTTTTCCCCCAAGACTGTTGCTTTTTTCAGTGTTGAAGATGTATGTGTGCTGGAACGAGGAGTTAAGAAAGCTGAAAGTCTGTCACAGCTGTGCCTCACTTGTCACCGCAGTCAGGGGATGCAGAGGGCATGGAGCAGTGTATTCCAGGATAAAAGGGAATTCTGTGTTCCACAAAAACCTGACTTCTAATATGAATTCCTCCATAGAGGTGTCAGAGGCAGCTGTCTGGAAGCTGAGCACACCCAGAGCAATGTTCAGAGTTTCAATTAAATTGTCCCTGAAAGGAAAAAGCGAAGGTATTTGTGGAATAGAGAGCAGTAAGGGTAGTGTCAGGGAGTAGGAGTGGTGAAGGACAGCTGTGATGAGGGGATTCTCTCTAGGGAGAAAAGAGCTAGATAAGTAGTTTATTACCTGTAGACCAACCTCATTGAATAGTGGGGGAGGTTTAAATGACACAAAATCTCTCCTTCAGCTCCATTACCTAAAATGTGCTGCTCTGCCTAAAATCTTTAATAATTTTTCCCACCAACCTGGTTGGGATAGTTTAGTGACAGCTACTCAATGACAAACATGGAGCAACACAGCTGTACCAGTATCCCTTGGGTATATATTAAGCTGAGTGCTTTGAAAAATAAGAAATAATTCCCTGATCCTGAGAGCTGAAGGTGGGCATGTGCCTCATGGCAGTGGAAATGCCTTGTCTCCCTCAGTGTTTCAGTTTGCCATGTAAAACTGGAGCTAGCACTGCCTGGTATACTCCCAGCCCATGGCTTCCAGTCCAGTCTGGTGTGTTTTGGTGCATCTCCCTCTGTTTTGAAGGTGGAAGCACTTGTGAAGAAGGTTTCAATTTAAAAAATCAGGTGTAATTCTGCAGAATTGTAGTTGTTCTTCATCTGATTTAATTCCTCTTTAAAACTCCAAATGAACATACTGGTTCTGTTTTCAAGAAAAAGTCCCTTCCCTTCCCCTTCCCCTTCCCCTTCCCCTTCCCCTTCCCCTTCCCCTTCCCCTTCCCCTTCCCCTTCCCCTTCCCCTTCCCCTTCCCCTTCCCTGGCATTCCCTGGCATTCCCTTCCCTGGCATTCCAGCACTGCCATTCCCCCAGGCAGGAGCTGAGCAGGGCAGTACAGAGGGCCCTGCTGGTGGGATGAATCAGGGCCAGCTCTGACTTGGATGTGTTCAGCCTGGAGATTCCTTCTTGTGTGTAATACTTTAGCACATCTCATCTTCAGCAAGGCTCTTATAGTCAGTCCTCCTTCGTCCCACGCAGTCCCTTTGCTCCACAGTCAATCTCACAGGACCAAAAGTGGGGAGACTTTTCCTTTGGTGATGAACAGCAGCTTGTTGTAATCTTGTAAGTTCAAATCCTCTTCTGTCCAAAACATGTTCTTGCTGAGGCTTGGGCAGTTTGAAAAAAAAAAGATGAGCAATTTACTTTTAATTTTTTCTCTTACTAAGCCTGATTATTGTTTTAATTACCCATTGTTATTGTTTGTGACCTTCCACTAGAATTGTTCAGTATGAGTTTAGAAAGATTCCTGCTTTTATGTGCAGAGGGTGTGACTGGGAGGAAATGTTTGTTCAGATGGGTGGAAGCACTTATCTTTCTTGTACTTGCTTTGTGGAACATTCATCTTTAGTGAATGCTGCAGGGTCACTTACTGAACTGTTTATCATCTCCAGAAAGAAAATGGTATTTATTTAGCAGATTGAACTGGCTGTTCCCCTAAAGCCCCCAGGTGATGCTGTTGACTGGGGTGGAGTGCTTGACAACACAGATGCTTTAGTACCCAACTTGTAGCATTTAGGAAGAGAAGGAATCATAGAACCATGGAATGGTTTGGGCCCACCCAGTGCCACCCCTGCCATGGCAGGGACACCTCCCACTGTCCCAGGTGCTCCCAGCCCTGCCCAGCCTGGCCTTGGGCACTGCCAGGGATCCAGGGGCAGCCCCAGCTGCTCTGGGCACCCTGTGCCAGGGCCTGCCCACCCTGCCAGGGAACAATTCCTGATTCCCAATGTCCCATCCATCCCTGCCCTCTGGCAGTGGGAGCCATTCCCTGTGTCCTGTCCCTCCATCCCTTGTCCCCAGCCCCTCTCCAGCTCTCCTGGAGCCCCTTCAGGCCCTGGAAGGGGCTCTGAGCTCTCTGTGGAGCCTTCTCTGCTCCAGGCTAAACATCCCCAGTTCTCCCAGCCTGGCTCTTTAGGAGACACCTGAAGAAACTGGAGGGGAGGGACTGGGTAAGCCTAAACTCCAGAGAAGCTTCCCTCTGGAATCAAAATCTTTTACATTGGGTTGTGCAATACAGCCATGAGGCAGGAACTGAATGTGCTTTCATGAATGAACCATTAAAATTGTCCCTCCCAAATTTGTCGGTGCATTTCTGGTTTGTGTCTGGAGGAGTCAGGGGTTGATGGGATGGTGGAAAGCCAGCACTGCCAATTTGGAGTCCCTGCCTCCAGTAACTGGTGGGCCCAGTGCCTCGGCCATGATGAACAGGCAGTTCAGATGCTCCATGTTCCAAACCTCATTGCCTCATTTAAATGCTTTTTAAAAAGCTCTGGTTCAGTGTTTCGTTTCTCATGGCCCTGGTGTCGGAGGGACGGGAGCCCTGCACTGCCCGAGCTGCAGCAGCCATGCAAGGCAGCCATGCAAAGCACTCTCACTTCCACAGGAATTCCATGAGACCCTTCTGGAGGTCAGAGATGGGAAGTGTATGGCTGAGGAACAATTATTCCAGAGAGTTTTAGAGGTGAGCAGCTTCACCTCTGTGCTACAGACCTGTGCATCACTAAGGAAAGGATTTTCAAGGGGGTTGCTTTGCCTGATGCTGGTATTTTGTGGGTACACTTTGCAAGTGTCTGATAGCTGAGGTTGTGACATTAGCTTTTTCAGTAGGAAGAACTATACAGATACATATTTTTAATGATCTGTGCACCTACTTGGTTTCTCAATATTAAGTACAATTCAATTTTTAAAAAAGCATTTGCAAACAGTTTTATAGTTTAGTCATTATTTACATTTGATTTGTTTAGGGCAGGGAAGAAGCAAATATGCAGAGGGTTGACTTTTTAAAAATAATTATTAAAAATAATTACATTACTTGATATACAGATTAGATGTTTCTTATTTATTTAGAAGTAACCAGTTTAAAAAAATCTATCTGATGAAAATAAAGTAGATAAATGCAGTAAAACTGTCAGCTGCAGAAGAAACCACTGTGTCATTTCAGACCATGCACATTTGGGAACAGGTTCATGTTTCAGCTTCTTAAAACCATCACCTCCTGTTTTAATGAGCAGCATGTTTGTTGGAAATAAACTGAACCTCCAGGGGGGAGCCCAAATGAATAATGTCCCACTTTTCATTAGAATCTCATTAGTTTTGCAGTTATGAGGTATAAATCAGAAAACATAAGCGAAGGAAACCAGCAGCCCCCAAAACACAGGGCTGTTCGGATTGCTGCTAATGGATGTCTGGCTCCTTGGCTTTATGTCAGCCCGTGATTGGAGTTCAGCAGGGTACCCTGGGGATTTCTGGCTCAGGCTAGCTAGTATCAGTAATTCCTGCTCACAAGACTGTGAAGAAGTGGGAATTTTGCTGCCAGTGCATTCCCGGGGGTTTGCATCTGCAGCCTCTTTGGGCACGTTTGACTCGGCCTGGGGAAGATGCAGTTTTAAAGAGTTTCTGCTACGATTGTGAAAAGCATTTTTTAAAAGGCTTAATTGAAACTTTTGTCTAGAATGTGTTTTGCAACACACTGATTTTAATTTTAGTGAAATATGGACATTGTGAAATGACAGAGATCTGAAAATGGGCATGAAAATAAAGGAAATTTTCAATGTGTTTCCATCACACAGTTTTTGCAAGCTTATGTTAAACCAGATCATCGCAGATGCTGAGCTTGGGGGTTCATGTAACTGCCCGAGATGTCCATTCCTTTCCATACCATGGGGTTCAGTCTTCCCTGGATATTTGGAAAATCTGGATTACTCGGCCTTCTTTTCCTGCTGTGTTTTTTAAGCCAGTTAGAAGCAGGAAGAACTCACCATCTTCACTGCAGACCCTGATTTCTAGGACAGGCCACGAGTCACTGGGCTATTGTGGCAAAGGTGCATCTGTAGGAATAAGGGCCTGGCAATAATACCAAACACAAATTAGATCAGTAGCAGCCTCATTTCCCAGCTCCCTGCAGTAGCTTCAGTGGTTCTAGAGTGGAAAAAGTTTCTCATGCTGTAAGAGAAAGATTGGGTTTATTTCTGAGGCTGAGTGTGGTGCTGTGTGACTTTCCCACTTCTGCAGCCTTTTCCATTGCCTGGCATGGGCCAGACCACTTCTGAAATTTCAGATGCAGGAACGGGCTGCACTGTGAGGCAGGTAAATCCCAACCTCGCTCAGAGAGCAGCACCCAAGGGACTGCTGCCTGTGCTGGGGTGAGGGGTGGGGCAGGTGAGAGCCTGTCCTTGGGCTGCTCTGTCCCTTGTCTGTCCTGGCTGTGGCTCCTGTCTCTCCTCAGCCCCCAGTGCTGTTTGCTGGCTGCTGTTGTTACCCAGCCCCTGCCCACGCAGGCAGCTCTTGCCTGTGGAGCTGTTCCATAGCCAGGCCTTTGGGACAAAGCTCCACGTTGGCTTTTTGTGGTTGTGTCTGCCTAACCACATGGCTGTTATGGTAAATATAGGAGAGAATGTGTAGAGCAGTTCAAGGAAAGGAAAATGTCTTTAGCTGAACCAACTCCTATGGAAAATCCATTCCCATTTTTAGTGTTAGTACCAAAAGACAACCTGCCTGCATTCACATAATACCCAGCATGTGTCACTGTAGAAAGTGGCACCTTTCATACCAAACATTCACTCCCTGGGCCCAAACAGATTTAATAGCTGAGATTGGAGGGCATATGCAAGTCTGTTCAAAATCTGCTGTAATTTGACACGAACATTGATTTCCTGCCAGCCTGCAAATGTAGGTCAGGAAAAACAGGTACTTGTTTCTACAACTCTCTGATGGCTGTGCTAGAGCTCGAGGGAGTGTTCTGCTGGCTTTTCTTTTTTGAAAAAGATTTGCATTGATTTATAAATCTTTAAATTTAGAAAGGCAAACCGGTCTTTCATTTTTTCCAGAATTGCTTCATTCTTTCCACAATATGTGTTTGGAAGTCTGAGCCCTCTCTTACTTGGAGACTGGGGGAGAAGGGGAGGGAAGTGCTTGCCAGTTTGAAATGTTTTACATTTTTGAGAGCAGCACAGGCTGCAGTAACGAGCAGTGGGAGCCCTTCCCTCCGGAGTGCCCTGGGATGCCGTGTGGCCTCATTAACTTGGCTGCTTCAGGAACAGATTGAAAGCTGCTGTTTTCATGGATATTGTTTAAAACTTGGCTGCAGCGATGAGGTGGGGAGGAAGAAAACGAACAAGGGAGAGAGCAAGAAGAAAAAGAGCCTTAAGGCTGATATTACTCTTTTTCTGGTTACAGATATGGAAAATGTTGCAATTTTGCTAGGATAACATCATTTTGGCTTTGATATATTCCATTTGGGATGTTTGCTTTACGCTTGCTGAGTTTAACTTGGATTGAGATGAGGAACTTGTTCAGATTTGAACATAGCTCTGCAAAGTCTCTCTTGGTGGTAGGTTAAAAATAGAGCAGTTTTGCATTATTTTTTCCCCTGCTGTGGCCTAGATGAGGTGCAAAAAGAAAGACTTTGCATTGTACGTGCTGTCTCCTGGGTTTCTTTCCCTCCTGAGCAGAGGGCACAGCACTGTTGTGTCCCCTCTGGAGGAGCTCTAAGCCAAGTGGCAGGTTGTCCAAGGTGGGGCTGAGGGAAGATGGGACACCTGGACACGTCTGTGAGTTCCTCAGAAGGGTGTGCACACAGATGAAGTTTGTCACTCTGTTCTGTCCCTGTGGATCTGTGATGGGGTGGGGATGTTTCACCCTGCCTTTAGCTGGGGCTCTAGGTCACTGCTGAACCCTGTCTGAAGTGTCCTGTGGAGAAGCAGGGGAGGGATTCTCCCCAGAGCTGGGCTGTGAGAGGGATGTTGATCAGGAGAAGATCAGAATTGTCCTGGTGCTAAACCCTTTATCCTCCCCATTCTCTGCTGAAATGGTGCTGTCAGGTACTTCCTGGGGAGTCAGTGGAGGTTTGGGGAATTTGGGCAACACAGTCAGAAATTTCGACAATACAGTTAAGGATGGATTTGACCATGGAGGACGTCAAGCTTTCTGTTAGAATCACCAAAAACTCTGAGCTGGAGGGCACCGCTGGGATCATCAAGTCCAGTTGCTATCCCTGCACAGAGAGCCCAACAATCCCACCCTGGGCATCCCCGAGAGCCCTGTCCAGATGCTCCTGGAGCTCTGGCAGCCTCGGGGCCACTTCACACGTTTGATGGGCACTGAAGGGTTTTCACATTGGGATATTATACAGCCTTCCCTTCCCATCAGCCTCGGGGCCACTTCACACATTTGATGGGCACTGAAGGGTTTTCACATTGGGATATTATACAGCCTTCCCTTCCCATTGCCCCTTCCTCCTCCTCCCCACTCCTCACAGAAAAACCACATTCCCTTCTTAGTCAAACCAACACATAGGAATGAATGGCCTGAGGTCAGAGACATTATGGTCACCAGTTCTGGTCAGTGGAGTCCTGTGTGGCTTTTGCCTCCAGAGCACACTGGAGGGCAGTGACAGACTGTCCCAGCCTGTGTCCCCAGGGCTTGGGCAGCCTCACCTGGGAGGGAAGGGCTGCCTACCTCCCTGCTTTCTGCTTCACTCCTGGGAATGACAGCCCTATGAAATCTGCACCTTGCAATAGTGATTAATTTCCGTTTCAGGTACTGCATTTTAATTCAAAAATTCAAGTACTGGGTAGTTTGAATTCCTTACAGAAAATCAGCAGAGACTGCTCCTGTGGTGTAAGTAAGAAAACAGACACTTTGATGAAGGAGGGCTCGGACAGGTAGTGGTTTTTGTCCTGGTTATCCCTGGGGTGACAGACCTATGCAGCTCTGCTGACAGGGATGAGCAGAGTGCACTGTGGGGAAGACAACCCCCGCATCAGGAATACAGACAGGGGCAGGCTTTTGAATTTTGCAACCTACTGAAACACTGTCCTTGTTTCACGTGAGAAGATAGCTGCCCTCTGTAACTGCTGTTGGTCGTGACCCATCCACAGATGGGGTTACTGTGAGCTGAGCTGTTCCCTTGGGTACCCGGGGCTGGAGCTGTCTCTGAACGTGGGACGTGCTGAGCTTCCAGCAGCTGAAGAACAGCTTTTGCTGCTCTATTGTGCAGATGTGAGAGCAAGCCTGCTGCCATCTGACCAAAGCTTTGGTGTCTGCAGATTGTTTCCTCCCCAGGACCAAGTCAAAGGGAGGGTGCTGGAAAATGCTTTTGCTGGAGCATTGTTTGCCGTTGTAGATCAATAGAGTTTGAAGTGTCAGTTCTATCCAGGAATCCCTTCCTTCCCCCGCAGTTGTTTGCCCAGCCCTGCCGTGGCTGGGACTCTGGGATGGCACAGGATCAGATGGATTGTTGCAGTGTCTGAGGCCTCATTGTCCTCAGCTTGGCTTCTGATGCTGCGTGGGGAACGCCAGATGAGCCAGGCAGGGCAGCGCATCCCCCAGCTGTTTGGAGAATTGAGGGAGAGAAAAAGGAGAAAGGCAGATTATCCCTTTATGTTTACAGGGCATTGGTCACACAAACAATGACTGTCCTCTTTGACAAGAGGATTGTTTAATTAGTTAAGGGTTTGATAAAGAGATGACTGAACATACAGTGCGCTCTGAAGGCATCTGCCTTTTAGTACAGCAGGCATGTCTTCCCTGCCAGCCCTCGGCTTTTCCTTTCTCCTGAGGAGCACCAGAGGTCTCCAGAGCTCTGTTCCAAGTCTCAGAGCTGCTTACTTTGAGCATATTAAATTGAGTTTCTGTTATCTGAGAAGCAGAATTATAATTTAGCTGCCTGTGAACTAGTTCTGAGCATTCAGAAAGAGGGAGGCAATGTGAGTTATACTTGGAAGCACGTCTTTTTTCATGTCTGTATTCTAGTATTACTAGTCCTCTTATCTGTTGAAGCCTTTCCCGTGCTCCTTTCTTCTTGATTTTTAATCTGTGACGAGCGTTGCCAGTTAAATTCCAAAGACTCTGAACTGAGCCAGAATGAGAATCTGTGTAAAGAGGTAATGAATTAAGCATAGGCAAGTGGGTGTGAAACAGTGAAATTCCAAGTGCTTGCAGTGGCTGTGGGTACAGTGTTACACTGGCTTCACCTTCCTTCTGAATTTGACCATAAAATCCAATTTGAAATACAGAAGTAATGAGTAGAGAGTGGATTTAACTAGTACATTGTAATGTTGGTGTTAGCATTGATTCTCATCTGTGTAACTCCTCAAAAGCAAGGAGTATACAGAAGATGAGCTTTAGGGTCTCTTCCAACCCAAGCCATTCCATGGTTCTAAATTCCTATCACAGCTTCCTAGAGTGATGCACAGATTCTCCCACTAAATACCAACAGCCTTCAATTTCTGTCAATGAGCAGCTTTCCTCTTGCTGCACTCCTCTGGTTCAGGTAGCTGCTGCCACAGGCTTCTTCTCTCTTCCTGTTTTCCACAGTCTTAAGCTAAAAGAGGTGGCAAAAGGACCTTAAAAGAAATTCAGGTCAAGTGTCTCATCAGCACAGGATGCTGCTTCATGCTGTTGTACCAGCGAAGATCAAGTTCCTCTTTGGTAGGAGTCGTGCCAACTTCACCACCCACACTTTGACAAAGGGTATTGTTTTACCATTTCAAGTGATTAATAATTTTTAGGAGGTTGCAATTTTCCATTTTCAGCATGTCGCCTCTGATTTCCTCTTTGTGTCCCAGAGGCTTTGGAGAAGCTGAGGGGCACAGTGAGGAATGTGCTTGTGCAACCAGGATTACCTTCACCGAGTGGGGGATGTTGCAGTAGTTCCTAATCCAGCCCTATTTGAGAACCAAGTCAGTGGCTTCCTCAGTCACCAAATAACGTTTTCCTTAATTGCCATCAGGCTGTGAGAAATTTCCTCTCTGAAACTGAGTTTAAATAACAATTTTCCTGCACTTAATTTTCATTGTTAGCCTGAGACAAGTCCCTGAAGAGGGATGGCAGCAGCCCAGGGTTGTACAGAGCTTGGAGAAAGGATGCCCTGCAGAGGTGCAGTCAGGTCATCATTGAACCCAAAGTGACCTCAAACAAGATGAGGAAACACACAGGACAGCAGCAAGCAGCAATGCTGGATCTTTTCAGCTTGTGCCTTTCCTCTTTTTTGCCCTTTTTGTGGGGTCTCTCTTCATCATGCAGGGAGAGCTGTTCTGGGGCTTCCTGCCCTGCTCTGTGCTGCATCTCTGTCATGGAGTACAGACAGGAGAGACATGGCTGTGCTGCTCACGTTCATGCAGGTGTCAAGGCTTCCATGCCAGCGTGTGGCCATGAAAGAGATGTGTGAGCAGTGGGGAGCCCAGGAGATGCAGCAGGACAGCCTTGTGTGGTGGCTGCATCCAGAGCAGCCAGCTCTGCTGCCATCCCGTCCTTAGGTGGCCCTGTGCACCATGCAGCCTGCTGGGGGCTTCGGGAGGGCCCCGAGGAGCTGCTCTCTCCTACAGCTGAGATGTGCTGATAACAGCTCGTGCTATCCTGGTCCTCCAGAGCCCACCACGGCAGGTGTCACCCAGCATCACCCCAGCAGTGATACCAGAGGGGACACCAGGGCCCCCTTTGGTTTGCTTTTCAGCTCCTACAGTTTCTGGCAGGCATCTGCAGACTCCAGTGAGGACTGAGGCAGGAGAGAACCACAGGGTGAGATCTCTATCCAGTGGTTCCTTTGATCAAGTGAGGACTTGTGTATCCGTCGTGCTTCACGGCAGAGGTGCTCTTGGCTTTGTGGCAGAGCAGTGCAGACACAAACTATCTTGATGGAGCTGACTTGCTGTGCTGTGAACAAGTGAATTAGATTAGAGCATCCCAGAATAGACATATCATTTCATGTCCAAATGCAAAGGGGAGGAATCCCAATCTTGCCAGCAGTTGCCCACAGTTTTGCTGTTTCACTTTGAATTTGTTGCCAGCTGTTCAGATGCCAAATCTTTTGGCAGCCAAAAATCAGATATCCCTGCCCATGCCTAAAGGAGAATATGTTGTTTCTGACATTTGTATTATTTTATGGGTCGATTCATCACTACTTAAAGCTTTTTTCAAAAGGTGGTTAAAACTATGCATAAACTATAGTACTTTCTGAAAAATTATACCATGGTTGTTGCAACTCTAACTACAGCTAATAAGAAATCATACTGAGAAAACACATGCCTTTCAGGTAAATAATGTTTGTGGATGTGGAACAGTCCAAAAGCTGGGCAAGGCTGCATTTTTCTTAACTTCTGAAGGCAGCGGTGGAGACATCTGTAGCTATTGAGATCTCCTGATCTGAGCAGATGTTTCACAGTGGCTGCGCATGTCACTGCTCAAAACACTTGTGAAAATTAACCTAAGCCTTTGAACTGGAGATTGTGTTCCCCAGTCTGACCCAAGTGCTGGGGGTGTGGCAGGAGGAGGCTGCAGGGTAAAGCCTTTGCTTGTGCCCTGTAAGGAGAACCAAAGGGCAAGGAGGAGGCTGCTGGAGATCCATCTTCCAGACTTGTGGGAAAGCCTGGCTCCCTAGCCAGGAGCTTCAGGAGTGGTTTCTCTGTGCTGGCCTTCCACAGGTGCTGCCAGGAGAACAAAACTGCACCTTCAAGACTCTCCTTATTTCCTCCTTTAGTATCATCTTCTACAAACTTGATTACAAACCAACAACCCTTGTAAAAGCCATTTATGCCACCAAAGGTGATCTTGTTAATCCCACTGGTGGCTAATCAACACTGCATTCAGAACCTGCTTCCCTGGCCCTTTACCTCCTGAATAAGCTTAGAGAAGATGTCTAGATCCGAGCTTAGAAGGTCTCTAAGCTTGTTCAGGACATAAAGCATGAGGAACAACTACCCATGAAGGAGTTTGGAAGGCAATTTCTTATCAGGCATGGTGGAGAGAATACTGATATGGCTTGGGAAGAGATAAGAAGTCAGTGCACAGTGTGTGGTGAATAATGTGACTTGGCTTTGCCCTGACCTTGTGGGGTTGGCCGCTATTCCTGCTTTATAGCAGAATGTTGTTTCTCTTGCTGTGGGTGTGAGTGTGAGGAAGTGTACAAGGAGACTGTGGTGCAGGTACTGGCTTTGTGCTTGACAAAGACTTAATTGACTTTCATGAGCAGCCTTAACTGACCATGAGGTCACCTGGTGATGACCAGTGAAATGAAACCTTTTCAGGAAGAACAGGAGGGAGAAGGGACATTGCATGGGCGCCAGTCCCTCAGGTGCCAGCAGGTGGGATTGCCCAGGACAGAGCTCTTTCCAGAGGGTGGGGAAACAAAGCCACCATGCATTATTGTAAGGCTAATCCTGTTAACAAGAGCTACTGGTCAAGGTTTCAGACTAGCAATCAGTCATCCCTTAGTTTATATTCCAAGTAGCAGTCAGGATCTTCAGCCACAAACAAAGCCACTATCTCCTGCAGCTGTTCAGCCATCACCAGATGTTGCAGCTCATCGGTGCTGCAGCTCCTGCCTCTCCACCCTCCCTGTCGTCCAGCATTCCTCTCCTTGCTGCCATCAACAACGAGGAGACTCCCTGCAGGACAGGGGAGGACTCGTGGGCAATGATGTGGGCAAAAGGCAAACAGAAATGAAATAAGTTGTTACTAAAACAAGTAGCTGCTCAGTGTTGACCCTGTATATCAGATCTCAGGGAGAAAAAACTCCAAAGGAGACCTGAGTTAAACATGACAAGAACATGGAAATTAAAACACCAATAGCTTGTGGAAGGTCTGAATTCTGGCAGGGTTTCCAAGGCAGAGTAGCAGTGTCTGGGAGAAGCCAAGGAGCTGCTCATGGCCCTGAGGGTGCCTGGGAGCTGTGCAGGCTGCAGGGCCCTGGCTCTGCTCCGGCTGCGCAGGAGCTCCCGGCCAGGGCGGAAGATAAGGAGCTGCAGACAGTTGGGATCTGAGGGATTTGCTAGTAACAGGGAAAACAGAGGAAATGGTGATTTGAGAGGAAATCCTTGGATTATTGTGCTTTGATTCATGGTTAGACATGGTCTGGAGTGAAAGTGATCAAGGAGAAATACACACGGTGGAGCTTCAGCTCCTGTGAGTGAATCAAAAGGCAGAGAGGGAGAGAAACAGATCAGGATGGAGAAAATTTAGCAGATTTCTAAAATTACTCATGCATCCTGTAAAAGCTTTTTGTTTACTGTTACATCTACATCTGGAGGTATTCAAGCAAAACCCTGGGGACAAGGAAAGCTTCAACACTAATAAAAATAAATAAAAATAAGAAGGCAGAAAAAAGGTCCTTTTATCAAAGACTTGCATTTACTTCAATTTACCAAAGCTGTGCAGTGGGGATGTGACTGCAGAGTGTCTGTGGGTGATCCCTGGGGACACCCCCCAAGGTGTGGGATTCATCCAGAGGGAAGCTCAGCCCGTGTCCCTGTCACTGCTCTGACCCTGCCCAGCAGCTGCACTCAGACATTTGTACCTTGCTGTGTGCCAGCCCGGAGGCCCGTGGTTTTTACAAACCCTTTCAGCCACTGTTCTCATTCATGTGCCAGAACTGCGAGCTGAGCCCCAGCCAGCTGTGCTCTCCTGGCAGGGCAAGGTGGGACAAACATCTGGCGACATGAGGACTGCAGCTGCCATGGCCACTGCTGCCAGAGCCTGTCCAGCCACTTTCAGAAGTGTCAGGCTCCGGAGGATGCTTCGTGCTTAAAAAAAAAAAAAGTGAATATGCTTGTGAGGGATAATAAAGCTTCCTCAGCGATCCAGGAGGGAACGTTCAAACACTCCACGAGAGAGCTCTGGACAGACATGTTGGTAATACTGGCTTAACGCTGCTGCCTAAACTTGAAATCCAAGTCCTGGGAGCAGTCAAAGTGTCTGAAGAACTCACACTGATGCAACCCTGGCTCTGTCTGGGAAGTGCTGAAGTCCTACATGGAATCCTCAGAGGAGTTGTGCTCACAGTGTTAACAAAGCTGTTCTAGGACAGGAAAAAAAAAGCCAAGTAAGCTCTTCTAAGGTGGACAGCTCAAGAGAGGCTGAGTTGTCAGCATTTAAAGTAACTCTGCTGGATCTCCTCATAAGAAGGAGTTACGTGTTACTATTACAATCACCCTGATTATTTAACCCCTGACATTTTAAAGTTTTCCAAATTTTTCTGTATTGTAGTGGTTTTCAGTAGTAGACAAAATTTGGAATGAAATTTGTAAAGTGTCTTCAACTGAGCTATTTTTTTATTTGCTGAGAATTTTTGTTTACACTTTGATTCTGGTGGAAATCCTGAATTGCCTATTTCCAAAGTTATTCCTTGGGGTTTTTTTGGTTTTTTGTTTAAGGTCCTGGTTTGAAGGTGAAATGATCCTTTGAGATTCTTTCTCCTGAAGTGCAGACCCTTGGACAGGCTAAGTACGGCCTGCATGGGTTTGAAATTGTTCTAGAAAGTGCCAGTCTGTTCAGCACCTGAGCTCTCTGTGCCTTACCCAGGCTGTGCTGTCACCTCCTCACAGCCTTCCCTACAGAAGTAAGAATCAGAAAAATGCAGACAGTAACAAGACTGAAAATGAATCTCTGAAGTTAACACATCCCCAGCTATCAGGTTTCTGCTTCACTGCTGCCCGTACACAGAATTTTCTGTCCTTGGTGTTCATTATTCCCTGGGAGCCTTCCCGTGCAGCACAGCAGGGTCAGGACGCTGTGCCTTGGTCCAGCAGGGTGGGTGTCCCTGGTCACAGCCAGTGCCTTGGGGGGTGTCTCTGTGTGACACACTGGGGTTGGACACGTCAGGCAGGTGGCCAGGGTGTGTGGGTCACCTCCCTGTCCTGCCTCGGTGCCAGGCTGCCCTGGTGGAAGGGTGGCACAGAGCCCCCTGCCAGGCCCAGCTCCTGTGTCATGCTCAGGGACAGGAGGGTCACAGCTGCTGTGTGACACGGGTGGTGTGCAGACTGCTGAGGGAATCTTGCCACCAGGAGGGTGGGACTGGCAGGTGTGCTCCAGGGATGATTTCCTCAAGTGGCTGAGGGGTCCCCTCCCAGGTAGAAACCTTTCAGAAATAAGGGAGAGGATCGATGCTGCCTGCAGGAACTGGGTACTGCTGGGAGATGGAAAGGACAATAAATCCCAGAGGTTTTAGGCAACCCAAGGGTTTAGATGAGCTGAGAGACAGGGAGATGTAGGGCATGTCCCTGTGAGGGCTGTGCACGTAATTTCCCAGAGACAGATAAACTGGTTAGCTCCGAGCTATTAAGGGGCAGAGGGGGCCTGCGGGTTTGTGATCAGTGTAATTTTACAGAAATATCTGAGCAGACAGATAAAACCTGTTAAGCTCCGGGAGCTATTAAGGGAATGCAGGGAGCCACAGCGGGTTTGCACTGGAGAGCGCACGGGAATGTACCGGGGAGCGCACGGGGAATGCATCGGGAGAGCACTGGGGAAGGCACTGGAGAGCGCCGGAATGCACGGGGGGAGGGCACTGAATGGGAATGCACCGGGGAGCGCACGGGAAGGCACTGGGAGCGCACGGGGAATGCCGGGAATGTACGGGGAATGCACCGGGAAATGCACCGGGAGCGCACGGGGAATGCACCGGGAGCGCACGGGGAATGGGGAGCGCACGGGAATGCACCGGGAATGCACGGGGAACAGGGAATGTACCGGGAGGCACGGGAATGCACTGGGGAGCGCACGGGAATGTACCGGGGCGCACGGGGAATGCACTGGGGAGCGCACGGGAATGCACCGGGAGCGCGGGGAATGCACCGGGGAGCGCACGGGGAATGCACCGGGGACACGGGAATGCACCTGGGAGCGCATGGGGAATGCACGTTACGGGGAGCGCACGGGGAATGTACTGGGAGCACGGGGAATGCACACGGGGAATGTACCCGGGAGCGCACAAGGAATGCACCGGGAGGGAATGTACCGGTAGCGCATGGGGATGAAGGGAGCGCACGGGAATGTACCGGGAGCGCACGGGAATGCACGGGAATGTACTGGGAGCGCACGGGAATGTACCTGGAAGCGCACGGGAATGCTCTGAGTAGCGTATGGGAATGTACTGGGAGCACGGGGAATGTACCCGAGCGCACGGGAATGCACCGGGAGGAATGTACTGGGAGCGCACGGGAATGTACCTGGAGCGCACGGGAATGCTCGGGAGCGCACGGGGAATGCACCGGGGAGCGCACGGGAATGCACCCGGGAGCGCATGGAATACGCTTCAACACTAATAAAAATAAATAAAAATAAGAAGGCAGAAAAAAGGTCCTTTTATCAAAGACTTGCATTTACTTCAATTTACCAAAGCTGTGCAGTGGGGATGTGACTGCAGAGTGTCTGTGGGTGATCCCTGGGGACACCCCCCAAGGTGTGGGATTCATGCAGAGGGAAGCTCAGCCCGTGTCCCTGTCACTGCTCTGACCCTGCCCAGCAGCTGCACTCGGACATTTGTGCCTTGCTGTGTGCCAGCCCGGAGGCCCGTGGCTTTGTACAAACCCTTTCAGCCACTGTTCCCATTCATGTGCCAGAACTGCCAGCTGAGCCCCAGCCAGCTGTGCTCTCCTGGCAGGGCAAGGTGGGACAAACATCTGGCGACATGAGGACTGCAGCTGCCATGGCCACTGCTGCCAGAGCCTGTCCAGCCACTTTCAGAAGTGTCAGGCTCCGGAGGATGCTTCGTGCTTAAAAAAAAAAAAAGTGAATATGCTTGTGAGGGATAATAAAGCTTCCTCAGCGATCCAGGAGGGAACGTTCAAACACTCCACGAGAGAGCTCTGGACAGATGTTGGTAATACTGGCTTAACGCTGCTGCCTAAACTTGAAATCCAAGTCCTGGGAGCAGTCAAAGTGTCTGAAGAACTCACACTGATGCAACCCTGGCTCTGTCTGGGAAGTGCTGAAGTCCTACATGGAATCCTCAGAGGAGTTGTGCTCACAGTGTTAACAAAGCTGTTCTAGGACAGGAAAAAAGCAAGCCAAGTAAGCTCTTCTAAGGTGGACAGCTCAAGAGAGGCTGAGTTGTCAGCATTTAAAGTAACTCTGCTGGATCTCCTCATAAGAAGGATTTACGTGTTACTATTACAATCACCCTGATTATTTAATCCCCTGACATTTTAAAGTTTTCCAAATTTTTCTGTATTGTAGTGGTTTTCAGTAGTAGACAAAATTTGGAATGAAATTTGTAAAGTGTCTTCAACTGAGCTATTTTTTTATTTGCTGAGAATTTTTGTTTACACTTTGATTCTGGTGGAAATCCTGAATTGCCTATTTCCAAAGTTATTCCTTGGGGTTTTTTTGGTTTTTTGTTTAAGGTCCTGGTTTGAAGGTGAAATGATCCTTTGAGATTCTTTCTCCTGAAGTGCAGACCCTTGGACAGGCTAAGTACGGCCTGCATGGGTTTGAAATTGTTCTAGAAAGTGCCAGTCTGTTCAGCACCTGAGCTCTCTGTGCCTTACCCAGGCTGTGCTGTCACCTCCTCACAGCCTTCCCTACAGAAGTAAGAATCAGAAAAATGCAGACAGTAACAAGACTGAAAATGAATCTCTGAAGTTAACACATCCCCAGCTATCAGGTTTCTGTTTCACTGCTGCCCGTACACAGAATTTTCTGTCCTTGGTGTTCATTATTCCCTGGGAGCCTTCCCGTGCAGCACAGCAGGGTCAGGACGCTGTGCCTTGGTCCAGCAGGGTGGGTGTCCCTGGTCACAGCCAGTGCCTTGGGGTGTCTCTGTGTGACACACTGGGGGTTGGACACGTCAGGCAGGTGGCCAGGGTGTGTGTGGTCACCTCCCTGTCCTGCCTCGGTGCCAGGCTGCCCTGGTGGAAGGGGTGGCACAGAGCCCCCCTGCCAGGCCCAGCTCCTGTGTCATGCTCAGGGACAGGGAGGGGTCACAGCTGCTGTGTGACACGGGTGGTGTGCAGACTGCTGAGGGAATCTTGCCACCAGGAGGGTGGGACTGGCAGGTGTGCTCCAGGGATGATTTCCTCAAGTGGCTGAGGGGTCCCCTCCCAGGTAGAAACCTTTCAGAAATAAGGGAGAGGATCGATGCTGCCTGCAGGGAACTGGGTACTGCTGGGAGATGGAAAGGACAATAAATCCCAGAGGTTTTAGGCAACCCAAGGGTTTAGATGAGCCGAGAGACAGGAGAGTAGGGCATGTCCCTGTGCGGGCTGTGCACGGCTCCCAGAGCAAACCCGGGGCAGAGGGGCCTGCTGTGATCAGTGTAATTTTACAGAAATATCTGAGCAGACAGATAAAACCTGTTAAGCTCCGAGCTATTAAGGCAGCACAGGGAGCCCGGGCCCGCGCGGGTTTGTCAGCAGAGGGTGCCAGAGCCCCGCGGCTGCTCCGCGCACCGGGAGCGCACGGGGAGCGCACAGGGGAGCGTACCGGGGAATGTACCGGGGAGTGCACCGGGGAGTGCACCGGGGAGCGCACGGGGAATGCACCGGGGAGCGCTCGGGGAAGGCACTGGAGAGCGCACGGGGAATGTACCGGGGAGCGCACGGGGAATGTACCGGGGAGCGCTCGGGGAAGGCACTGGGAGAGGGATGGGGGGAATGTACCGGGAGCGCACGGGGAATGTACCGGGGAGCGCTCGGGGAAGGCACTGGAGAGCGCACGGGGAATGTACCGGGGAGCGCACGGGGAGCGCATCGGGAAATGCACCGGGAAGCGCACCGGGAATGCACCGGGGAGCGCACGGGGAATGTACCGGGGAGTGCACGGGGAATGCACCGGGGAGCGCACGGGGAATGTACCGGGAGCGCACGGGGAATGTACCCGGGAGCGCACGGGGAATGCACCGGGGAGCGCACGGGGAATGTACCCGGGAGCGCACGGGGAATGCACCGGGGAGCGCACGGGGAATGTACCCGGGAGCGCACGGGGAATGCACCGGGGAGCGCACGGGGAATGCACCCGGGAGCGCACGGGGAATGCACCGGGGAGCGCAGGGGGATTGTACCCGGGAGCGCACGGGGAATGTACCGGGGAGTGCACGGGGAATGCACCGGGGAATGTACCGGGGAGCGCACGGGGAATGTACCGGGTAGCGCACGGAGAATGCTCTGGGTAGCGCACGGGGAATGAATGCTCTGGGTAGCGCACGGGGAATGTACCCGGGAGCGCACGGGGAATGCACCCGGGAGCGCACTGGGAATGCTCTGAGTAGCGCACGGGGAATGCTCTGGGTAGCGCATGGGGAATGTACCGGGGAGCACACGGGGAATGTACCCGGGAGCGCACGGGGAATGCACCGGGGAGCGCACTGGGAATGCTCTGAGTAGCGCACGGGGAATGTACCCGGGAGCGCACGGGAATGCTCTGGGTAGCGCACGGGGAATGCACCGGGGAGCGCACGGGAATGCTCTGGGTAGCGCACCGGGAATGTACTCGGGAGCGCACTGGGAATGCTCTGGGTAGCGCACGGGGAATGCTCTGGGTAGCGCACCTGAGCCCGAGCTCGCCGAGCGTCCTGGGCTGCGGCACCTGGGCTGAGCCACCCCAGCGGGAGCACCGTCCTGGCAGCGCTGCCCGGAGCCACTCCGGGCGTGCTGATTGTGTCCAGGGCTCGCTTTCCCGGTGCTGGAGGTGATTGATGGGTAAGAAGAGTGAAATGAGCAGGGAGAGCTGGGTCGTGGAACTCTGCAGGCATGCAGGGAGATACATTCTTTAGTATGCAGGGCTTCCTCCAGGAGTTCAGGTTCTACTTATGCCCTGGGGTCACAACAATTTGCTTATTAATGTTAGGAACTTGGGCAGGAATTCCATAAAAAATACATTGCTGTCAAGCTGGCGGGCTTCACCATGCTGAGGGGACAGCCTTGAAAATCCAACAGACTTTGACAGACATCTGTTGATGTTTTGTCAGATGCTTTCCAGTTTTAATGACCAAGCTAATGAAGCAGAGGGTGTTCTCTGGAGCAGTGTGGCTCTGCTGGCTTTTGCCTTGAGTGTTCTGCTTTGAAACTTCAGCACTTCCAATGCATCTTATTATGGCACGAATAGTGGGAAATTATTAAATTACTCCCATAAATTATCAAAAGTCAATAATAATTTAATAAAAATTCCATTCAAGTGAAGTGATCTCCTTAGAATAAGCTCCAATCAAATTTATACAGGAGGCAGGGTCATGTCCTGGCCCTTTGCTTCTGCAGTGCCAGTGGTCCTGGTGGTCCTGAGCAGCCCTGTCCAGATAGGAACTCATGGACCCCTGCTATAGGGCCCTGGAGGGGAGGGAACATAGCCTGGCGTTCCTCACACAGGCCCAGAGTCATGGCAGGCACTGGCTGAACGCTGCCTGCTTTGAATTTTCTTTTTCATTTTTTGCTTGTGTCAGTGGTTTTTTCTATATCCTTATCACAGCAAAGTGAAGTTTCCATTTCTGAGTAGTTAAAGACTTATGTGATAATGGGAAGTCTGTAAAATTAGGTGGAACTGCAATTTGAATTTCAGCCTGAGGTGCAGAGAGGCTGCAGCCTCTTCATCACTTCTGCCCACTCTGAAAGAACATATCCTACAGACACAGCTTGTGAAAGGGCTTGGGAGGCAGGTCGTTTGTGGCACACTGCAGCCTGAGATGCCAGAATTTAAGCAGAGATTTTGAATGGTGTAGCTTAGCTGGGACATTGTGAAGAATGAAGCTTGTATGAAGTTTGTGAAGAATGAATGCTGGGTTTGTAGCTGATGGGAGCTAAATTGAAGCTAAACTGGGTTTGAGTGCAGAACCCAAAGAAAAGGCACCCATGATCTTCAGAGGATGCTTTTGCAGGCACTCCTAGAACAACAGCTCCTTCACCTATCTCCTAACTCATGCTTTTTCTGGGGAGGGGTCCATGACACTGGAAACTTCAGGGCAATGTGCAGCTTCCTCCCAAGGGGCAGCTCTGATCCCTGCTCCCTGTGACAGGGACAGCAGCCAGGGCACGGCTGGGGCTGGGCCAGGGCAGCTCAGGCTGGAGCTCAGGGCAAGGCTCTTCCCCCAGAGGGTGCTGGCACTGCCCAGGCTGCCCAGGGAATGGGCACGGCCCCGAGGCTGCCAGAGCTCCAGGAGCCTTTGGGCAGCAATGCCAGGGATGCCCAGGCTGGGGTTGCTGGGGGGCTGGGCAGGGACAGGGGCTGGGCTCA
Organism: Emberiza elegans; assembly: GCA_024865655.1. NCBI lineage: Eukaryota > Metazoa > Chordata > Aves > Passeriformes > Fringillidae > Emberiza > Emberiza elegans. The sequence continues at coordinate 67,402,763 of JALJVW010000184.1, read as the reverse complement.
TGATTCCCTGTAGGTTCCTCCAGCTCAGGACATTCTGCGATATCTTTTTTAGCTGTGTGTGCCTGTATGTTCTGTAACACCAAGGCAATAAAAGGAAGCTTGTAAAAATGTGAAATAGGCTTCAAAATCCCCGCATGAAGACACCTACATATAAGTACTGCTTTGCAGTGTTTGTTTTCTTGTTTCTAAAGATTTAAGTGACACTCACTTCGCATTTTCAAATATTTCCCATACCCAGGCAGAATAGAAACCTCCTTTTTTTGTGGGGACGTTTTCTGAGAAGAGATAAGATTTTTTTATACGGTTACTTCTCCACGTTTTTGAGCATTAAGGGAAGCACCAGCTCAGGCAGAGCTTGAGATACCAACCCGGAGCTGATCCCATGGAAGTAAACAGACTGTCAGGAGGGAGACTTCCTGCTTTTCCCAGCATGGATCAGGAGCACCTCGTTCACTCCAGCCCAGCAATGGCCCTGCTTGAACTGAAATCACTCAGAAGGAAACCAGTGGCCCCCGGTTCCCTGTCTGGCAGTGACTGTGGCCTCAGCTGTTACTGAGAAAGCAGAATGGGAGCTCTGTTCACACTGCCTCCATCCACCTGGGGGGTGCTTTGCCCCTGGGGCAGCTGCAGGCAGGGCAGGTGTCAGACACTGTCCATCCATCCCTCCATCCACCATCCATCCATCCCTCCATCCATCCATCACCCATCCATCCATCCATCCATCCATCCATCCATCCATCCATCCATCCATCCATCCATCCATCCCTCCATCCATCCATCCATCCATCCATCCATCCATCCATCCATCCATCCATCCATCCATCCATCCATCCATCCATCCATCCATCCATCCATCCATCCATCCATCCATCCATCCATCCATCCATCCATCCATCCATCATCCATCCATCCATCCATCCATCCATCCATCCATCCATCCATCCATCCATCCATCCATCATCCATCCATCCATCCCTCCATCCATCCATCCATCCATCCATCCATCCATCCATCCATCCATCCATCCATCCATCCATCCATCCATCCATCCATCCATCCATCCATCATCCATCATCCATCCATCCATCCATCCATCCACTGTTTCCATCCATCATCCATATCATCCATCCATCCATGGCATCCATCCATCAAATCCAAATCCATCCATCCATCCATCCATCCATCCATCCATCCATCATCCATCCATCAATCCATCCATCATCCATCCATCCATCCATCCATCGACATCCATCCATCCATCCATCCATCCATCCATGGAGAAAATCCATCCATCCATCCATCCATCCTTGGAGAATCATCCATCCATCCATCCATCTTTGCTTTATCTGTTTGGCCTTTTCTTTGGTGCAATCCATGCTGCACCAGCCACGGTTTCCATGACAGTGGAATTGTTTGAAAACCAAGTCCAGGAGACACTGGCATGTCTTTGCTTTATCCTTTGCCTTCCATTGGGGCCATGAACCAAGCATCACCCCCTGCACCCTGATCACTGCCTCATCCTGCAGGACTGAGCACGTGCAGTTATCTTCTCCCTCTGGACACGCTTGATTTAGACCTAATGGAAAAAGCTACAAACTGGATCCTGACCCCAAAAATAGCAGGCAAGGAATGAGAGAATAGCCATTTGAATGGAGAACAATGGAATTACATTTCATGTTAATTCCTGAATTACTCTCATATGATGTCAAAAAGCAAGGCTTGAGGGATTTCAGATCATGTCAAGGTCAAAAGAAGCCCTGAGGAGAAATTGTGACTTTTTTTACTGTTCAAAGGAATTGAAGTGCCTCAAAGTGTCTTCTGGTGAGAAACTTCTACTGTAGTAGAAGCCCCATCTTGGGGCTTGTTAGAGCTGCTCTAGATGTGGCTGTGACCCTAGGATGCTGCTGAGGGAAGCTTTGGTTCCCTGTCCCCCAGGAGTCCTCAGGTCCTGCTGGGATTCCCATACAGTGATATTTGAAGGGGATGTCCTGAGATCCAGTCCAAGCTCTGCCATCTGCCCAAGGCTGTGTTTGTTGGTTACTGTGGGACACAACCTGAAAGCCACTGCTTGTGAATGGGGAAATTCTTCCCCTTTGCCCAACTGATGAGCAGAGCCAAATTCTTCAGAGTCCTGGACCATGAATCTGCCATTTCAGTGGGTTTGTGTTTTTTGACAGATCATGGATGAATTACAGCCCTTTTTGTTTTCTAGGACACCAATGGGGCAAAGTGTGTTTAGGCTAAAACATATTTGTTCCATTTTTGGTATCTTCCCCTCATACACATGTTGTTGTTTTTTTGTTTTTGTTTGTTTGTTTTTTTTAATTATTATTTTGGAGCTAGAGACCTTAAAGAAAGTGAGGGCCCTTTGCTTGCACAACCTGTTGAGGTTAATTCTGACCCTCTGGATCATATCCACGGCTGCTTGCACTTGGCAGGTTTGCTCCCAGAGGTGAGCCTGCCGCTGTCTGCTGAGAATCCAAACCTTTTGAATGGCCCTGAGCGACATACACCTCGTGTTAAACGTGGGGAAGGGACTTCCAGAGTCACAGATCATCTGTGGAGAGCAGGAGGCTGTTCCTGGGAGCCATCTGCATGCACTGCTTGTTCTGTGTCGTGTCCTGCTCCCTGGGGCCTCATTTCCACCGCCCCACAACAAGCCCAAGGTGCTGCTGTGCCTCCAGCCAGCACAGGGACTTCAATCACTTGTTGTTATTGCCTCTCTGTTTGTGTTTTTCTAAGCATTTGTGTTCCACCAGCACACTCAGAGTGAGTGCTCTCGAGGGGGAATTTCCTTCCTGGTAAACAATCCTGCAGTGTGATTCAGCAGGAAGGATGTGGTGGTTAAGGCACTGGACTGGGATTTGGGAGACAAGGGTTCTGTTCCCAACTCTACCACAGTCAAGATGTGACAATGAGTGGAAGGGCAAGCAAACAAAGAGGAGGAGCTGTGTAGCTGTGGCAAAACCACACTTTCACATGGCCTGTTAGTCCAGATTGGGGTTAGGTAGGTCTGGGGTTTGCATAGAATCATAGAATCGGCTGCGTTGGAAAGGACCTCAGGATCATCAAGTCCAACTCTTCACCCTGTGCAGGAGTTTTGTTTGGCTGCTCAAGTGAAGAGCCAAACTCCTGTTTGTGCAGTTCAAATCTGGAACTCAGCTTATTCCAGGAACCTAGCTGTGTTTCTAACTCCATGTTGTTTTACCTTCTATGGGCTCTCAGATGCCACTTTCCAGGGCTTCTGGGTTGACTCAGTTCAGTTTCCATTGCATTCTCTGATCTTCTGGCACGTGTCCTATGGCTCCTACACTGGGTTGTACATGCATGTAGGTTCTCCACTCTCCTGGTAAATTCAAGGACAACAGACCACACACAAGATATTATCTTTCTCACACAGGGTGAAGTTCCTACAGTTTGACAGTAACTCTACATTTTCTTTCCAGACACAAGAGCTTGGGCTGCATCTCTGAGTTTAGACCTCCAGCCTCAGCATCCTGATCTGGTGCCACCTTTGGGAGGATGAATGAGGACAGTTACTCAAGTGATGAGCCAACGGGTGAGTTTTCATTCAGCGTGATTTGCTTTCCATTTATTTTCTTACTGCTGTTGGAGAATAATGCTGAGTCACAAATAAAGCAAAACATGTGAATCAATGCCAAATTGCATGCCATAAAGATTATTGGATCTTTGAGGTTTCCTGTCCACATCTGAATATCAGCATTCTTAGAATTCTAGTCCACGTTGAAAATTTTTCTAGCAATTTTTTTTCTTGAAGTTCTCACCAGTTCAGAAGAACACAGAGGTTTTATTACTGTGTTAGACAAGTCATTCTGCTATTTGCCATAACTTAGTTTTCTCATTAATTGCATTGGTAATTGGTCACCCTTTGCAGTAAGGGAAGATGTGCACACACCATTGTCAGGTATGTCCTATCAAGTCCGAGGGTCAGGGTCTCTGCTGGAGAGCTTGGATAGACAGGAATTTGTTACTTCTGGCTCAGACCTGCCATAAATTTGCTCTCTTCTTCCATCCCCATCTTTGGCTGTGGGAGCTCAGCCTCACAGAGTGCTGCTGGCAGTTTGTGCTGGGAGAGGCGGATGCCAGGGGCTGTGCCTGCAGCCTCCCAGGCTCTGCTCAGCCTGGGCTTTTTTGGAAGTGTCAAGGGGCATTCTTAGCTCTGACGTGAGGGCTATTTTTTGACAGTTCCCATTGTTCCCCAACCTTTGTTCATGGGTGAAGTCTTTTTGTCTGAGGCCTTTGTCAGAAATAGAGGCTGTTAGGAGAGCTGTCTGCTCTCAGGTTGGGGGAGTTTTCTTTTGTTGTTGAATCCTGAGAATTTCTTCCTTGCTTTTACAGACTGCTTGGGCAAACTTGCCCAGACAAATGAGGGGATTGCTGGGATCTCCCCTTGCTGGGCCTGCAGGGAGAGGGGTCCTCAGAGCCACCACCCATGTGCCCTCCTCTGGCTGTCCCAGGCCGCATGGCTGGGGCAGAGCAATTTGGGGTTCTGAACATCTGCCTACACTAAAGCCCTTGCCACTGTCCATGGGTTTGAATCTGGGGCTCAAAAATGGAAAATTTAGGAAAATTCCTGTGGTAGCATGAAATACCTATTCTCTAATAGCACATATTTTATTACTGTGAACAGGTGATGATGACACATCAGGATGTCATGGAGATTCATGAATCATCCACAGCAGGACCTAGAGGCTGGGTTTGGGAAAAAAGACATTCAAGTCTCTATAACACATCCTGGGTGCTTGTGAGAAATGTCTGGTCAGAATATTCACAGATTGCTCATTAGAGCCTTCTTTTTTCTAGGTGTAATAAATGTTGTGGTTTGAGTTTAGATCGACTCTCTAAAACAGGCACAGGAATTTCCATATATCACTCATGTACATTTTACACCTCCTGCTGAAATGCTTAGTCCTGATTGCTCTTGGAGTCAAGTCCTGAGTTAGACAGGTGTGATCACTGGTGATTTACATCCTGACTGAGGATAGGGATCTTCCAGTCTGGACCTCCATTTGTTCAGCTTCCAACACCACCTATTGAGTTGTACATTGTTGGTTCATTTCATTCTCTGAGCTGCCACTGGAGCTATACTTAGAGAGGAAGGATATTATAATCTTGTGAAAGATTAAAATACTGTTACTGTAATCCAGTTGGAAGGGGAGACCTTTTCTCAGGGCAGAGACAGCCAAGGTTTTTCCCATTCTGTCCTCCCCTTATATGCAGGAAGGAAGTACTGGCAAAGGCCCCCTGAGCTTCCTGAGGGCTGGGGAGCGTTTCCAGACACAGCCCTCGGCACCATCCATCAGCAGCCGCCAAACAATCGCTAACGAGGGGAAAACACCGCCGGATAAACACCGGGAGCAGGGCCTGGGGACAGGGGCTGGGGAGAGAGAGTGGGGACAGAGACTGGGGAGAGAGACTGGGGACAGAGACTGGGGGGACTGGGGGGGAGTGGGGACAGGGGGGACGGGCCTGGGACACAGCCTGGGACTGGGGACAGGGAGTGGGGCAGGGCCTGGGGAGAGAGTCTGGGGTCAGAGAGTGGGGTCAGAGTCTGGGGACAGAGACTGGGGACAGCGAGTGGGGACAGGGCCTGGGGAGAGAGACTGGGGTCAGAGACTTGGGACAGGGAGTGGGGACAGGGCCTGGGGACAGGGGCTGGGGAGAGAGAGTGGGGAGAGAGTCTGGGGACAGCGAGTGGGGACAGGGCCTGGGGAGAGAGAGTGGGGACAGAGCCTGGGAGCAGGGCCTGGGGACAGGGAGTGGGGACAGGGCCTGGGGACAGGGCCTGGGGAAAGAGTCTGGGGACAGAGCCTGGGAGCACAGCCTGGGAGCAGGGCCTGGGGAGAGAGCCTGGGGACAGGGGCTGGGGACAGAGACTGGGGGCAGAGACTGGGGACACAGCCTGAGGACAGGGCCGGGGACACAGCGTGGGGGCACAGCCTGGGGACACAGCCTGAGGACAGAGCCTGGGAGCACAGCCCTGCAGCCCAGCACCAGCCAGCTCCTCTGGGGCTGGGCCTGGCAGCAGGCACTGCACATTGGCTGCCCTTCCCTTTATCATTAAGTATCTTAATAATCAAAGTTCCCCTTCAAAGAAGCATCCCAACAAATGAGAAAGGGAGGAAGGGAGGCAAAGGGCCGATGTTTGCTGAGGAGCTGCTGTGCTGGCAGGTGGTGGGGCCTGGGGCCAAGGAGCGCCCCAGGTGATGTGTGGGTCACTGTGGGTGCTGGGGTGAGGCAGAGCTTTCTGTCAGCTCTTCAGAGCAGTGCTGAGGCAAAGCCTCTGTGATGCCTTAAGGAAGGAGGAACTAAGCCAGGTGGGGGCCTCACCTTTGACTGGATCACCTTTGAGTAGGGTTCTCTCCAAGAAGAGGCTCAGAACTGAATTGGGATCTTTTTCCCTGTATCACTGCTTTTGTTTAAATGCTGCATTACAATATTTGGGTCATATTTTCAGATCTATCTGCTCTGTAACCTGTTTTTAACCATTCTTTAAAGCAACTCTTTGGGTTTATATTTTTCAGTATGGCTTTAGTATCCTCACAAACCTTGAGCTAGGAATTTCTCCTGAAGGGAGTTTGTAGTGAGGTGGTGGTTTGGTCTCTTTTGCCCTGTGCCAGGGGACAGGCTGAAAGGAAATGACCTTAGTTGCAACAGGGGAGGTTCAGATTAGATATTAGGAAAAAATTTTTCACTGAAAGAGTGATCAGGCTCTGTGCTGGCTACCTGCAGGAGCACCTCCTCTTCCCAGCCAAATGTGCCTTTCTGGGGTTCTTTCATTCCTTCTCCTCTGTTTCACATTTTTATTGTCCTTTGTCTGGGCTTGCAGCAGGCATGGGGTGGGCAGTAATCTCCTTAAATTCCTTTACAACACTCTGCAGGACAGAAATATTTTTTTATTTAGGGTCTATAAAGAATGCAGGATTATGGAACCCTTATTTTAAAGCTGAAGATATTTCTGCAGTGCTAACAGTTATTTTTAAATCTATCAGAAGTGCACATAAGCAACAGCAAGTGAAAAAGAAAAGAAGGTAAGAAGTTCCTGGGGATGGGATGGATAATAAACAGCAGCCCTGGCTGAACAGTTATGAAAACATTAACCCAAAAAATCTACCCCTCTGACCTAGAGCTGGAGAACAGCAGGTTTCCCCATGCTCAGTGCTGGGTGTAGATGCTGGAAGTTGAAGCTGTCAACTTTAAAATAAAAACAGCCAGACTCAGCAACCTGGTTTCAGGTCCTGCTGCAGCCCCCCAGTCCCCAGCTGGTGGCATTGGGTACTCTCATTTCCCTGTTTAGGAGAGCATTAATCTTCCCCTTTGTGAAGCTGTGTGACTGTACACAGCAAAGTGCTCACGTTAGCTGCATGCAGCATTTTGGAATGTCCTTCCAGAAGATAACTGATTTTGTGTTTGCTTATCCTGGGCATCCTGTTTGGAAGGAGGCACCGCTCAAGTGGTCCTGGGTGTGATTCTGCTCAGCTCCTTCATGCATCGATCTCGTTGTTATTTCATTAATCTAATGATGCCCTGTGACAGCAGCGGGTTAAAGAAGAGACAGGACTGGTTTGTTGGCAGTGTCCCATGAAGTCCAAGAATGCCAGCTGGAGATGAACCCATGAGCAGTGAGGGGAACGTGGCACCCTGGAACAGGCACTGAGGGGGTTGTGTCAGGACACTGGGCTGGAAGGACTGGGAATTCTCAAAGAAGGGAGAGCAGGCAAGGACTGCCAGCCTGTCCTGGCATGTGGCTCCTGTGGTTCATGGCTCAGGGGAAGTCTTGGGACTGCCAGACTCTTGGAAAAGACAAAGAAATAGGCTTGTGATAGTAAGTCAGGGATACAAAAACACTGTGTGCCTGGGAAGAATGATGTTTAGATTGGATATGTGGTCATACAGCAGAAACTGATAGATAATGAAGGAGTTTTCCAGGAATTTCCTGCTGGTCTCTACATTCCTCTTTGCAAAAAGGCATGGAGTATAACAGCTGCTTCCACCCACTCTGGTTCTTTCACATAAATCTAGTGAAGAAAAGCGTCAAGTTAAATCCAGCTGTCCCAAATACCTTCCCAAACCCCAGCAAGGTTCAGGTAACAAGCCTTGGTGGAAGAACATCCTGTGAAATCCAACAAGCACTAGTTATGGGAGAGACGGGAGGTGACGCTGTCCTGCAGTCCAGGACCACTCGGTGCCTGGTCCCATGCAGTGCCCCGGGAGGCTGCAGGGCAGCCCTGGCTCCTGGGCATATGTGCTGTGTGCTCTGGGGGAGCAGGGGCTGCCTGCCCCACATAACCACAGCTCTGCAGCCCAGGTGCTGGGAGCACAGCCCTGCCTGGCTGTGTGGGCAGGGAGGGGCTCCTTTGTACTGCAGTGGGAACGGGGAGCAGTGGACACGTCCTGCTCAGAGGCTGCACCAGGGCTTGCTGTGTGTGATTGTGCCTTCTTTTAAATTAAACTATTTTGCAAGCACTTCCTTCCTGCATTTCTCAGAAGGAGGGAGGGGGGTGTGCAAAGAATGTTGAACTGCCTTTGACGGAGGAGGAAAACTGAAGAAAACAAGAGATGCAATCCTAACTACTGACCTTTTACTTGAGCTTGGTGATGTTTTTCAGCAGCAGAGCCTCTGGGGAGTAACAGCATCCTCCTTGCTATTGTGCTGCCTGCCCAAAAAGGGGGCTAAAGTTCAGCTTTTATGATGTTCTCACTCTGGGCTTGTGGGAAAAAGGCCACATTCCCTTTCTTAGGTCATACGAGTGCAAGAGATGACAGAGTCCTACAGTCTAACCCTAGGGCAGGAGGCCAGTGCAGAATGGGACTGGGATAGACAGCTTGGTAAATACACTGCCAGCTTTTTCTCCTTATGGAGAGTCACAGCAGGTGGGAGGGTAATTTACATTGTTAAATTAAAAGGCACTGATTTATTTTATGTTGGTGTGTTATTGTTTCATAAGAGCACATGGGTTGCCATAACTTGTGATGGACTCTTGCACTTGATTGTTAAACCCTCCTTTTCCACTTTGTTCAACAGTTACTGGAAATAAACATTATCTACCAGGACAGAAACAGGAGGCAAAAGGAAAAGGGGGAAATGTAGGAGGGCCTTGAAAATATATGTATTGTATAGGTGGCTATTGAGTCCCAGTAAAATATCTATATTGTACTTGAATACCTGTGTATAGGTTTTGCCCCGGCAGGTCCCAGTTGTTCTTGATGGGCTGCAGCTGTGATGCCCTTCATTGGGCTGCAGTTGTGGCCAGTCAAGGTAACTGGGGTAAAAGGGGATGGGCTGGGCAGTTGGGGAGAGCCTTGGAGGAGCCCTGGCTGAGAACACCTGGAGTCTAAAGCTGTGAAGATCTGCTGTCCCCGAGAAGCCACTGAAAAGGTACAGGACTCTAGAAGTATGGTAAATACAACGGCCCTTCTCTCTCATGCCCTTGCAGATCTGTGTTTTGGCTAAGTTCATTTTCTGTGGAGGTGAAGCAGAGGGGCAGCTCCAGTCTCTGCTCTGGGCCAGGGACAGCAGCCAGGGCACGGCTGGGGCTGGGCCAGGGCAGCTCAGGCTGGAGCTCAGGGCAAGGCTCTTCCCCCAGAGGGTGCTGGCACTGCCCAGGCTGCCCAGGGAATGGGCACGGCCCCGAGGCTGCCAGAGCTCCAGGAGCCTTTGGGCAGCACTGCCAGGGATGCCCAGGCTGGGGTTGCTGGGGGCTGCCCTGGGGGATCCTGGTGGGTCCCTCCAGCTCAGGACATTCTGTGATTCTAGTAAGAATGAGTCACTTTGCTTTTGGGCAGCTCATGTCCTAAGTAGAATGTCTTGGCACCAGGCAGGTGGTGTGATACAGGCAGGTATTTATTCAGAGTGCTTGAGGAAACGTGTACACCAAGCATGCTGGGTGGCTGCTTTAGGGGCACAGACATGTTGGTTGTTCCCTCCTTACCAGGGTACCCCACCCTGTGGCATGGTGAGCTGTCAGACTATGGCCAGAGGAAGCAGCTCACCCACCTTGTTGTTTTTAATTCATCTTTGACACTGAGCCTTGCCTTTGGAGTGGCTTCCAGTGGCTGTCCCTCCCATGTGGCAAACACAAATACCCAGTGACCTGAGTGTGCAGGCAGATGTGTGGGTTCTGAAGGAGAGAAATGAGGTGCTTGAAGCCTGTCAACTCTCGGGCATTTCTGGTTATCACAGTGAGGGGTGGAGGGAAATTAATGCTGTGAAAACAAGCCTGGAGATGAAGGAGGTTTGCCACAGACAAGGGATTTGGACCTGTGACGAAAAGCCCAGGGCAGTGGCATTCAGGTAACACATGAGGTGTGTCTGGTCAAGGCAAGATCACGGCTCCCAAAGATTATTTAATATTTCTCTGTCTTTCTGGCCCACAAGTTTTGATTTTCATATCTGCCAGGACTTGCCCATGGCACCTTGTGGTGCCGTGTGGTGCAGGTGCTGGCCATGCATTCCTGCCCCACTGCTCCCCTCATCCCTCAGCCAGCACTGGGTGGCTCTGGTGGCTGGGGAGGATCCCCCATCTCTGCTGCCCTCTGGGAGGTGCCCATTGCACAGAGCTGTAGGCTTTGCCTCTACACATCGCTCATTTAACCTTACTTAATTTTGGCTAATCTGAGAACGGATCTCTTTTCATTTTCTGCTGGATGCACTTTGCACTGAGCCATACAGACATTGGGAGGGAGAAGAATTTGTCTAAATTGTTTGTTTTTTCTTAGGAAAAAAGAAATGGAGATTTATGACCAGTTTTCCCTCCCCAGGGCTCTCCCTCAGCAAAGCCCTGCTTCGGTGGCAGAGGTTTGCAGCGATTCAGCACGACAAAAGTTCACACAGTTCAGAGCTCCAACAATTACAGAGGAGCTTTTCTTGGGATTTTTAAAATGTCCTAGACACAATTAAAAGAATTTCTCAGCAAGGAGAGTGCAAGCTGGGGACTCTCCAGCAGATGTAATCACTCAAGGAAAACTTTGTTTGGCTTGGCTGGGCCCTGCCTTCATTCCACGCTTTCATCCCACCACCAGGCTTTGTCTCAGCCTTTGCAGTGTCTCTCTGTCTGTCTTTCCCTCTTTCCATCTGCCCTACATTCCACTGCAGGCTGAATGGGACAGCCTTAACCTGGCTACTTCCAAGACAAACAGCAAGTCAGATGGAAAAAGGGGGGCCCTTGGCTGTCAGGGGGCTCCATGGTCACTCACTTCCTAGAATTAAAGGCTGGGAGTTGATCTGTAAGCCAGCCAAGCCAGAGACAATGACTGGGTTCCCATTTTGTTCCTTTGATACTGTCTTAAATATGTGCAATGACTGAGAAAACAAAATTTGCATAAAGCAGAAATCCACTTTCTCATGCAGATCTGTCCTACCCTGTGTCCTCCAGTGTGGATGGCACAGGTGGCAAAGCTCAGCTGTTGTGTCTTACAGGGTTTTGGGAACCAGGCTTGTTCTTAGAGAGCCAAGCTGTAACAATTCCTGGCTATGATGGGATAGTTCTGGTGGCCACATGGATGGGATGGGTACAGCTGGAATTCCGGTGTTGGACTGCCTAGTCCTTGTGAATCACTTCCAGCTCAGGAGGTTCTGGGATTCTGTAAATCAGCAGGAGAGATGCATTAAAGCCACTGTGACCCCAGGTCAGTCCCAGTATGTCCAGCCAGGCCCTGGTTTTGTGCCATGGCTTTGCCCAGCCTCTGGACAGGGGTATTGCCTGTCCCACCTGGGACAGGGGTGTGAAGGTGCGTTCCCCTGCCCCAGAACCACCCCTGGACAATGCTGCTGTGCTTTTTGGATGTCAGATTTTCAGCTTTAAACCCCAGAGTGCTGCTGGGCTGTAACCCAGGTGATTAGAGAGCAGGTAACTATTGACTGGGTGGTTTGCAGGTTCTGTCACTGATGAAGCTGGGATAAGAAGGGGGCAGATTCCCTCTCAGGCACCGAGGGACCTTTAAAATGCTGCAAAGTGCCTCAGGTTGGGTGGGAGGCCTGAGAAGTGCCTGTGAACTGGTGCTCATGGGCACAGAGCCCTTGAGAGCAGCCCGAGCTCTCTGTGCAGCCCCAGGGCTGTGGAAGCCCCCACCCCCAGTGGGGCCCAGGCAGGGCTTGGGGTGGCAGATATCACACACTGAGCTGGCTCTCCGCTTTCATTCAGCACTGTAACTCGGTACCACACACTAAAGAGACTTTCCATTGGTATTCAGGGCTCATAGACCAGCTCTGCACGGTTCCTGCGCCTTCCAAGGGAAAGGACTTTTCCATGCATAATTTAATCACGTTCATCACGGCAGCAGTGGGGTTTTTTTCCACAGAAAGTCTATAACATCTCATTGGTGAACTCCTATACTTGGAGAACTCTCAGTGTGCTTGCTTATCTCGCTCTCTCAGATAAACACCTCTCAGCATCCTGTTTTTCTTGTGCCATACGAACAGGAAGAGGGCGATTGTTTGAGATGTGCGTCAGTCAGAGCTGGAACCAGGCAGCTCCTTACCCTCCCCATCACCATGGAAACCACCAAATCCCTTCAAACACATTGGTGCTGAGCTGACAGGTATCCTGGCTTTTCCACTTAGCCTCCCCAGAGCTAACGTGCAGGACCTCTCAAAAAAAATAGGGTTTTTTAATTTTATCTAGGAGGTGCAGCTATAAATTTTGGAAGGGAACAGCCATCACAACTTTTGTTTTAAGTAGCAGTGAGATCTTTTATTTGGCCATGGATTTGGTGCTCGGAGGCAGCTCTGGAGTCAGTGGGAGCGTGGGGTGAGGGACTGGCAAGGTTCTGCCTGAGCCTTGGGCAATGTCTGCAGAGTGTCCTGGACAAGTGGCTTGAGCCAGCCTTGGGAAAAGCTGTTCTGCAATCACTGCAGGGCCACCTGGAGAGAGCAGGTTTGGGAGAGATTGGAACTGTTCCTGGAACCTCGGGGTGGGGTTTCCAAAAGCTGCAGCAGAAATATGGATGAAGAATGCATTGTTTGAAGGCTCTGAAAATGCTGAGTGTCAGTGCTGGTCCAGTGGCAGGGGTCCCTTCCCATGTCAGGGGAGTTGGAATGAGATGACCTTTAAGGGCCCTTCCAAGAAACTAGTCTGGGGTTCTACCAGAGATGGAGTTTTAATCTACTTCTCTGAGATGTAATTACTCAGAGGAAGGAGAAATTCTTTTAACTTAGGGGTTTAGCCATTGTTGTATTCAACATAAGCAAAGCAGCAATTTCCCTCTGCCTCTGGAGGGCTTGGTTCAGCCTGGACAGATGGGTCTCCTCCACTTTGTTTACCCAAGTAAGCGTGTCCCCATGTCCCCAGGTGCCACATCTCCACCTTTTTTGACCACTTGCAAGGCTGGTGACTCCTGCACTGCCCAGCACTCCTGGCTCTGTACCCACTGACCTGGGAAAGGGAGAGGCCCTGCCCCATCCAGCAGTGTGCTGCTGCCAAAATGTGCTCAGGGCAGGAACTGGCAGAAGAAAAGCTGGGAATGTCTTTTATACAAGAATCAAACTATTGTTACTGTTCTCGAAAGAAAGTTGGATGGCTTCAAAATATGTACTACAGCTTTTGAGAATTACCAGGTGGGTTTTTTCCAAATAAAACTACTTAGAACACACAGTTAAAGGTTGTTAGGTTTAGAACCTGGGAATTTCCAGAGATGTCTGGAGGCAAAAAAAAAGATATAATTTTAGCTCTGGGATAGTACTCTGGATCTGATGATTCTTTCCCATCCTGTGCTTGAGTCCTCTGGGGCTGCTGCTGTTCCTGGCAGTCTCAGTCTCTTACATAATTAAGAAGTTTCCCCTTTTATCCTGGACAATATCAATTTTCTTCCCCTTTGTAGGGTTGATAAGTTTGAAAGAAGAAATTGTTAGTTTTCTGGAGTGCTGTTTTAGGTGTTTTTAAAGTGAATTTCCATTTCTATGCAAGTGCCATGAACTCAGTGCAAGGGCATTAACTGGCTGTGACAGATCCTCCTGCTCCTGGCCTGAGAAGGTTGGCAGGACAGTGGGATGTGAGGAAGGGCTCATTCCAGGGCAGTGATGGTTGTCCTCCTTCTGGGAACGTGGTGACTCGCTCCTCACCCTTCCCTCAACACTGAGTTTGTTTATGGGAACAAAACCTAATTCTCTTCATCACTGGAAAAATGCATGGAGCTGGTGCCTAAAGGAAGTAAGGGCAGCCTGGCTGAATTTCTGAAGGAAAAGAAAAACTGTAAGATGAAACTGTGAGTTTTGTTTAAACAGTTTTGAACACAGGAATACAAACCCTGGTTTGGTCAGGATGGGCATGCACCCAGCTCAGGGCCTTGAGCCACCCCTCTGGCTGTGCCTGGCCATGAGGGTGGAGGGAGAGGTGTAAAATGGGAAGGGAATGAGGGACTGCAGTGTTGTGCTCCCCTCCCATGAGTGTCCCCACTGTTCTGTGCCAGAGATTGTCATCCTGGTGCTGCAGAGCCCTTTATTTACACTGAGGTTAGAGCCCCTCTGACAGGGGGAGGAGGAAGCCATGTGAGAGTATTGACCTGCACAAGGTTTATGACTGTTACATTTTTAGGCTTTTTTGAAGTTGGATTTCATTAACTGCCTAGAAAGGAACCTCCTGGTGTTATTTTTAGAATTGGTATTTCTGTACAGATTGCTGCAGTTCTTGTCCAGCCAGGGTGCACTGAAAGCATCCCCAGATGACCTCTGTTTGTCTGGGGGGATGTCACACCTGGTTTGGGATGACATTGTGGGACAGGCTCCTTCACTCCTGGGCAAGGGAAGTTCCTGCTGCCCAGGCTGGGTCATCTCGGGCACTGCAAGGGTGTCCCAGAGCTCGGTGACTCCTTGGTGAGGTTTCATTTTTATTTGTTGAGTTGGGACTAGCTCTGAAGGGCACCCTCTCCTCCTGTGCTGGGTGTGGTGCCCAGGTGTTGTAAGGGAGGGGATTCTGCCCCTCTGCCCTGCTGAGGTGAGACCCCACCTGCAGAACTGGCCCAGCACGGGGAGGATGTGGAGCTCTGGAGAGATCCAGAGGAGGCCATGGAGCTGCTCCAGGGCTGGAGCCAGGCTGGGAGAGCTGGGGGTGCTCACCTGGAGAGGAGAAGCTCCAGGGAGAGCTCAGAGCCCCTAAAGGGGCTGCAGGAGAGCTGGAGAGGGGCTGGGGACAAGGGATGGAGGGACAGGACACGGGGAATGGCTCCCACTGCCAGAGGGCAGGGCTGGATGGGATATTGGGAATCAGGAATTGTTCCCTGGCAGGGTGGGCAGGCCCTGGCACAGGGTGCCCAGAGCAGCTGGGGCTGCCCCTGCATCCCTGGCAGTGCCCAAGGCCAGGCTGGGCAGGGCTGGGAGCAGCCTGGGACAGTGGGAGGTGTCCCTGCCATGGCAGGGGTGGCACTGGGTGGGATTTAGGGTCCCCCCAGCCCACACCAGTCTGGGATTCCGTGCTGCTGTTGTTGCTCACGTGTCTGTACTCTGGGAGGGAGAGGAATGTGGATGCTCTGGGGCTGCTGTGGGGACAGGGGGAGGAAAGCCCCGTTTGCAGCACAGGGGTGGGGCTGTGCTGAGCCCGCCCTGCCCCACAGAGCCTGGGGTGCAGCTCTCCAGGCTCTCCATTGACAAAAAGCACTAAGAAAATAAGAGGGCAATGTCACTGCCTGTTGTGCTCAGCCGAGCGAGCCTTCTCTTTTAATGAGAGTGCATTTTGTTTGATCTGAGCTTTTTGGGGGGGAAATGATGAATTTTAGCCATTAGGAAAACAAAAGGCATGGTTATTTGTAAGGATTGTTTTATAAGAAGCATATGTGTGCTTTATTATTCTTGTGCTTGAAGTGTGGGGATTGTTTTCAGTTGAGAGGCTGCAGTAGAAGAATGTGAACTTCTGACTCACTTAGAAATCAAGCATATATCAGCCAAATGCTGAGGTTCCTATTATGTTTTCATAACTGAAATTTCTCAGAATGGAAAGGATCTCACTTGCCCTTAGTTGGAGAATGATTTTTGTTGCCATTGAGAAAGGCTGGCTTGTTTTCTAGAAAAACTTCTCTTGCTTTCAATACACTGTTCATTTCTCTTTTCCCTCTCCAGCAGGGCAGTCTCTCCATGTTCTGCCTGTGCACCTCATTCTCCCCAGTATTTCTGTCTGAGCTCCTAATTCTGCCTTTTCAATAATGATGTATTCAGCAGCACAGACAAGGTGTGGCTTCACAGAGTGATCCCAGGAAAGTGTGGGCTCAGCTAATGGCACCTGAGGAACTCTGGCTTTTGTCTAGAAGAACCAAGTGAGGAACATGAGCTGAGCATTGCCTGCAGAGCCAGATGCAGCCCCAGCCATTCTGTGCTTGTGTGCTTGCTGGAAGCTCATGCAAGGGTATTAGAGAACACACACTCAGACTAATTCTGTGACACATGACTGCATGTTGGCACATTAACAGAGTAGTTCCAAACCAGAGTCTCGTGGAGGAGTTGCTGGCCTGTACCTTGCAAGGTGCATCACTGAGTTGGAAGTTGCTGTTAAACCAAGTCTGTCTGGAAGATAAAGAGCCACAAAAAGATAAGCCTCTAGATACTGACCTCCTCCCTGAAGTGAGGCAAAATATTTCCTGCTGAGTGAAACAGCCATCTCAGTTGGATTGGAATAAAGCTTTGCCCCTGCTCTCAGTACAGGCAGAGAACTGGGCTGGGGTAATCACTCCGAGCTGGCTTTTCCATCTGGCCTATGAACAAAACATAAACTGGTTCTGCAGTTCCCAGTGGTGCCTGGGCCAGCTTGTGGCAGTGTGTTAGGTGATGTGACCTCTTTATTTCAGAGCCAATCCCAGCTGTGGGAATCTTCATCTGCTGCGGAGAGGCCGCAGGGGCAGGCAAGCAGGAGGTGGCTGTCGTCACAGGGCTGGAGAAACAGAGCAGTCACAGCTGCCTGATGAATGAAGAAATGTGGAACCATTCATCTTATACGAGGTTTCTGGTGACTGAGGATGAGCTGATGTTCAAAGTCAGGTGATTGCAAGTGAGGAACTCGGAGCATTTCGGGATATTTCCCCTCCTGTTTGATGTAGATCCTCCCACTGATTGCATTAGTGCAGAAGGGGAATCCAAACGTGTGGATGAAGAGCTGAAGAAACAAATAAGGAAAGCCTTTCTTTCCCTTGGTGAGCCTGGACTCCCAGACCTCCCCAAAGGCTCTGTCTTTAATATTAAAATTGCAGGGGAGGTGTGTGGTGTGAGAAGCTCAGGACTGTGGTCGCTGCTGTGGTTCCTTCCCTCCCGAGATGGGAAGGGTTTGGTGCAGCTGAGTTCAAAGCTCTGTGGATCAGAAAACAGCAGCTCAAACTGGACACTGAGCCAAGGCTGCAGTGAGCCAGACAGGCCAAATAACGAAGGACTCTCTCTGTCTTCTTGCTTCATTTCCTTGCTGCAGGGGTTCAGTAAATGCACAGTTAGCCATTCTCACCATATCTGCCTTTTGTGGGAGGCACGGTGAAGGAATGGGCTGCTGGGATGGGGGAGAGTCCTGGAGCTCTGGAAATGGTGCTAAAGCAGAGCAATGTATTGTTTCTGAAATGAGATAGTTTTGTGACATCTGATCCTCCTGTAGGTTTGGCTCTGTTGGGTTCAGCATGGGGGAGATGGAGCAGCCTGTGCTGGCAGCATTCCCTGTCCCTGCTACCTGAGCGCTGCAGGGAGCTGCTCTGGCTGCTTCCAGTCTGCAGTGGGGGACTCATCACTGCAGCTGTGGGGATTGGGATCCATCACCACGTGCTGACTCACACTAATAAACTGAAAGGTTTATTTATGTCACATGTGCTCATTAAAGGCGGCACAGAATGAACACCTGGAAGGTGTCACAATCTGTGGGTTTCTACAGAGGAGTTTTGTATCTTTTTAATTAGATCAGCTTATCCTCAGCGGTTCAGATTTAGGCACTAGAAAATGTATCCATTCATTTTTGCTCCATGTAAGTGATATTATTTCTGTGCCTGTTCTTCTGCAAAACCAGCACGCACTTACTGGGAGATGCAGCCACGTATGAACAAAATTGAGACAAACTAGGTTTGGATAAGAGACTTTGATTAATTCACACATAACACACAATTTGTTTGTCCTCAGCTGTATTTTAAATGACCCACTGTGGGTGTGCCTCTCATGCTGCTGGTGAATGGCTCTGTTCACCCAAACCCCCAGCTTGTGCATTGTCTTCATTGAGGTATTGGAGTTTTTAACTCCAAACAAGCCACCTGCCCTAAGGGGGTCATGGCAATACCTTGAATTTTAGTTTTCCTTTCAGAACTACATCTCAAAGACATGTTGAGATAAGCAGGAGTTTTCACTGATAACAGATTCCAGGAATTTATTGGGGCAGAAGGCACACAAAACAATAAGTAACAGTAAAAATTCACTGATTTTCTACTGGGTGGGTTGGATATTCCATTAAACATTTATTAAAACTCAGTTAACTTGCAGGATGGGGGACAAGCTGGCTGCCTAAAGAAAATACAACCATTGTAGGGCAGCAGAGGGACAGCACCCATCTCTGCTCTGGGACAGGGACAGGAGCTGGGGCTGGGCCAGGGCAGCTCAGGCTGGAGCTCAGGGCAAGGCTCTTCCCCCAGAGGGTGCTGGCACTGCCCAGGCTGCCCAGGGAATGGGCACGGCCCCGAGGCTGCCAGAGCTCCAGGAGCCTTTGGGCAGCGCTGCCAGGGATGCCCAGGCTGGGGTTGCTGGGGGGGCTGCCCTGGGGGATCCTGGTGGGTCCCCTTCCAGCTCAGGATGCTCTGTGATTCCATAAATTCATAATTCATAATTAACACTTTGTTCTTGACTTTTCCTGTCTTTCAGCTGGGACAGTTTGGGGGCTGTGACCCTGCATTTCACTCATTTTTTTCCACCTTCTTTGGGGTTGCTTTTTTCATTCAGTATCTTTTCTTTTGCTGACTGTAATTCTTCCAGGTCTTGGGCCACAAGGCATTTAATGGCTTTGCAAAGAGAAAGTGTCAGGAGGCTTTTTCCTTGGGAAATTTCCTCCTCTGGTGTTGGATGTCACCCTTTCCTCAGTTTCAGCTGCACTGGTGAATAATGCAGCAGAATTTTGCAGGAACACCACTGCAAACCTAACCAGCAAATCCAGTGCTTACCTCAGCAGCCCCAGGCACTGCTTTTGTTGTGATCACAGCGGGGTTTGAGTGATGGATGCACAAAGGAAATGGAGAGAATGAACAGAAAGCAGTTTATGGTTTTCCTCAAAGGCACTTTTCTAGCTCAAAAATATAAGGCTTGTGGTTTACATGGTTTTGAAATGTAACCACAGATCTTGAGAACTGGAAGGCATTTGATTTACCATCTCCTGCAATTTTGGTACCAGGTTCAGGGCTGAACTCATTCATTTTCAGAATGAAAAACAGTCAAAGGACATATATTAATGTAAAATGTTTAAAACAGGAACGTGCTACTAGGAGAAACTGTCAGTGCCAAAACTTGAGGTCTTTTGTGTCTTGTTGGAGTTGGTGCAGATGTGTCTTTTTGAGAGCCCCACCAAAGTGCTCTAACCTTGGTTTGGTGAGGCTTTTCCAGCTGTTTTAAGGTCTGCAACCCCCTTTTTCTGGGAGCTGTGAAGGGTCAGTGCCAGAGTGAGCACTTTTCCTTGAGCTCAGTCTAGGAACTGGAAGGGCTCAGCTGCCTGGGACACATCTCCTGACCCTCCCCAGCTGCTCACAGCTGGAGCAGGGGGACCTGGTTTCTCTGACTTTCCACACTGGGGATTTTTTTGCTGGTTTTGCTGGTTTTTCTTGTTTTTATTTTGCTCACTGAATGCCCTTTGCTAATAGCTGGATATCTCTTGAGGATGTAGGAGGCTCTGCAGGACTGAAGTTCTCTTTAGCAGTGGAGCTGCTGGGTGTCCTTGGTGGGAATGATGGGGTTTTTCTGGCCCCATACTTGCCTTGTTCTTGTCCAGAGCTGAGCCCAGGTGCCCTTGTGGTTCAGTTCCGACCATCTGCTTTTCAGTCCCTTTGCTTTATCCCTCCTTCCCCTGTATTCCTCTCTCACTCCCTGCTGTGTGGAGCAGCCACAAGATCTCCAGGTTTTTCTGGAAGGCTTGTGAAACTCCCTGGATGTTTTTCCTTGGATGTCCTGGTATTAGGTTATTGCTAATTCTCTTCTTCCTTCTCGGATGTGGATGGGCAGGTGCCTGTCTGGTATTCCACCAGAGTATAGCAGTAGTTATTGATTAATTGTCATTTTTCACCCTCTAGGGGTGCCAGGAGAGCCGTGAGGAGGACAGTCCTGCAGGAGACAGAGCAGATGAGATGTTCATTTCTTTTGGGAGACCTTCACATTTCTATCTTGTCTCATCTGGAGAATGACTGGGTGCAGCAGGAGCTGCAGTGTCCTCCCTGTGCTGGATGAGACAAGGACATGAGGTGGCTTTGCTCTCCTGTTTGTCTGGCTCTGGGGGCAGCTGCTTGTGGGTTATTTTGGTATGTTCAGCCCCCGACTGTGCCTCATCCTTAGATTCCCAGGAGCCTCACCAGGTGAGGAACAGTTCTGTGCAGACACCAGCTGGTTTCTTGGTTTCTCTCCTTGCTCAATCCCTGCCCTCTGTCACTGTGAAGCCATCCCTCCTTGTCCTGTCCCTGCAGGCCCTTGTCCCATGTCCCTGTCCAGCTCTCCTGGAGTCCATTTGGAGACTGGAAGGGGCTCTGAGGTCTCCCTGGAGCCTTCTCCTCTGCAGTCTCTCCAGCAGGTCCGCGTCCCTCCTGTGCTGAGGAGGGATGCCGCGCTCCAGGGATGCTCTGTGGCAATAACCCAGCTCCGGGTGTGTCCAGAGCCTGGCTCTGGGGCAGGGAAGGTGTCCCTGTGTCCCTGGGGCTGCTCAGTGTCACGCTGGCACCGCTGGCCTGGCTGGAACTGACTGCAGAGATGTTCTCCTGCTGCTGCCTCAGCTCGGGTTTCAGTGGCAGGGAGGTAAGGTAGGAAAGAGTCAGTAAGAAAAGGGCTGGGTTTGTTGACTGAGGTTTAGAAAGCTTTTAACAAGTTGAATTATTGGTTGTATGTGAAGTGAAACACTGCTCTCCTAACTGCTCTCATTTCCTGTATCATTCCAGCCTGTTCCCTGCATTAATTACAGCTCAGATTTACAGTGTATTTGGTTACACACTGCGTTGCATTCTCATTTTTTTTTCCTCTGTGTGTATAAATTTCTTTGGGAGTCAGGCCAAGAGGAGAGTGTGCAGATATGCACACACACATGGACTGAATTTGACTGTAATTTGCTAATTTACTGGGGAGAAGAGATCTGGCTTTTCTTCTGTTTTGGTGTAAAAAGAGCCTTTTCTTTTTCCAAAGGAGCAGCAGTAGCTGAGAACAGCCAGTGTTTGGAGAGTTCAACATTTCAGAACAACCAGAGATGAGAGAAAATATTATCTTGTGAATTGTAAATGTGGCATTTTTAATTTGGCTGGTGTTTCCCAGAGGTTAGTGGATAATGGGAATATTATCATGCTCTTGGCTCAACCAGTAATCAGCTTGCTACTTCAAGTATTTTATAAATGCAGTGCCTCAGAGTTCATCTGGATGAGGTAGAGCCTTTCACAGCTGAAGGAGTTTTTTGTGACCTGAAATATGAAGTGTGATGAGATCCTGAGCATGAAATCTAGCATTTGGAAATGAGCTCTTTAGGAACTGTAAAACACAGAAGGTGATTAAAAGGAAGTTTCCTTTTCAGTTTAACATTTTTCTTTTGGCTGTATGAAAACATAAGGGGAGGTGCATTAGGAGGATTGGTTTGGAGAGTTCATTCAGATTTTTAAATTCTTCACATTTTAACTGTTGATGCTGCAGATGATTTTCATTCAGAATATTTTTGTGTCGTGGTTTCATAAGTAAATGATTGTGAATTAAGTAGAATCAGATATCAAACATGTTACTGCTTTTAAAATGAAATATTCCTAAACAATTGCTTTAGAAGTACTGGTGTGATGAATATTGCTATGATGAATAATGGTATGATGACGGTATGAAGGAATGATAGCATACAAAAGAACAACTGAATGCAAGTTCTGCAATAACTAGGTGAAAAGTAAGAGGAAAATTCCAAATAACCTTTTTTGAAATACTTGATCCTTCTTTGTTTACCCTTGCCAATGATCCCAGCAGCCTTTCATGCTCCCTCTTGCCCGAATCCCCCTGCAGCCCCATTGTTGTCCAGCCTGGCAGGGCAGCAGCCCTGGGCACACCCAGGGGCCCTGTTCTGGCCCAGAGTCACCGTCCTCCATCCCAGCTGGCCCAGAGCTTCCATTGCAGAGCCAGGCATTGAAATCCCCTGTGCCCATCATCCTCCCCTGCCTGGGCTGGGTTGGGCTGGAGCTGCCCAGCACAGCCTGGCAGTGCAGGGTGCTGAGTTAGAGCCTGCCCAGCACAAACCAGGGGTGCTGAGTTAGAGCCTGCCCAGCACAGCCTGGCAGTGCACAAACCAGGGGTGCTGAGTTAGAGCCTGCCCAGCACAAACCAGGGGTGCTGAGTTAGAGCCTGCCCAGCACAAACCAGGGGTGCTGAGTTAAAGCCTGCCCAGCACAGCCTGGCAGTGCAGAACCCGGGGTGCTGAGTTAAAGCCTGCCCAGCACAGACCAGGGGTGCTGAGTTAAAGCCTGCCCAGCACAAACTAGGGGTGCTGAGTTAAAGCCTGCCCAGCACAAACCAGGGGTGCTGAGTTAGAGCCTGCCCAGCACAGCCTGGCAGTGCACAAACCAGGGGTGCTGAGTTAGAGCCTGCCCAGCACAAACCAGGGGTGCTGAGTTAGAGCCTGCCCAGCATAGACCAGGGGTGCTGAGTTAAAGCCTGCCCAGCACAAACCAGGGGTGCTGAGTTAGAGCCTGCCCAGCACAAACCAGGGGTGCTGAGTTAAAGCCTGCCTGGCTGCCGGCTGGGATTTTGTCAGGATTTCAGAGTGCGGGGTTTTACACACTAATCCTGACTGGCAGTTGGAGCTTGGTGCTTTCCAGCAGTAGGTTTCTCACAAGGGTGAAACAATGCCCCAGTGTGTCTGAGCTGCCTCTACAGAGCCAATAAATCTGTTTTGTTTTGTTTTTCTCCCTCCTTTTCTCTCTTCCCCCCCTCCTGCAGGCCAGGACCCACTCGTACTGCTGAAAACCCTTCAGCTTCTCTGGACAAAGCAGGAGCTGGGCAAGGGGCTGAGCCCTGCAGCTCTGGATGCTGAGCATGTCCAGGCACAGGGCTTGGGTCAGGCCCGCCAGCCTTCAGGGCTGCTTTCATTCCTGCACTCAGGGGAAGAGCCTCTGCATTTGCAGCTACAAGTGAAAAGAAAAGGTAGCTTTGTGTGATGGGGGCGGCTCAGGGGCTCCTAGAGCTGGAGTTTCCAGGGCTGAGTAACAGAAGGAAAGAAAATCAAAGTTGCTTTTGTTTTGTTTTAAACACTTTTTGACCATTAAATGGAGGATCTTGGGGGGGAAGGGAAGGGTAGCTGAAAAAATGAAAGTTGAATTTGGTAGGGAGGTGTTTTTGCCAGCTGGGCCATCAAAGCTTTCATATTTGAAGGTGAATGCAATTTACACTGCTGTCTAAAATTAGTGCTGTTATTTTATACAGCACAACCTAGGCTCTACACTGAGACTTTTCATAGGCAGTAAAATATATTTAAGCTTGGAAGTTTGAAAACTGCCCAGCAGGGTTGAGTTTTCCAAAGCCTGCCCAGCACAAACCAGGGGCTGAGTGCTGCCCACCCAGCCTGGCAGTGCAGAAAAGGGCCTGCCCAGCACAAACCAGGGGTGCTGAGTTAGAGCCTGCCCAGCACAGACCCTGGCAGTGCAGCAAACCAGGGTGCTGAGTTGCCTGCCCAGAGGGGTTGAGTTAAAGCCTGCCCAGCACAAACCAGGGGTGCTGAGTTAGAGCCTGCCCAGCACAGCCTGGCAGTGCAGAACCCAGGGGTGCTGAGTTAGAGCCTGCCCAGCACAAACCAGGGGTGCTGAGTTAAAGCCTGCCCAGCACAAACCAGGGGTGCTGAGTTAAAGCCTGCCCAGCACAAACCAGGGGTGCTGAGTTAAAGCCTGCCCAGCACAAACCAGGGGTGCTGAGTTAAAGCCTGCCTGGCTGCCGGCTGGGATTTTGTCAGGATTTCAGAGTGCGGGGTTTTACACACTAATCCTGACTGGCAGTTGGAGCTTGGTGCTTTCCAGCATGGAGTAGTAGGTTTCTCTGGGGTGAAACAATGCCCCAGTGTGTCTGAGCTGCCTCTACAGAGCCAATAAATCTGTTTTGTTTTGTTTTTTCTCCCTCCTTTTCTCTCTTTCCCCCCTCCTGCAGGCCAGGACCCACTCGTACTGCTGAAAACCCTTCAGCTTCTCTGGACAAAGCAGGAGCTGGGCAAGGTAAGGCTGAGCCCTGCCCGCAGCAGCTCTGGATGCTGAGCATGTCCAGGCACAGGACGCCGGGTCAGGCCCGCCAGCCTTCAGGGCTGCTTTCATTCCTGCACTCAGGGGAAGAGCCTCTGCATTTGCAGCTACAAGTGAAAAGAAAAGGTAGCTTTGTGTGATGGGGAGCGGCTCAGGGGCTCCTAGAAAAGAGCTGGAGTTTCCAGGGCTGAGTAACAGAAGGAAAGAAAATCAAAGTTGCTTTTGTTTTGTTTTAAACACTTTTTTTGACCATTAAATGGAGGATCTTGGGGGGAAGGGGAAGAATATTGCTAGTAGCTGAAAAAATGAAAGTTGAATTTGGTAGGGAGGTGTTTTTTGCCAGCTGGGTACATCAAAGCTTTCATATTTGAAGTATTCTTTTTTTTTTTCTGATTTGGTTTGGTTTTGCCTTTTAGAGAGGTGAATGCAATTTACACTGCTGTCTAAAATTAGTGCTGTTATTTTTATACAGCACAACCTATGGGCTCTACACTGAGACTTTTCATAGGCAGTAAAATATATTTAAGCTTGGAAGTTTGAAAACTAGCAAAACCAGCAGATGCAGGGTTGAGTTTTCCGTGTTTAACTCTGTGCTGCTCAGGCGGGTTCAGAAGTGAAATGGTTCCTTTTCCAGGAGGCCCAGAGCCCTGCAGCTCCCACATAACCACGTGGGGCATCTCCTGTGTGGGGTGGCCAGCGTGTGAGGACCTGGTGGACGTGCTCCATCCTGGGTGTCTGCAGTGCTTACTCACTGTCCTGGGCTGCTGCTCTCAGACTTTCCAGTACTGTTAGTCTGTGGTTGCCAGCTGGAATAAACAACTGGAAACCCAATGTGAGAGGTGCCTTTCCAAATGGTCACTCACTGGTGGAGACTTGAGCTCAGCAACTCTGAAACCTTGAGCTTTCCATCAAGTTTTGTTGGAGTTGGAGAAAAAATATGGTCCTTTAGGTCTGGAGGGCAGTTAATCCCACAAAACAACAGCAGGAAAGAGAAATAACCAAAATCTCTGCACTGGATACCCTGGGATGTGTATGTGGATTGGGAAGAAAAATACTTGGAAAAGAAAAAGCCTCCCATGGACGTGTCCTTTGGCAGAGAGCACTGCAGTGATTCTGCTGGGGATGGAAAAGCTGGAGGATCCCCGGGAGCTGTGGAATCACGGACTGCTTTAGGTTGGGAGGGAATTTAAGGCTCATCCCATCCCACCCCTGCCATGGCAGGGACACCTTCCACTGTCCCAGGCTGCTCCCAGCCCTGCCCAGCCTGGCCTTGGGCACTGCCAGGGATCCAGGGGCAGCCCCAGCTGCTCTGGGCACCCTGTGCCAGGGCCTGCCCGCCCTGCCAGGGAACAATTCCTGATTCCCAATATCCCATCCATCCCTGCCCTGTGGCAGTGGGGGCCATTCCCTGTGTCCTGTCCCTCCATCCCTTGTCCCCAGCCCCTCTCCAGCTCTCCTGGAGCCCCTCCAGGCCCTGGCAGGGGCTCTGAGCTCTCCCTGGAGCTTCTCCTCTCCAGGTGAGCACCCCCAGCTCTCCCAGCCTGGCTCCAGCCCTGGAGCAGCTCCGTGGCCTCTTTTAGATTCATTCCTACAGTTCCATGTCTTTCCTCTGTTGGTGACCCAAGTGTCACCTGGGCTTTGCAGGTGTGTCCCCCCTCCAGAGTGTGTGCTGAGCAGGAAGGTGTTTCTCAGCTTGGAGGGTGCCCAAGGAAAGCCCTTCTGGAGCAATGGGGAGGGCTGTGGGGGGCCACAGCAGGAGTGTCCCAGTGGCTTCTGACTTGTGCTTGTCACACTGTCACCAGGACGAGCTGACCCATGCCCGTGCACCCACAGCAAGTGCAGGCTCTGTTTTGAGGGGCTGGGCTGCTCTGCCCTCTGTGTGCAGCTCAGGTGGGTTGTGCTGCTGCTGCCCCCCAAGCGTCCAGCCCCAGTAACTGAGGTAAGCTGACCCAGGTCCAGCTCAGCCTGCCCCAGTGGCAGGTAAGTGGCAGCAGCTTCTCTGCCTCTCGCTGTGTGTGCCTGCAGGTCAGTACTGTCCATGGCTGGGGGAAATCAGCCCCTTGGTCTCAAATCAGTGACCATGGGCAGGAATGGGTCTGCCAGGGGTGACCCTGGTTCTGGAACATGGGTACAAGAAATGGTCATTTCCTACATAGGAATGGCAGTTTGGGAATAACCAGGAAGCATCAGCAGACTGCCCGAAGCTGTGGGACTAGAAAGAGGCGATCAAAGCTGAATAAAGGACTGTGTAGTTTGAGCATCAGCAACATTTTCCTATTCCCATGATCTGTCAGGCTGTAGAAATCCCCCCAAGGAGCATTCCCTGCCATGGGAATCAATTGAAATGGAAATGGCAATTAGAAAAAAAGTTTGAGAGGAATCCCTCTGTGGCAGAGGGACGAGCCAGGCAGCACAGCACTCTTTCCTCTCTGGTTTAGGTGCCTCGTGCCCTTTTTGTTGTCTGCCTTTCCCCCTCAGACTAAAGATGCCCTAGCTGAAGGCTTGCTGGCAGGTTTGGAAGGAGGCTTTTCCCCAGCTCAGCACAGTCTCCCTGCTGCGAAGGCCAGGCTCAGACACACGAGCCCAGGTCGCGCTGCCGGCGATGGTGTCGGTGCTGGGAGCTGCTCTGCCTGCGCCAGCAGGACCTGGTGTCTGCTGGAGCCCATCCTGCCGCAGCCCAGGCTCCGATTCCAGCCCGAGGAGGAGCTGAGTGGAGTGGTAGAAGCTCCAAATGTGCTGAAGTGGGGCTTTTGGGGGGGAAAAGCCATTTCCAAACAGCGCAGTGGAGTTGGCGAGTTGCTTTGTTTTCCTTTGGCTGTTGTATTGGATGTTTGTGGTTGGATCAGAGCTCATCTTTGCCTTCTGCTGCATCTCCCAGCAAAGTTGGAGCCCTGTGTTTAACATTGCAAACTCTTGCCACAGGGAAAATTACTTAGAGGGAGAAATCTCTTATCTAAAGTCCCATCTCCGTTAGTCATCAGCCTTTTCATACTGCCTTTATAGCCTACTGAGAAAAAAACAGTTTCTGTCATAAACCATAGGTTCTGTGGGTTTTCCAGACATGAAAGACACTCTGGAAAACAACTGTCTTCCAGTAAAAATTGTCGATGAATAAAAAAAGAAAAAATTCATTGGCAAATTTTCTGTAGATTTTATTTTGTTTTCCATGTTGCTCTTCAGGCTTTATATTGTTTCCACTGAAAGCTCCGAATAGGGCCACGAATCCAGTAAATTACAAGTGCTGGCTGCAGCAGGAATGAGCATCTTTTGGATTTGGCTTTTTAGCCAGAAAAGAAAGAGAGCAGCTGCTCTCAGTGATTCCTTGTTTTCTGTCTCTGCTCTCACCCTGCTCTGCGCTGGTGATGTACCATGCAGTGAGAGGTCCTGTGTGGGCATAAGGATGCCACCTCCTCACCCTGCCAACCCTCCCAGCTCCCTGGAAACTACTTCTAATGTCAGCATTATGGAGATACTGCTCAGTACTGCTAATTTATCACTTCTACCAGATGGGGAGTAAGTAGCCTATTAACATTCACAAAGTGAGGGTCCAATTCCTTCACATTTCTAAACATATCACCCTGGGATTCCTAAGATTTATGGCATGGAGTTTTCCCATGTTCTGAGCCCCTTTGTGGGGCCTTTAGGCTCATGGAGGTGTGCAGGGACAGGAGGTGCTCAGGGAGCTTTTGGGGGAAGGAGCACAGATCTGGAGGATGACAGTCTGACA
The DNA here is from genome assembly GCA_024865655.1 of Emberiza elegans. Lineage (NCBI taxonomy): Eukaryota > Metazoa > Chordata > Aves > Passeriformes > Fringillidae > Emberiza > Emberiza elegans. The sequence goes on along the minus strand of JALJVW010000184.1, from coordinate 67,374,649 downwards.
GAATTTGAACTCAGATATTTCATTCACTTTGATCCGAGTGTAAAATCCAAACTAATTTGAGACTCCCAAATATTCTGATCATGGGCACTATTGTGGCTGAAGTGGGCATAGGGTCAAATGTGCAGGTTTGTGGTGCAGCCATGAGGAGGGGTTCTTGTACTACACCTTGCAGGTATCTTAGAAGAGCAGGAGGTTTTTGAGCCCACTTCTCTACCTTCAATATTGCCATTTTCCCAATAACACCTCTCTCTCCAGCTCACTTCTCCCCCTCCCCCAAATCCCAAGCCCCTTTGTCTGCCCCACAGAACAACTTCTCTGTCTTTATGGGATAATTAGTGTGGACAATTGCTGCTTTTCCCATTGGGTTTGAGGTGCAGTGAGCCATGAAGGAATCTGTAATGACATGAAAAGTCACTGGAGGCGCGGATGGTGGCTGAATAGCAACAGTTACCTCTCTGAATAGATTAAATTTAAAAAAATAAAGCTTTGTGTTCAGCTGGGGGAAGGGAGGATTCACTAATCTTTTTGTACATGACAATGTGGTTTTGTATCTCGGCAGCTCAAGGAAGAAATCAGGCGGGGCTTTGCCAGACTGGAGGACCCTTTGGCAGGACTCCTGGCCATGCTGGAGAGCAGCAGCGATTGGAAGGGAAAAGGGCATTCCCTGGGGTATTGCATCACGATGGAGCTGCAGCTTTGGATAAAAGCACATCCTGCTGTCCCACAGGTCAGAAAAAGAGAAAGCAAGAGAGCTGGGAGAGAGGAGAGAGCAAATGATTGCAGTGTTCCTCAAGTATCTCTAGTTTCACTTTATTCCAAAGTCCAGTATCCTCTCTCTAGCCTTATACAGAGTGACAAGGTGTGAAGCACAGTGAGATGTTATCTGTGGCATGCTGGCCTGAAAATGAAATCATGTTGTGAGCTGTGCTGCCAGAGCTGTTTCCCTTCCAAAGCTGGGATTTCTCCTCTCCAGATCAAACCACTTTGATTGAACGTTGCTCTTGCAGCCTTTCCAGGCTGGAGGCTCTCCCACTGGAACCCACATCCCCGCTGTCAGGAGAAACCCAGTTGCAGAAATCTTCTCTGTGTGTTCTTCCAGCTCTGCAAATAGAAGCCAGTTACTTCAGGATTGCTTAATTCCTGTCATATGGTGGGAATGCAGAAAATGGAAACAGCCTACCTTTTCAGCAGCTGGATGATTAGTTCTGTAAAGTTGGGTCATCAGATTATATGTCCTAATGTTTACCATTCCTTCTGCCTTCAGATATTCTGACCTACTGAGATTTTCTCTTTTCTGTGAGCTTTTGGCTCTGAACTGCAGGATACTTTTATATTTGTGTTGCTTCCTTTCCCATTTTTCCAAATGGCTCTGGTTAGATGTTGAGCTCTGCCATTACAGGATCAGTGAAGTGCTACTGGCACTGAAATTCCTGTGTCATCAAGGATTTAAATACCTGTGTCTGTGCGTCTTTTGATGGTGCTTTTGCTTTCCCTACCCTTCATGCACCCAGCAACAAGCCTGGGAATGAAAATTGAATTCTTATGTCTGATAGGTGAGATCTCCCTGGAGGGGAGTCAGTGGATTCAAAGATTTTCTTCTGGGAACTAGGGGGGAGAATTTCTGAAGAGCTGTCATAGCACAGAGGGCATTTTTCCAGTTTCAGATTTTACTTTTGCACAAGGCCCTATCCCTTCTCCAGAATTACCCCACAAACATTTCATGTTCTTAAAGTGGGTGCTGTGGAAAAAATGTGTATCATATTGTTGTGATTTCTGCCTGCAGACTCCGTGGGGAAATCGGAGAATCCCTTCCAGAGGAATTTGCTTGCTCTGTTTAAACAAGCTGTGCTTTCAACCACTGTTGAATTGCAGCCATCTTTACCAAACCTGCGTTTGATTGTTTTTTGGTTGTTTTTTGAAGCCTGGCACCAAGCTGAAGAAGCTGCAGGCCCGTGTGCTCGGAATGCTCTCCCAGTGCCCAGCTAATCTGCTTGACCCCCTGATTAGCATTTACCAGCTCCACACAGCAGACCGGAACTATTTGCTTGAACATGTCAGTCATCTTTATCTCCAGGGCAATTACAAAGAGGTGGGTCATGTCTTTCAAATAAATTCACCTTGCCAGCTCTCTGTGAATGTCTGTGTCCTTTTTTTTGGATGCATTTCAATGTGAATTCCATTTCATCCCAGCAGCTGCACGCTGTGAATGCTGCAGCTTAGTGTGCTCTTCCCACGTACAGGAGCAGCCTGGGCTCAACCTTGGCTTTTCTGTTGACTGAGGACAGAATGCCTGGGAATCCTCCCTCCACTGCTTTGCTGACCTTTGAAAGTAATGGGTTAATAGGCTTTAATTTGGAGAATTTAAGGGGATGGTTGTATTCTTTTTTGTTTTCCTTGTCCTTAGCAAGAAAAGAAGGGATTTTAGTCCTTGGTCATAGACCTGCTGTGCTATCTCCAGCCCACCTGCAGCCAGAGGGTTTGGAAAAACTCACCGGTCCCATGTGATTGCCCCAGCCTTAGGTCTCAGTTGGAGGAGTTTTGAAGACTCTTTGCCACTCAGGCTCATATTCCAAATGTGTAACACCTCCTGTGTCTGTGTCTGGGTGCTTGACACAGGCAGGAGTTCACCAGACCCAGGATCTGGTGTGCTTTACATGGTTGCCCCATCCCTGGAATTGTTCCAGGCCAGCTTGGACAGGGCTTGGAGCAACCTGGGGTATAGGAAGGTGTCCCTGCCCGTGGCAGGGGGTGGAACTGAATGGCCTTGAAGGTCCCTCCCAACTATTCTATGATCTTCTTTTTTAAAGGCAAAAGGGTTTGTTTTTCTCCCAGAAGCATGGTTCATTTGGATGGTATATAACAACCTGACCTCGTTAAGCAAAAGTAGAATTCCAATAGCATTCTTAAAATCTTTAAAATAGCAATCTTAAAATCCTAAAATTCTTCAGTACAGCTGAATTCCCAGGTGACATCCTGGAATCCCATTCTTTTTTATTTCTTTCAATACTGAAACAAAGATATTTTGTATTTGGTTCGAAGTTCCCTGGTAGCTGCTTGAGACTTAGTCTTGTGCTCAAAGAGTTTTTGAATGTGAATATTTGACAATTACACCACGAAGAAATGTCTTATTTGATTATATTCAAGTGGGATTTTTAGGTTCATGGCTCCAAAAATATTTGTTGTTTTCGTTAGAAATACAGTTCTTTCTAGATCCAGCTTTGGAAAGCTCTGGATTTTTTGGTGGAATTGTTGTTCTGTTTTTTCTTCCATTTACTGCTCATTCCCAGTGTGAAGAATAGGAAACCTCAACAGCTTCTCACTCTCAGCCATAGCTTTCTTCTAGCTTTCTTTTGTTACCCGAAGGATGAATGGAATTCCCTTCAAAAATAACAGGAAGTCTTTTACTGCCCTTGGGGACTGAACATACCTAAGTCAAGCTGATCCCAAACACCCTGGAGCTGGGGCTCTGAGCATTGCAGTGGCTGTGGGTGTCCATCTGTCCTTCTGTTCCCCATCTCTCAGCTGGGGCAGTGAAGCAGACTTACATGTAGGATTGTTGGCTCTTCAGTGTCTCACCTGAAAGGACAGAAATCCATACAAATCCTGACTGTCATTATTTATTTTCTTGCTGTATTTGCAATAAAGCACCAGGCATTTTACAGTTCAGTACTTAAAAGGGTTTATAGAAAAGAGGGAGATTACATTTTTCATGGGTAGATAGTGGTAGGACAAAGACAACTATTTTAAGCTAAAAGAGGAGAAATTTAGATGGGATATCAGGAAGAAATCCCTCCCTGTGAGGGTGGGCAGGCCCTGGCACAGGGTGCCCAGAGCAGCTGGGGCTGCCCCTGGATCCCTGGCAGTGCCCAAGGCCAGGCTGGGCAGGGCTGGGAGCACCTGGGACAGTGGGAGGTGTCCCTGCCATGGCAGGGGGGGATGGAACTGCTCAGGCTTTCAGGCCCCTTCCAACCCAAACCAGTTGGGGATTCTGTGATTTATTCTAGAGCAGCTCATTCCCTTTGTCTGTGGTGTGCAAACCATGAATGTCCTCTGCCCTGGGAGTTAAGGCTCCCTTCCCTCGTGGAGGTTTTGGAGAAGGTTCCCTTTGGGAAACGAGATTCCAGAGCTCCCTGGGGATGCCTGTGGCAGTTGTTTGTTGCTGGAGCACCTCTGGCCCTCCCTTAGCCTGGCTCTGGGGGAGCTGGTTGGAGGCTGAGCCCGTGCCTTGGGGCAGTGCTGGCACGGGGCCCAGGAGAGGGGACTAGGGACAGGTTCTGCTTGTGCCTCGGCAGCACGGACTGTGCCGAGGAGGCACCTGCAGGGGAGCAGCACCAGCGGATGGCACTGTGCTCCTGGCATGCAGGACACAGGCAGGCACTGGGAGCTGGGGAGAAGCAGGGGTGTGGAACTGGGTTTTGAGGTGTCCAGGCTGTCTGGCGTTTTATCTTTCTTTTGTGACGGGAGCGTGCAGCTGGGAGCAGCAGTGAGAGCACTGAGAGTGCAGTGAGAGCACTGAGGGCTCCCAGCTCTGCTCCTTGTGGGCCCCATGGCGTGGGGACATGGGACGGTTTAGCACTCCTGCTCAGGGAGTTCCAGTGAAGCACAGCAGCCTTGTCCCCTTCCCAGAGGCCCTCCAAAGGCAGCTGTGGCTCCATGCCACCCTCCACCTGGGCTGTGCCAGAGCCCTGCTGGCTGCAGGAGCCAGGGCACAGTGTGGGGAAGGGGCTGGGACCAGGGGAACACCGTGTGGGAAGGGCAGTGGCTGGCAGTGGATTTGGTGTGAGAAGGGCACTGGGGTATTTGGTGAGGGCAGGGTGCTGGGTACTGGTGGATTTGGAGCGTGTGGGAAGGGTGGTGGATGCTTCTGGTGTGGGAAGGGCACTTGAGGGTCAGTGGAAGTGGTGCAAGAAGGACTCTGGATGGATTGGGTGTGGGAAGGAGAGTGGGTGTTGCGGTGTGGAAGGACACAGTGGGTTTGGTGGGGAAGGACACTGGGTTTGGTGGGGAAGGACACCCCGTTGTGGTGTGGAAGCACACTGGGTTTGGTGGGGAAGGACACTGGGTCTGGGGAAGGGCGCTGGGTTTGGGGAAGGACACCCCGTTGTGGCCTGGAAGGGCGCTGGGTTTGGTGGGGAAGGGCGCTGGGTTTGGGGAAGGACATCCTGTTGTGGCCTAGAAGCACAGTGGGTTTGGTGGGGAAGGACACTGGGTTTGGGGAAGGACACCCTGTTGTGGCCTGGAAGCACAGTGGGTTTGGGGAAGGACACCCCGTTGTGGCCTGGAAGGACAGTGGGTTTGGGGGAAGGACACTGGGTTTGGGGAAGGACAGTGGGTTTGGGGAAGGACGCTGGGTTTGGGGAAGGACACCCCGTTGTGGCCTGGAAGGACGCTGGGTTTGGGGAAGGACACTGGGTTTGGGGAAGGACACTGGGTTTGGGGAAGGACACCCTGTTGTGGCCTGGAAGCACAGTGGGTTTGGGGAAGGACACCCCGTTGTGGCCTGGAAGGGCGCTGGGTGCCGCAGGACAATGCTGGGATTCAGCAGACCGGGGGTAATGCAGCGCGAGCGGGGCTGCGAGAGGCCCTGAATAGGCCAGGCTGTGCTGGAGAAGAATGAGGGGTAGGCAGAAGGCAAGCTAGTGTTTCATGGTCATCTTATGTTACACTTCAGCCTTTCAAAGAGTGTCTGGGGCTGCTTGAATGAACCTCTCTTGCACTGCGAATGCGGGAGCCCGCAGACAAAGGGGACTCTTGTCACTCGCAGGCCCCTTTGGGGAATAAAAGCCATTGTCACATGAACAGGGGCAGTCTGGCAGGCTGTGCATGCTTCAGTGCCCCATGATATCGCTAAGTCTCAGCAGAAATCACATTCAGGGCCCTGTCAGCTTTGATTAGCGGGGTCTCATGACTTAATGTGCTGCGATATTTCATGTCTAAGGGTGGCGGCTGTCTTTCTGGGGGATGAATGCCCTCTATTGTCCACTGAGTTATTTTATTTACATTTTTTAAACAGCTTATAAAGGTAAAAAGATAGCTGCGCTTAAAGAAAAAAATCAAATTCCTTTGCTTCTGGATCAGCAGTGAGTGTTGCTCGGGTCAGATACAGTGAAACTTGTTTTCACAGTCAGCATCAAAGTTCTCGTCTTGTTTAACAGCTTTATAGTAAATTCTGAACAGGTGGCAGTGGAGCTGGGTTTAGGAAGGAAACAATAAATAATCTTTTTAGCCTCTGACAAGCAGAAATATTCCTGGGCCTGAGAGACCTCCCACTCCAGCCTCTGTGTCAGTGATTCGCAGAGTTTCTCTCCCCTTCATCACTTTGGTTCTTAAAAAAGAATATTGGATTAAGCCAGTAGTATTTTATTTTTAACAGAATTTTCAGTTGCTGTCTGTTCAGATTTCTCTGTTTTCAAAAGCAGAGTATATTTTTTCATCTAATGTTTTATCCATCAATTTCTAGAAATAATGAAGGCTTGGATGTTAAATGTGGTTCATGTTTGCTCTTTCAATTAAGATAGCGTGGGTTATCTGGTAGAGTTCAGTTAAAATTTGACATAAAATATGTTGGAATACTCAGAGAAAAAGTTGTGTAGACAGAGAATTGCAGGTTTTGGTCAGCAGTACTGCTACAGGCATAATAGAAAGGGTGATTGACCAGAGTTAAACTTAAAGGAGCACAAACACTCAGAAGTGTAAAATGCCCATCATGACCTTCAGTTTCAGTGCAGGGATTTTGTGAACAGAGTCAGGGGTGTTGGTGTTTGTAGCCCTACTTCATCCATGGTGCTGGACTACACACAGTGTATCTCTGCAGATCTGTCAGTAGAGATCAGTGTTAGCATTGATTGAGCACATTAATGGATAATCAGATTTTTGGTTTCCTCAGTCTGGCTCTTTTTGAGCTGTTCTCAGGCCAGGGAAAATGTGTCTGATATTGCTGCTTATCTCCATTCACCACCTTAATTATACAAAGGCATGTTCAGCTCTTACTATATTTTAAAGTGTGTTCATTTGTATTTCCTTTTTTCTTTTAAATTAAGAATCATATTGGCTCGGAAGCCCAAGGAAAATGTTACAGCAGTTGTTTCACCCATAAAGATGATGATGTTTCAGTGTGCACCTTTTTTCCTCTGAACATACCCTGCTGCTGTGCCTGCTGGTGCCCCTGTGGGGCAGAGGGAGCCAGCCCAGGGCCACTGCTGCCCTTCCCAGCCTCCAGAGCCACCTCTGCTCTGGGCAGTGCTGGGCAGTGCTGGGAAGGAGCTTCAGCATTGCTGGCAGTCATGAATGAGATGGCAGATTTCTGCTCCTAGTGCCAGAATTTCTGGGCTCTGGGACAGCCCTGCGGATGTGCAGCAGATCCAGCTTTGCAGAGTCTGGGTCTGGTGAGGTGGGCGATGCTCAGAGAATGAACCAAGCAGTTAAACCCCACCTAGAAACTGACCTGAGGGACACAAATCAGAGAGGTCAGGCTTCAGTTCCCTCTTCCCCTCACCTGTGCGTATTCTAGCCTGCACTTGTACTTCTCTCCCTCTCCCTCAAGTTCTTTGGCTGGGAATAACCTGTCACTGCTCCATGCTGATGGTCTCACTCTTCCTGGCTCTCCTGAGTGTGGACCTGAGGAATGTTGTGTTTCCCTGGTTTCTGCAGACCTTCCCACAGCCAGCTGTGTATGAAGTGCCCTTTGAGCAGGAAGCAATCAACCATCGAACCTGATGTCATCCCCTTGAAGTGATGCACTCCAAGAGCTCAGCAAAGCTGATTAGCCTCAAGTTTGAAATGAGTGATTCCAAAACACAAAACAGATGTGCCCAATGATTAATACCTGGTGTGCCTTTTACTCAATTATTTCTGCCATTATCCAGGCTTTGATCGCTGTGATTTTCTTGGAGTTGACGTTGGTTCCTCCTCTGCGAAGTCTCCGTCTGTTGTTTTGTTTATTCTTTGGGTTTTCAGAGATTCCCTCACTGTGTGCTCAGAAGTAGTGCACTCGCTCAGTCAGGCACAGCCATCTGTGTGTTTGTGCTGTCCCAGCTCACTTGCAGCAGAGCCAAGAGCAGGAGTCATCAGCAGCCACTGGTGTGTGTCCTGCCTCAGCACTGCAGGCAGTTCTCCCGCACGAGGCAATCCCTCTGCTGCAAGCCCCACCGTGGGAAAACTGCAGAAATTGTCAGTGCAGACACCACCCAAGTACACATGCCCTTGCAGATAAGATCTTGTGTGGCTTCCTGCGCCTCGTACTGTACGTGGAAAGAATAGTCATTTTTCGATGAGACAGAGCCAGCTGCATTCAAAACAAGCCAGGAGGAGCAGGTATTGGTGCAGGGTGTCTGTGCTCCAGAGCACTCCCCACTTTCCCATACTCGTGGGTCGCATTTGCGTGACTGCAGGAGTGTTCTGGTGCTCGTGGCTGGGCCTGAACATGCCAGGTTTAGGAAACTTCCCCCATCCTTTGGTCAGGGCACCTACACCTGGGTTAGGTGGAATTCCGTGTAGTGTTGCCCAGCTTTCAGTTCTGCCCCAGACTCAACCAGCCCTCTGCTGTATTTTAGGGATTTATCTTTGGGATACAAAACTATTAGAAAATGTCCAGATGGGATTTTTGCATTCACCATCATTAAGTCAAACAATGGCCCAAAGCTCGCCAAGGATGAGGAGACTCAGGAGCTTGGATGGAGTTGGATCAGGCAATGGCCATCAGCTTTTCTCCTGCCCTAAGCAGTGCATGCAGTGCATTCATCATATCCTGCTCCCAGGCATGCTTGGGGCTTCAAGGCAAGAGAGGGACCAGCCTCCCCCAGCTTTGTTTCATCTGTGGAAGTTTAGTACAGGCTGAACATTTTTATGTGCTGCAGTAACGATAATTATTACTGTTACTAGATTATGCTAGAAACTCTCTGTGGATGAAACATATTTTTCATGCAAAGGCTCCTTGTACCACCAGCCATGACGATAATGTTCTCTTTGGGGTTTGAGGGAGTGCGTAGACCCTGACAGGTGTCAATATCTCAGCATTCCCCAGAGCTGGCCCGTGTTCCTGCATCCTCCTCGGGTTTTGGCCCTTACTGACCAGCTGGTGAAGCCGGGAGCTCCTGCAGTGCAGGGCCGGGGCAGCGCTGCTGATCCAGCCCGGGGATGTGCAGCTGATGCCCGAGATTGCCAGATTCCAGCTTCCCTGGCTCGCCTTCCAGCCCAGCACTGCAGATGGGCAGTGCTGGCTCTGCGTGGGGAGGGGGTTTCTCGCCCGTTCGGTTGCAGCCTGCTCGGCCTCATTGCAGTGTTTGTTTTCCGAGTCAAATGAGCCTGCGAATGAGGTGCTGCTTTGCTGGAGATCTTATCGGCCGTAAACAGACTGTTAAAAATAGGGTCCTTTTACACAAAACTTGTTTGTGGAGTGAAACAATTCAAAACACGATAATAACAAAACAAAATCTTAAAATAGCTCGGAGTTGAGACCACAGACACAGCTGCCAAGCACTTTCATCTTTATTACAGTTACTCATATCTCTTCTCATACTATTCCCATTGTAAACAGGCTGATGTTATCTCTGCTGGCCTCCTGCTCAGCCCAGCCCCTGGAGCTGCACCCTGATCCAGCCTGGTGCCTGTTTCTGGGGCCCGGCTCACGCTTCTCCTTCCACGCGGAGCTTCGGGCATGGACCAGGCCGCTGCCCTGCTCCCGGCGTGTTCCTGCTGCGGAGGCTCTGCCTGCTCCATTACCTGCTGCAGCTGGAGGACGTTCAATTGCTGTTAAAAACCAGCTTGTGGGCCAGGCTGCCCAGAGCAATGGAGTCATCATCCCTGGAGATGTCCAAATCAGCATGTGCTTGTGGCACCCAGGGCTGTGGTTTGGCAGTGAACGCTGTGCTGGTCCATGGTCCATGGTTGGGTTTGGTTGATCTTAGAGGTCTTCTCCAACCGTGTGGACTCCATGAATGTCTGTGGGGTTGGAGCCCCTCTGTCCTCCAGGCCTGCTGTGTCTGCCAGCCCTGGGCAGGGAAGGGAGGGCTCCCCACGCTCTGGACAAATGAACATTCTTGTTCCACACCCTTGGAATATCCAACCAGGGAAAGAGGAAAACCCAACCTGACACCACACATGTTCGTCTGATTAAGTCAACTGTACAGTTAGTAGAGCTGGAGATAAACCTCTGCCATGTAGATAACAGTGCTGCAATTAGGTTAATCTGAACATTAAAAAGCCATTAGGGAGCTGTTGGATGTTGCAGTTAAAACTAAGGCTACAATAGGAGGTACTAATGAGATCAAATGATGAAATAAGGCCTGGAGAGTTGGAAATATTTTCATATTTTCTTTTTTTTTTTTTTTTCCTAATGATTTCTTTTGATTCAGCGAACTTGAGGAGCTGGGAGGAAAGCAAAACCAGCTACCAAAGCTCTGGAGACCCAAACCCCTTTTCCACATCCACACCAGAAATAGCAACCTTCAACTTGAGAATAATCACTCAGCTTGAACATTGTGTTGTTAAACTGATAATGTGAGAGGAAAGAAGCAGCTTTTTTCCTGTGACTTGTGGAATAGTTATAAAGTCTGGAGCTGGAGAGGTTTGGCTTATCAAAGATTCAGAGATCCCACAAAAGGGAAAAATACAATTCTTCCCATCTTGCTGCCTGTGGTGACCCTGGGTGCTTTCAGGGCTGTGGAATGACTGGAATGACTCAGGAATTAGAGAAACTATAACCTTTTGATTTCAGGGTGTTTAAAATCTTGAGTTGCTTTCACAAAATGCCATTGTTTTACAAAACTTCAGAGGCAGAGTAAGACTGATAAGGGTGGCTCAGAAAGGTATGGTGGGTCAGGTGCTTTTCCATAGACAGGAAATATCTATCCCAGCTGGTTTTGTCCAAGTGCTTCACTTGCTTTCTGCCCAACAACTTGATCTTTAATTTTTGCTCCAGAGGCTGTTGCTACTCAGGATATGCAGCTCTGCCAGGAGTGTTCTTGTACTTTTGTGGAATGAATGTGGCCAAATCTTTGCAGGATTTGTGCTTGACAACATTACAGAAATAATTAATACATTTAAAATTTATATAACAGCATTTTTATTTCACTTTGGAATAATGCCCATTTATCCACTGTAGGGTTCTTCTAAATACACAACGTTGTTTTCATGTTTTCTAGGCAGCCATGCTGAGTATTAAGCTGAAATTACAGCCAGATCAAGATGTAGAGAAGGTGAGTCATTTTCTCTGCAGGCTTCTCTGTCACCGGATCCACCTTTTGTTAGCAGGAGATCCATCAGGGCCCTCCAGGTCCTGCTGCCTTTCACCTGAGACTTCACTCCATTCCCAAGAAGTCCCTGTTGTGTTGTTAATGTACCTTTCCATCAAGGTTAGGCACAGAGTGTTTTATTAGCCTCCATTACACATCTTACCTGGTTTTTCTGGCTGCAGCCCCTCTGTAACAAATCCTGGCTGTGCTCATCACTGAGGCAGAGATTCGTACTCTGCTGCACTGAAGTTTTGCTCATATTTGTGTTGCAGATGTCACAGCACCCCTGTAGGCAGCACTGGTGGCTTGGGCAGGGTTGGGACTCGCTCTCGTGCTCCATGGGGATCAAAGACAGGTGCTTTAACATAATTCCTTCTCCTAGATGTGTACCCCACTACTGCTCCAGGATAAAGCCAACTTGGTGGAAGAATACGTGGCAGAATATCCCGAGCTCCAGAGGAAGCTCTTGCAGACCCTGGACACGTGGTGTGAGCCCAGCTTCAATATCAGAGACATTATAAGGTAGAAATACTTGTCTTTCTGAACGGCGGGGGCCAAGGTGCTGCCAGAGCACTCTGTGCCTGTCCCTGTGTAAGGAAGTGCAGTATATTCACTCTTTGGCTGAAAAAGGGAAAATTCTGGTGGCTGTGTCAGAGCCTGCTCCTATGGCCCAGGCTGTAGAACAGAGGAATCCTTGCTATTGACAGATGCTCCATTCCTGCCAAGATGAAACCTGTGCAGGTGCCCCAGCAGCAGAGCAGTATCAAAGCTTCCTGAGGAGGTTGGAGCAATCAGCCTCTTGTGCTTCGCTGCAGACAAGGGTGACTTTCAGGATTGGTTGTACAGGTTTGGCAGGAAGATAACACTGTGATGAAGCGGCAGAAAAACAAGAGATGCAAGTGGTTAACCTTCCTCTGCTCACCAACTCCTGGTGTATGTTTTCACTTCTGAATTGCCTCTCATTCAAATAACTCCTGTCACTCAGAGCCAGCAGCACAGTCAGAGTCACAGTGTAGCTGCAAGAGTTGCTGACAGCTCTGAAAAAGACATGAAAAGGAGTTGCTCACTTTCTCTTTCTTTAAAATGAGCCTCTGGACTTACTTCAAGTGGCTGACTGAAATTTGTGTGGTTGTGCTGTTGGCTTTTCACTGTATCTTGGGAAAGGCAGGGGCCTGTCCTTCTCAGCATCCCGCAAACCCCAATCCTCTGCTGTTAAATGTCTGCTATTTGAAAACATCCTTTAGATGATGCCACAGATGTGTCTCTCTGGTGTTGTTACAGACCATATCAAGGCCTGTCCAAGTACAAACCTGAAAAATTAAACCGCAGAGTGCTCAGTAAGCTCATCTTCAGGCTCCTGGAGAGATTCAACGTTGACTCAGGTATGGGATATTACAACATATGGTGGAGTTATCTCAGTAATAAAGAACAAAGTCAATTTGTCTTCTTCCATGTTCATCAAGGAATCTTTGCTGTCATTTATCCTGGGGAATTTCAGGGTTTAATTAATGACATTGAAAAAACAAAGCTGGCAAGTTATGGGAATTATCACTTTGTGCTGTCAAAGAATGAAGTGCTGGTGACTAATAGACTGCTTCTGCCGTGATCTGAAATAAATCCTGACCTCAGCATGGCTCTGCATAAACACACCATGGTCAGCTCGTGAGTTATGACTCCATTCCTCTCACATAAGAGGCAAGTCATTATTCACTGGGGATCTGTTTTCTTGAGCTGTGGGTGCGTCAGCTGGGAGGAGATAACCCTTGGGAAGCAGGAGCCTCACAGTCCTTTGTATTCTTTGCATAAACTAGGGTTGGTGGGGGGAATTTTAAGGCTCTTGCAACCTTGCAAGAGAAGTGGCACATTTCCTGTCATTTCACCAGCAGGTCTCTAACAAAATCTGCTTTACTTTGGTTCTTAGTGGGCAGTGTTGATTTTTCCTTCTCTTTGGGGCCTTGCACCAGACCCTTTTAGGTGCACCATTAGCTTTTACCCTGCAGAGGTTCCCATCATCAACCCAAGGTATGCAATTATCTTTTCTTGGACTGAAAAGGGTTTTCTAACAACAAATTGTGGGTTTGTTACACCTGTCAGCAACACTATTACATATTAATCTTCCCATCTTCAGACTGGTGCTCAAAAGTTACCAAGATAAACCTTTCAAACCCTCCCTGGAAGAGAAGTGAATATATTTAAATTCAGCACATTCATGTGAAAGCTGAGACGTATGGGAGTGATTTATTTAGAAATTAAAAGCTTCCCAGGAGTTCATTAGTTTTCAGTAGTTTTCCCTCCTTGAGAATGTTGGGCATTCAGTTGGCTGTGTTGTCTTTGATGATCTGCAAAGAGAAAAGTGTTGTTCCTCTTTCCTTATGAGAGCTCCACCAAGGGATGATGTAATGATAGAGGTGACATGATGTAACTGTTCACATGCAAAGTCCTGATAAATAATAATTAAAGAAAAGAAAAATCTAGAAGAGGAGCGTGTGTTGGGCTCAGGTGCACTCCATGGGATGCATTGTGCTTTGACCTAGTGATGCTTTCCAGATAATGGCCAGATCTTCCTGGTCCTGCACAGCCATTCACTGGTGAGGAGATTCCTTGGGGTAAATACAGATCCCATTCCTTCCAGACAAATGTCCTTCAAGATAAATGTCCTTCCAGCCCCTTCTGCCATGCAAACTGCAGTGTCTGCAGTGCAGCTCAAGGCCTTGCTCAAGAGGCCTTGATTTGGACTTCAGCTGAAGCCAGTGCTGGGTGACTCCCACAGTCCCATACAGGACAGTAGGTGTTTATTTTTTACATCATACCACGAGCAGGAATTCACACATCGCTGAACTGTGGGTGTCAGTCTCCTTTGAAGTGCTTTGGAAGGGGATGAATACCTGCAGAGGAATTGCTGTCTTAGTGCTGGGCGTGCTGGAACTGAATTGGGAAATGCTAGCAGCTGGAATAACGTGCCTTTATTTGTCTTCCCATCTTCCCCCTCCCTTTTGCTGAATTTCTGAGTGTTCTTTCTCTGTTCTTTAATAAAAGTAAGTCTGATGGGAGGGGAAATTGCACAAAAAGTAAGCAGCCTGGGCAAAACATAGAGATAAAAGAAACCCTCATTTCGCTTGTTCTGAGCAGCTCCCCCAGATGCTGGTGGTGAGGCAGAGCTCACACTTGTCACCTCACCTGGGCTTGGCTGATGCTGTGGCTGCTTTCGGTCTCCTCCTCCCTGTGACTCCCACTCGCTGTGAGAGCCTGAGAGCAGCAGCACGGAGGGAAGTGGCTTTGGTGAGAAGGGCTGGAGGAGGATGGCGTTTCTGGGTATGAGAAGGCAAATTGTGTATGACTCAGTTCTTGCAGTTCCAAACTGGCTTGGAGATTTCACTGCTTGAACTCACTCTTGCCCACTCACAGTAAATCGCACTGACTGCCAAACACAGCTGAGGTGTCCATCAGCAGCTGGGAACACTCCTGGGAACCGCCAGCCCTAAATTTCAGAGCCAGATAGGAGGTGGCCCAATTAAAAAAAGATCTCACACCTCAGGGGAAAAAAAAATAAAATAAAGCTATCCTCTTAGGTTAGTCTTCCTGTTCTTTTTCAGAGCTGTATTGCAGTATTCCTGTTAAGTCCCAAACAGGGCATGGGAAGTGGGCTGAGTCCCAAAGGTGTCCCAATAAACTGTGTGGATTTCATTTAATTACCCTTATTGGGGGAGGAAGAAGCTGGGCAGAAGTGGTGCGTGATTGAGGAAACTGAGCTTTATGGAGTCTTTCCTCACACCTGGGTCAGTTTGCTCGGGCTTAACGAGCCTGTAGCTTTTCCACGCTAATTACTTAATAGTCTTTGGAGACCCTGTGAGATCCACTTTACAAATGCAAGTTTCAGTCAAAACAGACCTCAGAGGTGAGGGAAGAGCCCCGTGCCCGGGTCGGCATGGTTGAGTCTGTTCTCTGCTGTGGTTTGGCGCAGCCAGGACACGGAGAGAGCTCAGTGATGTTTTTCGTTGACAATTCCCAGGTCTGAGGTAGCAAGGATCCTGCTCGAAGAAGTGCAACAGCCTCATCTGTTGGGTGTAGTGCCTCCGTGCTGATGAGGGAGATCCAAGTGGAGGGACAGAGGGGACAGAGGGGCACCCGAGAGCCCCGCTACCGGGGGGCTGTGCTGGGACAGTGACAGGCGAGCGCCGCCGGTTCCGAGCGCTGTGAGCGAGTGTTCCCGAGGTTTTTGACATGAACCAGGGGGAATGTTGCCGTCGCTTGAGCGCCCAGTTGTCCGTTTGGTTTAGGGTGGGATTTCCGTCCGTGCGGCTGCCCCCGGCCGGCAGCGCCGCGCTGCGGGGCAGCAGAGGGCAGGAGAGGGCCGTGCACGGCCACATCTGCACAGGTGAGCCACAGCTGGCCACACGTCATCCTCAGGGCTCGGAGCGGCCGGCAGTCACCCGTGAGAGCCCCGGCTGAGGCCTGGGAGCCCTCACCAGGCACAAGATGCTCTGTTGGAAACAAGGGAATGACTTGTACACCTTGACAGGCATGCCTTTGGAGCGAGGGCGGGAGGTTACTCCCTTTTTTTGCTCCTGACTTCCATGGTGATTTTCCTCCAGAGTGTTTTAACTCAGGTGTTAAATACCAGCACAGCTCTCCATTCTGTTGTCTGTCTTAACAAGTCTCCTTTCACCCTCATGTTTTTCATAGAATCCCCAACTGGTTTGGGTTGGAAGGGACATTAGAGCCCATCCAGTGCCACCCCTGCCATGGCAGGGACAGCTCCCCCTGTCCCAGGCTGCTCCCAGCCCCATCCAGCCTGGCCTTGGGCACTGCCAGGGATCCAGGGGCAGCCCCAGCTGCTCTGGGCACCCTGTGCCAGGGCCTGCCCGCCCTGCCAGGGAACAATTCCTGATTCCCAATATCCCATCCATCCCTGCCCTCTGGCAGTGGGAGCCATTCCCTGTGTCCTGTCCCTCCATCCCTTGTCCCCAGCCCCTCTCCAGCTCTCCTGGAGCCCCTTCAGGCACTGGAAGGGGCTCTGAGCTCTGCCTGGAGCTTCTCCTCTCCAGGTGAGCACCCCCAGCTCTCCCAGCCTGGCTCCAGCCCTGGAGCAGCTCCATGGCCTCCTCTGGACCCATTCCAGCAGGAGCTGGGCCCAGGGCTGGGGCAGCTCTGCAGGTGGGGTCTCCCCAGAGCACAGGGGCAGAATCCCCCCTTCCCTGCTGCCCACACTGGGGATCTGCCCAGGGCAGGGGGTTCAGGGCTGGGGCAGGTCCAGCTCGGAACCACAGCAGGTCCTTCCCCAGGCTGCTCTCGGTCTGTTCTCTGTCCAACCTCTCTGTGTGTTTTTGGTTCATCCTTCTCTGGTTTTTTGTAATAAAATATAGAAACCCAGATGCAAACTCAGTTCCTTTGCTCCATCAGAATAAAATATATCACCAGTGCCTTTAAACATGTTTCCAGTTCATCCATGTTCCTTTGCCTTTTCCACAAACACTCAGCTCCCCCACTTCTGCCAGAGCCTGTGCTTTGGATATTTCCTTTAGAAGCTCAAAGAAAAAGCTGTGCAGTGGATCTTCTGGGTGTCCTGGAGTGGTCATGTCATGCTTCTTTCTGAAGGGCTTTGAAAACTTTTAAAGTTAGGTGGTGGTGTTACTAATTTTTACTTTGATCTTACATTCTTTAGAGAGTGATCCTTTCCATGAGCTGATGATTTTTCCTCCAGATATTGGGACAATATCCAGAGGAAAGATCACTATATTTACTGGCGCAATATCCTGCGTGATAATTGCAGTGATTTCCTCGGATGCTGTGAGGGGAAGGATTTGTTGCCACACTGTGGAAGATTAATTTACAAATAAGAGCTTTAAGCCTTTCTGTCTGAGATGGAAACGCTCACGTTCTGAGGTGATGTTTCAGGGCGCTCTGAAGAGCTGCTGTAAGCATTGGGACATCACTGCACACCCCCGTGATCCCAGGCTCTGGGATCCAGAGATCGCTCTTTGTTCTCCTGTTCAGTCCTCGGCCATGCCCTGCGAGGGGCACACAAAGGGATGAGGAATCCGCTTCTCCCTGTGCCTGCGAATTCGAGGGAAGCTGCAGAGACTCTCACGTTCCTGTTCCCTGTGGCTGTTGGTGACTGCGGCCCTGCTCCCTCTGGCTCCCACTGAGATGTTTTGGTCCCACCTGAACGGGCGAGGAAGGCTTTGTGAAGCCTTTCCCTGCACAGGCAGCCCAGCATCCAGCAGGAACTGACAGATACCTATGCTAATGCCGCTTCTTTTATCTCCGGCCTTTATCTCTCCTTGCACTGGATTTCAAAACAAGGTGCTATGTGAAGATCTTGGGTTTTGCAGTTGTAATGAGCCATATCTAATGAAGGTGACAGCAATAAAAATAATAACAACAACTGTGGCTTGCTAGCTCAGCAAAGCAGTATTTCCCACCCTCTTTGTGGGGATGGGGAGCCTCTTTCATGGATCCGTGTTTTATCGGATAAACTTCAGCCGCAAGTTTACATCCTGAGTGAGCTGTTCACAACTGCTTGAATGAATTGACAACACAGGTCCAATTAAACCCGAAAGAATGCAGCCTCTAGAGACTGAGGCGGTGCCCATGTGAGGATGCTGCCTAATTAAAGGTGTGAAGTCATTGACTGTGGAGCGTATTGAACCCGAGAGTGGATCTTATCGCTCAGGGCTGCTGGAAGCGGAGATACCAAACCCAAGAATTAGCATTGTTAATCACGGATGAAAGTGTAAATAACAGTTTATAGTTGAGATAAGCTGACGGTGTGTGAGTCTGTCCCTCATTGTTCCAAGTGTGAGGGCATCCTGCCTTCCACAAACCCAGCCTGACACTGGGAAAGGAAAAGTGTAATGTCTAGACAGTAAAACTTCCAGGAAATGCTGTGTACTTAAATGTCTTTTTCCTTCTTTCAGCTCTCTGCCCTAATGTCATAAATCAGCGGCACCTGAGAACCCTGAATTACCTCTTTTACAAGAGATTTGTTGAGGTATGTGCTGTGTTGTGTGTGGGGAATGAGGATTTTGGTTACATTTACATTTTTAATAACTTAATTGAGATAATCAAAATGTATTAATAGTTTATGATCAAGTTTTTTTACAAGTTCTGCTCCTCAGCCCTCCCAGTCCATCAGGGAAGCCTCTGATGTGACTTTGCTGCCTGCCAAACCCCCTGCCAGAGGAGATGGGGAGGATGGAACCCTTCACCTCCTGCATCTCAGAGCTTTAATGTTGGATGATGTCACTGCAGGGAGCTTGGTCATGCACAGAGGGAGCAGAGAGTATTTCTCCAGGTGTATTTGTTTAGCAGAGGGAATGGATTCGTGATCTGGTGTTCTGCTCTCTTTGGCCTTCCACTTCCTTTGTTTTGGAGAATTTGCTTGCTTTAAAGTATCCAAGCTGGCCAGTTATTTCCATTAAGGTACATTTCGCAGCTGTTTCTGGACACAGTCCCTTCTTCTGAGAGTTCTTTGGTGCTCTCTGTTTACCATTCTCAGCTGTGTCTGAGCTCTGGTTAAATGTCTCCTTTATCTCACTGATATTTAAATTACATGCTTGTATATCTCAAAGCTGTTTTCTTTGAGGCTCTTGCTCCCTGTTTGCTCTTGTGTATTTCCATAAAAGTGACACTGACACTCCCTGTTTCCTGTGCCAGCTCTGTGGTGAGACTCATGGTGGGTCTCATGCACTTCTTGGCAGAGTGGAGAGCAGGTCCCTTCCCGAGTTTCTCCCCAAGTTTGGCTCTGAACTGCATTAGAATGGGAATATTAACTTATCAGTTTCATTTCCCAGCCCTCACGATTCCAGAGGATTTTTCATGATTTGACTGTTGAGAAAAATTGTATTTTTATATTCTGAAGGCTCAGCCTTGCAGATGAGCCCCGAGATCTCTCCCTTGGCCGGAGCCTTCAGGATGGCTCCCCATGGCTGGCTGGACAGATGAGTCTGGGCACAAACTGCATGGAAATTTTTATGTTTCATCCAGGCTGGTCTGCCATGCCTCAGCTGGAGACACTGAGGTGTCCTGTGTGTCCAGGTTGTGTTCCTTGGTCACAGGTGATGCCAGTGGGGACAGTGAGGTGTTCATTTCTAGTTTGCTCTATGGGACATCTCCCTTTCCCACCATGGCTCAGCAGTGATTTTGCCTTTTCAGAAAACCATGACTGAGGAGAACTGGGCAGACCACATTCAGGTGAGTGTGAATTTCACAGGGTTGTTTGCTTGGAGGTTATTTGAAGATGTTTTAGCATATCCAGCTCTGGATGTTGTAGTCCTGCTATCACAGTTCTGCACTTTCTCAACACTTGGAAAGCAAATTGTAAATGCAGGGAAGGGCAAGGGAGAACATTTGTATTTTAACTCCTTTTACATCTTTGAAAATGCTTTCTTTTGGCTGGAGCCAAATTAGAGCATTTGGACAAAGCTCTCATGGATGCACAGGGTGGGATTGTTGGGGTGTCTGTGCAGGGCCAGGAGTTGCACTGGATGATCCTTGTGGGTCCCTTTCAGCTCAGATTTCCATGGCTCTGTGATTCTGTGATTTAGATAAGATTATCAAAACATTCTTTTACTTTCCTGCACTTGCAAGTGAGCACTACAAGTATTTACATTGATTAATGACAAGGAAAGGGGAAAGGAGGCTGTACCTCAGGAGCTAGCAAGGTGTGTGAGGAAACTGGGATTAATGCTGGATTCCCTCTGCATGCTCTGACCAGTTTCAACAGGTGACTGATGTTGTGATCCCTCTGTCTCGTGCTACAGAATACAAGTAATTTTAACAGCACAAGGAGAAGGGAGCAGGGTGGGTTTTTCTTGGTGTACAAACCAGAAGGTTCAGGCAGCTCCCAAGTCTCCCAGCCTGGAGACAGTAGGCTCAGGATATCTCTGGGAACTGCACGAGTAGTGCCTGGTAAGCCCGGAGAGCACAGAGCTGCATGCTGCACTGGGGCAGAGGGCTGTCTTGCTTTCCAAAGGATTGCAAACTCTGTGTTTCCTGCTTGTTGCCAACTGGTGTATTTTTCACAACTGTGTAATTATCAGCCAAGTGGTGCTGAAACTTGCCTGTTATCAGCTTGACTCGGTGCTATCAGAGATCCCTGTCTCTGGCATCAGTTGAAAGTGATGGGAATCTGTACCTGTGCATCTGCAGGAAGCTGAAGTAACAACCTGTGCAGGCTGGTGGCTGCTGCTGGCAGGAACAGGAGGGAATAAAGGAAGGCTCTTTGAGCAAGTTTTGGTTTTCAGTGTAAAAACTAACATTGTCCAGGACTTTATTTGTTTTGAAAGGTTGGACTTTACAGGAGGGAATGGCTCAAAGTTCACTCAGAGCTTCACAGAATCACAGGATCCCAGACTGGTTTGGGTTGGGAGGAACCTTAAAGCCCACCCAGTGCCACCCCTGCCATGGCAGGGACACCTCCCACTGTCCCAGGCTGCTCCCAGCCCCTGTCCAGCCTGGCCTTGGGCACTGCCAGGGATCCAGGGGCAGCCCCAGCTGCTCTGGGCAAGTTCACAAAAGGTTAGAGCTTCATCTGTGACCTGACATGTTTGATCTAAAAAATTCCTCAGGCTCCTTGTGGAGCTGAGGAGCCCTCACATTGCGTTGTGTGTCCCATCCCTGTGTTCACCTGAGGCTCACATAAAGTTTGGATCTCCCGAGCTTTGCCTGGTCAGGCACTATTAAGGACTGGAGGCAGAGGATGAGACACAATGTGACCTCTGGTCACCTGGAGGAATAGAAAAACTCCTGAAAAACTCCACAATGACAGACTCTCAGATTATTGGGTCATTTTTGGATGCCTTTTTCAATTTGTAGTTCAAAGAAGTTTGGGAAGTCTTCATGGGATTTTCTTCAATTTCAGTTTTTTTTCAGATTCCTTGCTGCAGCCATAAAAAAAGACATACGTTATATTGATATGACTAGTTAGCTCTAGTGATTTTATAGGTAAAGATATCAGGATTTATAGAGATACCAGGAACTCTGGTGAAGGTGGGACTGTCCTTGCTTGGAGCTTGCCGTTGCAGGCCAGTGACATTTTGGGACTGGGATTTTCTTTTGTTCACCCTGGGCAGTACAAGTACAGATTTTTCCTGTTCCTGCTCTGTGGAATGAATCCCAGGTGTGATCCTGACTGCTCCTAGGAACAGCAGAAACTCAGGAGTTAATTGTGGGGCCAATAAAACCTGTTTCCAGCCCTGTGGCAAAGTGGTTTAGCCCCCTCTGCCTGCCAGCACCCAGTGGCTGAGCCAGTGTGCAGGCAGGGATGGCAGAGGAGGCAGGAGGGGAAGGAGAAGGATCCAAATCTCTTCCTACCTGAAGAAGGCTGCCCTCATCCCCAGGGGCCTCTGCAGGCCTGGTCAGCCAGGAGAGCTGCCCCTTGCAGCCCCTTCTCCGAGAGGAGATGCCCGGAGGGCAGAGTCAGGGGGCAGGAGATTCTCTGTGCCCAGTGCCAGCTGCTGGCTCCTCATTCCCTTCCCAAGGGATCCTGGGCTGCTGGAACACGGGGAGTGCCTGTCCTCACAACAAGGGGAACACGGGGAGGATTTTGCTAGACAGGCAGGGAAAAAGAGGCAGGGCATGAGGCTCCTGTCTGCTTCCTGTGTGCCCTTGTGGTGCCATTTTGGCGTGCTTTGTGTTTGTCCTGGCCTGGCAGCTGCACAAAGAAGGTTGAGTTGGGCAGAGCAAGCCCAGCACAGCTGCTCTGTGCTCTGCTCAGATGTGTTCAGGGTGGTCCTGCCAGCCACTGCAGGCCAGCAGCAAGAGGGGTTGTGGAAGGCAGATCCAACCTAACCCTGGACATTCTGCAGGACAAAATCGCTGAAACACATGGAAGGAGTTTCTCCGTGGAAGGAGTTTCTCCGTGGAAGGAGTTTCTCCGTGGAAGGAGTTTCTCCATGGAAGGAGTTTTTCCATGCCAGGCTTTCACAAAGTAAACACACGTGGAACTGTGATATCAGTGAGAAGCACGGTAGGGGAGTGACTCTGGTGGCAGGTGTAACCTCTGGCAGGGTTTAGGTGTCAGACTCTGTCTGAGACACTTGCAGGAGGTTGGCAGCATGACAAGGGCCCTGCTGAGGGACACTTCTGTCTCAGAGGGCAGCTGGAGCACCAGGACATCTCAAATAGCACCAGACACATGCATTTTGGTGGCCTGAAATGTCCCAGTTTGACAGAGAACTTGGGTGTAGGATGGTTTTGCTGCCCTGCTCTCAGTGCTGTTTTTTCACTGGTGTTTTGGGGCTCTTGCAGTTAGGACATTCTAGACTCAGCTGGGCTGGTCAGTGCCAGATCAGTTTAAAATGTTATCTCAAACATACCAAGAAGTTATACCAAGAAATCTCCGTGTTTCTTTGGCCTTTCCTCTGCTGAAACTCCTTCTCCTGTGGAGCAGAACTGGGTGACACTGCCCAGCACTGCAGCTCTTGCTGGGGACGGTGACTGGAAGCAGCACTGGGCAGGGTTCAGATCCATTGGTTTATTTGGGACTGTCAGTGTTAGAAGCACTGTGAGGTGTCCAGGAGAGGGAGTGGGTAGAAGTGGGATTTTCACTTTTATTGACCTTAAGCAAGGGGCTTTTTGCTGCTACATCCCACACTGGTTTGTGCTAGTGTTTGCACAGGGAAACTATCCCTTAACTTCTCAAAATTAAACATCTGAAACTCTTCCAAATCTGGTGCTCAGAAAAGCACTGCTCTTTGGAAAGATGTCACTTGTTCTGTGAGTGCTCCTGGGGAGCAGGGGCCTTTTGTTCAGGATGAGAGGAAACAGCCTCAAAATGCACTAGAGAATGTCCAGATTAAATACTTGAAAAAGAAATCATGGAAAGGGCTGTAAAGCACTGAAACTGGCTGCCCAGGGCAATGATGGGGTCACCATCCCTAGAAGTGTTCAAAAAATGTGTGGATGTGGCACCTGGGGACGTGGCTTGGTGGTGAATGTGGTTGGTACTGGGTTGATGGTTGGACTTGATGATCTTAGGGGGCTTTTTCTACCTCAATCCTTCCACAATTCTCTGATTCTGCACTGACTGAGACCACTGTGACCTTGGTGTGTGCTTTGAGAGGAGGGTGCAGGGATGCACGTCCCAGAAAAGTGCCCTCATTTTCCTCAGGCCCCTGTCCTGCAGCTCCTCAGTCTCTTCTGGGCTTGTGAGGATGCAGAGATGGGCTCTGGGGGCAGCTGTTTCCCGTGCTCTGATCTCTGTCCTCCTCCAGCTGGGACGGTGAGATAACTTATTTATTTTAAAATTTCTGACCATGAAAATCAAGCACTGTGCCAGCTCCTTTTCTGGGTGAGTAGGGGTCAGATGCTGGTAATTCCTAGGAAATGCAGAACTCCAGTTCCACTACAGTTCAGGGGTTGTCATGCTGCTTACAGACAATATTCTGAAATCTGCCCTTCTTTCTGTGTAATACATTGAAAAAACATTGACAATTCCTGGTACCTAAAAGGTGTAAATTGCCTTACACTGCAGCAAGGAGTTGATGGAATCTTATTTATTTGACAAATTAATTTCTAAATGGCAGTGGCTGATGCCAAGATTGTTTCTGTACAGAACCATTTTGACTTCAATTAAAACACAGCTACCTCTGGAATAAAATGTAAAAGCTGTTACACTCAAGGAGGGAATTTTTAAACGGATTTTAAAGGGTAGAATGCCATTTATTTTTTCAAAGGTTTTTTTTGTGGCCAGAACATCAGGCCAGGATTCCTGCTCTGGGGACCCTTGAATAAGGACAGGGAGTCTAAAAGACCCCTTTGCAAATACCTACATCCACTGTTCTTCCCTGGAACCCCTGAGTTGAAGGAAACTTTTCAGTCGGTTTGAGTACAGCAACATCTCTGCAGTGTGAGGAACTGAATATCCACAGGGGATGAAGCAGTGTGTGCTGTGCAGATGGGAGCGATGCTCCGGAGGTGATTAATAAGTGACACGTCTCTCAGTATAGGGCTGCATACAAAATCCTCTTTCCCTCTGGTTGGAGTGGAGTGTTTATTCAGGGATGGGATGGCTTTCATCACTCCAGTGTCAAGCCCAGACTGGCTCTTTTCCTGGAGGTGGAAACCTGAACAAGTTTAACCAGCCAACGTGTGGAGTCCCCTGTTAGTACTTAAGGACTTCTTCAGCAGGAAATCAAACCAGTGGATGATTGTTTTGTTCCTTCTGGCCTCAGAAGTCTCGGGGAGGAATCGTCAGCTGAAATAAATGTTCGTGGTGCTGCATGCGGTGCTTGTGCCGAGGTGCTGAGCCGCTGGAGCCCAGCAGCTCCCAGTATGTGGGTGTGTGTGAGCATGCAGGAGCTGCTCCTGGTCTGGTTTTGCCTGCACTCTGCCAGTTCACCATCTGCAAAAGAATTGCATTTATCTTTGCACAGCTTTAAGCAGCTCCCTAGCAGCTGCCATTGCAAAAAAAGAGAAAGTTTGATTTTTCTTTCCCTTTTCCCCTTTGCAGAACAGCTGGTGTTTACACCTGGACTAGTGACAGGTTTCAGGTCTGCTGTCTCTCTCAGGAAGTCAGGACTGGGGGAATTGCTTTGTTTTGGGCCAGAACTGGCAGCCTTTCTTCCCCCAGTGTCCACTTGTAGCTCCCATTTCTCCTTCTATTCCTCTCCCTGCATTTTGTCCCCTGTTCAGGGACTGGCAGGAGCTCAGTGGGGGTGACAGTGCTTTGACACTCATTCCGCTTTTTCCCTGAGCCATTTTCTTTCGATTCACTATTCTTGTTGGAGGTCTCTGGGGAAAGCACACAGCCACAATGTGGTTTAAAGGGAATACTAAACCATGGACAAACTGGAGTTTGTAGTAGGAGGAAAAGTGGGAGGCAAAATATCGATCTCCTTCCGTTTTCCAGTTTGTCATGGGGTCATATAGTGATTGGAAGCTGAAATAACACCAGTTACTGCAAAGCAAAAGGATGACTGATGGGGCTGGTGCAGAGAACAGGCACATCTGTGACCACCTCAGGAACAGCCATAATTCCAGGAGCTGGACTCGGTGATCCTTGTGGTTCCCTTCCAGCTCGGGATATTCTGATTCCATGACTGTGGTTCAGTTCTGCAGCTGCATTCTGCTCTTGGCAGAGAGCAGGCAAATGTGCACCTGTACTAATGAGGTTTGCACTGCTGGGCTAAAAGAAATGGGAGCTTTGCGTTGAACAAACCCCCAGCTGCTGTGGGAGAAGCACGCAGGAAAAGCCAAACATGCAGCATATTCTGTGCCCCCCCAGCTAAGGAAGAGTCTGTCAAAGGATGACATGTACAGCTAAATGTAAACACTTCCAACTACTTCCTGCATGGCTCAGGCTGTGCTAATTCTCTGTAAGACCTGGAGGGCTGGTGTGTCTACTGTAATTGTAGTAGTTTTATTTATAACAAATCCAACCATTGCTAGATAAATAAATTGTGGTTAAACACAAAGACGCTGATGAATTCTGTTGTAATATTACAGTAGGTACAAAGAAGCCAAGAAAAACTGCCATAATTTGCTGTCCAATTTACCAAATTGTCAAAAATGTCCAAATAATTCTAGAAGTCCGCTAAATTTTCTCTGCAGTGATGTAAGATGTGTTTGTTCAATAACTTTAGAAAATCAGCCCCCATTTACTGAAGTGTGGATCTACAGGGCCAAGCTGGGGATTGGCAGAGCTGGGTGTCCATTCTGCTTCAGGGAGAGATTGGCAAGGGATGCTTGGAAAGTTCAGGACTTCAGTCTTAAAGTTGATGGCCAAATAGCCTTAATGTGCAAACTAATTAAGAACTGGAGAGAACACACTGGGGAGGAAAAATCTCCTTTAAATTGTTTTGGTGTGTTAGAGATACATTCTGACCTTAGCCCCCTGCCACCAGCCAGGGCCAGCGTGCTGCTAAGCACTGTAATTACATTTCTGTCACTAGCAGGCATTCACTCAGCAGCACAGCTTCATCAGAAGGAGATTTGGTATGGTATAAAAAAGAGCTAATTGGCTTATGGCTGTAGGTTGAGAGGTCAGGGTTAGATTAAGGAGTTAAGAGCATCAGTGAGCTGTTAACTCCACTGGGGTGTGCTGGGGGAGGTTTAGTTCTGCCAAGTGGGAAAAGCATCCTAGGAGTACGAAACTATACAGAAATGATGATCATGTAAAACCTTACAGGAACACGTGGAACATACCAGGTCCTTAAAATCAACATCAGGAGTGGTGTCCAGGATACCTGTTAGTGACTGCAAACTGCAGCAAATACAGGGCAGAAATCACAGAATCCCAGACTGGTTTGAGTTAGAAGGGACTTCAAAAATTATCTTGTCCAAACCTCCTTGCCATGGGTGGGGACACCTTCCCATTAGCCCCGTCCAGCCTGACCTTGGACACTTCCAGGGGCAGCACAGGGAAGAATTTCTCCCTAATATCTAGTGAAAATCTTCCTTCCGTCAGTTTAAAACTGTTTCCCCTCACCCTCTCTCTGCCTCTGTACAAAGTCACTCTGTCCTTTCTATAAGCTCCCTTCAGGAACCTAAGGGCCATAACAAAGTTTCCCCAGAGCCTTCTCTTCTCCCAGCTGAACAACCCCAACTCCTGTTTGTATTCCACAGAGTAAAAATGAGAACAGTCTCACTTCAAACAGGCAACTCCTCGTGTTCCTTTTGCTCCAGGACCAAGGGAGCCCTGTCAAGAACCCTGACACCAGCCTGTGCAGTCAAATAGGGAAAGGCAGGGGAGAAGATGGGACACGGAGCTTGCCTGCTTCCCAGGGTAGCACAGAAGGAGAGGATGGATTAACTGATAAAAACCAAAGCAGACAAGGGCTCTGCATGTACTCTGTTTGCAGGTGGGAGCCAGTTCTTACCTGCAGCTCCATGGCAGGAGCCCCACGATGCCTTCGCCCCGCGGGAGCTGCTGTGAGCTGGGGCTGTGCAGGCGTGGGGGCTCTGTTTGCCCAGTGTCACCAAGTTTTCAGCCTTCACACACACAGACCCTCTCTGCCCTTCTTACCCAGCCAGCAGTAAAACGATCCAGCCATTCAATAATCATCCCAGATTGTTTAAACCCTCTGTAATCGATCGGTCCCTGTCTGAGTGCTCACTGATAGATATTGGCTTCTAAAGCCTGTGCAAATCAGCTGCCTTGCACACAGATAATCAGGCTGCTGGCAATTGATAGTTTGGCTGCATTCTACTTTTAGGCAAGATTAGTTCCCAAGTTCCCTGCCAAGAAGAGAACCACATAAACAGAGGATTGTTTAGAAACAAAAAAGTTCCTCTTGACGGAGAAGTCATGTAAATGGGAAGAAACAGGAAACTAATCTTCCCTTGTTCACTCTGAAAGAATGCATATCTCTGAGGAATGTTGTAATTATGGATTTAGGAAATCAGTCCAATTTGCCAGGGTGTGAATTTCAGAGTTCATTCAGTCAACCCTCTCAAGCATTTCTCCTTCAGAACAAAAACCACCAGGAGCTAAAGTGTAGCAAAAGAGATTAAAGCAGAGAAAAATCGACTGCCAAGCTTTGCTTTTGGGAAAGATCTTGCACAGATACTGATTATTGTTTTGGCTTTGAGCCAGGGAGGTTTGGGCATGGCAAAACAGAAATCAGTGGTAACTTATGTTTGTCCCGTGGGCATCTCTTTTCCATACACTAATGATGGGAAGAGTTTGTGCTCCTGAGCAAGTATTTCCATTGTCAGGATTTTTGCTTATTTACTTTGAAGGCTTTCCTAAATAGAAAAGAGGAGACTTTTTTCCTAAATGGAGTCTGTGTATTCTTATGATGTATGTGACTGGGCATGGGAACACTTACTGGAGTTACTGGTGGGTTAAGTGCCCACTGGATCAGCTTGTTAGGGTTAATGCCAGGGCTCCAAACCAACTGAGAAGTGTTGGAGTGCCCTTGGCTCACGCACATCCCGACAAGCAGGTGAGTGAACTCCGTGTTTTTTGAAAATACTCGCCCTGTGAGTTCAGGTCCCAGCAGAAGCAGGGAGGCAGTGGTTTCACTCCTTCACACACCTGCAGCTCTGGCAGCCCCGCGGTGATGTGGAGCTGCAGGGCCCTGTTCCCGTCCCCACTGTGGGCCCGGCTCTGGCAGCACATGGAATTCCTCACTCTGTGGAATTCCTGCAGACAGATTCTGTAGCACAAGTCGATGTCACACGTTTCTGCTAAGCTGGAATTTGGAATGCCCAGACTGGATATGCACCCTCCAGGCAGCCCCAGAGCTTAGCAGAGAGCTGTGTTTTCCTTGTGCGAGTCTCCGTGCTCCAGGATACAAACCAGAGGAGAGTTCTGGCGTGGTGACTTCTGTAGAACATTTGTGGAAGTGCCTGGATTGTAAAAACCTTCTGAGGCTGGAAAGCCCAGAGAAACCATGTTTGGTGACAGTAGGCTCAAGCTCAGTGACGCTCAGCAGCAGTGCAGGTCACCCAGTACACAATGGGAGCCTCCAGTTCCTTAAACTGGAGAGCAGGATTTGCCATTGGTCCCATGACACTTCATTCGTGTGTGTGTGTGTGTGTGTGTGTGTGTGTGTGTGTGTGTGACACGATGACAAAAGGCAGGGAGATAAATGCTACTTCAAAATGCACTGGGAAGATAAGGGTTGTCAGTTTGCCTTAAACGCACTGTGTCATTGGGCTTAGACAAAGCATCTACTGTGATAAGTAACACAGTACTCTGCTCTGAAAGAGTTTGGCCAATTTCCCCATCCTCATTCATCTTCAGTCTTGCCAAGTGCTGGAGTGCTCCCAGAAAATATCTCCAGCCTGCCATCATGGGACCAAGGTGTGAGAAACCTGGAAGCATATCAAAAATCTGTGGCTTCTATATTCAGACCAAGTCCTTGGTCCTTTGCTGATCCCTAGGATGAATAATATTCAACAGCTCTGGGGCCAGGGCTAGGTTAGAATTCAGAAGCTGCTTCTGCAGTAGTTGTGAGAAAGAGATTTTGGGAGGAAGCACAGATCCTCAGGGCAGAGTTCACACAGAAGAGAAGGGAAAAGAAATTATATCTGAAAAAGCAAGTAGGGTAAAGTTACCTTAGTCTATTTGCTATGTAATTGTATTTTGGGGGGTTATGGATGTAATACAGTTACTTTTCTCTTCAAACAAAGGTTATTTTAGTGGGGTTAGTTGGACACTACAGCTCATTGCAGAGCTACACCTGTGCCATTCCCTGACCAGCTAAGTGGAGGGGATAACAGGTATTGCAGGTGAGTTGTGATTTTGTGTATCAGCATACCTGGAGCTGTGGGATGTAAATGAGGAAAATGAGATAATTGTGGACTAAAATAAGAGGTTATGACCTGGGGAAGTCCCCACAGTGTCAGGATATGCTGATACTGCTGAACAAGACCAGGAATTGATCAGTGGCCCCAAAGACAAGTGGCACTGCTGACTGGTGCCAGCACAGCCTCAGGCTGCCTTCCTCTGGGGATCTGTCTGAAGTCTGCAGTGACAGGAGCAATGGGACAAGATCCCTTCCCTGAAATCTTCTGTGCAGTAGCAGTGGCCAAATGGGCAGTAAGAGCTGATTTTCTAGGACAGCATTTTCAGTCAGTGGGATCCAGAATCAGGATGAGCTTTGCTATCTCACAGATGTACCATGGTGTCTTCTTTATCCAGAAGGCTGTCCTGAACTGTCTGGGGGATTCTGTCCCAGATGGTTCCTTGGGCACATGGGAGCAATGTCCCTGTACAGTATTGCACCTTCCCTCTTAAACCTGTTAGATATCTATTGGGGGGGTTTTGGATGGATATCAGGAAAGGTTCTTCCCCCAGAGGGTGCTGGGCACTGACCCAAGGCCGCCAGAGCTCCAGGAGCCTTTGGACAGTGCTGCCAGGGATGCCCAGGGTGGGGTTGCTGGGGTGTCTGGGCAGGGACAGGAGTTGGACTGTCTGGTTCTTGTGGGACATTCCATGGTCCTCCATTTCTGTTTGGGTTTGTGCTTTGTCCAGCCAATTGACATTACTATCCACTACTGAAGCTACTGAAGTGAAACCTGGGAATGATCATGACAGATTGACTACAGTGAAACTGTTTGGAGCTTTTCATCTCTGTGGAGGGAAGAGTCCATGCCCTGTGCCATGGAGCTGCTGCCAGCAGCAGGTTTATCTGTTCTGTGGCTCTGTGAGCTGCGTGAAGGCCCATGGAGGATATCCAGCAATGTGCTGAAGGAAATGGTCTCAACTTCTTGCTCGTGTTTTTTTGAAAATACTCTCTCTCCAGATCTGCCTCTGAAAGCTGCATTGGTTCTTTCCTTCTGCTCTGTACCTGCTCACATCTGTGGCAGCCAGAGCAGATTTTGGAGACACAATGACTTCATCTGTTGAAAATTAATTACTTCCCTCAGGGGCTGCCTGACAAAAATTGGGAAGGCATCCCAGTGCAGGAAATGTCTTTGGATCTCTGTGTAGTATTGTTGAGTATGATCAGGACCATCCTGTATTCTGGGTAAATGAGATCTTGGGTGTTCTTCGCCCGGGAGGTGCTTGGGACTTGAAAGCAGCAGTTGCTGCAAGAAGCTGCCCGTCTGTGTGCGGAGGAGCCTGGGGAATGCAGGGCCCTGCTAATCACACAATCAGAGCCTCGTTTCAGTTTGAAATTAGCTCTTCTCAGAGCTCCTCTCTGCCCTCCTGCTCAGAGCAGGGCCAGCTCTGTGCGACAAGGTGTAGCCGTGCCCTGCCTGCTTCCACTGCCCCGCTGGGCCTGTTGCAGTGCTTAGCCACTCTCACTGTCTCATTTTTTTACTTTTCGGCCTGGCTGGAATTTCTGTGAGGATCTGACTCCATCTTTTCTATGGTCCCTCCTGATAAAAGTGAAAAGGGGATTATATTCCCCTACATCCAGCCAGGACTTCCCTATGCTGAACAAGCCCTGCTCCCTCAGCCTCCCCCTGTGCTTCAACCCAGTGACCATCTCATGGGATCCCAGCATGGTTTGGATTGGAAGGGACCTTTAAAGGCCCTGTGGGGGTGACTTTACCGGAGAAGCTGTGTTGTGTGACTCTCTGGGCTGCCACTTGGCCATGGTTGTGTGAGGCACACAGGAGCATGGAGCAGACGCATCCTGTCACACAATGTTGTTCAGCTGCTCACCACAAACCAGCATCTTCCTCCAGGTTGCCCAGAACAATCAGCTCCCTGTGAGGAGCCCCAGTAGAGAGGCAAGCTGACTTTAAGAGTTACCTTTGCCTTGGTCCCTGCCAGTGATATTCTAAGTTAGACTCCTCAGAATTGCCTTTGGAAGAGGCACGGGCGGCGGTAAGCCGGGTGTCCAGATTCACCAAGCAGGAGGAGGTGGTGTGAACGTGCCCCGGGGAGCCGAGCCCGCCCCGGGGAGCCACGGTGCGGCAGCTCCGTGCAGGACGATCGGGCCCCTTCCCCGCCATTGATGTGGTAATGGCTGCCGAGCCCGGGAGTGTGCCTCCGGCAGTGACGCACTGATCGCTATCTGGAAACAGGGCTGCGGGGCTCTCACTGGAGCCGATTTTGTCTTCTTCAGTTCACAAATTAGTGCCCAGTGCCTGTGAGCGAGAGAGCAGCTCCAGTGATGAGAAAGCAGCATGTTCTCAGGGTGTTCTCAGGCTCTGGCTGTGGGTGGTGGCCACGGCCGAGTGACTGCTGCTTTCACGGGAACCCTTGCTCAGGACGGACTGGGGGGAAAGTTGGCCTCTTTTATCCAAGGGAGAGGAATTCCCTCCTCCACCCTGCCCTTCTGAGACCCCACGTGGAGCACACTGTCCAGCTCTGGGGACTTCAGCACCACAGGGGCATTGACCTGTTGGAGAGTCCAGAGGAGGCCACAGAGATGGTCTGGAGCCCCTCTGCTCTGAAGCCAGCCTGGTAGAGCTGGGGGTGTCCAGCCCAAGGAGGAGAAGCTCCAGGGAAACCTTATTGTGGCCTGTTGAGACTTGAGGGGGGATTTATGGGAGAGAGGGAGAGGGGCTTTACATGGGCAGACAGTGACAAGACAAAGGGAAACGGCCTTAAGCTGAAGGAGTACAGGATTATAATAGACATTAGGGAGAAATCCTTCCCTGTGAGGGTGGGCAGGCCCCGGCACAGGGTGCCCAGAGCAGCTGTGGCTGCCCCTGGATCCCTGGAAGTGTCCAGTGCTAGGTTGGATGGGGCTTGGAGCAACCTGGAATAGTGGAAGGTGTTCCTTCCCATGGCGGGGGGGTTGGACGTGGATGGGCTTTAAGATCACTTCCAATCCGAACCATTCTGGAATTCCAGGATCTCTGTAGGCTCTCCAGAAGACAAGATCCCCCTCCCGTTAGGGAACAGGCTGTGGCCCTGGTCTGAGCTGGCTCGAGGGTCCCAGCTCCACCCTTGTGCTTCAAGGAGTTCCCTTCAGTGACATCTGATGGTGACACTGCAGCATCTCCTCATGCAGCACAAGTGATGGAAACTTTGAGAAAGAAACCTCAAGCACAAATACAATAAAGTTGCAGTGACAGTACCACAGTGGCATGTTCAGGGAGTGTTTAAGCACAGGTGTCTGTACCTGCCACACCACTCAGAACTCAGCAGTGCTCTCACTGCCTTACACTGCTGACAGGGGTTTGTCCTTTTCAAGCCCGGCTTTCTTTTTCCCCTTTTAAAATTGCTGACTTTAAAATATTCTCCTTGACATTTTCTCTACACTAGCAGGAGGGGGTTTTGTTGGTTCTGGAAGCACTTGAAAACAGGGGAAATTGGCCAAGACATTCAAAAGTTAAATTAAAATCTGACTCTGCAAATAGCCAATGTCAGTCGTGTGAATAACATCCCTCTTTGGGAAAAGATGTTGAGGCAAAGGGCAGAATTGGCTGGGACTGAAATGCAGCTTAACACATACAGATAAAACTGATCTAGGGTTGGATAGGGTGATTTCTAAGGGAGATATTGGATATTTGGTTTCAAAATTATTGGGATGAATGGAGAAATGGTTGATGGGTTAAGGTCAGGACATTGCTGAGCTTGCCCTGCGTGGTTGGTGTGAGCTTTGTGAAGCCTTGGTGGTGAGAACAGGATTTACGGGTAGGAAATCTGCAGCCATCACTGTGGAAAGCTTTAATCATGGGTTATTGTTGGTGTCAGGGGTTTCTGTGTGTTCCTATGGATTAAAGAATGTATGATATGTCTAGAATTCCAAGAGGGATGTAAACAAGCCTCATACTCTGTAGACTCTTTTCCTGCTTGGAGGTGTTGCTGATGTTGATCAGAGCACCTGTGCCAGTTTCCTCTTGAGGAGTGTTCATTTACTGACAGCAAAGCACATGAAATGTCATCCCTGGTGAAACATTACTCTCTGCATCTGTGCCCACATCTCTGGGGCCAAAGTTTCCACATTCTTGCCTCTTGCAGAGCTGTTGCGGTGGAAGCCTTTCCCCTTTGCAGCAATGTTGGTTTTTTTCTTTTTTTTTCCGTAAAAAAACAAACAAAGCTATTTTCTGTTTCAGAATGCAAGATGGGATATCTCTGGAGAGATTAACCTTCTTTACAGAGTTGTTTTTTCTGGTTGAAATAAGAACTCTGTTATCATGAAAATAATATTAAAAAAATCTGCACCTCATTATTTCCAGAAATAAAGCTGCCACAATCAGATTTATTAAGAATTGACTTGGGGTGAACTGAAGAGAGCTCCAACACTAAAGAGTTCATGTTTTAGAAAAAAGACAGGAAGACAATAGGATGGACACAGGGGGAGCAAGAAGAGGGAATTGCTCTGCAATGTTAGTAAGAAAATATGTTCTTTTGGGGAAGGACTCTGAGAAGTGGCTTGGCAGATGTGCGGGAGGGTCTAACTCAGCCCCTCTTCACGTGTTCAGTGCTTGTCTGAGCTCAGTCACAGAAGGCAAAGAGGGGAGAGAGGCACAAAGGTCAGGACTGGCGTGGCCAGGGGGAGTATACAGGGCAAAAAGCATGAGAAGGAGAATGTGTCCTGTCCTTTTCTTGCCCTGCCCCTTCCCTCCTGTACCTGAGCCCCTGGGGAGCTGCTGGACCTGTGTCCTGTTCCCCCGGGCTCCTGGTGTGCCCCCAGCCCCTTGGGAACAGCAGTAGAACAGCATATCCATGAGAAGAGCTGTGGTTTGGCATTTGGCAGTCTCCGGGGCGCAGACGGAGTGCTGAGGCAGCAGTTTTTGAGAGCAGGCTGCTGCTACCTGGGGTGCCAGATCCCTCCAAGCTGTTCTGAGCCTCTGCCCCCTTCTGCACCTCTGGGTGGGGGTCATTCTTTTTTTCTCCTTGGCTTTCTGTTTCCCTTCCTTTTTACCTTGGGGCCATCAACAGTTTTGTTTCCTGATCTCTGTGTCTGCTTTGAAGACAAATTCTCACCTTTTAGTTACTGAAGGAATGTGAGGAATGAGGCCCCACGGCCACAGCCTCCCACCCCGCTGGGAGCTGTTCCTACACGCTGGGCAGAGGGAGCAAGGTGCTGCCCTCCCTGGAAACACGCTGGGGCCCTTGAGCAGTGCGGGTGGGCAGCGTAGGGCAGATGGCAGCGGCGTGGCCAGGGTGGGGATGGACTTCCAGTGCAGATCTGAGCATTTTACTCCTCTGAAATTCTCGTTTCTAGTGCCAGTCCTAGAGCTACAGGTCCTGGGCCACCATCTAGGGTTTCAGCTTGTTTTAGCAGTGTTCTTGACAATATTAACTTCAAGGGTGTATCCATGAGTAGGTCAGAGAGGAGAAGTTGCTGTGGGGGCTCCAGGATGTTTGCAATGCATGTGGGCTGGCTGGGGAGGAGGGGGGGAAGCTCCCACCCCACGGAGCTGATGTGACCCTCAGTGTTACTGTCTTTGTGTTTCCTCTTACACCTGCACCTCTCAGAGGTGGACAAGGTAGAAGAGCTCTGGTGCATCCAGCTGTCACTGGCTGTCACTGCCCCTTGCAGGTGGCTGCTGACCCCTGCCAGGGTGGGCACTGTGCCATGCTCCAGCCAGAGCTGGGCTTTGAACCACAGGCAGGGCGAGTTTGTGCTGCTGTCCCCAGGCTCTGCAGTGGGCCAAGGCACTTCCCTTCCTTCAGGGAACAGCTGGGAGCAGGAAATGTCCCAAAGTGCCCTCCCTGTTTGCAGTTATGAACACAGGGAGTGACACAGTGACACCTGAGAGTGCATTTGTCCCAAAGCAATGATCCAGTTCTCACCTTCACAGGGGCCTTGAGCAGACACAGAGGGAAGAACTCCTTTATGCAATCATTGTTCGCCCCAGCTGGATGTGGGACTCACGTAGCATATTTCATCCAGCTGAATCCCAGTGCAGGGTGACACCGCTGCCAGCCTGGACTGACCCGTGGCTGTGCCTGGTGCTGGGGGTCCCGGAGCCCCCATCTCACAGCACTGGGGGTAGGAGGCTGGAGGGTGATGTCAGCCTTTTCCTGGCTCTGAACACCACTCAGGAAAGCTTTGCTGATGTCCCCTCCCTGTCCTATGGATGACTGGCAATCCTGTCCATAGTCACCTATGGATGACTGGCAATCCTGTCCATAGTCACCTATGGATGACTGGCAATCCTGTCCATAGTCACCTGTGGATGACTGGCAATCCTGTCCATAGTCACCTATGGGTGACTGGCAATCCTGTCCATAGTCACCTATGGATGACTGGCAATCCCGTCCATAGTCACCTATGGGTGACTCATCCTGTCCATAGTCACCTATGGATGACTAGTCACCTATGGATGACTGGCAATCCCATCCATAGTCACCTGTGGATGACTGGCAATCCTGTCCATAGTCACCTATGGATGACTGGCAATCACAACAATCCCTGCAAACACTTCCAAGGATGGAGGAGACTCCACACCACCATCTGCCCTGGAAACACAGCGAATGTCTATCCTAAGAAAGCCATCCCAAAAGATGCTCCAGGCTCTGGAGACAGGCTGGGAGAGCTGGGGGTGCTCACCCAGAGAAGGCTTTAAGGAGACATTTCAGTACTTAAAGGGGGTCCATAAAAAAGATGAGGACAGAGTTTTTAGCAGGGCCTATTGCAGCAGAACTTGAGCTGATGGTTTTGAATTGAAATAGGGGAGATTCAGACTAGAATAAGGAATAAGGTTTTTACAATGAGGGTACCTCCTGGGCGGGGGGATGCAAGTTGCACTGACAGTCTGCTCTGCCCTCGTGCCCTTGCAGAGCACGGTCGGGGAGAACCGCTGGCTCCAAGGACACCTGGTGCAGTCGCTGCTCCGTCACTGCGACGCTCGCGGGGCAGCGCGGTGGGCACGGCACTGCCGGGTGCCCCCCGAGATGCTGCCTCAGGCTGTGGCTGAGGAGCTTCGGAAGCTGCACATCCCGGACAGGTAAATCCTTTGTTTGGTGCCTTTTCCGTGCAGATTGCTTGTCATACAAACACCGTGTATTTGCTTAAAATTGTCTGCTGTGATGCATCCATGGGGACAGAGGTTTGCAAAGACTTCCTCCATATACTTGGGTCCCATTGTGGCCCTGCACACACTGCATTTGTTTGTCATAAGCCTGGAAATGTCTGTGAAAGGGGCATTTTAAACTCATCCTGAGTACACAGAAGCTCTGTGAGATTGCTTCATGCTGCTGAGGGTTCTTACACTTCTTCTGCCAGATCAACAGTGCAAATATTCATCTATTTTACTGAGGTGATTGCAGATCTGTCAAAGTTTTACTAGTTATTATTTTTTAATGCTGATGATTTTGGGAAGGTCTCACAGATGGGCTTGAACAGTTCACGTTCAGGGATCCTGGTTTTGTGGATCTGCTCTTTCTCCTCGTGCAGATCTGCACTTGTTCAAGCACTGTGTCACCTCAGGAAATACAACACAGATGTAATCCCCCTCAAAACACTTCTCCGGAGGGTCCACAGCTTTTTTGGAGCACAGGAAACTCTTGTCTGTCTTGGACATGCTCCTGCCTCAATCCAAAGCACTGCCAGGGCTGCCCTCCTCCTCCTCCTCCCTCCTGAAACCACAGCAGCCGCCAGTTGGGAGCCAGGAGGTTTTTCCATAAAGGATAAGCCCTCAAAACACAAAGGGGTGATTGCAGATGTGTGGCTGAGCCACAAACTGCACATCCAGAGATAAAACCCATCACTACACCTCTGTGCTGTGGGAATCCTGTGCTGTGGAGGGAAGGCAGGTGAGGGTGTGCTTTGCCCTGTCTGAGGAGCTGGGATGGATTAATGAACCCCTTTGTACTGCAGTTTACTCATCCAGTCATGATACCCGCTGTGGTAGCAGCCATAAAGTCAGCAGAGCCATGAAACCCCATAAAACAGTCTGGCTGCCCTGTCGATTGAGTAACACAGCCGCAGATTCCCAGAGGGAGTTCACACTGCGCACAACAAGGTGGCACCGGCATGTAAATGACATCATCTGTCTCTGGTCACACCACACAGGGCTCCTGAGCTTTGCAGGTGAGAATATTCCAGGAGACCTGAGGCTGCACACCTTCATTAAATATTTTACACAAATATTGACTTCCCCATGCACACAAACCCACAGGAAAGAGTGTTTGTGCAGGGACAGCTGCTCTGCTGCAAAATTGGGCACACAGCCTCCCAAACATAAGGTTACTAATAGTTTCCCAAATAATGAACCATTTCAAGTCTTTATGGGAAAGAGACTAACCGGAAATGTGTGATCTGTCCAAGGGAGCTGGATTTTTTTGACTAGTTTCTTTTCTCCAAGAAAGAGCTGAGTGTCATGGGGAAGAGAGGGTCAGGGTGAAATAAGGGGAGTAAAACTTTACCCTCTTGGTCCAATCCAGGATTTCCTCCTGGCTTTCCATGGCTTCAAACTGTTGCATCTGATTCTGTGCAGGGTAGAAGAGGTCACAAAAGCAGATAATTATGAGGCCGGTAAGAAGAAGGACTATTATCAGCTTCCTATTCCACGGGAAAATATTCACTTTCTGCAGACAT
The DNA here is from genome assembly GCA_024865655.1 of Emberiza elegans. Lineage (NCBI taxonomy): Eukaryota > Metazoa > Chordata > Aves > Passeriformes > Fringillidae > Emberiza > Emberiza elegans. The sequence continues at coordinate 67,336,569 of JALJVW010000184.1, read as the reverse complement.
GGGAGGAGACACTGCAGTGCTGGGAGAAGGTGCTGCAGGTGAGTGTTACCTGGGATTGGGCTGGCAGGTCATGGAGCTGGGACTACATGTCAGGCCGAGACACAGATTTGGATGTGGGCACTGCCATGCACTGCCTACCTCCCCAGGCCAAGAACAGCTGCTCCTTTAGGCTGGTCTGGTTTGGGGAAGGTGCTAGGAATTGTGCCAGGCAAGGTTCCCGTGGGTGGGTGACACAGGGGCTGTGAGAGTTCCCCGTGTCTGTGGCAGTTTGCATAAAGAGCTGCAGGTGCTGGGGAGGAAATGCTCATGTTCTGGACAGATTCTTCAGGCTCCTCTCCAGCACAGGCAGGCTCTGGATGCAGAAAGTGTCTGTGTTGCAGGCTGGGCAGGTCGTTGGTGTGGACATGGAGTGGAAGCCTTCCTTTGGCATGGTGGGGAAGCCCCGTGTTGCCCTCCTGCAACTTGCACTGAAGGATGAGGTGTTCCTGTTGGACCTGCCACGGCTCCTCGAGCAAGCTGAGGCTGAGGGGGAAAAGGAGAAGCTTCCCCATTTCATCCATATGCTCTATTCAGATGCAGCCATCACTAAACTAGGTAACACCCCTCTTTCTTCCCCACCTCGGGACTTCACACTACCTGTTTTGTCATCTTTGTCATTCCTAAATCCTCTTGGTGTTGTCATTCCCTAAATCCACTTGCCACGGAACCAGCTTTTGTAGCCCTGAGTGTTCAGGCACTGCCAGGCCAGCAAACAGTGACTGGTGTAACTGGGAGTGATAAAATACAGGATCACAGAACCACAGAAAATCCTGAGCTGGAGGGACCCACCAGGATCCCCCCTGTCCCAGGGCTGCTGTGCTGGACACCAAAGATCTCTGAACTACCATACGTGGTTTTTGGAAGCTTTTATTGGGAGCTGCTAAACCTGGATTTCAAAGGCAAATTCATAAATACCTTTCCCAGATTTTAAGTAAGTTGATCTTAAACTCAGCATTTTTCATGCACCTCTCTTTTCCCTTGATCTGCAGGGGTGTCTCTTGGGAACAGAAGAGACAGTACCCAGTCTTGTTCCCTGTTTGAACAGTCTTCCCACCAATGCTTATAAATATTTTGTCAGCATTTTGACTCTGGACTAGAAGCAGTTGCAGTGCATTAAGTGTTATTTGAGTTTTCCTACCTGTGTGATTTGGACTTCTTTTGTCTCCAGGTTATGGGATGTCTGGAGACCTCAGCAGCCTTGCAGCCACATGTTCTCCTCTGAAAGACACGGAGAAGCAAATGCAAGGTGTGGTGGATCTTCTTGCAGTGGACAAACAAGTAAGGATAAACACATGGGGATGTGGGAAATGGTGTCTCCTGCTTGTGCTGGTGGATAACTGTCCTGAATCCACAGCACTGTCTGTTTGCATCCTGGATTGGCAGGGAGAGATGGCTGCATGAGTAAAGAGACCATTTCTTCCAGGTGGTTTGAGGTGTTGGGATTCTGTAAAGGAAGACAGAAGTATTTTGTTTTCATCAACTAAAATGTTAAAGCTTATGTTACTGACAGCTTTTTCATAGCCTTTATAGAAGCTGTAAAAAGCTCTTGGAGACCGAGCTCCATTCAGACAGGACAAGGTTTCTCAGCACAAGTTATACTTAGGAAGAGGAGGTTCTTGTAGAAATTCTGCTATTCCAAGGCCATGGATTATTGAAGCAGATATGGTGGAGTTAATGATTTGTACAGAACTCTGATGTTCCTAGGAGGGCTGCTGGTGGGTTCAGCACAGGAATTTCTGGTCAGCTGAAGCACAGCTGTCCCTGAATTTGCACACAGGAGCTTTCAGCAGTCTACAAAAATGTTCAGCACAACCACTTTAATGGGTAAAATGTAAGAGTGTTTTTGGGGCTGTGGGTTGAGGTGAAGCAGATCTTTGGGATTGATAGCTTAACCTGGGAAGTGCTGCATGGCTGACATGGCTGCCAACAGCCATTGCCTCAGTTTAAGCTGAGAAATGGCAGCTGCAGAGAGCGCTGCTGCCCAGGGTGCCACAGGAATGCCTTTTCCCACTGGGACTGGGAGGAGAAAGGTGCTGAACTGCCACTGCTGGTCCTTTATTGCGTGGATGCCCAGCAGCCCCCAGCATGGTGAGCACCCTGCAGACCCCTAAGGAGCCTCATCCCAGCCCTGCTGCTGTGGTGCAGGGCTGTACAAGAATGCCCTTTCCCCCTTCCTTGGCTGTGGAAGAGATTTCTCTCCAGCAAGTGTGTTTGTTAAAGAAATAACCCAACGCCGTGTTTATCTCTGCCATCCCAGCCCTTGTCTGAGGGCTGGGGTTCGATGTGCCAGGCATGAGATGGGTGTGATAGGGCTGTGCCTGGCCCCAGCAGCTGGAGCAGGAGGTGGTTTGGGAGCTGCTCCATAACCAGGTGGTTTGTGTCTTTGTTTCCATCAGCTGCAGTGGCGGAAGGACAGCCGGAAGGTCGATGGACTGTCCCCGGAGCACAGCCACGAGGAGAGAGGGGTCAGGCAGCCGGAGAAGGGACTCAGCCTCCTGGTGCAGCATGTGCTGGGCAAGCCTCTGGATAAAACAGAGCAGCTGTCAAACTGGGAGAAGAGGCCGCTCCGGGAGGAGCAGATCCTCTACGCAGGTCTGGCCCTGGCTGGGTGCTGCAGGTGCCCAGGCCAGGCTGTGTTTGGCTGCTCTGTCCCCAGGAAAGTCGTTAAGTAGCAGAGGAAGAAAATGGCTTTGCAGATTAGTTCCTGTTCAAAGGAGTCAGCACATGTTTTGTTTGTCCTTTCGAGGACGTGACTTTAATGGTTGAAGTTTAAACTGTCCAGTGATTCATTATTTCCCTTAGGAAGGAATTCCTGTGCTTTGCAGATTTTGTCTGATGAAACATCACCTCAGTGGAAACTCCTCTCAATAACTGTAAGGAGGAAAGTCCACTTCCTTCTGCCTCATTTCACGGCCTTCCTGGGAAACAAATGCCGTGCTCATCTGTCACAGTGAGGTGCTTGTTAGAGCCGGGCTTGAAATGGGCACATGTGTCAGAAACTGCAGCACAGACTCAGGGTTTTGGAGGGACCCATAGAGTTTATTGCTAATTACCCCAGAGTCAGAAGTCTGGGTCTAAATCTTTTCCTGGTGCATCAAAGGACAGTCTGCTGATGCAAACCAGCCCTTTGTTAAATTCCACTGTCCTTGAAGCTGACACAGTTCTCACAAAAGTTAATCACTGGGACTTGTCAGACTGGCTGGGAGAGTTGTGCTGTTGCCGTTGCAGGGAGCAGCAGCACAGGGCAGTGAGTGTGGGCAGGTGATTGCAAACAGCTCGGGCAGTGCCTGCTCAGATATTGCATCTCCTGCAGAAGTTCCCTTCCTGTCAGTAGGAGTGATAAGAAGCTGTGGGCAGGCCTGGGGACAGTGGTGAGGACCAGGGGCTGGCTGGAGCTACCTGGTGGTGGTTGGAAGAGCCACACTGCAGTTTACATTGGGTTATTGAGTTAGAGTGGAGATGGCAGAGCTTGTCTTTAGGAGCTGTTGCCTTGACTCCCTGTGACTGTGGGTTCAGCTGTGATGCTCAGTGAGTCAGTCCTGGAGCTTGAGGGTATGACCTGAGGGAGTTGCAGCTTCACAGTTGTTCTCAGTGGCTTTTACAAAGGTGGGGGCTCTTCCGTGCCTTAGGAAAGCCTCTGGTTTACTTTTGAATGAGCCTCATATGAGCTGAGGCTCACATTCTCTTCCTGCAGCCTCAGATGCCTACTGCTTGCTGGAGATCTATGAGAGGCTCTGCAAGGACCCCGAGAGCTTCGGTCTGGGTTCAGACCTGACAGAGAGTCTGGTGGGAAAACAGAGCAAAAAACCCAGGGCAAAGAAGCAGCTGAATAAACAAGAAGCACCATCACCTTCTGGACAGGTTTGTGAACATCTTCAAAGTGCTGCTTGTTGCTCAAGACCCCTGCAAATCACACACTGCCGCTCTCAGTCACACCATTCACTGGGCACGGCTGTTCTCAGGACTCTTGCAGCAAACATCCTCCTTACCCCTCCCTCCCAGGACACTCTGCTCTCTCCTTGGCCTGCCTGGGTCTAGCTTTCCCTGCTCTTTGAGGTTCACTTCCTTTGCACAGCGTGGGTGCAGATCTTTGGGCTAAGCCTAGTGAGCCTTGCTTGTGGAAATGCTCCTTCCACATTTTGGGTTTGGATTCTGTGGCCAAGGTTTCAAAACTCTTACTTCCTTACTTTTCCTTTTTACTGAGCTTCCACACCTTGCTTTCACATTGGGAATATCTCCTTTATTGTGTCTGGGGTAGAAGTCTGCAAAGTTAAAAGCAAATGATCCATCAAAAATGCCTTTCTGCTGAAGGCTTGTCTCTGCCTCCCTGCCCACCACCACATTCCATGAGAGGCCTCTCCCAGAAGTTTGTCTTGTGGCAGAGCCTTAATACTCCACCAGAGCTGTGCAACTCTGCTTAAGTATCTTGAAATGTGACTGGTGCCTCTCAGGAATAACGTTTTACATTTAAAATGGAACCATTCCGTGGTTTGCACACCTTTGGAAACCTTGGCACAAATCCCATTTTGTTATTGCCTGAGAAGACCCACCGTGTCTATCTGTGTATCCTGAGGAACCCCAGGTGTGTGTGGAGTTCCTGAAGTCAGTGTCCCTTTCTGTGGCTGGGCTGAGATGCTGCTGAATGTGTCCACCTGTGTGTAAATGTGCAGCATCCCTTGGCCTTCAGCAGGCAGGAGAACACAGAGCTGTTCCCTGAGCATTGCATTTATGGGGATGTTGTGTGTTACAGCAGAGCTGGGTGGCTGCTGCAGAGGTGGGAAAAGTGAGCCCTTCAGGCTTCAGTCACCTTGGAAACCCGCAGGTCATCTTTGTGTTCTCTACAGTCAGATTCATCAGCCGAGAGGCACTTGGTAAAACCTGGACTGGGACACCAAAAAAAGCAGACTTGTCCTGACTGCATCCAGCAGGACTCCAAGCTTTCTTTCCCAGTGTTTCCTTGTCTGAAGTGGGCCTAATGACTCTATTCTCCTTTATAAGCTTTTTGCTCTCTGCTGGCATGAAATGTGAGCAAAAAGCTCCATATGACAGTGCTGGCCACTGGATAAACACTGGCTGAGAACCAGCTGCAGCTCCTGCACATCTGTTTGAACAGCAGCAGCAGCCAGGGGTAGCCTGTCCAACTGCCTCAGCTTCAGGGGGCAGCTCCATCCCTTGGCACTGTGTTCTGGTGTCACAGCTGCATCGACCGGGGTCCTGCAGGAACTGGTGACAGCCCGGTCTGCCCAGTGCTGCAGAGCCCTGGACGCAGGGACCAGCTGCTGGGAACTGCAGCATCACACCAGGGTTGCTCCTGGACCTGAGCTGGTTCCCATGGAGAGCCCAGGTGGAGCTGCCTGCTGTGCCACAGCATTCCCAGCTTGGGGCCAGCTCCTGCAGAGCTGATCTGCAGTGCTGGCTCCCTGCATAGCTGCTGGCAGTGTCCTTCAGTCATCCCAGCTGATTCAAGTTCCCAGAGTCAAAAGCTGGACACTGGAAGTTCCTTAATAACTTCCCTTCTCCATGAATTTAGCTATTGTACTTTTAGGAGCCTCCCAAAGCCAAAGTCCTCCAAGTGCAGGAACTCCCCCAGCAGCAGACATTTGAAATAAACAGAATTCAGGCACTGCCTATTTTTAACCTTCCAAAGATAACAGAGTTGATGCAGTTGCTTTGTCTACCTGTTTCTCCCTCTGTCTGTCCCAAATCATAGCTTTGGCACGTGTTTATTAATTGCAGACTAATTTACTGGAACAACAGCCTTGGCTATGTTTCTGTGACTTCTTGACGATGAATGTCAGTGCAGGGCACTGGAGGCCAGGTTGGCACTTGTCCAGGGAAAGGCTGCAGGTCCCTGCATCAGGTGGCCAACTGGTCAGTGAGAGAATGGCGAATTCTGAATTAGCCCCATCGTGTTCTGCCCCCTGCCTAGGTGGTGATGGCAATGTGGAAAGGATGGGAAGGAGGATCTAGAGGTGCTGCAGGGCATGGGGAGGTGGGGACACAGGTGGAAGGAGGCAGCTGGATGTGCCATGGTGGGTGAACTAGCGCAGGGAGTAAAAACACAAATGTACTGGGAATCAGACTTCTGCTCCTTATGGATCTCCTGCCTTTCTCTAGGAATTCCAAGGACCCAGAACAGAGCCCTCACGCCCCCCTGCCCCTGTCTCCCCCCAGGAGTTCAGTGTGGTCTGTGACAACATGCTGCAGGGCCTGGGGCGCTACCTGCGCTGCCTGGGCGTGGATGTCCGGCTGCTGGACAATGAGGATGACCACAGGAAAGCTGCTGAGGTGAGTTCACAGCTCTCATGTCCATGGGGACACGATGGGGCTTACTGGGAAGCTGCACTGGTGCTCAGGCTGCAGGAGCTGCCCCATGGGTCCCTCCTTCCATCCCTGTGCTGATTCCCAGCTCTTTGGGTCCCCCCGAGCACTGGCAGCTGGAATCAGCTGGTCCCTGCAGTGGTGTGCAGCCTTGGTTCTCCACTTGCAGGAGAGAGGAGGGGAGCAGAGACTGCTATGATCCTACCCTTACGTGTGTCTCACTCTTATGTGTGTCTGTTTGTGTCACTGGCAGCTGGGGCAGCTCAAGTCATGAGAAGAACACAAGGGGAGGGTAAAGATCATAGACTCACAGAATGGTTTGCTTTGGCTTTGAAGGGGCCTTAATGATCATCTCCACACCCCAAAGACGTGACCAAGTCACCTGTGTGTGCTTGCAACAACACAAAAGTCAGTGAAAGGAGCCAACATTCACTTAGATTTCTAATGCACTCCAGTTTGGGCTTAAAGGGAAGGTACTTGTCTGCCTTGTGTCCAGTTCAGTTGGGCACACCCATAACCCAGAGATGGCTGTTTAATACAGAAGGGAGACTGTCCTTAATCAATGGCCATGGAACATCCTCATTGTGAGGTGGCTCAAAGGTGATCAGCCACAACTTGCAGTGGTATTTGGGAATGGATGAGGGCACCATGAGTATTGCTCTAGGCTCCCATAATAACTCTGCCCCTCTGCCTACTGGATGAGAGACAAATGCTGCTTCATTTCAGACACATTTCTGCTATCCCAGGAGTGCAGATCACAGAATCACAGAATATCCCCTGAGCTGGAAGGGACCCACAAGGATCATTGAGAACAGCTCCTGGCCCTGCCCAGGCACCCCAGCAACCCCACCCTGGGCATCCCTGGCAGCGCTGCCCAAAGGCTCCTGGAGCTCTGGCAGCCTCGGGGCCGTGCCCATTCCCTGGGCAGCCTGGGCAGTGCCAGCACCCTCGGGGGGAACAGCCTTGCCCTGAGCTCCAGCCTGAGCTCCCCTGACACAACTTCATGCCATTCTCTCAGGTTCTGTCCCTGGTTGCAGAGAGCAGAGATCAGTGTCTGCCCCTCCTTTTCCCTTCACCAGGAAGTTGTAGCTGCAATGAGGTCTCCCCTCAGTCTCTTCCAGGTTGAACAGACCAAGTCTCAGCCACTTCTCATACAGCTTCCCCTCAAGGCCCTTCACCATCTCCGTTGCCCTCCTTTGGAAACTCTCTAATGGCCTAACATCTTTCTTATTTTGTGGTGCCCAAAACTGCCATCAGGGCTGGAGGTGAGGCCACCCCAGCCCAGAGCAGAGTGGGACAATCCCCTCCCTTGACCGGCAAATGATGCTGGGCCTGATGCCCCCAAGACACAAATGTCCCTCCTGGCTCCAGGGCACTGCTGGCTCACATTCAACTTTCTGTCAACCAGGACCACCAGGTTCCCTCCTGTGACGCTGTTCTCCGCATCTCATTCCCCAGTCTGTTTGTGTATCCAGGGTTGCTGCATCTGTCACTTTCCCTGGTTGAACTTCATCTGGTTGGTGATTGCCTAGCTTTCTTATTTGTCCAGGTCTCCCAGAGGACCTCCCTGCCTTCGAGGGAGTCAAGAGAGATATCCAGGCCACACAGTGTGTGCTATCAAATGTGCATGGATCACCCAGCCTGGTGTGCAGGATGTTTCCTCTTCAGATGTCTGCTTGGCCGGAAACCGGGGCAGGCTCTAACTTCTGCAGAAATAATAAATATCTCCTCCCTGCCAAACTTGCACAAGTTATTTAAACAAACCAGTTCTCAGTGCCTCCCCCCAGAGCTCCGTCTCCACTTCTCATCCCCATCCCTTATCGTGCCACGAACAGGATGTTTGACACTGCTTTCTCTATGGTGACCGGACAAACATCCTTTCACTATCAAAAGCCCTTGGAGTGTTACTGTATTGCAGAGCCTTTGATCTGGGCTTGGATAATCAAAGATAAAAATAGACTCCTCCTACCCTGTTTGATATCTGGCTGGTCCTGATTGAATCAAAGTTGAATGTGACCACCCTACGCCCAAAAACTTGGGACTGTTATTGCAAAGGCCAGCAGAGGGTTTGGATCCTGGTCACTGAGTACAAGACAGATGGTTTGGGTATTGCCCCAGCACAGTCTCAAACTGGTGTCACTAGGGACACCTAAGAGTGTACAGCATTAGTGTTTGCTCTTTATTAAAGTCTTTTCTCTCAAATGATTTATCAGTCATACTACACTTCTCCTTGTGCCAAGATTTCCTGTGACACCTGGCATTTGTTCCTTATTGTTCTCATTCCTTTTATTTGTTAAAGTGGCTTCAAGTATTGTTGGGCAGATGGGTCTGGTCCCTCACCCTCTGTTATTTGGGATCAAGCTTAAAAGCCTGAGAACGTCCTCATCTGTGCTTGAGCAGTTATGGATTTATATTTTTTGTTGTTTGTTTTTTGTTTTGTTTAGGCTAGCACGGTACAGGAATTGGTTTGGCAACCCCCATTCCCATGGATGTAAAACCCTTGTCCTGTGTTATGCGTTGTGTTGTGTTGCTGTTATTGACTAAATATTTTATCTGGGACTTGTCATGGTGAGTTTGTCATGCCAGATCAGGGGAGGTGTGAGAGCAGAGCCTCTGGCACCACAATCCCCTGGATCCCCTCTGGCTGGTCAGATTTAGTGGTGGAGTTGGCAGTACTGGGTTTGTGGTTGGACTTGATGACCTGGGAGGTCTTTCCCAGCCTCAATGATTCTGTGATTCTGTGGTTCTATGATTCTGTGCTGTGAGATGCTACCAGCTTGCAGTCTCTGATTTAATGATGCCATTTAATTAGGACTTGACTGGAGAAGTGACTGATTAAAGTTGCCTGTCATAAGTGCAGATACAGAAAATCTTTCAAAATGGAAAAACAGTGGAAACTCATACTGAAAATGTCTCTGGTTTAATCTGTCCTCATGTGAAAGCAAAGAACTCACAGGCTGTCCTTACAGATGCATTTTAGCTCCTATCCATGAGCAGCAGCCTCTCTGAAGGGCAGTGGGGGTGGTTTTATTAAGCCCTCTCACTCAGTGGTGTGGCCGTGCTGTTTTTCCCATATTACCTTGTTGTCCTACCTGCTGTAGCACCTGCACACACCCGTGTGGCACAGCAGGTCTGCAGCTGGGGCTGGAGACTGAATCAGTCTGAACCGAATTAGTTCCAGATGTGCTGGACAAGCTCCTTTATCTGAGAATTTTGCAACCTGTGCACTGAGAGCTGGTGGGACCCAGCATGTGCTGTCCCCAGCAGTCCTTGCCCTGCAGCACTGCTCACTGCACCTCGGGCAGGGCCTTTGCAGGCCTTCACAGCGGCCCAGGCTGGCCCAAGCCTGGCTCTCTGCTCTGTGGCCTCTGACAAAGGGCTGTGTGCATCCAGCCGTTCCTGCCCCGGGACTCTGACTCCAGCTCCAGGCACTCCATGGGGTAAAAAATGTGGAGATTCCATCTCTGGGATGCAGCAGGTTCTGAGTGTGCAGTTGCCAGTTTTGGGTGATCCACCCTTTGCCTTTGCACTTACTCCTACAAGCAACGTGTTATTTGCAATTAATACAAGTCTATTTACTTAAAATTAGGCCCTGTGCCTGTTGTGTTCCTACCCAGGTCTTTCATGTCCCACCCCTGGAAAATTCCTGGTCAGGTTGGATGGAGGCTCTGAGCAGCCTGACCCAGCTGAAGATGTCCCTGCTCACTGCAGGGCAGTTGGAACAAGATGACCTTTTCAGGATCCCTTCTAAACCAAACTATTCCATGCTTCCATCTTGTCTTCTGCAAACTTCTCTTTGCAGAGAATCTTAAACCTATCTTTTGGGTTTTCCAGGTAATTGGAAGGAGATGGAAAAGGGGATGCTCCTATTTTCTCTGCAGTTTTGGAGAATCAGGCAAAGCAGTGGGATCCTTCTCACACCAACCTTACAGGATCATCCAGCAGCTTGAGAGACTACAGTAGCTCCTGCAATGTTGTACCTTGGGGGCAGAGCAAAAGGGTTTAAGAAAATGTTCATAGTCTCTTAGGTTTCTAAAAAGAGATTCAGTGGAATTTCAAAGCTTCTTCAGTTGTGTTCTGGGTTGGTTTGCTTTATTTTTTGAATGGACTTTGCTCTTGGTCTTCAAAATCATCCTCATCTCTAAGGATAATCTGATGCTAAGGCAAACCTGGTATCTTTTGAAGTATGCTAATAACCATATGGCAGGTAAAACTGGCTTCCTGAGGCTCCTGTGCTGTGGAAGATTCCCTTGCAAGGTTACATCTACCCTCCAAAGCTCCAGGTGAATCAGCGAGTTGCAGAGAAGGGCCAGGCTGGATGGATCTCAGGAACCAGATAGAGCATTGTGCACCCAGATCTAAATTGCCCTAGACTAATTTGGAGCCAGGTGACACAAAAGGGATTTTAATCCTGCAGTGAGCAGATCTTCACCTAATGGGGGAATCTAATCTTGGATCTTGTCTCAGCTTTGACTGGCTTTTTCCATATTTTTGATGTAGGTGACATTCTCCAGGTTTGCTGGTCTTTTTAGTCTGGTGGGAAGCTAAATTCAGAGAGGGCAGATGAAGAGCTGTGTTGCTTTTAAGATCAAGACTTGGCTTTTGATGTTGGGTCAGCAGGAGGAGAAGGTCTTTCATTGGAGACCTTGACACAAATGGATCTGCACAGAGAAAACTGGGTGGATGGTTTTGGTGCGACATTTAAGGCCACGTTACAAAACCATGTGATAACTCTGTGCAATTTATACTTTTCAGGAATGCTGAAGAGAAGATTAGGGTTGCAATACTGGGAGAGCTGGACTGAGTGTGCTCAGAGCTGTTAAGCTCTTGATTTACTGTCTCTTTTAAAAGAGCCTGGGATTACAGGGAGGGCCTCTGGGTTTGGACTGGGTTTTGTGATCTCCTTCTCTAGCAGATCCTTGTCTGGGTGCTTTCCCAGCACATATCCTGGGGCAGACACTTTCTGTCCTCTCCCTTTTGGTCTGCAGCAGGGCCTTGCTGGCTCGGGCTCAGGATCACTGCAAGGGGAACACAGCTTTTCCTGTACTGCAGTTTGGCTCTCCAAGGACATGTGGCATTGCCCAACATGTGTCTTGCACAGACTTGGCAAAGTTTACCTTACAAATCCACAGCCCTGTGCTGCTGTTTTTTGGAACCTCCTTTGGCCTTGGTTCAGGACGCTTTAGATTGTCACGAATCATCCTGCTGCTGGTGCTGGCTTGGAAACAAAGGGTCTCTCTCTGCCCTCTCTCCTCAGTCATTTCCCTTCCAGGTCCCTCTGACAGTGATTCCTGTGGGTTCATTCATTTCTGCAGGATGGAAGTTGGCTGAACAGACAGACCCGTTAAGGGATAATCAGTAATACCAACAGATTAGGGAGTGCTTTCTATCCAGAAGGCCTGAGCCTTTTCCAGAGGAAGTTGATATTATCTTTGTAATAGATTGTGAAACTGAAGCCAATGCCCTCTCTGAAGCACGTGGGCTAGAGCACAGGTCCCTGACACCCATGCCAAAATGCTGCCCTGGGTGTTCTTTTCCTCTCATTTGCATCCCTGACCACACATCCCCCCATGGTCCCAGTGCTGCCTTCCGTTGTTGCTTTTGCAGAAAAAGAAGGAATTGTGCCCTTTTCTCCAGCACATACCCTCTGTGGTCTCAGTCAGATGTGTGTTATCACATGGCTTTTCTGGCTCTGTGTGCTTCTCCCAGTCGTTGTTCCAGAGGCAGAAAAACATGTTGGAAGAGTTATTGCTTTTCTCGTTTTTATTTGATGTTCTTTGCCTGTCTCTGCAGAGCCATTTAGATAAGGGGATTTATCAAGCTTGAACTAATTAACCCTGGATGCAGAAAGTCAGAATGGAGTGTTCCAGCTGTGAAATCCTCAGACTTACCCTGAAGCAAACATGGGTCGGAGGAATTTCACATCCCTTTTCCCTTGCTGGCAAATCCCTGTGGTGACCTTTTGCTGTTGCCTTACCAGACCTCCCTCACTACCATGCCACAAGGGTGCTGTGGTGGCTGCTCAGCAGCAGGACTGCATGGCGTGTCTATGCTGCCCCTTCAAGGCTCCTGTTCTTAGAGGTGTTTTTTTTCCTTTATTGAGCGAGAGAGGGTTGATTTTGAAAGAAATCCAGTAATTTTGCCTGTAGAAAGATGTTTTAGAAGTTGTTGCCAATCACTTTCTCAGTGCAGAACTTTCAGCCAAGGAGTGACTTCACAACTAAAGGAGGGAAGCAGATACCTGAAAGCTCAGGAAGAGGAAAAAAGGGAAAAACCAGGTTGTTTAGCTGCCTGCACAGGGCCTTCAGAGCCTTCTCCCCCTTGTTTCCTGTTGCCATAGGTTCAGTGAGTCTTAAGAGAATGACTACCCAAGGCAGAGGTTAAAAGTTGTAGTTGGTTTGCCTGGTGTTCCCTGGCTGTGCTCGCTGGTGTCTCTCTGGGAAGTGCAGCAAGACTCTGATCCCAAATGCATCTTCCTGCCAAGGGTAGAGAGGGATCCAGACAGAGCTGCTGCACTCTGAACCAGATGAGAGACCTCCATGACACACATCTGGAGTCAGTGAAAAACATGAGGGCTTCTAACAGAATCCAAGCCAGGGAAGAGAAATAACCTTGTGTCTACTTCAAAGCACTGATCTCTTGTCAGCAGGATCAGAGCTGAGTCCTGGTTCACATGGGAATCCTTGCGAATCCTCCTATTGCTGCAGCCATGAGTGTCTGTCCCTAGGAGGGTGAGGGGTGGCAGGGAGGCCGTCATTCGGCCACGTGAAGGAAGGTCAGTCACACTTCCACCCTCGCAGCTCCAGAGTTAGTGCCTCCCTTGGCAGCGCCTCCTGCAGTGTCCCCGAGCCCGGGGGATGTCAGCAGGGGCTGGTGGCTCCCTGGGAACTCAGCACACACCTTCCACTTGAAGGACTGCGACAAAAGCTCAGGATTCCAAGTCGGGAGGTGATAAACTCCTCGGGAGATGTTTCCTGCAGCCTGGAAAGGTGCAGAATTCCTGGGTGTTGGGTTGCCAGGACAATAACACCCTCCTTCTCTAAGGAGAAGCTTTGTTAAAGGTATGAAGTTTGCAGACGCATTTCACGGTACATTTTTTTCCTAGAATTACCTGCTTAGGTTTTTTTTCCTTTTCCCCTGTGCAGTGGAACTGTTTCCTTCTCTGTGACCCAGACTGGGGAAATAGAAATAGTCTGGGTTAAGGGAAAAAATTAAAAGATTGTTTTTGTATAGAATTGTTTCAAGGTGGAACGGTTCCCTGGGCCATCTGTGGTACAGATGCACCAGCAGCTTGTTCCAGCACATGGGAGATGAGGCAGGGATTGGCAGGGAGGGAACCAGGGGTGAGCCATACCTTGGAGCTGCTGTTGCTGTCAGGAACTCTTGGCCAAGTGTGGACTGACAGTGAGAGAAACACTCGATATCTCCAGTTCACCTCCTCTCTTCTGTGACTGCAAGTAAAGCCTGAACTCAGTGTAACTTCAGCCCCTGTTCATTTGGATTTTTACTGTTTTTTCCAGATTGCCCGACAGGAAGGAAGAGTCATTTTGACCTCTGGACTCCCATATCAGACTGTGAGTGCTCCAAGCTGCTGGCGTGTTTCTGGCACTGATCATTGCATGGTCTGGGGTGTGCAGGGGAGACAAGAGGAAAAGTCAGATGTGAATGCAACAGCTGGCTTGGATTTTTCATGTTTTCTCCACTAAAAGCTACATTTAGGGTCTTCAGAAGTTTGCTGTTCTCAACCACCAAGGCTTGGGATGAAATGTTTTTTTTATACTTATATTCAGTCTCTATTGGTGGGAAGAGCAATTGCTCTCCATTGGGGGTGGGGGTGGAAGTCAAGCCAAACAATCCAGAGCAGTGTGTTTCTGTCTGGCCTCGCTGGCAGGTGAAAGGCAGCTCAATTTCTGTGCTTTTTATCCCAGAGATTCTTGCTTGCTGGCTGGCTCCACACTTGAGAGAGTTTCAGCCCTCAGGGACATTTCTTCAGGCTTGGAAGGGGGAGACTGGAAGGCCCCAAGCATGGATCTGGTGGAAGCTGGAGAGGTTTTGTGTTGCTATACAGAAAAGCCAAAGCAAAGGCCAACCTTGCCCTCAGCACCAGCTGTTCAGAGCTGTTCACAGACATGCTTCAAAATGCAGTGCTGAGCCTGCCAAGTCAGAGCTTGGAGAGCTGTGATGTCCTGTTGCAGGTCCTTTGCAATTTTTTAGTGCCTAAAAATCCATTTGGAAGAGTGAAACTGTTCTGCATGAGCCAGAGTTCTGTTCACATGAGCCAGGGTGCAGGACTTCTTTGTCACAAACTGTCAGTAAAAAATCTCCCAGCTACTCAGGCAGCCAGTCAGAATATTTGCAGAGTAGGGGTTGCTGATTTCCTATGGAAAATCAGAGTGTGGAATAAAACTCCTCCCCATAATGAGACACTGTGAGGCAGGTGCAGCCACCTGCAGGTTCCTTGAGCCTACAGCTGGTGGAATAGGGAATCCAGCAACCTCTTGTTTGGCAGAGCTCTGATTTCAAAGTACCGTGTAGGAACTGCAAAAGGAACATAACTGCTTCCAGGGTACAATACTCCTGGGAAATACTCTGGTTCCCTCGCTTCCCTTGCCTTTGGATGCCCTCCACAAGGATGGGATGGCTCTGCCAGGCTCCTTTACTGGTGTGTAGCTGATCCCATTCCTGTGAGTCCTTAGCATGGTCATGAAGACACGTCTGGGACTTCCCGGTGCTCATTCACAGATGCACTTCTCTACAGACTGTGGAACAAACATTGAGGGACCGCCCACATCAACCCCTTCAAATTTCTTGGTCACCAGGGAACTCCAGGTGAAATGTTTGTGTGAATCAGAGGGGTTGAAGAGGTCACTGGACATTGTTTCCATCATTGTGCTTTGGCACACTCTGTGAGATCTGGCCAAGTTTCCTCAGAAAGCTGGGATTGAGATCAGTTTCCTTTTGCTACCCCTGTCAGCACCACCTCACCAAACTGTGAGTTGACAGGACTTGGGTATATTTTTTAGAATAGAATAATGGAATTGTTAAGGTTGGAAAAGACCTTTAGGGTGATCAAGTCCAGCTGTTAACCCAGCATCACCACCGTGGTCACCACTAAACCATGTCTCCGAGTGCCACATCCAGATGACTCTTGAACACGTCCAGAGATGATTCCAGCACCTCCCCAGACAACTCATTCCAATGCCTGCCCACCTTTCTGTGAAGAAATGTTCCCTGAAATCCAATCTAAACCTCCCTTGGAGCATCTTGAGGCCATTTCCTCTTGTTCTGTCACTTGTTAGCTGGGAGAAGAGGCCAACCCCCCATGGCTGCACCTTCCTGTCAGGGAATTGTAGAGAGTGAGAAGGTCCCCCTGAGCCTCCCTTTCTCCAGCCTAAATCATGTTTTATACACAGAAAATCATGTAGTGCTTCAGCAGTCAGAGCTCTTGCAGCAGTGGCTGTTAAGTTACCAATCACGGTGCTCAGGCCAGAATTCAGACTGTAAATACACACTAACTCGAAGCATTATTCAGAATTCAAACCGAGCCAAGAGCATCAGAACAGCCCCAGGTGCCCTGACGCTCGGTCTCACTGGTGTCTCTGGTTTACAGCTGCGCTCCCAGGTGGGAGAAGGAAGGTGTTTCTCTGTGAACTGCTCCCAGAAGGCGAAGGAACAGGCGCTGCAGGTGCTGAAGCACTTCAACGTGCAGGTGTCCCTGGGTGACATCTTCAGCCGCTGCCAGGTAGGACGAGGCTGGCTCCAGCCCCGGCTCCCGCTCGCTCACCACTCCCTGCGCTGCCTCGGTGTCCTGGGCCTTGCACTCGGTGTCCTCTTGATTCCCAAGAGTTCTGCTTGAACTTTGGCAGCACCTGGCAAAGCCGTGAGGAGTTCTGAGTGCAGCCACATCCGTCACAGTGCTGAGGGCTCAGTCAGAGGATCAGAGGCTCTGCATCTGCAGCTTTGCTAGAAACTCGCCTGTTTTTCTGATTTTTGCTACTTGGCCTGTGTTTTGGCATCGACTGTCATGGTTGGACTCTCTTTGTTGCTGTGTTCTCTGTCTAGGACACACGCTGTTTTAATTATAAACCATGTTTAATTATGGCTCTGTGATTCTGTTAACACTTAATTACTTTAATAGGAGGATTTTTTCATAGGACTTCTTTTTTTTTTTTTCAAAAGTTATTAGGTTAATTCATGTCCATGCTAGTTGATGGCTCCAGATTGTGTTTGGCACAGGATATCTGTGGATTGCTGTTAAGAATAAATTTTAATTGTGTTAGCTCAAATCACCATCTCTTCCAATTTCACTATTGTATTTGTCACAGCAACATGCTGAAACCTATCCCTTCCCAAACTGCATTATAAAACCAACAGGGAACTTCAACATCTCTCACCTTATCAGCATCTATAGAGAGAAAAAGTTGGTTAGAAAATTAGCTTTTTCTTAGGGATAAACAAGCCAATGAGTCTGGCTCAGTGCCTCATGGTGGAGATCTGGGGTCTCCTCACCCAGTGGAATTGCACAAGTAGTGTAGGAGCAGATCTGGCAGCAGATATTGAAACTGGATCTGTAACTTAGAAAGCAAATAAGAGTTGTCCAGCTGGGCAGGTTGGCAGTGAGAGGAGACTGCAGGTCAGATCCACAGAACAGGGGTTCATCTTACTGCAGGATAAATGGATATATTCAGCTATGGGATACTGCCTTCAGTCCTGTGGTTTTATTGTCCCAGAACAGATTGCAGTTGTTATACATACATATATTTATAGTGGCATGCTGGCTTCTTGGCTGTTTTAAACAAACCTTTAAAAAACCTCATGGATTCTCCAGTTCCTTGACATCCCATAAAATAGCAGTGTTCCTCCTGATGGTTGTTGAAATACCACAAAAATAAGCACACACACACACACAGACACACACATATAAAACCATGCTGCAGGAAACTCAGTGCTCTCTAATAAATGCACGAGACTGTGCAGCAGACAATGGAAAACTGACCCCTCACCCAGGATCTGGGGTCTGGAACTGGTTAACTCTATGGGTTTAGTACATGCTGTCTTAGTTTACAATATAAATAGGGGTAATCAATCTGGCTAGGAATATATACTAAGTGTTCTCTTACTTCCAGGAGAAATGCCTTCCCTGTAAATTGTGGTGGTGGAACAGCTGCATGTCATACCCCTCAGCATGGGAAGATGCTGATTTGTCCAACCTCTCCCTGTTCTGAATCATATTTACCTTCATTTCAGGCCTTGGCATTTTGGAGTGGGTTTTGCTCAGCTGTCTCTGCAGACAGCACAGGTTTGGCTGATGTGCTGCTGATCCTCTGGAGGAGAATCCCAGCTCTCCCAGCTGCACTTCCCAGGGCTGTGTGCAAGGGGAGCCATGGGCTGCACAGGCAGCAGGATCATCCTCCAGCACTCTGGAAAACTGAGAGCCCACATCAACAGAGGCAATTTCTGCCTTCAGGGGGGTGCTCTGGGCCTACATGGCCTACAGAGACCCCAGCAGTTCTTTTATACGTCCTTCCTAAAACATCCTCATTCTTTGTAAACCTAATTGGGCTTAATTAGGATGGAGGTGGGATCCTGAAACTGCTGAGCTGTGCTTGCCAGCCTGTCTGTGCTGCTCCGGTGCTGGGTCACAGACCTTGTGGCTCCCAGACTGCTCTGAGCTCTGCTCCTCCTTGCAGAGCACTTTGCTGAGGGGTGACACAGTGGTGACAGAGAGTTTTGGCTGCCCCTACAGTGGGGGAGCAGGGTGGGCACACAAGCAGAGCTCCAGAAAGAGCCGAGTGCTGCTGTGTCTGTGCTAGGCAGGAGGATGGGCAGTACTGACCCATGAGCTGGGCCCTCTCCTCCCTCTCCTGCGTGGAGCTGGGCCTGACCTGCCAGCAGGGATGGGTTATCTGTGTCATCAGCCCTGGCTGCGTGTCACGGGAAGCAATGTGGCATCCTGCCCGCTCCCTCTGTCTCATGGAGCAGGGGCTTGTTTTGTCTCCTGGGTTCTGTTCTGTAAATGACTGGAGTGAATATGGCAGCAAATGTTTTCACAACAATTAATGCGTGTAGTGCAGAGCACGTGGTAAAAACAGGTCCCGATCCAATGTTGTACCCAAGACTGCTGGAAAATACATTTCCTCTGTCAGCTCCCTCAGCAGGGATGGACGGGCTCTTTTTTTGCAGATGTAAAGAATGGGCTTGGTTTGCAACCCTGCCAAAATACTGCTTCTGTTAAAACAATGGCCAATACTGGCTACCTCTGTCTGACCTAGAGCAGCAAGTGCATAGGGAGTGTCAGCCAGGGGCTGCTCAGCATCTCTGCACCCACTTGTGCTGGGCTTCAGCTTGGTTGCTCCAGTTAAAGGCTTCAGGAGCGGGGACTGCTGCCAAAGGTGTCAGTGATGGTGCAGGAATGACCTTTTCATTCCATGTGTTCTTCAAGTGCTGCATTGTAAGGACTTGGTGATGATGCTGGTGAAGCCACTCCTGCAGAGTAGCTGCAGTTGGGCCTGGTGGTGCCTTTGGTGAGGAACATTTTAGTGGGGCTGAGTGAAAATAAGATTAATTTTTGGTGACATGCAAAAACCCCTATAGAAGTTCTACATTTCATAGTCTTAAAATGTTACAAGCCCATTCCTTGTATTTGAAATGCAAATGTCATGTATCTGTCACCTCTGCACACATCTATCTTGTATTTTTCTTCTTTTCAGACAGCTGAAGTACTTCCTTCAGGAAGGGACAGTGTGAAATAATGTTTGGGGTGTTCAGACATGATCAATTCAACATGCTGAACCCTACAGTAGTCAGGAACATCTCTATGGAGTTGTTGGAGGCTGTTGTGGGAATCCTTAAATGTCAGCTCACAGTGCAACTCACCCAGGAGGATCAGTGATGCTCTGCTCTCCACAGCTTGGAGGAGATTCTAACACAGAACTAGCAGTTAAAGAAGGAAAAACCACCCAAAGTGGCTGAAGAAGGCATGGACTGCAGTCCATGGGCACAGACAGCTGACAGCGGGGTCATTTCATAGTGGGGTGAAATTCAGCCGCTATCCCAGGCCAGCAGTGGTTGTCTCCCACCCTTCCTGGTGCTGTCCCTGTTTGGGACATCCTGCTGTGACACTTGGGTATGGCCTGGTGGAACAGCAGGAGAACACGAACTCCAAGTCTCCATGTCATTCCAGTCTCCTTAAGGAGAATGAATTGTCTCTTGAGAGCAGCCACGTTTTGGCAGGATCCATTACCCGAATGACTGGTGTGACTTTTGCCATCTTGCTTTTCCATGCCATGTGATTGAAAGTCCACCCAAAGCAGGTGTGGGCTACACCTCTGAACCTGCCACTGTGCCAGGGCCTTGTCACTGACTGCTTGGTGAGCCCAAGGGCCCAGGGCGTTTCACTTCCCATGGCTGAGGTGTCTGGCCCAGCCAACTTGTGTCAGTGAAAGAACACTGGTGTGCAAGCAGATCAGGGGAGGCACAGGGCTGGCAGGCTCGGGGTGAGCAGTGCTGCTGACAGGGAGGAATCCCAGCTTGGATGGTGATAAACTGAGGAGATAAACACTGCAAGTTGTTAGCTTTACATCTTTGTATCACAAGGGTTTGTCACCATGGCTTGAAGGGACAAGTGTGTTCAGTGTTGTTTGGGCTCACCAAGAAATTCCTCCTGGAATCTGGAAGAACCTTGTGGTTAAAGGTTTCTAACTGCTGTAAAACACTCCCTGGTGTGAGGCTCTGCAGCTGAGTTTGGAGCCAGGAGGGCCTGTCCATCTGCAGAAAAGCTGTGCTGGGCTTTACTGAAAAGTGGAGCTGCTGCTCAGCTCCGTTCTGGGTCTGAGGCTTTGCTTGGGTACAGGGGGGAACAGGCTGGGGGACCTGGGTCCTGCAGAGCCTCTGTGCCACCCCCACCTCCCCCAGGCCTCTCCTTCCTTTCCCACCCTCTGTTTGACTTGACCCTTTAGCCTTTAAGCTGGCTGGGGCAGGGACCCCGCTTGAACAATACTTTACGCAACAGGAGGCTGATCCCAGGTGAGGTTTCCAGGCTTTCCTGCAAGGAAAAATGATTGCAATTATATCCTCTGCAAAAATAAATGTGCGGGGGGAAAAAAATCCCAGGCTCCAGCTGCAGTTTGTGCATCTGAACAGCCCCACATTGACAGGGGGATTATCTGCACATTCAAATAGGTTGTCTCTTGCACGTCACTGAATGCTCTGATCCTAAATAAGCAAATTACATCAACTATTCTGATGTCCTGTTTAACTTATGACCTCAGCCTGAGCACTGCAGGATATGAGAGATAGCTGCTCAATTTCGCTGTCTGGAGACCTGATATATTATTGTATTTTTTTTTTGCCTCCCCCCCCTCCTTTCAGTTTCCAAACTACTCACCCCAGTTTTTACAAAGGTGTTAGCATGGGATTAGGAGTAGGCGGGGAGGAAGAGAGGAAACCACCTTTTTTTTTTTAATTAGGTGGAAAAGCATTCTAACAGTTGTAGCAAATGTTTCTAGTTTTTTGTGGTTAAGGTAACGAATTTCATTGCTGCAAAGCTCATCATGTGCAAGCTGACTTACGCAGAGGGAGCCCAGGATGGAGCAATCCATTTAGCAGGGACAAAGAAAAAAGCCTTATGATGAGATGGAAACCCTGTACTTGGGGCACTTAGCGAGAACCTTTGAAGCCAGCCTGGGAACTCTGGCAATATTAGTTGATAATTAGTAATATAGATCCCTCAAGCTGTCGTTTAGATTGAAAATGTGCATGTCTCTCACGAGCCTCTGTCACACCAATCTGATCAGCAGGCTTTTTTCTTCCTTTTATGTGGGTTGCTCTGTCAGTCCAGACGATGATGAGAACTGCCAGGCATCGTCTTTCTCACTCAGTTGTGAGCCGAGCAGCTATCTCCTGCTCCAGCGTGGCATGGAAGTGGAACCAGGGCAATTTTGCTTTGTGGTCACCTTTCCTGGCCTGCACAACAGTCATTTCATTCATTTTAAAATACCAGCTGTCCTTCCCCGTGAGCAGAGAAAAACCAGTAAGATTTAAAGGCTACGTATTTCATGAGATGTTTCTGCCCCAGCAGACAGCAAGGGGTTGGCCTTGGGAGTCACTCAGGACAAAAAGCATCTTCAGCTCCAGTGGGGCTGAGACATCATCAAAGAATTCAAAAATGTCAGTTCTCATAGCCCCTGGTTCAGCTTTTGAGCTGCCCTCCACTGATGCAACATCATGTCCCCATTTACTTCCTTTCAGCCCTGAAATCTCTTTGGAAAGTGCTGTGTCACCCTCTAAATGAAGAATTTAGAAGGGTCACGTGTGCTGGATTTCAATGACTTGGGAATGCTGAGAAAGAGAATATCATTTGGAAACCCTCTGTGGTTTAATAAAAGGTTCATCCATAGGATGCAATTTGTCAGCGCCTACAGGTCAGGAAAACCTGTGATTAAGAGCATCTGTGGTTTCCCCAGATGTGTGAGTGAGCTGCTTACTCCTCCCCAGTCACCCAAACCTGGGCTCAGCCCAGAGCCTGCCCACAACGTGGGCTGTGATTTCTTGCTTCAGAGTGTGATTGTTCAACACAAAGGGTGAGGCCCTCTTAATCTTTTTGTTTATCCTAGGTTTGGCAATTCCGATGTAATCTGCAGCCTGTGCTGCAGAGGCTCCAGCCAGGAAGCACAGCTGGTATTATTCTGCCTCGACAGACACTGTTGAGGGAGCAAATTGCCCTCCAGAGGTACTTGTCCAGGGCTGGCTGAGTGGCTGAGTGGCGAGCGCTCCTTGCCCTGGCACCGCGCCCCGCTGAGAGGGACCAGCTCTCTGTGTGGAGTGGCTCTACACGGCAGTCATTAAATACCATCCGACTCTGGGATCGTTTGTCATGGCAAATTCCGCTTCTTTCCAGGCTCTGGTTGAGATTTTTATTTGCTGACCTCCAATGGTTTATAAATGATAGTGAGAACTCGTAGTGAGTGGTCACTGTTACTTGCAAGGGGTGGAGACACCCCGAAGCACCACAAAGATCAGGGAATGCTTTGGGTCAGAAGGGACCTTAAAGCTCATTCGGTTCCAACTCCCCTGCCATGGGCAGGGACACCTTCTGCTATCTCAGGGTGCTCCAAGCCTCGTCCAGCCTGGCCTTGGACACTTTCAGGGATCCAGGGGCAGCCCATTTTGTGCTAGGGCGACCTGTGCCAGGGTCTTCCCACACACAAGGAAGAATTTTTTCCCCAATATCCCATCTCTCCCTGCCCTCTGACAGTGGAAGCCATTCCCTGTGTCCTGTTACTCCAGTTGCCTGTCCCAGGTCCTTCTCCAGATCTCCTGGAACCCCTTTAGGTACTGGATATTCCAGTAGACACTGAGCAAGCCCCAGCTTGTGGTTGCCAGGCAGGAGGGCAGCACTCTGTCCGTGATGGCTTTGCAACATGATACGTGAGCACACACACAGCACCAATTCTGTAAAATTCCCAGCCTGGAGTTGGCTTAGCCCTGTGCTGTTGGCCACATAAAACTCAGAGTCCCCCAGAAAAGGGCTCGACTGGGCCTAATTCTCAGCAGTGAGCCCAGCCGTCTCTGCCTGGTTCCCACAGACTGTACACTTCCCTGCCAAGATTTCAGTATCTTCAGAAATTCAGTGGAGCATGAAGGTCACAGCAAGGGGAGAATGACAGCCTGAGAGGTTTTTTTCCCCTTTCAGCAGCTCGGAGCAGACTGTTGTCTCTCTCTCATGTTGACTGTTTTCATAGGGTTAGCGTGAAGTTTATGTTTTACACAGCCCAGTGGCAGTCGGAGCTGGGATCAGCTGTGTTTCTTCAAGGAAGACGGTCTCATGTTGCAGACTTTCTTTCTCAGTGTCTGCAGAAGCTTGGTTTCCAGTGAAATTTCCCTTACAGATCTTTGTCTTGAGGTTCTCTTTGTGGATGTATGTTAGAGACTGTACCCAAGGTTTCGGTTTGGGTATTTATTTCATTTCTTTTATTCACTTGCAAAGCTGCAGGCGGAAATTAAACTTCAGCAGGGAGGGGGAGAAGCTGTTAATTTTTCACAGTGTTATATATTCCAGTGCTCAAAATGATGATGCCAAATTAGCCATTAGAGGTCAAACCTCAGCTGACAGCAAATGTTTTCTTTTGAGGAAGCCATCCTTATTCCTGGGAACCAGTTTTGTTGCCCTGTGCTAAAAGCAAGAAAGGTATGAATGTGTGGTTTTTCCTGGAGGGCAACACTAGCTGGAAAAATGCTGGTTTTAGCCAGTGGAAACAGCACAAGCAAACAACGATTGGCAGTGAAAACAGCACTTGTATTTAGACTAGCATAGAAAAGAGGACACAATGTAGTACAGAGTAAATGTCCTTTTATACAGCCTGTAGGAGGCTTTTTCTTCCTCTCATGGGTTTGGACAGACTGTGAAGTGTGTTGGTCAGCAGAGAAGCTGGTGCACTGGGAGAAAGTAATGAAGGGTCAGGGGGTGACAGTGATGGAGTGACTGTAAGGAAAAGGAGGAACTCTCTGGAGAAGGCAGTGACACAGCTCTAACTCCCATGTGTCCCGAGGAAACTGTCCCCATGGTTTCTCTCAAATGTCATGAGAAAACAAGAGATTTTTAGCCAGTTTAAGTTCTGATGGTTTCCAGTCTCCTGTGCCTCCTGAGGTCATATTTCAGTGTATTGACTGTGTCAAGAAGCCAAAATTCCCATGTGTAGGAACTGTGTAGTTTCTCCTCCTTTTCAACACTGGTGTCCTTATAATGTTCTTTGTTTGTATGTCATGGTGAGGGTGGCTTGGCCAGCTCCCATTGTTTGAATGGGAGTGGGGACTCGCCAGAGGAGCATAAAAATCATCGAATGCTTTGGGTGCAATGACCTTAAAGCCCATCCAGTGCCACCCCTGCCATGGCAGGGACACCTCCCACTGTCCCAGGTGCTCCCAGCCCTGCCCAGCCTGGCCTTGGGCACTGCCAGGGATGCAGGGGCAGCCCCAGCTGCTCTGGGCACCTGTGCCAGGGCCTGCCCACCCTGCCAGGGAACAATTCCCAATTCCCAATATCCCATCCATCCCTGCCCTCTGGCAGTGGGAGCCATTCCCTGTGTCCTGTCCCTCCATCCTTTGCCCCAGTCCCTCTCCAGCTCTCCTGGAGCCCCTTCAGGCCCTGGCAGGGGCTCTGAGCTCTCCCTGGAGCTTCTCCTCTCCAGGTGAGCACCCTCAGCTCTCCCAGCCTGGCTGCAGAGCAGAGGGCTCCAGCACTGTGATAACTCAGTATCAGGCCAGTGTTTTCCCAAGTCCCGCTGAGAATCCTGCACAAAAACCATTGCCCTGTGGTTGCAAATGTGCTTTGTGGGAACTGCACAGCTCTGCAGCCATCCCTGGTGCACAGCAGTGCCCGCAGTAGAGCTTTGTTCCTTCAGAGGAGGAATGTGGAATCTCCAGGCATATTTGGAGCCTTCCTTGGAAACACCATAGGCTGAGCTGCACCTACTTGGTTTCCATGTAGAGTTTGCCAAATCTGTAATTGCTCAGCTTCATTTATCTGAAGGCTCTTAGTCATTAAACTGTGTCACTTCCTATGGCATAGATCAGCCTGTATCTGTTATTCATGGTATTAGTTAGAGGATGTGACTCCCTGTGCCAAACCTGTGTGTCCATGAGTCCTGGTGAGATGTGGTACAGGACTGTCTTCAGCACCTACTGCTGTAAAGGCATTTCCAGCTGGTGATGATGGTCAGCAACATCTGTGGGGTTCTCTGGCCTTTCCAGGAAGGAAGACCTTGTCCCCACAAGGTGCATCTGGTCTGAATGACTGGCTGGATAGAAGAGACCATTCTGTCTTTGTGCAAACCCTCTCATCCAAGGACTACACAGAAACAGGGACACAGAAACCGGGAGAGCCACGGCATATCCTGGTCAAAACAGAGACAGAAAACCTTTAAATGAGTTTCTCAATTCATGCATTGTGTCAGTCTTGATGAAGAGGATATTTTGCAGCTATTGTGATGAAATGCATCTAAGCCCAAGGTAGGATCTGGCTGAGCTTAGAGGGAGAAATGGCAGTGTAGGAGTTTTGGCAAAGGTGGAAAATGTAACATCCAGGGCACGCTCCTTGTGAGTCATTATCTTTTCTCTGGATAAGGGGATTTGGATGATTTACTTGTCCTAATTTAAGACACACAGTCTGAGTTGATCACCCTTTTATTCATGGAAGTGCTGGGAAAGGATGCAGGCAAAAGCCTGGTTTTTTCTCATGCCCAAAAGCTTCTCTATTCCCGTTCCCAGCTCAGCTTTTCTCTTGATGATTTCTGGGAGAGCTGCCCCTGCTGAGGCATTTTAGTGAAGTGGGAGAGGCTGATGTCTGAGATGAACACAGGCAGATTTATTTTTGTTACTGCACGTTAAAAAGCTGTGGTTAAAGGTGTCCTGCAGCCAGGAGGGTGGTCCCACAGCCCTTGTCCCCTGCCTACTTGTCCATCCCTCACATTTGCAGCTCATGCCTGGAAGGGGGCACATGGGCAGCCAGATGTTGAGATTGATCTGGCTGAAATGGAAGTTCCTATCCACAGCTGGATCAGTGCCTTGTAGTCACAAGGGATCTCAGGAACAAGATATATCTCAGGTGTACTGATGGTATGGACTTTCCACCTCCAGCAGCCCAATGCTGGCTGGGTGCCCTGCGGAGGTGTGGGTGGACCAGTAACCTCTGCAACTGTTGGGGTTTTAATTTGACAGTGTAACTTCACAGACTTTAAAGAAGGGGAGATCACTGAGCTTGGTCCTGGCAGGAAGAAATGAGCTGGTGGCTGGAGAGAAGGAAGTTGGTGACGGAGGAGTCGGAGGAGGAATATGGTTCCCTACAAACAAGGTCATGTGAATGGTGACAGCGTGGAGTGATCAATGTGCAAGGATAATAGGTCACTGGGGAGTCAGCCTGAAAGCTGAAGCCTCTCAAAATATCTGGAACATTGTGGAAAAGAAAGTTAAGAAGACATCAAGTAAAACTAGACAACTCTTGCCCCCTGGCCTGCCTCACTGTCCTGCTTCCCTCAGCATGGCTCTGCACACTCCAGTGCGTGACTGTCCGGAGGAGTTGGGCACTCCGAGGTTGTTTGTGCTTCCCTCGGTGCAGACAGTGCCTGTGGTGAAGGGTGAGCCTCAGCTCTCCGGAGCAAACCCACCCACAGGCAGGAGCAGCCTCCCTGGGCCTGGCCAGCTGCCGGCGGCTGTGGGGCCGCTCCTCCCCCGAGCGGGGCCTTCCCTGGATCCCTCGCATTTACTGGCATTTACTGCCGGGCTCAGATTACCCCAGTGAAAATAATCGGTTATGCAAAGTTACGCTGTTTAGATTGGGTTTCTTCTGTGTGGCCAGCGAGGTGTGAAAGTCAATCTGCACCGCAAACCCTGTGGGCACTTTCTCCCTGCTGGCTGGATATGATAGCTCTGGGCTTGAGCTCTTAGGGGGAAAAGCTGGCCCTGGGCTTGGCTCAAAGGGACACAAACCACAGGTAGTTACAGTGGGATGGGGCTCCTGAGCTGCAGAAGGCTCCTAAACCCAGCCTGGCAGAGCCAATGGGCCACCTGAGAGGAGGGTGTGAGGGGTGGCTCTGAGGAACCCTTCAGGCCCCTCACCAGGCTGGCAAGGAGAGGCCATGGCTGCTGACAGAATAAGCTTGTAAGGGTTTAATCATGGAAGTACAGAATAATTAAAGTTCAAAAAGTCCTCCAAGATCAAATCCAACCATTCCCCCAACCATGTCCCCAAGTGCCACATTGATGCAGATCTTAAATCCCTCTAGGCTGGGCAGCCTGTTCCAGTGCCTGACCTTTCTGTCTGATCTCTAATCTGAAACTCCTTAGCACAACTTGAGGCTGTTATCAGTTCACTCCTGTTCCCAGGCCATCATCGTGGTCCATGCAGAAACTGCGGAGTAATCAGTTAATCTTCAGCGTTAGGAGAAGGACTTGCTGTCACAGAAATCTTTCATGATATTCCTCTGATGCTTTTCCTTACGATCATCTTCTTTTTCACCCCCAAGGAATCACAGATTTGGAGTTTAAATGCAGAAAAGCCCCTGTGGACCAACAGCCCCTCCTGCTCTCCTGCCTGCAGCCAGGTGTCCCTGTGATTCCTGCCCAGAGAGACCCAGGCTCAGTCCCAGTTTGAGCTGGGGGGAGGCTGTGGGTGGCTGGGGCTCAGGCTGGGGCCCTGAGCTGACACCCCAGTGTGCTGTTACGTGTGGTCAGAGCAGTGGCACCTCGCAGTCACTGTTCAGGGGCTTGCTGGCTGTCCTTGGTGTCCATAAGCACTGGAGCATCCCAGGGTCCGTTAAGGAAGGTCCAGGGCTGCTGGTTTGCCCAGGTTCTGCAGCCCCAATGGAATGGGAGAAACGCAGAAAGGCAGCTCATGCATATTTAAATGAGTGCCAATTTATGCTGTCGCTGATCTGTGACTTAGAGCAGTAACATTCATATTCAGCTTTAGTGCCAAAAGCAATACTCAGCTGCTTTCTTACTCCTTAATGAAAAATACTTCTTTAGGGCTTCTTTGAAGTCCCCACCCCTGAAAATCCCAGCTATATTGCCATCATTGTTACTGTTAACAGCTCCTGCCAGGCCCGGGAGCCGTTCCTGACGGATAGCTCCGCGGGGCTTTGTCCGGGGCTCCCATTCAGCGCTGCGCTGCAGCCAGTTTGAAATGGCTAATGACGGGCCTCCCAGGGGACTGCTGCCAAGCTCTCAAAGACCTCCCAGGTTTGCAAGTGGCAGGGTGTCCTTTTCCTGGGGCCAGCCGCAGGAGGAATGCACACACTCAGATTCTCCTACCTAAGCCGCATCAGTCAAGTTATTTTTTCAGTTGCAAAGAGTCATCCATGCATACAGAGCTGGTTGCTCAGCAGGACAGAGATAGCTGTGTCAGTAGAGGACATGGAATAAATAGAGGGAAAAGGTTAGGTGGAAAGATCCCCACTAGTTTGAGGCATTAATGTGTTTTAACGTTGAAAATACCCTTTTGGAAAAATATGAAAGGCTTTGAAAACTTAAGCCAGGGTCTGTGTCAGAGACAGGACAAGATTCACCCATCCCCAGGGTGCAGTGATGTTTATGGGTGCAGTTAGGAGTGTGAATGGTCTCGGTGGGCCCAGCTCCTACGAGCCATTTGCAAAGGAGAGCCAGAAGAACACTGGATGGTCCCTCAGGGTCTGTTGGAAACAGGACTGGGACGTTTCTGCCAGGATTTCATGACAATTTTAAGTCGGTGCAGGCAGGCAGTGCAGCCGGATGGAGCCGGGCCTCTGCTTCCTGCCCCTGTCCCTCTCTCACCCCCCTCGTCCCAGCACAAGTGCTCGTTTAACTGCAGGGCCACAGGATGAGGGAACTGATCCCAGCTGAAACGGGCCTGTCAAAACCAGATGGTTAATTTTATCCCAGCTCAGCTCCCCAGTCTGGCTCGCTCTGCATCTGCCCAGATGTGCAGCTCCAGATGGGAGGGGAGGGGGCAGGAGGGCTCCGTCTGCGCTGGGTCAGCACAGGCTCGTGCTGGCCAGAGCCCTGCGAGCCCAGAGCCCAGGGCGCTCCGGCCAGCCCCGGCCAAACAGGGACAACGTGGCCGGCGCCTGCAGGGCTCTCCGGGAGCCCCCCGGCACTGCCTGCCCCTGGCCCAGGGCATGAAGCCCCAGCCTTGGGGCTGGGGGATCGGCTCTACCCTGGCGATACCCGTTCATTTTGGACCCTCATGGCAGTTCAAAATCGAATTAGCTGAAATTTGAGCTGCAGCTCAGAGTTAGGTGGGTGCTTATCCTTGTGTCCCGACACCCCAGCGTGCGGAGCAGCACGGAGCTCGTGCCCCTCACTGCAGCTCTGCCGTGGTTGGGCACAGCTCACAGTTTCCAAGGGTGCATCTCCATTATTCCGAGTGAAAAGGGCTCTTCGTACTTCACAAGTGAATTTGCCACAGAATATGTAAGAATTGGTTCATTGCTTGCACTTGTGCTGCCAAATGCAACTAAATCTTTCCTCCCACTAATGGAATCCAAATTAATATGTTTTCTTATTAATTATTTTTTTTAATTGAGGGGAAAGCTGCCCTCTCTGCAGGTGGTACTGTGCCTTTAACTGGGCTGCTGCTGTATAAGCAGTTGAAGCTTCATTTAGCCTGAATGAAAAACTCGATGCATGTTGCTGAAGAGAGGAAACTGGTGGTGGATGATTTACTTGGAATGCCCTATAGCAATGGGGTTATAAGTGAGGAGAGGAAACACCAAGAGCACTGAGATCTGAACCAGAGGAAATGCACGAAGCCTTGAAGTGACCTTATGCAAATTCCTAACGATGACACTTAATTGAATTTATTTTTTCCAGAGGTTGTAAAGATCAAAATAACAATAGCCTTGAAATGCAAAGGATAAGGCACGTGAATGTATAGTTGCACACAGCCAAAAACTGCCCCGGGTGGGTGTGATCAGCCTCCCTGGCAGGGGATACCAGACCCAGACTTGCTCCGGAGCGTCGAGGCTGCTCTGGGGGCCAAAGTGATTCCTGAGGTTTCATCCTCTCTCCCACCCCGCGGGACGCTGCCTCTGCAAAAATGTTTATTCAGAGCTCTGCGTTTCTGTGCTGGGCCCCAGGAGCCCTGGGTGTCCTGGCAAGCCTGGGTGCCTGGAAGCCCGGCAGGCCCTGGAAGCGAGTGGTGGTGGCTGGGGGAGCCACTTGTGAAATGAGCTGCTGTGCTCAGCCCGGCCCGTGGGGCCGGTGCCCCATCCCACAGACACAACAACCCCAGTGAGGAGAAGCAGAGCCGCCCCCAGGGTTGCCGGCCGTGGTTCCCGATGGGAAATAATGTGGGCGTGTGTTCAGTGTGACAGTGTCAGAAACTGATCCAGAGACTGTCAAGACCAAATTCCTGTGCTGTTCTGGAGCTCAGATTATTTTCCTCTGTTCTTGCATTCAGCTCTAGGATTCATTCCCTGGATGGAGAGTTTTCACAAGTGCATGTAGTGTTGGAACAATGGGAAATGGCCTTAAGCTGAAGGAAGGCAGAGTTAGGTGGGATATGAGGATGAAATTCTTCTCTGTGAGGGTGGGGAGGCCCTGGCACAGGTGCCCAGAGAAGCTGTAGCTGTCCCTGTACCCCCAGGCCAGGCTGGACGGGGCTTGGAGCAGCCTGGGGCTGTGGAAGATGTCCCTGCCTATGGCAAGGGGTGGGACTGGGTGAGCTTTAAAGTCCTTTCCCACCCAAACCAGTCTGGGATTCTGTGATTCTCCTCCTTCATTAATATGAATTATTAATCCTCATGCATGCATGAGGAAGTATTGATCTGGGGAGAAAAAGCAAATTAGGCGCTGCTGTGAAAAATTCTCATCCCTGAATCTGGTGCTTAAATTCTCTGAGCTCCTGTTTCCAAGGACTTGCAGAGTGAGGCACACATATGCACTTTTTGTCTGTGAAATACTGGCTGCCAAATTCTTCTGAATTTCATTCAAAGTACCAGATTAATTGATTTATTTAGATTCGTAAGCAGCAGTAGAGAGCAGGAGGCTCTGACCCAGTGAATAATGGCGGATGTGGCTGTGAACAGCAGCTAATGAAGATGAAAAACTCCCCTGTCCGGAGGAATCCAAACACAGCCTTACAGATGAGGCTGCTGGCCCAAGTGCAGCTGTTTGTCTTTCCAGTAATCCGAAGCCATTGCAGAGCCCTGAGAAGAGGAGGGGACAGTGACTGTGTGTGTAGCAGGGTCAGGCGTGTGTGCAGCTTCCCAGGCAGAGGTGAACCTGTGGCCCCCGTGGGCACAGCCGGGCTCCCCGGCCCCACCGGCCCGAGCAGACCGAGACACTCAGCACCTTCCCTTCGGAGGGAAGCTGGAAAATCGTCTCTGTATTTAAAGTTCCCATGGCTGCAGTTTGAATTTGGCACAGAGCTGGCCATGGGGTTATCTCAGGTCATGTACTCAAATAGTTGTAGATAAAACAAGGGCCTGTTTGGTTTGGAAATCTCCAGAGGGCTTTTCCTCTGCGCGCGGGTAACAATATTGCAGAAGGACAGCAGCCAAAATAAAGACTCAGCTCCGTATGCAGTAGCTCAGAAAAGTAAAATGAGCAATGGAAAAAAAAAAAAAGAAAAAAATGTAAAAAAGAAGGCTGTTTTCATTACGTTATTTTCTGAACTTGCTGTTGGGATGGAGGAGTTCCAGCCAAGGAGAGGGAGTCCTGCAGCGAGGCGCCATCCAGGACTGGGCTCGCTGTGCTGCTCTTCCAGGAAATTCCCTGTGGCTGCAGAAAGCCACCCCTGTCCGGCTGGGCTCACCTGCCCACGGGCTCACCCAGGGAGCCACCAAGGCAGGGCCCACACTGCAGAGCTGGCAGGGCATGGGGACCCTGCCCAGGGCTGGCCCAGCCCCTGCTCCTCTGCTCGAGGGTTTAGTTCC
Source organism: Emberiza elegans (assembly GCA_024865655.1). Taxonomy (NCBI): domain Eukaryota; kingdom Metazoa; phylum Chordata; class Aves; order Passeriformes; family Fringillidae; genus Emberiza; species Emberiza elegans. The sequence goes on along the minus strand of JALJVW010000184.1, from coordinate 67,304,800 downwards.
AAAGTCCTTCCCAGCTAGGGCAGTTATAAGAGGGAGAAGTTAATGGGTTTTGGAAGTTAAAGAGGGAATAAGATTCTGTCAGGCTCTTCCACAGACCCCTGGGCTTTCATGGGAAACTTTCCTCATGGCTAAGGCACACTGAGAGTGCACTGGGACAAGAGCTGTGAGTCTGTACCTTTCCAAGCTGCCATTGTGCAGTAACAGCAGCTCTGCTCCCTGCTCACTGCCTGCTCCAGCCAGCTTCAGCCTCCCTACCTGTTGTCAGGAAAATAATTGAAATGCAAAAGCAAAATGACAAGGTTGGGAAGGAAATCTGGCCTTTGGGAACTTTCTGTCTTCCTTGGATGCCGTAGTGATGGATGTAAACACATCACCTAACAGGTAGTGATGAGGATAGAAAGATGAGACAGGAATGAGGAGAAAAAGCCAGAGGGGAAAGCGTTCTCCACAGGTCGGAGCGTGCTCAGGGCACCAGGGACAGTGAGCAGACCTGAACTTGGGAGCTGCTCGCTCCATTGGGAGCTCTGGCTGATGTGTTGAGAGCAGTTCACACCTCCACATCCTGTGTCCCCCTCTCTGCTTCGCTGGATGGGGACAGTGGGGGCAATTCTGCCTGCACTGGGGATGCTGGTGGAGCACAGCTGGGCAGTTGTAGAAGTGCATTCCGGGTGGCACATTGGCAGTGCCACCTCTGGGCTGGGCCCTGGAGCTGTGCCACAGCAGGCAGGGTCACCCAGGCATTGCAGGGACCTGCTAAATGTCATTTAGGGCTTTTCTCTGAGAGTGAAGAATGTACAAACCTCTTACCAACAGGAATTTTAATTTATGTGGATATTTTGGTGGTGTCTTGGACAGGAGGAACCCAGCTCTCACTAAGTTCAGTGGGATTCATGTATCCCTCTCCTCTGGGCAACTGAGAATAATTCAGCCTCAGTCAACAAATCTTTATTTGCATTTTCATTAAAGTTCATCAAGGTGCTCACTGGAGATTTTCAGAGTTTGAAAAGTTGAATTTGTGTAATCCCAGACTGGTTTGGGTTGGAACTGACCTTAAAGCCCACCCAGTGCCACCCCTGCCATGGCAGGGACACCTCCCACTGTCCCAGGTGCTCCCAGCCCTGCCCAGCCTGGCCTTGGGCACTGCCAGGGATCCAGGGGCAGCCCCAGCTGCTCTGGGCACCCTGTGCCAGGGCCTGCCCACCCTCACAGGGAACAATTCCTCATTCCCAATGTCCCATCCATCCCTGCCCTCTGGCAGTGGGAGCCATTCCCTGTGTCCTGTCCCTCCATCCCTTGTCCCCAGCCCCTCTCCAGCTCTCCTGGAGCCCCTCCAGGCCCTGGCAGGGGCTCTGAGCTCTTCCTGGAGCTTCTCCTCTCCAGGTGAGCACCCCCAGCTCTCCCAGCCTGGCTCCAGCCCCTGGAGCAGCTCCGTGGCCTCCTCTGGACTCTGTCCAGAGCTCCAGCTCCTTCCTGTGCTGGGACCCAGGGCTGGAGGCAGTTCTGCAGGTGGGGTCTCACCTGAGCAATGGGGCAGAACCACCTCCCCTGACCTGCTGCCCACACTTTGTATACTTTAGGTCTGCAATATTCCATGGAAAGCACTTCTGAGCTGCTGGGTTTCTATCTGAGTGCACATGGGAAAAAACAGAGTCGTTAGTGACTAGAGAAAGGAAAATCAAGTAGGACTTGACACCTACACAAGTGCTTATGATGGCTCACAGACCTGTGCAAAAAGGAATTTTCCCTTCTCGGAGGCTTGGGTGCAGGTTGCCTGGGGTGGCAGCTGGAGAGGAGTGATCCTTGGCACCGTCGCTGGCTGTGGTCGGGCTGGGGGCGCGATGTGTGCTGTCCGGTGATGTCAGAGTCAGGGTCACTTATCCCAGTGCCACCTGGCAGGGGACAGCATGTGACTGATGTGTCTGGAGCACTGGCAGGCACCACCCATCCAGCCCAAAGCCAGGCAGGACGAGGCAGTTTGAAATGTTTAATTTTTTTGCAGACATCTGCCCTGACTCCCTGGGCTGTGCTGGGTGAGGCTTCGTGCCGTCTCCCTGCCCTGCCTGTGGTCCTGCAGCAGCAGCTTTGCTGCTGGCTTTGCTGTACTGTCACAGCACCCCTGCCTGTCTCTTACCTCTCTGGGGCTGTGTCACAGAACCTCCTCTGAGTGCGGCAGGATTGCTACTGTGCCTCAACAGCCGCTCAGGGCTCCACAGAAATGCCAAGGACTGGTCCGCAGCACATGGGCAAAGCTGGGAGCGCGAGGGAGACATTTGTCCCCTGAAAGCTCCGTGTGACTGGAGCCGACAGGCACATGTGGCAGTTTTATGATGGTGACATTTTGCATTTTTTCCTCAGCAGTAGAGCAAAATTAATCAGAAACGCTTTGGAACAACAACTGGTTTATAGGGATCATAACCCAAGTGCAAGAAGAGCTTTGTCATCAGGACAGCCTCAGAGCTAATTTGCTGAGACATTCAAATGTCTTTAAATCTCCACTGGAGAATTTTTGCCTTTCTGGTTGTGGGTCACTTGTGCTAATTTGGCATTTTTAAAGCAATTTACATTTTTCTTTCAGCACAAACACTTATCCTCTCTAGTAATGAGAACGCTCCTGTGCTTGGTTTTGGGGGTGGCGGTGAAAGAATTTCAGCTCTGAAGGGAGGCAGCTGTTCCCCTTGGCTTGCCAGCGGCTTTCAGGCATTTGTTGAGCCTACAGAGGAAACACATTCTTAAAGTCTGCGTCAGGAACCCAGCCTGGAAGGCAGAGAAGCATGTGAATTGTCAGGGTTGCTGTAAGACCTATCACTTGTCCCAGCGCTGGGGGTGCTGCAGGGCGTTCGTGGTGTGTGTCTGTGAAACCCTCACGGGACCTACATGCAACACATGGAACAGATTTTAATCTCGCATTAGAGAGCTGAGTCAGAAGTGCTGAATGAAAAGGGAGAGTGGCCATGTGGTCATTGGGGCCCAGAGACAGACTCCTGACATGGGCTCAGGCCCATGGGTTTCAGGGTAAACTGGCCAAGAAACGAGCTGGGAGCAGAGATACAAGTAAGACTTGCGAGATGCAAGTAAGACTGTTCCTAAAATAATTTAATATTTAGTGCGTGGAACAAACTTCTGATCCTGCCCTGTCCTGTTTCCTGCAGAACTGGAGGGACAGTGACACAATTGTGCCTGAGCGGCTCGCTGCTGGTGTCAGAAGTGGTTTAGGCTGGAGCTCAGGGCAAGGCTCTTCCCCCAGAGGGTGCTGGCACTGCCCAGGGAATGGGCACGGCCCCGAGGCTGCCAGAGCTCCAGGAGCCTTTGGGCAGCGCTGCCAGGGATGCCCAGGCTGGGGTTGCTGGGGTGCCTGTGCAGGGACAGGGGTTGTTCTCAGTGATCCCGGTGGGTCCCTTCCAGCTCAGGGCATTCTCTGATTCTCTGGTGAGTTTGAAGGCTCTGGAGAAGCATTTCCTGGTGAGATTGAAAATTAAAGAGGGAATAAGCTTTGGATAAGGAAGATTTATTGTTGTGGAATGCAAGGTGCCAGGAGCTGCTGGAAGAGGACAGTGGCCCATGAGGAGACTCTAAAGCCCATGACAGCTCTTGCAGAAGCCAAATGCAACACGGGCTGGAGCAGAAGTGTCAGAGGAGAACCAGGCCCTGGTGACCCAGCCTCCCTCCGAAGGGCCCAGGAGGTGTCACAGTGTGGATGAGTGGGAAAAGAGGGATAGCTGTGGGAAGAGAAGATGGTGGGCTGAACCTGTGAATTTAATAGACTGCAGATTCCCACTTCTGTGCCAGCAAGCCTTGAATTCAGGCTTAGAGCAAAAAATGTCATTCAGATCAGCCCTTCAAACCTAGGTAATATTTTTTTTTCCAAATCATATGAGTGTCAACCAGTTACTTCCCAGAAGAAGGAGACCTCCAAACAGGAGATTGTTTGTGTGTTAAAAGGTTTCTCAGGAACCTGGTTCCATCCTTAGGGATTCAAGCCTCTGCTTTGAAGTTATATCTCCAGCTGGAAGCTCACACAAACCTTTAGGCCAAGAGCATTTTTTCCCTAAAATATTTGATATCAGTGCTTTGGTACAAGTCTCTTATTTGTGTGTGGGTTTCTGCTTTGTGACTCATCTTCCTTGGCAGGAGACAGCCAGCCAGTGTCAGATTGGATTACTGAATGAGGGAAAAATCCATATTCCCTGGTAAGATACTTGGGGACCTCAAAGTCCTGCCTTGAGATAAATGCTCATCATCAGGTGGGGAAATGGGATTGTTTTGCATCACTCCTCTGTGAGCATGGAAACTCTCCTCATACCCTGGTGGGTCACGTGGAAATACAGAGCAGAATCATTTGTCTTTTTGGGACCAGAGACCCACTGAAGTCAGTAGTTTGTTTCCCTGTGCTTGGAGCAGTCATATTAATGTATCTGTTTCTCCTTCTCTTAATGCATTCCTGGAGGAGCCACAGGAGAAACGAGTGGCCTTCAGACAAGTTCTACACAGGTCCTGTGCTCCAGTGCATGTGCTGGCGGTGCCATCCAGCCCAGGACACACTCCCCATGTCCCTCCTCACTCCTGGAAGGCATTAAGGCAATTCCTGTGTGACCTGAAATAAAACATGCTCTTGTTGGCAGCCCCACAGTCTGGGACTGGTGCTGGAGAGCTCCATCCTCCCTCCAGGGCTGCATGGTGAAGGCTCCCAGAAAGCACCTCCATGGAGGAAAGTCCCATCTCCCGGGCTCTCCCCCAGCCACTGTCCCAAGCATCTTCGTGTAGCCCTTCCCCATTGCTGCTTTCCCATGGCAAGAAGTGCCTAGTTCAGAAAGCATCAGCCCCCAAGCCCTTTGATCTTTTCTTTCTCAAGAGAAAAAAGATTAAAAAGAGACAAGAAGTTAAGGATTTGTGAGGGGGAACGGAACATGAATAGCAAATTCTGCTGTGGAGGTCACCTCCCCCCAGCTTTCTTCCTGTGTGATGGGGAGGAGGGAAGGGTGTGGAGTGGGCTGTGGGGGATCCAGGGAGGAAGGGAGTGAATTGGGGGCAGAGGAGTGGGGGTGGAGTGGTGAAGCCCTTCAAAAGGAACAATGCTGCCAGCGCTGGCATTGTCAGGCGGCCCTTTACAGAGGGCCATGAATACAGGTTATAAATTCTTTGGCCATTGAGAGAGCTCTCCAAACCTGACTCCATCCTGCACTAAACCAGGCCTGAGCCCTATCAGTTGCATAGCAATGAATTAATTTACATCTGGATAGTTAATCTCCAATTCACTTGACAGTTTATCTCCTCTTGGAAGAGCAGCAGTGCCTGCTCTATTGTGTTGGAGCCAGTCGAGGCTCCTCATCCAGGCCAGCACCTCTGGTTTGTGCTCAGCAAAGATAAGCAGGGTGGGTATTGATATGAAACATGAAATTATTGCCCCAAGCTGCTTGATTCTGGTATCCTTCCACTCAGCATCCTCCTCACCTTCGCCCTTTGGCTCTCCAGGGTGGAAGTGCCATGTCCTTCCCTCTGACATTGTTTCAGTACAACTGGAGTGTGACTTTTCCGACGTGACTGGCATTAGACAGACAATTGACAATCCAGAATTATTTAGTTTGTTCTTGTTTACCGCAGTCTCCTAATTCTGCACGGATTTTTATCTCTGAATATTTTCATAGAATCATTACTGAAGGAAAAGAGCTCTGAGATCATCGAGTCCAACTGTTCCGCCAGCACTGGCAAGCCCAGCACTAAACCATGTCCCAAGTCTGCACATTTTCTGAGCACTGCCAGGGACAGTGATCCCATCACTTCCCTGCTGTATCCCCCGAGAGGAATCAATGCTCTGGTTCAGCTTGGCTTGGCAGAGCAGCCTGGGATGTCCTGCAAGGGTGGGAGAGGCATCATGCACCCAAATTCCCAGTGAGGGGAGGGGAGCTGACTTGTGAGCCAAGGCTTTTTGGGTAGCACTGATTCAACCACTCATGCCTGGAAAAGTGCTGTGGTACCGCGCATCCAAAGGGGCAGTGGTGAGGAGAGGGAACCCAATGCTGCTGGGCTGTGTGGGCGTGCAGAGGTGAGCACAGGGCCTGATTTGGCAAATCAACTCACTTTCTGTTTCTGTTAGGAAAATGGATCAGGAATGAAAACCTTGAGGGTCAGGGGACAAAGTTAAGCGTGAGAATTCCTTGATTTATTCATGGTTTTAAGTCTCCAATTTTAATTTCCTGCATTCAGTATTTGTATGTATTTGATGTGGTTTGGACATGGTCTGGAGAAGGACCACTCTAATTAAATATCCCTCTTCTTTTATCTGGAGTGGCGACAAATCTTTAACTGGGCCTTTTGTTTCCTCAAATACACAATGCACTCTGCTCTGGTCATGGGAGCCATGGCTGAAAGGTTTTGTGTGGTTAACACCAAACAGTTAAAAATGGTGAGGTAAAATAAAAAAAGATGGGAATTTAAAATCTAATACTGAGTTGAGGCAAAGCAACTTTGTCTTTTCCTCTTAGTACTAAGCAATCTTTCATTTGTGGACAACCAGGAAAAGACAGAACTGTTTTCTTTTCCCATGAAAGTTCAGAGTTTCCCTGAGTCCCAGTACTATGGGAGCTGAAACTGGAAGCAGAGCTCCAAAAACAGGGAGCAGCCCAATCTGCTGAGCTGCTCCTGCTCTTCTCTCCTTCTCACCTTGCCTCTCCATGGGAGGAGCTAGAGCCAGGAGGGCACAGAAGTTTTTCAGTGAACAGCAGCATCAGGCTGTGGGAGCAGCACTGGGGCTGGATTTCCTGTCTGTGACATGGAACTGGAATTGGTTTAAATATAGAAGATTTGGCTCAGCAATGTGGCCGTCACCAGCTGATCATTCTTCAGCATGAGGCTCCAGCCTGGATGATGCCAGTTGGGTGTATCCTCGCGTTACTTTTGCCTCCTTTCCGCGTTATCCCTAGGAAACCAGTGAGCACCCAGCAAAGGAGGGGCCTACCCCAGCCTGCAGGAGTCAGTCCTGCATTCCTGGGGACGGCTGCTGGTAGCAGGGTAGTGGCAATGTGGAGAGGGAAACACAAGCACAGGGCAAAAAGGCAGATAAATTCCCCGTGGAATTGTAAGCACAAGGATGAAGTCAGAAGGGAGAGTGTAAGGAGGAAGGTCTACCCAAGCTGCAGAGTCCTGACCTTCCTGAGAAGGTGAGAAGACAAAAGTGCTTCTCTGACAGTAAGAGGCCATGCAATGTCGCGATATGATGGTCCAGAAGCGAAGCTGCCCTGGCTTGGCCCGTTTTTCCCAGTCATTCCCTGCTGTGCCTGGCCTGACAGTGCCATGGGGCTGCTGCAGCTGGCTGGTGTTTCCCCTTGGAGTCGCAGGAGTTGCCTGCAAGGTTTAAGTTATTGCTGTTAGCAGCCTTTGGCATTTCTTTTTGTCTGCTCCATCTGAGATCTGCCCTTTCAGCTCCAGAAGGGAAGAGTTTGGGGCTGGCTGTTCCTGGGGAGCGGCACACTGAGAAATCCTGTGATGAATCATTGGGACAGCCCGGGTACCAGCATGGTGCATCCTCCCACCGCTGGGGATTTAATGGCACTTCGGGGTGTGACAGCACAATGAGGACTGATGTGATTAACCTTCAAATCTGTGGGGAGATGCTGTGTTTGGTAAATAAATTAAAGGATCTGAAAAAGCAACATCCTGTTTCAAATCACGAAAAAGACTTCTTCCTACAGAACCGAGAAAGGGTTGTGGGTTTTTATGTTTTTTCTGTGTGCTTTTTTTTGTGCTTAGGTGGAAGAGTGAGGAATCATTCCTTCCCATGGAGTTCACCCCCCACTCTGCCTTCACAAGTCCATGTCAAAATGTTTAAAGGCCTTTTTATTGTTCCTTGGTGTAGAAACAAATTTCTGTTTCTTGTGTCAGTGCCTGGTGACCCCCCCAGCCATCTCTCCACAGGAAAGATGTCATCTATCTTCCTTATCTGCTCTGTGGTTTTGGTTTTTAAAATAGCCTAACATGACTTGATTTGATTTTACTCTTGTGCATATGTTTAAATGAAAATAAATTAGAATAAATAGCATTAATAGAAATATTATGGTTAAGATTTAAACCAAACAAAACTGGGATATTCAAAACTGTATTTTCCATGGATGCTGATGAAACCCCTTTCTGCCTCATTTCATGGCAGCCTGGGAAGCCCACAAGGAAGTCTGAGCCATGGGATGCTGGTGGGACAGAGTGGGATTTGTTTTGCACATTTGACATTTGTTCATTTGAAATTTCAATCATAACACATTAGTTGTTTGCAGCTACATTCCTTGTGGGTTTTTTGGGTTTTTGTTTTGTTTTGCTTTTTAATTAAAAAGCAAAGTTGACTTTATGTCTTCTGCTGCATGGAAGCTACCATGAAGCAGGGTTGGAGTGCACAGGGAGTTTGTATCAGCATGGCCAACAGAGCTGGCTTTGGTTATGAATTTTAGACTCTCAGGCTGGTTTGGGTCATCAGAGGCCTTAAATCCCATCCAGTGCCACCCCTGCCATGGCAGGGACACCTCCCACTGTCCCAGGTGCTCCCAGCCCTGCCCAGCCTGGCCTTGGGCACTGCCAGGGATCCAGGGGCAGCCCCAGCTGCTCTGGGCACCTGTGCCAGGGCCTGCCCACCCTGCCAAGGAACAATTCCTGATTCCCAATATCCCATCCATCCCTGCCCTCTGGCAGTGGGAGCCATTCCCTGTGTCCTGTCCCTCCATCCCTTGTCCCCAGTCCCTCTCCAGCTCTCCTGGAGCCCCTCCAGGCCCTGGCAGGGGCTCTGAGCTCTCCCTGGAGCTTCTCCTCTGCAGGTGAGCACCCCCAGCTCTCCCAGCCTGGCTCCAGAGCAGCAGCTCCAGCCCTTGGCATCCCTGTGGCCTCCTCTGGACTCGGTCCAGCAGTTCCACATCTTTCCTGTGCTGGGCCCCAGGGCTGGGGCAGCTCTGCAGGTGGGGTCTCCCCTGACTGGGCAGAGGGGCAGAGTCCCCCTCCCCTGCTGGGATCACCCATGGCAGGGGGATCCTGGCTCTCTCTCGGTGTGGCCAAGGAATGTGGAGCTTTTCATCCAACCAGCCATTTCCCTGGGCCTGTGCAGGAACTGGTGCCTCAGAGGTTTGGAATTTCCACCTGCACCCGGAAAAGGTCTTAGTGAGCTGCTGCTGCTCACATCCTCATGCTCAGCCATCTGCAAACCAGCCCTGTGGGCTGCAGTTAATGCTCATGTTTGGGTGGCTGTTGGTCCTTGTCTGAGTTTGGGAATTGCTGCTGGATGCACTCCTGGAAAGCCCTGGGACCTGTGGGATTGGGCTTGTGCCGGGCTGGGGGCAGAAGTTCTCCTTGCTGCTGCCTCCCTCGCAGAGGCAGTGACTTTCTGAGGGCCTGTTATCTTCCATGACGAAAGCCAGATGAGGGATTGCTGCCACTTATACCATCGAACTTTCCTAAAGAAATTCTCCCCTGGGTTAGGAACAAGCATGACAAATCCCAACCCAAAGGAATGGAGGCGGGGAATGGGAACTTATAAGCCATGAAAAACAAGAGCTTTAAATGGAAAAGGGCTTCACACCATAACACTTGGCAGTCAGCCTGTCACGCTTCAACCTGCACAGCCGGTGCAGCCGAGAGAAAATGGGGGCGAGTTTGTGTCTTCAGGAACTGCAGTAGAGACCCCTTGGCTGGTGCCAGGCACAGCCCTGGCTGCAGGATGGCAGCTTCAGTGAGAGACCACTACAAACCAGCTCCTCTGTGCTGTGGGCAGAGAGCACCAGCCCTGATGGGAATTAACCTTGGGGAGCATTGGAGGCTGGTAAAAAAAGCAGCACTTCATTTGAGAATCTTCAGACCCTAGAAGGACTGAGAAAAGTTCTTGGCTGCTCTTTCATAGAATCTCAAGAGTGGTTTGGTTTGGAAGAGACCTTGAAGATTGTGTGGTTCCACCCCTGGGGCAGGGACACCTTCCACTGGGCCATGTTGCTCCAAGCCCCTGGGCTCCATTCTCGTGGCCTTGCTGCTGGTCAGGGGGTGTCATTACCCCACAAGCCCCTGGTTCACCCTCAGCTCCCTGCAAGACTGGTATTTCTGTGTTTTCAGAGACTGGGGGGACACAGGGCTCAAACCCCTGGGGCAGAGGGAGGTGATCCCCAGGATAGGGTGTAGGGGCCGCTGTGCCAGGACTGAAATGCTGGATGGAGGGTGCTGCAGGAGGGGATGTGGGGGGGAAGATCCCTATACAGTCTGGAAAGGATTAAGGAGAAGTCTGTGGGCCAGGGATGAGTACACTACCTGTGACCTGCTCCCAGCCTGCCAAAAGTGGGGGCTACAGGCAGTATCAGAACCTCAGAGGAATATATTTTTTTAAGTATTTTCTTCTTGAACTAGTGCAAAAAACAAAGAGCTTGTTTCAGTGCTCGCCCCCTCTTTCAGGCTGGATGGGATCCTGGATTTTTTAAAAGAAAACAAAGCGTATTTCAAATACAGGCTTTCTTTTAGTCTTTTTTTTTTCCTTCCCGTTGCTTTCTGTTTGCTGACAGAGATTTTGGGGCCCTGGGGAAGATGCATCTGCCAACGATGATCTCGGCTCTCCATGAATCCAGGCCCTGTGTCAGGGAGCTCTGCCCCGCTCGCTGCTTCTTCCCAAGCAAGTGTGGGCTGAGCCCTGCAGAAGGTCCTGGTAGTTCTTCCCCAGGATGATATCACTGGGCCAGGGCAGGGAGAAGCGTTTCAGGTTGTCTGTACAAGCTCTCCCAGAATCCTCCTATGGCAGCTCCAGGTGCTCTGGGATGTGATGCTGTGTTCGCTTCAGGCCTCAGGCAATTCCCGACAGTGGTGGACTCCCATCTTTGCCTCCTTTGGACTGCTTGTCTGGAATATCTCACTTTTACTACTGGAGAAACCAAGGCACTGAGCTGATCCTTCCCATATACTGTGAAAACATTGGTGGCAGAGACCCGGCTTCCAGAGACAGACCCCCAGGACTTGGGGGCTGAGGGACACGTCAGAGCCCTGCTCTGGTGTCAGCTTGACATTAACCTCCAGACACGGAGCCTGACAACCTGCAGGAGCCAGACCCTTCACTGTGCCCTCCTGTGCCTTATCAGAGGGAAATAAATCCTGCCTGATTGGTTTTTTAAAATGAGAATTCTCAGCAGATAAATGAACTGCCTGCACAGTGATAATGGGCTGTTTGGGAAGTGAGTCTGCAGAGTGTGTGTGCAGCTGGAAGTCATCAAAACCATCTTATCCCATAGAGTCTCCTGTGCTGAACTTGTGTTTACAAAATCAGACAGGAAAAGGAATTTTTCAATGGGTATTTTCTGATAATTTTTTCAGCCCAGCAGAAGTGTAAGTGAGGGCCTGTCTGCACAGAACCCTTGTATCTCTGCTGGGTGCTGGGCTTCACCTCCTCCTCTCCATCCCTTTTGGCCGATTTTGAAACATCCCGCTCCAGTCTAAATCCACGTGTTGAGGTTTGATGGACACTGAGTGCCATGGCCAGTGGTTCTACAGGAATATCAGTGAGGGGGCCAGCTGATGCCCAGAGATGAGCCCACCACTCCTGCCCCTGTCCCTGCTGTGGTCCCATGGTGTGCAAAGACACCAATCCTTACACCACACAAACCTGCTCTGATTTGGAAGCATTGTCAGTTTTACCTACTTTTTTTTTTTTTTTTTTTTTTTTTTTTTTTTTTTTTTTGCTTATTTAAACAAGTTCTCCTAAATAATCCTTACATTTAGTCACTGGCTATAAGCTGGGCAGGAACAACCTTTAAGAGGATGGTCATAAATACTCAGCCATAGTTCACCACACTTTTGTTTTCCCTGATAGTCACCTCTCCGTCCTTTTCTGTGATCTTCTCATCCATAAAAATCCCTTTGTATGGTCTCTGCTAAAAATCAGGGCTGGATAATTGGCCAATTTCCTGCACTCTGGCAGTTCTGTGGATTCATTGTGCTCATGCTTATCTTCCTCCCCATGTGCCGAGGCCATCTCTCCCAGTGCAATGTGGGGCCAGATCCAGCCATGGCTGTGCCTCAGCTCCAGAAAAGCACCGTGCAAAAGTTTGGAGTGTGGTGCTCTGGGTAGAGATCCTGCCATAAGAGGCAGGGAAACATGGGCTCTGCTGAGGGCTGTGAGCCCTGCTTGGGGGAGACCATTAGATAAAAGCCCTCGAGGTGATTTGATTCAAATTACTGGGTCCATCGTTAGGTAACCATGGAAAAAAATGCAAATAGACCTTGAAGCCCAATCTCACGATTGTCTCTGTGTGTGAAATGTCTTGGCACCTCACATCTCCTCTCTGAAAAGCTGGTATTTTTAGATTTACGACATTATTTTTGATGCTGGAGGCCTTAAAACTGTTCTGGCATGAACCCAAGCTATTCTGCTATCTTCAAAAATGAAGTCTTAAATGAGAACTGAAATTTATTCAAGTGTATTTGAATTACAGTAGAGCAGAGCACTTCAGCATGGGCACGGAAAGAAGCCTGCAAGGAAGGGGAACAAGACTGAGCGCGGGTCAGAAACCGGAGCTTTTCAGAGTTACCCCTCTGAGAGCTGCACCCTGGACAAAGCAGCTTTGCATGTGAAACCATCCCTGTCCAGATGTGAAACCCAGCTGAAATGTAAACTTCTCTGAAGCCTTCACGGGTGGTTTGCATCTGTATCTGTGTCTGATTAGGCAGAGTTGTGCAATGGCAGCGGGTTCTGCTGCCAGTTCTTCCCTCCGTACCTTGACCCGTGGTTTCACTCTTTCATGCCTTGTTTTGTCAGACCAGCCTCCTCTGGGCAAAGCAAGTTCAGCCTTGCTTTGTGGGCCTCCAGAAAGACAGACAGCTTTGCCTGACTGCTGGTTCTGATTGCTGGGGACACTTGTGGCACAGACACAGCCAGACAGCTCACCTGGAGCAGGGCTGGAGGTGGGCATGAGCCCAGGCTTTCTCCAGTAGGATTTTCACAGTGATTTGCTTCCCCTGTCATGTTGTTTCAAATTCCTCTCAAGCCGTAGTTTTCACAGTCTGGATTTTCTCTCATGAATTTCTCAAGGGGCTATCTGGAGGGGAAACTACTTCTCACCATAACAAACAACCAAAGCCTTCATCATTAAAAAACAAAGCACTAACATGGCCCTACAACAGACCCCTTTGTCAAATCACATCTGTTTAGATCACCAGAAATTATAAGCCTTCACTTTTGAAAGTAACTTTCTTTTATCAAAATAGGAAAGAGAACTGCAAAACATTCAGGAAAAATCTGCATGAAAGTGCAGGCATGTGGCAGTAGTACTCTGTGTCACACAGAAACTCCAAATTGCCTGTGTATACAATTACTGGATTTAAGCTCTTCTCACTGAAGGAACAGCCAAGTCCATAGCATGGGTCACTGCTGTGCTTGTGTAAAACCAGTGTGAAAAAGAATCTGGCCTTATGGACAGAAAAATCTGATTTCAGGGCTTATGTAGTTTAGCCCCAAAGTTTAATATTTGTCTCCCAGAAGCTGCCAGTAATTGCTAAATGGTAGAGCAAGGGGATTCATGTGGGGAATGATGGAAAATACGGTGTGAATTGTGAATCATATGAATTAAACAATCCACAGACACTTGTCCCCAAGTAATATCAGTGCCTGCCCACCCAGGAAAGCTCCAAGTGCTGCTGCACCAGTATAGGCCAGTGCTGCACCAGGATAGGCCAGTGCACTGTTCCCAGAGGCTTGCAGGTGGGAATGCTGATGCTGCAGCAGGAAGAGCTGCCCCAAACCCAGCACAGGAGGCCCTGCCCTCTCTGAGCCAGTGATTTTCTCTCTCCCTTTCAAACGCCTTTTTGCAGGCCAGGAGCTGGGAACCACCATCAACATCTGATCTCCGTCCTTGGCACTGGCCCAGATCCAGCCTCTCGCTGGGAAGGGGCCACCTTCCTCTGAAACAAGGGTGAGATTAGGCAGGGCAGCCAGCCTTAGGACAGTGGGGGTAAGTCAGCCCTCACTAGAAAACAAAGCTTTTCTGGTTGCTTTTGAAAATTCAAAGCATTTGTGCTGAATTCATTGAGTTTGAATTCCAGCAGGCCTCTGGAGCGGGGCTGTAGGGACAGCCCAGGGGCACTGAGGTTTGGGGGATGCAGTTGAGCTCAGTGTCAGCTGAGGTACTTGGGAAGGTGAGACACACGGAGTTCTTCAGACAGAGGAACTTTGTGAAAAATCCTGCCCAGTGCCTGTGCTTGTGTCAGGCTCGCTGCTGGCCACAGCCCGGCAAGGGCCAGACCTGCTGCTTTCCCCTGAGCCAGCTGGGACACAAACTGGGCTCATCCTGTGTCACTGTGACACTGCTGTGTCATTACCAAGAGTTTCACTGGCAGTGGCCAAAAGGTCCCCAGGCCTTTGTCTGACACAGAGCTGGAAATACAATCTGAATTTCCCTATACTCACCTGAAGACCCCAGTGCTTGTGTTAGGTGCTTTCCTTAGATAAAAGAAGGCAAAAAAGGAAGTAAATTTGTCTCGATGGAATTTTTTTCCCTCTTAGAAAGTCTTTCACATCCTTTTCAGGGGTACCACCAGTGGTGATGATTTACAGATCATTCCTGCGCACCCCATAAAGGGAGCAGTTGTAGAAATTCCTCTAATTGCATTTAATTGGTTTTGAAATTAAACGGTCTGTAATTTCAGTCAGTGGCTCTGTGAAGGACTGCTGGCTGAGAAGGCGGAACAGTTTGCTGGAATCAGCTAGATACATGGAAGTAATGCTGGCAATAGTAGCTTTAAGAATTATGATTATAGAATTAGTTAGGCCAGCTTAGGTCAGTGTGTACAGAGAGTTTCCCATTTAACTCCCATGCTGCAGGTGCTGTGTTCTGACAGCTCTTCATTTAGCATCCAGAGGGGAAAATGCTGAACAGAGTGTGCTGAGGGCAGGCTGGAAGACACCAATCCTCTGTAATTTTTAATGCTGAGTGATACAAAGCTGCTTCTTGCCTGTCCTTTCCCCAAGCATTTGATTCTGTTAAGTGGTTTAATTCATTCATAAATGCTCTCTGGACTGCACAGTTGTGCCAAATATGCAACTGTCTGGGTAAGGGTGTACAAACAAGGTGTGCCTGATTCCTGCAGGGAGTTACCGTGGCAAGTGCAAACACGCACTGGGAATGGGAATCCACGCATGAACAGACACCCGATTAGCAAAGAATTTCTGAATGCAGAGACCTGATTTGAGCAACAAGTCATGGCATCTGTCCATGTAAATGATGTGTGCCATTGCACACACATTTTGAAACTCTGTTTCTAAGGAATATAGGTATTTCTATGTATTAGACCACAAAGCTTCTCTGAGTTCCCCCTTTTTAACCACAGTGATGAGGTCACTGGAAAAAGAGTGACTGACTGTTCATTCCCCTTCCTCATTCTGAGTGCTGTCTGTCACACGTCAGGCAGTGCTTGGTTCCAAGCTTGCACATCCAGGGAAAGCAAGAGCCAGCGATGGAGGGGACAGAATAAGGGAGCTCACAACCTCTGGAGCCATCTCTTACATGCCAGGAAAATGCAGCATCCAGCTCCTTGAGCTCCAGGAGCCTCCAGCCCAAAGGGATGGAGCGTGGGTTTGGGAAGGACATTTGTTCCTGTTTGCGACACCCAGCCTGTGACCAGCAGCAACAGGGCACGGCCTAAAAGGATGAACTGCTGCAAGCTGTGTGAGAGCTGTCTGACAGTGTTTGTGCTCACCTCATCGGCCAAAGCTCTGACCCACAGCATTTCAGATCACACCAGAACATGTGTCTTTCTTCATACTCTTCCCTTTCAGACAGGAAGAAAGAAACCAAAGGCTGTTGACCTCTGTGGGCCACCAGAACCTGAGCCCATGCTCATGGCCAGCCTTGAGCTGTCTGGCTTCAAACTCATATCACAGGGCACACCAGCACTTACCACTTTCAGTCGCAGCTTAAAATATCTATGAAGCCCCAGTGGCCCCAGAAGTCACAAGGATGGATGGTCCAGGGCCATGGAAAGCCCAGTCCTTGCCATGCCTTTCCCATTCCACTGCTATTCCAGTCCCCAGGTAGTTGCATCAGTGCTGTCTGTGCTCCTCTTCTCTAGCAGGAGTCACCTTTTCAGTTAATACTGTGCTTTTCTGAAGAGGAAATGCTGTTGGGGTTTTTGGAGCTTTGAAAGACTCTTGTTTTTCAAAACCACTTCTAGAAACAAATCTTAGGAGGTGGTGTGTGCTGAGCAGGTGCCCACTCACTGCTGAAGCAATGAGAAAAAGGCAAACTTCATTTAGCTACTTAAGGCATGCAAAGAAAAGCTTTTTAAAAATAAAAGGACAAATAATTTGTGTTTTTGCAGTGTTGCATGCAACACAAACAATTCACTGGAATGCTTTACCACAGCAGCC
Source organism: Emberiza elegans (assembly GCA_024865655.1). NCBI lineage: Eukaryota > Metazoa > Chordata > Aves > Passeriformes > Fringillidae > Emberiza > Emberiza elegans. Next base: position 67,288,443 of record JALJVW010000184.1, on the reverse strand, counting down.
AACAAGCTGCTGCGTCAGCAGGAACATGGGAGCTGGGTGTGCTGGGCTGGGGGGAAGAACACCCTGAGCTGGCACAAAAGGGCGCAAGGACTGACAGGGACCTGGCCCTTCAGACAGAAAGCCCCTTCAGAGAATCACTTGCACCTGCAAGAAACAAACAGTTGCCTCAGTATTCCCTTTTCTGAAGCATCATTTTCACTTTGCCCATGTAGAAGCAGCCTGGGGACATGGGTTATGACCTGGCCGTAACACGGAGGAACCGAACTGTGTGGCAGTATCTGAAGCTGATGGATACATCTGGCTTGCAATCTCCTTCTTATTTTTTTGCATACATTTATGGACATCCTTGCTGTCTTTTAAGTGGCCCTTCCCTTGCAGTGCACTCTGAATGTAGGTGCCTATGCAAGTGGTGGCATCGTGACAGAGTGCCAGGGCTGCCATCCCCCCAGTGCAGGGACACACAGTGTGCAGTGTCACACTCACTGTGTGTGTGGAGCACCTCCTGCTCCTGTGGCATGCAGGACATGGGAGCAGGGCCACATGCATAGCGTTTTGGGGACCTGCCCCTTCCACCCCCCACAGCACCAAGCTGGTGTTGCTCAAGGTTTCTTATGCCTTTGTGGTGCCCACAGGGGATCTGGAGAAGGACTTTGGACCAGGGAATGTCCTGGAGGGAGAGGACACAGGGAATGGCTCCCACTGCCAGAGAGCAGGGACAGATGGGATACTGGGAATTGGGAATTGTTCCCTGGGAGGATGGGAAGGCCCTGGCACAGGGTGCCCAGAGCAGCTGGGGCTGCCCCTGGATCCCTGGCAGTGCCCAAGGCCAGGCTGGGCAGGGCTGGGAGCAGCCTGGGACAGTGGGAGGTGTCCCTGCCCACTGATCTTTAAGGTCCCTCTAACCATTCTGTAATTCTATAATTCTGGTAGTGAGCTCAGGGGCTGAGCAGCCCAGCTAGTTTGTGCAGGTATTTGTGATATTTGTTTTTTGGAGATTTTCCATCTTTCCCTTGGCAATGACTGCTGTTTGTTGCAGCCTGTACCTGGCCTGACGCAGGTGTGGCCCTGCTTTGGCACAAGCTGCCTTCCATGCTGGTGGCTGGGCTGCCGGCTCCACGCAGAGGGGACACGGAGCCGGTGCCACTGGGACCAAGGGCTGTGCCTGGCAAGGTCCTGCTTCCCCACAGCTGTGCATGATGCTCTGCTGGGCTCCATCCAGGGGGGACAGCGGTGAGCTCCAGCCATGAAGGAAGAAGAGTTCTGTGGATTAGGAATGCGTGTCATTCCATGGCAGAGAGCCGTGAGCTCAGCACCAGGACAGGGGGACACACAGCACCCTCCAGGGCACTTGGGCTGTTCTCTGACAAGGCACACACTGCTCCAGCAGCCCAGGCAATTCTGCAAAAAAATCTAGTTTGTTCTCATTATCCCCATCAGAACTCATAAAAAAATCATGCCCTCAGAACCAACAACCAAATTTTTGCCGGTTTACATCTCGTGTTGGAGCCTGAGTAATGTGGGGAGATGAGGGCAGTAAACAGAGTTGTAAACAGAACAAACCTGGAGAGCACAGCAAAGGGCAGCCTGTGCAATGTTGTTCTTCGTGTCAGGGTAATTTGTGTGCGGTTTCATTGAGTTTACAAAGCCGGCTCAGGGTTGGATGGGCTGGATGAGGTAATTGGAAAATGCCCTGCTCCCCAGGGCTGCTCCAGCCTCCAACTCCCACTGGGCCGGGGCTGGAGTCCCGGGGCACGCGGGGCTGTCCCTGGCACGGCAGGGACGGAGGGAGGGAGGGCCCCAGTGCCCTGGCCAGGTGTGGGTGCCCGGGGGCTCAGCCCCTCCTGGCAGCATTCCCCTGGGAGCTGCCCCGGCTCTGAAGTCATGCTTTGGTTCTCAGGCTATTTTTGAAGCCAGAAATGTGAGTGTAACCAACACTTCAGCATTTTCCCACACCTTTCATGTGACACAGGACTGTGCCCAGTCATAGGACTCTGTCCCCAGCACTTAAAAATTGTCACAGTTTCACTTCCCTCGTGGTTTTTTTTTTTCCTTTCTTTTCTGGAGCCAGCCAGAGTTGGTTCCCTTTGCTGCCTGGGGAGCTGCCCCATATGGCTCCTTCCAGAAAAATTACCTTCTTTGGGATGCTCTCAACAATTCTGAACTGTTTTTGCAGGCAGGCAGTGCCCTTTTCAGTCTCTCCATGTGTGTTTCACACCAGCTGTTCCATATCTCAAAGCACAGAACCAACTCTTGCAGCAGAAAAAGGAACTTTTCAGGTTGATTTATACATAATTTCCACCTTATTGAGGTTTGGATTAACATTTAAAAATAATTAAATGTACAGTAATTCACATCTTTCTACTGAAATGCCAAAGAAATGCAAACCCCAGGTATTGCACATCGACAGCCTTCAGATGGATTGGGGATTTCTGCCTGGTCCTTATCTCCTGCTCCTCCTTCCTGTCTGGGAAGGGGAGAACTACCTGGCCAAGGCACATGGGGAAATTTGCTGAACAGAAAATGCTGCAGTTATCCATATAACCCCCAAACCATCCAGGGAGTTGCTGGTTCCCTGATGTGCCTCAATTACAGGCAGTCCAGGGATTGCTGGGGCACCAGGCCCTGAAAATGCTCACTCAGTGAGTTTTCTGCTCTTGGTTTTCCTTTAATTCTAACGTACTGTGAGAATGTTAATTAAAAAAAGCATACCAAAATGAAGTGGCTCCTTCAAGAACCAAGAACCTGTCATTTGCATGAAAACCCTGGATTATAAACTGCTTCTTCTACTTTTGCTGCCAAATATGCAAAGTAAATTGCACAATTTTGGGGGTGCAGTTGAGCCGCTTTGTGTTTTTCTTTCTCCAACTGAGAAGAAACATTTTCTCCCATCCGACAGGGAGTGTTTGTTTTTCTTGCTGCGTAACACTTACAGCTCCCATCGACAGCGGGACAATAACTGCTCCACCATTTCTTATCTCCCTTCAGCGTGACGTTGGGATTTTCCTAAGATAAGGATGGTTTGTTTGTTTTATTTGCTTGCTTTAATTTCGTGGTTGTTTTTCCAAATAAAAGAAAGTGGAGTTTAGGAAGCAAAGCAGTGATGGCAGTTGTGTGCTGTGCTGTGCTGAGCCTCATTCCCATCCCTGCTCAGGCGTGAGAATGTTCTCAGCCAGTGGGACTGTTCACATCCAAACTTTTCCTTCCATCGTTGTCACATACCCAAGTCATTTACCCGAGCTTCATCCTTCGATTGCACAATCAGTTATTGTTTTATGACAGATAGTGGGATGCTTCCTTGTTTTCTTAGTGCTTTTTTTAAAGCTGGAAGATGATCTAGTGCTGGATAGTGTTTCAGCAGAGTTGTGTTGTACCCCGGGAGATGGCCTCCCTAGGACAGGGAGGCCTCAGTACATCCTTCAATTCATGTGCTGGCTCCTGCATTGCTAAGAGTGGGTTTGTGAGGGGGATCTCCTCAGTGGGAGAGGCAAATGGGGCACTCTGGTTTCGAGGTGGGACAGGAGAGAGCAGGTTGGTTCAGACAGCAGGTGTTTCCTGGGGAGAGTTTAAACTATCACAGAAAGCTTTAAAATACTTTTAGAGCATTTTAAATTTGATGAGCTTTTGATAGCTTCTATGTTTATATAAGTCAGAACATTCAGGGCGTTCAGTCAGGGCCCCTTTATGGGCTGATCATGCTCCAGAGTCCCTGTAAGTGTCCAAGCTTTGTTTGCCAGGTGGGACAGCCAATTCCCCATTTGTTACTTCTCCAGAGTTGGGTGTTTTTTCCATTATCTATCATTTACTGTCCTTCTCTAAACTGTCCTTTTGACCAAGGGCTCTTATTGCCCATGGGAGGCTCTTGGCACTGCTGCCACCAACCAAGCACAGCTCCTCCAGACTGCAGCCATCCCAGGAGGGTATCCCATCTCAGCAACATAGCTCAGCCCACATAAAGGTGTAAAACATTTGCCTGTTTTGCTGGTGACCTTGCTGTATTTTCCTCAAAAGGCTTGAACAACTAAAAGTTGGAATCCTTTAACAGCAGAGGTGAGAAAGGACCTCAGGGCATCCCTGGCATGACATAGGATTGATATGAGTTTGAACTGAATAGGAAAAGGGCTGTGAGTGCTTACATGAAATGTTTCTTGGAGTTCAACTGAGATCCTTTTCAAGTGCAGAGGCTGCCTTTGCCATTGAGGATCCTTGTGGTGACATTTATGTCCCCAAGGTTTAGGACACCTCACAATGAGACAACTCCCATGAGCTCTGAGGCACAGGGGGATGTGAGTGACCTGCTACAGGTTCCTGTCTCTCTCCACCAGGTTTTGGGAGAGCTTCTGTGACCCACTCAGTACTCTGAGATATTTGGGTAAGAGGTAGAAAAGAGGGTGCTTTACCTTGGTGAGAAGGTCCAAGTGTCTGATTCTGCACTGAAATCAGTCTATATGTTCTTACATATAGAAAGTACACAGGAAAAGTATTGTTTAGAGGGATTTTAGACTGTGATAAAACACTTCTGAGTCCATCACAACTCTTCAGGATTTGCTGAAGCTTGGTATAATCTCACTGGGAAGGTTTTCCTGCTGTTAGGCTTGTGCTGCACTGCTCAAGTGTGAGCAATGAGCTCAGCCAGCAGGATTGAAGCCCAGAAGTTGAAAGCATTAAGCTGTTACCATAATGTGGACTTACTTGCTCTCAAAATGTGTTTATAGACAAGAATTTGGGAGTTTCCAGGGAATCCACAAACAAAATGGAAGGGCAGTATCTGAGACACAGCATGAAGGGAGACCACTGCAGTGGAGATAGCTGGGTTGAATTTTCTGAGACTCCTTTCTACTGCAAAGAAAATCAGGGGTGAGAAACTGTACCCCTTCTGCAGGCAGTATCCAGCTCCCATCACAAATGTTATGATGTTGAAAAGAAAATCCAGTACAGAATGGTGAAAGTAATCATAGAATCCCAGACTGCTTTGAATTGGAAGGGACCTCAAAGCCCATCCCATCCCACCCCTGCCATGGCAGGGACACCTCCCACTGTCCCAGGCTGCTCCCAGCCCTGCCCAGCCTGGCCTTGGGCACTGCCAGGGATCCAGGGGCAGCCCCAGCTGCTCTGGGCACCTGTGCCAGGGCCTGCCCACCCTGCCAGGGAACAATTCCTCATTCCCAATATCCCATCCATCCCTGCCCTCTGGCAGTGGGAGCCATTCCCTGTGTCCTGTCCCTCCATCCCTTGTCCCCAGCCCCTCTCCAGCTCTCCTGGAGCCCCTTCAGGCCCTGGCAGGGGCTCTGAGCTCTCCCTGGAGCTTCTCCTCTCCAGGTGAGCACTCCCAGCTCTCCCAGCCTGGCTCCAGCCCTGGAGCAGCTCCATGATAGCCTCTGGACTTGCTCCAGCAGCTCCATGTCCTTGTTGTGTTGGAGTCCCAGTGCATTTGGCTGCCTCAGCATGACCTTCCTACAGCCCTGTATCTCACATGGTGAAAGGTGAGGGCTCGGGTACCCTTCTGCAGGTGAAGAGTTTATTTGTAAACCCTCTTCCTCCAAAAATATTGGGACAGCACCAAACCTAAGGTGCTAGACCAACAAACTTAGAAAGTGTTAAAGACATCAGAGCTGATGCCAATAGCTGTCCTTGAGTATTTCAGGATGGCAATTACCCCATAACCCTCAGGATGGCCAGCATTGGTGTTCAGGGCCCGGGTTGGCTCCTTAAACCCGCAGGTTCAGACAGTGGTGCTGGATTTGGCTGGGGCAGAGGCAGCCTGGCACCTCATAGGCCAGGTAGGGAGATCACATCCCTGAGCTTCACTGCATGCTGCACTTGAAAACCTGCCCTGGTTTGCAGCCAAATCTGACATCCCAGTTGGTGTTGGTTTTTGAGGACCTTTAGTGGAGAAAGAAGAAAGAGGGCATTGCAGGAGCATGGCAGCTGCTCTGGGGCTGCAGTGCCTGCAAGGGGGCTTCTGGTGTCCAGAGCCCACAGCAGCCCTGTCACATGTAATCATCCTGTAAAGCTGATGCCTAACTCCTGACAGGCTCCTAATCCTTCCTGACATACACCCAGATGCTCAGTGAGTGCCACTTCCTGCTCCAAGGAGCCCAGATTGTTCCTGGCTGGCTCTTGGGTTTGAGCAATCACTTTAATTCTTCTCCCTCATTTATTTCCTTGTCCTGAGGGAACTGGGCTTCATCCCCTTCAGTAAATCTCCCGATGCAGTAGGATACACACTCTGCAGGGGCGAGGGCTGGACTCGGGACTGGGCAGTGCTGGGTTTAGCGGTGCTGCGGCACAGGAGGGTGCACGCTGCTGCTCTGGGGGAGCCCAGCTGGGCACAGCTGCTGCCAGTGCTCCGCTGCTGGCAGGAGCACAGGGAGAAGGTCTCTGCTGCGGGGCACTAAAGTCTCCAGCCTGTCCTTGCTGAACCCAAACAAGGTATGGTCTGAGGGACGAGCAAGTGCTGCTCCTTTTCAGATTGCTGACTCCTGTTTTCATGCCCAGGACAGGTCATTCCTGAGAGGAGAACAGCCCCAGGAGCTGCAGTGCAGCAGCAGAGCAGAGCTGTGGCAGCAGATGTGCTGGGACAGCCCTGCCTACTCTCCTTGCAGAGGGAGTGCTCCACTTGGAGTCCTTTCCGAAGCAATTTGAGGTTAATTAGCAACTTCTGCCTTCACTATCTCGCTGGTCTGTTTATCTTGTGTCTGAGAGAGTTCTCTCTTCCTGTTGTTGTTCCTCCTTCCTGAGGGGAGTGGGCCGTGTGGACACCCTGCCCCGTGCTCAGGGAATCCTACTGCCACCCCCTCCCCGCTCCCAGGCAGGCAGGCTGCTCCTTGCCTTCGGAAATGTCTCTCCTTGCCAATCACACCTTTCATTTGCTCTCATAAAGGGGATCCTTTGTGATGCGAGGTGCTGAAGGCCAGATGGTGATGCATGCAGCAGGTAAGAGCAGAGAGCTGGGAAACCACAGCCATGCTGGCTTGGAGGTCTTGTCTCCTACAGTGATGGCAGCCCCATCCTGGTGGGAGCAGCCCTTCATTCTCCCAGTGCTGGAGGGAGCCCGTGGGTGGGTGCTGGAGCACAGACACGACATCTGAGCTGCCCTTGGCCACTCTGCAGAGCCCAGCTGTTGATGCTGATGGAAGCCATCCAAATAACCAGCACATGGGCTCCAGCTAAGCCTGGGGGGTCACCCCTGCTTGGCAGTGGGCATGCACCAGCCATAAATACAAGCCACTGTGTTATTAATGCACCCACCATAAATGTTTTGTGTAACCTCACAAACTCCGAGGAGCTGTAATCTCAGAGAGCCCATGGCCTTTGCTGGGCTGGCATTCGAGGCGAGAGGCCTGGAAGAGCCAGGCCATCTGCAGGGGTAATGAGTTTCTCATCCTTCCAGAAAGAGAATAGTCCCTTGGTGCCTGCCCTGTGGGGTCTCATGTGCTGGAGACTGCATGGGATTTTCCTAACTTCCATGTCAGCAAGGATCTTGTGGTGCAGAAGGGAAAATCCAGAGTGAACTGCTGGATGTGACCCTTACAATCATCAATCAAACTGCTGCCATCGCAGGACAAGTGAAACAACAGATCCTGAGCAAGGAAAGGTCATTGTCTGCAGAGCAGCAAAGTGGAGCATAAATGAACACCAGAGCCAGGCACAATGCAAGGTGCTGCTGATCGCACCTGTCTGGTTTCGGTTGAATTAAGCTTTTCTGTCCACTCTGTGCTGCCTGGAGGCTCCTGCAGGCTGGTGTGCAGAAGGTACTCACCCCCGAAGTGCCACTGTTTGTACAGGGACCCTGTCTCAACACCTTGATTCACTCTCTTGATCCTTTCTGAACACTCTTCACAGAGAACTCGACCTCTCCTTCCACCTCCCTGTCCTCTGCCACAGAGTAACCCCAGCCCCACAGTGATGGTTATCATGGGAAGACATTCCCCAGACTCTTCCCCAGCTCTTTCATCTCATGAGAGACCCGGCTTCCCTCTCGGCCTCTCATCCTGGAAATCCTTCCTGCTCTGCTCCTGCCGTCCAGCCCATCTGGTTCCTGTTGCAGCTGTCAGCTGCAGCACCAAGCCTGCAGGAGCTCTGCCCTCATCCTGCTCCCTCAGCACATCCCCCAGCCCGCCTCTGCTGCTTCCCAGTGCCACTGCCCTACAGGGGAAGGTCACTGCCAGGGGGAGCAGGATGGCCTGGGCTCTTCACCCTCACACCAGGAATTTGCACATCAGCTCTGTCTGCACAGGCAAGTTCAACAGTGAAAACATTCCTTTTATTTCACCCAGCCTTCAGGCTTAACCTGAAACATCCAGGCTTAATTCTGGCTGTTTCAGAGCTCCTGAGTTCATGCCTCTCAGTGACCACAGCACCACAGGGTATGGCCCCTGTTGAAAAACTTGCTGCTTCTCCTGGCTCTTGGAGCACATGCCCAGGGATTACCTTCCCAAGCACCTAAAATGTCCTTGGGATGATAACACCACAATAGGAAGATGACAAGGGAAGAGCAGTGCCAGTGAATGGACCCTCCCTCCTCACAGGGACTGGGCAGTAAGCAGGTTTGGAAATATCCAAATGTGTGTGGACGTGCGTTTCCCAGTATGGGATGTTTTGTTCCTGGTCACACAGGAGAGAAGGCATCTGAATGGAAATCTCATTTTAACACTCCCACTGTCTGGGTTTTCAATTCAAACCCTGTCACAAACATGCATCTGCTTTTCCTTCTGTTTTTTGGCTATCACTTCGTGCTTCTCCCTCCCCTACCTCCATGTGAAGCATTTTTCTAGATGGAAGTGTTCAGGCAGGAGTAGCTGGGGTTCTGTGGCTTCTGACATGCCTGCCTGGCCCTGGGCTGCTCTGCCAGCCATGACTCCCTCAGCCACAGCCCTGCCCACTGGCTCAGCCTGGCCACTCGCTGCTTTGGGAGAGCCCAAACCATCCAGATCCCTAGGTTCCAGGATGAACCCAGGGCTTGGGTTTCAGCCTGTTGGTCCTTGCCAAGCCACTTTTCTCGCAAATTCAGGTCATGAGAAATGTGTAAATGCTTTCCAGTCCCCTGCTTGTCCCTTAACCTCAGGCTTTCAGGAGCCAGCAGTGCCCATCTCTGTCCATCCCTCATTTCCTGGGCTCTCCTGAGAGCCTCTCCTTTGGGAATAGCCACTGAGCAGTGTTTTGTGTGTGGCTGGCTCTCCCAACCATTATGAGGATGCTGTGATTCTGAGATCCTGTGTTGCACTGCAGATGCCCAGGCTGGTACAAGACCCTGGGTGCCTGATGGCAGGTGATGTCTTTGCTGGGTGAGTGTCGCTCCTTGTCTGAAATGACTGAAATGTGCCTGTGTCACCACATGTGCTGCTCGATGCAGGTTTTGCCTCCACACCACAGCCCCTCCCCACGAAGGATGAGTGCTGGAGCAGACAGATCTGTTTCTGTTCCCATGCTGCTGCTGGAGTTAGGCCGGGCAGTTGAGAAGGCACAGGGCCACGATTTGCAAGAAGCCTGATGACTCAACATGTTGTTCTCATTGGAAAGTGATGCCCAAGCAGAGATGTGAAGAAAATAAACAGGGCCAGGCTGAGAGGGGCAAATCCAGGCAGGCATCCAAGATGCCCAGTCCTCATCCTGGCACTACATCCAGCAACTGTTACCTATGATTAAGCCTCTGTATCAATCTTGATGTCATGAAAGTCACCCAGACCATGAAATCGCCATGTTTGGTGTGGAAATACAGCATTTGATGCATTTTTGTTTGAAATGCGTTAAATCTGCCTTAGAGGGGCCACAGGGAGAGGTTGGGTCCATCAGCCATGAGGAGCTATTCTGTCTCAGTCCCTCTCAGAGCAGGGCGTGTGGATCCAGCAGTGCCTAACAGCTCATCCATGACAAACTCCAAAAATCGCAGAGATGTTTGCCACGGTTGGGCTGTGAAATCAGCCTCCTCTCTAGGAATGAGAAACCTTCATAGCTACAGTCCAGGGCTGCCAGCTGGCTATGCTTTCCTTGACAGAGAGCACCTCCCAGCAGGGCCAGGCAGGCAGGGAAGTGGGCAGGGAAGCAGAAGGGAAGCAGGTAGGGAGGCAGGCAGGAGGGCAGGGCTACCCAGCCTCCAGCATGCCAGAGGGATGGGCAAGCAGGGGTGCTGGGCTTTGTCACCCCACTCCATTTAACCTGGCACATGCAGCCACGGTAGGAAGGGGCTTTGAGCACCCATGGCCCTTTCATTGACAGGCTCTGCGCAGGGTAGGCTGTAAAGCCACTCTTTGGGTGAGACACTCTGCTGGCAAGTGCAGTGTGTTTTAGCAGCCAGACGGCCCTGGGGATGTCCCCAACTGTTCCAGCTTTCCCTCGGGATCCCCGTGCACCTGCAGCCAGAGGGGAAGTGGTGCAGCCTGAGCTGCTGCTGGTGGCTGTGTCAGGGCTCATGGTCTGCCCTGTGTTTCCTACAGCTCTGCAGCCATGACTTCACAAACATGCTGATTGATAACTCTCTGGAGTGCCTTTTCCCTTTCTTTTCACACAATATCCCAAACTCAGCTCTCCCTTTGGCAGGTCCCACTTGTCGAGCGAAGATGGGGCGTTTGGTCCCAAAAAGGGGCAGATCTGAGAGGCCAGCAGTGGCTCCCTGCCTGAGCACGGGGCTTGGCAACGGCTGTTTGTGCGAGGTAGAGTTCTCACGCTCTAAATATACAATCTGTGATAAGGGAAGGGAAAAAGCCCAGCATGGAAATATTCCTTCTGTAAGAGAAATAATTTGCTGCTGCTAAAAATATGTGTCCGTATTATTCCTGCCCGGTCTGCAGTTTGGTGGGAGAGAGCGCACGCAGGCCGCCCTCAGGGGACTCGGCCCGCAGGCCGCCCTCAGGGGACTCGGCCCGCGGGGCAGGCCCGGGCGCCCGGCGGGGCCGCGAGGATCGGGGGAGGGACGGGGCTGCTGGCTTCGCCCTGCTTTATCATCCCCATCTCTTTCTCAGGGCAGCAAAACCGTGATACGGCATTACCCTGAAGGCCGTAGGAACTAACGTCTAAGCAGGTGCTGACAGCGGGAAAGTGATCCACGGTGTTCCCAGAGCAGCTGGGAGCCCGTTCCCAGCCCCGGCTGCACACAGAGGCAGGAACGGCTTTGTTCAAGGGGGACACATGTTTGGAGCGGTGGGATATGTGTAATCCCTTCCTGTCTCATCTGCAAGTGTCCCAGGCCTGGTGCTTCCTTCCCTGATTGCTGCTGCTGGGACCCTGCATCCCCATTCCCGAGCCCATGGATGAGTGGAGCCGAGCTGAGCCAAGTGAAGCAGGCAAATTTTCCAGGGGCAGCCCTGAGACAGGAGACAAAGCTTGCCCAGGATCCCTGCCCTGCCCAGGCTCCCTGTTCTGCCCTGGGTCCTTGCCCTGCCCATGGTCTCTGTACTGCCTAGGCTCCCTTCCTCGTCCCATGGTACCCAGTGAGAAATGGATGAGGTTTGCTGCTTCCCCAACCAGAGCCTGACGTGAAGCCAGTAAGGACCATCTCTGTGAAGCCAATCCTGTAAAAAATGGGTGAAATATTGTGCAGTTTCTTGCAGATCTGTCTCTGGAGCATAGTATGTGGATGCTGTGCCTGTTCAGGAGCAGGTTGTACCTCCTGTCTTGAGAATTGTCAAATCCCAGACTGGTTTGTGTTGGAAGGTTTAAAGTCATCTTGTTCCAACCCTCCTACCACAGGCACTAGACCATGTTGCTCCAAGCCCCATCCAACCTGGTCTTGGACAATTCCAGGGATGGAGCAGCTTCTTTGTCCAGCCTGTGTCAGGGCCTCACCACCCTCATTGTAAAAGCAGCTTCTTTACAAGTAATCTAAATCAACCCTCCTTCAGTTTAAAACCATTGCCCAAGAATTACAGAGAATATGGTCAAGAAGATGGTAAGTATGGCCAAAGATGGTCTTGCTGCAGCAGAGCCATCAGCAGTTACAGACCTTAAACCCTAGCAGACCTTGCTACAGTTTTTGTAAATCATATATGGCCTTGGCATTGCTTTTTTTGATTCTCAAAGAACTCCTGCCTCATTTGAGGCCAGACGTTTGTTCCCAGAGCATCCCCTGACCAGTATTTAGGAAAAAAAATTCTTCATGGAAAGAGCTGGCAAGCCCTGGAACCGGTTGATAGGCTGCTCAGTTACTGGTGGAGTCACCGTCCAGGGTGGATGTGGCATTTTCGGTTAGTGGGCTTGGCTGTGCTGGGGGAACAGTTGGACTTGATGATCTCGGATGTTCCTTCCATGATGATTCCATGGTTCTGTTTCCCCATAACTTCTCACCATGCCCCAGTTGTGAGGGTGATGGGGTGGGGCATGGTGGGGTAGCAAGCAGGAGGGCTTGGAGGGATCTTAGAGAGGAAATGCACATCTGTGAGGTGTGGGCTGGACGCTTTGGTCCCTGCAGCTGGAGCTGCAGCCTCAGCCTCAGAGAAGGTTGGGGACTGGGAGAAATGCAAAGATGCGACCCCAGAGCAGACCTGGTGCTGAGCCGTTCCTGATGCAGCCCTCATGGACTCCAGGGCTGGTTCTGTGAGGCCGTGCCCGTGGCTGGGTCTGTGTGTGCTGTGCTGGCGGCTGAGTCAGAGCCTCACATCGCCCTTTGCAGGCGGCTGCAGTTTCCTCCTGGCCACAGCAGAGCCTTCAGGACCTGGCGCTGGCTCCCCTGGGGCTGCCCAGTGTCCACCCTGGCCCCGAGTCAGGAATGTGTGTGCTGCCAGGGGATCACCACCCAAAGAAGGGGAAAAGCTGCCTCCTTTTTCCCCTGCTCCAGCCCCCTCCCACTTCAGTGGCTGGGAACGGCAGGGTCCAGCCCAGCTCAAGGTTACATCCTTCTGCTGCTGGCCCCAAGCCAGTGAGCATGAGAGCAAGCAAGACACAATAACACGGATGTCAAACACAGGATCCCTTCCCTGCAGGCCCAGGCTGGTGTGCAGGAGCACTGGGAGGGATTAGCAGAGCAGGACTAGCAGTCAGACTACAGTATGGCAAAGCTGTTAAATAGATTTTTTTTTCAAGTATTCTTCAAGAAAAGAGAACCTTGGTTGGTTGGTCCTTGCATTATTTAATGCAATGGTTGGTCCTTATAACAGTTAAGAGCAGGCTGAGGTGGGCTGCTGCCCCAGGCAGTCAGTACAGCAATAGGGCCCTGTGTGATGGGAGAGCACTGGAAAATAACCTTCATCCTGCTTGAAACACAGCAAAGACAAAGCACATCTGAACGTGGGCAGACATGGCCAGAATGACTTGTTGGTGGCTGCTTGTCACTCCCTTCTCAGCCAGCCGTGACTCCACCAAATTCTTCGCTGGGAATTCAGGTTTGCTTTCTTGCATAATGGAAACATTGGAGTTTCTCACTGCAGATGGGAGTTTGGTTTGGGAATGGAGCTGAGGAAGAGCATAGGTTCTCTCCCCTTCATTTGCCTTCTGATCACCACCATGCTGGGACCAGGGAGAAGAAGGCCTCAGCAGGGAAAAGGAGACATGATGATTGTGGATCAAGGAAGTATACACATACATATGCATACACATATACATATACATATACATATCATATATATTAAACTGGAACATTTGGGATAACTAAATAAAGATGGTGAATTAGGTGGGGAGAAGGGATTGCTCAGAGATTTCTTTCCAATCTCTATTAAACTGTCACTTCAGTGTAACCTTACTCATGGGGTTGTCACTTGCGTCTCTACAGCTCCCTGACAGGAGGTTGTAGGCAAATGGAGTCGGTGTCTTCTCCCAAGTAGCAATCAATGGGACAAGAGGAAACACCTCAAGTTGAACCAGGAGAGGTTTAGATAAGTTATTAGGAAAAGCTTATTCACAGAAGGAATGGTCAGGCATTGGAACAGGCTGCCCAGGGCAGGGGGTGAATCCAACATGCCCGGAAGTGTTTAAAAAATATGTGGATGTGGCACGTGGGCACATGGGCCTTGGCAGTGCTGGGTTAGTGGTGGGACTCATGATCTCTGGGGGCTTTCCCAACTTTAATGATCCCATGCTCCTATGATCTTCTGCAGAGAATTGCAGAAGAAACATTTTCTGACACTTACATGCATTTTTTCTTGAATTGCTGTTTGCTTCCCTGCCTCCCCTCTCCAGCCAAGTGGAGTCCAAGATCCCACAGGTGGTGGTGCCCTCATGGACACAGCGAGCTGCAGAGAGCACATGGGCCTGAGGGAGTGATGGTTTTGGAGTCAGGAAATGGGGACAGGACACAGCCAGGTTGAGAGAAGAAGCTGTGCCAGAGGCAGTCCTGGTGCTCTGAGCCTGCTTCCTCTCCTGGTGCCCCTGAGGGTGATGCCATTGGGGAAGGTCCTGGCAGTGGGTGCCTGCAGCCATGCCCAGTGTGCTGCCGTGCCCAGACAGACCAAGGAGGCAGCACTGCCCCTGCTTTCGGCAGAGGAGCTGCTGAGACAGAGCCCATCAACCCATGGCCTGCTTCTCATGAGCCACCGCAGCTCGTGGGGCAGTCCCACCTCATTTGCTCCTTGAAAGCATTCTCAGACCAGCGACCAAAGATCCTGGTGAAGTCGGTCTGGATGCACTGCAGTTCCCACGGGCACAGCACTGTCTCCCATGTCCCCTTGTCACCCTGCTGTGACAGAGGCACTGCAGCTGGCACATGGGTCTGAACCCAGAGCCACAGCACACGTGGCAGGCCCACGCTCCCTCCCTGCAAGCATCTCAGTGCCACACAGGCAGGATTCCAGCTGCTGTCACACTGAGGAGTGCGACAGCAGCTGGAATCAGCCCCAGGGACAGCAGCTTTTATTGTGGGAGCAGAGACCGGGCAGTGAGCAGGGCTGGCTGTGCTGCCTCAGTCCTGGAACCAGGTGGAGCAGGGTTAATGCCACCAGAGTGTCTCTGTGCAATGACCTTTTTATCTGATCCAGCCCAGCGCGTTTCCTGGTGGAGCGCTCTGTGTCCGGTCAGCGAGGCTGCTTGGCAGAGGAGCAGAGAGGAAGGCTGGAAGTAAACACAGGCGCTCTTGGATCAGTAGCTGGGAAAAGCAGTGAGAAGCTGCATGGGATTGCCGTCTCCAAAACCTCCTTGTTTCCTTGCCTGCAGACAAACGGCTTCCTGCCAGGGACAGCACTCACTGCCAGGCCTGCGGCAGCACCGCCCAGCCCCTTCTCCCAGCACAGCTCGGCTGCCTCCCATGGGCATTTCCAGCAACTCACCTGGATCAGGGACTTGCGGTGCTTTGGAGCTTTGTGAGGTCTCAGTGCCCGACTCCACAAAATCCCAACCGTATTAACTGAACGTCATGATCCCCACTAAAGCAGCAACAACCACGTCCGCTGGGATAGGGACAGAAGCAGGGACAGGGAGAGCTGCTATGATGGACACTGCCATCAAGTCCCAGCATGACTGGAGATACTGATAGCTAAAGTTCTAACATCTGTACTTTCACCTTTCTCCTTTGAACCAGAGTCTGGTTTGAGCATGGCCTATGGCTTGCTGGAATGACTGAAGGGAACATTAGGAAGAAATCCTTCCCTGTGGGGATGGGGAGGCCCTGGCACAGAATGCTGAGAGAAGCTTTGGCTGCCCCATCCCTGGAAGTGTCCAAGGCAAGGTTGGACAGGGTTTGGAGGAAGCTGGGATAAGAGAAGGTGTCCCTGCCCTTCCACAGCAGGGCATGGAATGGAATGAGTTTACGGTCCCTTGTAACACAAAGCAGACTGTGCTTCTATGAAACCTTGGTGGGGTCACATAGGGAAACATCATTTTGAGCAACTCAGACAGAGCTGAGTCATTAGACAGGATGTGGCTATCCCAACAGGTGACCAGGCAAGGAAAACAAGACCTTGTCCCCAGAAGTTCTTGTGAGCAGAAGCAGCTGAAGCAGCCTGGGTGGAGATGGAAGGTTTAGCTGGAGAGATGATGGTGTGGTCATGCTACCGTAGAATCACTGTCCCTCCCCTTAACCTCTTCAAGCTTTTCCTTGCTTCTCCTTGGATTTGGGAGGATGCAAATGTACAAACTCCAAGGCTGACAGGAAACAAAGATTTTTCTCCCATATATGAGACAGCTACAGAAATGTCCAACATCGAGTAAGGAATGAAGGGTCACTTGAGTCCACCCTGCTCAGTGTGTCTGCCAAGAGGGTTTCCCAAATAACAAAATCATTCACCTATTGCTGCTGTCCTGTACACCTAAAAAAAGTGAGGAAAGAAGAAGAGAGAGGGTTTGAGGCTCATCCAAATGTCTCTGTATCAGTGATGCATCTAGTGCTCAGCTACAGAAATAAATAATCCATTCCATGGAGCCATAGCTGAGGCTTGGACTCTGGACATGTCTCTGGCCCTCACTCGACTCTGGGCTGGAAGGAAAGCAAACTAATTCAGCAGAAGTAACCAGCATTTCTTATGGAGACATGGAATAAATGAGCTTATTTCCCCAGCCTGGGCTTCCCTCTGTGAGGTCAATAATCACAAAATGCACCCAACTGGAGGGTACTGGGATCCCAGTGGCAGCATTTGCCATGTCACAGGCTCGCCCTACATCCCTCTGGAGCTGTGACTTCACTGGTTTGCAATGTGGCCCCTGCAGCCACGTGGACAGGTGGCAGTCGCTGTTACCCTGAACTTGCCTCTCATTCCCACACGGACCTCCTTTGGATTTCATAGCTCAGGGCAGAAGGACAGTCAGCAGATTTCATGTTCCCCCTGTCTCAGCTCTTCTCAGCCCTTTACATCCATGGACATTTCTGGGTTTTCCCTGGAAAGAGACTCTGGCCTGCTGCTTTCCCTTTTCTTACTTCCCGTTTCTGGTTCATCCAACCCCTGGATGGACAAACAGCCAGTTCCCATTTCTGTGTGCCTGTGCTGACAGCCTGGATCCAAAGGTGCTCAGCTCAGCAGTTATTGAAGGGCACTGCAGGTACCAGGGGCTGTCCCAATAGTTACCAACACCAGCCACCAGTGTCATGCACAGACTGGCACTTGAGCAAACAAGCCCATCTTGAATCCATGTCCCACACAGGTGATGTTCTGGGTGCTGAGCTGAGCAATGTCTCTCCAGTTATCACTCAAAGAATCACAGAATTACAGGCTTGTTTGCTTTGGAAAGGACTTTAAAACTCATTCCATCCTCTGCCCTGGGCAGGGACACCTTCCACTGTCCCAGGTCCCTCCAAGCCCCATCCAACCTGGCCTTGAACAATTCCATGGATGGGGCGTTTTATTGTTCTCTGAAGTTTTGTAGCCAAAATTGGATGTGTCTTGCTCCATCCCATCTTATCAGCTGGTGCTCTTTCTCTGCTCTGATGTGTGCCGGGTGGGATGCATTCACCTTGTTACTGATCCCCAGTTCTTCAGTCAGGCTGGCAAATGTCCAAGAAACCTTTGCTCAAACACACAAACCAAGAACCTCAAGTAGAAAATCTTTTTGTCCTTAAACATCAAGCCTTCTGTGTTTATTTAGAAAGAGTGAAAGTCCTCCCAAACCCAAGCCCAAGCTCAAGTCTGTCTCTGACTTCGTACCACTACCCCTTCTTCCTCCGAGGTCCATGTAGTCTCAACCAAGTGCATGTTCACAGAAGATCTTGCCAGGCTCGTGGGTCAAAATAAAATATTTGGAGACTTAGGTTTTTCATGAGCCTGTTCCCTGACGCTGTTCACAGGAGGAGCCAAGTCCCTGGGCTGAGCAGCCTCCTCCGTGTCGCAACACGCACACGCTTGCCTATGGATTTGCATGTCTGAGTCCTTACTCACCCCTTGGAGAGCATAGCACCACCTGGGAACGGGACAGGCACAGGGCAACCTGACTGTGGATCTGGCTAAAGGGAGGATGTTGTGCTTCCTTTGAGGGGAAAATGAGTGTCCAAGCCTTTTCCAGCCTGTGTGCTCGTGTTCCTGCCTTGCCGTGGGTCTCTGTCTCCATGCACGGGTGCTGGAAGAGCCTCCTGGCTGGAAAAGAGTTCTTGATAGGAGCGGTGGAGAGAGCTGGAAGCTTCCCACGGCAGTGCCAGGGGAATCTGCTGCACTTGAAGCCTCTCTCCCTCCTTTCACAGTTGTGTTTGTGGGAGCTGGGGGAGGTCCAAGGCAGCACAGCTGGGCTGAGCAGCCTCAGCCAGTGCTCTCTCATTCTGCCAAGTGCTGGCAGCAGGGACTGAACTTTCCCTCTTGGCTGAGTGCTTGGCTGGCTAGTATAGCTCAAGCTGCATGCAGTAACCTCTGCTGTTGCTCAAGCCCTTGGAGGGTCCCAAGCCACTTTCTTGCCTTGCCACTGGTAATGATGTCTCTCCATGCCTCTGGAAGATAACCAGGTTCCTATAGCTGCCAGTAGAAACAGGGAAACTGAAGCTTGTGAAGTTAAAGTGATGGCTCTCGGCCCTGTAAGGTGCCAGGGAGGCTGTGTGTGTCTCTTGGCTGCCCTCAGACCAAGTTATTTAGTCAGCGTGCGACCTTTACTGCTTTATGTAAACATCACCATGACTATAATATATCATCAGGCTCCAGTTATTCCCTGAGCTTGTGTCTGACTTCTCCTGAGGAATCTGATTCTGTTTTTCTGTCCAACATGGACATAGCCCAAAGGCCCTGGGACTTTGTGAATGGAGGGATTTTGCTGCCTACAAAATGCCTACAAAGTGTGAGGTTCAAACCAGGAGGAGATGTCACTAGGGAGCAGCCTCTGCGCAAGCATCCCAGGTCCCTAAGCTGCTCTGGGGGTTTTGCTTGGATTTCTCCACCCAAGAGTTCTTACTGGGATCCTCCAGCATTTTGCAGAAAAGGGTGTTGCTCTGGTCATGAAGCACGGAGCAGGCAGAGCCACCTGCATCCCACTGGTGTTCGACACCTCTGCTGCTGAGTGTGGAAGTTCTACATTAGATTTACTCCATTTGCCAGGAGTTGCAGGAGCTTGAGATTGTGAGACATATTTGGGGTTTCTTATTCAGTAAAGGTAGTGAAGGGAAAGTGGAAGGTAGTATGGAGAGGGAGGAATGTCCCCCAGGCATGCAGGGAGCTATTAACTCTGGCTGTTAAATTCTCTCCTTTGGGAATATCCCTCCAGTACAGTTTGCCTGTTGCAGGATCACAGGGGAAGCCATACCAGAGGCAGCTGGGATCACTTGGCTTGTTCAGAGAGGAGAGGGGGATTCTGAGAGGGGACCTCATCACAGCCTGCAGCTTCAGACTGGGGGGAACAGCTGGGGCTGGGCCAGGGCAGCTCAGGCTGGAGCTCAGGGCAAGGCTCTTCCCCCAGAGGGTGCTGGCACTGCCCAGGCTGCCCAGGGAATGGGCACGGCCCCGAGGCTGCCAGAGCTCCAGGAGCCTTTGGGCAGCGCTGCCAGGGATGCCCAGGCTGGGGTAGCTGGGGGGGCTGCCCTGGGGGATCCTGGTGGGTCCCTCCAGCTCAGGGAATATTCTGTGATTCTCTGAACTGCAGTGCAGCCATGCAGAACAGCCAGGATGGTTCATTGGTACGGGATTGTTGCTCTGGATGGGCCCTTCCAGCCAGCGTGGCTGTGCCTTAGAGCACTGCAGGGACTCAGAGACGTGGCAGACATGGGCAGGTCACTGTGAGGCTGAGGACAGAGTGCACCAGGCAGTTGCCCACCCACAGGCCATCTTTGAGCACAGCTCTGGCTGAGCAGATGTCAGAGTGGTCCTTCCTCATGGTCCAGAGGCTCCATTGCCCCAGTATCCTGCATGCCCATGGGATGTGTGCCCTGTGGTGGGCACAAGCCCTTAGGAAGGGAAATCTCTCCAGCACTGTACCTCACTGTCCTGCTCTTGGCCACAGCAGGGCTTTGGAAACTCCCCTGCAGCCCAACCATCCTTCCCCTACAGTCGTTTCTGAGGCCATCTGGAGACTCCCATCAAGGTGTTCCTCAGTCCTGCCATGAGCAGAGGCTGTTGTGGGGCGTGGGGGTGGAGAACCAAGTTTCTGGTTTCCCTGACTTTGTAAACAGGAGGAAGTAGGAGAGACTCAAAATCTCTGATTATCTTCCAAGGGGACTCTCATCCCCTCCAAGGCATGTCTCAACTTCCCAGCCAAGGCTGGAGCCGTTCCAAGAGCTGCAATGTTTCTGGTCCTCTTTTGAAGCACTTTCATTTGCTCCTCTCCAGTAAAAGCCTCCTCAGGTAGCAAACCCCCGAGCCTGGTGCACCAGGAGCCTGTGGCTGGAGCAGGCAACCAGCTGAGGCTCCTGTGTCTCTCCCGCCGGAGGGGAAGGCTGTGCAGGAAGGGTGCTCCAGAGGAGGGACTTCATGCAGAAGTGCAGGTTTGGAGTCCTGCTCCCAGGGGATTTGCTCCCTGCCTGGGGAGACCCGCAGCATCCACGAGCCAGGGTGTGGGCAGGACCCTCTGGCAGCCTTGGAAAGCCTTTGGTGGTGACCGGGGCACTCTTCCTGCAGCGAGGAAATCTGGCACAGAGCTGTTTCCCAGGGCAAGTTCCTAGGGTTTCCCTCCTCCCGCCTACCTCTTTCCTCCAATTTTGTGGATATTTGTGGGTTTGCACTGCAGGCGCTCCATGCTGCACAGCCTCAGCCTGCTTTGGAGAGAGGCTGAAAGGAAAAGAACTAAAAATAATAGTGACAATTATCAAGCTCTATGAGATTCCAGGAATCTGCCCTGGCTCCTGGAGCTGCACAGGGTGGACACAAGCACCCACCCAGTTGCTCCTCTGATAGCCGGGGGTGGGATGGAGCACTTGGAGCAGGTTTTGCAGCTCGCTGTTCCCCCTGGCAGGACAGCTCTGCCCACCTGCCAGCTCTGAGATTAAACGTCTCCTGCAAAGGCTCCCACTGCCCTGGCTCCACGCAAACAGGATGGCCATGGCCTTGCAGCCAGGAAGGCTGTGAGTCACCAGCAGCTCCCTCCTGCCCACAGCAAGCCCTGCCTGCTTCCCGTGCTGGTGAGGCAGGGCCAGAGGGTCTGCAGGGACAAGGAATGGGCTCCGGGGACAGTGGAAGAGAAGATGCTGCTGAAGGAGGTCAGGGAGTCCACACGCAAAACAGAAAGAAACAGTACTAAAAAGGAATTCTTGCAATTTTTGTGAAGCAGGCAAGTCTGAAAGTATGGCAAAATCCAACCTGGACAAGGTTATTGAAGGAAATAGCAAAGGATGGGTTGCACAACTCTTGGAAACTGTCCAGACGTATAAATGAAAGGAGAAGCAGGAAAGGAGAAGTGGGGCTGGTATGTGCTGAGGATGGGACAGACACACAGGATAATCTATGTATAGTTCCAAAAAAACCAACATGAAAACTTTCCCTGTGGTTTTGATGGCAGTGGGAACACTGGCCAAAGAGGAGAGAGGAGGGTGGGTGGCAAGTGCCTGGGAATGGGAAATGCCACAACCAAAAGGAATCAGCAGGCAAGGAGCTTTGGGCATGGAAACAGGTAGGAACAGCTAACTTCTCCTGCAGGAATGAGAAAGGGCTCGCACAAAGCTGAAGTCATGGAAGAAGGGTTTGTAATAAATCTGTCAAAGCTCGGGGGTTGGGTCGTTTTGCTGGAGAACAGCAAACAAGGCCTGTGCATTTGGGAGGGAGAAGGTGTTCTTGGCACGTAGGTGTCTGTTAGTCTGAATCTGTGAGTATGCAAAGCTTCAGAATAAAGATTAAAATAGAGAATAATTAAGAACATGGAAAATGGATGAGATACAGATTTTTTGAAAGTAAATGATGCCAGAGTAGATAAAAAACCTGAACTTCTCGACAAAGCAGACAGGATACATCTAAGTTGTCTGGTCTGCAGTAAAGCAGAATATTAAATACACTGGGAGATGAAGATGCTGGGCTGTGAGGACTGTGTTAGATCGGCTTCTCAAAAATTGGCCTTGTTTTTTTGACATTTTTAATGGCACAAAACATACAAATTGCTAATGAAATTTGGTGATTACCTGTAATTGGAAATCCTCAGAACAAAGGAGTTGGGGGAAATTGCACACAAAGAACAGGAGTCCCCTTCAGAAAAGGAAAACGAGGAATGCAATGAAATGAGGGAGTCAAGGAGTGATGCACAGTGGGATGTGCAGCTGGATTTCTGCTCTGGTGTGGAGATGACAGTCTGTGATGGATGTGACAGTCTGGAGATGACAGGCACCCGGAGTCCAACAAATTCAGAAACATGAGAGGCTCTGGAGCACGAGTCAGCCCTGAAGTCCCTGAAGTGGGCAGAGGGAGGAGAGGAGGAGAAGCAGTGCTGCTGTTCCTGGGTGATGCATGGCTGAATCCAGAGCCTGTTGTGGGATGATGGCGCAGAAACCAAACGTGAGGCAGAGGCCCTGCTTTTGCTGTGGGATGTTGTGGCATGGCCTCTGTGTGCCCCGATGTGCTGGGGGTGTTTGTGCTGGAAGGCTGGGGAGGATTCATTCTCCTGTGCCCTGCTATCCTTCCTGTCTCGTAGGATGCCATCTCATGGGATTACCTGGCTCACTTTAACTCATTGCTGCTGCTCCACCTCAGCTCTCCCAGGTGTGCTCTGCTGAGCCCGTGCTCTCCAGAGGCTCCTCCAGGGAGCTGCTTCGGTGCTCTGCAACACCAGAAAAAGGGGGAATGATCCGTGTTTGCAAGGGGAATAGCTCCTGTGGGAACGGAGGTTGTGCCAGGATCAGTCCAAGGATGTGAGCAAGCACTGGGGCGGGGTTCAGGGAAGGTGGAGCTCCTGAGATGTCCCTCCTTGGCAGCAGGGAGCTTTGAGGCTGGCTCTGCTGTACGATGAAGCTGTACCCTGAGCATCACTGCTCAGTGTCCTTCCCAGCCCTTCCCTGGGCCGGAAGACTCTTTGCTCTGATTTATCCCTGTGTGATTAGAGAGACCAGTTCTAGTCCCAAACAGGCAGACGGGAGCTGCAGGAAAATGAAGATATTGTCGTACAGGAGGAGACCTTGGAGTGGGGGCTGTGGAGAGGGGCTGGCTGCCAGGGGTTGCTCCTGCTCTTCCTTGACAGGGGAGGAGAGACTGGAACTGAGCCAAGAGCATCAGGAGTGAAGGCGCAAAGTGCCACGAGTGAAGCCAGTCTGCAAATTAGAAGGCTCTAAATCCCCCAGAAAACAGTTTTCTGTACCTTGTCCTGTGGAAAAAAAATTCCACCTCAGTTCCTGTCAGGATGTGGGGACAAGGCAATGCGGGAGCAAAGCCCAGCCTGGGTAACACAGTCCCTTCCATCCCATGTTCCGGGTTTCTCAGAAGTGGGATCTGTCCCCAGAGTGTGCCTGGGCAGAGCACAGGTTTGCAGGGTTCCTTTTGCCTTTGCCGGTTATTGAAGGGCCACGTGCTCCTACTGCCTTGAGGTGTCCTGGCTGTGCTCCCCACGCCCGTGTGGGCGTCAGGCGCAGGCCCTGTGCCCTGCTGCAGTTGTCTCTCCTGGCTACAGGGAGTGAGTAATGCTCCAGCCTCAAAAGAATCCCTGCTGGCTCTTAGTTCTGCCCTTTGCCAAACCCGTCTGCATCATTTGCTGTGTGCACCCTGTGCCAGCACCCCTACCACATACTGGCACTGGCAGAGGGTGACAGAAGAAAATGATGGTTTGAGCATGGCTCTCTCTTTTTTTTTAATAATCCCATGATACTGTATTTTGTGTTGCAACACAAAGGATCACCTGAGGGAGTAGAATGGTGAGAAAATAAGCCTATTGAAATGCTCGAGCTTACTTAACTCTCCGACAACATCAGAGGATAACCAGGCAGTTTCCAGCCAAGACTGTGAGTCATCTTGACCTGCACCATTGTCACTGCTCAGCTCATCTGTTTGCTGTAATTGCCGAGGGAGCACCACTCAAGCCAAACCCCATCATCCTGCCCAGCACAGCCAGGACACGCCAAGCTCCTGGTCAGGGTTTCAGTCACTGGAGCCCAGCACCTGAAATTAAATAACACCAAGACCCCTTGAACAGCTGGGAACCCATCAGGAAACAAAGCTGATGATTCTTCCGTCTATATGAAGCTTTTAAAAAAGAAACACTGATGATTATTTTATGTAAATCAAATGAGCTTTCGGCACTATCTGGATCATCTGCTATCTCAGGTACTGGCATAAAGCCTCCAGTCTTCCCTTGGAAAATGCTGGGAAAGTGGCCCATTCATTGCCTGCCACTGTCAAGTGTTTTTTCAGTCTGCTCCTGATTAAACAGAGAGGTATCAAGGGGATAATTGCTCGTTGGAATTGATCCCAGAAGAAAATCATTCACTTCTTTCTTATCAAGTTCTTTCTTGCTGGGCAAGATACCCACAAGACTTATCTCCCTCTTCAGTGCCGGTCTCTAATTACTGTTTAAACAGCTCATTAGAAAACCTTCATTAACGTGTAATAGCTGAAGCTGGAAATAGCTGAGGGCTGGTGCTGCAGGAGGCACTGCTGCCCAGGCCTGGCAGCGCTGCTGCTGCCAGCCTGCCTGCCCTGCCTGCCCCACCCCAGCACTGCCAGCCTGCCTGCCCTGCCTGCCCTGCCTGCGCCACACCAGCACTGCCAGCCTGCCTGCCCTGCCTGCGCCACCCCAGCACTGCCAGCCTGCCTGCCCTGCCTGCCCTGCCTGCGCCACCCCAGCACTGCCAGCCTGCCTGCCCTGCCTGCACCACACCGGCACTGCCAGCCTGCCTGCCCTGCCTGCCCTGCCTGCCCTGCCTGCGCCACCCCGGGCCGCAGCCCTGCTGGGAGCTCCCGGCAGCTGAGCTCTGCGCCGAGCCCGTTTCCATGCCAAGCACAGGATTTCAGCAGTTGCAGGCATTGCAAAGCTGTGACTGCAGCCTGAAGAAATTTGGACACCATGGTGATCCTGTTTTAAAGCAGGAAAAACAAAAAAACAAAAAAACAAAACAAAAAAAAAACAACAACAACAAAAAAAACAAACCAACATACATGGGAAAAGTTTTTATATTAATTTATTTGCTGGTAAAATGTTCACAAGTGAGAGCCTGACATTTTCTTGCGTCCCTAGAACATGGTCAGCATTAGCCCAGTTCCCCCCTAACCCTGCTGCAGTCCTGGCCAGGCTGGGGCTGATCTCTCTAGCTGTAAAACACCAGGGAAGGAATAGACAGGCAGGCTCCGTCCTTCCCAGTGTCCTGGCTCCCTGACAGTTTCAGCCCCAGAGGAGTCACTTTTTTGGCATTAATCTTGCACTGGGGTTTTCAGCAGGAAAACCACAAATGTTTAATAAAACTGATTGCCCTGAACATGCCAGCCAGCACTGGGTGAGGATGTGGGTCTGTCCTTGGCGCTGGCGGCTCAGCTCAGCACAAGTGAGCCCTGTAAATATTTTCTTGACATTTAGCAAGTTTAGAGAAGTGTTTAGTATTTTCTTTGCCAACTTGACAACCCCCGTGTGAAGAAGGAAGGGGATGCCCAGGACTCCCTTCCCTGCCCCACAGTGGACAGCTGGAGCTGGTTTGAGTTAGGAAAGCAAAACACTGCAGCTGGTGTGGGACTGGGGTGCTGCCCCCTTCCTTCTGCTATTGCAATTTGAGGTGGCAACACTCCCTGTGATTTGTTCAGCTCCCGTGCTGAGCTGCACCTGGAGCTGCAGATGTGGGGATCTTGCCACAGGGAGCAAGTGTGGCTCAGGGAACACCTTCACACACACCTGGGCTGACATCCAGTCAGGCACCTGACAGGGGGAAAACCATGTCCTCTGGGCATGAATTCAAACCCAAAGCAGAGCTGAGGTTATTCATGGTTAAGGCACCATCAGCTTTACAAGCCGTGAGTCCTTGTGTCCCTCAATGCCTCTCCACTCAGCAACACACTTGGTTTTTATTTCTACTTCATGAATCTTGTGGAGTTACTGAAAATTCTGAAATATAGAACTTTGCCAAGAACGGCAACATTGCCTCTGACTTCCCATCATTCCAGCACCTGTGGAGGTGCAGTCCACAAGTGGCTGCAGCCAGGTCAGAGCTCTCAGAATCAGGGGGCTCAAGAAGCAGCCAGCTGCAAGGATGCACCCACACCCATCCCCAGAGTCTTGTTCAGGAAGTACAGGATGATTGGTGATGGCACTTGTGCAGTAGTGGAGTGACATGAGTTGCCCCTCATCTGGTGGGAGGTGTCCCTGCCATGGCAGGCAGTGGAATGAGAGGATCTTTGGGGCCCCTCCCAACCCAAATCAGTCTGTGATTCTGAGTTGTGGGGCTGTATCTGTTGGCAGTGACCAGCATGCTCAGAGAACCTCTGTCATGGAAAAAAACTTGTTACTGAGGGAAGACTGAGACAGCTCTGCAACTATCAGTTTAAATGTCTTTAGCAGCCTGGGGAGGAATTTACAAGTTTGGCAATTTCTCGTTCAGCTTAAATTCTGCATTGGGGGTCCTTTGAAGCTGTAAGTGAGAATCTGGATGTGAGCTGACACTGAAATGTTGTCAGCACACATTATCACTCGCCCAGCTCCTCAGAAAGCTCATTTGGGAGTCACTGGGTCTCTGGTTTGGATCCAACCATCCCAGCTCGTCAACTCCTCTTTCCACAGCAAAGCTGCCCAGCTCTCTGAGGATTGTGGGGATGTGGAGATGTGCAGGGCTGTGGGGATGCTGGCAGCAGGCTCCACTCAAAATTCAGGAGTTTGTAGCTCATCAGGTGTCAGCTCATCAGGTGTCAGCTCCCTTCCCATGGTCACACTGCTGACCACAGGACAGACGCATCCTCTGTCAGGTTTGTCCCTTCCAGCCACAGTCCAGCAGGTGTTTTCATGATGGAATTGTGGGGATGGCAGATGTGTTTCTCAGTATTTTATTTCTGATTTAAGCAGAGGAATGACCCATACTGAGCCGTCAGGAGCTGCTGGGACCATGGGAAGGAGTGTTCCCATGGAGAGGAGAGCTCCTTTCACAGCGGGGTTTAGAGCATCACATCCAGGCACCTGCTGGCTTTTCCCCTTCCCTCCTACTTTTACCCATTAGTTTTCCATACTCACTCCTTTTGATTTCTTTTTCTCTCAGTCTTTCTTTCAGCACCTCTGAAGCAGCCTCGGGCACCATCTGTGTGGGGGTTTGTGTATCTGACTGGCAGCTTTGGTATCTGAGAGGATCCATAGCCCTGACAGTGCAGTACATGTGTGCTGAACACAGAACTAGGCAGCTGCAAAAACTAAAAATTATGTCAAATAATTCATTAATTAAACAAGAAATCGCTGTTTCATGCAGAGCCGGTGCTGGAGCAATTCCTTCCTGGAAGCAAAGGGAGGAGGATCCTGACAGAGCCAGGGAGGTGGGACATGCCTGTTCACAGGGTGTGCAACCAAAAAGCTGAATGTGATGGGTCCAAGTTCAGTGATGTGAACTCTGCAACTCCTCCTGGGAAAGTGGAGCTGTAAAATATCCCATGGGTGACACATGCCTGACTGAATAGATGTTGAGGGTAGGACCTTTCTGTCCCGTGCTGCTCCCTGGGACCTGGTGCTGTTCACAAGGGCTTGACTACTTCCAGTGCCTGGAGCTCTTTGGAAGGAGGCAGGAGGAAGCTGTGTGGGAAGGAAATGGGAGAAACAGGGAACTGAGACTTCCTAACATTGCAGGCCTGCAGGGAACTGGAAATCATCTCCAGTGCGTTCAAAGGGGCACACTCGACACAGCCATTCATGATAAAAACTCCATCAGCTGAGAGTGATGAGGCAGCAAAACCAGCCAGGGTTTCCATGAGACGCTGCCCTTCCCCATGAGCTATATGGAAGTCATCTGATTAAGCTGGCATTTTATAAACTTGTTTTTCTGACACACATTTTCTCCCTCCACCTTGTGATAAGGGAGTTGATGCTGCTGGACTGTGCAGTCCTTGGGGGAAAACCCACAAACCATGGCCCCTGGCAACAGGAGAACATCCCTGGGGTCCCCTGTGGGGAACCACTGTGTCCCTGGTCTGTCAAGCGAAGAACCTCAGTGCATTTATTTGGGTTAGGTGTGCCCTATCTGGGAAAAGCAGCAGCTGGATTAAGAGGAGGATATCACACTCTGGTGTCCAGAAGTCCCATCCCTGGAAGTGCTCTGGACCAGGTTGGACAGGTGTCTGAGCATAATACAGATATTTTAATAAGAATTATATTTTCAAATCAAAACATTTTTAGCAGAAAGAATAATATCACCACTGTCCAAGTAGCAAACAGTAATATTAATATCAATTATCAAGCAATGTCACTCAGAAGCACATAAAATGTCTGATCAATACCTGCAACGAGGTTCTCTGTCCATATCTGCTACTTAGAGGTTTTCCCTCTCTTGGCCTTGATAATTTTGTTTTTTGTCTTTGTCACTTTGCTATTGAAATTCAAGTATAAAGGTATGAAAACAGGTGATGATAGAACCCAGGCCAGATTGCAGCACATGCTCAGAGCTCCAATCCTGCCCTATTTGCTTGGAAATCCCTTTCCAGGTACATTTCTTCCCAGGACTTTCACATATACATATAAACATGCAAATTCTGTCCTCTATACTAGGTGTATAAAATATGCATATAAATGCATATGCTGTGTATATATCAGGTCTTCTATTAACAAAGGGAGCCTAATTGGGTGCCTGCAGCACTGGGAGCTCAGCCCCGCAGCCATTTTGCTCCCCTTGAACTTTTCCCTGTTATTCTTGGGGAAGCTGAGCAGGGGTCAAGCCCAGGCAGGGAAATGAGGTCTGGGGTGATGGAAAATTCAGACCCCACAGCCACCTCCTATGATATAGATATAAATGGAATGGAAAATTATTTTGAATACAAGTGCACTGCCCTCTGAGAAATGTTCTCACAGAACCGCCTCCAAGAGCGCCTTAACTCTTTATCAGAGCACAGCACTGTGTGCTGGGGGTTCCTCAGGGCACTGGTGACAGCCAGAGGCAGGAACACACCAGCACTGGGGACGTGCCAGAGCCAGGGCTGTGCCAGCACAGCTGTGACACAGCACCGTGGCCAAGCAGCCCCTGCTGCTTCCCCAGCACAGCACAGGAGGGAGAGAGATTCCCTGTCCCTTCCCTCTTCCTCCACCGATGGGGAATCTGACTCAGTGACCCGGCCAGATCCATGCTCCCAGGAAAGAAATGGGGCACAGCTCCAACTCTCTCCAGCTCTGCAGGGCAACAAAGGGCAGTTTGGGGTGCAGATGTGGTCCCCAGCCCCCTGTCTGCACCCAAATCACCCTGAATTTTTAACACAGCACCTTAGCTGGGAGTGTGGTGCTGGGCTGGCACAGCAAGGAACAGACAGGGATGTGCCCCAGCCATTCCTTATCTGCTCCCCATCCCACAGCAGTCTCTCTGCTTTGCATGTGAGAGGAAATGTCCTTCCCCAGGGACAAAAGCAGCTGCCTGGGGGTCCTCCTGGCCCCGGGCAGAGTGCACAGACAGCCGGGACAGCGGGGCAGGGGAGCAGCAGGAGGCTGGAATCCAGCAGGGCAGGGAACACCACAAATGTGATGTGGCAGTGTCCAGACACTGGCCTTGCCCTCCCCTGTGTCACTTGTCACTGCCAGCCCTGTCATCTCCCCACCTGAGGGACAAGGCTGCACAGGAGAATGAAATGCCAGGGAGGAGGAAAGCGCCTGGAAAGAAGAGAAGCAAGGAGGTGGGCAAGTTCCCGCAGCAAGGGGAGAGAGGCCCCTAGGAGCAGGGGAGCCTCCTGCCACAGGCTGTGAGAGCCCAGGGCCAAATCACTCCAAGGGATTCCTGGATCCTTCCCATCTCCAAGGCCTCTGTTCTCCTGACCCCAGCACCTGCTAAAAGCAGAAGAGGTTTCCCCCTTTGGGTGCTGACGCACAGCTTGGTTTGCTGCTCAGAACAGCAACACCTACACGGGTGGAGAGCCAAAGCTGTGGCTGGGAGGGAAGGGGAGCACCAGCCAAGAGCTGGTCAAAACACTTGTGAAATAAAGCAACAGGGCAGAGATTTTATGTGCTTTTTAAGGAAACAAACTGGAAACAGCCACTTAAAGACTTCATCAAAGGCAGAAAGTAAAAATCTAATAGGCCATTTGTCCAAAGCCTTGTGGCAGAATACTGAATCATAAATTAATCCCCCCAAAAAACTTACTTGGTTCCGTATTAGTCAGTTTGTAAGACCCCAGAAGATAATGCTGGGAGACAAACCAGGCCCTGGAGACTGGTCCAGGATGAGCCCCACAGTCCAGTCCCGTGGCCATTGTCCTGTGTAACAATGGGACTTGTTGGATATGGGATGGAACTTACACATACCCCTCAGCAGGTGTGGTGACATGTGCCCCGTGTTCTCCACTCATTAAAGATGCAAATAATTCACTTCTGGGAGAGAAGCTGCTGGAGAAACATCCACTGTTACTGAAACCCTTCCAGCTCTGATTTCTCTCAGAAAAAAAAAAGAAAATAAAAAAAAAAGAAAGAAAGAAAAAATTAGATGAAAAGAAAAAAAAAAGAGGGTTCCTTAGCTAGGACCATTTTTATAGAAGAGGATAAATGCCAGATATGAGCTGGTAGGTTTGTGACTATCTTCCAGCCTAAATTCATGAAGGACTCCCGAGGCCAGAGAGAGCATCATGTCATGAACCCACATGGGCTTGGACATGTTTGCATTGCTGTTGCGGTTAGTCATTGCACCAAGGACTTGGGAAGATATTTAATTAACTGATTTGCTGTAGGTATTAAAGTTAAAAAGGGAAATGGATTTCATCCAGCACATAGGCAGTCAGAGTGCCCATAACAGCTTCTCTCCTGTCCAACACATCTCTGAGGGTAATAAAACGCAGAGGGGAACAGAACAATCCTGCAGGAGCCATGTCCCTCAGGAGATGTGTGTGTCCCAGGAGCCATATCTCCTTGAGCCATGTCCCCAGGAATCGTGTCCCCCGGAGCCATGTGTGACCCCCAGGAGCGGTGTCCCCAGGAGCCATTGATTCCCAATCGTGTCCCCCGGAGCCGTGTGTGTCCCCAGGAGCCATTGATTCCCAATCGTGTCCCCTGGAGCTGTGTGTGTCCCCAGGAGCCATTGATTCCCAGTTATGCCCCCCGGAGCCGTGTGTGTCCCCAGGAGCCATGTCCCCAGCAGTCAGTCGTGTCCCCGGAGCCGTGTGTGTCCCCAGAAGCCACGTCCCCAGCAGCCTAGGAGCAGGGGGAGCCTCCTGCCACAGGCTGTGAGAGCCCAGGGCCAAATCACTCCAAGGGATTCCTGGATCCTTCCCATCTCCAAGGCCTCTGTTCTCCTGACCCCAGCACCTGCTAAAAGCAGAAGAGGTTTCCCCCTTTGGGTGCTGACGCACAGCTTGGTTTGCTGCTCAGAACAGCAACACCTACACGGGTGGAGAGCCAAAGCTGTGGCTGGGAGGGAAGGGGAGCACCAGCCAAGAGCTGGTCAAAACACTTGTGAAATAAAGCAACAGGGCAGAGATTTTATGTGCTTTTTAAGGAAACAAACTGGAAACAGCCACTTAAAGACTTCATCAAAGGCAGAAAGTAAAAATCTAATAGGCCATTTGTCCAAAGCCTTGTGGCAGAATACTGAATCATAAATTAATCCCCCCAAAAAACTTACTTGGTTCCGTATTAGTCAGTTTGTAAGACCCCAGAAGATAATGCTGGGAGACAAACCAGGCCCTGGAGACTGGTCCAGGATGAGCCCCACAGTCCAGTCCCGTGGCCATTGTCCTGTGTAACAATGGGACTTGTTGGATATGGGATGGAACTTACACATACCCCTCAGCAGGTGTGGTGACATGTGCCCCGTGTTCTCCACTCATTAAAGATGCAAATAATTCACTTCTGGGAGAGAAGCTGCTGGAGAAACATCCACTGTTACTGAAACCCTTCCAGCTCTGATTTCTCTCAGAAAAAAAAAAGAAAATAAAAAAAAAAGAAAGAAAGAAAAAATTAGATGAAAAGAAAAAAAAAAGAGGGTTCCTTAGCTAGGACCATTTTTATAGAAGAGGATAAATGCCAGATATGAGCTGGTAGGTTTGTGACTATCTTCCAGCCTAAATTCATGAAGGACTCCCGAGGCCAGAGAGAGCATCATGTCATGAACCCACATGGGCTTGGACATGTTTGCATTGCTGTTGCGGTTAGTCATTGCACCAAGGACTTGGGAAGATATTTAATTAACTGATTTGCTGTAGGTATTAAAGTTAAAAAGGGAAATGGATTTCATCCAGCACATAGGCAGTCAGAGTGCCCATAACAGCTTCTCTCCTGTCCAACACATCTCTGAGGGTAATAAAGCGCAGAGGGGAACAGAACAATCCTGCAGGAGCCACGTCCCTCAGGAGATGTGTGTGTCCCAGGAGCCGTGTCTCCTTGAGCCATGTCCCCAGGAATCATGTCCCTGGGAGCCATGTGTGACCCCCAGGAGCGGTGTCCCCAGGAGCCATTGATTCCCAGTCATGTCCCCCGGAGCCGTGTGTGTCCCCAGGAGCCATTGATTCCCAATCGTGTCCCCTGGAGCTGTGTGTGTCCCCAGGAGCCATTGATTCCCAATCGTGTCCCCTGGAGCTGTGTGTGTCCCCAGGAGCCATTGATTCCCAGTTATGCCCCCCGGAGCCGTGTGTGTCCCCAGGAGCCATGTCCCCAGCAGTCAGTCGTGTCCCCCGGAGCCGTGTGTGTCCCCAGAAGCCACGTCCCCAGCAGTCAGTCGTGTCCCCTGGAGCTGTGTCCCCGCAGGCCCGGGCAGCCGCGCTGCCGCCGCCGGGCTCAGAAGCACTGTTGGGAGCGCGTTTTTTCCCAGGCAGATTACAGAGCCTTTTTAGCTCCATCCCCCCACTACACCCCCCTTCCTCTGTTATTTTGGTGCCTTTCCCCAAGGGAAACAAAGTTAGTTCAAACACTGTTCCCACCAGAAAGGCAAAAGCTCCCCCCACCCCCCTTTTTCCTTCCTCTTTTGGGTTCAGGGTAATGTGTCCCATGACAAAACAAGCACAGATCCCTGCACAGAGGGTATTGCCTTTCTCCTTAAAGGGAGAGTCTTTCTCCAGGGCCCCAGGGGTACCTCTCCCCAGGTACCTTTTGGATGGTCCCTCTTTGCCTTTGGTGGAAGCCAGACACATGACACAACGTTGGTGGGTGGAAATAGGGTGATACGGAGTGAGGAGCAGGCTGGAGTCCTGTGGCTGAACTTCAGCCATCCCCACTGGAGATGTCTCCAAGCTGGAAAAGATGGAGAGTGACTTTTTGAAAAGGGAGACAGTGATAGGACAAGGGGGAATGGTTTTAAGCTAAAAGAGGAGAGATTTATCTCAGGTATTGGGAGGAAACTCTTCCCTGTCTGGAAGTGCCCAAGGCCAGGCTGGACGGGGCTTGGAGCACCCTGGTCTAGTGGAAGGTGTCCCTGCCCGTGGCAGGGGTGGAACGAGATGGGCTTTAAGGCCCCTTCCAATCCAAACAGTTCTATGATATTCTATGAGAGTGAGTTGTTCAGGCCCCTCTGCCACCCACAGGGAGACAAGGTCCCTCCTGGGCCTCTAAATCCAATGTCCAAGACAGAGCAGGAGCTCAAAACATTTCTCTCCACTGCCTGTAGGAACGATGAGTGAGGAGTTACCCCTCCTTCCCCACTCAGAGCAAGATGTGATGGGCTCACAGGCAGGAAAAGACCACTTCAATCTAAACCACCAGCCTGCTTCAATCAGCAGGAACATCTGGGCAGGTGGCCCAGGCATAAACGTTTATTTGGAGGTGGCTGATCTTGGCTTCTGAATGAGCACCTTGGGCTGTCCTCCATGACAGAGGGGCTGTGCCTTCTGCAGGAAGCTTCTGAAGATATTCCATGAGTCTGGGCTTTCCTTGCTGCTTTGTGAAGGCAGATGTATACTCATCCAGCAACTGCATCATAAAACCTTCTCTGCACTCTGCGTGGTCACCATTTCCCTGCATGTCAGAGGAAATGTAAGCACTTTTGGTGCATGTGGCTGCTTCATCCTCAGCCCTGCCTGGAGCTGAGCATCTTCTCCCTGCAGGGTCATGGCCCAGGCTGGCATCACACTCATTCAGTGTGTCACTGACACCAGTCACACCTCTGCGCCTCCACAGAAGTACCCAAAACAGCCTGACATATATTTTTCCTTGTAAATGCTGCTTTCAGGAGTCCCTCCATCCTTGGAATTAACAATTTTAACAAATGGGATTTTAATGCCTCCCTCTCGGTCCAGAGGCTGTGAGCACCTGTGTTTCCTGCATAGGTGGTAAATAGGTGGTGGGAGCCTGGGGACAGAAGTGTGTTTCCTATTTTTGAACTCAGTAATTTTGCATGGTGAGACCTTGGCAGCTTCTGCCTGGAACCTGTGCCTGCAGTAAGGGAAAAGTCTGAAAGGATAAAAAGAAAAAAAAATTGAAGGAAACCCCAAAGGCAAATAATTGCTTGCAGTGAGAAAGGCAATTAAAAACTGTAATTTAGATTTGCAATTTTAAAACAAGAACAAACATTTTTGTTCAAAGATCAAATCAGGTTGTTATTTTCCTTCAGGTGTTTCCAATGAATGCAGAACTTGGAAAGAGTGGGACAGAAACAGCTACTTTCTACCAAGATCACTGAGTCTCACATCCAGAAAAACTCCCTGCTGAGAATGTTATCTGCAGCCCCAGGAGCCAAACAGAGCCAGGCTGCAAGGCTGGTGCTGGATGTCAGAGCCTTCACTGGGGGCCTCTCACTGCCAGAAGGACACTGAGGGGCTGGAGCGTGTCCAGGGAAGGGAACAGGGTTGGGGAAGGGGCTGGAGCCCCAGGAGAGGCTGAGGGAGCTGGGAAGGGGCTCAGCCTGGAGCAAAGGAGGCTCAGGGGGGCCCTTGTGGCTCTGCACAGCTCCTGACAGGAAGGCACAGCCGGGGGGAGGTCAGGCTCTGCTCCCAGGGAACAGGGACAGGACAAGAGGACATGACCTCAAGTTGTACCAGAAGAGGTTTAGATTGGATATTAGGCAAATTTTCTTCATGGAAAAGGTTCTAAAGCATTGGAACAGCCTGCCCAGGGCAGTGGCGGAGTCACCATCCCTGAAAGTGTTCAGAAACTGCGTGGATGTGGCACTTGGGGACACAGTTTGGTGGTGAACGTGGTGGTGGTGCTGGGTTGATGATTTCGTTTGATGATCTTAGAGGTATTTTCCAACCCCATCGAATCCCTGATTCTATGATTTCCTTCCCATTCTGTGCCCAATATGATGCTTCTGCCCTCAGAGGTGCATTCCTGACTGGTGTGGAACGATTAATGACTTCCAGGTCCCAAACGTGTGGATGTGGGAGTGAGAATCATGGAACAGAGGCAATACAGCTCTGGCATAGGATCTGCGACAGCCTGGCTCATCTGTCAGGAATGCCACGATGGAGGGGACGTTCCAAGGGCAGTCACCATGGGAAAATATTTTATCAAAGAAACTTGGAATAAAAAAAACAAAATTAAAATCTAAACATGAGCACTTGACACAGTGCCACATCAGGGCTATTTTTAATTTCCTTCCTGATTGCTCCACTTGTTTTCATCATCGTCAGCTCTTCGAACGATGGAATTAGTCACCGTCCATGAGATGAAGTGCATGCTTTGCAGTGAGCATCATCTGACCTCTCCTAAGGGACACCAGAGCCATGGTGTGCCCATGCCCAGGGATCTGCCACCAGCCACCTGCTGGCACCAGGACTCTGTGTCTGGTTGGAGTGTTTGGGATGGGCCAGGATGTGGTGGTGCCCTGGCTCTGCTGCAAGAGCTCCAAGTGCCAGAGCAGGACACACTTTTATGTCTGTCTTTGGGGAAGGTGATTCCATGGAATCACCAGCCTAAAAGAATCATGGACTGGCTTGAGTTGACCTTAAAGCTCATCTCATCCCACCCCACTGGCATGGGCAGGGACACCTTCCACTACCCCAGGGTGCTCCAAGCAGTTCCAGGAACTTTTAGAAAGAAGAGAGCAGGCTGGTGCTCGGTTCCCACTGCTCAAATTTTAATTCTGATTACTTCTAATTGTGCACTTAATGAGCTGGAGAAGCCCTTGCTGAGAGCCTGACACAGGTACAGGCTTGAAATCCCTGCTGAGGTCAAGTGTGGAGAGGAGTGAAAGCTGAGCACTGGCCTCAGTGCTCTCCTGCTCTCCAGTGCCACAGCACAAGAGGGACCTCACAGCCTTTTGGAGGGTGGGTTCTGCCTCCGTGGGTAACACGGAGGAGTCCCAGAGCCCCCCTTGCTCTGTGTGATTTGAACTTCCAATTGAATGGTACATTTTCTTTCAGGTTCAAATCCTAAAATATTCTGAGCTGAAAGGGAACCACAAGGATCATCAAGTCCAGCTCCTGGCGCTACACAGACACTCCAACAATCCCACCCTGGGCATCTCTGACAGCATTTTCCAAACACTCCTTGAACCCTCATTATTTGTTTTCTCAGAGTATTTAGCTCAGGGCAATACTGATTTCTTGACTTTCTAGTTCTGTGGCTACAGCTGTGCTCAGTGATTCCTTGATAAAAAATTGAGTGGTTTTTGGTTGATGTCATAGCTGGAAAATAATCATCAGTCCAACTGGAGAAGCCTCCTTTTCCTTGATCCACAGAGGAGGATCCTTGTGGTCATCCCTGTCACAGCACGGCTCAATTATGGAGCACTCTTCATTTTACAGGTTTCTGCTAATCTATTTCCTAATCCTTCAGGCTGAGCTCCTGAAGCTAATGGGAGTTACTGGAAAGACTGAAAAGTAGCATGTAGGCAAATGGCTTTGAAGCCAGACTGGAATAATTCCTTTTCATTAGAGAGCAGCATTGTATCACTTGGGAATGTCTTTCCAGGAAGATTTTTATATATTCAAAAATTTACTTCATATTAACCTCTCTGTTTCCAATTTACTTAAGTAACTGATTAACGTGATTCCATTGCATTGCAAAACTCAGTGGCATACCTGAGTATGCATCCAGGACACTGACCAGGACATGCAGCCCATTGTCTCCAGTTTTGCTGTGGGTTAGTATGAAGTCCAGGCAGCAGGAATGGGATGACCTGATGCCATGGCACTGGTCCCTTTCCATGGCTTTATGCTTCACTTCATGGTTTTAATGGAGGATTTGTGATGGGGTTCGGCTGTTGCTGTCCCATAAGGAGACTGAGTGATGGGGAAATTCAACTGGGCCAGGACAGGGGGCTGAGTTCCCAGATGGAGACAGTGACCACCCCCAGCAGAGCACCCCCCCTTGCCTCCCCCTTGGCCTAACCAGCCCACAGGCTCCAGAACTCCCTGAAAAATTGCTCATTTGGCTTTGGCTTATTTAAAAATAAAATCTCCTGCGCAAACTCAAGACTGTTTGTTTTTACTAACGTCTGGAGTTTCCCACAGTGGGCTGTTATGTTTGGGGACTGTTGGAGCCAACATCCATTTTTTTTCCTAAGGTAAGGAGCCTTTCTTACCAGGATCATTAGGATAATAATCATGACAGACATTTCCTAATTAGTCTTTAATCATGGGCTGGACTTTCTGACATGTTCTGGGAACTGATGCTCCTGCCAGACCTTTTCTGCACCCTCAGCTGGGGTCCCCATGGCTCGGCCATGTCCCAGGAGGGATTCCAGGATGCTCCATCTGCACAAAGGGAGTAATGACTTGGGTCCTGACTGGAAAGTGGGGAGAAAAGGAGAGGGAGGGCTTGGGAGAGTGTTTTGAGTTTTTGAGATCTCAAGAGCCTGGTGGGTGAGGATGAAATGCCCACGTCAGGACACGTCTAGGCTGAGCATTCCCCACACAGTGAAGAGCATCCCCAGGCATCCCACTGGGCGCACTAGTCTGGTTCCTGCTCAAGCTCCCTCTGGGGCTGCGCTCAGAGAGCTCTGACTTACCAGGTTTTCTGATTTCCTGCACTGTGGTGGGAGATGATCGAGGCTTGTTAGGAGACAGTCTTGTGTGCTGGCTCTGATTTGGCCCCAGCAGCTCTGAGGTGCTTCCAACAGACAGCCAAGCACACAGTGAGCAGCAGGGACATCCTCCACCCCAGCCCTGCACCCAGCAGCCTCCCAGCCAGACCCACAGCAGGAGCCACTCCTTCCTCCCTGCTTCTCCTTCTCCCCAGCTCTGCCCTGGCCTTTGTGAGCACAGGGCCCCATTCCCACACTCACAATCCCTGCGTCATGGCAGACAAAAGCAGGTGCCGCCGCTGGGAGTCGGGCTGGGGGCAGCCAGGGCAGCCAGGCAGAGCTGCCTCTGTTGCTGCTGCCTCATTTTGTTCTCACCAAGGATGACTTGCAGTTTTCTCCCTGCTAATCTCTCCCTTTAATCCCCTTCTCCTCTCCTCACCCAGGTCAGGGTGCTTTCTTGTCATCTCCCTCCTTCCCTGGTGGTTGCATCCCAGTCGCTATTCATAAATCCGGATCCAGATGAGATGTCCCTGTCCTATTCATAAATCCGGATCCAGATGAGATGTCCCTGTCCTATTCATAAATCCGGATCCAGATGAGATGTCCCTGTCCCCACACACTGCATCTCACTGGTGAGCAGGGTCCAAGCCAGGGCTGCAGGAAGGTGGAGATGCTGCCAGTGACATCACACTCTACCCTTGCCTGATCAGACATGAGCTGTAAGAGAAGTCACTCACAGGTGGATCAAGACAAGGCTGGGTTCTGCCTCCTGGTTAATTCCCAACTGGGACTTCTCACCAAGGCTTCTTTGCCAAGACAAAGGAGATGTAGGGCTGGAATCTCATGTCCCCATGGGTCCCATGGCAATAGTTCTCTCCTGGGTTTGCTCCTGGAGCTGGGGACCCAGCAGTGGCCTCGACCCTGCCCAGGCAGTGCTCCCTGCCATGCCCTGACATGAAGAACCCTGGCACTGGGAGCCGGAGCTGGGCACCTGCCCTTCACACAGACATCACTACTGTCAGGCTTAGCACAGCATCACCAGGGGCTTTGCTCAGAGTCTGGACAGAGATTCAGGGTCTGAGTTTAGTCCTGATTTGTGAGAGACTTTGCTCTAACACTGAAGCACCAGGGTGTTCTCTATTAAACTGTCGGATGCAGTTGGTTCCAGCCCACATTGCAGTGATGAGGTGAAGTGCTCAATTGTCACCAAATCAAAGGAGTCAATAGCTGTGTTTTTATTGGAAATCCAACAGTAGCATCCTTATTTCCAGGCTTGAGTGGGAGCTTAAGGGCTGCAGTGTGGGTGAATCCTGCAAATGGCAGAGCTGTCCCCTTTTCTAGCTGTTTTTTTGAAAGTGCAGCTGCAGCTCACAAGCTGTGAGACACTTTCATCTGGAATTTCAGTATTTCCAGTCCTAATACCGTGTCACAGATCCTTACCTACCGAGGAGTTGGCTGCTCCAAAACCTCCTGTTTCAGCACTTTTCTCTGGCACCTGCAAGGCTGGGGACTGACTTGAGCAGACACCTCTGCCAGTGACTGTGGCTTCACTGTGCTTCTGGAGGCCCCTTGAGGATGCACCTGTGGTTTCTCCATGTATTTTTCTGCAGTGAGAGCGGTGAAACACTGGCACAGGTTGTCCACAAAGGTGATGGCTGCCCTGCTCCAGGAAACATTCAAGGTCAGACTGGATGTGCCTCTGAGAAACCTGATCTAATGGACGATGTCCCTGGTCACTGCAGGAGATTTGGACTAGATGAGCTTTAAAGGTCCCCTCCAACCCAAAGTGTGTGATGATTCTATGATCCTGGTAATAAACTAATCCTCCTGGTGCCATCCAGGTGCTGACAGAGCAGCAGTGCATAGCCCTCCCTGCTGACCTGAATCATGTGGCACCAGGGATGAGTGAAAAAAAAACAAACAAAAAACGAGGCTGTGGCAGGAGAGGCAGCCTGGGGTGGGAGATAAGGTCTTCCTGTTTCCCACAACACCCTGTGTTTCTTATCTTCAGTACTGCAAATAAAAACCAGGGAGCCAGCAAAGCTGATTCCCACAATGTAGTGAGGGCTCAGCAGCACTGTTTTCCCAGTGGCTCCCGTCCCTGTAGGAGGATGCCTGGGCCCCAGGATGGGCTTTCCCCACAGAGGTCAGCTCAGTGGAGGTCTTCTCTCCCCACGTGGCAGGCAGGGCTCTGTGTGTCCCCTCCATGTCCCACAGGATGGCTCCTGTTGGTCCTCACAGTCCCCAGGCTCTGCAGGGACAGGGAGGTTGGAGATGCCACCACTCTGGTCCACAAAAGCTTCTTGGCCACCAGCAGGGAGGGAAATGCAGCTGTGCACTGAACCAGCCTGGCAGGACCCCCACCCCACCTCTGCCAGCCTTCAGACAAACGAGGAGACCTTCAGACAAACTTCAGGAGCCCCAACTTCAGACAAACGGGGCTTGCAGTTTTCCAGAGCAAATGCTGGAAGTTCACAGTACCTGCTCATCAATGTATGGAGTTCAATGAGGTTTTGAAATGTGGGATCTGTAATTTATCACCTGCACTAAAATAGGGCAACTTATTTTATAGAATTACAGACTAGTTTGGGCTGGAAGGGACCTTTAAATCTAATCTTGTTCTACTCCCTGCCATGGGGTATTTCTGCACCAGCTTTTCTAAAACAATGGGTGCTTGTCCTCCATGTTACCCTGTTTGCATTACCTATTTCTAGAGACATGTATGATTTATGATCCTACCCTCTCTCGAGGGAAGTAATGGGGAAAATGTAGGTGCTGCTGGTCTGCATGAATTTTATCAAGCAGGACAGCTGGCTGGTGAAGCCACATCTCCTGCTTTCCAGGAGGAGTCAGGGACATGGATAAAAAATTCAACGTTGCCCAATGTGCCATCAAGAAGAAAAGAGTGTCTCAACAGAGGTTTGGCGTGCACTGGGTCTGATAGTAGGGGAGGAGCAGGACTGGGACAAACTCTGGGAATTTTTAGGCCAGAGGGAATTTCACAGTGGGAGGTGGGACAGGGGCTCCACAGCAAACATTTTAAGTCCAACATCGAAAGCTTTAAGTAGTTGTACAGGCTTTTAAGGTGTCTGACCTTTGACTTGTCCAGGGAAAAAGCAGGGAAGAGATTCCTTTTTCCACTGGAATAAGTCCAGCTTGGCAGCCTGCACCCAATTAGCAGCAAAAGCCACTAACAACTCAGCATGTGCAACTCCGGCCTCCAACTCTTCTCACAGACCTTGTGAACTCTGGGACTGTTTTCTTTTCAGCCACCCTTTGCCAGCAAAATCCACATACTGGATGGTCTGTCCCAGGAGAAATTAGCTCTGCTGGAGCCTGAGCCATCTGCAGGGAAAAGTGCTGCTTTCTAAGTGGCAGGGGGTTTGTTCTAAAAATCCCCTTCCCACATTAAAGCACTGTCTCTATTGTATGAAAGTATTAAAATTGTTAATATAGATATTAGCTCGTTATATATATTTTTTGTATCTAAATAACTGTGTGCATATATATTTATATATATTAGATCCCACTGTATTGTGCTGAGGCTGTGGAATTTTACTTCAGACTTTGGTAGTCTTCATGCTTAAGTAAAACAAACCAAAGGATACCCTGGCCCTGGAAATGAGGTTTTGCTTCACTGAGCAGCTGAGGAGTAAGGGGCTGGTTTTGTGGGATCGTGGCTGTACCGCCCCCAGCTCCTGGAGCAGCACGTGCCTGG
The DNA here is from genome assembly GCA_024865655.1 of Emberiza elegans. Lineage (NCBI taxonomy): Eukaryota > Metazoa > Chordata > Aves > Passeriformes > Fringillidae > Emberiza > Emberiza elegans. The sequence goes on along the minus strand of JALJVW010000184.1, from coordinate 67,247,023 downwards.
CTGCTCACCTCTCACTGGCAATGGGCCCCAGCACCATTGCTGACTCACTGGGAGCCCCAGACCTCAGGAAAATACCAGAATTCACCCTGGGAGTGTCACCATGGCTCTGTTCAGGGTTGGGCTGATGCCTCCACGAGCAAACATCCCGCTCAGGGCCAGGGGCTGGGGCCAGCTCCTGACACAACTGCTTGGGATTTTGCTTTTCCCACAAGCACTTGCATCCCCCATAGCCCCTTTCTGGGTGATTAATGACCCTGCTGATAGATTTGTGCCACTGCTTCTTCCTGGGGCTGCTCCTGGGCAGGGCACGTCCCTCTCCCCAGCCTTCCCAGGGATGTTCCCAGTTGGCACTTCCCATGTGAGGGACAGATGCGTCCCCGTGTGCAACTCCAGCACAGCCTTTGCTCAGCTGGGTCTGAGCAATTCCTGCTCCTTCTCCTCCACTGCCGTGTAACAGCCTCAGGCCCTGCCAATTCCCCTGGTGTGGAGCTCCCGTTCCTTGGAATGGGCTGCAGGGCTGGGCCCCGCGCAGCTCCTGGCCGAGCTCAGTGATGTGGCTGTGCTGGGGCTCTGCAGGAGCTGGGCCCCTGGGTGAGCCCAGCCTGGCCACGGGCAGGGCCTGGGGAGCGCAGGGGGCTGCAGGGGGTCAGGGCTCAGTCCCGTGGTGGCCACGCAGGTGCTGTGGCTCTGCTGGAGTCCCCGCTGCCAGAGGAGCCACAGGGGCCCTGGGAGCCATGGCCTGGAGAGGATTCAGGGGCTGTCCTGGAAGTGGGGAAGTGCTGGAAGCTGCCTGGGGAAGGAGATCTCCTGGAAAAAGCATCTGGCAGGGATGTTCTCCCTGTGGGAATAGATGAGCTGCTTTCCCTGGAAAAGGGCTCTGACCCAGGGAGATGCTGCTCTGTGATCCCTCCTGGACTTCGGGCTTTGCTGGGGCTGTACATTAATTTCTCAGAGCCCTGCCTTTTGCCAGACTTGTCCCTCCTTTTCTGCTCCTTTTCTGAATGATTTGTCCCTTAAAAGTTAGGGTGACCCTAGCAGTTCTGCCTTCCACTCTCAATGCCCAGGGCAGAGAACTCCAGGAACGGGCCCTGGGAACCAGGGCAGCATCAGGATTTCTTAAAAACCCTAGAAAGCAATTTCACTAAGGCCATAAAACAGCAAGGCAGCTAAAAGCAGATAAATCTACTAATTATTTGCTCATTAAAAAAGCCCTCCAACAAACTCTTCTACGGTGATCCCATAAATCTCTCTAACACCATTAAGGACAGTTGTCTTCAATTCTTATCTCCCCACAGGGAAGTCTTTTATGGGCCTACAAACAGTGGGTTTAGGATCTGTATTGCAGAATGTAACCAAAGTTTGATGAGATCGTCCAACAGAAGCGCCCCCAGTTCCCCATGGCAGGAGGAAGCAGCAGGTCCCTCCCCAGGGAGGCGGATGAAACCCTAGGACTGGCAGCCCTAGGACTCTGTGGATTCTGAGCCATGGCCACAGCTGCTACGAATGCCTTTTCCTGGCACTGAAAGCATCTGAGCACCAGATGAGCCTGTTTGCAGTCGTCTGGGCTCCTGCATTGGGTGCATGACAGACTGGATGGGGCTTGGAGCAACCTGCTCTGGTGGAAAGTGTCTCTGCCCATGGCACGGGGTGGAACGAGATGAGCTTTCAGGTCCCTTCCAGCCCAATCCAGTCTCTGCTTCTGTGATTTTGTGATTTGCACACAGAGGGCTGGGAATAGGGCTTGCCTTAGCCATGCTGCAGGGACTGGATGGAGCCCATATGGAAGGGCTGTTCCACAAAGACCTTCAGTTCTATGTGTACAAATTTAAAACTTAGAGGAAAATCATCCCCCAGCTACTCATTTCCCCAAAGGTAAACGGCCACTAAAACTCTGAAATTATGCAAGACATGTTTTAGCACTGAAGCTGCCGGTGCAGGGCTGCTCCCTGCCATGGTTTTGGGTGCTGGCTTCTGCCTCCAGAATCTCAGTGTCCTTCTCGCCTTCCTGCAACCACCTTCAGCCCTCCTCAGCTCTGGCACTGCTTAATTCCATTCTGGGAGCAAGAGCTGGCAGGGAGATGCTGGCAGCAGCATTCCTTGGCTGTGCCCTGCTGCTCTCTGCAATGCCAGCTTTGCCTGCAGGGCTGAGTTCACAGCCTATTTTCCAGCCAGCACCTGGATTTCCACCGTTCGACTTCATCTGCTGAGCCTGACCTGCCCCCCCGGCTGTCCCCTCCATCAGGAGCTGTGCAGAGCCACAAGGTCCCCCTGAGCCTCCTTTGCTCCAGGCTGAGCCCCTTCCCAGCTCCCTCAGCCTCTCCTGGGGCTCCAGCCCCTTCTCCACCCTTCCCTCACTGGAGCTGTGCTTCCCTGGTTTCCCACACCCTGGACAGGTCCCCGAGGAAATGTCACCCAGCAGATTTAAACTGACATTGGTGCAGAAATTGTGCCATGAGCCTGATGCTACCATTCAGCCCATGTCCCCATCCCCTGCTCTAGCACCAGCTTCTATCTGGCTTTTATTTTCAAGTTTTATTGCTCTGAGATCACAGGCAGTGCAAGGGGGGTGTTTCTAACTATCCTTCTCTTACTGAGACGATGTGTGACTTGATTTTATGTGGTTTTCTGATGGCTTGTGCTTTCTGCCTGTGCAAAGCCTTCCTGCTTTACGGACTCAGGCCAGTTTGGCCAATGCCACTCACAGCCTCTGCAGCCACCTGGCCTCCTATCCCAGACACCCGGGAGTGTAATCACTCCTAAAAAAACCCTCAGCTGTGAAGAAAATGTTTAATTTTGCATCTCAGCACGTGCAAAGGCCCCAGTGTCCCAGGCAGGGCATTAGACAAAGCTGGCCCTCCTGCAGGATGCATCTCCGTAGGGAAGTGCCTTTCCCTGGCCGTGTTGGCCCAGGGCGATGCCCACACTCTAGTGGGCTCGCCGGGACCAGCCGGGACTGCCCGTGGTGATGGGGGGACAGCAGCCCAGCAGCCTCCAGATCCAGAGCCTCCTCTGGATCCAGAGCCTGTTCTGCGTGCCCTCGGCGGCCCTGGGGTGTCAGCAGCGATGGCAGCACTGCCTGCGCGCTGGCCGGGCCGGGCCGGGCCGGGCCGCACGGGCTGCTCCGCCCGCCGGGCACAGAGCCCGGAGCCGCCTTCCCACGGGCGCTGCCCGTCCTCTCGGCTCCCCTCTGATGTGGCCCCCGAAGGATGTGGTGACAATAAAAGTGCGATGCCGGCGAGGTGCGAAGGGCACCGAGGCGCTCGGTTTCCTGTTAGCACCGGCGCAGCAAGCCCGGCTCTCCCCGCGCCGCCAGCTCCATTCACAGCTATTTGCTAAAACAACACACAGTGTGTCAACTCCCTCTAGGCCAAAAATAACTGCCGCCCCATTAACGCCGACTGTTTGTTTGTTTTCAGCTGTTTTCTGCCCTGCTCGCGGAGGGGCCCTGCCTGCCGAAGGGCCGCAGGGCCGTGCGGGGCCCCCGCTGGTGCGCGGCGCTCGCTGCTGAGCCCCGGCCTGGCTGGGCTGCTGCTCTCCGCTGGGTCATGGGGGCTGCCGGCGGTCTCCTCCGCAGGGACAGGGCAGCCGGGCCCCAGGGAGATGCCCCCCAGCCCTGCCCCCTTGCCTCCACCAGATTTTGGGGACCCGATGGGATTGTAGGGCCATAGCAAAGCGTTGTGGCTGCCTGTGGCTGCAGGCGCCAGGGACAGCAAATGTTGCGGTAGGTGCTAAGCAGGGTGAGCAGAAGGAGGGGACTTAGTGGACTTCCTTAGGGGCTTAGGAAGTGGGGCTGAGGTGGGAGCAAGAGTTCCTGGGGAGCTGGGAGTCCCCAGCCCCTCCACAGACACTCCCAACCCCACCTGCAGGATGGATTTTGCTTGATTTTCCTGGGGAATCCACAAGTAGGCATTTCAATTCTTACACAGCACATGGATGCTCAGGTAGGGATTACATCCAAGCCCACCAAGCCACAGGATTCTCATCCAACAGCTTTCCATGATTCATGTCCTCAGGAGACCCCAGGCCTGGCTTCCAGAGCTGGGTGTCGCAGCTTCCCAGGACAGCAGGCTTGGCCTGGGGCCTGGCTTTTTGTACTGGGGTGCACGTGATGTCTCCAGGGGCTCAAGTGATGGCATTTTCCTTTCAGACTTTGCAGAGTAGCAGGAGACATTTTTGGTGCTGTCTGACATAGGAGATTTCTCATTTCTCCTCTGGGAAAATGTTCAGAGAACAAAAAATAAATAATAAATTTTAAAAGACATGGTAGTCTTTTTTCTAGTTTTGAGAAGTTGTTTCTCTGTTTGTTAAAGAATTCACTGTGTGGAAGAAATAGTGTCTGGTGTGGTCCCAAGTCCATCATCTCCATGTCCTCCAACAACTTGCATGGATTGAGAAAGACTCTGGAAATAAGAGTCCCAGTGGCCCCGGGAGTGCCCAGTCCCCACCGTTCAGTCCAGCAGACCCAGCCAGATGGGGGTCCAGGCGGAGCAGTCGAGGGGACCCTTGTCCCCAACAAGCCTCAGCTCACAGGTGGCTTTGGGCTGGATGGGCAGAGCAGGAGCTGCAGAGGCAGCTGTGGGCACTGCTGGCTGTGCTGCTGTGGGTGCTGGCTGGAAGCAGCCACTTGGACAGGAATTTGTCTGTCCTGACTAACTTCCCATGGGATTTGTTAGGCTCCAGTTCTGGGTGATGCTTAGACAAGCTGGTAGTGCTCTAGGACCCAAAGGATACCCCACCAGCACCCTCTCCTTCGCATTTATTTTAAAACAAGGACTTCCATGCCCACCTTAGCAGGTCCAGCATGTGGTTATCTTGTCTTGTCAGCAGTGCAGAGAGTCCTGTGGGGTTCAGGCCTAAAATTTGGAGCCTTTTTAATACTTTGAGTGGTTGTCTGGCTTTGTTCTCTGCCTCCAAGGTCACTAAACCTGGTCTTGGTGTGCTGCAGGAGGGAATCTCACATCCTACGGGCTTCAGCGTCACAGAGGTCCCACCTCTCACAGCTAGCCTCTCCTTGACCACACGGAGGACCTCCTCCCTTTCCTTCCCACAGCCCCTGCTGCTATTGGGGAGCAGATCCTATTTGTGGTGGACCCCCAAGGGTGGTTCCTTCTGTCTGGCCGTCAGTTTGTCAGATCCAGATGGTGTCATTTGTGGGTTTTGACCAATTCTTCGTACTTCTGTGGTTTTGTTTCTGCTGTTGCTTCATCTCACGTGCCCTTCAGAGCAGCCCAGGGATTCACCAGGGTAAAGGCAGGCTAAGTATGTGCTTGCACATGCAGGAAAGGCAGGAGGGGCAGGAAGGGCAGGGAGTTGGGAGCAATCATTGACCTGGAGCACAGCATGGCACCCAGAGCAGAGCCTTTGCCCCTGGGGTGGCAGACAGGCCCACATTCCCTGCTAGCTCTGTCTGGTGAAGAGCACAGGGACAGCAGGATGGGGATGCACCACCTTCCATCCCTACCAGAGCCTCCAATAGGTACCAGCAGCCTCCCTGCCCACAGGGACCTTGGTTTTCCGCTCCTTCCCACGGAAAGCTCAGGGAAAGGTGAGGCTTGGCTCTGTGGAGATGCCACCCCTGCACTGCTCCAAAAGGGCCAAGCACTGGAGTAGCCATAGGGTGGCTCTTGGGAGGATCTTCCTGGGGAATGCTGAGATGCTGTGGCCCTGAGGAGCTGAGGAGCAATGGAGTCTTTGGCAGTGTGTCCCTTTTGTGGGGCCTTGGTCTTCTGCTGACTCTGAATAACCAAGAGCAAGGCTTGGGGGCTTCATCCTGTGAGACCACCAGACCAGCTCAGCTGGGAGCATTTGTGCCCCTTCACTTTCCCCCTGCTCTTGTGACACAAAGAGCAAAGCTGCCAGTTTGCCTGGAATGACCTCTGTGCCCTCCAAGCCTAACCCCTTCCTTGGAAAGACAAAAATCCCATTGCCTTGCACCTCCATCTGTTTAGTGAACAGTTTAACCTAACAAGATTAGCATTTGAGGTCAGCTCTTCTGCTTTTACGTTTTTCCCCTGCCGTTTGCAAAGAAAACAGCATTGGATTTGGGACAAAAGCTCAAACCCCCTCATTTGTAAGTAGCACAGCCTTTGGAAACTGTTTTGTTCCAAAGTTATCTGGGGAAGGGCTTGTGAATCCTCTCCTAAAGCAAACAGGAGCTGGCCAAGGGGATCAGCCCCAGGGAGGATGGAGCCCAGCATGCAGCATCACATCCAGAGCTGGAGAAATTCCAATGGGTTATTCCTCCCAAGGAAGTTTGTGAGCAGAGAGGATGCGGTAGCAGGGAGGGGCTGCAGTGAGGTGGCTGAACAGGAGTGAATCAGAACATTCCCTGTTCCCCCACAGACACCCTCCAGTGATGTTCCAGCACACACCTCCATCCTGTTGGGAGCACATGGGGAGTACAGGCACATCCCTGATGAAGGAAGCCACAGAAGGAGAGGATCACAGAGTCATAGAATCAGAGTCTTGGAACTCTTAAGGTCGGAAAAGACCTTTAAGACCATCAAGCCCATCTGTGACCATCACCATGTTCACCACTAAACTGTGTCCTCACATGCCAGGGATGCTGACTCCACCACTGCTCTGGACAGCCTGTTTCAGGCCTTTGCAACATTTTCTGTTAAAAAAAATTCCTAATATCTAATCACGTGAGAGCGGTGAGCGGCAAAGCTGAAGTAACCTGTGAGGGTGCACAAGTGGATCTTTCAATGCATGTGTTTACCCCTTCCTTAACCATCAGCACATCCCACCAGGAACCCCTTCCATCAGGCTGGGCCCACACCCCACCATAGCCTGGCACTGCCCAGGGAGGTGACAGCCTGAAGAGTCCCCAGGGACTCATCACCAGAGTTGGGGGGGAAAAGGTAAAGGGTTTGATTTTCATTCTCTGGGACCGTTTTCCCCTCCCTCTTCTCCCGCCCACCCCCTCCCTTTTCGCCACATTGTGCTGAGCTTGAATCGGGCCTTCACAAAGGGGATTAGGGGCTGGTTGCTGATAAATAGGAAAGCAGGTTGGAAGCGTGGGAACCAGCCATAGCGCAGCACGGAGGGACATTCCTGCTCCGGAGGGCCGGGTGGGAGCAAAAGTCCGGGCTAACCCCGGGTCACCCGTAGGAACCCAGCTCCTGAGAAGATTTGTTCGGACACTGGCTTTTGTTGTGCACAGTTCCGTGTCAGCCCAGCGTGGCTCTCGCCGCTATTGATGGGAAGGAAAGCGCTATTGTCCAGTGCCTGAGGGCCCCCCTTTCACTCAGCGCTCTCGGGGTGACGTCAAGGAGGGACGTGGGAACCCGAGCAGCCAGCCCAGAGCGGTCCCTGCCCTGCCCCACGTCTGCCAAGGCGAGCAGGGATGCTCAGGGGGTCCCTGGGAGCTGAGCTCTGCTCTCCCTGTGCCAGCCATCGTGCCCAGGTGGGATGGATCCTCCTGCAGACAGCTGGGTGAGAATATGGAGGGTGCTTTTTTTTATCTCAGCTTTTTTTTTTTTATCAGAGAAATTTCCCAGAGGAAAGGGATGATCTTGCCAAAAACTTCCTTCTGGGAAATGTCTGCTGGATTGAGAGCATGACCACCCAGTCCTGTGAGTCCCAGGGGTGTCTGTGGTGTCCATTTCCACCCCACCTCACATCTGCTGGTATGTTGAGCATCCCTCATTCTGATGCTTTTAATCTCCACCTGGAGACCCCAAGACAGGTGGGAGAAGGGCCTGGGATTGGTGTGACCCTTGGTCCAGGTCCTGCTCTGGCCTCTTTTCAGGAAGAGGCTAGGCAGGGAATTCCCCCATGAGCACTGCGGGCTGGTGCAGTGGAGCTGCCTGGAGGAGCCAAATGAAGATCAGCTGCTTTGCATCTGGTCCTGAGGCTAGAGCAGCAACACGGAGCATCTGGGGACAGGCAGCACGCCAGGGAGGGAGCCTGCTGGGAAAATCCCCTCCTTTCCCCCTGTGACCTGACAGCAAGAATCTGAAGGTGACCTTGAACCCTGCAACTGGTCCTGGCTGGGCTCTGCATGGTTCATGCACCAGCCCAGGCTCAAAAAGGGAGCTGAGCATCAAGGCTGGGACTCGCTCTCAGCCCTCACTCCTCCTCTGAAGCCCAATTTTGCTGTCAAAGGCTCCAGCATGGCTCTGGGAGCCTCACAGGATCAAAAAAGCTCAAAGGAGCTGAACCAAATGGTCTATACAACCATATCCACGTGTATATGGATGTGGACCAACAGGCTTTGTGTCTAGCAGGGAGGCAAAGGGGGAGAGTGACAAATATTTGCTGCTGGCAGGTCCTGTGTCAGCGTTCCACCACATCAGAATGGAAAACAGAAGGCTCCCCTATGTGCTGTGATTACCCCAGAGAAATGGGGCAGCTTCAGGCACAGTGGGATCATGGCTGCTTCACTGCTGAGAATGCACACTGCCCTTCCTGAGGAATCTTGTTGGGCAGCTGTGGAAATACTCATGGAGGTCACCTGGGAGCCTAGGAGCTGCCAGAGCAGCATGGCTCTGCTAGGGCTGGGCTGCAGCTGGAGTTTTTCTGAAAGACCTCTGAAAGAAATGGGAATGGCTTCCAAGAAGCTAAATTTTCAACTGTTCTGGGTCCTTCCTGGGGGTTGAAGAAGCAAGTCACTGTTGGCAGTGTGCAATGAGGTTCAGTCTCAAGTCACCACCTGCATTTTTGGGTCCTTGCCCGAAGTGGCTCCCTGGCCCCACACATCTGAGTGCAGGGACTTGTTGTATTTAGCTTGTTTCAAGGGTCCTGTACATTTCAATTGTTGTCTCATGGGCAGCAGATCTCCACAGCACAGACTCTGGATCTTCCTCAGCCAGGGCCCCTCCAAGGCTCTCCCTGACTGCCCAGCCCACCCCCTTTTATCCCAGTTACCTTGGCTGGCCACAGCTGCTGCCCACTGAAGGCCATCACAGCTGCAGCCCATCAAGAATAACTGGCACCTGCCTGGGCAAAGATATTCAGATACAATACAGATATCATTGACATGGACTCAAAGACCACTTACACAGTACATATATCTTAAGGGCCTCCTATAGGGACTCACCATGCTGCTGAGACCCTGACCCACAGCTGAGCCAGCCCGTGGCAAGCCAGGGTGTCCCTGGGGATCCTGGGAGCATGCACAGATGGGGACAAGGATAAGGATGAGGACAGAAATTAGGATAGGGATGAGGGTGAGGATATGAATTGGAATGGGAATGGGGACAAGGATGAGTCTTTTTGGCAGGGCCTGTTGCAACAGGACAAAAGGTGATAGTTTTCAACTGACAGAGGAGAAATTTAGATTAGATACAAGGAAGATTTTTACAATGAGAATGGTGAGGGCCTGGCACGGGATGCCCAGAGCAGCTGTGGCTGCCCCATGCCTGCAAGAGTCAAAGGTCAGGGATGGACAGGGCTGAACGGGGCTTGGAGCAGCCTGGGATAGTGGAAAGTGTCCCTGCCCATGGCAGGGGGTGGCACTGGATGGGCTTTAAGGTCCCTTCCAACTCAAACCAGTCTGGGATTCTGTGGTTCTATGATTTGAAAGCAGACTGGAGCTCAGGGGCTCTCTGGGTTGCCTCACTGGGACTTGTGGAGGTGCATGGGGCAAACTCCTAGCACTTCCAACCACCCATGTATGGAACACATCAGCCAGGACAGGCAGTACAGGTGGGGCCTGCTCAGGCATGGACACCTCCCTCCTGAAGGGCTGGATCAGCCCATGAGGACAGTCCTGCTGGGGCTTCCCTTGTCCCAGCATCCCAACCCCACTGTGGGTTTTGAGCTGGTGATGCTCACTGGTGGCAGCCCCATGTGCCAGGAGCTGTGGTGACTCTGCCCCCAGCCTTCCCTGAGTCCTGAGCCCCTCCTGGCCTGTGAGTGGCTCCATTCCCATGTCTCATCCCTTGGGCTCTCTGCAGAAGAGCTGTTTGCTAGTGTGAAATATGGTGTCAATTCCTGGCTGTTCGGGTGCAGTTCTGTGCTGCAGTGGCGGTGATGTGTCCTGATGCCACATGTCCCTGTTCCGGAGCTGCACTCACTGACAGCCCCATCGCTGTTACCCCAGAGCTCAGACATGCAGGGCACTGCCTGGCAGGAGCCCAGCCCTGCCCAGTGCCCTGTTCTCCTTCTCTCCCAGCTATTCCCATGAGCAAGCTGTGCTCTCTTTGCAGTTCATTCCCACCAAGCAGGCACCTTGTTTCGTGCTGCTTGTAAGGATTCACTGCCCTTTGGCAGAGGTGCCCCTCTGTCCTGACACCCAGAGCTGTGCGGTGACAGTGCAGCATTGCCACCGCTATACCAGAATCCAGGGATGAACCGTGGCTGGCCCGTGGGCTGCAGCTTGTTTGCCAGCATGGTGATGAGCTTCCCTCCCTGCGTTGGGAGGGAAGGGAGTTGGGATGGTTCCTTTGGGAAGCACTGTGCCAGCCGCAGTCAGGAGCACCGGGACACAGGGACACCTGCCCACACAAGCCCTCCACGACCCTGGCCCGGCTGGGTCTGTGTGGGCACAAATTCACAGAGATGAGCTGAGTTTGAGCCGACACGAGCCCGGCATCATCTGCTTCGCAGGCGAATCGGCAGCAATCTGCCGCTTCAGTTTCCTCCAGGCCCCTGAGAGCAGCCGGATTGGGCAGCGGCGGCAGGGGCTTCGGCGCAGGCCGCAGCGGCCATTTGGCCATGGCAGCGCCGGGCCCAGGGCGGTGCCGGGGCGCGGGCGGCCCGGGGGCCCGGTCGCACCTCGGCCAGAGATGAAAGAGCCGCGGGCCAGGAGATGAAAGAGCTGGCGGGGCCGCCATGGCGGGCGGCGGAGGGGAGGGGAAGCCCGGGGAGCAGTTTTTCCTCTCATCTCTCTGCCGCGCAGCAGGACAGCGACAACCAGAGCCAGGCGTTCCCAGGGCCCCCTCCCGGCCCCGGGCTGAGCATCCATCGGGGTGCTGCATGGAGGAGGGAGGCTCTGCGCTGTCTGCTGAGGGAGAAGGGCTGCAGGGGATATGATAATCTCTCCTTTCATAATTTTTGTCATGGGAGATAAATACTATCTTCTTTGCCTGAGACAGAGGCTGCGGTAGTCCTGGGGACAGCCAGAGTCACCGTGAGCCAAGCAGGTGTCCCTGGGCTATTGAGGATGCTCTGCTCCAGAGGCCCCTTTAACCTCCTGCGCTGGGCCGTGTGTCCCCAGAAGGCTCCTGCAGGGCAGAGGGCAGAAACTGGCACAGATGGGATCCTCCTGCAGACAGCTGGGTGAGAACATGGAGGGTGTATTTTTCACATTTCTTTTTTTTTATCTCAGCTTTTTTTTTTTTATCAGAGAAATTTCCCAGAGGAAAGGGATGATCTTGCCAAAAACTTCCTTCTGGGAAATGTCTGCTGGATTGAGAGCATGACCACCCAGTCCTGTGAGTCCCAGGGTGTCTGTGGTGTCCATTTCCACCCCACCTCACATCTGCTGGTATGTTGAGCATCCCTCATTCTGATGCTTTTAATCTCCACCTGGAGACCCCAAGACAGGTGGGGAGAAGGGCCTGGGATTGGTGTGACCCTTGGTCCAGGTCCTGCTCTGGCCTCTTTTTCAGGAAGAGGCTAGGCAGGGAATTCCCCCCCCATGAGCACTGCGGGCTGGTGCAGTGGAGCTGCCTGGAGAGCCTGAGGAAAATGAAGATCAGCTGCTTTGCATCTGGTCCTGAGGCTAGAGCAGCAACACGGAGCATCTGGGGACAGGCAGCACGCCAGGAGGGAGCCTGCTGGGAAAATCCCTCCTTTCCCCTGTGACCTGACAGCAAGAATCTGAAGGTGACCTTGAACCCTGCAACTGGTCCTGGCTGGGCTCTGCATGGTTCATGCACCAGCCCAGGCTCAAAAAGGGAGCTGAGCATCAAGGCTGGGACTCGCTCTCAGCCCTCACTCCTCCTCTGAAGCCCAATTTTGCTGTCAAAGGCTCCAGCATGGCTCTGGGAGCCTCACAGGATCAAAAAAGCTCAAAGGAGCTGAACCAAATGGTCTATACAACCATATCCACGTGTATATGGATGTGGACCAACAGGCTTTGTGTCTAGCAGGGAGGCAAAGGGGGAGAGTGACAAATATTTGCTGCTGGCAGGTCCTGTGTCAGCGTTCCACCACATCAGAATGGAAAACAGAAGGCTCCCCTATGTGCTGTGATTACCCCAGAGAAATGGGGCAGCTTCAGGCACAGTGGGATCATGGCTGCTTCACTGCTGAGAATGCACACTGCCCTTCCTGAGGAATCTTGTTGGGCAGCTGTGGAAATACTCATGGAGGTCACCTGGGAGCCTAGGAGCTGCCAGGGCAGCATGGCTCTGCTAGGGCTGGGCTGCAGCTGGAGTCTTTCTGAAAGACCTCTGAAAGAAATGGGAATGGCTTCCAAGAAGCTAAATTTTCAACTGTTCTGGGTCCTTCCTGGGGGTTGAAGAAGCAAGTCACTGTTGGTGGTGTGCAATGAGGCTCAGTCTCAAGTCACCACCTGCATTTTTGGGTCCTTGCCCCACACATCTGAGTGCAGGGACTTGTTGTATTTAGCATGTTTCAAGAGTCCTGTACCTTTCTGGTGTTTTCTTATGGGCGGCAGATCTTCACAGCTTTAGACTCTGGATCTTCCTCAGCCAGGGCTCCTCCAAGGCTCTCCCCAACTGGCCAGCCCACCCCCTTTTATCCCAGTTACCTTGACTGGCCACAGCTGCTGCCCACTGAAGGACATCACAGCTGCAGCCCATCAAGAATAACTGGGACCTGCCGGGGCAAAGATATTGAGATACAATACAGATATAACTTACATGGACTCGAAGACCACTTACACAGTACATATATCTTAAGGGCCTCCTATAGGGACTCACGATGCTGCTGAGACCCTGACCCACAGCTGAGCCAGCCCGTGGCAAGCCAGGGTGTCCCTGGGGATCCTGGGAGCATGCACAGATGGGGACAAGGATAAGGATGAGGACAGAAATTAGGATAGGGATGAGGGTGAGGATATGAATTGGAATGGGAATGGGGACAAGGATGAGTCTTTTTGGCAGGGCCTGTTGCAACAGGACAAAAGGTGATAGTTTTCAACTGACAGAGGAGAAATTTAGATTAGATACAAGGAAGTTTTTTACAATGAGAATGGTGAGGGCCTGGCACAGGATGCCCAGAGCAGCTGTGGCTGCCCCATGCCTGCAAGAGTCAAAGGTCAGGGGTGGACAGGGCTGGATGGGGCTTGGAGCAGCCTGGGATAGTGGAAAGTGTCCCTGCCCATGGCGGGGGGTGGCACTGGATGGGCTTTAATGTCCCTTCCAACTCAAACCAGTCCGGGATTCTGTGGTTCTATGATTTGAAAGCAGACTGGAGCTCAGGGTCTCTCTGGGTTACTTCACTGGGACTTGTGGAGGTGCATGGGGCAAACTCCTAGCACTTCCAACCACCCATGTATGGAACACATCAGCCAGGACAGGCAGTACAGGTGGGGCCTGCTCAGGCATGGACACCTCCCTCCTGAAGGGCTGGATCAGCCCATGAGGACAGTCCTGCTGGGGCTTCCCTTGTCCCAGCATCCCAACCCCACTGTGGGTTTTGAGCTGGTGATGCTCACTGGTGGCAGCCCCATGTGCCAGGAGCTGTGGTGACTCTGCCCCGAGCCTTCCCTGAGTCCTGAGCCCCTCCTGGCCTGTGAGTGGCTCCATTCCCATGTCTCATCCCTTGGGCTCTCTGCAGAAGAGCTGTTTGCTGGTGTGAAATACGGTGTCAATTCCTGGCTGTTTGGGTGCAGTTCTGTGCTACAGTGACGGTGACATGTCCTGATGCCACATGTCCCTGTTCCGGGGCTGCACTCACTGACAGCCCCATCGCTGTTACCCCAGAGCTCAGACATGCAGGGCACTGCCTGGCAGGAGCCCAGCCCTGCCCAGTGCCCTGTTCTCCTTCTCTCCCAGCTATTCCCATGAGCAAGCTGTGCTCTCTTTGCAGTTCATTCCCACCAAGCAGGCACCTTGTTTCGTGCTGCTTGTAAGGATTCACTGCCCTTTGGCAGAGGTGCCCCTCTGTCCTGACACCCAGAGCTGTGCGGTGACAGTGCAGCATTGCCACCGCTATACCAGAATCCAGGGATGAACCGTGGCTGGCCCGTGGGCTGCAGCTTGTTTGCCAGCATGGTGATGAGCTTCCCTCCCTGCGGGGCTGGGAGTCGGGATGGTTCCTTTGGGAAGCACTGTGCCAGCCGCAGTCAGGAGCACCGGGACACAGGGACACCTGCCCACACAAGCCCTCCACGACCCTGGCCCGGCTGGGTCTGTGTGGGCACAAATTCACAGAGATGGGCTGAGTTTGAGCATCATCTGCTTCGCAGGCGAATCGGCAGCAATCTGCCGCTTCAGTTTCCCTCCAGGCCCCTGAGAGCAGCCGGATTCGGGCAGCGGCGGCAGGGGCTCGGCGCAGGCCGCAGCGGCCATTTGGCCATGGCAGCGCCGGGCCCAGGGCGGTGCCGGGGCGGGGGCGGCCCGGGGGCCCGGTCGCACCTCGGCCAGAGATGAAAGAGCCGCGGGCCAGGAGATGAAAGAGCCGGCGGGGCCGCGGCGGGCGAGCGCGGAGGGGAGGGGAAGCCCCGGGAGCTGTTTTTCCTCTCATCTCTGCCGCGCAGCAGGACAGCGACAACCAGAGCCAGGCGTTCCCAGGGCCCCCTCCCGGCCCCGGGCTGAGCATCCATCGGGGTGCTGCATGGAGGAGGGGAGGCTCTGCGCTGTCTGCTGAGGGAGAAGGGCTGCAGGGGATATGATAATCTCTCCTTTCATAATTTTTGTCATGGGGAGATAAATACTATCTTCTTTGCCTGAGACAGAGGCTGCGGTAGTCCTGGGGACAGCCAGAGTCACCGTGAGCCAAGCAGGTGTCCCCTGGGCTATTGAGGATGCTCTGCTCCAGAGGCCCCTTTAACCTCCTGCGCTGGAGCCGTGTGTCCCCAGAGGCTCCTGCAGGGCAGAGGGAGCAGAAACTGGCACTGACAGACGGGCACCCTCACCTTCCCCAGGAAGCCTCGGACCTGGAGGTTTGGACTTTGAGGTGCCTTGGGCTTTGAAGCTGAGTCTCCAAGACCAAATGGCAAGCTACTGCTCCCAAAATATTCCCCAAGGGACCTGGTGAAGGTGTATTTTTCATTTCTTTCTATCACTTTTGGATGCAAGAGCTTGTACAAGGGTCTGGGCTCTTGCTTTGAGGTGCTTCAACTGTGCAAGTACCCATGAAATGGGGCTGAACAGAGGCAGTTCCCACCTAGCTGCTACCTCCAGGGCAAACCCCAAGTCCGGTCACCCCAGCAGCTCAGACAGAGTTCAGAGGGTTGTATCCTCCATCCCTGGCCCTGTGTGTCCCAGAGTTCTGCCAGGCTGCAGGATTTGTGGTGGCCAGGGGCCCTGACTGGCAAAGGCAGTGAGGAACAGGGCACTGATCCCTGACACGGCAGGAAGGGACCAGACTGCAGGCACCCACAGAGAATTGGGTGAGGATGCTGATGGGGCCAGACAGGTCTCCAGCTTGGCTTCTGCATGACCCAGACTGCAATGTGCTCATCACTTCATGGACTGGCTTGAAAATTTGAGGGAGTCTCTTGTTGCAGCTTTTTAAACTGTTGTGTTTGCAATTTCATTGCCTCCGGGTTGTTTGGTTGGTCCTGAACCTCCTTGATTGGGTTCAGGCAGACCTCAGGTGGAGAAGCAGAAAATCCAGAGCTGCCCTCTAAACCAGCCCTCTGTTTGTGTCTCCTCTCTTGTTTATTGCTGCTCTCCCTGGCAGGTCCAGGGCTGTCACCTGCCCTGAGGACCACTCTATGCATGGCCCACGCTGGACCCACTGGATGCCTGGAGCTGGGGAGCAGGTCTGGGCAGCTGGGCTGGAATGAAGATGCTGGACAAACACTCCCAGCTCCTCTCTCACAGCTGCAGCAAGTCTGACAGTGCTCTGCCTGCTCCTCCCTGGCAAACACTAACCCTTTCAGGACCCACAGGGTTCAGCTGGCACTGGGAAGCCTGGGGACAGTGGCCTGAGGAACAACTCCGCTGTGTGCCCCCCCTCTGCACCATCTCTCCCTACTCTTGCCTTGTCCGCCCCAGACGCTGGGTAAGGATCTCTTCTCATCTTGCCCTAAGCCTCACAGCCTGGCCCTGGCTCAGTTCCTGGCTCAAAGGTGCTTCTGAGCTGGGGACAGGCAGCAACAGCTCACCCAGGTTTGTCTCCATCACAGGGACACATGTCAGGGTAGGGCAGGCTTTGCCCTCACCTCTCAAGCACCAAGGCATCTGTGTCAGGTGAGGAACTAAACCTTTCCCAGGTTTCCCAGGACACTAAGAGTGAACCAAGAGCTTTTGAAACCAGCCCAGAATCACACTGGGACAGAGCCTGCATTATTGTGCCTTTGCTTCCCCGTGAATTCCAGTCCTCTGACATACTTAGATCAAACCTGATGACCCAAATCTGACTGCAGCAACTGAGAGGAGAAATGACCCTCCGAAAAGAGCAGCCCAAAGAGCCCCTGCGTGTGCTCCGGGCCACCGCGGGCCGCTGCACCCATGCACAAAGGAGCGGCCAGGCAGCACCAAAGTGATTCAGCGGCTGTAATTCAATTACTTTGCAAAGCAGCAGAGGCCAAGGCACCCCCACAGGATGCACAGCAGCAGGACAGCTCCGCAGGCTCCGGGAGCTGTCACTGAGAGCCCGTGTGAAACAGCTCCGTGGGCTGGGGCCAGTAAATGTGTGAGCCATGCAGAAGCCACCTGCCTGTGCAGCGGGCGCTGCCGATGGAGCTGGGGCAGCACAGGGTCACCCACTGCTGGAGTGGGCCAGCAGCACTTTGGGACTGGAAGGTTGTGGGGTCAGGGAGGAGGCTGCCTCCAGAGCTGACTGGAGGTGGAGGTAGGAATGGAAGGAAACAATAGAGAGGAGGGAAAAGAACTCATCCCTCCTTCTTCCTGTTTCCCTCATTAGAAGCATGGACCTAGTTGAGGTTCCAAGGCAACATGAGAATCTGGAATTTGTAGGGTCTTGCAGGAATGTGTCCCCAGGTGTGGAGCTCCTTGGGAATTCAGCATCTGCTGTGACCTTGGGCACCTCTCAAGCCCACTGCCCCAAGTTGTCAAGCACATCCAGCCATAAATGAGGCAGAGCAGCTATTGTTAATTTGAAAAAAAAACAGAAAAACCCTTTCCCTTTTCACTTCAAGTCCTCTCCTCTGGCGCTTTCTTTATCTCAGCTCCGAGCAGCTGCGATGCCCTAGACAGGTCTCGTTTAATTAAAAACTTGAGTGAGGAGGCTGCTACCCCAACTGTTCATCTTCTCAGAAAACATCTGCCAACACCTGGGGCAGGGAGTCCCAGTTCCAGGTAATGCCTGTCCCATCCCTGCTGCTGCCATGTTCCCAGGGAGGCCAGAGCTGCTGTGCTCAGTGCTCATCTGGCCACTCTGAATGCGGAGCTGGGGCTCAGCTGTTGCGCAGATGGGTTTTTCCATGGCCCAGTGATGCTTTCCCAGTCTTGCTTCCCACCTTTCAGGGTAGCTGAAAGCGAGTGGCAGTTTCAGACCTTGCAGAGCCTGACCTGCTTTGGTCAGTGGTGGGAGGAGAACCAGCTTGAGCCCTGCAGACTTCTCAGGGGGAGCGTGGGGGAGCTGATGAGGGTCTGCCAGCCTGGGGACAGGAGGCAGGTGGGGCAGCGTGCCCAGGGAAGGGCTCCCTGCAGCACAAGCCCCAGGACAGGGAGTCCCCCTTGCCCCCCACCTTCAGCCCTGTCCACCCCTCTGTGGGGGGAACAAGCCGGGCACCCCGGGATGGGGAAGAAGGATCCCTCACCCTGGGGAGGGTCGTCCTGCTCCAGCCCAGCGGCTGCACCCGGCTGAGCCCCTGGGGTGGGCTTTCCCCACTCCTGGGAACCGAGCGTCGGCTTGTGTTGGCAAACAGAGCGTGGTTTTCATGTGAAAAGGTTAGTACAGTATGTTAGCTCCTAGGGAGGGGGTAACAGAGCCTGATTCTCACACACCCGGCGCCGCGAGGTGACAGCAGCCCGGGATGAGGGTATTTAACACCTTCGCCTTGGGAACCTTTTCCCTTCCCAGAGTCCCCCGCCTCGCCAAGCGCAGGGAGGAGGAGGAGGAGGAGGGCGGTGCGACGCCTTTGTCTCCGCTTCCCTCGCACCCCGATCCCGCTCCACTGGCACTCGCACCCTCGCAGGCGGCAGAAGAGCCTGGGAAACACTCGGACAATGGTTCGGGATCTGGCTCCCTGTCACCGGCCCGTGGTGTCACAGACTCCCCAGCTGTGGGCACACGGGCACACCCAGGCAGGGTGTGGGTTGTGGTTCCCAGTGGGGATGGGGTCTCTGGGGGGCCATAGGGATGAGCCCCCTTGGTGTGTGCACTGCCCGGCGGGTGGGTGCCCTCGGTCGGTGTCCCCACGGCTGTCACCTCCCTTGCTGCCTGGCAGCCGTGTCTGTGCTAGGACTGGGGCTCTCGGTGCCACCTGGGGCACGCTCAGTGGATCAGCATTCAGGGACAGATACATCCCACAAAGCCTGGACAGTGCAGCACAGCCCAGGTGCTGCACAGGGACCATGTAAAGACCCTGCTGCCTGCCTTGCTTTTCCTAGAAACATCAAGATTTCTTCCTAAATCCAGCCTCCATCCCCCTCCCACTGCAGTGAAAGGAGAAGGACAAACCCTGTGATGGTGTGGCACCTGAGGACAGCCCTGCACGTGGCTGTGACCCCCTCCAGGGCTGCCAGCCATCCACACTCACATACCAGGTGCTGGTGTGGCCATTTTCTTAGGGGGGAGCATCCAGTGAGGGGAGGCACGACACCAGAGGGATGGTTCCCAGGGGTGATTGCCAGCACAGTGACATGAGCCTTGGCCCTGGGGCCTCAGTGGGCCAGGATGAAGCTCCCCCAGGAGCTGCTGCTGCCTGTCTAACTGAGGGGGCAGACCTGGATTAAACCCATGGTTGCTGTATGTATCGAGGGAGTTCAGTTCAGACTGCCCATGCAGGAGCTGGAATGTCCTTAGAGCAGGAGAGACCAGTTCTACCAAATTCCACCCCATGGGATGCCAAATTACAAGTGCCATTACATGGTCTGTCTCACTGCTCCGAGTCTCAGGGCAGACACCTTCCCAGCACTTACTGATCTCAGAAATGGCACATTTTTGGAGTAATCCTTTCCTGGGTGACCTGGTTCTGATGCTGAGGTTGCCCATGGGAAACCAGCAGCTCCCTAGCCCCCAGCACTGCCTGTCCTTGGTGTGCTGCTCCCACTGGGCTGTGCTCAGGTGGGACAGGGGATGCTGCAGGGCAATAGTTCAGCACCCCCGTGTCCCCTCCATGAGGCTGGATCAGACACCAGAGCATCAGGGGTGGGATATTTTTGCATCTGGTCAGTGCCTGCTAGAAACAAGGTGGTGGGTGAGGAATTGCTGCAGTTAATGGCCAAAGTCAGTGTTCAATAATGTGGAGAGCTGTGCCAGCTCACTGTCATGAGACCCGTCCTGGACATCCAGGTGATTTTAGGGGGGTCTCCAAGCTGCTGTGCCCCAGACTGTTGCTTTACAGGGCTCCTCATTCCTGGAATCCCCTGGCTTCACTGCTCAGCTCTTTTGTGCTATTTTCTTTTTCTTTCATTCTTTAAAATAGCAGGATGACAATTCAAGCCTTACTAGATTTTCTGACACCATCTCTTGAAGGAGCTGGTGTGTCCCGCCCCTGCAGGCTGTGCACCCTGGGCTGCTGCTCCAGCAGGTACAGGGACCCCAGCTCCCACGGTGGGGAGCGCACAAGTGCCAGGGGTGGCACTGCCACGACAGACCTGTCTGCATGTGCCCTTCTCCAGCTGTTCCAGCCTGGATGCCTCCTCCAGAGTGGGAGACAGCAGCGGACCCATGCTGGCATGGAGGGGTCGGAGAGGAGCGGGCTGTCCCCTCTGGTGCGTGGGCTCACATCATCCCTACACCCAAGCAGCATCTTTCTGGGTCAGCCTGCGCTGGCCCGCTCACATCGGTGGGGATGATTTCCAGCTGGGATGGCCCGGGCCTGAGAAGCAGACATTCCCTTGCTCGAGTGTGCCGAAATGTTTAATTAGAGTTTAACAGCACCCTGGGAAAAAGATGTCTTGTCATATTTCTGGGCTGCGTTTTGCTGTGGGGCCGCGGGCTCCTTACGCGGCCCCGGGGCAGACCTGCGGCACAAAGAGCCCTTTATGAACGTCTCCTCGCCCCGAGCCTGAACTTTCCCATCAGCTGCTGGCGCGGTGCCCTCGCAGTGCCCGGGAGGGAGCCGGCTGCTCCTCGGTGCTTCGGGGTGGTGCTGCAGGAGAGGAAATCCCCTGTGCCCGGACGGTGGCATGAGCCCGAGATGCCCGAGGTGCGGCCCCGGCAGGCGACAGTGCTCGCCATGAGACAGAGATCTGCAGCCAGGGCTGGAACTTGGGGTTCGGCAGGGCCTGGTGTTCATTGCAAAGGGCCTGGGTGCAGGGCCCTGGTCATTTGGGGTTCATTGCAAAGGGCCTGGGTGCAGGGGCCTGCTGACAGGATCTCTGCAGCCAGGGCTGGGATTTGGGGTTCATTGCACAGGGCCTGCGTGCGGGGCCCTGCTGGGATTTGGGGTTCATTGCAAAGGGTCTGGGTGCAGGGCCCTGCTGGGATTTGGGGTTCATTGCAAAGGGCCTGGGCCCTGCTGGGATTTGGGGTTCATTGCAAAGGGCCTGGGCCCTGCTGGGATTTGGGGTTCATTGCAAAGGGCCTGGGCCCTGCTGGGATTTGGGGTTCATTGCAGAGGGCCCTGCTGGGATTTGGGGTTCATTGCAAAGGGCCTGGGCCCTGCTGGGATTTGGGGTTCATTGCAGAGGGCCGGGGTGCAGGGCCCTGATGGGATTTGGGGTTCATTGCACAGGGCCTGCAGGGCCCTGGGAATTGGGGTTCATTGCACAGGGCCTGGGTGCAGGGCCCTGCTGGGATTTGGGGTTCATTGCACAGGGCCTGGGTGCAGGGCCCTGCTGGGATTTGGGGTTCATTGCAAAGGGCCTGGGTGCAGGGCCCTGCTGGGATTTGGGGTTCATTGCAAAGGGCCTGGGGCAGGGCCCTGCTGGGAGCTGCCAGCCACAGCTCAGAGCAGGCCCGAGAGAAGAGAGGGGGAGAGAGGATGAGAGGGTAAGAGTAAGAGCTAAGAAGCAAGAGCTACGAGAGTATGAAGTAAGTAAAAGAGACTGAGACTTCCTGTTACAATACAATAAATTATCTTCTGTGTTGAATATTCTGATTCTCACTAACTAATCTAGTACAAGATACAAATCCTATAGCATTTCTACACAGCCTATAAGAATAACTACATTACTATACTGTGTTACATTTTAAACTTTAAAAACTCCTCTTTGGACCCCTTCTGCCAAGCTGGCAGGGTCTGCTCAGACCCTGGACCTACCTGCTTGCAGAGGGTCTTGTTTCATCAAAAGGGGATTACTTTCAGCCAGCCACACCATTGTTTTCCTGTTGTTCAGTAACTAAAAGATCTCAAAAGTTGCTTTCATTTCAATCTTGCTTGTAGTTTCTATATTCTCAAAATCTTTTGTCAGGCAATCATACTTATAAAGCTTTCTTGTTTCATCCTCCCCAACACTGGGGACACAGCAGTGCCTGCAAGGGTCCCTCACCCAGGTGTTTCTGAAGGTGCAGCCCACACTGATCACAGATTCCATTTCACAGACCCCTGCAGGACTCAGACCTCAGCCCTATTCCTCCTTCCCCACAATGGGAAAGGAGGGGAAGATGCTCAGCCCTGCCCAGCTGGGGAGGCAGCAAGGTGGCAGGACAGGATCCTCAGCCCTCTCCGTCACCCCCTGGGCACTGGGAGGGCCCTGGGGAGCACAGCCACCATCCCAAGGAAGCTGGAGAGGAATGTGAGGAATGAAGCATACACCTTTCTGCTCCAGCTTCACCCCCACAAATTGCCCATCAGCATTTTTCACTCAAAGGTAATTATTTTCTGCAGGGTGGAATTACAGTTCTGCCACCCCTCACCTGCCCACGTCCTGTCCATCAGAGAAAGGGCAAACCCGGGTGTGGCATGGTCAGATCACTCCTGTCATCTGCCCCAGCTTTGACTCCTCCACTTGGCCACTGAAACAATAGACAGCAAGAGAAAAAAAAAAAAGCCACATTTGTACATTATTGCCCCTTTTTACCTTTTTGTGTGTGTGACAGAAGCCTGTGATGCTGGAGATCACTCCCTGCACCCCCTGCTGCTGTGGTGAGGAGCTGTGGATGGGCTGGGCCCCCATCACACCATGGTGACCCCACGTGTCACCAACACGCTGGGGTCATGTTAACACATCCGGGAGGTGTCAGGCTGGGAACATGGGGAATAAGTGCCCAAGGTTTCCTGGGGTTTGTTCTTACACTGGCAGCAGCAGGTCTTCCCCTGCTCCCTGGGTTTTCCTCTGGCTGGTCCCAGCTAACAGCCAGTGTGGCTTCTCTCTGAGACTGCTCTGGGGAGCCTTTTGAAGAAGTTGTGTGCGAAGAGCTGGTGTTTTTCCTCAGGATGAGATGCAGATGGTTGATCTCAAAAAGGGTGGTGGTCCCTGTAAGCCCCTCTGTGCTGGGAATGCTGCCTGAACGCAGCTGTGCAGTGTCATGCTCTGCTCACGGTGGGAAGAGCTGCACCCTTAGGGCACATTGAGCCCTTGCCTCAGACAGAGACAGCCTTCCAAAAGTGCTTGGCAGCAGCCTGGTACTCACCCAAACCCACCCCCTGTCCACCTTTGCTCTAACAAAGGTTTCTCAGTAAATGTTGCCAGCCCACGGACCTTGTTCCCTCAGAGCAGGTCCTGCAGCCACACCCAGAGGTGGGAAATCCCAGAGGTGAGCCGCCTAAGTCCCACACCACGAGGGAGAGGGATGCTGGTGCACCTGCAGTGAGACACTGGGCAAAGAAACCCAGCAAAGCACGGGACTGCTCCTCCTCCTCCTCCTCCTCCTCCTCCTCCTCCTCCTCCTCCTCCTCCTCCTCCTCCTCCTCCTCCTCCTCACCTGCCCATGGGCTGCCTGGGAGCAACCCCTGCCCACTGCACAGGGCCCCAGGGTCCCAGGAGCCCTCAGCTCAGGGATGTCCCCATCAGTGTGGCACACTCCATGACACCTCCCGAGCCCCAGCTC
The DNA here is from genome assembly GCA_024865655.1 of Emberiza elegans. NCBI lineage: Eukaryota > Metazoa > Chordata > Aves > Passeriformes > Fringillidae > Emberiza > Emberiza elegans. Next base: position 67,223,869 of record JALJVW010000184.1, on the reverse strand, counting down.
GTTCCCAGTCCTCCCTGGGCAAGCATGGGGTACTGCAGCCCTTCTGGACCCTGTCAGGGTGGGATCTGCCTCTTCTCTCTGGCTCCCTCCCTACACTCTTTGTGCCAAGGTGGTGACTATTTTTGGAGTAGGCCCACACTCACTGGGACCATCCCCAGAGTGAGCATCGGTGCCAGGCCAGGATAAATCCGTTACCCGTGTTCTGGGGACACCCATCTGTCCTCAGCAGCAGTGAAGGCTGGCCTGGGGGGACAAACACCTCCTCCAGTGCCAGGGCACAGTCAGGCTGCTCATGGTGAGGATTGTGGTGGTGGCTTTGATTTTAGGAGTTTAAGATTCTGCTTAAGAATGAAACTGTGCATCTCTCCCAGCTGTGGGGAGCACAACTCCCTGGCACGTCCCAGCTGCTGCCACACAGCCAAGGGTATGGATAGGTGCCCATGGCCAGGGCAGGGAGCAGCCCCTGGACCCTGCTGGAGCTGATTTGTGCACCTGGGCTTTCTCCATCCCGCAGCCCAGGGTGTACCTGCCAGGTGTGCTTACCAGAGGGACAATGAGCTCCCCACAGTGGGATGTGGGGAGGTAAGGAGGTGGCCAAGCTGGCAGCAGTGCCACTTCCCCAAAGTGTCCAGGACCCACGTGCCAGCAGCCTGGGGGAGCCCAGCCAGCAGCTCTGTGCGTTCTGCAGCCCTTTGGGCTGAGCCCTGTCTGGGGCTGAGCCCTGTTGGGGATAAGCTCGCCGTGGGGATCATCCCATCCTGAGGCTGAGCTCAGTTTGAGGATCAGCCCATCCCGGGGGTGAGCTTAGTTTGGAGACAAGCCCATCCTGGAGTAAACCCTGCCTGGAAATGAGTCCAGCCTGGGGGCTAATCTCAAAATGTGGGTTAATCCTGGGCAAAACGTTTCTGATCCCATTTTCAGGTCCAATCTCAGACCAGTGGCTGGTCCCAGCCTGGATGCTGAGCCTAGCTGAGTTAAGCCAGGGAGCTGAGCCCAGTTTGGGTGCTAAATGCAGCCCAGCCCAGCCCAGCCCAGCCTGGGAGGTGAGCCCTGCCAGCCTGAGCTGCTGTTCCTGGCTGTCCATCCCTGGCGTGGGTGCCAGCCCAGCCCAGCCCACCAGGATTAGGGATCCCCCACGCCGGGAAGGGGCACGGTGCCCCTCGCAGCGCAGCCGCATAATGCCCGGCATGTTTGTGCTGGGAGCCTCCTGCCCCTCCTCCAGCGTTCCCAGCCTATTCTACCTTATGTGTAGGAACTGGTTTTTCTTCCTGGGCCATTGTTTCCGCTGGATTGGGTAGATTGCTCCAGGCCTCGCTCAGATTTCCTTTCTCACGGTTTTGGTTTTTTTTTTTTTTTTTTTTTTTTTTGCCTTTTTTTTTTTTCTTTTTTAATATTCCCGTTTTCTGCGGCTGCTCCTACTCTCCCCCCCAGTTAAAGTAGCAGGCACTACCCACCGGGATGGGGGCTCACCTCCTCCCAGCTGTGTCCCCTTGCTCACTGGCATTGCCCAGGACCGGGGGCTCCCACACCACATTCCCACGCCAGGAGCCAGCTCTCCATCAGTGAGTGCAGCCCCTGCCCTGGCCAACCTGCAGCTACATGTGAGCTGCTTGGGCTGCAGTGGCTCGAGTTCCCATTTTCCTGCAGCTCTGGCCACTAAGTCAGGTTTATTTGCTTTAACAAATGGGAAGGGATGGGGCTGGTGCAGCCCCACAGCGTCAGCACGGGCTCCCACAGAGCGCCTGGTGGGTTGAGGGCTGCAGGCCTGAGCATCCCCCTCCCCTGGCACAGAAATGAAGTCCAGCTTGAGAGGGGACACCTGTACTTGGCTGCTGACCTGGGTGGTGGCCTGGTGAGAGTGTGGCAGGGCTGACCTGCAGCTCCACCTGTGATGAAATGTTCCCGACCTCAGAGCAGCTGGAGGCATGGGGACCTGGCCTGCAGAGCTGTTCCCCAGCTCCTTCCCCCCTGCCCAGCACACCAGGAGCGAGGAGGATGTGCCTTGGGTGACGCTGTCCTCTACCCAGAGGTCTAGCATGGTGATAGGGAAGGGCAGATAGCGCTCTGATGGTATCTGGCTCCAGCTGGGGAAGGCAGTGTGTCCCCCGGGGGCCTCTGCATAGCAGACTTGGGTTCCCAGATAAAAATAGAAGCTGAAACATGAGCCCAGCTTCCCTGGTTCTGCCTCTGCCTGCACATCCTCACCCCACTCAGCTGCAGTGCTGGCCGCCCACCTTCCCAGGCAAGGCAGAGGAGAGGGCAGCAGTATGCTCGGGGACCAGATGGCCATGGAGCAGCAGAGCTGGGCAGCCACCTGGCCAGGGTGGCCCTGGCCGTTTGCACGGGGCTGAAAACTGCTCTGTGGAAAAGCAGAGAGCTGAGGACACAACTTCCAGCCAGGCACAGCTCTGAGGGCTCAGCACCAGGCGGGGGAACAAGCCCCTGATGTACATTACACAGCTGGTGCCAGGATCTCTGCCAGAGGGAGGACAGCTGCCCGGGGAAGCCAGAAGGAGCTGGAATAAGGGTGGCTGTTGCTTAATAATACAATAAAACACAATAAAGATACTTTCCTAAAGCTTGTCCAGCCCCAGGAGCAGAGGACACAGCCCCCAGCTTGGCTGCGTGTCCAGGGGAAGGTGCAGCAGGGAAGAGGCTTCGTGGGCTGCCCTGGGGATTCCTGGGGCCCGGCTCAGGCAGGAACCCAGCTGAAAGCACAGCCAGGAGCCCTCGGGGGAGGACGAGCAGTGCTGGTGCCCGACTGTCAATGACCTGAGCGTGGGGATCCTCTAGACAGAGAATAGCTCGGTCCATTTGCAGTTTCCGGGGCTCTGACTCTCAAGGGCAGAAAATGTATCTGAATGACCTCTTCCACTTCTGGTACCAAAACATGTTACTCCTGAAGGTCTGGGGTTGCTTGGTAGCCAGATTTCCACCTGCATTTTAATTTTGGAATATGAGCTGGCAGGATGTGGCCTCTCGCTCTGTTTCCAGTGCTGGGCAATTCCAGAGCTTGATTTGGGTTTTTTTCCCAGCCCTGGGGCTCATCAGCCTCTGGAATCCTCTGACCAAGAGCAGAGCTCTCACCTCCAGCTGGATAAAACTCAGTAGCTTGATAAAGAGGAGCAGCAATGAGCTGAATTCCAGGGAGCTGGGTACATTAACCCTTCTCCTGTTGTGGCACAGGCTCTGGAGCAGACTGGAGCAGGAGGTGGGTGTCCTGGAGCTGCATGACACAGGAGGGGCTAACCTTCACCCCAGGGTTGCATAGAAAGCACATTTACAAGGCAGGAAGGTGCTGGCGTAGGGCTGGAGGAGCGGAGGCACCGCAGTCAGAAGGGTGGGAAGGGACAGCTCAAACCCCGGCCCCGGCAGCTCCTGGCACAGAGCTCACCCTAAAGCCAAGTCTTCAGGGATGCTGCGTAACCTCGTTAGGAGGCAGTTATTACTGGTTTACTTTGTTATTAAACTTGCCCTGAGCCTGTCCCAGAGCAGCACCCATGTGCTGGGTGCTGTATAAACAGGGCTCACAGCTACAGTGAAGGTTGGGTCAAAGGTGCTGTGGCAGCTTCAGCTTTTTGGGGCACCCAGCCCAGCTGGGAGGGAGGATGAGCAAGTGAGACTTGAGGAAGCTGAGAGGCAACTGGAGTGATCCGAGGGGGGACGTGTGCAGCAGGAGGCGGGTTGAGCATAATTTTTTTTCCTCTGGGAAATTCAGCTTTGCATGTGGGTTTAGGTGTAGTGTGGGGTGAGATTCTCATGACTGCAAAGGCCTTGAGGTACTGAAAAGGGCTTTGGTTGTCACCCTCGGCAGTGACGGCAGGGGATGGGGTTTGTGGTTGGGGACCGGCAGTGTCTGTGCTCGAGGGAGCGTGAGTGCAGCTGGGAGAGCAGAGCAGAGGCGGCCCCGCCTGCTCCCATCCCTGCCACATGCCGAGCCCGCTCCACAGCCTCCACGCCTTGTCCAGGGATGCGCCTGTGCTTCCTCTCCTCTCTTCCCATCCCTGCCCTTCACCCCAGCCCACGAGCCGCCTCTTTGCTCAGGGCAGCTGCAAACTGGGGAGGTGGAAATGGAGAAGAGGGTGCCCTGACAAGAAGCCAGTGGGAGCTGGGGGGACCTGAAAGGGAGCCAGCAGCACCTGCGCTGCACAGACAAGGAGGCAGTGGGAGCTGGGTTGCCCCAAGGAGGAGCCAGCAGGAGCTGGGGTACCCATGGAGCCTCCAGGGCTCTGTCACCCTGACTCTCACTATCTCCCCAGTCAGAGGAACTCCGCTAATCTGCCCGTTTCAGGCATGGCTGATGCTCCCAGACAAGCAAGGCCCTTGGAGCTGTCAGGTGAGCCTTTCCCAGAGCTTATGCAAATGATACTAATTAAAGGCATTCTTATCTGTTTGATTTCCCACACCTTTTGCCTTGAGGGGAATAGAAAACTTCATGTTTTAACTCCATATTTCGTGGCAGTTGGAAGAACTGCCTAGGGAAAGTGTTGGGAAATGCAGCAGGTCACTCTTGATGAGAAGAATTGGCTTATGCAAGTGTTGAAACACTTTATTATGCATGAGAAACCTTCCAGAAATGGATGACTAATAGCAAAGCGGGAGCAGAGAAAGCAGTGGGAACACAGTACCAGGCTGGCATGGGATCCATGTCATCTTACCAGCTTAGCAGGGTTGGGCTAGGTCAGCACTTGCCTAAGAGACCTCTCAGAGTACCTGGCTGGCAGTGAGGGAAGTGATGTTAATGATTCAATAAACAGAGCCCTTCCCTCTTTGTGAGCCAAATCGCCCCTGGTGCCAGGATCCCACTGGCAGCCCTGTGTTTCGTTGGCAGCAGGTTGCTGAGCCCAGATGGCCACGAAATCCCTGCTGCTGGATGTGCAGTCAGGTTTGGCAGAGGATGCCCAGGCTGCATGTCCGTGTGGGAGCACCACAGCCCAGCTGCCAGCCCTGGCAGGAAAGGCTGCCCTGGTGCTGTGGGCACCCAGGGCCGTTGTGTGCACAGAGAGCCTTTGCCCTCTGGAAGCACCAGGCTGACACACCCAGCATCTCCTCTGCTGCTGGGGATTTGCTGGTACCCAAGGACAGACACTGGACCATTGCAACAGAGCAGGAGCAGCAACGTGCACCTTTGTGATTCCAGGCACTGGTGATCAGAGGAGCGGTCAGGAAAGCTCTTGGCATAAAGGGGAAGGGACATGGCCCAGCCAGCTGCTCTCTGAAAATCCCATGGGGAGATGGCTGTCCCCAGCACTGCACCCAGAGGTGGCCTTTGCACCCACAGGTGTGGAGATCTCCAGGGGGATGAATTGCTGAGTTTGTACTCTTTGTGCAAGGACCTTGAAGGTGCTACAGGGCAGAGCATGGCTGGAGGAAGAGGAGAGTGTCTGAAGGTCAAAGCTGTGGGTGCAGCAAGCGCAGCTGAAGTCACTTGGGAAAAATGTGAGAAAACAGACACGTGGGCAGAAGAGCATGGTCAGCTCCTGACCTCTGCTTCACATCTGCTGGGTTGTTACCTGGATTTCTTTCACTGCCCTTCCCACCATCTCCCACCTTCCTGGGCACTCTGCTTTGGGTTGTAGGCAGGAGGTGTGCAGAGGCAGATCCATAATTCCTGGCCTTGGAGGTAATAGAGGGTGCTGAGCCCTGGCATCCTGCAGTCTGGGGAGGTTTCAACTCTCGGTAAGTCCCTGAAAGAAACTCCTGGATGCTCAAGGGCTGTGCTTTCACAAGCAAAGGGAGATTTGCAACCTCCATCCGGAGGAGTGGCCCTTTCACCAGGTGATATCCATCTTGGAGAGAGGGAGAAAGAGGAGAGGGTAGGTGGTGAGTAGGAAAAGAGATCCCTGCAGGTGGCTGTTGAGTAGTCCTGTGATACAGCGAGCAGAAGACACCCAAGGAATTGCCCTGACATGAGCTGCCCTGAATTGCCCCAAAGAGTTCACACCGGGCACTGTTTTCCTTTACAACAGGTTGGATCCTTGGCACTGATGATTTCCCAAGCCAGGAGCTCTCCAGGCAGAGATCTGTGTCTCACTGGTGAAACCCCTGCCAAGGGGATCCCTCAGTGACTCTGGCCTGTGATGTTTGTCAGCAGAGCAGGTGGAAGGAGCCCTAAGGCCCAGAGGCTGTTCCAGGGTGGCTCCTCTGGGCAGAGGTCAGCATCACCAAGGTGACTCAAAGCACTTTGAAAATGCAGCTTTTAGAGATATCAAAGAAACGAGCAAAACTGACTCTAGTGCAGTCTGAACTGCTCATCTTCCACATGTTTGGGGTACCAGCCTGCATCCACCTGAGCTTATGCTGCCAGCCTTAGCCAAGCTCACACTGACTTCTGCTGCCTTTTTGGAGTCACCAAAGGTTTGGCTCCTGTTATGTGCTGAACTTGAGTTTTCTTTCAGCTTCTCAGCTCCATGGGTGGAGGTGCAGAAAGAGGATGGGATGCTGAGATGGCCCTGGAGCTCCCGGCTCAAGCATCCAGTCGCTCGAGTCCTGGGAGGTTCATGCGTCACTGCTGCTGAAATCCCCAGCCAGGAGGGATGGGAGAGGCAGGGATCATCCTAAACAAAAACAGGGCGCCGGTTGGGCTGCCAGCATTGCAAAAGGACGTGTCACCTGCTTCATCCTTCTTGGTGGCACAGGCAGGGAGAGCCTCAGTGCAGGGGGGCTCAAGCTGCTGGGGATGGGGACAAGCACCTTGCCAGGCTCAGGGACCACAGATGTGCACCGGTGATGACACCACAGTCTCAGTCCAATGGACATCAGTCCTTCCAATCCCCGTGTCACGCTCGTGGTGGGGAGAGCACAGGGCTGGCTGAGCTGCCGTGCCCCTCTGGGTGCTGGCCTGAGGTGCTGGGGAGGAGCACACGGGTGTGGGGGTGATGGTGCCCCACGCGAGCTGCAGCACCTTGGCCAGGGTGCACAGACAGGCACAGGGAGAGCGGACAACAGCGAGGGAACGCAGCCGTGAGGGGAGCACGGCTTCCTCTGAAATGCGCTGCACCTGCTCCTCATCCTCGCCGTGAGTGTGGCCGCGGAGCCGGGGCACACGGGGGGGGTCGCAGCCGTGTCCCCAGCCCAGGCAGGGAGCCCGAATCCCGCTGCAGCTCCATGGGCGCTGCTGCCGAGGCACCGGAGCGGGCAGCGGCGGGAGCGCCGGGCCGGGGCACCGGGCAGGGGCACCGGGCCGGGCCGAGTCACACGGGGAGCCGGGGCCGGGCTGCCGTGGGAAAGCGCGCCCGCCATGGCTCCCGAGCGCCGGGATTGCTTCAGCGGGGGCGCAGCCAAGATCCATTTCACAGAGGGCAGAGCAGATCTCGGCTGGGATTTACCAGTGACTAAGCATGTGCTGGCACGGGCTGCCCCAGCGTGAGAAAGGCAGGGCTGCTCCTCCTCCGAGGTGCGCCCGCTGCTGCCCTGCACCCCAGCGCCCCGGGGCATCGGGCGCCCGGCTGTGCCACAGGGACACCGGGGGCAGCGGACCGGGGGCGCTCCGGAGCCTGTGGGGGCTGCAACCCCCTAGTCCCCTCCTCCCGAGCTGGACTCTGCCCTTTGCTCGTCCCTGAGGCCGGGCAGGATGGTATGAGCAGAGCCCCTGCGTACAGCCCACTCAGCACATCGGCCCCCAGGCAGGACCGGGGCATGGGCAGGAGCTGCCAGCCCACCCTGAGCCTGGCACGACCCCGAGATGTTACAGAGATGCCAAACCCCTCTGTCAGGTCATGGCCGCTGCTCACAGCAGTTGCACCCCAGACAGTGATCCACAGTGCCACCATCTCCTGCTGATTCACCTCATGAAGATTTTTGGGACCACAGCCAATCCTGCCATGATGGACCTGTAGAAACCAAACTTTTCCAAGAAGAAATAACCATCCCTTCTCCAGCAGAGAGGCTCCCCACTCCCCTACCCTATATATAAAAGATCTACCCAAAAACTGTTCCACATTCCCAGGAGCCAAGCATCAAGCCTGAGGCCACCGCTGGTCCATGCAAAGCAGCCGTGCAGCCCAGCCTGTGAAAGTGGCAGCCTTCCCCACTCACTTCATCTCCCTCTTTTGGCTCATTTTTTCAAGGCATTTAAAAAAATTAATTGCAATTTTTTTATTACAGCTAATTGGTGCTGCTGCTTAAGTGGCTTATCTGGCTCCTGAGCTCATACTCTGGTTTTGGGAAGCCGAAGGTGGTGAAGGCCCAGAGGCTATGGAGTGGCATGGGGCAAAGAGCCTCTTGGCAGCACCCAGCAGCCTCAGAGAGTGGGGAATGCCAGGATACCCCTGTGCTGCTGGGCATTCCTGGCCCAGGGAGTGAACTGCCCCTAATTCACAACAGTCATGAACTTTAGGGAAGCAGAGAAATTCGTGCAAGGTCATTCTGTGCACCCAGGCAGGACAAGAAGCCTGTGCCCAGCATGCTTGCACTGCTGCTCAGGAACATAGTGGGCTCCAAGCTGCCAGGGTTGGGCATCCTGGGGGATTTGGTGTGTGACAGAGGGCAGGGGAGCCCCTGCACGTCCATGCCAGCAGGGAAGGTAGGGAGGAGGGTGTCCTTAGGCCCTTGCTGCAGCCTCCTGGCTGGCAGTTCAATGGACAGCTGGTCTGGGAGCTGCCTGGAAACCTCTGACTCTCCAGAGCTGCCACCACACCCAAGAGGTGCCATCCCCAGCCCCTCCAGGCTCCATGCAGCCCATTGTCACTGTCCAGCATGCAGCCCATTGTCACTGTCATGGGGAGTGGGACCAGCACATGTCCCCAGCAATTGCCTGTCCCTTCTGCAATCCCACAGATCCCTGTGAGGGTGTGGGTGCCTGTCAGAGGGTGGCATCTCGGCTCTAGGTCCTGCCTGTGTGAGCTGGGATGTCCTCAGGCCTCAGAGGGACCATCCAGTGTCTGGTCAGGCTCTGCAGAAACTCGGGTTCCCACAAGACAGCATCATTCTGCTTCCCTGGGCTTTCATCCAGATGCATTTCCCAGGTCCCTGGGTTTGAGGGTGAGACCGAGGAGGGCTTTGCCCTGCTCAGGGCAGGGGGACACGCTCAGCCCCCGTGATATCAGTGCTCTCATCTTGCCCCCAGCATGAGCAAGGAGCAGCACAGGGCTCTGTCTCCAATTGCTCAAGGGGTTGTTCCCTGATGCTGCTGTGCAAGTCAGAAAATTGCCACCAAATCCCCTTTTAAAAGAGATGCAGTGTTTTCCATGTCATTTGGGTGCTTCCAAGATCACCCCTTGTTCATCTCTGTCTGTCTGTCCATGCTGCTGCTCTGCAGGGCTGGAGCAGTGGGGCCTCAGGGAGCTAAGCCCAGGTGTCCTTTCTGGCCAAAAGGCTGGGGATGTGTGCTGGGATGGGGACAGATGGGGAGCGTGTGCTGGTTTTGCAGAGGCTGCCAGTGGGAATCGTGCTGCAAGGCAGAGCCAGGACCTGGTGGCAAACTCATTTCCAAACAAATCAGCCTGCCCTGTTCCTCCTGCAGGCAGCCATGTGGGAGCAGGGCTGTGGCTGCCCCGTGCCATGAACCCAGCACTGCTCCAGCCCCAAACCAGCAGAGTGGCTGCCAGCCCACACCAGGGCCTGCCTGGGAGCTGGAAAAACCTTTCTGGTTTCAACAGGCTCTGGAGCAAAGCCCCTGGCAGGGAACTGACTTGTTGCTCACCTCTCTCCCTCCTTGCCTTGGGTGCAATGTGCAGAAAACAGCCCCTAAAAACAAACAGCTGACAAAAGGTGTTGTGGCACATCCCAACAACCAGCTCCCAGCCCAGGAGCGAGGGGAGAGGAAAGGGAAGGTGTCAGGACTGTGGTGCTCCCAGGGAGCTTCAGTGCTGCTCACTCTGGGCAAGTGTTTGGCTGCCAGTTGCACCCTGTGCTTAGCCCCAGGCACCATCCCCAAGCGCTCCCCAGCAGCGGGATTTAGGGAGCTCTTTGGGGTCCAGCACCTGGCCCATGTGGGCACTCAGAGACCTGTCTAGGCACATTTTGGCAAACAAAAGGTGGTAGAAAGCATGACTTAGTGTTCTCACTGCTGCAGCAGAGCCAAGCCAAGCAGAGCCAAATGAGAGCCCAGAGTGTTTTGGGGTCCCCAGCCTCTGTCAGACCAGAGAGATCAAATCTTGAAGCCACAACTGAGATTTTGGGTTTCTGCTTGATGCTTGAAGGCAGCCTCATTGCTGGTGTTTTCTGGCCGGGGAGCCAGGGTGGGCAGTGCTGGCAGCCTGTCTGGAGACGTGGCTGGGCACACACACAGGGAGCCCCTTGGGCTTGTGGCTGGTGCCCGTCCTGGTCAGTGGGACAGGCCTTGCCCTGGTTTCCCTGCTGTGGTGCATGTGATGGGGGCTGCCCAGCCTGTGCCAGGGGTGCCCAGCACAGGTTTGTGCCCTGGGCAGGCACAGTGGCCATCTCACTGACCTCCCCCTGTCTGTTTTTCAGGTGTGCAATTGCAACAAGTACCTGAAGGTCTCACGGGAGAGGATGAAGCAGCTGGTGGAGAGCAGCAGACCAGTGTCAGGGGAGCACAGTGCAGGTGAGTGGGTGGGTGATCCCCCTCCTGTGCCCTTCCCCAGGACCCATTGCTCTGGACAGAGCAGGACCATCCCCCTGGGCCTGGGGGCTTCTCAGAGGGGGATGAGAGTGCCCTGCCATCAACCTGCCATGGGGTGCAGACCCACAGAGCTCTTTCAGGTCCGGTTTATGTCTCTGCCCTGGCTGCCCTGTCCTGCCCTGCAAGGCACAGGATCATGCATGGGATTGCCCAGCGGGGGAGTTGGTGACATGCCAACAGTAGCTCAAGTGACAGCCTGAGGCCTTCATCACCTGAAAGTGAAAAATTCAGCTTGGGTGGTGAAATGCCTCCTGGCTGGGGCTGCTCACAGTGCCTTCCTCACCTGCCCAGTGCCTCTTGAATTAGGTCAGGCTGCAGGGAGGTGAGTCAGTGTTGTATTTAGCATGTTTCAAGAGTCCTGTTCCTTTCTGGTGTTTTCTCATGGGCAGCAGATCTTCACAGCACAGACCCTGAGTCTTCCTCAGTCAGGGCTCCCCCCAACTGGCCAGCCCACTCCCTTTTATCCCAGTTACCTTGACTGGCCACAGCTGCTGCCCAATGAAGGACATTGCAGCTGCAGCCCATCAAGGATAACTGGGACCTTCTGGGTCAAAGATATTCAGATACAGTACAGATATAACTTACATGGACTCAAAGACCACTTACACAGTACATATATCTTAAGGGCCTCCTATAAATCAGTGCCACCTGCCCCAGCGGGCTCAAGGGAGAGGAGGCTCCTCCATACCCCAAGGTGCATTGACCCACCCACACTTCCTTTCCCACTTTTGGTGGCAAACAGCATCCATGGCAGGCACACCGGAATGGGAACGTGCCCCTGCTGCTGCTCCAAGCCAGCCCAGGCTCTGCTCCAGCCCTTTTGTGCATCCCTTCCCACCTGCTGACAGCAGGGAGCAGAGGGAAGTGGCGGCTGCCGGGTGCTCCTGGCCGGCTGTGGCTTTGCTGGGGCTGCACGTGTGGCTCTGGGCATGAGGAACGTGGTGGGGCAGCTTTTCCCAGGGTGCTGGCAGCCTCGGAGTGCTGTGCTTCCCCAGAGGCCGGGACATCCTCCCCAGCGGTTCCTCTGGTGAGGGCACTCTCTGCGTGTGTACCCAGCAACCAGACAGGCCAGTTCAGCCAGTTCTGGAGTATGGGAAATAGAAATGCTGTGGCTTGTGTTCAGAGCGAGCCGTTTTCCCTTCCCCCTTTGGGATGAGGTTGATGGAGCTGGGAGGGTCTCACACAGCACCATGGCTCCCCCACACAGACTCTTTCAGGGCCCACCTTGCTCCACTCCTCACACTCCATCTGCAACACCCCCTGTCCCCATTGGGTCGTGCAGTCTCCTCTGTTCCCCCATGTGCCTGGGGGGTTCATGGGGAAGGAGCAGGTGGGACCCCTGTGCTGGCCACATCAGCCATGGCACTGGAGTGTCCTGCAATGGGGAGCATCCTCTGCCCCGAGCAGGCAGGGCAGGGACCAAAGGTGCCACAGCATCCCCAGAGGGGCGGTGGAGACGTGAGACAGAAGCTGTGATCCCCACAGAGGTGGGCATAGCAGGGCTGGAGACTGGCCAGCAGAGTCCCCTGTGAGCCCGGGCTCTGGCCCCATCCTGGGGGTTCCATTTCTGTCTGGATTTTGCCAGGAGCTGCAGGGATTGCAAGCAAGGATCGCAAGTGTGAGCTTGACTAGGTTGCCCCAAAATGTCCCACCTTGGGTCAGATGTTCAGGAAGACAAATAGGAAGGGTGTGCTGACAGTGTTCTATCAACATTTGGTGGGGACAACATTGGAACAGGCTGGGCAGCCACAGAAGTGGGTCAATAAGAAAAATCTCCCCTGTTCCTTGATTTCCTTTACATTTTCCTGCTGCAGCAGTTGGTGGCAGGACCTGCTTTGCCCTTGTCATGGCCCAACACATGGCATGGGGGTGTTCAGCACCCACAGCCTCACACCAGGACTGTCCCCTGTCCCATGACTCCAGCCCAGGCCACGTTGTCCCTGTCATGCCCCTGTGCATGGCCCAGACCAGGTGCTGCTGCTTGGCAAGAAAATGCCTTTTCCCTGCTCCTGCTTCCAGGCAAGGAGGGAACCTCACCTCTCTAGGGAGGAGCTGGTGGGTGCTGGAGCAGTGGGTGATGGGGACAGATCCTTCAGGACCACCTCTCAACACAAGTCTGCATCTGGCCCAGGTGCTCCCAAGTCCTGGGGTCCAGCTGCAGCCAGTGCTGCTTCATTTGGTTCCTGGATTTTTATAGCAGGGCTTCCAAGAGATGAAAGGACAATTATTCATCCTATAATAGCTCAATTTTACTTGGACCTAGGACTTTCACAGGTTTTAGGGAACATAATCCTTGACACAGCCACATTTTTCCCTGCATGAGGGTTTTGACAGAAGTGCTGCAAACAGTTTCAAGCCCCGACATCTTTTCCCTGTGTTTTCCCAGTGGGATGCTCTGAGCAGCTCAGGTGCCTGGAGCTGACAGGGGTACAGAGGGGAGCAGGGCTGTGGGTCACCACAGGGCACAGGCAATCCTCCCTGGAGGCAGCGACAGATTGCAGCTCCCAAGGGACCCAGGGGAACGGGCTGTGCCACAGGCTCTTGTCTGGCATGGGGAACTCTTGCTTAGTCAGTGCAGTAAAACCAGCTGGCACAGGGCCCCAGAGCTTGGTGGGTGCTCTGCCAGATGAAATCTGGTCTCTGGGAAAGGTGAGGATGTAGCATATTCCATCGGGTTGGGAGCTGCCAAACAGAGGAGGCGAATTTAATTGCAAAATCTCCCTTCACCATCTAAAATGTGCTGCAAAAGATGAAAACAGTGGATCTTGCTGCTCTTGAGTCGGTGGCGCTGACCAGGCAGGGTGCAGCCTCCACCCCCATGCTGGGCGGGCACCCTCCCTGAGCAGCTGCCAGCGCTGGGGCTCTGGACACGGGTGCAGGATAAGTCCCCGATGGCCCCAGCGGTGGCCGCAGGAGCAGCTGCAGTGTCCCTGTGCTGGGTGGCGGGATGGCATCGAGCAGCTGGGGCACCCACCTTGCCCCTGCCAGCCTGAGCAGTGACTTGGAGTTTCTTTCCCTTCTCAGCCCTTGGCTCCACCCCGAGCCCGGGGAAAAGCCAGCAGAGACAGCTCAAGGCAGGTGGGAGGAAAAGCTGCAGGCCACAGTGCGGGGAGGGCTGGGGTGCCAGCAGGACTGTCCCTCCTCCACAGCCACTACGCTGGGGCAGCTGAGGGCATGGGCTAGTGGGACCCACTGCCCTGAGCCAGGAGCTCTGATGGGTGGCAGGAAGAGCCCCCTGTATGCCCAAAGCCCTACAGCTACAGGCTTCCCTGATCTACAGTATTTGGCTTTGCTGTGAGCATCCCACTTGTCCTGTTGGCATGTGGAAAAGGTGTGAGATAAATCCTTGTGCTGTCCTGGGAGTGTTCTTGCCCCCATGGATCCTCACTGCTTTGTACCAAACTCCATCTGTGGGGCCAAGGCACCCCCATTGTCTCAGGCTGCTCTCAATACTTCTGCATGGAAGGGGATGAGCTCCTCAGGGGTTGCACCCCTGGGCCCAGGGGATCCCCTGCTCCCTTCAGCACCCCATGCATTTGGGCTCTCTTTTCTCCAGGGTGCAACAGAATAACAGGAGGATCTTCGCGTGCCCAAGCAGGTCAGGGATGGGACCAGGGGCTGCAGTGGTGAGACCAGCCAGAAACACCCCCCAGGCTCAGCTGGGTCGTGCTCTGCCAGCTTTCCCTCTTCAGTGGCATTCACTTGCTCATTTGGAAAAGCAGGGCAGGGCTGGGGCCCGGTGACATGGCTGTGTGTGCAGAGCTCTGCTGTGCCTGCTGACAGGGGCGCTGTGCCCAGCGTGTCCCGGGAAGGAGCCGGGGGCCATTGCATGCTGCTCCCAGCACTGGGTACAGGGACTGGCAGGCTTCTCTTCACAGCGGCACAGGGAGATGAGAGCAGCTGGGGCTGCCTCTTGCTTGAGCTCATCCTCCCTCCTCCACCCTGGGAACATCTTAAGATCACGGCCAGGCTGCTGCAGCCCAGGTTGCACAATCCCGAGTCCTTTGTCCTTTGCTTATCTCCCTTATCGAGGAGGAAAAGATAACCAGGCATCTTCAGTGCCCTGCAATCAGCACATTTCTCAGGCTCCTAACTCCTCTTATCAGGCTGATCTCTCGCCGAGGCCGAGGTTTCCCATGCACCTTTGTACTCCAAGAATGCTCCCAGGTCTGTGTTCAGCCTTGTGCAAAGCCTCGACAAAGCTTTGAGCTTTCTCCCCAGCCCTGGCTGCGGCTGAGCCCCGCACACGCTGCGATGGCTCTGGCAGGGGCAGGGCTCGGGGCTGGCACAGGGCTCGGGGCTCACAGCCTCTCCAGAGGCAGCAGGAGCTGCCAGGTGCTTGCCTGAGCCAGCTGGGACAGGCATCCAGCTCCTCGCCCCAAGGCCTTGGTTTGGGCCGGGGTGACACAGAGGGACCTGGGCTAGAAGCAGGGCCCGTGGGGCAGGATTTTGGGCAGATGTACCTGGCTCCTTGGGAAGTTGTTGGCTGCCACCCTGACGCTGAAACCCTGGGGGTGCCCAGAGCTCACGCAGTGAGGACAGGTTGTTCCCAGCCAAATCAGGGCATACAGCAGGGGCTTGAGCAGAAAGCAGGGCTGCTGCAGAGCTGACAAGTGTGTGCAGAGCTGGGATCCCACCACAGAGAGCGGTCCTGCTTAGCTCAGGAAAGAACCTGATGCAGAAATAAGCAGAATGGGGGTGCTCCAGAATCCCCTCTCCCCTGGACATGGCAGCATTTGCTGGCAGTGAGATATCATGGTGGGAAGAGCAGCAGTTTTTGCTGTTCCCGTGGGATTCATTCCCACAGGTGAGCAGGGGTGGGCAGGAGCTGAGAGAGGGAAGCACGTGCGAGGCCAGGAGGAGATGGCTCTTGTGCCGAGCACTGCCCAGCTGGGGACAGTGCTGGGGGACAGTGTTGCTGCCCGTGGAGCTCTGCAGCACTCACGTGGGGGTGTTCAGCTCTGGGGGGGCTGCACGGCTCAGCCCCGCACCCAGGGTCTGTCATCCCCAGGGTGACCCAGCCAAGAGGAGGAGAGGTGAGTGAGAGGCAAAGGGGTTGTTATTTTCAAGATGTTTTATAATGGGATTATTAGTTCCCAAGAAGTGTTTCGAATTGATTTGGTAAGGAATGGCTTTCCTTTCTCCTCTGCGGCAATGCGGTGGGAATCCAGCCCTTGGTGTGAACCTCACAGAGCTCTGCAAGCCACAGATCTGACGAGCCCCCAGAACACAGGAAGGACACGCTGGGCTCCCTTGCGCCCTACACATGCCTTTTGCTCCATCTCTGCTGGAACTCCAGGGTGTGCAGCTTCCAGGCAAGCTGGGATGCAGTCCCAAGGGAGCCGTGGCTGCACTGGGGAGGCCTTTGCCTGTCTGAAAGGGGAGGAAAAGCCCTCCCTCAAGCCTCCCCCCCCTTCCCTGGAAACCCCCGTTTTTCTGGGGGACCCAGCCTTTCCCAGCTCAGTTTTCCCGCGTGCCCGGCTGGCATCCTGTGCGTGGCGCCTGGTGGCCCTTTCACCCTGTCGGTGAGGGGAGCACAGGCATCTTCAAAAGCCCTGGGAAGAATTTGGTGGGAGGGGGAGAAGGGGTTTTACAAGCTCCCATTCAGAAATGGTCACTTTGAAGTGATGTAGCATTTTCAACCCTTTGAAGAGCCACAATTAGGAGGGGGCTGGTGCAAGCAAAGGCAAAACTACGGGGTGACCATCACAGCTTTTCTCTCCTCAGGCTTTTAAGGGATGAACTTTCCCTCCCTGCCTGCCTTTTTCCCACGAGCCCAGGGGCTGGGATTGGGGTGTCTGGGGGAGCTGGAGGTTTCTCATCCCCCTGCACAGGGAAGGGGGAGTTCACCATTGGCTTTGCCCATCAGCAGCAGGACAGCAGAGGGAGCGTGTTGGAAGAGAGAGCAAATTACTCCATAGCCCTGCAGGCACACAGAATGGCAGTGTCCTGTCAGTGTGCTGGTGCCATGCTCTGGCCAGGGAAATTTTAGGGTCCGTGATGGGGAAAGCTGTTGGCCACGGGCGCTGAGTGCTGTCAGTGTCATTTCCGTTGCGTTGGATCTAAAAGTCCCACCTAAGGTCGATGTCCCTCCCTTCAGGGTCTGATGCACGAGAGCAGAGAGGATAGGAGAAAAAAGGCCGAGGCCACCCTGTGCCACCCAACACAGGAGTGGCACAGGGCAGAGTGGGTGGGAACAGCGTGAGGACAGAGCCGCTGCTCTTGCCTTGGGGATCTGCCACCCCCTGGCAGGCTTTATCCTGGAGAAACACCTGGGCAATGGGCTCCTCCTCCACATCCCTGCTCTGGGCGGCTCAGGAATCTCCCGAGATCAGCCTGGGTGTTTTGCCACTTGCCAGAAATGTGAGAAAATGGGAAATTGAGGTCATTGTTTTCCCTTTAAGGATAGATGTCAGTGCCCAAAGCAGATGTGGGGGCAGGGAAGGAAAGGCCTATCCATGAGTGAGGCCATGGGGCAGTTGTTCAGGGCACAGTCCTGATGAACCCAGCTCTTGCCCAGTGTCTCCCCTTGTGCTGTGGCAGCAAACCCCAAACTCGTGCTGGTGCTGTGGTGCAATGCGGTGGTGAAAGGCTGGCCTGCAAATCCCCCATGAAAACATCCCCAGTGACAGCCATGACCCTGAGCATGGCTGTTGGTGTGCTGGGAACTGGGGGTGACCGTGCCCCACCAGCTCGGGTTGCCAATCTGCCCTGGGGGGGTGTGGAAGATCTTGGGGGGGTCTGGGGAATCCCCCTGACCCAGGCTCTGCTGTGAGCTGAGCCTCCCACAGCTGCCCCGGGCTGTGGCTCTGTCCTCTCCTGCGATGGGCAGGCCCAGACCCCAGTGCACACTGGGGATGGCTCTGCCAGGACAGGACAGCTCTGCCAGCATGGGATGGCCGTCTCAGGGCTGTTCCCAGCCGTGTTCCCCCAGCATGTCCCAGCTCCTGAGGGCTCTGGAATGCAGGGAAGGGCCAGCCGGGAATGCTGGTGTCTTCCTCAGTCCCAGCTGGCTCCTGACCGGGTCCCTGTGATCCTGAACAGGGTGGGGTGGACACCCCAGAAGTGCCGCTAGAGCGATGCAGGATGCCTTTTGTTGTGTCACTTGGTGCCTGAGCAGGACAGATCCCCCTGCCAAAACGGGGACATCCCGCAGCAGCAACTGCAGCCCGTTCAGGCTGCCAGGCTCCCTGATGGATGGGAGGCAGCTCGGCCCTCGGCTTCCGCTGCCCGGACCTGGGAGAGACCCCAGCGGGTCCGGACTGCGGCTCGGGGCCCTCGCCGTGCGACGGCAGCGATCGCCCGTGCGGGGACAGCTCGGGGACCCGCGCCACTGTCACCGTGCCCCTTGCCCAGGGCACGGGGGGTCACACACCGATGGGGCCCAAAGCCCCGTCTGCCCGGGCAGGCCGGGAGGGTCGGGGTGCCATTAGCAGCTGATCACGGCGGCGGCTTAACTAAAGCAGCAGCAGGGCTTGGGTTTCCCTGCTGTTTGTCTGCCCCAAAACGCGGCCGGGCGGGCGCGGGGGCGCAGCCCCGCTCCGAGAGCGGCCTGGCCTGGCCTGGCCTGTGACCGGGAGGCAAAACAGCGCACCCCGAGCAGCGGCAGCGCTGGGGCCATCACCCAGAGCGGAACGGGCCCCAGGACACGGCAAAGGAGCTGCAGGAGGTGCCTGGCAGCCGCAGGGCAGGCAGTGCTGCACGGGTGCCACGCTTGGGGCAGGCAGCGGCTGGGTGCCGCCTTCTCCCGAACTCGGGGCCTGCTCCTCCCTGGGATGCGGGGCAGAGCCTGGACCCTGCGGGGATGACAGGCCCGTCACAAGGCGGCCCCCGTGGTTAAGCACAGGTTCTGCTCATGGCACCAGTGACTGGTGGTTTGTCTGCTGTCTCCTCTCTCCGCAGGCTGCCCGCGGAGCCAGAGCTGCAGCGTCTCCGTGCCAGTGTGTGACACAGCCCAGCCTGGCCGCGCCCCGCACGGGGAACAGGCGGAGGGGACGGAGCCGTGCGGGGCAGCCACGGGGCTGGCAGGGGACACGGTCCTGCAGGTCACCGCCATCCCCCCCGCAGTGCTGGACAGAGCAGAGCTCACCGACTTCTACTGCTGCACCTGCTGTGGGAAAGTGTTTTGGGAAGGGTCCCATTTTGGACGCGTCGTGTCCCAGTTTCAGGATGTTCTTGTGGCCTCTGGGGACACACAGAGCATCTATAAGCTGAGCTGAGGTGAGGAGAAGCATGGGGGCTCCACAGGAGAACTGGGACTGCCTGGTGAACCTCAGCAGATTTTGGGCCGTGGGTTTCCAGAGAGAGGCTGGAAATGGGGAGGCAGGAGCTCTCATTTGGGGAGAGCACTGTCACAGGTGTACTAGTGGTTTGCAACAGCCCAAAAATACATGGCCTCCATGAGATCATTAAAGCAGAGGTGGCTGAAGAAATGGGCCCTTTGCTTTGCTTCTGCCTCTCTCCAAACTACACCTGGCAAGATGGTGGGAGGGCTCTGCTGAACAAAACCACCACTCCAGCAGCGCTGACTCCACCTCACCCACGCACCCCAGTGCCTCTCACTCAGGGGAGCAGGAGCTGCATCCCCAACAGCAGCACAGGGCAGAGGGCATCCTGGGCACTCCCAGCCTGTGGAGCACGTGCCAAGCCTCAGCCCATCCCCAGCATCCCGCTCACCCTGGCCCTGCGCTCCAGCATTCCTGGAGGCAGCTGGTGGCCACAGGCATGGAGGTCGGGGGAGGCTGAGCTTTGCTGGGCTCAGGGGAATTTCTGGTGCACCACAATGCCCACTGGCACCTGCACCCCCTGTGCCGCAGCCTGGGATGCCCCAGCAGAGCCAGGCTGGTCTGAGGGGGCTCCCACTGGTGCCAGAGCTGCCAGCCTTTTCCTCCCCTGAGGAGACGCCTCAGCACAGCCCATGCCCAGGCTCTGTGCGGGGCACACAGGAGAGGCAATAAGGTGTGTGGGCCCACTGATACCAGGAACTGGAATCACTGGTGGGACTGGCCAGAGGAGGCTACATCTCACCATGGAGATCCCAGGCAGGTCCTGCAGCTCCAGGGGGCTGCTGTCCAGTGTCTCCCGATCAATGGCCAGGCTCACACCATTCCATCCTAAACAGAGGATCCTCTGCAAAATTCCTCCTCTAATCTGTTTTAACGGCCAGGCCTTGCTGTGATTGTTGAGAGGGCCTGAGGAGCTCTTGGCTGAGGTGTGACATTTATGAGCTAGTGAAGCACTGGCCCAGGCAGCTCATGCTGCACTGCAGGACTCATTTTCCCTCTTCCAAAGGTCCTGGCTACATGGTGCCAGGGGCTCCTTCCTCCCAGGGACATCCCACCCTCCATCTCAACGCTTTAATAAAAGAAACACACCATTTTCCCACTTTAAATATTCTTCTTTTCCATAAGATCTGTAATATTAATGCCTGAGCATTAATTGGTACAAGTGACCCTGAAAGGCAGCCACCCCCACACTGCCAGCACTGGGCACTGAGCAGCCCAAGCCCCTCAGGCTCCAGGCAGACTCACCCTTGTGTCAGCATCCTGCTTCTCCAGGGTTTGTTCTGGGAGGGCCGAAACTGGGGATGAGTCAAAGCAGGAATGATGCAGAGCCTCCAACGGCTGGCCCCCACAGCGTGCACTGCTTTGTCTGCCATGAAATAAAACTCTCCAAAATGGGATTAACCTTTCCAGGTCCTGTTTAGGGGAAGCTGCTGAGCCACATGCACATCTGACCACTCATGGGCAAAACTGGCCTTTGCTTGCTGGGTTTTCCAGAGCTGTGGTTTCACATTCATCTACCACTGCTTCTGCTGCGGAGGGCAGCTCACACGAGGTGGGGACACATGGCCCTGTTCCTCCCTGCGGACAGCTGCCCAGAAGGTGCCTTTCCCTCTGATCCCTGGGGACAGTAGGGTCACCTCCTGGTCAGCTCCAGGATTCCATCTGCTTGAGAGCTTTCCCAGTTTGGGGCTGCGCTCTTGTGCTTACAGTCAGGTCTGTGCTAGGGCAGGGTCCCATGGCTGGGACTTGTTCTAGGGCACCAACCCAGGGCAGAGCCCTGCAAGCGGTGTGTGCCTGTGGGCATGGCACAAAGCAGCTCCCAGAGGGTTCCATCCAGCACCTAGGGACAGGGGCAGCGGCTGGGACCCAGCACAGCACCTCTTCCTTCTTGCTGCCCACAGGAGGTGGTGCCGTGGTGGGAAGTGTGCAGCAAGGTCACCTCCAGCCACAGACACAGTCAACAGCAAATTCTGCATCAGATTAGCCTTGAGGAGCATCCAGGAGGTGATAAATTGTCCAGTTTTGAATGGTGGATACATATCAAAGGGGATTAAAGCAGTTTTCTAATCAGCCTACAATATTTTTTCCTTATCTGGCTGCTTAAAAAAAATCATTACACAATCCCATTGTCTGTGTCATACTAATGTTTAACATTTATTAGGGCAGTAATGATCCCTCCTTGGTTTTATGGAGCCGTTTGATGCAGCGTGGGAAGGGCAGCCCCAGCAGTGCTGTAGCAGGGACGGGCGCTCGGGGTGGGCTGCCCATGCAGAGCCCATGGATCCGCTTCACCTGCGCTCAGCTCCCGCCTCTGCGTGACAGGATGCGATCACGAGGGGACCCTGGGATAAAAAAGCACTGAGGAAGGGTTTTATTGCTCTTTATCATGAATGAGATCTGGCTGAGCAGCATCTATCCCTCAGCCCTGGGAAACCACACGCTGCATCGGATGTCAGACGGTTCCTCTCCTCTCCTTGTGTACGCCCGCACATCCTTCAGAGTTTGACGGGGACAAGGTGTTTGATGCTCAGGCCAGTTTTGTTTACAAATGAATATATCAACATTGTTCCTCATCAGGCAGGAATGCACTTCCCTCCCTTCTCCCCCACCTTATCCCCATCCCCTTCTGAGCAAACTTCCTTCCTCCTCTAATCTGGAGCGGAAACCTCGCCACATATTTGACCGGCTCACAGAAATCAGCTCAGTGTTCCCGGGCATGACTTTGTGCCTTGAACTAGGGCTGGCTGGTCCCTAAGGCAGCCAGCAAGGCACGGGAGGAGGAGGAGGAGGACAGGGGCTGTATCCCTGCCCATGCTCATCCTGGACCCGCTCTTCCAGCCAGATGCTCCAATCGAGCTGCCATTTTCAAGCAAACCAGCGTAGTTTTGGACACAGATCCAGCCCAAGCTGGATGTGAACTCCAGCCCTTGTGCTGCCTCACCCCACAGGAATGCTGCTCCCACAGGGCAGGGTCACTGCTCGACAGTGAGGGGAGAGAGGTGTCTGTCAGTGAGGGACATTTGCATCAATCAGGGGCCGTTTGCTCCCTGGGGAATAGCCTGGGACCAGACCTTTCCCATCAACCTGCCAATATGTGGGCATGACCCTTAGGCAAATGGGCTTCTATCACTCACCAGGCATGTGTCCCACGGGGGCTATGGCCGTGTCACCCCCAAGCCTGCTTAGATCCCAGGCATGTCCCCACAGAGCAGTCAGCAGGTCCAGAGGCCACTCCTGGGGGCTGTAATGAGTCTTTCTGGGGGAACTGTGCAGTGGAAGCAGTGGGATGACACGTCCACATCCCACAGTCACCACAAAGGCGTGGCCATGCAGTGCAACCAAACAGATTGGCCAGAGCAGCTGTGGCTGCCCCTGGATCCCTCAAAGTATCCAAAGCCAGGTTGGACAGGGCTTGGAGCACCCTCGGATAGTGGAAGGTGTCCCTGCCCATGGCAGAGGGTGTGACAAGATAAGTTTTAAAGGTCACTTCCAACCCAAAGCAGTCTGTGATTCTGTGGTAAGTGGCCCCAAGAACCATGTGTCTCAGGAGATGGCAATTTCCTGGCACCAAAACCCTGCACTGACACTGGATTCAATCCTGGAGCTCATTCAGATGATCCAGGACAAAATAATTATGGCCCAAAGGCAGGAAGGCTGGCCCAGGGCACATAAAACCAAGGTTTGTATCTCTAACCAACCTGCAAAGTGAAGATGTGGTCCCTCCAGGTGCCAGCTTTTCAGGACCAGAAGCCCCACAAGCAGCTGCCAGCACACCCGGTCAGGGAAATGTGATGGTGTCAGTTTGGAAGAGCACAGGTTGGAGCCATGGTAGTTTGGAGAACGTGTGCCCAGTGGCCACAGGGACATCAGCCACGGGATTGCCTCGGCATGGCCTGGCAGCCTTGAGACACTGGTGCAGCCAGACGGGTGCAGCATGACACGCATGGGAAGTGGCAGTCCCCAGACCACGTTCCTGTGGCACCAGGCAGGAATTCTCCAGCTTCAGCTGTGTCCCAGCTGGTGGCCTTTTGCTCCATGAGCACTTTTGTGCTGTCAGACACCAAGACCACAGGCTGCCTCAGAAGGGCTGCAGCATTTCCAGCAGGATAAGGACTGACAAGATGGGGCACTGGAGTAGTTAAAGGCCAAGCTGCAGTAAGATAACCCAGACTGTACAGCACAGCACCACACCCTCCAGCCCAGGGACACCTCTGCCTGTGGGGTGTCCCAGAGGACAATGACTACGTGTAGTGTTGGCCCTGCTTGAGTCTCACTCAAGTTTTAAACCCTGTTTGTCACAGGCTGGGAGGGACCATGCAGAGCAGCATCTACGGTGACATCCGTGGGAAGTGGCAGTCCCCAGACCATGTTCCTGCAGTGGCCCCTGTGGTGTGGGAGTCCCAGGAGAATGCCCTTGTCCACAGAACTTTCCAAACCGCTCGTGAGAGCTTTTCTTGTGGTGCTGTACTCCCTGCAGAGGACACAGGGCACTCGCACATCTTCAGTGCAAGAGCATGAGGTTTCCCTTGCAAACCCCCAGCTCTGGCCTCAGGAGCTCTGCCTGCAGGGCTGGCAGGGTCCCAGACCACACAGGCACAGTCTGGGTGCCACCGAAGGCTGCTGGTGCGCGATGTGCCCATGGGGAAAGCATGAGGCCAATCCCACGGCCACGCCCCTGCTTGTGCAGCTTTCCGACCGCGGGAGGACGGGTGTCCCCTCCTGAGACCCCCTGGGACCCCCTCCCCACCTCATCCCCACAGGGATCCCCTTTCTTGTCCCCAGAGGTGAGTCCGCACAAGGGAGACCGTTCCCACGCAGCAGCCACAGCCCGGGTGGGCTCCCTGCATGCCCACACGCCCATCTCCGCGCTGGGGCGGGCGGCACCGGCCGGGCCCCGCGTTTCCCCATCGGGGCTCGGGCGGCCGCTCTGCCAAGGGCCGGGAGGCGAAGCGGCGGCGTGGCCAGCGGCGGAGGAAACCTCCGCGCTTCCTCCGGCTCCGGGGAGCCGCGCGGGCAGGGCGCACTCCCTCGCACGCCTTTCGCTGGGGCTCTGCGCTGGGAAGAAAAGCTCCCGTCTTTCCCACGCTCTCCGACACATTTTAATGAATTAAGTGGGGGCACGCCCCCTCGCCGCCTGCCCCGGATCCGTCCCCCCGGCTCTCCGGCTCCCTGCGAGGAGGCCTCGGGGAGTGGCTGGGCTCTCGCCGGCGGGCGGACGGGCACGACCCGCTGGGCTTTTTTGGGAGAGGGCTGCGACGTGCCCAGCGCAGCGCGCCCGGCCCCGGGGCGGCTCTGAGCCCCGCCGGCGATGCCGGTGGCAGCCGGCCCTTCTCCCTCCCGCGGCCTCTCACGGGCACGGGGAAATTTGGCCGTCACGTCTCCTGAGGAGGGGAAATTTGTTCCGCGCCTCTCGGCGTGACCGTTCGCTTAAGGCATCGCGGCCCCGGGGCCCTCCCCGCCTCCCGCCACGTCTTCCCCTCGCCTCCGAAGGGAGCGGGTCCCACTGGGTGGGACTACTGGCATTGCAGGGCCCCATAAAGCGAGGGCAGGGGCCTCCCAGCGCCGGCCGCGGTCCCTGACCGTCCCTTCGCGGCCGGCGGGCAGCGGAGCCGTGCGGGGAGCCTGGCCCGGCCGTCACACCGCTCCCGGCTGCTCTCCGGTGACACAGCTGGGTACAAACTGGGGCTGAAATGCAGCTTTTCCAATCTTTTTATTTCCCGTTTCTCCCCCCCCCTTGCTTTTTGGCTCTTTCCCATCCCTCTCTGGCCTCGTTCCCAGACCGAGTCCTGCCCCCACCTGCCAGGCCCGAACATTTGCATGGCTGGGTCCCTGCCCGCGCTCTTTTTCTCACCAATGTCACTGGCAAATGCAGATTTGCTTGCAAGGATGTAACTCTGGCCAAGCCCCAGACCGGGGAGGTGCGAGCAATTCCCACTCTCCCACGGCTCACTCGCAGGGCTCTGCACTTGGCAGAATACGGCCAGTAAAGACACAAAATCAGCTGTCCCAGGGTATTTAGGAGTAAATAGGAGAGGGCGAGCCAGGCACAGCAGAGCCCCGACGCCCAGGCCATCGCCCCTAGGTCCGGCAAAGCTGCCGCACGACCCCACTGCCCCTTTTCCAGCTTTGTCGTGATGGGTTTGCTGGGATTCGTGTCGGGGGACGGTCACGGGCTGCTGTGGCTCCGGCGCTCCCCGCACGCCGTTTGCGCTGCCGGGCTGTGCCGGCCCCCGGGCACGACCGGAGCTCCCGTGAGTCACCGTGAGTCACGGCACGTCCCGCCGCTCGCCGCGGCGAGCCGACACCGGAGACAGGGCCGGGATTGCCGCTGGTGATTCCCGCTGGCACCGCGGCTGGGTGGTGGGGACAGAGCCACCGCCTGCTGCCCCGCACGGGGCCCTCGGGGGCCGGGACACAGGCGGGGTGGCGCTACTCAGTGTCCTCGGGCACGGACCCTCAAAGCTTGGAGCGCTGAGCCCATCTCCGTGCCCCGTGCTGGCGCTGCAGAGGCCCCAGCGGCACAGGGACATCCTGGCAGAGGCTGCGCAGCACAGGAGAGCAGAGCGGGGGTCTGCAGCCCCCGGCAGCAGTCACATTCCAACCCCTCCTGTCCGTGAGAACGATGGACCGCAACACACTCACATTAGAGAGGTGTGACCGGGACGGCTCTGGGCGGAGGAAGCCAAACAGTCAGACAGAGACCAGACAGATGGAATTGGGATAGAGATTGGGATGAGATGGGCACGGGTGAGGAGATGGGGATGTGGATTGAGATGGGGATGGGTGGATGGGGATTGGATGGGGCTGGGGATGGAGATGGGGCTGGGGATGGAGATGGGGGTGCATGGGCATAGGATGAGGGTGGAGACAAGGACAGGATGGAGATGAGGAGATGGGGATGGAGAAGGGGATGGATGTGAAAATGGGAATGGGGACAGGGATGAGAAAAACTAGCTGCAGAAATTGACTTAGAAAAGCAGACCCCTTATGGGAAGAGAATGAGGAGCTGCTTCAACAACTCCTTACAGCCTAAATCCAGCTGGGATGAGAAGGACCCAGATGGGGCAAGAGTGTTCCCAGACTACTCCAGCTGCTGGGAAAAGCCACGGGAACAGGCAGTGGGGCAAGTCACACTTGGAGCTCAAGGCCACTATCCTCCAGCCGTGTGACAGACACTCCGTGATGGCACATTTCATCTGCTGGGGCTGAATTCAGCAGTAGGCCCATTTCTCCCTTTCCCTTCCCAAAAGGACACGCCAGCAGTGCCAGGTGACAGCAGCTTGCCACCCAGCTGCCCCGGCGCGGCTGCTGTCACCTCGGTTTATGACACGCTCCTTCCTCTCTCCCCGCACCTCCCGCCCTCTCCTGCTGACCAAATGCCCGGGAGGCGGTGGGAGCTGGCCCGGGAGCGCCGCTCCCCACCTGGGCTCGCCGTTTGCTCCCGGAGACCAAACGGGAACAGGAGGAGGGTTGGGGTGGGGGAGGCCAAGGCAGCCCCCCGCGGAAGGTCCCCTCAGCATCGTTTTTGGCTGACGCATTGCTTTCGGGATTTCCCCCATTTTTCCGCTTCCCTGTGGTGTCCACAGCTCCCAGCACTCCCGCACAAAGAACATGGTCATCGGCTGGGCAGCGGGTCCGAGCCCGGATAAAGCCCCGGGCAGGCGAATTGAGCCCCTCCAGGGCTGGCAGTACCTGGTGGGGGCTGCATCTTTTCCGCCTTAAATTAATCTCACCCGTGGGTCCCTGAAACCCGGTGCAGCCCGCACTGGGGGCCTGCAGAGGCGCTGGACCCCGCCAGCTGAACGCCCCGTTCTGCTCTGTGACCCGTCCCTGTTGGCTCACGGGGACACAAGCCCGCAGCAACACGGGGTCACCCCAAATCGGGGATAGCCGCAGCCCCTTGGTGACCGCCATTCTTGCGGGTCCCGACTGGGGGCCCGAGCCGAGCCGAGCCGAGCCGAGCCGAGCCGAGCCGAGCCGAGCCGAGCCGAGCCGAGCCGGGAGCGCGGCCCCGAGCGGGGCCCAGCAAAGCCGAGGCGGGAGCGCCCCCCATCGCCCCCTCCCTCCCTCGCAGCGCCCGCGCCCGTCCCGCTCACCCCGCGGAGGGGGCGTGGCCTCCCCGTTCCGCCACGCCTCCCGCGCCCGTTCGGGCCAGTAGGCGCGCGGCTCACGGCCCCGCCTCCGCGGCGCGTCACGGCCGTGCCATTGTTATGCAAATAAAAAGGCGGGTAAAAGGCGCGCGCGGGCCGGGGCGCTGCAGAGCGGCGGGGCGCGGGCAGCGGAGCAGCGAGCGCAGAGCGGCGGGGCCGGGGCGCGGCGGCAGCGGCGGCACCACCACAGCCCAGCCCAGCCCCGGCAGCGGCCGCAGCACCGCCCGCCCGCCGCCGCATGCCCGGGCGGGCGCCGCCGTCGCCGTCCATGCGGGGCGGCGGGGCCGAGGCGGCGGCATGAGCCAGAGCGAGGTGTCGCCGTGCGCGGCGCCGCCGCCGCCCCCCAGCCAGCGGGTGTTCCAGGAGGCGGTGCGGCGCGGCAACACCAAGGAGCTGCAGTCGCTGCTGCAGAACATGACGAACTGCGAGTTCAACGTCAACTCCTTCGGGCCCGAGGGGCAGACGGCGCTGCACCAGTCCGTCATCGACGGTAACCTCGAGCTCGTCAAGCTCCTGGTCAAGTTCGGCGCCGACATCCGCCTGGCCAACCGCGACGGCTGGAGCGCCCTGCACATCGCCGCTTTCGGGGGCCACCAGGACATCGTCCTCTACCTGATCACCAAGGCCAAATACTCCGCCGGCGCACGGTGATGCCGGGGCTGCCCGCGCTGCGCTCGCCCGCTGGTGCCGGGGCCGCTCGCCCGGTGATGCCGGGTCTCCCGCACCCCGCGCTCCCCCGGCCATGCCGGGGACTCTCCCCGCTCCCCCGGCCGCCAGAGCTGCTCCCGCCCCCGCCCGGGGCGGGTTTGGCGAAGATTTGGGGCCCCACGCAGAACACGCCACATTTTTAAGTTTTTTGGTTGTTTGTTGTTTTTTTTTTTTAATCTTCCAAGGGTTGTTTCCTACTGTAACGTGGTTTTTTTTTTTTCCTCCATCTACCTCGGCTGCACTCACAGTATTCACGATTTCAGTTTGACATCTGGGCAGATGCTTTAACACCCCCCGCCCCGTTCCCTCTCCGCTAATATTTAATCCCCCTCCCCGCCCTCCTTGTTCCCGACCCTCCCATTTAAAGTGTTCTGGCTCAGACACGAATTCATTTCAACGCCCCCCGAAAGCCACCCCGCAGACCCCCGCTATTGCTGGGGCCCCCTCTCCGGTGCCAGCCCCGGCTCCGGTGCCCGTCCATGGGCTGGGGCTCCCGGCCGGCCGCGGCCTTCCTGGCGAGGAGGAGCAGGAAAGCCTTCTTCCTCTCCAAGGTTTTCCCAGTGTTTTCCCACCGCTGACTTTTTTTTTTTTGTCGAGGCGACTCCGTTGGAATATGACAGACGTGGTTTTCTCACCCCGACTGCTCCTGGGTTTGGTTGATTTTGCGTTGGGTTTTCTGGTTTGGTTCTTCATTGGGTGTCCGAAGAAAGTCTGCATCCTCACCCGCTCCACGATTCTGTTTAGCACACGTGAGATCCCAGGAAAAGACATTGAGTCCTTGTGGTTTTGTGTGTAAAGGGGGATTAGCAAATCCTGGACTGGTTTTTTTTTTTAAAAAAAAAAAGTGAAATAAACTCTAGAGGCAGAGGATTTGCTTTTGCACAGAAAAGGGGCGCGAGCGCTCTCTGCTGCCTACAGAGATGCTGGAAAACTACTGAAAAGAGTTTGGGAACTTTTATTTTTTCTTTTGGTGAAACTTGGATAACACTTCTCAATGCAGAACGATTCACTTGACGTACGTGTACTCACCCGCCTTTTATAGGAGATATATATCCCACCGTATATATCTTTATAAAGGAAAGGGAGAAAGCAGAGCGAGCCACCCGAAGGCGCATTTTGAAGTGACTGCACGTATAATCGCAAATGCTGCTTTTTTATTGCTATGGCACAAGAACATCCATTTGGAAAATGCGGAAAAGTTCAGAAGTCTCCTTTCTCCTGCTGGTCTTTCAGCCCTCTTCTCGTCTGCACTAAAGCCATCCGTATCACTGCCATCTCCCTGCTTTTTCCTCTCTTGCTCCCTGCATCCAAACCATTCTGATTAAAAAAGAGAAAAGAAAATAGTTACCTGCTGGTTTATTGGGGTTCTGTCTTACCTATTTATCGTGTCTGTATATATTTGTGGGTGAAGATTTTGAGCCTGGTTTTGTTTGAAGCTGATGGTGAGTGTTTCAAAAATATGGTTTGGGATATATGCTTTTTTTTTGTTCATTTTTTTATTTTCCTAGTCTTAAAAACTAAAAAAAAAAAAAAAAAAAAAAAAAACCTAGAGTCTGCCCTGATTATTTCCCATTGCACTGAATATTCTGCTTTGTCTCTGATAATTTCACCTGCAGTTGTTTGCGTTTTGTTGGGTTTTTCATTTGTTTTTGTTCTTTCTCCACTTCAACGATTTGAGATGATTTTAAAAGCTCTAGATTTAAAGAAGAAAAAAAGCCCTGTCAAAAGTGTCTACTGTTATTGCTGTAATTTGCAAGGAACTGCTTGGCCGAAGTTTTCCTGTGAGCATGGAAGGGGTGTCCAGCACTTCCACTGGTGCTTCTGTGCGATAGTTCCGGGGTGGGAACAGGACCTTTCCTAGTGAGGTTTTATCGTTGTTACCAGATGGTTGCACATTATTTTTTTTTTACGTAAATGGATTTGCCACAATGAAATGTCATAACATTTATGACATGATATTAAAAAGTGTATTGTAAAGCCAAGTTCTAGATGGATTTTTAAAAAGAAATCTTGGTTATAAACCCAGTCTAAAGGGAGCTCTGTCCAGTGTTGTAAAGACAACATGATGTAACCCATATTTATATTTTTATAAAATACCTATTAAGACTGTGAATCTCCTGTGTGAATTGCTGGGTGAGTTGTTTAAGAAAAGTATTGTTCCTTTTCAGCCTCCTGGAGCTTTAGACATGCTGAGATTTTTGGGAAACTGTACGTCGGGGAAGGGGGTTTGCTCTGAAATTGTGAGTTGATGTATTTTTACATCCCTTTGTATTTTACTGAAAAGCTGCTGCCCTTCCTAGTCCCTAGAGTTTCAATTTTCTATGCAACCCCCACAACCCCATCTCTCTTGATCCTGAGAAGTAAAAGGGATGCAGATTGATTCAAATTGAAATGAGGGTCCCCCCACCCCCCTTGTTGGCTCATCGTGCTGCTGACCCTTCACGCCAAAACGGGGAGTACAAGGAAAAAAAAAAAGAGGCAGGTGGGGGAGGCTGTTTTGTGCATGACTGGTTGCCTTCCAGCAGTCATCTTTTTAATTATTATTGTTATTTTTGTAAGAAGAATATATTGATAATGTCAGTGAAATAAGCAGACATTGAAGCTGATGCACAGATTGCTCCAGAAAGGAGTTTTTCTGTAGATTTTTCTTTAGATGCAAATACCTTTTTTAATTATGTTAATTAATGTTAAGAATTTTTAGGCTTATATTGAAGCTGTATGTGGGTCACTATATGATCATTTCTAACTGGATAAAGTCTGTACAGTACAGCATATTCCTGAGTGTATGATATAGACGTGTAGCCCCAGAGTGCGAAATTTATAAATAAATTTTTCATTGATCTTTTTATAAAAAAAAAAAATTGTTTTGTTTGTTCTTTTCCACGTGGTTTTTGGCAGTGCTGGGTGTTAGCTGTTGTGGGGGATGGCTGGCTGGGACCCTAGGTGTCTCTTGTGGTGTCACACCTGCAGCTGTTTTGGGTTTGGATGCACCCCTGGAGGGGATGGCTGGGCTGGATTTTGGAGGAAGTGTGGCTCCTTCCCTCAGGCTGGAAGAAGTCCCTCGGGCTCAGGGGTGTCCTGGTCTGCCCCATCCCAGCATTCAGAGGCTGCTAGAGGGGAGGTGACTCAGACCAAACCCTGGTGCTGGATGGCCATGTGCTGTCTGAGACGTTCCTAAAGAAGCTACTTGTCCCCAGGGCGTGAGGGGAGAGCTCACAGCCCATCCTGGCATGGGGGGTTTGGGGCGCATTTTTGCGGCTGCAGCCCCGGCCTGTATGGCTGAGGACCCCACAGCTCCCTGTGAACGTTCCCAGCTTTTTGGTTCCAGCCTGGGCCCCAGCACCTCAGGCTGTGGGGATGGGGTCAGTGGTGCCTTCAGTGCCCCAAGGAAGGGGCAGAGGGTGAGGGTCGGCGTGGCCCCTCCATCCCCAAAGGCATCTGTGTCCTCTGGCACGGCCCAGAGCAGGGCTGTGCCCCTCTCCGGAGGCTTTCCTGGCAGGACCCGGCTGCTCCGGGGCTGCTCCGGGCTGGGGCAGGGCTGGGGCAGGGCAGGGGCGGCCCAGGGCCTGCGCGGCCAGGCCGGGCCCTGCCCGAGGCCAGGCCCTGCCCGAGGCCGGGCCTCTGAAGGGACCATGCAGGCAAGGCTCCCTCCCTGGCACTGCTGCGGAGTTGGATGAGGCTCTTTATCAATGATTCTTCCAGCTCTGCAAATGCCTGAATCCCAGGGGAATTTGTGCTGTGTTCAGTTTGGCTCTGGGTGTGGGTTCCCAGGGATGCAAGGAGTGGAGTCTTGCAAACACAGTGTGGGGGGAAACCTGGAGAAAAGGCTCAGTGTGACCTTTCCAGGTTGGCCAAACTCCACTCCAGTGTGCCAAGCCCTGTGCCATCTGCTGCCAGCACGGGCCAGTGCCTGGCACAGACGCAGCTGGTGTCCCCAGGTGCCCTGGGGACATGCAACCACCCAGGCAGCAGCCCAGTGTAGATAATACAGGCACTAAGTGACCCAGATGGATTTGAGCAGGAGAAAGAGATGATGCCAAAGCCATCGGTCACAACCACTGGTGGTCCTGGAGATCCTTCACCCAGGGTTCTGTGGCAGCTGCTGACTCCAAATCTGTTTGGAGTGTGGGGCAAGCACCACTATCCTCCCTGAGGTGTGGCACTGTGTGACATTGACCACCAGCCTCTGCCACCAAACCTCACAGTGGCTATGCTCCCCAGGGCACACAGGGTTACACCTGCAGGTGGAAATAATCCCAGCCTCGTCCCTTTGCACTTGGAATGCTGCAAAACCTCATCCTGGCGCCTGCGTTTGGGTTTCACAGAGCGGGGTTCACGTGGCTCAGCTCAGCCCTGCAGCTTCTCATCCTTCACCTTGTCCCAGGGCCCCCGAGAGCTGGGCTGGGCCAGCCACCACCTCAAGCACGGGTTTTTGTGTGGGAAGGCAGCATTCCTGTGTGTGGCTCCTCTCCCCACTGCGGATGGGATGGGCAGGGGTCTCCAGCAGTCCCTTATTTGGGCATCCCCCTGGAGCCAAGCCCAGCAAAGCCCCTCTGTATTCCCCACATGCGATGGCTCCGGCAGTGGAAATGTGCTGAGGACACAGCTGAGCAGTGGCCCTGGTGCCAGGCTCCTCCCAAGGCCCATGGCCACCCCACTTTGCAGCTTTCCTCTAGAGAAACCCCATCCAAGGAATCTAGGAACTTCAAAGACTTGATTTTTTTACCCTCTTGTTCTTTCCCTTTTCTATTTTTGTTCCAATAACACAAAAATATTGGATGGTTTGGTGGTGTAAGCACATTCTTCTGGCATTTTTGCCTGTCCCTGCCTGCGTGTCATTGTCCATCAGCCGCATTACATAGGTGCTGTTGTTCCAAGAGAAACCGAAGGAAGAATTTGAACTTTCAAGTGCTTCCTGCCATTGTCTTTTGCTTTTGTTTGTGCTGCTGACTCCAAACCAGATGGATCGGGCTCCCCTCCGGCTGGGGGGCAATGGGAAGTCAACACAGCCCGGCGAGGTTTGACAGCTTTGTCTTCTCTTCTGTTGCCCTTCATCCGTCAAGCCGGCCATCGGCACTGAATCGGCCGTCACATATGGATGTGGGGGAGGAGGTGTGATTTTATTTGAATTTCAGGGAGCTTAACACAGGGAGTAAGTAATGAATGAGAAAGAAAGACAGCGAGCGGGCAAGCAAGAGGGGACAGGCTGTAATCAAAATTCAGGACATTTTAAATAGATGCTTTGTTGGGCATTTGTATGACTATGATAATGCCGCAGCCCGACGGCCCAAAGAGGAGTTACCTTTTTTAACAAAAAAGAATTACAATCAACTTCTGTTCAGTGTCGGCAAGGAGCTGGTGGCTCAGGCTGCCCAGCCAGGCTGGCCTCATTTCCAAACATCAGAATTTTTGCCCCTTATCAAGGCATTCTGGGCTCCATCCCTATGGATGGATGGATGGATGGATGGATGGATGGATGGATGGATGGATGGATGGATGGATGGATGGATGGATGGATGGTCAGCAGCACCAGGCTCCTCAGCACATCGTGCAGGACAGGACAGCTGATGGTTTCAGCCTGTTTTAGCTGCTGACCCAAAGCTGCTGCAGTATTTGGTGCTGGGATTGGGTGCAGAGGTCCTATCCCCCATATCCAACCCAGGTCACCCTGTTCCTGCAGCATGGAGTAATTATTTGCTCTTTTTGGGGTGCACATGAGCTTCACGCACTGCCATGAGGTGAGCATGGTATTTTTGGTGCCACCCCCCATGCCCTGAAATCACTGTCTCTCTCCAGACCCCCGTGCTTGGAGGGCTGTGTCCTCCCCAGGATGTTCCCAGCACGGTGTAGGAACATCCGACAAGGAGATTGGAATTGGGGGCAGTTCCAATTTCTCCTGGTGCAGAAACTGCTCCCCAGGGCACACAGCATGGTACCAGGAATGACACTGCTCCATTGTGGAGAAAGGAGAAACCTTGTCCCAAAACCTCTGCAGCTGTGGTGTTCCTCTGCCACCATGAGCACCCATCTTAGGGTGCCCAGGGAGAGGTGACCTCTGGGTCTCACCCTGGACGGGACACATATCTGTAGGTTCAGTGGAATTTTTGGCTTTTTAACAGGTTTCTCTTCCTGGGGAGAAATGGTCAAGCAGGACAACATCGTGGTTTGTCTGGTTTTGGGGAAAACAGTGGATGGGGTTAGGATCTGGAAGGATGGAAGGTGCTTGGCTGGAGGGATTGGGGGATGGAAGAGGGCCTGGGGGATCACTGGGGACATGGAGGGGTAGAAGAATGCAGGGAGAGGGGCTGGCTGGGAGAGATGGGTGATAGAGGCCTGGTGGGATGGATGGGTAAGGGACAGGTAGAAGAATAGAGAGAGGCAAAGCTGGACAGCTGGAGCGATGATGGGGTTGGGCAGGGTTGGGACAACCATTTTAACTGGGAACTCCTCATTCAGCCTGACTCCAGGAGTGTCCTGCGGCTGGGAGCAGACCCTGAGGGCAAGCAAAGGAGAGCAGCATCTCCAGCAGCACAATCGGGTGAGGGCAGATCTCAGCCCAGCTGTGCTGGTGGTGTTCTCCTGGCTCTTTTTACGAAGAGGCTCCCCAGAAGGGGAAAATTCCCCAACCAGCTGCATGTAGGATGGCTATGGCTCTGCTGACCCCTCTTCAGTGGGGCATGGAGGATGTGGACACGAGCACAGAGCAGCGGCAGAGTGGCCCAGCAAGCAGAGCCCTGCACAGCACCGGCTGGAGGGGACATGGACAGAGGGGACATTGACTGGCCAGCATTTGGTGGCTCTGCTGTGACGTATTTGGGGGGCAGCTGAGGCTGAGCCTTCACAGGGAGCCTGAGAAGTACCCTGGGACTGATGGTTTGTGCTCTGAAACATGACAGCACAATGAACAGATCCTGGCTTCACATGAATCCTGCAACCAAGGAGAGCCTCTGCTCGGAAGCAGGGATTCTGCAGCCTCCTCTCAGCCCAAGACTGACATCTCTGTTCTTGTTTTCTCCAGGTGAAAAATCTCTTCTCACCCAAGTGAAGTCCCCAGCAATGTTCTCACACATGAATGCAGTTGCACAAAGAGGCTCCGAACGTGTGCAGCACTCAGGGTTTCCTGCCCTGGACTAGACTCCTGGTGTCTCAGTGTGGTCACCCCTCCAGCTGGGGCAGGAGCTGGGTGGCAGCTCCCTGGACTCCTGATTTCCTTTGATTATGCCTAAACCACTCAATCACACAGTGGCTGGAGGGCTTTCCCTGGAGAAGGTGGGGGAGCTGGAGGCACCTGTTGCAGTGTGCTCTAAAGGTTTCCCTGAGTGCCCCATCCCGTGCCCAGTCTGCCCCTTGGAAATGATTGCTGGATTTCCAGCACCCTACCACCTTTGGGGAACTGGCAGGCGCTGTGACACTTACTGGGTCTCTCACTGGAGGCTTTGGTTTGGAGGTCACAATGGGGGACTCCAACCCAGCCTCGGGGGCTCGGGGCACGTGGTGGCCCTGGGGAGCTGGGCTGGAGGCACAGGAAGGGGCTGGCTCAGCACCCACTGCCTGCCTGTGCGCAGGGGCTGGGGGCACAGGGCAGGCTTGGTCTCATACCACAGTGCCAGGATCGGGCCTTGACCCCCAGCACAGGGCCCAGACAGCGAGCCTATCCCCAGCGGGTCCCCGCATTTCTCCTTGCTCACATTCACAGCTAGGGTGACAACTCTGAGCCACCCCTGTCCCATTTTCCACTCACTGCTCCCCCTCATTCAAAGCCTCTGTCCTTTTAAGCTATTTTTTTCTCTCCTATTCATTTCCCGGACGCCTCGATCCTTTTCTCCTGCCTAGCCCCTCTCCTGAGCAGCTGCTATGCTAATAAGCATGAGGCAGAAAAGGGAGCGAGCCTTTGCAGGGCAGGGGAGGAGAGAAAGACCCCAGAGCCCTCCAAATGCTAAATAAATCCAATGCTGGAGCAGCATCCCTGAACAAAGAGGCCTGGCCTCCCCCCTCTCTTCCCTTCTTCCCAATTCCACCACCTTTTCACATTCAAATCCATTAAACAGCGAGCAGAAAGACCCCGAGTATTCATAGCATTGCATTAAAGAGAATGGTCCCTCTCCATCGGGGGCCGGGCAGAGGGAAGGGCTCTCCATCCCCTCTGGGCTGAGAATCACCCAGCCCCGGCCTCTGGGCTCGGTGGAGGGAGGACAAAAGCCTCCGGCACCACACAGGGAGACCGGTGTCCTTTTCCCTGAGATCCAGGGCTCTTCCCCACATGGGACTCTCGGGCTTCTCCAGTGGGATGGAGTCCCTGGTTTCTACAAGCTGTGCTGGAGCCTGGGGGTGCAGGAGGATGGGGGCCCCCACACCCCCTGGCCATTGACAGTGCTGGAGAGTGCTACAGCAATGACAGGGCAATGGGGACGCCCAGATCTGGGGGTGGTGAAGATCTCCCCGAGGCAAGGGCAGCTCCCTTGGTCCCAGTGCTGGGTGAGGAGGGAGAGTGCTCCCGCCGGGCCAGGCACCGCCAAAGGCGCTCTGATGGTGCCCACCAGCCCCTGAGCAATGATCCCGCTGTCTGACCACAGCCGATGGCTTCCCAGCACAGCACGTGCCTTGGGCTGATAACAGAGATCCCTTAAACCAAAACTGATGAGTTCATATCCATAATATGCCTATTTTGCCCTAAAGTCAGAGCAGCTTTCTGGTGCAAAGACCACAGATCTTATTCTCTGAGCGGGAGGAGGCAGGGATAGAGGTGGATGGGCAGTGGGCTCCCTATCAGCTGCTGAGGTTGATGGTGGGATGCCTGAAAGGATCGGATTTTTCTCTGGGGGAAAAATATGTGGGCATTTTCTTCTTCTGCCTTCTGGGATGGAAAGGGACACTCACCTCTGGGGAGGATTTTGTGCTCTTCTCAGGGTCTAAGTTTCTGCTGGAATCACAGAACTTCAGGAGATGAGGCTTTTAGTACCAGATACTGAAAAATCTTTTGAATTCATGGACCTAACACATTAGGAATAAATTGTGTCAGCTGGACCATGGAGACCATGATGTCACCTGCAGTGCTCAGGAGGCAGCAGTACCTGGGGACCCTCCTGCACAGCTTGGTCAGCGGGGTGGGATTCAGCTCTTACCATGGGGGTCCATCTGAGGCGCCATCTAGGTTCCACTGTGGAAGAAAGGAAAGGATGGAAGCACAATGAGTTTCCCTGAGCTCATTTTACTGCTTGTGATGTCCTGGCATGTCCTTCCTGGCCTCTGGACCAGATTCTGGAGCCATCTCCTGGGCACCCTGAAGCATCTCATCTGTCCCACAGTGCTGACTTGTGGTGCCTGAATCCTGCTCTGCACCAGTACAATGAGGAGTCTGGAAGGTGATCGAGGCTGCCCCGACAGGCCACCTCCATGGGCTCGGCCATATCCCACCCTGGGCTTCTACATTCCTGTTTACCCGGTCACCAGGGCTCCGTGCTGACCACTGCAGGTCCTGCTCGGATTTGGGGTGCATGAGGGACCAGACCAGCAAGAGATCTAGATCAGAAAATGGGGAGAGGGGGGACAACCCTCAGGAAACAGAAGATTAGGTCATCCATTCCATGGGACATGGGACACAGGAGCTCAGACCCCTGTCCCTGCAGGGCAGGACCCCAAAGCTGGGTGAGCAGTGCCTGGAGTGTGTCCCTGCATGGGATCCCTGTCTCCCCAGGTTGCTCCTCTGCGTGGGGTCCCCGAGGTGCCTTCACAGGTGAGGCTTCAGGGCTGTAGGACTTGGCTGCCCACCCCATCCCTGCTTCCCACTGCAGACCACCCAACTCCTCAGGCCAGGGAGAGTCTTGTTCAACTCTGGGACCTTTCTAGGCTCCACAAAGGATGTGTTCCCCCAGAAATCAGCTCTCTGGAGCGAATGCCAGCGGGGACCCTGAGAGGTTTCTGAGAACAACCTCCCCCTATCCCATGAAGGAAACCAGCTCTAGCCAGGAGTCAGCCTCAAATTCCCAGTTTGTGGACAAGTTCCCATGGGGAACTTGCATGCAAACTACAGATTGACCCAGCTCATCACAAACAGGTAGGGACTGTGCTGCTCCAGCCTCCGTGGAGTGTCCTTGGGCAGAGACAGAGGGCACCTGTCCCACACTGCTTTGACCAGGGGACTCACTTCTGCCTGTGCCTCACCTGGTGCAGGACATGAAGGGTTGCCCTGGCATGGAGAGACGTGGAAAGCTCCAGATCTGCCAACACCACAGTCCTGCTCCTGGGTGACTCCCCATGTATCTCTCCATGGGTCAGTGACAGCTTGCTATGGTCCACCATTGCCCTCGGGACCCCTCATTCCCAGTGTGACCCTGTGCCCACCCATCATCTCACTCTGCTCCAGCCTTTCCTGAGGACCAGCCTGCCCCAGACCTGCCCTCAGAGCAGCCCCATTTCCACCCCTGACCTGCGTGGCCCTGGGAGGTGCTGAGAAGGGCAGGGAACACTCTGGGGTTTTAGGGAATCTTCTAAGGAACAACACAGCTAACAAGCACTGGGGCACCACCATCTCTGCTGCCAAGGCTCCGCTGGGACGAGGGCTGGGAACATCCCAGAGCCATGATTGCCCCACATTGCTGCCAGACTGCTCCAAGGGCTGCCCCAGCTGCCTCCTCATCCTCGTGGGAATGGCTGGGAACATTGTGTCCTGAGCTAGACGGGCTGACACAGGAGAGCTGCAAGCACTGCTGTCTTCCATCGTGGCTCGCACCTCGAGGGGTGTGGTGGGACCATCCCGGACAGGTCTACCTGCGGCAGCAGGTGGGACAGGGGTCCGGTCGTCCCTCCGAGGGGTTGGCCAGGGAGAAAGGTCCCTGCTTAGCAATGCAGGAATGTAGGCCGGGTTGAATGCGGCGGAGGCGGGTCTGATCTGGTGCCCCACTAAGCCTCCATTCTTTCCCAGCCGGTGCATCTTGTATTCAGGCTGCCTGCTCCTAAGCAGAGCGTCTTTAATCCTTCCCTTGTCTCCTCCATTCCCTTTCAGGCCTTTGGCCAATGGGAAGGGGATGAGCAGCTCTCTGCAGGAAGGAAATTAAAAGCGAGGAGGAGGGTAGGGAGGAGGAGAACGCAGGGAGGGGGACTTGGAAGGGGAGACAATCCTAGAGTGGAGATGCCAGTCATCGGGGTCTCAATAGCCCCATTCACCCTGCCCAGCCACACAGAAAATCAGGGTCACCAGGATCCATGCCCTGCCTGGAGACAACTGTTGCTTTATTCTTTTTAATTGCTGGAAAACGCAGAAAAGTTCACTTGTGTGTGTGGCTGGCTCCGGTGGGGGCTGTGCCGGGGGCCGCGGGCCGCGGACGGGTGGGAGGGACGGGGCCGAGCCCGACCCGCAGCGAGAAGGACACAAAAAGCAGGCGCACGTGAGGGTGGAGGCTGCGGCCCGGCGCGGCGGAGGAGCACCTGCACGGCCGGGCAGCAGAGAGCCGGGACGGGAACCGGGCGGTGTCGGCCCCCGGGCATGCACGGGAAGGGCTCCGGGGTTTTGGGGTGGAGCGGCCAGGC
The DNA here is from genome assembly GCA_024865655.1 of Emberiza elegans. NCBI lineage: Eukaryota > Metazoa > Chordata > Aves > Passeriformes > Fringillidae > Emberiza > Emberiza elegans. The sequence goes on along the minus strand of JALJVW010000184.1, from coordinate 67,184,615 downwards.
AGGGAAGAGCTGTGCAGACCGACACGTGTGGGCAGATGTGTCCCCACGTCTCCGGGCATGGAGAAGCCTGGTTGATGCTTCTGGCTGGAGACACAGGGACCAGGCAGCTCAGAGCATGCGTGGGACACCCAGCGGCACACCGACATCCGACCTGAGGGTGCTGACACAGCTCCCAGATGGACACAGGGCTGTGCCATCTTCACTTTGAGATGCTGCTCCAAGTGCCACCCCAGCCAGATGAAGGTTCTACCTCTGCACCTGCATGGCCATACCCAGGGGATGTCCCAGAGAACAGCTCTGAAGAACCAGCTATCCCAGTTGCCCTCTCACTCTACCATCCATCCCTCTTGCTGTCCCATGTGCCCAGATGTGGCTGAGCGCCAGTCTTGACACACAGGCCATCACAGGCTGTTGCCACCCATCAGCAGCCCAGCAGTGCCACACCAGCAGCTTGGCAGCTGCCCTCTAGCTCTGATGGGTGGTGAGTGCCAAGGGATGTACTGGGAGAGAACATGAGTCCCTGGGCCAAAGATGGAGCCAGTGTCACCCTGCCTCCATCAGGGACATCTCTGTGCACCCTCCCACAGGCCTCCTGTGACCTGGGGGTGATTTGGGTCTGTTGCAGCCTTCAGATTTGCCTTCACATTTGGGTTGCACTTCCCTCCCCAGTCCAGCCTTGTCTCCCTTTGCTCTGCCCTTTGCTGAACACTTGACTTTCCTGTGTGAGGAGCATCAGAGATGTGCTCCCAAGCACTCTGTGACCCACAAGACACAAGGCAGTGTCTTCTGATGTTTCCCTGATAACCATGTCCTCTTGCAAGTCATAGAATTCCAGACTGGTTTGGGTTGGAAAGGACCTTAAAGCTCATCCAGTTCCACCCCTTCCACCATCCCAGGGTGCTCCAAGCCCTTTCCAACCTGCCCTTGGACACTTCCAAAATGGGGCAGTCATACCCTATGCCAGGGCCTCACCTCCCTCACAGGGAACAATTTCTTCCTAATATCTAATATAAATGTCTCCTCTTTTAGTTTAAAATAGCTGCCCCTTATCCTGTCACTATCTCCCCGTGTAAAATGCCATTCTCCCTGTCTTTTGCCAGCCTCCTAAGTACAGCCTTCCCGGAGCCCATCGCTGCTCGGCCGCAGGAAGGGGGCTCGGGGGAGCCCTCCGTCCGCCCTGACTGCGGCGGGGCCGGAGCGGGGCTGTCATCCCTTACCGCCGGCTGCCACCTAGTGATGGAGGGACCGGGGCAGCGGGGACCCCGCCTGGGACTCTGGGGAGGGGCCCCCGGCTTGGGGGCTGGAGCCTGGGCTTTTGCTGCGCCCTGGGTGTTCCTCGAGAGAGAACAGGCGGGGCAAGGAGAAGGGGGGCTGCCGCAGGTCCGTGTGTGCCCCGGGCTCCAGACACGCCGGGATGTGGCAAGGAGATCTGTTTGTGGAGACGTCCAGGCTATCTCTGCCGGGACAGAGCAGGCCCGTGCCCAGGCAGGAGCACCTGCTGGTCCTTATCCAGGAGTCCGTCAGTGACCACGGGGGAATGGAGGGTGAAAGTCCAGCTGACTTCTGCTAGTGTGCTATAGGAGGCCCTTAAGATATATGTACTGTGTAAGTGGTCTTTGAGTCCATGTCAATTATATCTGTATTGTATCTGAATATCTTTGCCCCGGCAGGTCCCAGTTATCCTTGATGGGCTGCAGCTGTGATGTCCTTCATTGGGCTGCAGCTGTGGCCAGTCAAGGTAACTGGGATAAAAGGGGGTGGGCTGGCTGGTCAGGGAGAGCCTTGGAGGAGCCCTGACTGAGGAAGACTCAGAGTCTGTGCTGTGAAGGTCTGCTGCCCATGAGAAAACACCAGAAAGGTACAGGACTCATGAAATATGCTGAATACAACAGTGTGCTGCCAGCTCTGGCCCTTCTCCACAAATATTGGGCCGTGGCCACCTGGAGAGGGGCTCCTGCCCTTTGCTCTGTTTGCAGTTTCCCTCGGGCTGTTTGGTTTCTGTTAATCATTCAACGAAGGCAAACACTGCTTGGAAGGATTGAGGATGGCCCAGCATTTCCCACTCCTGTCGGCCCAGGGACCCTCGACTGTGGGATGGGTCACACCCAGCTGGATCCTCGGTGTTGGCCATCAGCTTGGGGCTGCCTGGAAGGGGTCCAAAAGGGGAGCAGGAAACTCAGACTCTGTTCCCTATGGGTGCTGATTAGATAGCTTGGGCTAGGTGCTGGGCATCCTTCAGTGCTCTCCTCACCACAGGGTCAAACTGGTCCATCAGGGCTGGGGGCTCTTTGTAGGATGACAGAGCAGGAATGTGAATCTCAACATAGAATAGAGGAGGAAGACAGCTCCTGGTGCCATGGTGTAGGAACGGGTGAGGGTGAGGAGCTCAGCCTGGTGTGGCGGGCAGGTGCTCCCCTCCTGCACCCCACGCAGCTCTGCAAGCCCCCGGCGCCGCCGAGGGCAGTGGTGCTCCCCCGGCAGCCCCCCCGCAGGCTGGCCGGCCCCGCCGGCCCTGGTCTGAAGGTCACAGTGCTGCGCAGCGGGGGCACTCCAGCCACTGAAGCGCTGAGGCTCAGCAGCACGCCGGAGCCACCAGCCATGGTTACTTGGGGTCTCCTTTCCCTCCTCCTCTTCACTGTGGCTCGTGGAACCCCCATCGGAGACCAGGATGAAGATATCCAAGTGCAGGAGAATTTTGAGGCTGAGCGGGTAATGGCAGCTTGGGGTCCCTTAATTCTGGGGGCAAAAGGGATGGGGTAAGTTTTCTTTCATTTTCTTCCAGAAAGAAGGGCAATAATGCCTATGCCCATGCCAGGCTGTGTGGGACAGGCATTGGCAGTGTGCTACTCAGGAGGTGCCAGGTTCTGGGGTGGCCTCATCCCGTCAAACTCCAGGCATGGTGGCTACAATCTGAGCAGCAGGGCAGATGAGTCCTGTGGAAAGCCTGTGGTTCGGCATGCTTGGATGCAGGCTGTCTGGGAGATCCCCCATAATGCGCCCTGTCTCCTGCCAGGCTTCATACAGCCCCGCATGTGTGCCCGGATCTGGGTCTCACTGGTATGCATGGGTGGATGACAGCCTGATGCCTCCAGTCCTGCCTCGTAGTCAGGGAACTAAGGAAAATTCTGCTCAGTGCTGATGCACTTCCCAAATCCTGCAGCAGCTCTGGCATCTGCACCCTGCATCATCACCTCCCAGTTTCTCCCTGCATCAGGAATATTTTGACTCTGCCCAAAACCAGGTGATGTCCCACCTTGGTGAGGGGGGCTCACGGTGCAGACGTGTCTCCCGTCTCCCTGCAGATGCATGGGAAGTGGTTTGACATCGCCGTCGGCACGACCTGCAAATGGATGAAGAACTACAAGGAGAAGTTCAGCATGGGCACGCTGGTGCTGGGCCCTGGCCCTAGCACCGACCAGATCAGCACTACCAGCACAAGGCTGAGGTACGGGGCACTGCTGGAGGTGCTTGAGCCTCCTCCAAAGCCATCCCACCCAGGGGGGCTCCCTCTCCCAGGGGCTGGGGAGACACAGGGGTTACTTGCTCTGCCTGGCATCCAAGCCCTGAGGAGGGGATGGATTGGGTTCAAATCCCCAATACCTTGGGCAGCATGATTTCAAGGGTCCTGCACCATGTCCTTGGTGCCCCAGACATGATTTTCATGTCATAACCAGGGAAAATAATCTTACCAAGTAGCTAATTGTTTTCTTCCTCTCTCCAGGCAAGGTGACTGCACAGTAGTCTCAGGGGAGTACCAGAAAACCAGCACCCCTGGAAAATACACCTACTACAACCCCAGTGAGTTGGGGTGAGGCATGCCTGGGAGGTGGGGACCAGCTCTGGGACACAGCTGGCAGAGGTGGAAGGGGTTCAGAAAAGCAGGGCATGTGGACATTTCTAGCTGAAGTATAGAGTAAAGCTGCAGGGCAAGGGCTGTTTGAGCCCTGTCCCTGCATAGCCACAGCATGATGAGATGTTGGCAGCAGGGCACTCTCGTCCACAGGGTCCCAGGCTGGGGCAGGGACCAGCCACACTTCAGGAGCATTAGTGGTATCTCAGTTGTTCACAGCTCTTGGTTTCCAATCCCCTCAGCTTAGAGACTGGTGAGCCTAAAGGGACTCATGGTTGTATCTGAGTCTGCTTCCCAAACATCACGGTTTTTTAATTAGAGGCCTGATTTCAGCCTCCAGCTTTGGGGCTGTCCTACACTGCTCCATCTCACCTTGAGGGGCAGGAATGACATCCCTGTATCTCTGTCTCACCCAGGATGGGATGTGTCTATCCAGTCCTATGTGCTCCGTACCAACTATGATGAATATGCTGTCATTCTGATGAAGAGGAAAAGCAGTTTTGGTCCCAGCACCACCCTGAAGCTGTATGGTATGTCTGGCCATGGCACTTGAGGGCAAGCAGGTTCTAGGGTGGACCAGCACAGCTCAAAAACACCACCCAAAAGGGTCTCTCAGCTCCCTTGGCCTTAAGGGACCTGACCAGGGGCTTTGGAAATGGTGGCTTAGACCAACTCGTCTTTGCCATGGCAGAGGTGGAGCCTTATGGCTCCATGAGAGCCACATCAGGCACTGATGTGAACATCCAAACCAACGTGGTCTTTGGGATGAAGGTGGTGATATCTGCTTAGAGGCAACCCAGCCCTGAAGTGGCAGGAGATGCTGTCTTCCATGATTAAGAAATATTAAACCCACTTTGTCCAAGCCCTTGGTCAAAGCTGGTCAAGAACAGCAGGCTGCCCAGGGAAGCAGTGACATCACTGTGCCTGGAAGGGTTCAAAAAACATGTAGATGTGGAGCTCAGGGACATGTTATAGGGTGGACATGGCAGTGCTGGTTCAATGGTTGGGTTCAATCTTTGCTTCCCTGATTCTGTGTTGGGAAGGACCAGGAGTCTGGTGTTGCACCCACCTGCAGCCACCCAAGCTCGGTGGGTGCTTGGGGACTGCGCTCCCACACCAACCCTGCTCACAGCCTATTCTCTTTCCCAGGGAGGAGTCCAGAGCTACGGGAGGACCTCCTTGAGTCTTTCCATCAGCTGGCTCTGGAGATGGGCATCCCTGAAGACTCCATCTTCATCCTGGCCAACAGAGGTAACCTCCTGTGGGGCATGTGCCTCTCATGCTGCCAGAGCACCCCAGCTGCTCCTTCTGGGTCTGCCAAGCTGGGGAGACGGGGGATGGTCATGAGGGAGGAAGGAGAGACAAATGCTTTGGTAGCATGGAAGGAAGAGGAAATAAGGCCATGTATTAGTCAGGATTCCACCAGAGAAATCAGCTTCCAGAGGGGTCCGTGCTGGGCTGTAAGGTCAATGAAACCACATCACTAGGATGAGGGCATGGGACACTTGTGCCTGGTCCCCAGGCTGGGTGCTGCCAGCACCTGGGAGGCTCCTTGCTCAGCCTGGGGTTCAGAAGGGGCTAGCATGATGGAGGGGAGGGTGTGGGTGTGGGGGTGTGTGTATGTGTGTAGGATTCTGGGGGGACCCAGGGCGGTGTGGGGATTTCAGGGACATGGGCATTTTAGGATGATTCTTCTGTGAGTGGGAGGTGGAAAGCAGAAATAACAATTGGGTGGAACTGGGAGGGTGTCCCCTTGCCAGGGTCCTGCATGTGCACAGTGCTGGACTCACTGAAATTTGTCAGGACACCTCTCCTCTTACACTGCTCATCTTCTCTCCTGCTCCTGGGTCAGGTGAATGTGTTCTTCAAGAGACTGAAAATGCTCCCCAGGTGAGTGGGCCAGCTGGGACCTTCTGAGGTGGATCAAGGCCAGAGACATCCCTTCCAAGCCAAACTCACTGGAGATTGGGTGTCCAGGGAGAAGGCTCCATGGGCAGAACATGTTGTTTGGGCAGTGACTCCACTGACCATCCTGCAAGTTGCTCCTCCACCTCTGCTGATGGGCTTTGCCTGCAAGGATGGGGTAGGGCAGGCGCAGGCTGCAGGGGGACGGTCCTGGTGGCCAGGTGGCCCCCAGAGCTTATTTCCAAGTGGGAGACTTTTCCTACTCTGATTTTTTTTCACAGTGTGAAGGTTGCTGGTGTTTCCTTGCTTGTCTGTGTGTGTGTCCCAGCCAGGCTGTAGGCCCCTTCTCCAGGGATGGGGAAGCTTAGCACCCACTGGTCCTTCAACTTCCATCACTCAGCACCTCCCAGTCTCTCAGGGTTGAGTATTTACTGAAAGATTTTCCAGGGGGAATGGGACTTTCATAGGAGAAACAACCCAGTTGACTCAAGAGCAGGTAATGCATCATTGAGGCACGACTTGGGCACTTTGGGTGTCTTAATCCACAGCCTGGGATTGTGGACCCCACCCTGGAAGAGGACAGGGCTGGGAAGATCATGAGGTGTGGAAGGATCACAGCCTGCAGACCCAAGATCTGTTACTGGAGATGCACTGGGAGCACAGAGGAGGGTTGGAGCCTGAGGTGCCCCTGAGACAACCCACCCTGAGGGCAATGGGGTGGACAGCAGGTCCCACAGGCAGGGACTGATGGCAGCTCTGTGCTTCCTTACTGGTGCAGAGAGCACGGAGAGCAGTCCTACCCCTGGAGGAGGGCTCAGCTGCAGGACCCCTGCCCGCTTACATTGGCAATAAGGAAGGTAAGTCCCAGGGGAGGGGGCTACATCGGGATACCCCAGCCTGCCCTCCCATTTGCCTGTGACCCGTGCTGTGCTGGTCCGCAGACTCGTGCCGGCTGAGCCGGGACCCCGGGCCCTGCAGCGGGATGCTCTCCCGCTTCTTCTACAACTCCTCCTCCATGGCCTGTGAAACTTTCCACTACGGAGGCTGTCTGGGCAATGGCAACAACTTCTACTCAGAAAAGGAGTGCCTGCAGGCATGCCGGACCGAGGGTGAGGAGCGGGGGGCACTGGAGGTGCCTTTGCTGAGGCATCACAAAGGATCTGAGCACTGCCTCCACGTGCCTGGCATCCATGTGGGAGGTGTGGGGGTCCCTGGACACCCCGCCTCATGCAGCTCCTGTCCCTCCAGCTGCCTGCAGGCTGCCCATTGTCCCAGGTCCCTGCCAGGCACTGATGACACGCTGGGCCTTTGACGCAGCCCAGGGCAAGTGCATCACCTTCAGCTATGGGGGCTGCAGGGGCAATGGGAACCAGTTCTACTCGGAGAAGGAGTGCAAGGAGTACTGCGGGGCTCCTCAGCTGGCAGGTACTCCCCTTGGCCCCGACCCCAGGGCAGCAGCCTGCAACATCTCCTGTCCTTCACTGGGTCTGCTGGGGTGGGGACAGGGCTGTCTGGCTCTGGATGGGTCTGTCCTCACTCTGGATGGGTCCAGCATGGGTCCATTGTGGGCCCAGGACGCGTTTGCCATGGGTGAAGGATCAGTCGGGCTCTGGAATGGGTCTGAATTGGTTTTGTGCTCTGCCTGGGATGGGTCATTCTGGGTCAGGATGGACCAGGATGGGTGTATCCTTGGGCTGTGATGGGTTTGTCATAGGTCCGTGATGGGTGTGGGATGGTTTTGTGCTGTGTCTGGGAGGGATATGTGCTTGGTAGGGAATATGGCCATTAGGCCACAGATAGTATGGCAGAGCGGGGCTGGGCAAGCTGCAGACATGCTGAGACCATGACTGAACTTCAGTCTGGTCTTGATGAGAGGGGGAATGTCCCCAAGCTGGGTTGGGGAGCAGTGGGGAGCAGTGGACAGCCCCAGGCTGAAAGATTTGGTGGTGCAGGAAACCCAACACCAACTAAGGACCAAGCCAGGGTCCCTGTCAGGGGTGTGATACCTGCCAGGCCCCCCAGCTCCAGCCAGTGCATGGTTTCCATACTGAACCTCCTTGGCAGACGCAACAGGCACCACCTATCCCTCAGGAGAAATGATGACCAGTTTGTCAGGGGTCTGGCAGAGAAAATCATCCTGCAGATAGGGGTGACTGAGGTGTCTTCCACCTTGTTCAGCCCTGGGCGTGCCTGCTCCAGGAGGGCAGGAGCTGGGGATTTTGCCTGGCCCCATGGATGGGAGATGGAGCCTGTCTTAGGGCAGAACCCATTTTCATGATCCCTGCCAGCGATATAAAGTACATTAATGCCACCATGGCATGTGGTGGGACACAAAGTGCAGGACAGCCCACCACCTGCTGTGTCTCTCCACTTGCAGAGGATGAGGAGTTCCTGCAGCTCTCAAACTGATGCAAGCAGAGGATGAAGAGACGGCATCCAGCACCAGGGTCCTGCAGGACAGTGCTGACAGCTGTGGTGGCCCAGCAGATTGCAAATGTCTGTCCAGCAGTAAATGTCCCTCATGTGACCAAAGAGCGCAGTGTCAATCCTCAGGGTGGGGGGCGCAGGAGGGGCAGGGCATGCTGTGGGGTCCTCTCGGGCCTCCCTGGTGGGTGTCCCCACCTCTGTGGGGTTACGGGGTTCTCCCCACTCAGTCTCTGACCCTGCCTCAGGCCACTGCCCTTTGCCCACACAGGGCCGGGGGAACCGAGAGGCTCAGGGGTCCTGCTGGATGGGGTTCAGCCCCCATTTCCCAGGAGCTGGGGTTGGGCTGCCGAGAGGGGGACAGTGAGGGCGGGTATAAGTGTCTGCTCCTCCCTAAAGGTGAGTGATTGCAGCTGGCTCGGGGTCACGGTGGGACCGGGGAGACCCGTGGGGGGGGCACGGCCGAGATGCGGGCACGGGGGATGGGGCAGCCACGAGGGGGTTATATGGGGGTTGCAGCATGGGATTACGGGGTGTCAGAGAGGACCCTGAGGGTCACGGGACAGTTACGGGGTTACGAGGGTCACGGGAAAATGGGGCCGGCATAAAAGCGGACGACACGGGTTATGACAGTCCCAGGGGGCACCGGGGTCCCAGGAAGGGATTAGAGGGGGCAGTCCCAGGGATGCTGGGGTGGCGTCGTGAGGGGTTATGGGGGTCACGGGGGGGGGGGCTGTGAAGCTGCCAAGACGGGATTGCTAGACTCTTGGGGGGCTGTGAGGGTCCTAGGAGGGCACAGCCGGGGTTGTGTGGGTCACACTGGAGGGTCTCGGCGTCTTGGGCTGCCCTGGGCCTTCGAGAGGGTCACAGGGCGGGGGCTCCCAGGGATCGCGGCGGCGACCGCGCTCCGCGCCCTTCTGTCCTCCGCCGGCCGCCGTACCCGCGCAGCGCGTGCCCCGGCCCCCCGCGGTGAGGGGGAAGAGCCAAGATGGCGGCGGCGGGAGCCCCGCGCCGCCCCCGCTTCCCACGCCCGGCCCCCGGCCCCAGCCCCCGGTTGGGCTGAGCGGCCCGGCCCCACCGCCCCGTGCCGGACCCCGGCACCGGTTCTACCGCCCCGCGCCGGGACATGCCCCGATAGTGCCTCCCCTCCCCCGGCGCAGTTTCCTCCTGCCGGGCCGGGCCCGCACACCTCCGCCCCGCATGGCCGGGCCGGCCCCGCCGCAGCTCTGAGCCGCCCCGTGCCTCCGCCCGGCCCCTGAGCCCGCGCTCGGCCCGTTCCCCGGGGTGCAGGTGTGGGACCACGAAGATGTTCTCGGCCCTGAAGAAGCTGGTGGGCTCGGACCAGGCTGCGGTCCGCGACAAAAACATCCCTGCGGGGCTGCAGTCCATGAACCAGGCGCTGCAGAGGAGGTTCGCCAAGGGAGTCCAGTATAACAGTGAGTCGGAGCGCTGGGCCGGGGGGGCTGGTCCAGCCGGGAGGGAGGCGGGCGGCCCGGTCTGGTGCCCCGTAGCGTGCCCGGGCTGGGAGTGCGTGTGCTTTCATTGTGCAAGTTGGTGCTTTTATCCGTATTCGCTCAAAGCCAGGTCTGGAATTAAATGTTGGAGGTCATTGGAGGAGTGAGGGATGGAAAACTTTTGGTTTTCGGTGCAGGACTCGGGACCCGCGGTGCAGCAGCGTCCCTGAGCGCTGCCTGCCGGCCGTGGCCCAAAAGAGAGTGTCTGGTACATTAGTTTGTGTCAGTTCGAGCATCAAAAGGGTAACTCCCCTGAGTGCGTGGGTGATCTTGTCTGCAGCGCAGGATAATGGTGATGGCAATTAAGCTGTAGTGGTTGTATGAAAAGAGTCTATTAAAAAGCTCAGCCCTGCCAGGCTTTAGTAAGTGGACACTATATACCTCTGTGTGCCCTTGGTACATCATTTCATCTTAACTGTCTTTTCTGCGACTCATACATTTGCTCTTTTATCGAGGAACATTTTCAGAATTCTTTTTCTCTCAGTTTCTCTCAGCCTCTTTTTTGAGGCTTAGAGCTGCATTTTTCCCTTGGAGCTCAGTAAAGGTGGTTTCTAATACAGTGTTTCAGGAGGGCACTGCAAGTATGTGAAATACTTCCCAAAGTGACAATTGTAATATAGGGACAGCAGTTATGTCATTCCTGCTGAAAATAAAACTGGTTCCAGAGAGCGCTGTGAGTACCAGCTCATCTGTGCAGATCCAGGCAGGCAGGGAAGGCAGATTGCAGGAGGCTGGGAGATTGGCAGGTGGGAAAAAGACTGATTTGTGAATGTGGCACTGGATAATTCTGTGAAGGCACACGTGTTGGATCTCGGTCTGAAACAGAATGTGATGGAGAAGTTACACTTTGGGTTTTGGGGTGTTTTTCTCTCTTTGTTTAATATTATGGCTGTGCTTTGGGACTGAGGTTTCAAAATGCCCTGTTTTATTTGGTACCTTTATCCCTAGCACACCTGAAGATATGCCAATGCTGTTTAATTTATAAAATTAGTGTCTTAGCAAGCAATTCTGAGTGTGAAAGGTAGAAGTGTGATTGTTGAGACTGGGTTTCCAGTGAAAGACGGGGGTGAGGATGTGGGTGCTGCCTTGGAAGGGAGCACCTTGGAAGACAGCACTGCATCCTTAAACACTTACTGGAGATCTGCTGGTCTCAGACTGTTGGTTTGTGCAGAGGCTTCATATGGCCACAGCCCAGAGGACCTGCGTGCTGCATGGGCAGCTGAGTGCCAGAGATCAGGTAGCTAATACCAGCTTGTGAATTATGTAAGAGCCAGGAGCTGGCTTCTCAGACAGGGGACGTTTGTGCCGCAGATGGAAGGGATCAGCTGCATCCTGCTGGCGCAGGGTAGGACCAGCTCTGCTCCATGGTGACTGCATCATGCCGGACCTGTGCACGGGCACCTGCCTGCCGTTTGTGCAAGGCCAAAAATGCTAACTGCGCTTTCGCTGCTTTTTGTCTCATTAGTGAAAGGCCTCAGGAAAGATTGTTGGTTTGTGCTCTGTCTTACCAGGATTGGTGTTCTAGTTACTGCTTTATAGCTGAAAACTGCAGCTTTCTGTCACTGCCTTAAGGCAAGCTTTCCAATCTCCATAGTAACTCTTCCCAGCATCACTGTTATATAATATTTGCAGGAGATGCAGGCTGGCTTATGAAAAGGCTTCCGGGTACCCCCCCATAGCCATAGCACTGGGAAATGGGGAGCATTCCAGCGTGGTGAGGTGGTCTCTGTTGAAGGTGGGCTGTGAAGGAATGTCATTACAAGGGGCATTGCTCAGGAAAGGCAGAACTGCAAATCCTGTGCATTGCCCATTCTCCTTTCTTGGCAAATTCCTGACATTCAGCAGAGGAGTGCAGGATGTGGTTTGGAGCCACCATTAGCACACAAAGATCTTTACAACTCTTCTGTTTCCCTGAAAGTACATGAAAACTAAACCAAGGGGCGCGTGATTTGTTTTACAGAAATGTTTCTTTGCTGCATTAGACCACTACAGATCCTGAATGAAGCCTGTTCGCTTCCCAGAAATATACTTAGTATGCTGAGAATATGTTGGATTGTTCACTGATAAAGCAGGCTAGGACACAGGCCTTGTACGCGGCTCTAGGTGCCTCCCTGGGCTCACAGCAGCCCCTGCTGTGCCAGCCCTGCAGCTCTCAGGTACGTTTTGTAACAGATAGCCCCATGTTTGAGGTAATGCTGAATGCTCTGAGGTGCTTTAATGGCGCTGATAGTTACAGACCCTAGGTAGAACTGAGCACTAAGTTGAACCTGAATGATTTGTTTTGATGGTCCGTCTCCTACACAGTCAACTTTTCAAAAGAAAGAGCATTGTGGGCTGGGAAGGTTTAGATTTTTAATGAAATTATGTGAGCAGAGACTAGTACCAGCCTTTGGCAGCAATCGTGCCCTTTGCTTGGGACACCCTATTGTAAAACAAAAGCATTTCCATACTGCATTCCAGCACACACACACTCTGTACCATCTGCATAGAGCTGCTGTGGTTCGCATCCAGTTAACACCAGAGTTCCCTGAGCACTCAGAAAACACAGAGCTGAAAATGACATGGGTCTCTGCCATGAATGTCATGGCTGGAATCGTTATAGGAGATCATGATTCCAGGGCTGGGGAACCACTCTTTGTGAAAACTTGCTTTTGTTTTCCTGCTTGGGATGCCCTGGATCAGGTGTGCTGCATGGCTCTTCCAAGGGTTGTGCTGGCCCTGTTAGGGAGTGTGGCAAGAGCAAGTAAGAGGAAGTGGCTCTCCTGCCTTTGGCAGCACTGCTTGTTTCAACAAATTACAAGAACAATTGCAGAACTTAATTTTGAGCACCAGAGTGCTCGAATGTGACCATTTATGTAAGGCAGTGATGGGCAAACAATGATCCTGGGATTTGCTGATCAGGGACAGGAGCAAAAGGTGTGGAGATGCCAAATATTAATCCATTCTATTCCCCAGACATGGAACCTTTGCTCTGGGCTTCACACACTGCATCCAGTGTGTCACTTGACAAGCCTTACTCCTGTGTGTGTGCTTGGAGCACAGGCTGTCACCAGTGCTGGGATACCAAAGGCAGTAGCTCCAAGAATTCCCCCCCACACTCCCTCTCCTTATTATTCCTTATTATTTTTTTCTGCCTAACATATTCCTTAAAAGACAAAGCTTAATTAATACCACGTACCGTTTTAGTAAGCATTATAGTCCTTACTTCTTTTGCTTCCTTTAAAGCCTGAACCAAACTGATGCTGGTTTGTTTAAGGGATCAAGTGTGTCCATCAAAGAGCAGAGGCTCAGCTGGCTGAAGTTGTGCAGATTCCGAAGATTTAAGCTTGCTGTTGGTTTGTTCTGCTGAGCTGGTATGAGTTGCTGAATAAACAATGATTTAAATGACTGAGGCTCATGTTTCCTAATGAACCTCATTGTGCCTGTGTAGTATGGGAGGACTAATTACATCTGAATAATGCCTGCAAAAAGTTAGCGTGCTTTTCGCAGCATTCCTCAAGTTGTGTTTAATCACTTTATTTGTCTGCTTGCTGTTTTCTCTAGTGAAAATTGTCATCCGGGGGGACAGGAACACTGGAAAAACCACACTCTGGCACCGACTGCAGGGAAAGAAATTTATTGAGGAATATATTCCAACTCAGGAGATCCAAGTCACCAGCATCCACTGGAATTACAAAAGTAAGATGGAAGAGGGTGGAAGGAGTGGCAATCATGGGATAGTGCCTTGGGGGAGGAAATTCCACTGCAGCTTCATTTGCTTTTTTCTTCTCTTGTCAGCTTGGGAAACAAAATGGTCTCTCTTCAGGCTTTTTAATTTATTATTCATAGTTTCTCAGTCATGTTTTTAATTTTGTCAGACACTCTAAGTTATAAGTGCTAAAGAATATGTCTGTGGAAGCCACAATTCAAGGGAAGTGTTTAATAGGTGGTTTGAAGTGTTTGAAAAATTTGCGTGACATGTTAATGAGGAGAGGTTGTTGTGTAAATCTGTCGCTGAGGCCCACTGTGCTTTGGGCGTTACTGTATTGCATAGAAGCGGATACATGGTGCAAACAGGATTTCACTGATGAAAATACAAAGAGATTCTGGTGATTGGGGAGGATTTCAAAAATTATTGTAGTACTGTTAGCTCTAGGCTGGCTTACTGAAGCACAGAAGTGCCAGTGCCTTTTTTAAGTTCTTGCTGCAGTGTGGTTTTAATTTTTATTTTACTGGTTGCAAGTGGCTGTGAAAGCCCTACATCCCACCTGGAAAAGGCACTGCAGGCACTGAAGTTGTGTAAGGTTGTGATTCAACAGTGCATTAAGTCCAGCTTTCAGGTTGCTGATCAAGAATTCCACAGCCTTGTGGGATGAACTCCTGATTCAGTATGAAAGTGCTCTATAAGACTGAGTGTGCTGTACAGAAAGGGTCAGCAGCTGTTTGTCATTATCATCATTAGCAGACATTGTCCATCTGCCTCACTCTGATCTTCTGTTGAATCAGGCACTGCCCAACTCCTCCCAGCTGGGAGAACACCTTGTGCAGTCGGGTGAGCACCAAATTGAGCTCTGTGTCTAACTCACCACCAAATTTGAATTGCCAGGTGATACCATGATGCCCAAGTCTCGTGATAATGCTCACAAAGCCACAGGATATGTTTAGCAGCTGAAGTGCTGGGGTCACACAGAGGTATTTCCCATCTGCAGCCAAACCTCTTGTATGGTGTATGTATGCTGTGGCATGCTTCCCCTCACTCCTCTTCCTTCCTCTCAGGATGTCAGCGCATCAGTCGCTGAGGAATGAACACAGAGCTTACAAGTTGGATGGTGGAAACTATCTCCAAAATCAAATTTGAATGCTTCAGCCTAAACAGACTTAGATCAGAGTAAGAAATAAAATTCCTGTTTCCCAGATGCCCAAGTGTAAAGAATGCTCTGAGTGTTAATTGTGGCTTTCTGCAGTATCATGCGTTAAAGCATCAGAGTTGGTTTCTTCTCTGATGGGTGCAGGTAACACAACACTTGTGTTGGATACAGTCTGGGAGTCTGGCATTTATTTTAGGAGGTTTATTCATATCTAACTGTATCCATGAAAAAGTACAAAATGTGTACATGCAAAAAGGTGTTTGGAGGAAGATCCAGTCATCTCACCTGTGTCTGCATTTCTTTCCCTGAGCCAAGGCTCAGACACTGCTTTTTCAACACTGATGCAATTCTGGGGTAGAAAACACCTGCACCTGAGGCTGGTTTTGCTGTGTGCTGAGACCCACAGGTGTATAGGCTATTTCTAGGGCCCACTTCTAACCTTGGTGTGCTGTGTTTCTGTAGAGCTCCCCAGCCAGAGCTGACAGCAGTGTGTACAGATGCTGATGGACTTTTCTCAAGGTTAAGTGTTGCTGACCTTGTAAAACTACTTGCAAAGCTGTACCTGAAACTATGCCCTTCATTTGTGTTTTTTACATACTGTAAAACACTGTACTATTGTCTTAGTAATAATTTCCAATAATTTAGGACAGTTTCCATTGACTTTCTTTAAAACGTTTCAAAAAGTAACCCCCATTTAAAAGACATTGTGAAGTCTGTTTCCTGCTGCAAGAAGTTTCCATCCAAGACTGGTGATACAGGTCCTCAGAGTACTTGGTTCAGGTCTAAATCCTGCCCTGTTGGCCATGTTAATCTGTAGAGGAAAAATAAAGTTTGTTTTTCCTATGTTTATGCTCTCAGGCTACCTTGAATAAACATTATGAAGTAGTTGATGGCAAATATTTACAGAGGTTAATTAAATCGCTGACAAATATTGAAGGATTCTTACATTGCCTGGTCTTAGAAGAATTCCATTTTAGATGCAAAATGTAGGACCTTCAGAAATTTTATACTGTAGGAATTAATAAAGATAGCAGAATCTGAGTTACTTCTTATTCATAGTGAACAAAGTTGCTTTGCTGTGCCAGTTGTAATGGGGATTTGTAATTTTTGTGTCCAAGTAAGGAGTTACCATTGTTGACCCTGAGGAACACTTTTTTGAATTATACTGGTCACCAAGTTTTTCTCTGTTTGTCAGCCTGAGAAAGGGAGTTTGAAATAAAAATTGACAAACAGTTGTACTCCGGTCCTTCAAAGGCCTGAGGGATGGGAATGGGGGCTGGCAGAGTTGCTTAGCACTGTAGGATCTGTGATCCAGAGCACAGGAAGTGAATCCTGTCATTGAATGAGGGTAAAAAATGTCTGAGGGCCTGTGAGTTCCTGGTGATGAACCCACCTACAGTGTGTTCTTAGTTTTAAATGAGCTTTCTTGCAATTGGAGCCTTTTCATGTCTCCATCATTTTGTTGGAAAGCAGTGCTCAGTGTGCCACTGGCCAGGGTCAAATAGCAGCTCAGGACAGATCTTTGGAGTGCTTTGATCCGTGGTTCGTGCTAATCCAAGTTAGGGAGTTGAAAGGATAAATTGGCATTCTTTTTGCTGCCACAGAGCTCCTTCGGGTGAGATGCTGCTGGGTATGAGTCACACACCAAAGCCAACGAAGCAGCACTAAAGCAATTATCCTCTTGCATGATCAGGATAATCAGGAATGGCACTAGTATTGAAAGGGGAGAACTTACTGGTTGTGAGCTAGCAGGAAAAATGTGGAAATACGTGTTTCCTGGGTCTTGTGCAGTTGTTTTCTTTGAGAAATTCTGCCCTTGCCCTCAGCCAGAAGGGTTTAAAGCAGGTCTGTGAGGTCAGGGCGTTCAGCTCCCCAGCTGCCAGCGCTGCTGCTGCTCAGCAGGGTGTCGGTTCTGTGGGAATCACGCAGCAGACCAGCACATCCTAACTGGGGGCGTGTTTGGCTCCTGGGAAGGAGGTGGAGAGCTCAGGAGCAAAGTGCTAGTGCTAGGCCCCTGATCACCCCAAGGACTCCCTTGTTAGACTCTGAGCTGTTAGTCCTGATGTAGTGCTTCACATGGCCCTTCTGGAAAGAACAGTCAGCCTCCTGGGCTCCTACTAAGCCCATGCAAAACTTGGGGAAGGCAAATATCTCTTACCCTTTTGCAGCAAGCCTTGATTGTGGAAAGGCACTGCGATTGCCTTGCCAGCTGCAGAGCAGGAATCAGGGCCGTGCCTCCAGCAGCTGATCTGTGTCCGAGCACCTGCAGGGCCAGTGCCTGTGGGGAGGAGCTGGCCTGCCTGGGTGCCAGGTGAGTGATTCACAGGTTGGACTTCAGCCTACCTGGTCTGATTATCTGTGGAAATGTTCAGGGACTGATTTAATTAGTGGGGTGTAGTGCTTTGAGCAGAACTTTTTGTGCTGTGTACCACCATGTGCTTTCAGTCCTGCAAGGCACTGCCTGGGCTGACCCAGGGGAGTCTCCTGTTCATCCAGTGCCTCCTGCCCAGCTGGCACATAGAAAGTTAAGCAGGAATTACTGTGAGGAAAACAGAGGCTGATTTTGCTTCATGCATAAATGTAAAAAGGGTCTTTCTCCAGAAGCAAAAGATTTCCTTTAAAGCAAAGTTTTGCTTTTTTCGTAATCTGTCTGTACAATATTTTGAAACATTTCATTAAGCCAAGAGTGAGTCCTGTGTAGAAAATGCTTCCTGGTTTGATAATGACACTTAGATAAACTCTCATGCCATCCTATGATGTTATTTTATAATCTGAGGCATTGTCCTTCTATTCCAGCTTTATGTTCAGAGCTGCTCTAAGTACAAGCTTTTGCTTCAAAGCCGGTAACATTTCCAAAAAGCAGCCATTTCTTGGGACATCTTCCTGAAAATCAGACTGCTTATTTGGATTCCATGGAAACATTGATCCAGAGCTACTCAGCCTTCAGGCCCCCTGAACGTGAATTGGCTGCCTGTGGGTACCAGCAATCACTGGAGTTAGAATTCCGCATGTCTTGCTTCAGATTTTAGCAACTCAAATAGATGTTGCTGGTTATAATTTATTGATGTTGCAGCTCTAGGAAGCAAAATTGCAAGTGAGACCGTATTTTTCACAAAATATACCTGGAAATGTGCAGAGAGAATGGGTTTCTGTAGCTGCAGGACTGTCTGCGATGGCTGTCATGTTTACACGGAAATACCGTGATTGATCTTTCTTAAATGTGTATATTCCTTTTGCCAGTTGTATGCCTTGTTTAGAAACCAGACTTTATCCTCAAAATTAGATTTTTATATTTTTAGAAAGGCTTTGTAAACCTCTGTACATTATGGAAAGAGTCTATGCAAAGTATTTAGAAGATGCTTGAAACCTGACATGAACCAGCAAGGAAATCCAGCCATCACTTATGGTTTTGGTGAACAGCTTGCATCTTCAACAGCTCATTGCCTTTTTGTGGTTGGGTTTTTTTCTTGCATATAATGTGCTTTTCTTTTGACATTCCTATGCTTTGACATTCCTCCATGATGGCTTTGGGTTGGGCTCTCTGAGGGTTGGGTGTTTTACTGAAACCTTCTAACCCTTTGTGTTCTGTTGTGCTTCCAGCCACTGACGATATTGTGAAAGTTGAAGTCTGGGATGTAGTGGACAAAGGTAAGATTTACAACTTTCGTTCTAGTGGAGATCCATTGTTCTTTCTCAGTTTTAATTAAAAACTTACATGGAATTCAGAAATAACTGCTTGCTTCTGTTTTTAAAAAAAATCTGTGTTTATTATACCACTTCCTGAAAGAATAAGGAAGGGAGAGGTGAGTCCCCTATGCTAGAACCCATTATCTGGAATCTGAACTTCAGATCAAACCCAGTGTTCAGAAGCAGTTGTTCCACGTGCTTATGACGGATGAAGCACCTGCTGCTCTGTGTATTCCAATTCTCTGAGCTTCAGAATAAACCTCACCTTCTCTCCTTTATCATTTCCTTTAATGTTTAGACAGGTTTTGAGTTCTTTGTTCTGGTTATAAAAGTTCTTGTTGAGCTGTTTTTGTGAAGGTATTCATTCTATTGTTAAGTTGGTAAAACTGTAGCTCCAGTGGGTAATGTCTGCAGGGGGGAAGGATGAAAGAGAAGCCAATTACTTAAATTCACTAGGACAGAAAATGCAATATGTGCATTCCAAAACATTTTCTAAATGCTTAGCCAGGTAAAATTTTATGATATATAAATACATTTTTCATTAGTTTTCAATTTTTGTCAGAGTATAAACTTTTGTTTTATAAAGAGCAAAACCAAACCCTAAAACGTCTGTGAAAACACAGTCTGGATGCAGTGCAAACGGGCTGTGGTGGGATCTGTTCCTGGAAGGGGTTGGGGTTGAGATGTAAATCTCCACAACCCTTTCTGTAGCCCCGAATGCAGATGTTGTTTGGCCTCTAAGAGGCATTTAGTACCAGCCAGGCTCCTCGTTTAGTGTGTGAGTATGGTCAGGAAAGCAGCTGCACACGTGAGCAGCTGTTGCTCTGCGAGTGATGCTTCTTGTTTGCTGTCTGTCAGATTTGTTGGCCACAGTCATCGAAACTCAAGCTTTGATGGTTTGTCTGGTGCTGCCTTTCCTGCAGCCTTGGCTGGAATCTTTGCTCTCAGGTGTTCCTCAGCAGAGTGGCATCTCAGAGGCACCACCAGTGCAACTTACACTTGTGTTATGCCAAAAACTAGAACTTCAGTAGGGAGTGGGAAAAGGAGAAATGTCATTTTTCATGTCAGCTGAACTGTATTCAAAATAGGGGAATTAGCAGTAGGACCTCTAGTTCAGATACCTGATGGAGCCTTCAGGATAAGCTTGAGTCAGGAGCTTTAAATAAAAATCCTGAGCACTTTATTTTTTAGTGCTTTAAGGCCCAGTTTTTGCAGGGTAGACAAAACCTTGCTTAGGCCAGAGTTACTGCTGAAGTCAGTGTGATTAGTTCAGCTTTTAGATTGTGGGATAACAAGTGGAGGGCTGGAATCTGAGGAAAACATCTGTGTTCTCACTGCCTTGCAGCTTTGGTATGAATAGAGAGACATTTAATTTGGGAATCATGTGGTTCCAGCACTTATTTCTGTGAATAGCTTCTCTGAACAGAGTCATCTTCTCAACTAGAAACTTGGTTTTTTGGCGAAGGGGACGGGATGTGCTATGAACAGATGTTGATAGCAGCTCTTCTGGTCCTGCTTTGATTTCTGACAGCAGAGCTTATGTTGGAAATCTTAGTAGAATCTCTTTCCTTCACTTCATGTTCTTTTGAAATAAAACTCACTCTGTTAAGATCCGTACTTAGGGACTACAGATTGTATTTTTTTGCAATCAATTGTGCTCAATCAGTGCAATGTAAAAATCAAATCATGATTATGTTAATAAAATCAAATCTTTTCCTATTGCCATAGCACTGTGGATTCCTGATAAGCATAGATTTAGGAAAATGTTCATATTAAGCAGTAAGAGCTTGCTTATATCTAACTTTCATCCTAATGTTATGACATTTTTGTTTTCCTTCTGTATGCTTAGGACAAAAAATCCTCCTGCGTGATGCTTTGGGTGAGAGCCACACTGGACTGTAGACTTGCAGTAGTAAAGTATCCAGTGCTGCTGTAGCATAGTGCTGACAAAACTTGATCCTCCTTTTTTTCCCTTGCCTACCAAATCCTGGCTCATGTGCATATTTAGAGTTGGGCAGAACACTGCATTTGTCAGGCTGGATTTGAAACTGTTAAAAATGCATGTTTTGAACAAGCATTTCAACATCAAGTTTTCCAGGCTGAAATTCTTTTGCCAGCATTTCCCTGTTTCAATTTCAGAGGAAATTAGGAGACCTCTGTTTAAATGATGGGGGAAACCGTGTTGAAAGCACTGATGTGGGTTGTAGCTTTACTAACTAACGCGAGCACCCATGAACTGCAGTTTTCAGCTTCAGTTGTGTAAAGCAGCTTTGGGCTCTTGCCTGCTGAGCGGTGCTGCTGTTCTGCAGTCACAGGGGGCTGGGGAAATTGCAGGAGTTGCACCCTGAAAACTCGGTGTGCATTTCTGGGTTCAAGTTAACGGTGATTTTCCTGAGTGGTGTTTCTCCTGGTGCTCTCTAGAAGTGTCCTCGCTGTCCTTGCTGGTTCAGCAATGTGGGTTTTCCCTCCAGAATCTACTGGAATGCAGATGGCAGCTCTGCTGGCCCTGCCTGGATGGTGACTTAGCTTGGTATTGTTATTTAGCTTCCAGATGATAATTTGGAAATGTGTTTGTTGTGAAAGCATAAAAGCTGTGATGTTGGTTAGTGTGGTGAGGCAGTGGGGAATGGCAGCTGTCAGACTGCGCTGCTCCTCTTGGCTTGTTCTTGATAATTTGGGATTCTTTTTTAAATGTGCAGACTCCCTGGAGTCCAGACTTCCTTGCTGCCTGCTGCATTCTCCTTGGGCCTGCTTTCCTATTGCCATAGCACTGTGGATTCCTGATAAGCATAGCTTTAGGAAAATGTTCATATTAAGCAGTAAGAGCTTGCTTATATCTAACTTTCATCCTAATGTTATGACATTTTTGTTTTCCTTCTGTATGCTTAGGACAAAAAATCCTCCTGCGTGATGCTTTGGGTGAGAGCCACACTGGACTGTAGACTTGCAGTAGTAAAGTATCCAGTGCTGCTGTAGCATAGTGCTGACAAAACTTGATCCTCCTTTTTTTCCCTTGCCTACCAAATCCTGGCTCATGTGCATATTTAGAGTTGGGCAGAACACTGCATTTGTCAGGCTGGATTTGAAACTGTTAAAAATGCATGTTTTGAACAAGCATTTTGACATCAAGTTTTCCAGGCTGAAATTCTTTTGCCAGCATTTCCCTGTTTCATTTTCAGAGGAAATTAGGAGACCTCTGTTTAAATGATGGGGGAAACCGTGTTGAAAGCACTGATGTGGGTTGTAGCTTTACTAACTAACGCGAGCATCCATGAACTGCAGTTTTCAGCTTCAGTTGTGTAAAGCAGCTTTGGGCTCTTGCCTGCTGAGCGGTGCTGCTGTTCTGCAGTCACAGGGGGCTGGGGAAATTGCAGGAGTTGCACCCCAAAAACTCGGTGTGCATTTCTGGGTTCAAGTTAACAGTGATTTTCCTGAGTGGTGTTTCTCCTGGTGCTCTCTAGAAGTGTCCTCGCTGTCCTTGCTGGTTCAGCAATGTGGGTTTTCCCTCCAGAATCTACTGGAATGCAGATGGCAGCTCTGCTGGCCCTGCCTGGATGGTGACTTAGCTTGGTATTGTTATTTAGCTTCCAGATGATAATTTGGAAATGTGTTTGTTGTGAAAGCATAAAAGCTGTGATGTTGGTTAGTGTGGTGAGGCAGTGGGGAATGGCAGCTGTCAGACTGCGCTGCTCCTCTTGGCTTGTTCTTGATAATTTGGGATTCTTTTTTAAATGTGCAGACTCCCTGGAGTCCAGACTTCCTTGCTGCCTGCTGCATTCTCCTTGGGCCTGCTTAGGGAGCTGGGATCATGTCTGGAAAGCTGCAATTTGTTAAAATTTTCCCAAGATGAGCTTGCCTCCAGCCGTGGATTGTATTGGATTTTGTGTGGCATGTGCAGTAAATATCTCCTTTGCTGCTCTTGGAACTGACAGAGCACAGGAAAGATCTCTCTTAGCAGAAGTCACAATCCTGACTCATCTTTCTGTCTTTGCAGCAAGTTGTGTAACTGCTGCAGGTCATAAAGCTATAACAGATCCTGAATTCAACAAAGCTGAATGCAGGGGATTCAGGAAGAGTTGTAAATTCCTGTCTTGTAATTTCTGCCACTTTGGTTCCCACATATTTCCTGATACATGACTGAAGACATAAGATCATATTTTTCTTCTGTTGCCCACAAGGTA
The DNA here is from genome assembly GCA_024865655.1 of Emberiza elegans. Lineage (NCBI taxonomy): Eukaryota > Metazoa > Chordata > Aves > Passeriformes > Fringillidae > Emberiza > Emberiza elegans. The sequence continues at coordinate 67,162,207 of JALJVW010000184.1, read as the reverse complement.
GACAAATGCTTTCCCTTGAATTGAAGATAGCTTTCCTCCTTGCTGCACCTTCACCCCTCTGCCTCCCAGACATGTTCTACAAGAAGAACAAAAGATCAGAATTCATATTTCTATTATTTTCAGATGTTCCAAGTTAGATAACACAAGGGATGCACGTATTCCAGATGTGTATTTTAGACTGGTGAAGGGAAGCAGCCCCCTTGCATGGTGGACAGCATTTGTTGGCAAGTTGTACTGAATCCTTCTATCCTGCAGCAAAACTGATGGTACATGCTGCTGCAGAGACTCAGGTGATGATCACAACCCCATTGTCCAGTAGGAGCTGTTCTGCAGACTCCTGGGCACAGCTGCCAAGTGTATTTAGTGCCAGAGTTGCTCTTATGCCTGTAAATGGAGAGCAGCCATTGTTCTAGGGAGGAGACCTGAGCCATAGCAGCGTGCACACCCATGTTTTCTATTTGAAACTCCTCCGTTACACATCAGTACAACCTCAAAATCTGGATCTCATGCGTACAGTGACACAATTGTCACCGTGCCCTTGCTTTATAGGCTGAATTGCATCTTGTCACTGCATAGATCTTATCTTTGTCTGGTTCATCCTGCAGTTTGGGTTCCAAAAATAGAGGCTGTGCCTGAATCTGTACACACATGCGCTTTTCAGCTCTCTGACTCCTTTGAGGTGACCTCCTTTGCAGCACCGATGAGCAGTATGTGTGAATATTACTCATTCCTCTGGATACACACAGAAAACCATGAGCATGGAGAGATGTGTGGGTTCTATATTCTGTCTCAAAGCATTAACTGCAAATGTGCCCACGTTAGACAGACACCTTGATTTCTCAGGATGGGAGGAATGATGGAGAGTATTTGTGGTCGCTTGGGCTTCTCTTTTTAATACCTAGAAATGTAGGTCATGCCAAGCATAATTCAGCAGTGACTGCAGAAATAGTGATGTTTGCGTATTCAGAGAAGCCGCACAAATGTCATTCACTTGAAATTAATTGAATTGAAGTGGGAAGAGACATGCATGGCCTAGACATCCCACACCTTCAGCTGCATGGGGAAGAATCAGAGCCCATACTTGGATCCCTCAGGGAAACACATTGCCCAAATGAAGAGGGATCAGGATTAGTATTTCTGCTGCTTTCAGATGTCAGCAGTAAGCTGACATGAGTGGGGCAAATATTTTGCAGTGATGCACAGAAGCATCCCCAAATCACCTGCTATAACGTGCAGCATTAAAGCTTTTCTGAATAACTGTATTTTCTTACTATTTATCCCTGTGCTGTGTGCAGGAACAACAAACCTTGTTTCACATGCAGCATCTGGCAGAACCCTGAATTCCACATGTGATTCAGCAGAGTTAAGAGCTAGTGGAAGCTATTTTGATCCTCAGTGAGTCTTACAGAGTCAGTGGGAGGGTTTTTTCAGGTGCATCTGAGCTGCCAACACCTTCTGTTATCAGTCACACAGGAAATTTCTAGAAGTGATGAGAAGCAATTCCAAGACTGTGCCAAGTGTAATTTAGTTAACTCTTCATTATTTAGACTAGGAAAAGACACAACAAACTTGTTTCAGAAGTACAGTTCTTAAATGCTGTCAGTGACATCTGGGAGGTACTTGGTATCTGTCAAATATAACTCCTGATCTTGGAGGGTTATTCTTTGTGCAGTGCTTATCATTGATAAAATTCTGGAAACTCAGAACATTCAGTTTAAACAAGAGGCCAAAATTTTTTCATGGTGTGTCCACACTAAACCTCTTTGGTGGTAGGTGACAGAAGATGTTGAGATTCCTGGAAATCCTTAGAGCTAAGTGTCTACACCAGAAAATCACGTCAGCTGATGGCCACTGTGTTAATCATAGCTACAGATACGCCTCTCTGCTGAGACTCCAGGCTGTAAGATTTGGAAACACAGTTAATGTGCAATTGGCTTGACACAAAGTTTCCAGGGAGGCGGAAGTTTTAAAAACACAGTTTCTGGGGCGCTGAGTTAAATGCTAGTGGTACTTTAAAATGTCAGAAAATGCTTCCGTAAGATGTAAGGGAGGAGAGAAGCCTCAGGGGCTGCCCTTGAACTGCCTTAGGGGAAGCAGATGAGTTGAGATTCTTGCAGGTGGGACCATGGCTGTGGGGACTGCAGGGCAGATCTCTAAAGTGGTTTTCTAGTGTCTTCTACAAATGTTAGGCACGTTGCTTCTTGCACTTTTCTGGGAGCCTAGTCAGAGTTGTACCTGGCTTATTTTTGTGTTTTGGCTGGTGCTTCTGGAGGATTTATTTTCTGCGCCTTCACTGGTGATGGCCAGACCTGACCCTCTGGCTCTGGCCTTTGGGTGTATATACAGGCTGTCTCTCCATCTTCACAACTCCTTTCCCACAGTTTATTTGATTTCTCTTGGATTTCTTCTGGGATAAGTTCTGTCTTTGGATTGCTTTACTGCTCATTTTTTAATAGACTAGCTGGGATTTTTCAGCAAGGCATGCCTATCCCACCCCTCCTCATCCCCCAGGCTTACAGTAGAAGTAGGATTTGCTTTGAGGTTGTGTTCTAACTGCTCTGCACCTGTCCAGACTCATCTTTCAGTTCTTTGCCCAATGCAATGTTTTTTATATGTTTTACTATTCTTTTTAAGGAAAATGCAAAAAACGAGGAGATGGTTTGAAACTGGAGAATGACCCTCAGGAGGTGAGTCAGCTAGAATTCAGAGGTCTGAGGCCTCTTGTCCACCTTTGGTCCATGAGGAGCAAGTTCTATATTTGTTCCTGCCTAAGGCCTTCCTGGCAGGTGGGTGAGGGACAGTGGGTGATGCCGATGCTCTTCATTCCTTGCTCTGTGCATCTCAGCCCTGCTCGTGCCCTCACTGCAATTTCCCTGCTGTTTTCCATTCTGTCACTGGGAAGGACTGTGCTCCAGATGTTTGCTCAGCAGCTTTGTACCTGTCTTCCTGTGGGAAGAGGCAGAAATTCCTTTTGTCAGGGCCTTTTGTGGGGCCTGAAGAAATGACTTGATGCCCTGCTCTGGCCGCTCCTCAGAGCTGGGCTGTTGCACTCTCACTGGTGCCCATCTGCTCAGGCTCAGATGAGGAGAATTTTCCTCAAAATATTCTCCCATGGGAAAAGCCTTTATGAGAACAGTTACCACGGCTTCTTCTTCCTTTGCAAATGTGTGTGCATTTTCCATTCCTGGGAAAGGAGTGAGAATTATTCCAGGGGGCACCAAATTCCAGTAGGAGCCAGGGAGACTGAGCTGGGACCATGGAGACCAAGCTGAGACCAGTACTATGTGGACTTAGCAGCATGCAGAGTCCAAATGATGAAAAGCCAGTCAGGTACTAATCCTGTCAGCCATCCATGGGAGAAACTGCCCCCTGCTTTTGGACACCAGCAGCATTAAGAGTAGAGCCAAAATCTGAGTCAGAAAAAAGGTGGAATGGGAGCTGTGTCCTCTGTCCTCCACTCTGTGGTTTGTATGGACTTCTCTTGCCAACACAGGATTTGGGAGCACAGGGGAAAGGACAAGGGTGGGTTTTAGCATGTGCTGTCTGAGATCATCGGGTGCTTCACATCCTGTTCCTATGGGAAGTGGAAGCTGGGAACCACCAAGTATCTTATTTCAATGATAATGGTGTGAAATCCACAGGTACTCCTCACAGTGGTTGTCACTTCAGAAAGTTTGCTCCATCAGTACTGTATCCATTGTGTTCTGTATCAGCCTGAAGTTGAATCCAGTTATTTACTGCTTCTTTGCCTTTATTTCCTCAGGCAGAATCGGAAATGGCTTTGGATGCAGAGTTCCTGGATGTCTATAAGAACTGTAATGGTGTAGTGATGATGTTTGACATCACCAAGCAGTGGTAAGAGACCTTTACTGGCACCATGTGATTCTCCCTTGTTCAGGCAAAACAAATGACTTCCAGATTTCCAGATTCCCATTGTAATTTGGAAGCTGATAACCTGCCTAATGAGTTGGAGCAAGCTTGTATCCTTTAAAATAAAAGCTTTATCTTGTGACATGGCTTTTAATACATTCTTCTCCTGGGCTTGTTCCAAACAAGCAGTGTCCCAGTGGGTTGTGTGCTGCAATTGCTGATATGCTGCTGGCTGAGACTTGATAATTAGTGCTATCACAGGTGCACAGTGTGTGTTGCAAACCCCTGCTCACCGGAACACAAGGGAAAGAAGGATGCTAGAAATTCCCAAGAAACTGGAATTAGTAAGGATTATTTAGAGGCCCCAGCCTGCATTAATCTACAGAAGTAATGAACTCTTGGTTGTACACATCTGAGGAGAGTAAGAGATGAGGAATCCAGAGTGGAAAGAGGAGGGGGTTAGAGCTCCTGCTTTATATTTAGGCTGGTGTTGTTCAGGTTTGGTGTGGGTCAGTGAGCCTGTGGACAGCTGAAGGGAGGGAATCCTTTCCTTCTGCTGACCCCACAGTTTTGCAGGACTAAGATTGCTGTAGGAGATATGAAGGTTCTGGTGAAAGTGGATTATTGAGCTTTTTGAAGTTGGTTTTGAATAAAGAATCATGCAAACATATTGAGGGTTAATGTGTTTCTCTGATGGGGTAAAGAAGTCACAGACTTGGAAGGGTTTTGGAAAAAAAAATTCCTGTGTTTTTTTTTTCCTTTGTGATTTGTGCATGAAACTGCTAACAGAAGGATGTTTCCATTTATCTGCTCTCTCATCTGCTCTCTTCCCCTCTGATGAAGGACATTTAACTATATTCTGAGGGAGCTTCCCAAAGTGCCGACCCACGTTCCAGTGTGTGTGCTTGGGAATTACCGGGACATGGGGGAGCACCGGGTCATCCTGCCCAGCGACGTGCGGGACCTCATTGACAACCTGAACAGGTGAGCGGGCAGGGCAGCAGGGCTCAGTGACCGCGTCCCTGCCGAGTTTCACACCCACGTCACGGGTGCCCTCTGTCCTGCCGCCTGCCTTGGGCTCCCAGAGCTGCCTGTGCCTCACAAGCAGCAGCTGCTGACACCATGGGCCCTTTGATCTGGAGCAGATTGTTTGCCATGCTCCTGGAAACAGCATGAGACAGCATGTGCCTTTCAGAAGTGCTGTTCCCAACAAGTCATCTTCTTTCTGGATAGTCCTTCTCCTGTGAAAGAGTCCTCTCCCCATGGCACAGCTGTTCTTTGATCCAAGTGATTGAGCTACACAAGAGCCAGCCAGTGCAGCTGTGTCCTTGTTCTGCCTCTGAGCATCCCCCATGCAACACTTGCAGGGCACGGCCAAGTCAGATGTCCCTCATCAGCCAGACAAGCATTTCCCTTAAGCAGAGATCTGAGGTGCTCTGTTACATGGTACAAAACAGTATTTGTTGGTCAAGATTCAGTAGATGGTACCTTTGTATGTAATTTTATGTTTTCAAGGTATTTTTTCATTTTCCTCATCTCTTATTTGTTTATGCATCTGTCGGGCACAAAGAAATGGTGTCAGTTTTAAGACTTTATCCATCATGAAATAATTTCTTTACAAAATAATTTCTCAATATTATTTTTGTCCGTCTGATTGTGGTTTTTAAAACAAAAACCTTTACTGTGAAATGAACAACTTGTAAAGCTGTGAATCCCCAGTTTAGGAAACCAACATCCCAGTGTCCTGATAGAATATTTCTTAGCCTGGCAGGCACATGACACAGCCACCTTCTGCCGCCCTTCGGTGTGAATTTTGGCTGTACACAAAATATTGAGTCCAAGCAGAATAATGCCCTGGGCTACATTTGAGGGTGGGGGCTGGCTTGTGGGGTGGCTCATGGTATGGAGGTGAGTCCTGTGCAGGCTCTGCAGCTTGTGCTGGCTACAGTGCTCTCCTCTCTGCTCGGCACAGGCCTCCCGGCTCCTCCTATTTCCGCTATGCTGAGTCTTCCATGAAGAACAGCTTTGGCCTCAAGTACTTGCACAAGTTCTTCAACATCCCCTTCTTGCAGCTGCAGGTAAGGCAGGGATGTTATCCTGATGTGCTGTTATCCTGTGTGGGACAGATTGGATTTGCTTCCTTTCCAGAACAGGAATTTGGTATTTGGGGTTTCATTTGCTGTTAAAGGATCCTGAGTAGATTCTTCTTTTCATTAGAGTTAGTATAACAAAATTATGTCAGAACATTAGTGCCTGTGAGTGATTTAAACGTGTCTCTGGTTGTGAGAGGCCAGCTGTGCTGAGTTCCCAATGCTGACCTCTGGAGAAAGGCTCCATTTTCACTGGCATGAAAATGGCATCCAGTGGTGCAGTTACCAAGTCAAAAATGTAAAATACACACATCTGTTAAACTTGGAATTTCAATTCTGTTCAGTTAAAACTCAGATGAGAAGAGATTTGGCTATTATCTGAGTAGTTCAGGAACCTCTGTTTGCTGAAAATCTTAGCCTTAATGGTAAAGGGCATTAGATATGAGAGCCATGTGCTTGCATCCTGTTCACATGGATCCGGTCTCATATTTCCCTCATATCTGAGGATTCTTGGGAGGGCGGAGGGAAGGGCAAAGGCTCCAAAGGGTGGGATTCTCACCTGTGGGCCTTTGGAATATCGGCTTTTGGGGTGATCTACAGGGCTCCTTTGGGATGAGTAGCTCTTGCTTTTTGAGGGCACATATGATGTTGTGTCACTGTTTTCTATTTGATGGGAAAAACCCAGGCAGTAGATCTTTATTATCTTTTACCAGTAATTGAAGTGTCTGTGTGTATTTTTATATAAATAATCCCCAGTGAAATGCTAGTTCAGAAGGAGCTGAGATATATTAGTGGATGTTACCAAGTCCTCAGGCTGCAGAGCAGAAGGAACCAGGATAAGAGAATTGAATGTATGAAACCTCAGTGAAACAAGTCAAACAATTTTTTGAGGGGGAGGTTGTAGAAATATGTGCTGTAAATCCACACTGCTGTTCAGTGGAGAAGATTGAAATTTGCCAGCATGTTGCTGGCCAAATGTTTGGGTTTATGACACTGCACATTTGAAGGCTTTTGGTTGCCTCCGCCCAGTTTTTGGGGCTTTACTTGATGTCAAACTTCACCTAAGATGGGCTGCATTGGTTTCTCCAGCGCCCCTTGCACTTGTGCCACAGGTTTATGGGCAGTGCCTTGGGGCACTTCACTGCTCCCAGACACTCACTGGGAACCTTGTGTTGTTGTGCACAGGGACCAGGGCTGGTCCTGCTCAACATCCAATGCAGCATGAGCTGAAATCTGTAGGGGAATCTCATCTAGACTGAATTCCTGAAGTTTCTGCTTGTATCCTCAGAGATCCTTGCCAGTACCAGGCTCCAGAAGGGAGTTTTTCTCCTTGGAGCAGAGCAGGATTAAAGGAGAGGGATGCTGCCTGGTATGAAATGCACATAGGATTCAGTCAGCCTCAGACTCTTCTGTGCCTCTCAGCCTGCCCTCCACAGCTTTGCAGGGCAGAGTGGTCCAGCTGTATCTGAGGTCCCAGGCTGTCTCTCAGCAGGGTTGGGGTCAGTGTGTGGTTTTCAATGGCACATTCCTGTGCTCATTTTATAGTCACACATCTTCGCTGGCGAAAGCCAGGGCTGAAATCCATACCCCCCAGTTCAGAGCTCATTCTCTTTGTCAGCCTGTGCTCTTCAATTATATATCAGTTCCTTTCCAGGGGCAGGATTGGCAAATCCGAGGATGCAGTTCAGCTGTAGGTATATCTGGAAACCCGCAAATGGCATCAGGTCACCCAGGCCTCCAGATGCTGTGCTGGAAGGAGACAGGATTCTGCAGACAGCTGAGATTGCCTTTTCCCAGGAAGCCCTTGCAAGTGCCTTTCAGCTAAAGCACTGGTCTCTAGCACGTTATTTATTCCCTTCTTTTGGGTCATTGCAAAAAATAAGCTGTTTCTTTAATATTTTAATAACCAGCATGGTAAAACAGAATATATTTTTTTAAGTGTTTGGAAGTTTATTAGTAGTGATGAATTTGTACAAAATTGATTGCACGTCTATCTTTATTAATATTCTTGATTTATTGTTATCTGTGAAAATTGAAATAAATAGAACTGGTGTATGTCTCAGTGCCAAAGTGTAAGGAAAGGCACACCACTTGTTTAATAGACAAGTCTAAAGTCATTATCAAAGAGTCTAAGGTAAGCCCTGGAGAGCAGTAGCACTTCTGTCTCTGTTTGTTCAGCTAATTTGCTCAGCATGTATTTCACCTGTCTTAGGAAAGTGGGGACAGAGAAGCAGCAGACTTGCCCTTTTTTGTCTCATTTTTGCTTATACTGCATGAATAATATAAAATGATGATATCTAATGCTTCTGAGATCTTGATTTTCTTGAATTCCAAAATCTAGAATTTGAATTCTCAAGTCCTCATTAGTACTTCTGATGAGGGTAACAACTTTAAATATGAATAGCATATTTTGCTAAATCTTTCTTGTCCATAAATTACAATAAAGGAATTTGCATTAAGTAATGACTTCATAATTCCATGCATACATGTTAATTAAAGTCAAGTTTCCATCTGCAGAGAGCACTTGAATATGAAGAATAAAAATTACTCAGCAAAGTAAAGAGAGATTGCTCCAAGCTCTAAACACAATGGCAAAGGTAAACATGAAGACTCTAAATGCCTTGGAAGCAATAAATTAGCTTAAATGATCACAGAAACACTTATATTTCAAGAAGGGCTATGTCTTCCAGTAAATTAGGATTCTCAACTGTGATGAGTCGCCTGGTCTTACAGTACAAAATAAAAATTACTTAAACTTTTTTGCTGATTTCAGTCATAGTAGAACATGACATGGAAGGCTCAGGCTGTGCTGTGATCGTTCTGCAGAGCACAGCACTTGGTGTGGTTTGTGTGAGCCAGATGAGTTAATTGCTCTTCAAACCTGTGCAGTGGCTTGATAGCTTCAAAGTTGTCACATCTGTGAAACCATAATGCCAGCAGCATGTGCATGTAGAGACTGAACACCATTACTTCATGCAAGTGTTTGTCTTCTCAGATGGATATTATTCTGGGCATTATGTAATAGATTTCCTTTTGGGCTTTTAATTTGATGGGATCTTTCTGCAGTGAGTTCAAGTGTTGTCAGACAGGGAATTAAGAATTCACCATGGTTAATTGATGCTAGCCTTCAAAAATATTTGTCAGAGCAAAGCTGAAATGTACTTGGAGGATAAGGCAGTTATCAAAGCAAAAATCTTGGCAGTTTGGAGGAAGCCTGGGGTTTCTCTTGCATGTCCTCCTGCCCAGGCAGGGATGCAGCCTGTGGCACCACAGACCTGCTGTCACAGGAGCTGTGCAGGGCTGGGGGTCACCAGCCCAGCTCAGCACAGGCTGGCTCTGCTCCTGTGCTACCCAGTGCATAGGCAGCTGGAGAGGGAGGATTGATGCCCTCAGGCACAAACACGTGGCTTTTGACTCCAGAATTTGGGAGGTGAGTTGATGGGCAGGGCCAGTGCCCAGCTGTATGGCAGCCAGCTGTGCCTGAGCAGAGGGGATGGGGCTGTGGGGCAGCACTGGCACCACTGACAGCTCTAGTCTGTCCAGGGCATCCAGAATGATGTTTCTGCAGGAGTGGATGCTGTGTCAGCCCTGCAGGCCCCCAGCCCTTGAGGGAGCTGGCTGTGCCGGTGGGTATCGATCTCTCCTTGCTGTCGTCTGCATGTCGGGAAGAGGGAGCCCTTCCCCTCGGCTGAGGTTTTTGTTTGAGTTCTGTGGGAAATGTGGGAAAGGAAGGACTGAGTGGGGCAGTCCTGGATTACATTAGTGCAGTCAACTGACTTTATTGCCCATTGAAAATGGGCTAGGGTGTCTGTCCTCCATTTGTGGAACAATAGCTGGAGGCAGAGGGGCAAGGACTTCTGAAATGTCACTGAGTTGATAGGTTATGCTCCCTCATCTACCCCAACAGCAAAAAAAAATTACTGGGAGGCTTTACATTCAGCTGGGTCCTGCTCCCAGAGGGGCTGATCTAGCACAGAGAAAATCAAAAGGCCTGAGTGAATGAGTTGTCTCTGCAGGGGCTGAATCCTTTCCCCAAATGTAACTGGTGCTGTGGCATCTGAAATAACACATTATTGATTTGTGGGTGAGAATAGCTGACAGAACAAGGTGCTTCTTACACACAGACTTTATGGATTATCTGCTTTTTATTCACTTTCCCTTTGTGATCTGTATTTAAATGGACACCATGATCAGGGCCAGGGCTCCTGTTGCGCATGGTGCTGTGGTAAAGTGGTGACACAGGATCTTAGTGCACAGAGATCTGTTACAGTGACCCTTCTGCTGAGACCCAGCTTGTTTTCCTTTCCTCAGAGGGAGACGTTGCTACGGCAGCTGGAGACAAATCAGCTGGATATTGATGCAACTCTGGAGGAGCTGTCAGTGCAGCAAGAGACTGAAGACCAAAACTACGAACTGTATGTCACTGAGCTGTCTTTTCTGCTAACTAACTGCTGCTTTGGGTGTCACACGAATGTTGGGCAGCCCCAGCTGTGTCATGTGGCCAGGTTGAAGGGTCTAGCGAGTAACATTTAGGGATCCTTTGGATAAAATGTTGTTTTTAAATGTCATCATACCTGAAGAAAAGCATGCACCTGGGGATCCCTGTGAAAGGTCTGGTTCCTACAGGCACATGACTGGGGAGGGTAGCGCAGGTGGGGCTGAGCAGCACACCTGGAGCCAGAACATGCTGAAGTAGATAAAGTGCTGGAAGGGGATATTTTCCATCTCTCAGGTGCTCAGCACACAAGTTGGTTCCTCTCCTGGCTGTTGCACTCCTGTGTATTTTGTGTCTTATGACAGCAGAAAGTAGTAGCAACAACACTGGTCTTTTGTTCCCTTTGAGCACTTCTGAACTCTTTGGTGTATTTCTGTGTCTGTTCTGCACCCTGGCTGCTTGCAATGGTGTTTGCCAGCTTTAGCCCCATAAAGCCAATGTACCTGTAGCACAGTGAACAGGAATCCACGTTCTGTAAATTCCCATGACAAGGCCTTTTTGCAGTGGTGTGCAAGCCAGAAAAGTCAGCCTCAGAATGTATTGAAAAAAGATTATTTACAGGCAGCTTTTGTTTGGAAATTGGAATCGATGATTATGAAATATTCATGCACAGGATTTTGGACAAGCATTTTTCAGACCAAGTTTCAAGTTCTATAACCTTGTTCAGCATGTTTTCCTTGGAGGGCATTGAAATACCCCAATTCACACAAAGAATGCTGTTTCCAGAGCATTCACCTCATTCTTCTCCTGAGGGACTAGTTAGTCACCTCATGCCTTCAGCACTTCTGTTGATGTCCCTCCTCAAAGGACTGGGCTGCGTGGGCTGTGCTGTCAGATGGTTTTCCATGCTTTTGTTTGTACTTCTTCAGTAGTGGGAGGATACTTAATAGAATCAGGATTCACAGCACAAGATCTTTCTGTTTTGTCACCTCTTGCCCTTCCAGCAGCTTTAGTGTGTGCTGGGTCTCCATATGTGTCACGTCAGCTCACAAATCCAGCAGAAAAACAGGTTGGATGGGGCTAGGAGCAGCAGTGAAAGGTGTCCCTGCCTGGGGCAGGGGCACGGAATAAGTTGAGCTTTAAGGTCCCATCCAACCCAAACTAGTCTGAGACTCTGTGACTGTGAAATCTGTCTTTGCTATATCTACCTCAGGGTTAGTCTGTGTTGAGCTGGCTCTGAGAAGAGATCTTAGATCTTAAAGGCAGCAACAGCAGTGTGGTAGTGCTGGAGGGGTGGCCAGACCTCCTAGTTCCAGCAACAGGTATTGGACTGGATCATCCCACCCAGTGCGGCCACACCGCCCTGCTGGGAGGCTGTTGGCACTGTCAGACTGCGGGTTAACTTAACATGGCCTCAGAAATATCAGAGCCTGACAAAGGAGGAGTTGATGAAATATTAAAAGCAAGACTTTTCTCTAGGATTCTGGTTCAGCAAATAAAGTGACATCCTTATGCAGCTGGCCAGCCCCTGCATGTTCCTATCTGTACTGAAGCCAAAGTTCTTCACTCTCACAAAATAACACTTCTTTAGAGAAAGGGCTTTAAAATGTCCCCGGATGCTGCCTGGCTAGAGGCACAGATCCCAAAAGAAAAGCATCAGGGAATGTTGTGTGTCAGTACTTTGATCACACTGACTAAAGAGAGCTATTTTAGGGTTTTTAAGGGTTTTCTCTGTAGCCCAGGTAGAAACAGAGAGTCTGTTTGTTTAAATGGCACCTCTGTGGGACAGATGAGCTGCAAAGGGCTTACTTCAGCACTGGAGTTGAAAGGTATACACTTCTTACACTCAGTTTTTATCCCTGCAGGAGGTTTCCAAGCATGAGTTTTATAGCCAAAGACCTAATTTAAAGAAATACTCAACATTCATATGTCAGAGAACCCAAGTTTGGGTAAAGCCTCAACCTTAGTAAACAGTTTGGGCTAGGAAACAGAGTACGTGTGGACACAACAGTGTGTGATGGGAATCAGAGCTTGCAGCGGTGAGGCAGGTCTGCAGTGCTCATTATTAGGGCTTGGGAAGGTCCTTGCAACCATGCTTGTCAGATGCCCATCATTTTGGCATTACTAGGTGTCCTGGTTTGAAAAGACAGGTGCCTGCTAAGGAAGGCAGGAGCCTCCCTTGAAATGGAAAATGCAAACCCCCTTCCTCTGAATTGTTATAATTTTGAAATTATGGGGCTCTCAGGCAAAGATACGGGAGTAGGAGTAACAGTTCTTTATTAGGAAAAAATAAATAAATAAAAATAAAAATGCAGTAATACAAAGCACCACTGCCAGAGTGAGAGCAGTCCCTGCCCCCTGTGTGCCAGGGCGGGGGCACAGCCCCATGCCATGGGGGCCCAGCCCTCCTGCAGTGCCAGCTGTGGCTCTGCTGCAGCAGGGTTCCTGCACAAGGGGAGTTTTCCTCTGCAGCTCCAGGGCTGCTGCAGATGGGCCTGGGCTCCCTCTGGCAATGCAGGGCAGCAGAAAGCTGCTCCTCTGGCAGTGCAGGGGGCAAAGGCTGCTGTGCTGGGCCAGGCTCAGATTGGATCCAGGCAGGAATGCTTGGCTCCTCCCCTGGGCGGAGCATCTCCCCATGGGATGCTGGGATTGGATCAGCCCTGCAGGGACACTCAGTGGCCCATTAACAGAATATATTTTCCAGAGGAGGATTGGTTGTGGAAGAGATAAAAGAAAACTGCCCTACCTGGTTTTAACAGGTGGCCCGATGAAGAGAAGATAACTGCCCCACACCTAACAGATGGCAATAGAACACACACCCAGATCTTGCATTTTCCAAACTAAGACACCAGGTTTAATATGCTACATCAGTGAGTGTCCAAGTGAGCAGCTGGTACATTGTCTGCTGCCACTGGCCCTGTTGTGTACAGCATGTGTGTTGGTGCAGTGTGACTTGGTGACCCTTGACAGATCACAGAACTGTGGAATCCTTAGGATTGGAAAAACCCTCTGAGATCATCCAGTCCAGCTGTTAACCAAGCACTGCCAAAGCTGCCACCCAACCATGTCCCCAAGGGCCACATCCACATTTTTCAAACGCTCCAGGGATGATAGCTCCACCACTATCTGGGCAGTCTGTTCCAAAGTCTGGCTGCCCTTTTTGTGAAGAAAGTTTCCCTAATATGCAATCTGAACCTCCTCTGGTGCAACTTGAGGCCTCTTTTGCTTTTTCCTTTTTATTACTTGGTAGAGGAGCCCAACCCTCACCTGTCATACCTCCTGTCACGAGGCCTTTATATTAGTTGCTTCAGTTTAGACAGCACTGGGAGTTCTGCTGTGGGTCACCCAAATTGCGCAGTAAGGGGAGATGACCACAGGTATCTGGGGCCACAGGCCCTGGTGTGGCTGCTGCAACACTTCCTCAGAGGCCATTCCTGCTCTCCTGCCATAAAATCAGGGCACGGAGCACAGCGAGGTGACAGCGCTAGGACATCTCGGTTATTCACCCCGTGCACATTGATAGCGACTCTGTCACAGTGACCAATGCTAAATTTGTCTCAGTGAGAACTGAAAGAGAACAAGAACTCTTCCTGCTGCTCCAGCGGGGGGGGGACCTGAGGACAAAATGTCACTGATGCAAAATGTGGATCCCAGAGACAACACGAGGTGGCACACGACGCTGCCTCTTCTGCCTTACATAAGCCAGCCTGGGCAGCCACTGCCTGGATGTGCCTGTGGGAGACACAGTCTGCTTCCAGTTCTTTCCCTGTGTTTAGGCTCCTCACTGCCTGACACACCTCTGGCTCTGGTACTGTCCCTGTGCTTTCAGACTTTACATCTTCAATGCTGCTAAAAGAACATTTCACCCCTTTTTGAATTCTTGAATTCTTATTAAACAAACAGGAATGGCTTTTATAATGTTCTGAGTTTGTACCTAATTTGCTCAGTTTCTCCATTTTTAATTGTACCCAGCTTATCTTCTTTCAAGGAAAACTTGCATATGTTCAATGTGCCCATTCCCCCACAGAAGGGTGCCAGGGCTGGGCAGCCCTTTTGGTGAAGAAATTTTCCCCAATGCTCAACCTAAACTTCCCCTGGCACAGCTTGGGGCTGTCTCCTCTCACCATGTGGGATGCAGACAGGTATTTGGGCTCTCTTGCTGAGGACTCTGCTTTGGGGAGACACATTCCCCAAAGAGACAGCTTTAGTCACTGCAGAATCGTTGGCTGGGGGATTGGGGGTTTATTTGCTTTTTTCCCACATTGAGCATAGCACATAATTTCAGGAAGACCGTGGTGCTGAGTAACACCCGCACAGTGGCAGGAGGAGCTGCTGTTGGGAGCTGTTCTCTGGCATCCTCCACTGTATGTAAATACAGATCCGCAGTGACACCCGCTACAGGCTGAATTACCAGATGGGAAAGTGAACCCACTCCTGCTTTCTCTTCCCCTTGCCCCAGCTTTATCTTCTCCACTTGCTGTGAATCTTTGTGGTCATCAGACAGGTCAGGAGCCAGCCTGAACTAGAATGGGACTTTATGTAGGTCATATTTTTTGGGGGTGCTGCATTAAGAATTAAGTGCATCTAAGCCTGTCATCAGTGAGTCTTGCTTGAGAAGTGGGGAAATGGAGCATGTCCTGTGTTTTATGGAGCAGGGAGTTACCCTGCTGCATCCATTTTGTCAGGTGGAAAACAGGATGATAGCAGGAATTAAACCTGCTTGGCCATTGAGTCTACATTCAGGGACCTGGGCTAGGGGGATTGAGGCAGTAACTTCAATGACAAAACAAACATGTGAAAATCTAATCCTTGCTAACCCCAGTTAAAATTATGTCATCCAGCCAATTAATCTTCATTTTCACAATTAATAAAATAACCCAAAGCCTTTCTTGCCACATGAACAATTTATCACAGCACGTTAGAACGAGGAGCCAAAAAGCTTTAGGCTGCTCCCACCTTCAATATTAAATGAACACTGACAATTTTAGGAATTGTGAGGCTAACAAGTCCTTTTGTGTTTGCCCTGGGGGCAGAGCAACAGTAACCTCAGGCCCTGATGAATTTTTGTTCCCACAGAGTGTGCTCATCTTTAAAATTGCATAAAAGTCTCCTCTTGCAAGCAGGTCCAACCACCAGTGAATTATTCAGGAGTTTGAGGATGTTTTGGACTTGTTACTTGGTCTGTAATGGAAGGATTGAAAGGCAAATAAGGAGCCCCAGTGAGTGAGGACAGATGACCCACCTGGACATGCACAGTATATTTGCAGGCTCTGTATCCCAATGGAATAAAGGTGCTCAGGTGTGAGTTCACCTTGTGCTTTAGTAAGACCTGGTCTGCTACCTCCAGAGTGGGCACAAAGCTGCTGATTCCACAGTAAGGTTTTGAGAGAGTCCTTTTCCAAAGGTCTGATGGATAGAACAAGGAATGGACAGATTGTGTAGAATCTGAGAAAAAACAGACACATGGCAGGTTTGGCCTGGTGTGTTCCCAAAACAGCCACACTTGTGCCTCTGAGGAGTGTGTGTAAAGCCAGAGAAAGCATTCATGCATTATGTAGTATTTTCAAAGTGTGGAGGATGCTTAGACACCTCCATCCTGGAAATTACTGCAAGCTTGCTGGCAGCATTTAATGTGTGCTGGTTTTCCACCCACCTCCCTCACAGAAGATCTGTCTATAAAAACTCAGAGCTGGTTTCTGCGGCCTGTATAGATAGAACCAGTGTCAGACCAGCCTGATTTCCCCAGTGTCACAGCACAAGGCTTGGCCCACACGTCTAGCTGGTCAAGATGACATGAAGCACACGTGTCACAGCTGTCCTCAGTGCTGTGCTGGGGTAGGAGTCTGTGTTGTGCTGTCCCGAGATAACCATTTGCATCTTCCTACTAAAGAACTTGCTGTCTCCTGTTTTTATGCCCTTCACACACCACAGATGACTAAAGGTACAGGAGCACAGGTGCAGACAAAGCCTGCATGTGTTCTTTGCCCCAGTCTGGTTGCGCTGGAGGGAAGGATGACACTCTTTATACTTCAGTTATGTAGCGGTTTTTTTTTTCCTCCAGCTCTTAAATTTCATGTGTTTCTGGAGGAAAAACAGGTGGTGGTTGCAGCCTTCCCTCCCTCTGGAGCTGGCTACTTTCCCAGAACAAAGCAGGTTGTTTCCAAAATGGGCAGCTCTGGCAGAACCACGTACAGTAAATCTTTAAATACTCTGGTATTGTTAAGAGTTTTCTGTGCTTTGTTGAGTCCAGCTTTAACTATTCTTTGAGCTTCATATTCTCTATACTGATGTGACTCTATACATTCTTTGTGTCTCCTTGTTTCCAAATCTTCAGTGTACAATCATCTTATCCTGCCTGAGTCAGCCAGTTACCTCGATGGTGGGACTCAGCAACTTGGGGCTCAGAGGTTGCTCATCCTGGTTTCAAACCGTGTGGTGATTTAGGTGTTCCCACAGACAGTCAGGAGAGAAAGTACTGCTGGCAGCAGTACCTTGGCTGCTGGGTGCAGCAGTGCCCAGGCTTGCAGGCTTCCATCCAGGATTGTTGTTGCTCTAAACAGGAACATGGGTGCGTGTAGATCATCTGGGATTAATCTCTCCTCACAGCTGGGAGGCAGGAGTCTTTAACACTGGCTGGGTCTTGGAGGAGGAGGAGTACCACAAAGCAGAGCTGTTCAGTTCTCCTGTCTTTGGCTCACCAGAAGGCCTGGATCAAAGCTGAGAGAGGAGGAATGGCAGAATTCAGCACTCAGTATATGTGATGTGGAGCTGAGGAGTTGTACATTGTATGCAGGCAAAGCTCACAAACAGCTTTGCGGGCCGTGGCAATTCACTTGGTGTGGGGATAAAGAGCCTTAGCTTTGTTGGATGGGGGCTGAATTGCAGGGCCTCGTGGTTTGTCTTTCTCGCCTCACAGACGCCATGCATGCCCTGCTTGGAGGATGTGGAGCCATGGCCCCCCTCCTCAGGAAGGGAGCACAGTGATGGAGAGGTACTGAGCACACACCATCGTGTTCTTGCAGCACGTGTGATGTATTGTGCACCTTCCAAACCAACCTGATGCAGTCTCCGCAGAGCTCGGTGCAGGAGTTGAACTCCTTTATGTTTTTTCTCTAGTGCATGACAAATCCATGCATCATTTTCAGTGGAACATGTTGTCGCACAGCTCGCCCCGGGAGAGGGAGGATGGGGACTGGATGCTGCATCACATACTCTGAGCTCAGCTCTGCCTGGAGCTTACGCTGATGTAGCCGGTGTTCTGGGTGGAATAGGCACGTTGTCTTGGCCTGGATCCTGGTGGAAGCATCAGTGAGAACACCACAGCACGGCACTGGTGTAGGTGCCTTGACAGTCTGCAGCTTCCTCATAAGGGACAGTGGAGGTGCAGCACCAATCTCTGCTCTCTGTGATCAGGGACAGGAGCTGCATCAGGGCAGGTATGGGTTGGGTATCAATGGACAGCATGTGTCAGCCAGGCTCTGGCATGGTTGGGACTGCAGTCCTTAGTCCAGACTTCTGGGATGAGCGAGGCAAGTCTTTCCCAGCCATTCTCCTGTGGAGAACTGGGAGCAAGAGCACTTTTCCTCACCCTTGAGTAGATGACAGTTTTGTTGTACTGTTGAATTTCTTCCTATTTCGGTTACTCGGGATCATCCAGTTCTGTCTGTATCTTGTCCCTGTCTGTTTATGTTGCCTCACTAATCCTGCTTTTTAGTGCTGCCCTTGATCTCCACTTTACCCAGTTACTTTGTTAGGAAGGACTGCTGGTTTTCCAGTTGCCAAGTAACAGCTTCCTGGGGCTATTGTTCCCTAGGGCTCCAGACACTGCTGGTCACAAAGTATATTATTTTGTTCCTTAAAAGTATATCAGGTTACTGCCTTAAAATAGGAAATCATATCTGAAGGCTTAGAGCTTCTTAGCCCCCACTGTTTGTGTTCTGCTCAGCAGTCAGCCCAGGGAAGGTTCTGGCTGGCTCAGGTCCCTGAAGGACAAGGTCATGCTCTGTGTGAGAAAGGAGGCTCTCCCTTCACATTCTCATTGCCTGGAGCACAACCAAAGTCTGTCTTGCAGAACCAGCTGAATCCAGAGCCTCTATGCACAAATTCATTAAGCTTAATGAAATGAGAGGTGAGACTGGGATGTGGTGGATATTACACAGGATGCTTCACTTTGGGTGTCCTCTCTGTATCTCTCAGCTGTGCAGCATATGGCAGATCTGTTTTTCAGACCATTTAATGGCAAAAACTTGTCTCTGTCCACGTTTCTCTGTACACAGTGTGTGGAACAGGCTGCTGACCCTGCGGGCTGCGGAGGGAGGTTTGGGTTAGGCTTGGGTTTCTTTTGGAAAAGGAAAGAGCTTTTCACTCCCTATAGTGGTACAGGCTTTAATGTTCTTCCAGTTGGGAACCCAGCCAGGACCACAACCTGCTCCAGTGCTCCTGCTACTTGGCTCCAGGGCCTCTCACACAGAGGGGGAGTGTGTGCAGGGGAGAGCCTGCATGTGGATCTGCACCCTGTGAGAAGGGTAATGGCAGTCAGTCTTCTCTGGGCCCTCAGGACAGCTCTTTTCTTTGGATAGTCAAGGATTCTCCTCTCAAATCCATTCTTGGCTGATAAAGAGGTTATTACAGCAGTTTTCTTGAGTACTGTGATTTGTTCTGCAGAATGTAAAAACATGCCGTTCCTAGAGCACTTACTCCTTTAGAGACATGTCCAACCGCTGACTTCAGGTTGCATTTCAAGCCCTGGCATGTTGTTATGGTCTGTCTATTCAGGGAGTTTCCAGTACTGTAAGTTTCATCCTGTAGTGCAGAGCAGGGTGGGATACTCTACACCTCAATGCAGATGGGGCAAATTCAGCTCGTGTTCGTAAACCAGATTTATTGTGACCCAGGGAGTCACAGTGTCACTGGAAGCAGATCCACACTCTCCCAGCTCAGCGCACAGCCAGATGAAAAGGGCTTATATAAAGGAAGGAGAAGGACTTTTTATATGGACAGGTACTGACAGGACAAGGGGCAATGGTTTTAAACTGGCAGAGGGCAGGGTTGGATGGGAAGAAATTCTTCCCCGTGAGGATGGGGAGGTCCTGGCATAGGGTGCCCAGAGAAGCTGTGGCTGTCCCTCGGTTGCTGGAAATGTCCAAGGCCAGGTTGGACTTGGAGAAGCCTGGCCTAGTTGGAAGGTGTCTCTGCCCATGGCAGAGGTTGGAATGAGATGAGCTTTAAGGTCCCTCCCAACCCAAAGCAGTCTGGGATTCTGAGATTTGCCATTCCTTATATTTGTAATTTATGTTCCCCACAGGTTCCTGGAAATGATGGAAGCCCGAAGCCAAGGACACACATCACCACTAGCAACAAACGGGCAGAGCCCCTCCTCCGGCTCCCAGTCACCCATCGTACCTCCGAGCTCCGCGTCGACGGGCAGCTCCAGCCCCAGCACCCCCCAGCCGCCGCTGCCACTCACCACCAGCGCCACCGTCTCTCCTGACCCCGCCTCGTCCTTGTCACCAGTGCCTGCCCCCGAGGCCCCGCAGCCCCCCGCGCCTGCCGCCCCCCCGGCCGCCGCCGCCCCGCCCAAGCGTGGCATCATTGCACGGCTCTTTGGGACATCCCCCGCGGCCGAGCCCGCTCCTCCCCACACAGGTAGGTGCTGGTGCCCTGTCCTGGCAGGATGTGACCCATAGGCCTTCCAGGTTTCATTTTGTTTTTTCCCTGCGAGAGGCTGAGCAGACAGGTGTGTGAAGGCCACAGGCGCCATGCTTGTGCAGCGGGTGTCCAGGGAGACTTGGGCTGTCGTTTTCTATTTTCCTGATCACCATTTTGGTTTGTCTCTGTGCTGGATGGGGACTGTGCCCAGCCAGCTGGGTGGTGGCTGTAGCATGCTTAAGAGGAAAATCCTGAATGCACAGGAGACACTAATAAAATAAGTGAAATATCAGGTTCTTACCAGGAGCAAAAATACCTCTTGAATAGCAAAAAAAAAGACCAGAGAAGCTATTTGAAGTGCCGTCCTTGCACACGTGTGGCAGTCTGGAGGGGCTGCTGTGCGTAACGGAGAGAAGCAGAGCCCTGGGTTTAAAGGTTATTCAGCCAGAAATGGTCACGTAGGTCCAGGCTCCACAGCAGATCCCCCTCTGGGGAAATCTGCTCCTTCAAAGCAGGTCTGGGAGGAGGGAGCCCTCGGCTGCTGCCTCAGCACTGTTACCCGCTGGAGCAGCACAGCCCTTGGTCCAGAGCCTGCCGGACAGAGTGCCAGGCAGAGGCATCAAGGGTTTGTTGCATGTAATTTTACTGATCTGGACCATAATTTGCCTGTCACATTCACTTTGTTTGCAGAGCTAACTGGAGCTGCAGAGCTGGCACTGCCTAAAAATCATGACATGGTTTGAGTCACCCTTTGGAAATACCTTCCTTCTCACACTGGCTCACAGTGCTCTTGAGACACCCACAGAGAGAAAGGAGGAGGTGCTGGGGACACGGGTTGCAATTTCAGATGTTGAAATGGTCTGGTTTTAGATCTGCACACAATGTTCTGCATCCTGTGCCTCTTCCCAGATATGACACAATGCACGCATTTTGGTTTGTTTATGACTCTTCCTACCCAGAGAAAATAAAACAAAAACCAGAGAGGGGAGGAGATGTTAGAAATTCCTTGTCGATAAAAACCTTTATCATTTTGATCTGTAGAAAAAAAGACTGGTCTACTACCAGTGTTACAGTGGTTGGGTTTGGGGCTTTTCTTTTTCTTCTGTTTTTTTAACTCCTTCTTAGCTTGACAGCCGTTTTGGGCTTGTGACTTTCAGCCCTGATATCTCGGAATGCTTAGAAGCGGTTGCAAAAGGCAGCCAGGAAGAGCTGATGTGTCAGTGTTGCAAGGTTTCAGTGGTGTGCCAAGGGCCTGCACCTCCACTGGAATGTACCCAGGCACCAATTCACTGGAAAGCAGCTAAAAAAATCATTGTTACCAAGTAATACTTGGTTTTTCTGGGAGCTGCTGTTTAAGATTTCTCTTGAAGTCTTGGAGTAGTAATTCTTTTGGCTGTGGTTTAGCTTGCACCAGTGCTACTCTGTGGCATTAGTGGTGCTGTTGGTATGTAGAAGTGATCTGAAAGTTGTGCTAAGGAGAGTGAAATCTAGAAAAAAAAGGCACAAGTCTTGTTTTACCCAAAAGAAAAGTCTAGATGTGAAGTGCAGAATGAGCAGAGGAAAAACATTTATTTTTTGTATTGCAGATTCTGGAAAGATTAATCACTTCAGGCTTCTTAGTTATGTAATTTCATGAGTTTTCATCCTGATGCCTTGAAGATGGGTAAAGGTGTTTCTACAAATTATCTGTATTAAAGTCACTCTCTATTTGAGGTAGCTCTTGAGCTTTTGTTTACACAAAACATCTAAAAGCACAATGTGAACAATTCTGCCTTGGACAGTTACAGCTGAAAAAAGGAAGAGGATAGGAGAGAGGGTGAACTGAACAATGTGGAAAAGGTAAGAGAATAGTGAAGGGACATCCCCCAGGAGCAGTGCACATAGCAGGTGTAATAAAACCTGTGGTACAGTCAGTCATAGCATTCCCTGGAGAATAGGCCTTGCCTGGGAGGTTTTCAGTCCATCTAAAAGCCTGGGTCAGCCTGGTGCATTCTAAACCATGGCAGCCATGATCTGTGACTGCCTTCATGTCAGACTCCGGGCTGTTTCATACCCTGTTCATAACCTTCCTCTTCCCTTGCTGTGCAACCAGGGTCCTGCCTCATGGCTGCTGCCACCCTGGGCAGCACAGGTCTGGAAAAAGCCAATTTCTGTCTTGCTTATGGTGACACCAGTGTTTTACAACTGCTGTTGCTAATGCAGATCCTGCTGCTGCCACTCCTCCCCCAAACCCTGCAGCCCCTGCCAAGGTACAGAGCGTGGAGGACTTTGTTCCTGAGGACAGCCTGGATCACAGCTTTCTGGAAGACCCCGCACCACAGAAAGACAAAGGGAAACCACAGGCCAAACACCGTGTGGATAGTGAAAGGTAAGGACAGGAGGGTGGCAGCAGGGAGGGCAGGTCCCCAGCAGGGACACACCTGGATGTGCAGCCTGGCTAACATGGTGCAACCATTCCCTGATTCCAGAGCAGTTAGCTGCCCCAAAGGCTTTCTGGCTGTGCTGTGGTCAGTCACAGCATTCACTGTGTCCCATTTAGTGACACACACTGCTCCCTGGGAAGTAGGAACATCACAAAAAGCAGGTTATCACCTTCCTGGTGCTGCTGTTTTGCTTTGTGCTCAGATTAAACCACTGGGCCCTTTGGGTCAGGAAGGGATTTTCCTTCTGGCCGAACACACCAAATCATTTGAGATATTTTCCTCCTGGAACATAGTGCACTTTGCAGGGATACTATGTTTTGCTTAATGAACATTTACCTTCTGCAGAGGCACAAAGTGTGGCTAAATTCCTCTATGACTTGGTAATGTCATTCCTGAGGCACTATAAATGGATTTGAGGTACGGTGGAGGACATTTGGGAGCACTCTGTAGCTCTGAAGGATTCTGGAAGGAAGGATGGGAAAGTCATGCTCCTGTGGGAGTGTCACTGCATGGATGCCTGCAGAATTAAAAAAACTCTTAGAAGGTGCCTTTCTTTTTCTCTGTGTCTAGTGTTTCTTTCCAGAATTTTCTCACTAAATTGGAGAGACATAGATTTGGTGGATGATAGGGAATGGGTTGGATATTCACATCCAGAGAGTAGTGATCTGTGGCTCAATATCCAGTTGAAGATGGGTGGTGTTCCTCAGGATCTGTACTGAGACATGGACTTCATCCATGAAACAGGGGGATTGAGGACACCCTCATCAGGTTTATCAATAACACCAAGCTGAGTAGTGTGGGTGACACTCCTGAATAACAGGATGTCATCCAGAACCTGGAAAACATGAGAAATGGCCCGTGGGAACCTCATGAGGTTCACCAAGGCCAAGCTCAGGTTGCTGTACCTGGGTCGGGGCAACCTCTGGGATCAATCCAGATTGATAGTAGCCAGGATCAATCCAGGCTGGAGGGTGAAGGGATTGAGTGCAGCCCTGAGGAGAAGGACTTGAGGGTGCTGGTGGGTGAGAGCTGGACCTGCCCCAGCCCTGAAACTGGGCTGATCCCCAGCATGGCAGCAGGGAAGAGGGAGTTCTGCCCTGCTCAGGTGACAGCCCACCTGCAGAGCTGCCTCTGGCCCTGAGGGCTAGCATCAGAGAGTCCAGAGGAGGCCATGGAGCTGCTCCAAGGCCTGGAGCCCCTCTGCTCTGGAGCCAGGCTGGGGGAGCTGGGGGTGCTGGGGGTGTTCACCTGAAGAAGACAAGGCTCTGGGGAGATGTTATTGCTGCCTTTCAATATTTAAGGGAGGATGAGGACAGAGGTTTTAGAAGGGCGTATTGCAATAGGACAAGAAATGGTGGTTTTAAACTAAAAGAGGGGAGATTCAGACTAGGTATAAGGAAGAAGGATTTTACAAGAAGAGTGGTGAGGCCCTGGCACAGGTTGCCCAGGGAAGAGGTGGATGCCTCATCCCTGGAAACATTCCCAGTCTGGCTGGATGGGGCTCTGAGCAACCTGATCCAGTTGAAAATGTCCCTGCTCAGTGCAGGGGGTTGGAACAAGCTGAGCTTTAAGGCCTCTTCCAACCCAAACCAGTCTGTGAGTCTATAATTATCTCCTCAAAATGGCAGAGCTGTGCTTATGCCACGAGCTGTATTTTCTCTTTTTTTTCCCTTTTTTCTTTTCCTGGCTTTGGTGTTTTTTAACCAAAAAAAGAAAAGGGGGTTGTGTATACTGAACTGCTCAGACAAGAGGATGTGCAGCGAGCTGTCTGAAAGCAGACTGTCTCTTAAGAGGTGACCTAAGCATACTCTCAGCATCTGTATCTATTGCTCAGAATGTTCCTTGCCTGCTGTCTCTTGTCATCAACACTGGATTAACCAGGAGACTAATTAAGCATGGACACTGCTCATCTGTGAATTCTGCCTCTTTTAACAACCTTGTCAAGACCACAGCAACCTTAAATCAGTGCTGTTTGTGGGGCTCAATGCCTGTGTAATACAGGTCAGCCTGAATCATCATCCCTTGTGATGGCAGAACACGTGGATGTTTTATTAAAACTAAAAAAAAAAAAAGGACAAGAAAAAAGTGGGGTTGCTGGCAGCATGCTGGCCTACAAAGCGTCTTGCTCGTGGCTGTGGCAGAGCTGAGATATTTTTCTGGGTTTAACAAGGAGTTGTCAGAAGAGCCAAGCCTGACCTTCTGAGGGACTGGGTCCTGAGGTGCCCTCAGAGCTCTGGAGCTGCATTTCTACTGTGGTTGGGAGGCTGATCCTTCACAAAGGTTTCTCTGCTCCAGAGTGTCAATCAGTGGAAGCAAATAAGTGTTAAACTGTGTAAAAAAATCGAACGTGTTGGACAGGGGTGCGAGGACCCTGCTCCTTTGTTTAGCGTTCATCCTTTGCTCACAGTGATACCCAGTGCAGTCACAACAGCTCTGTTTTCCCTGGGAGAAGACATTCCAGCACATCCCTGCAAATTCACACACTCATTTCTCCTCTGCAACCTGGCATCCATGGCTTGCTCTGGTTTCTTCTATATATCATGCAGTTTTCATAGTGGCCTGGCAGTTTTCCATTGTTGGTGTGCAGAAATTCAGAGATGCAGATGTGGTTCTGACCATCACCTGCAATAACTGGTTTCTTTCAGGATATCACTTAGAGCCCCACAGTAGCTAGGAACAACATTCCAGTTCTGTAAGCACTGTCCTCGATAATCAGCTTCTGGTGCAGTGAGGAGGTGGTTTTAATTCCCATAAAATCTGCTGCAGAAATTTATCTCTGACCTAAAGAACACAGTAGATCTGTGGAATCACTCAAACCTTGGGGAGATTTTATTGATTTCAAAAAATGGAATCCTGGAAGCTGCTTTTCCCCTGTATCTGAGTGAAGAACAAGGCCTGAGAATGTCCCAGCAAGATGCATTCAGGTCTCGTGCTCATTTTGAAGCAGATACCTGAGTGTTGAGCTTACACAGCTCACCAGCATGCCTAGGTGGGCTGCAGCCAAGGGTAAGCTCCAGGACTGAAGTGTCATTGAAGATGTGGCAGAAGAATGGGCCATGTTTTGAGAATTTGTGAAATTACTTCTCCTACCCAAGAGGAATCGCCTTGTCGACTCGGAGCATGAGTCCTGCAGGGAACTCTGGGCACACCTCCGTGTGCTGAGGTACATTCACAGGGTTGGAAGGCAGCTTGGAGGCCATCCAGTTCAACCTCCCCCTCCTCCTGGGCCGCTCAGAACTGGTTTTCCAGAACCGTTTCCAGTTGGATTTTGAGTATCTCCAGAGAATCCACAACCTCTCTGGCAACCCATGCCGGTGCTCAGGCATGCTCTCAGTGGAAAAAGTGTTTGATTATGTTCGTGGCAAACTTCCTGAGATACAGTTTGTGTTCCTTGCCTTTTGTCCTGGCACTGGGCAGCACCAAAAAGAGCCTGTCTCCATCTTCTTTGTACCTCCTTCAGCTGTTTAAGTACCCTTATAAGGTCTCCTCAAGCCTTCTCCAGGCTGAGCAGTCCTGGCTTTCATGTGGGAGATCCCTTCCTCATGTGAGCAATGCTCTCCAGTCAGTTAATCATCCTCATGGACTCCAGCTGTGGCCTCACCAGTGCAGAGCAGAGGGGCAGCATCACCTCCCTGACCTGTTGGTAGTGCTTTGCCTCATGAAGACCAGGACACCATTGGCCTTCTTGGCAGCAGGAGCACCTTGTTCAGCTTGGCACACCCTAGGCCTGCAGTGACGTCCTGGGTTTTTTTCAATGGCATGTTGTGGTTCTCTGACTTGCAGTAGAGAACTCCCAGAATCAGTTCCTTTACCAGTCAATTAGGAAGGTATTTCAATCTCCCAATTTGCTGTTTCAGAACTTAATTTGCTGCTCTTTAACCTGATGCCCTGAGCCAGCATGGATATGAGTGCACCAGAGGACCTGATCTGGCTCCAAAGCATCTTGCCCTTGGCTCCTAGGGGGGCTGAAGGTATCTGAAAGCCAGTTTATGCTTTACCTGACAATGTTCCTGATCTTTCTTTTCTGCGTCCTTAGACATTTATCTTAAAGATGGATTAGATGTGTGTGTCCTTACATCTGAAGGGCTTTGAATTGGTTCTTTGCTTTTATGGATCTGTTAGGGATTCCATGATGCCCAGCTGTGCTAGCCCAAGGGAGGGAAGGTTCACAGCAGAAGACCAACATCTCCTAGAACAGCCATGCAGGTTCATCCTGCAGCGTGGGATTCCCTCAGCTTACCTGCTTTATTACACCTTGGGTTTTTGCTCTTTTGTTAGGATGTGAGAGAAGCCCTTGAGCTCCTGGGGCTGTGGGAACACAGCCCAGCTAGGTTTGAGGCTGTGAGCTCAGGTTGCATCAGGGTTTGTTTCCTCCCCAGCAGCCACTCTGTGACACACTGGAGGCTCACAGGGGACATCCCAGCAGTCTCTGTGATCACTAGCTCAGAGCAGAGCTCAGTGAGCAGCATCATTTTTGGGGGGAACCTGCACCTGCAGCTCAGTGCTAATGCCACCTTGGCAGTGCTTCAAGAGCTGCAGGGAGCGGTGGATTGTGCTTGGCTTTGCATGCTTTGCCTTCCTTCCAGCTGGAAGCTCAGGACCACAAGCTGATCCTAGTTTTGCCTTGTCAGAGCCTGTTTATACTGAAGCAGTGATTTTCCTGATGTATATTCACTCCACTGCTCTGCTCTTAACGCTGTCGCTCAGCGATCTGTGTTGGCTGGAGATGGAGGCAGGTTTCTCACTGCAGAAGGACGTGACCCACTTTGGTGAGGGGGTGTACACACAGGGATGTACACCCACTGGGACTGGGAAAGCTGGGAATGCTGCAGGTCTGTGTGGAGTCTGGAAGGACAGTGGCAGGAATCTCTTAAGAGCCCCTGTGCCTAATAGAGCAGTGATGTGTTGAGGAAAGGCAATGTGTCTAGTTCAGAATAATATCCTGCCATTTTTAGGATGCAACTCCATTTTCTTTTCAGTGCATTTCAAGAGAAAACCCTGCCAGTGCTTTGAAAACCTCAGGAATCACTCACTTGTCATTCCTCCAGCTTTGGGGGCTGCTTGGGCACCAGTTTTCCTCTCCTTTGTGCGGCTGGGCTGTGTGCCTCCATCCTGGCACAGTGTGAGAGCAGCAGTGTTAGTGATGAAGGGGCTCTTCAGCAGCCTGGCCCTGCTCAGCAGGGCGCTGAGAGCAGGTCCTGAGAGCAGAGGAATCCACACCAAGAGCAGAGGGAGGGCCTGTCCTGGTCTTAGCACTCCAGCCCAGACAAGCCCTGGTTGTGATCACTGCTGTCCTGTTGTCACAAACAACTCCATTGTCTGTTGGCAGATGTATTAACTCTTTTAAACTATCTTGTCAAGCAGTACCCAGCCATGTAGAGGAGCCAGAGTAAGCAGTTGCCATAATCCAGCTCTGTTTAGGGTATTTCTCATCTCACCAGCACACCATACTCCACTGTCTTGCAGTGCTTGGCCTGTGCTGGGAGCACCACTTACTTCCAGTTAAAGGATTTTAGGGTTTTGTTTATGTCTGTACAATCTAATCTGTTCCAAGCTATAATATGTTTTTTGTCTCTGTATAAAAGAAGGTTGTGTTTATACCATCCAGGTGGCATCATTAAAAAGGCAGAGACTTGTGTGTGGGGTTATCAGGAAGGAGCTGGTTATCTCTTGTGGATGAAACAAATAGAACAAGGAAAGGTGATGGCAGAGGCTCATCAGCTGAGCCTGGGGAAAATATCTATATTCCTGACATGAGCACACTTTTCTGAAAGTGTTAAAATTGAGTCCTAGGGACATTCAGACAAGAATCCTCAATTTCAGCTGCAAAGCTCTCTCAAGCTGCCTTTGAACACAGAACTGTGCTACATCCAGGGAGGCTGACAGATTCCCAGCTCTGGCAGTGTGTCCTTAGGTTAATTTAATTTGGGCAATGTTAGAGCTTGGCTATGGTGTCTGTGTATCTGCCTGCTTCAGGGAGCACTGCAGAAATAGAAATTATTCCAGGAAGCTAATAGCTGCCAGTGAACTCCCATAGTAGTGACAGTGTATGATCAGGTTTAATTACAGGATATGGGGATGAAGACAGGCAGTTCCCATGGTTTGACTGACTGATCCCTGCATGGTGGATGGAGCTCCATGTTCTGATGAAGCTGTGGCAACAGGCTTCTCTGTACCTCTGAGGCTCATCTTCTCCAGTCACTCATTCCCAGCTTGAGGGGCAGCAGCTGCCGTGTGACACATCCTGCTGTGGCCCCTTGGGTGCGGGGCCAGTGCCACTCTGCAGCCTGCAGGGAGCAGGTCCAGCCTGAGCTGGACAGTGGCAAGGAAAGGCTGGCAGTGCACGGAATCACAAAATCACCAGCTGGTTTGTGTTGGAAGCGACCTTAAAGTCCATCCCATTCCAGCCCCTGCTATAGGCAGGGACATCTTCCACTATCCCTGGTTACTCCAAGCTCCATCTGGCCTTGTACACTTCCAGGGATCCAGGGGCAACCACAGCTTCTCTGGGCACCCTGTTCCAGGGCCTGCCCACCCTCACAGGGAATAATTCCTTCCCAATATCCTGTCTAACCCTGCCCTCCTTCAGCTTAAAGCCGTTCTCCTCATCCTGTCCCTCCTGACCCTTGTACAAAGTCCCTTTCCAGCTCTGTTGGAGCCCCTTTAGGCACTGGAAGGGGCTCTCACACCTCCCTGGAGCCTTCTCTTCTACAGGCCTGACTGTCCCTGTTTTCAGCCTGTCTCCAAAGCGGAGGTGCTCCAAGCCTTTGATCATCAGCTGCCCCAGGCTGGGGACATGTCCCCGGAAGTTGGCTGTACAAGGCAGGCTAGTCTCGGTGTCCGTGCAGGGGGAGGCACCTCCTGGGGTGCTGTGTCTGATCACTCTCTTCGTTGCAGTGATGGAGAGGTGCCTGGAGGGAACCCCATGGTGGCAGGTTTCCAAGATTATATGGATCTGGATGACAAAATCCCCAGTGGACCAATGCTGGCAGCAGAACGGGTGCCGAGCAAGAACATCACCCTCTCCAGTGAGGAGGAGGAAGAGGAAGAGGTGAAGGATTCTAAGGTCATCCTCATATCTGATGGAGACAAAAACACAGAGCAGGAAAAAAAAAGGTACAGAGCATAGACTGGAGTGGAGGGTTGTGCTGGCAAACCTGGATCTCTCTTCCATCTTGCCAGTGACTGTGTGTGGCCTTTGGGAAGTCTTGGTGCCTCTGTCTGCCTGTTCTTCAGCTGTGGGCTGGGGCTGTAGTTACTGTAGGTGTAACTGCTGTGTGTGGTGTGTCTTACCCCGTGCCTTGGAGCACTGTGCTCCTGTGCCAGTGGGGCGGTTCTGCATGCTTTTCCTCAAATTTGAACAAGAGCCTGGAACTAAGCACCAGAGTGGCTGTTTGTAGTGGTGTGGGGAGGAGAGAGGAGTCAAGTCTTGGGTGAAGGGAGTGGAGTCACTCGCCACACCCTGTGCTGGGGAATGATGATGTTCTCCACATAGCACATCCTGTGGGGTGAGGGTTAGGATTAGGGACACGAGGGTTATCCTCAGCCTGAGTGGTGCATTTGACCCCACACCGCTATAGGATGCAGTGCCTTTCCCAGTGGGATGCATGATGCAGCCTTTTAGGCAGGCTCAGCTGGGAACTGTGCCTTGCTCCACAGAATAGCGTGGACAGACTCTGACAACTTGTTTCTTCTCAGGTCTTCCAGAAATTCTCTGAAACCCCAGAGTGAAGCAGTTTTGACCAAAGCAACTGACCTGAAGCCTCCTGACAGTTTACCTCCCCGTTCTGGGTCTGAACGAAACAACAGCAGCAAAGGCAACACAAGCCTGGCAGCTCCTGCTGCTGCCCCCACAGCAGCAGCCCAGGCCTCAAAGGCCACTGCCCAAAGCAAAGGACTTGCTTCCAAGCAGAAAGTGGTCAAAGAGGAGAACCCTGAGGAGTCTGACAGTGATCAAGAGGGACCAATAGCTACTCAGATGCTCTCATTCGTTATGGATGACCCAGACTTTGAAAGTGAAGATTCTGACAGCCAGAAGAAAAAGATGGTAAATAACAGCCCATGTTGCTGTGAACTGTGCCCAGCTGAGCTGGAAGGGTTGAGGCACTGCCCTGAGCAGAGCCTTCATCTGATCTCCCCTCCCTCAGCAGCAGTTACTAAGCAACCTGCAGAGTTTGCTGTGAGCACAAACCCAGAAATGCTCTGAGTATGGAAGCCACCTTGGCAGCAAGAACCCCATAGAATCACAGATCTATAGAACACCCAGAGTTGGAGGGACCCAGAAGAATCATCGAGCCCAGCCCCTGTCCCTGCCCAGCCCCCCCAGCAACCCCACCCTGGGCATCCCTGGCAGCACTGCCCAAAGGCTCCTGGAGCTCTGGCAGCCTCGGGGCCGTGCCCATTCCCTGGGCAGTGCCAGCACCCTCTGGGGGAAGAGCCTTTTCCTAATATCCAGGCTAGACCTTCCCTAACATGAAGTTTGTGTTTACAGACACTAACAAGATTTATGGTTGGCTGTTTTACTGTGCTGTTTACTCTTAGCCAGTCCAGCAGTGCAGGAGGTACAAAATGCAAAGCTGCTGGGTTTTCATGTGAGCTTTAACATGCAGAAGGGTGTCTCTGCCAGAAAGAGTGAACTCCTTGCAGTCAATCCAGCAATAAAAAGGCATCACAAAATTTGCTTGGCAAAGCCTAAAGTGAAGAAGGAAGGTCTGCTTGGGAAGGACTTTCCAGGACAGCAGAGGTAGCTGTAGGGTCTGTGACATTCAGCACGTGCCAGCAGGTGTCTGCTAAAACAAATATGCCAGGGGTCCCCTCACACCTACCCTGTATTACGGTGGAGAAGACACTTGTCCTGCACCTCTTCTCTGAACTGGTCAGAACTTGCTGCATGGCTTGAGATACCCCTGAGTTTGGTGACCACTTCTCACAACCTGCAGAGCAATCTCTGGAAACTGCTAGAAGTGATTTGGGATGGGCAGTGGCTGTTCAGGGGTGTCCTGATGTCTGGGTTTGCTGGTGTTTGGGGGTTTCCCTCAGTTGTTATCATTCTGGAGTCCTGTTGAAAGGGCTATTGTCACAGTTTCTTTGACCTTATTCATGTGTCATGCTGTTTATTAAGTAATTTTCTATTTATTTTGCATCTTAACTTCCTGCTTTTCTTGACAATATGAAACCAAAAGTATTTGGGGCAAATTTCCATATCTTACATGCTCCAGTGAGAAGGGATTGATGAGAAAGCAGCAGTGTCAAGGAATGCCTGACCCCAGGGAGAATTCTTTCCCCCTGCAGGGTGTACTGGTCAGGCAAACCAGTACAGCCATTGCCATTAACAGGGTGGGGGCACTGCCTGACCAGCAGCTCAGCGGGGCCGTTTTCCATCCGTGTACAAAGATACAAGGAAAGGCTGGATCAGGTTCTGAAGAGGCTGAGTTGGCAGGTATCAGAAGATCATTAAACTGATTTTCCATTCCCATCATGCAGAGATGGAGGATCTGGGGGTAGTTTCCAGGCTCTGCAACAATCCTGGGTTTTAGCTCATGCTGAAGGGGCAGATTTGCCCTGGGAGCACATTCCCTTTTGGCTTGATGAAGGGAATTATTCTGCAGACACACTCTGCTTCCTCAGCCCTGCTGCCTCTGGTACCTGAGACCCACAGAGCTGCACAGCAGAAAGCATTTGTCACTCAGGGCTGGAGGGGAGTTTTCAGTCTGTTTGATTGGATTTTCCCAGAACAGAGGTGCCTCCCCAGGGCAGAAGGAAGCTGATGCTGGTGAGCCAACTGAGTTGAAGGTCTCATTTAATCCCTTTATATTGGGAATGTGATTTCAGCAGCCCCAGTGCGAAGTTTTCAGAACACCCTTGTCAGTACCAGTGCAACTGAGGAATTTTACCAAGGCAAAAATTAGAGCTCATGAGATCCAGGACATTGATTTCCAGGCAATAACAGCTCATTTCAGCTGGCATTTCCTTCCCTCCTCCCCACCTGCTGACATCTGACATTTTTGTATGCAAAATGGTTAGAGATTTTGGTTGAAGTATTTGTCAGTGTTGTCTGCCTTTGCTTCTCTCTAGAATGAATTCCCAGTGCGAGAAGATCTCTCTGAAATATCTGATGATGATACCTCACTGGCAAAGCCATCCCAACCTGTGAAATCAACAGCTCCCTCCTTTAAACTGAAAAATGACTCAGATCTCTTTGGCTTGGGTTTGGAAGAAGCTGGTCCCAAGGAGAGCAGCGAGGAAGGTAAAGCTCACACCTTATTTCCACTCTTGCTGCTTTTGTTTGTCAGGCACCTGGTTTTTCCAAAGTCTTTCAGCAAACCAATTTGCACTGAATAAAATACCCTCTAACTTCACACAGCACTCTGTGTGAGTCTGTAATCTGGTTTAGCACAGCATAAATAGCTTTTAAGTTTTTCCCCATGAGGATGAGAACTTGGCTTGTCCCTGGCACCAGCCGTAGGTTATTTCTGTCCCAGCTGCAAGCAGAAGCACATCTTTCACAAGCTGCTGCTGTGTAAGCCTTCCTGCTTAGCCCTGTGTGCTTGGGAATTGGTGTTCAGCATTGCATTGCAGTGTCCACCCTCTCCAGAATTTGGATCAACTTGAACAAAATGCTCTGACATACCCTGCCAGTTTCCTCTTCTGTTTTTGAGAAAGACAGGGTGGGATCCTCTTCATGCAAATAATTCCTGCTGTCTAGGCATTACTGCAAAGCAACTTCCTGTAGACCTGCCCCGATGTCAGCATGAAAGATGGGAATTTAAAGATTTAAGGAAGGAAAAAAGCTGTGAGCAGCACCAGAGAGCTCTCCTTGAATAGCTGTTCCAAAAGTGTGAGGAAGGTGTCACAGGCTGCCATGGTTCCATCAGCTTGGCACTCTGAGCTGCTGAACAGCAGAGCTCGAAATAGCTGTAAGTGCATCTGCAGAGGCCCAGGTCAATAATTTAACTTCAGTTTAGATTCTTAAATAATTAAATGTGGGTTCCTCCTATCTCCTCTTTTGGTGATAAATATAAAACAGTCTCTCAGTCGTCAGTGATTGGAGCTTGACTGACAGTTAGGCTTCTCCATGGATGCATTTACACATCAGCTGAGGAAAAAGGCATTTGTAGGTAAGAGTGACAGTCAAACAGCACATGTGAAAAGTGGTGCTGCTGTGAAGCCTCTTGTGAAGCAGCCAAGCAGGTAGTCCCCTGTTCAAGGAGGTTTTGTGCAAAGGCACTTGGACACTGAGCAACCAAGTCATCAGCTATAGTGATATCTGGCACATGTGACAGGGATGGACTCTGTGACTCGTTTGGTGGTGTGAAAGTATTCACCCCTGTAGAGCAGGGATGCTTTGGGAATGCAATTTCCATATACAGTGTGAGCAGCGGTGGGTGTTGGCCTGCCAGGGTGTCCCATCTGCTGATACCGTGTCCTCAGTCATCCTCAGAGAAGGTGCCTGGGAGGATTTCCATCAGAGGGGAACTGTTCCCAAGAGCTCTTCTTCATTTCTGGAAATAACAATCCAGTCCCAAATTTGGCCTTTGGACCGGTTTGTAGAGCTAGTCTCTAGATGTGTTTCTTAGTAGCTATGACACAATGAGTGCTAGGTCAGTGTTGATCACACAGATCATATAATGCTCATAATTAAACGAGACAGATATGGTTCAGTCAGGGTGTGAGTGCTGGGGCCTGTGTGGCTTCCCAAAGGGGCTCAGTTTGGCCTGGGCTGCTGGCCTTGCCTTGCCCATGGATGCCCAGGATGGAGCATTTTGTTCTCAGAAATGGGACCAGGGCAGAATTACAGCTCTTACCATTTAAATTAAACACAATGTTTCTGGGTTTGTTTTCTTTTTTTTTTTTTTTTTTGTTTGTTTGTTTGTTTTAACAGATAAACAAGCTTCTAAGGAGAAAAAGAAGAAGAAAAAGAAAAGCAAAGAGGTATTGTTAATTAAACAGATCTGCCGTGTTACCCACCTGCCAAGAACAGATGTTTCCTCCTTGGGAAAGGGACTTGGTGGACTCCCTTCTATGCTCACATCCTGCACCTCTGATCTCTGCCTCCTAGGCTCTGCAGACCACTGACCTTCAAAGCAAGCTTATAGAGCAGTTGAATCTTGGAAAGGGAGTGTGTGAGTTTGTAAAATAGAGGATGAGGAAGAGCGGTGCCTCTCTGCTAGACTGTGTTCATAGCACCATGATTTTCACGCAGAAGGGTGCCCACAACATACATCTCATGGATAGTGAGGGAAGCCTGCAGGAGGCTTTGTGCCATTTAAGCCTGTCCAGTACCATGGTATTGTTGGGCACAAACTGTCAGAAAGACCAGTGCCCTGTGTAACCCAAATGGTCTGTCTGCTTCTCTGTCCAAGCTTACAGAAGGGTCTTTGGTGCTTCAACCTGAGTAAGAGTCCTAATTCAGTTGAAGACATCTGCCCATGGCACGGGGGCTGGACTAGGTGCTTTCCAGCCCAAACCATTCTTCAGAGTCAGGTGTCAGGGCAGTACATCCTGGGTCACTGGCACTCTCAGAGCATTTGCTAATAAAAATGTTCTCATTTTGCAGGAGGAGGACAAGTCAGTGAAAAAGAAGAGCAAACACAAGAAGAGCAAAGAGAAGGAGGAGAGCAAAGAGGAAAAAGAGAAAAAGAAAAAGAAAAAGAAGAGCAAGGAGAAAAGCAGTGAGATAGATGAACTTGAAGCTTTTCTTGGCGGAGGAGGAGCCGGCATGAGCAAACCACGGGGCGGGGGGGACTACGAGGAGCTGTAGCTTGGCTGCAAGTGGACTCTGTACCATGGCTGTCTCCATCTTCTCTGATGAGTCACCCCAGGACAGGCACAAATGTGTAAAGCTTTGGCCCTTCACTGTATGGTCTCTCAAACCAGAATGAGCAAAACAAAAGCTTTACATCTGTGTGTGCTGCTCTGGTGCATCGTTACACAAAGAAAACCAAGCTGAGATGTACGTGAGCCAGGGGAAGGTTCAGGGCATGGCTCCCAGGCCTGCTGCCAGGCTGTCAGTTTTTCTCCTTGCAGAGATGCCCCATCAGGTCACTGGCAGGCTGTGGGGCAAGGGGACCTGCCTCCTGCTCCGTCCCTGCTGCATTCCACTCCTGCACACCTGAAATTCCTGTCTTGTTAAGAGGAGTGCAACAAAACATGCTGCATGAACACATCATGCTTGACTGTCTCAAGTCTTTAACTTCTTATCCTTCCTATTTTTTTAAGGAGAAAGATTATATTGGCCCTTGCTTCACCCAGCAGTTGATGAGCTTTAAGTCAAGCAGATCATGCTATGGTACAGCTCTCTAAAGCAGCAGGCGCAGGGACAGTGTGAGAGAGAGTGTGATTGTTGAAGTCCTTTGAACAGGACCTTTCTGCACAGCAGCTTAATTAGCCCTCACTGGTGCTGCTGTTGGAATTCATGAAGCCCATTGATTTCCGTGGCCCCAGTGTCTCAGACACTACATGTAAGCTGCTATGCAGTTTGGGAAGACAATGAAAAGTGCAAAGCTAACCTGAAAGAGAGAAAAAAATCAGTACTTTTCTGCATTTCCCACCCTTGAATTTGCATATTACAGAATCCCCTGCTGCTGGGATCTCTCAGGGACATGACTCCATGTGGAAATGAAGATATCCAGAGCTTCAGAATTGGCTACAGGGCAGTGTTGGCATGGCAAGGCATTTGCTTCTCAGGCATTTTCCAGTCAGGCTGTAAAGCCTGGCTGCTGCTCTGTGCCGAGAGGGACCAGCACTGCAGCTCAGCAGCATCCATCCTGCTCCAGCCTCTGTCCATCCTGCTCCAGCCAGTGTGCTGACTTTCCTGCCCCAAGCAGAGAGCCTCCTCTGTCCCATGAGTTTGGCAAGTCTTTTAGTTTTTGCTTTGAACTTAAACCTATGGATTAGTACCTGCTCAGCAGCCGTTGGATGGGCACTGTGGCCACCCCTTGGCACTCACCTGTGTCTCAGTCAGCAGTCCCTGTGTTTGATGGAGCTGGTCAGTTCTCTGTACCCCTCCTGGTTTGGGCCTGGGCTCCCTTGCTCAGCTCAGATGGTGAAAGCTTCCTCCAGGTTCTGTGCATTACATTTCCCTCTTCCTTGTAAGTTGATTTGAGGTTTGGTTTTGTTCTCCCTCACCCCTTTCTGTTGTAAAATGTCAACCATGAAATCCAAACTGCAGTTTCCTTCTGCTTCCCTATAAAGCAATGTTCTATTGATCCATTAACCATTCCAGAGCTGTCTTGACCAGCAGGCATTTCCTGCTCCATTTTTCTTTTTCTTGTGCCCAAAATGCACTTGTAACCATTTCCCTATAAAACAGACTGGTTTCTTGCTGTATGAGCAGTGCGTTGTTCAGGTCTGTCTGCCATTAGCATTTGCCTCTGAGCATTCCACGTGGCACTGTAGGGAAATTGCATGGGACAGTTCAAACTTTGCACAGCCAGGGAGGAGAAGGAAGATTGAGACGGGACCGGTTTGCTGCCCTTCTGGGCAAAGGCAGGTGGAAGTTCAAGCCTCAGCTGCTGCAGTCCCGAAAGTGCTTCTGTTCCATCAGGACTTTGGGTCACGTTCCATTTTTGCGTTGAAAATCCCTGGTACAGTCCATTCTGATTATAAAGCTCTGTTGTACACTTGTCTCTGCACATCTTCTTCTACCCCAGAGCCCCTGTGCCTGGGCTCGGGAGCTGTGTGTCCCTCCTTGTGCTGCTGTGCTCCCACACCTCATGGGAGGGGGTGCTGAATTAAAATTCATTCCAAAAAAAGGAGCTGAACACAAAAACCATGAGTTCTTTCTCCAGAGCTGATGTCGGGTCGGCCCTGAGGGAGCTGTTGCTCCCCACAGCGTGGAGTGGGCAGGGTTCGCTCAGGTGGGGCTGCCGGGGGCTGTACTGGTGCCAGTCCCTGCTGACAGCAGCTGGCCTCGCTGTGTCAGCTCCTGTGCCAGGTTTGCTGCCAGAGGAGCCTCCACATTCCCTCCAGCTTGCCAGCACAAGGGGCTGAGGCAAAAACAAGCAAAGATGAATCATTCTGCTCCAAAATACTCCTGTAAAAGAGAAAAGCAGATGCGCAGGGATCTGCTTACACTGGCTGGCTCTACTTACACTCAAGCCACGGGGGTGTGTGGCACGGTTTGGCTTCTGCAGCACGGCCAGAGAAATGCCCACCCTGTAGTAAAGTGGGAGTGTGGAGGGGAAGAGCAACAAAAAGGCTCTTTTTATAATCACACCATCCCAGAATGATTTAGGTTGGAAGAGACCCTAAAGCTCATCTGATTCCCGCCTCCTGCCATGGGCAGAGACACCTTTCAGTAGACCTGATTGCTCCAAGCCCTGTCCAACCTGATCTTTTCAGGCTTGGGCTTCTCCCTTTTCCAGGGAATGCTGCACTGGTTTGAGCTACAGCCTGAGCTGTGACCCAGAGCCATCAAGCGTGAGGGAGGGGAGAAGGAAATAGGCCTTGTTTGAGCCAGGCTTTCCCGTGCCATCCTTTCAAAGAAGCTAAATATAAAAAGTATGTACGTGCCTGTCATTATGGGGAAGCTTCTGCAGGATCACAATGATATAAATAGTTACTGCAAGCATCTCTGCAGGTACCAGGGTATTTGCTTTTGGTTTTATCACTCATCAAAAAAAACAAAAAAATCAAGAGCTTGAGGCTGAGGAGCTACAGTTTCTTTGAGCTAGTGCTGGTCAGAACTGCAGGGGCTGGGTTTTGAGCAGTAGGAGGGAAAAGTGCAGATTTATCACTGCATTTTGGCTGGGGTTGTTCACCCAGCACAGCATGGGAAGCCTCATCCATCAGAGCCAGGGTAGTGCCTGCTCCCCTGCCTGCCTGGGGGCTCCAGGGCCACCAAAGTGTCTTGGCTTCCCCTGTGCTAGCTTGGAGCCAGAGCACTCGGGATAAGCCAGGACAGAGCTCCAAGGGCCCCTGCTCTCAGCCAGTGTCCTCCCGGCCAGGGTGGGTGGCTGTGTGACAGAGAGGGGCAGTGGGTGCTGTGAGGGGCTGTGGGTGCCCAGGGGCTTGGGTGCTGAGAGGGGTGTGAGGGGCTGTGGGTTTGAGGGGCCGTAGGTGCTGTGAGGGGACATTGCTGAGAGGGGACAGTGGGTGCTGCTGGGCTGTGGGTGCTGAGGGGACAGTGGGTCCTGTGAGGGGACAGCCCAGGTGCTGTGAGGGGACAGTGGGTGCTGAGAGGGGCTGTGGGTGCTGAGAGGGGCCGTGGGTGCTGATGAGGGGCTGTGGGTGCTGAGAGGGGACAGTGGGTGCTGAGAGGGGCTGTGGGTGCTGAGAGGGACAGTGGGTGCTGAGAGGGGCTGTGAGTGCTGAGAGGGGCCGTGGGTGCTGTGAGGGGACAGTGGGTGCTGAGAGGGGCCATGGGTGCTGAGAGGGGACTGTAGGTGCTGAGAGGGGCTGTGAGTGCTGAGAAGGGCCATGGGTGCTGAGAGGGGCCGTAGGTGCTGTGAGGGGCCATGGGTGCTGTGAGGGGCTGTGGGTGCTGTGAGGGGACAGTGGGTGCTGAGAGGGGCTGTGGGTGCTGTGAGGGGCCATGGGTGCAGTCAGACTCTGGCGCAGACTGACACTGACCTGAGCCCAGCAGGTTCCACCATGCCTGACAGCCTCGTGGCTCCTCAGGTGGGAGCCAGTTTTGGGGAGACCTTCCAGCTGCCCTGCACCAACGGCCTGAAGCTGCCCACCTCCTCTGTTCTGTGCCTGCTGTCCCCAGGACTCCTCCTGTGTGCACAGCATTACCCTCCTGGTGGCCCAGGTCTCCTTGGTACAGGTGGCTGGCTCAGCCTGCTGGAAAGGTTCTTCCTTACATTAGTGTGTCCTAGTGGTTGACATAAAACTCCTCCCTGCAGGGATCCGAGCTGCTGAGCCAGGTGCCCCAGCCCTGCAGGGCCCGTGCAAGGGACCACGGCTGACACCTGGCCCATGGCTGCTGTCCAACCCCAGGTAGGGAACCAGCCCGGGACAAGCAGACAGGTCCCTGCAGCTTGTGCCACCACTGCTCCAGCTGTTCCCCTGCCCATAGCAAGTGGTTGAAACCAGCTGATATTTAAGGACCCTTCCAACCCACAGCACTCCATGATTTTATGATCCCTGTGGAAAGCCCTCCGTCACCTTCTGCTTGGTGCTCAGGAGCAGTCTGATCACTGCCATCCAGATTTATTCCTGGAAAATTTATGCTGATTTGTTGCTTTGCCAGGGCTCTTGTTTAAGTGCTGCTCCCTCTCCACAGCCCTTTACCAATGGGGCTCTGTCCCTGCTCCACCATTGTCCTGCTGGCCAGGGCTGGTTCTTAATGATTCCCATATAATCCCTCTCCTGCTGACCCTGGGATGGGCTGTCATTTTCCACAGCTGTAGCCTGTGTCACCAGGGCACCCGGCCTTCTTCGTCCCCCATGGTCAATGCCAAGGGCCACATGCAAGGAATGCCCTGATGGTGCCCTTTGAGGGATATAGCTTTGCCCTGTTTCTGTTGCTCCCATAAAGTCACAGCAAGTCTCCCTAGCTTGCCAAGGCCTGGGGTGGGAATTTGCTTCCTTCCTCCCAGCAGTGAACATGAAAAAGTCATTGGAACTTGGATTTTAGCAGGCAACAAAATGAATGTGTAAAGCTGTGAGTGCTCTTGGAGCCTTTGGGGGGGCTGTGGGACAACCTGACTGCCCCCAGCCCTGGACGAGGATGGCCCTGGGTGGGCCCTGGGTTGGAGGCACAGTGGGTTTTCTGCCTGCAGTGTCCCTGCATCCAAGGGTCCAGGGCCTGTGGAGCCCCCCATGGTGCTTCCCTGTCCTTCCGGGAAGTCCCAGAGCAGCCAGATGAGTGATGGTGGGGGAATCCTGCAGTAGGACGGGTTTAGGGAGCGGGGCTGTAGCCTAGCAACAGCCTCAATCATGGCATTATAAAATTAATCTAGTGCTGGCTCAGTCTGCTGCATAAAGATACCAGGGCAAGTAGTTGAGCCTTTTTAACTGGTGGGTTTGCCTCCAAGCCAACCTGCAGCATCTGAGGCATGTCTGCAGTGTTCCTGGCCCAAAGGTGCTCCACGGTGAGTATCCAGGCTTCCTCTCCCAGTCCCGTGGCAGGGTGGTTGCTGAGCAGAGGGAATTATCCTCTGGTACCCTCAGTGAGCAATCCTGGCCCTCCCGGGGGCTCAGGCGGACCCCGGTGGGGGGCGGTGGGGTGAGGTTAAACTGGGGACTGGCAGCCTGTGGGAAACAGGGCTGCGTTCCCGGTTAAAGCAGAGCTGTCTGCTTGGAGCTGCATGGAGATGCTGCCATGGAGCCGCCGGTCTGGGAAGCCCTTGAGCCCCTGGGTACCCCGGGGTGCTGGCAGGCTCTGCCTTGGGGCAGGAGCAAGGGGAGGAGGCGGTGGTGCAGCTCTCCATGCCCGCAGAGGGGAGATGGGAGGCAGGCGGGGGTGCTGTGCCTCCTGGTGGCAGGGGACAGCTGCGGGATGTCGGTCCCGTGTCTCCGTGCTCCCGGATGGCACGGAGAGCACTCCCAGTGCCTGGGCTGGGCCTGTGCGGCAGCCTGGCCGCGGGAGGGAGCCGGCCGGCTGGGGAAGGAGCAGGCTTTTCCCCGGGGCCGGCAGGAGAAACACCCCTCCGCGGGCTCTGGCAGCGGCACCCGGCCCGTGTGGGGTGATGAGTTCCTGCCCGTCGGGGCCCCCACCAGTGTCTGGGCCCCCCTGCAGCTGCGGGCGGTCCCGAGGGACCAGGCTGCTCTGTAGCATCGCTGAGGGGAGCTGGAGGGAGGCTCTGCAGCCTGCCCAGTGCACCGGTGTCCGGGCAACACCGAGGTCCCTCCTCGCAGCCACTGTGGGGCACAAGGGTTTGCCTGTGGCCCTGCTGTGGGTCAGCAGATGCCCTGAGCCTGACCTCTAGGCTGCTTTCCTGTGGGACTTTGGGGACTAACTAGTCCTTCCCAATGAACCCCAACAGGAACGTGGGGTTACAGCTCTCTGTGCAGCCAGGGACTTCTCAGTAGCTGCCCTGCAGGCACCCTTGAGTGCCACCAAAGCCCAGGAGCCTGCAGGGCAGGGTCCAGCTCCCTCCCCAGCCCCCAGGAGGACAGCAGGGCCTGGTTTCTCCCTTGGTTCACAGCTGGAGGCAGGGAGGGGATGAGAGGGAGAGAGGGGAGAAGCTGAAGAGACCCTCCTGCCCCAGCCAAGCATCATGCTGATGCCAGTCAGCTTGGGAAAAAGGAGAGCATCACCCGCAGACAGGAGCTGCAGGGTGCCAGCAGCATCTCATCCCATTCCAGCTCTGCCTCTCCCAGCTGTGGGATCCCTACGTTACCTTGGAAACAGAGGATTTCACAGCAGCTTGCAGTGGTGCTGCCTGCGTGGGGGCAGAGGCCCATGCCCACAGGACTGCCCTGCCCTCTCTGCACCCCCAGCCCTGCCGGTGCTGCTCCCTTCTCGGCCCTTCCCCAGGAGCAGGGTGGGATGGCTGCCAGACCCCTTCTGCTCCCCCGCGGCTGGTCCTGCAGTGGGTGCTCTGTGCCCGCCCGTGCCCTCTGCTGTGGCTGCCCATACAGGGAGGATGGGGAGCAGAGAGCCCGAGAAAAGGAGAAGGTATCAAATGATCAAATATTCATCCCCGCTGTGAATTGAGCAGCGCAACGGAGTGGAGCAGCCCCAATACTTCCCGGAGTCACCACATCACATGTGAGTCCCAGCATGGCAAGGCACTGGGTGCCAGTCACCCCCACTTCCCACAGGGGTGTCACAGCCCACAGGGTGGGCATAGGTGGGTGCCACAGCCCCCATCCGCATGCTGGGGTGCCCCACACCGTTCGGCCAGTGCTGGAGCCCTCACTAGTGCCTGGGTGGCTGTAGCCCGTGGGGGGCCAGCACCCACCTCCTGCCCCAGCACAAGCCGGGCCAGCCCCGGCTGCAGCCTCCTCCCGTGGAACCGCGTCCTGCCGGGAGCACGGCACGGAGCGGGCACCGCCTCCCGCTGCTGCGGGGCACCCGAGCCCTGCCGGGCCGCGTTCGGGACCTCGAGCGAGGGGCAGGAGCGGCCTCAGCGGCGGCGCGGCCCGGCCCGAGCCCGGCGCGGGCATCGCCCTGACAGCGGCTGCGCCTCTCGGGCGGCCCCGGGGACGGGCCGGTGGTGCCCGCGCCGCGCTGCCTCTTCCCACGGCGTGCCCCGAGGAGCTGAGCAGCCTCTCCTCACTGCGCTCTGCCGGCGCCGCCCGGCCCTTCCCCAGCACAGCCAGCTCGGGAGCGCGTCCCCAGCCGTGCCGTGCCGTGCCGTGCCGGGACAGCGAGTGCCGAGCTGCCGGCGGGGTCTGACGGTGCCACCTCCCCCCCAGACAGCCCCGGCTGGCAAGGGCACCCCTGGGGGACAGCTTGGCCCCGGCTCCCCAGGCTGGGCATCCTGGGGACCTGGCGGCTGCTTGGCACCTGCCAGCCGGTCATGTCCCGCTGGGCAGACCCCAGAGTGCAGCGGGCCTGGGTGGGCTGGATGTGCTGGCGCGGGAGGATGTGCCCGCTCGCCGTTCCTCTGGAACTGGAAACTGTTTTTTTGTGTTTAATGTCCTTCCAGGTATTTTTCCCCAATTGGTTTCGGAGTTTCTCTGAGGAATCTCCTCTTGTTTTCTCAGAGTGGCCCATGTTGGCTTCCCCTGGCATCACCAGACCAGTGCCCCTGCCTCACTGCCAAACTGGGGCTGCCAGAGGGGTCGCAGGTATATATTTGAATATACTGTTGGTCAAAATTTAGACAAACAGTATATTCAAATGAGATTTATTTTATAAAGCAGGTAAACCACTTAAAGCTCCACCAACACTTGAATACAGGTTTATGATGTCAAATGGAATGGTTACTGCCTGACTGACTTGAGAGTGCCCAAGATTTCAGGACAGCTAACCCAGAGGATTTCCTTTGGGCAGTGTCCCAACCAAAGAGCAGAATTTCTGACGGCAGTCTTGCTGTTCCAAGGGGGACAGGCTCCACTGGGCCTTGTGGTCAGGTCATGGAATCACAAGCTAGTTTTGGAAAGGACCTTAAAGCCCATCCAGTGCCACCCCTGCCATGGCAGGGACACCTCCCACTGTCCCAGGTGCTCCCAGCCCTGCCCAGCCTGGCCTTGGGCACTGCCAGGGATGCAGGGGCAGCCCCAGCTGCTCTGGGCACCCTGTGCCAGGACCTGCCCACCCTGCCAGGGAACAATTCCTGATTCCCAATATCCCATCCAGCCCTGCCCTCTGGCAGTGGGAGCCATTCCCTGTGTCCTGTCCCTCCATCCCTTGTCCCCAGTCCCTCTCCAGCTCTCCTGGAGGCCCTCCTGGCAGTGTTTTGCAAATGCCCAGAAAGGGCATTCTAATGGTCTAAGGTCTTTCTAATGCTTCAAAACTGCTCCGTGCTGGCCCAGCCAGAGCTGTGCTCCCCTCCTTACGTCCCAGTGGTCCCTAGCAGCCTCCCCTGTCCCTGAGCTCACTGCTCTGCCCCTGCAGGTCCTGGTGTGACCTGAGGGCTGCCCCAGGGGATCCCAAGCCCAGCAGGTTTGGGGAGTGCCCCTGCCCCCATGCCCGGCCCCACCAGGGTCAGCATCCCCAGGGCAGGCGTGGGGGGCTCCTGTGCTGGGAGGTGCCTTCCTGCTCTGAGCTGCACCAGGGGACACAACGGGGCTGGATCGGGGGATCTCCTGTGCCAGGTCAATGTCAAATCTCACAGCG
Source organism: Emberiza elegans (assembly GCA_024865655.1). NCBI lineage: Eukaryota > Metazoa > Chordata > Aves > Passeriformes > Fringillidae > Emberiza > Emberiza elegans. The sequence goes on along the minus strand of JALJVW010000184.1, from coordinate 67,118,065 downwards.
TGGCCTCAATGAATGAGGCCCCAACATGCACCCCCCCCCAGGTTTGCAGCTGTGTAGGACAGGTGTGACCCCAGATGTCCCTCCCAGGATGAGATCTGCCCTGCTTTGGGTCTCACCAAGTGTCCAGAGTCACAACAGACCTCCAGGGTGACCTTTGGGCATGTTGCTCTTCTGTGCCTCAGTTTCCCCTTTCGATGGGGCCCAGCAGAACTAAGTCTGTCACCTGCAGACACTTTGGCCAGGTCCACACTGGCAGGGGCAGGTGGGGAAACTGAGTCACAGGGACACAGTGAATATTGTGGCTCTGCTCCCTGTGGGTCTGGGGGATGACTCAGCACCAAGAAGGCAAAGGCCCACAGCAATGGGGATTTGCCCCCACACTGGCCCCGCAGGCCACAGTGGGGCAGCCCAGACACAGGGACAGGAGCTGCTCCTGCCTAGAGACGGGCACCAGGCTGGCCTTCTCCTTGCAGGATTGCAGGACTCAGGCTTGAGGGATCCCTCTGGCTGTTCACGTGTTCCCGTGGCACAACGGGGCCCCAGGCAGCTCGGCCAGGGACAAGCCTGGACCCGCAGAGCCAAGGCAGGGCCCCAGCACCTCTGTCCTCCACACAGGGGCAGGGGACGGTTCCATCCCAACCTGCTGAGTCCTGCTGCCCACATGGCTGTGCCAAGGGCGTCCCCTCCATGTGGGTGGTGCTCACAAGGCCAGGGGCAGCCCCCCAGGCCTGCCACCCACCCCTTCTCAGCTCCTGGGGGCCTGGGCTTGCCTCCCCTGCCTGAGTGCCCAGACTGGGAGCCCGGGGTGTCACAGCCTAAAGCACGGCCCTGTGCTCAGGGCAGGTGACAGCCAGCAGGACCGCAGCCCTCGGGGGGATCTTCTCCTCTGCCACAGGCTGCCTCTGGCTCGAGCAGCAGGAGGAGGAGCAGAAAGAGCAGGACAAGGAGGAGGAGCAGCAGGGGAAGGCAGTGTCCAGAGCCCCAGTGCCCTGAGCACAGGACATGGCGCTGTCATCTCCGGTGCGTGGAGACCTGCCCGCGGTGCAGGTTGGATCCCTAAGCACCTTCCAGCCTGGAATAGCAGCCTCACACGAGGAGCAGATGGTCCCACTGTCCCCTGCCATGGGGCTTGGGGGACACGGTCCAACCCGTTTGTTCCCTGATTTTGGACTTGTCACTCCAAAGCCCAGAGCTCCGGACAGGTGCCCTCAATCCATGCAGGTGTCACCCAGGGCCACAGCTGCACGGACAGAGGGTGGCACTGTAGGGGACGCCTAAGGGGAGCATGCTGCTCCATGCGCGGACTGGGCATTCCACGGGGATGGGCTCGGGCGATTGCACCCACGGGCGATGCGGAGCCGGCCCGGCGGCGGTGCTCGGGGCCGGCGGGCGCGGGGCTGGCAGCGGGCGGGAGCAGATGGAGCGGCACGGCGGGGACGGGAAGCCGGGGGCAGCGGGAGCGGCTGGACCAACAGCCGGAGCCCGCGTCCTGCAGAGAGGAAAATGGAAGTGCCGGGAGCGCGAGGGGGGCGGGGGTGACGGGGCCCGTCTGAACATGGGGCGGGGGTCCCGGGGCTCCGTGCGTGCAGCAGGGACGGGCTCACCCTGCTCCAGCTCCTCCTCCAGCCCCTGCGCCGCTCGTCAGCGCAACGAGTTCCTGGCGCTGAGCCCGGCCCTCAGGGCACACACCGCCGGTGCCAGTGGGCTCAGCAATGCCCGCTGCTCCCAAGGGCATTCCTGCAGGAATCACGGCAGTGCCAGCCCAGCACAGGCCCGCCAGCACCGCTCTGCCTGGTGCAGGCACCAGAGACAGTGGAAGTCCGTTCCTGGAGCTGCACTGGAAGAAGGAAAGGGTCTTGGCTACAGGGATTTTGAATCAAGCAAATCGCGGGGTGCACCTGCCATGCAGAAACACACGGAGAGCAGCAGCCCTGGATCAGGGCTTGGAGCCACGGCAGGGACTGGTGGGGCCCAGGGCCATGGCCCCTTGCCAGGGCACCCACAGGTGCTGGGGCTGCCCCTGGAGCTGTGGGCAGTGGAGGGCAGCTCAAGGAGGTGATGGGGGGAAACTGAGGCACAGCTGTGACCATGGGGCCGTGCTGTGCATCTCCGCATGCTGGGGCCTGCGTGTGCCAGGAGCTGTTCTGTGCCTCCTCCGTCCATCTCCATCACTGAGCATCCCTGCGGACTCCAGCCACCCACAGGCAGTGAAAGCCCCGGAGACTCCGGGAAAACGAGGCCATTCCATGGAGGAGCTTAGCAGGGGATTTCGCTGCCCAGGCGGGCCCAGCCGCGCGGGGCCGCGGCGATGGGGCAAGGTCAGGCAGGACAGGCCCGGGGGGCTGCCCACGCTGGGCAGCCGCCGGTGCAGGCCCCGTGCCTGCGGGGGCCGTGGGCTCTGTGTACGGGTGTGGGGCTGAGCCCGGTGCCCCCGCGGACACTGCCACCCATGGAGCGGGGAAAGCCCTGGAGGACGGCACTGGGGGCCCCGGACCCGGCCCCGGGGTCCCGGGGGGAGGGGGGGTGCTGCGAGGGCTGGGGGCGGGGCCGGGAGCCGGGCTGGGAGCCGGGCGGAGGAGCGGAGATGGATGGGGATGATGGGGACGAGGACCGGTCTGGGGGCGGTGCCGGGGGAGGCTACGGTCCCGGTGCCGGCCCCGCCGGTAACTCCGCCTGCCGTATTAATGGGAAAACAAGCGGCTGCAGAGCGCTGGGCCGAGCCGTGCCGTGCCGTGCCGGATCGGGCGGAGCCGGGCCATGGTCCCCAGGGCGGCGGCAGCCCCAGCCTAGCGCGGCGGCGGCGGCCGGGGATGCGGCGGGAGCCGCCAGAGCGGCTGGCGCGGAGCAGGTAAGGGGGTCTCGGGCAGGGGCTGGGGGTTGCTGTACCCCCGGGGGCCCCCCTCGCGGCCTCCCCCCCACCATCGCCTCGCATCACACCATATCTCATCTTCCTCCTTTGCCCCCACCGTGTTCCGCATCCCCATCCTGCTCCCCGAAGATCCCCCCGGGGCATACCAACCCCCAGGCTCCCCACACAACCGTCCCGTGCCCCGCATCCCCGTCCCCGTCTATCTATGCTCTCTCCATTCCATCAGTCTCATCGGGGCCATCCCCATCCCGTGCTCCCGAGCCGAGTCATCCCACCCCATCTCACCGGTATTCCGGGGTTCTCCATACTCCCGTGTGCGCTATCCCCATCCCTATCCCCATCCCCATCTCCCAGCTCCAAACCCATCCCCATCTCCGTCCCATCCCACCGCAGCTCGAGCGGAGCCATTTCACCCCTCCCCCGGAGCCCAGCTCGGCGCCCTGCGCGGCCCAGCGGGCCCGGTGGCCCGGTGCCGCCCGGTGCCGCCCGGTGCCGGTACGCAGCGCGGGGGGGGCACCGCCCCGGCGCCTGCGGCAGCGCCCGGGACGGACCCGCTCCCCCCGGGGCCACCCCAGGCACGGTCCCCCCAGTCCCGGCCCCGCAACTCGCCCTCCCGGCTGCTCCTGGTTCCGCTGCCCCCCGGCTTTGCCCGTTTGCGGGTGCCCCCGCTGAGGGGTTAGAGGGGCCGGGGGTCAGGCCGTCCCCTGCACCCCGGGGTGCTGCTCCCCCCGGCACATGCTGGAGTCGGGTTTGGCAGCCATTTGTGCCCGGAGGGCTCGGGACAGGGACGGGGGCGATGTGGCAGTGCCAGGGGCAGAGAGGCTGATTCACGGGGCCGGGGAACACAGAGTGGAGAGGCTCTCTGATGTGTAGGGCGGGCATCCCCCACAGGGGCATAGGGCACCATGTGCGTATCCTGGGGGTGGCACGGCAGGGGGAGGGTCTATTTGCCACGGATACGGAGCAGAGGCGGGATGGGCACTGGGCTCCCTCACCACAGACCGCGTCGGCTGCCAGCTCCCGGTGCGGGAAATGCCAGGCAGCAGCGGCCATCAGTGTCCCGCTGACACACACACGGTGCACAGGCCCGTGTGCAGCAGAGCTGGCTGTGCACAGCGGGCACACGCGGGCACAGACACTGCCCCCACGGCAGCTGCCGCTGGCACCTCCAGCATCACCTGCTCGAGCAGCGTTTGCAGCAGGACGCTGTCCTTGGCTGCCTGTCCCGGATGCAGGGGCCGCTGGCGTACTCAGGGTAGCACTTGGGGCCATGCTGGGCCATGCTGGGCCGTGCTGGGGCAGTGCTGGGCCGTGCTGGGCCGTGCTGGGCCGTGCTGGGGCAGTGCTGGGCCGTGCTGGGGCAGTGCTGGGCAGTGCTGGGCCGTGCTGGGGCAGTGCTGGGCCGTGCTGGGGCAGTGCTGGGCCGTGCTGGGCCATGCTGGGGCAGTGCTGGGCCGTGCTGGGGCAGTGCTGGGCAGTGCTGGGGCCGTGCTGGGCCGTGCTGGGCCGTGCTGGGGCAGTGCTGGGCAGTGCTGGGCAGTGCTGGGGCAGTGCTGGGGCAGTGCTGGGGCCGTGCTGGGCCGTGCTGGGCCGTGCTGGGCCGTGCTGGGGCAGTGCTGGGCAGTGCTGATGCTGCTGGCCGTGCCCATGGGGCCGTGCTGGGCCGTGCTGGGCCGTGAGTGCAGTGGGCCCGGTGCAGTGCCGTGTGTGCTGGGGCTGCTGGGGGGGCAGCAGTGCAGCGTGCTCAGCACTCTGCATGTGCAGGCAGCCTGCAGGCACCGTACCCACTGCAGCACTCCCGCCTGCTCAGTGGGATGTGCGTGGGCAGCGAGCAGGCAGGATGGGCAGCAATGCCCAGGCAGTGTGCGGGCGAGGGTGGGCAATGTGTGGGCAGAGTGTGCGGGGCAGTGCCCTGGCAAGGCACCAAGCGCAGGATGGCCAGGCAGCAGCCCTTGCCATGTGCAGAGACAGGCAGCGAGCGGGCAGCGCAGAGGGCAGCGCGGGCAGGCCGCGCACTGGCAGGGCTGTGTGCATGGCAGCTTGGGGCAGTGCGGCAGTGCCCGCTGTGGCTGTGGGGCAGGCAGGGGACTGCAACGGGCAGTGCAGAGGGCAGCGCGGGCAGGCCGCACACTGGCAGGGCTCTGTGCATGGCAGCTTGGGGCCGAGCGGGCAGTGCCCGCTGGGGCTGTGGGGCAGGCAGGGGACTGCAGCGGGCAGTGCGGGGTCCGCACTGCTCCCCCCACACCCTCGCGTGGCACACGCAGGCAGTGACCCAGTTCCGGGCACCCTCCGTGGGCCCCTCCAGCAGCGGGGTCGCCCCCGGCCCAAGCCCTCGTGCCGCCGGAGCCCGGGGCTCATAGGCAGCATGGAGGGAGCAGCACCTGGGCTGGTGCCGGGAGCGAGGGCAGGACCCACGGGCAGCGGCTCCCATCCGCTCCTGCTCGCCGGCCGCTGTGCAAGTGCTGTCGGCAGGTGTCACATCCATGGGGTGACACCGTGTGGGCATCCCGGGCAGGGAGGCTGGTGCCTGCCGAAACTCAGCAGTGCTGGGGGCGAAGGGGGCATCCAACCAACCGATGGGGGAATGGAGAGCAGAGGGGACGCAAAACCCTCTCCCTGCGGAGTTGGTGTCAGAGGCTGGTGGGCATGTGAGCATAATGGCACTGGCAGCACGGTGTGGCCATCCCGGCTCTGCCCCCTCAATAGGCAGAGGTTTCCAGCAGCTGCAGGAGGGCTCTGCTCTCCCTGCAGTGCCACAGAGCCCCAGCTCCCCGTGCAAGCCTCCCCCTGCACCCACGCTGTCCTTACCCACGCTGTCCTCGCAGAGGAGGAATAATTTGGAGAAACCATGGCAACCCCACAGCTCCACCGGCAGTGGGTGCCGCTGGGTGGGTGGAAGACACCGGTACCGTGGGATGCAGCGCCCACATCCCCAGCGCACGGGGATGCACACAGCGGCCTCGCTGGGTGACAGTTCTTTGGGTGGCAGTTCTTTGGGTGGCAGTTCTTTGGGTGGCAGTTCTTTTTGGCTCTGCAGGGCTGTGGCTGCAGTGGTCTCTTGAGGGTGCTCCATGCGCTCACAAGGCGTCCATGGCCCCAGCAGCCACACCTCCACCACGCCGGGGGTGCCCAAGGAGCCTCACGTGCCTTGTTTGTTTTACAGCGCTGGGATGGAGTCAGCACAGGCCCCTCGGCCACCTCAGCCTACCCACGCCCTCTCTGCTGCTGCTGGACCAGGTAGGACCCTGGGCTACAGTTCCCTGCCTGCCACCACCCCGACACCACAGGAATGGGCTTCCCAATGCCACTGTCACCATCACCGCGGCAGGGGTGCTGCCTTGCCGGACCCAGCCCAGTTCCCACACACTGTAACGCAGCAGAGCCAATGCTGTGCCACCTTCTGGGGGGCAAACCTGCCCCCCCAGCTCTGCAGGGAGGCACTGGGACCCCCATCTCCTTTCTCGTGGCATCTTGCTCTTCCCAGCCCATCACATGGACAGAAACCCCAAGGCCACCGGAGTCACCTCAGCTCTGGCATCTGCACCCCCCCAGCTTTGGAGCAGGTAATGAGGAGGAACCCAAGTCCCCTCCCCATCTCTGCGTAGTCAATGCTTATTGCTAAATAAAGGAAATTCTTTTTCTCCAAGAAACATCTTCCCTGTGGTCCTCTGCTGCTCTTTAAAGCCAAGTGTCCACCCATCTTTAGCACAACACAGAGCAGCCAGCGTCAACCAGTGCACCCAGGCCCTTGGTGGCCACAACACCCAATGCTCAGAGGACGTGGTGAGGTGACAGCTGGGGGGTCCCTGCTGTGGGCAGAGAAGGTGCACATCTCCCAGGGCTGGTGACAACCCATGGCAGCTCTCAAAGGGCTGCTAGGGAAGGTCAGTGCCACAACCCACTTAGTCCTGTGGGCAGACCCCTTCCTGTCCCCACCATGCACTGTGGCAACCTTGTGCTGATGTCCTCGTTGTCATACAGCTCTGTCACACTGTGGCTGGGGACTCTGCCCACCCTGGCCACCCAACTGCATTGTCCCAGAGCACTGGGGTGCTTGGTGCTGGCACACAGTGGGTGTCAGACCCCGTGTCCCACAGCAGCTGAAGCCACCATCACACTTGCTTTCCAGCCCAGGGGACATGTCACAACCATGGGTCACAGAAGACAAAGCCAGAGGGTACTGAGCCAGCACAGCTCCTGTGGCACAGGGAGGTGATGCAGGTATCACTGCTTACATGTGGGCTGGGGCATCCACCACAACACCCCTCTGCCCCCCTTGGGGCCGCCCCTGCTCTGAAGGACCCAGAGAGGGTGCAGCCCTGTAGCTGGCACTGTGACCACCCCACACGGGTGCTTGTGGGCCACAGTGCGTGCAGCCACCACAGGGAGGGGTTGTGGCTCCCCCCTCCTACAGAGCCCCAGACAGTGGGGGCTTCCCAGCCACCCCGGTGGGCGCTCATGGTGCCCGTCCCTGGGCCTGGTTCCCCCTGCAGTGCTGGTACTGGGACATGGGTACACACAGTCCCAGGAGACCCCTCACCACTCCAGCGCTCTCACCAGGACTGAGCACACACTCCCCATGGAAAACCCTGGTGTGGAGCCCTCACAGCCCTGCTCAGAGCTGCCAATTCATGTCATTCTGCAAGACAGTCCCTGTGCCCTGTGGGCCAGGAAGAGGGCACAGTACTCTGTGTTCTCCTCTTACTGCGCTGAGCTGCTTTGCAGTTCCCTGGCTGCCCCCACCGGTGTCCTGCCAGCCACTCCGGCCGCTCCGTGATTTGCACCCTGGATCTGGAGACTTTTTCCAGTTTCTTCCTCCAGTTGATTGACTATTGACAGCAGCAGTGGAGGCTGGGATGCCCCCAAACCTTCCCTTCTGAGGAGATGGCCAAGCCTGAGCTAGGCTCTGAGCCAGGAGCAGTGGGGATTGATATGAGGTCACTCCAGGATTGAGGCACCCCATGTGTTCTCTTGCAGGGTGGGCTACCGTCCTCTGAGGCCGCGTGACAGGGAACTGGCAGAAGAGTCGCTTTTAAGATGACACGAACAGACCCACCTGACATTCTGGTGTCCACGGTGTACCAAGACATCAAGGTGGCGACAGCAGCCCCTGGGGATTCCGTTGTCTGTCAGCCCCTAGCACAATGTGACGCCTCCATGTCCTCCTCCCTGTCCCGCGAGCCGCAGCCCTTCAACAAGCGCCATTGTAGGAGTTTCGACTTCATCGAGTCGCTGGAAGAGCTGGGCACCCCCTCGGCCATGGAGCGCGCCTGCCCGCGCCCCGGCATGCCCGAGCCCACGCCGGGGCCGCCGGGCAGGCAGGCGCCACCGAAGCCGGACCCTTACGGCGGCAGAGCGCCCGCGCCGCGGAGCGAGCCGAAGCGCCGAGCCCGCTCCAAGAGCGCCCCGCGGGTGAAATCCACCCTGACCCCGGTGCCCATCACCGTGGCGGCATCACCGCCGCCAGCCCGGCGGGGGCGGGAGGTGCTGCGGGTGGCACGGGAGCCCTCCCGCACTGATCCCTCGCCGCGCCGCGAAGGCCCGATGCCGCTGCGGGCGCTGGCCAACGAGGTTCACCCCATCAAGCTGCAGCCGCAGCGCAGCAGCGTCAGCCGCATCTCCCCGCTCTGCCTGGGCAGCAATTGCTACGAGGAAGGGCCGGGGGGGAAGGTGGGCGCCAGCCCCCACGTCAAGTGCCGAGTGGACATCAAGCCGGACGAGGCAGTGCTGGTGCACACGGCGCGGAGCCTGCGGGCGGCCCCGAACCGCCCCGAGCCGCCGCGCTGGCCCCGCACCCCTGGGGCCGCCCGCAGCCTGACCGTGCCGGGGAGCCGGCAGGCGTCCGCGTCCCGCACGCCCACCCCCAGCGACTCCTACAGCGGGGACCCTCCGCTGCTGCCCTACCCCGGCGAGTACTACGAGGCAAACCCCCGAGCACTGGCGTACCAGACAGTGCCCGTGCCAGCCTCCCGGGAATTCAGGGAGTACCCCGACAGGGGCTGCATGACCTTTTCGGCCCCCGGGGTCCCAGCCAAGTTCTTCTACACCGAGGAGTCAGCGCGGTGCCCCAGCCCTGCCATGCCCCTCCGCAGCTCTGGCTATGCCAGCTACCCCTACCCCAGCCGCCACGCCGTGCCCCAGCCCTTCTACAGCGAGGATCCGGCCAAGGCTGCTGCTCACACGATGCCGCCCCGGACGTTGTACGTGGAGGAGGCGCGGGGTTACCCGGTGCAGGAGGCGCCTGCCAGCACCTTCTATGGGGATGAGCCCCGCTACTACGCCGCGCGTGGGACCCCTGTCAAAACCCTCTACGCTGAGGACGCTCGCACATACCCAGCCCTCGGCTCCTCCCCGCGGCTGCTCTACGCCGAGGACTACGGGAAGTACCGGGAGCGGGAGGTGCTGTCGCGCACGTGCCCCCCGCCCCGCAGCGCGCAGCCCCTGCACTTCGGGGACTGGTATTGCCCCGAGCGGGCCACGCTGCCCTACCAGAGCCTGCAGCTGTCCCGCTTCACCCCGCAGCCGGCCGGGCGTGAGGCCATGTTCTCCTCCTGGCATGCCAGCTACGGCGTGACTCCACCGCGGCTGGGCCGGGAGAGCCAGCACTACTCCAAATCCTGGGACAACATCCTGGCGCCAGCAGCGCGCAGGGAGGAGGCCCTGCTGCGTGGGCGCAGCTATGAGAACCTGCTCGCCCACGAAGAGCACCGTGCCTTATCCCCCGAGGAGCGCCGGCAGCCTGTGGTGATCAACCTGTCGAGCTCGCCCAAGCGCTACGCGGCCCTGTCCCTCTCCGAGAGCTCCATCCTCGAGCGGGTGCACGCCGACGGCAGCCGCGGGCCCTCAGGCCGCTCCTGGTACGTCACGCCGGAGATCACCATCACCGACAACGACATCCGCGCCGAGGGGCTGGGCCGGAGCGAGAGGCGCTCGGCCAGCTGGGACATGCTGGACGCGGGCCGGGAGTGCAGGCCCTACGCTGTGCCCTGCGCCCCGCAGCCCAGCCCCAGGGAGAGCGGCTCGGGGCGCCAGCGCAGCCTGGAGCAGCTGGACGAACTCATCACCGACCTTGTCATTGACTACAAGCCGGCACCGGGCCACCGCTCCGGGGACAGGAACAGCCTCGCGGAGCAGCTCAAGCAGCTGCTGAGCAGCAGCACCTCAGGGCCCCCGCGGCGGGGCGAGGGCAGGCGGGTCCCTCACAACGTGCCCGAGGGACCCCGACCCACAAAGGAGCAGCCGGGCCCCAGCTCCCATGCTGGCACCCCGCGCCGCCCGCCGGCCACCGGCCCCTTCGAAAAGTCACCAGAGAACTGCTCGCCCGACCTGAGCGCGGAGGAGGACGACATGATGATGTGCTCCAATGCCAAGTGCCGGCGCACAGAGACCATGTTCAATGCCTGCCTCTACTTCAAATCGTGCCACAGCTGCTACACCTACTACTGCTCCCGGCACTGCCGGCGCGAGGACTGGGACACGCACAAGGCCAGCTGCGTCTACGGGCGGGTGGGCAGCGTCTGCCGCCACGTGCTGCAGTTCTGCCGCGAGAACACCGAGGTGCACAAGGCTTTCTCACGCATCGCCAAGGTGGGATACCTCTCCCGCGGCCGTGGCGTCCTCTTCCTGGGCTTCCCCAATGCGGGCTCCGCCGAGAACTTTCTCCAGTTTGGGCTGGAGAGCCTGCTGATGTCCCCCACGTACCTGTCCCTGCGGGAGCTGGACAGCTACTCGGACAACCTGGGGGAGTATGCCCAGGAGCTGCGGGAGACAGGCAACCAGTACGACCCCAACGAATGTTTCCTGCTGAATGTAACCGTGGCCGTCACTCAGAAAGTGCCAGAGAGGCCGTCACCGAAGATGCAGGTGCCGACGGTCAGGAAATATGCCAAGGTGGCCTTAGCCTCCTCCAGCCCTGAGAAGAAGATCTTGAAGAAGGAGCGGGACATGGAAACGTTGATCCTGACGCCACCGCCCGGAACGGCGGACATCGACAAGGAGGGGGAGGAGGGCCGGAAGGCACGGGAGGTCTGCTTCATCAACATCCAGCGGGAGCTGCGCATCCGCGGCGTCTTCCTGCGCACGAGTTCCCCGCTGTCTACGAGCAGCTCTGCGACTTCGTGGAGAGCAACAAACGCTTCACCCCCACCACCATCTACCCCATCGACAAGAGGACGGGCAAACAGTTCATGTGCATGATTATGGCGGCCTCCGAGCCTCGCACCCTCGACTGGGTGGCCAGCCCCAACCTCCTGGACGACATCATGTGAACGCAGGGCGGGGGGCACCCCCTCTGTAGACACGTGCTGTCCTGTCAGAACCCCCTCGGCTGTTACACCAAGGGGCACCAAGGGGAGGGAGGGGGCTGCGGGCAGCCGGCAGTGCTGGGGGGGCCGGGCGGTGACGGGAGCGCAACCCGAAGTTTGCCCTGGAGCCCAGAGCCTGGGGAGCCCCTGCAGAGCCCTCTCGGGTGAGCTGTGCTTTGCCAGAGCGGGGGCGCCCCGCACTCCCCCAAGCCCTGCTCACCGGGGCTGCCGCAACCCAGAGCCCCTCGGGCACCGAGGGTCCCGCAGCGGCCATACCCAGGGCCTGGGACTGGGCTGCACCAGGACCGCGTCCCCGCCGCGTCTGTGCAGCCTGTGTGTTACTGCGGGAGCGTCAGGTGCTGGGGGCCCTGGGATCCCACGCGGGCTCTGGGCACGGAGCGGGGGAGGGCTGGGGGGTCCCTGGACGCTGCCGGGGGAGGGGGGCAGCGGCCGCGGTGAGGAATCCGCGGGAGGGGGGGGGGGGAGGCGCTCTGGCCGGGGTCGGAGGTAATCGCCAGTGGGGGGGTGACCGTGGCGGGGATCACGGAAGGCGAGGCAGAGGCGGGGTCGTGGCCAAGGCCCGTCACCTGCAGGGGGCGCCCGCGCCGCCCTGCCCGGCCCTGCTCCCTGCTGTCCATCCCACCGCAGGCACCGGCACCGGCACCGGCGGCAGCGTCCCCCCCGCCCCGCAGCTGCCCGGCGGGACCCCGCGCCGGCTGAGGGCCCCTGGCCCCGCAGCGCTGCCCGGCGGAGGAGGCGGGAACCCCAGGGACTGGGCGCTGGCTGACGCCGGGCGGAGGTGGGCCTGGCAGGGACCGGGCGCTGGTTGGACGCCGGGCGGAGGAGGCGGGAACACGGGCAGGGACCGGGCGCTGGTTGGACGCTGGGCGGAGGAGGTGGGAACACGGGCAGGGCCTGGGCGCTGGTTGGACGCTGGGCAGAGGAGGCGGGCACGGCGCGCGAGCGGCAGCTATGGCGGACTCGGCGCTGTCGCGGGTGCCGGACGTGCAGATCGATGGCGACGGTGTCTTCAAGTACGTGCTGGTGAGGGTGCGCGGGGCCGGCGCGCCCGCCAAGGACGTCGTGCGCGGCCACAGCTGGGCCGAGTACCACGGTGAGGGGCGTCGGGAGCGCGGGGCGGGGCGGTGGCCCAGGGTGCCGAGGGAAGCGGGCGGGGGCTTGCCGGGCGTCTGGCCCGTCACGGGGCGGCTGAGGCGGGGGGTCCCTGCGCCACCCCCGCTTCCTCCCTGCAGCCGACCTGTTCGAGCGCACCGCGGAGGAGCTGGCGCGTCACGGCCTGAGCTGCGAGTGCCTGGGCGGCGGCCGCGTGTCGCACCGCCCTGAAGAGAGGAAGATCCACGTCTACGGGTACTCGGTGGTAAGCAGGAGCCGGGGGGAACCACGCAGGGACGCGGCATCTCCCTTCGCGGGGTGGATCCCACTGACGGCGGCCGAGTTGGCGTCGCATTCCCTCGGGGGTGGAAGGCGTGAGCGGGACGGGGCTCCTGGGCGTTCCCCCCCCGTCCCCAGGGAGGGGAGACTTCTCGGGTGAGCAGTGCTTGGCCAAAGCAGGGTCACCCCATGAACCCCCCGGCACCTGCCTGTGGGGCTGCCAGACACCCAGAGTTCCCGGAGGTCCCATGGGTACGGGTGGCTGTACCCAGCGCTGGGTGCTGCCAGGGGGAATTGGGCTGCACAAGAACCCTGTCTCCACTCTGTGTGTCCGGAGGGTGTTCCTGCAGGAGTGTCAGGTGGGTGCTGTAGGGGCCTCTTAAGGGTGGCTGGAGGCACTCTTGGGGACATCACTGTCATGGTGGGTTCCTGGATGCTGACCCCAGCCCAGGGCTGTGCTGCAGCACCAGCTGTGCTGGGTGCAGAGCCCACCTGGGACCAGGGCAGGGTGCTGGTCCTTGGGCCACAGTGCGCACAGTTTTCTCAGCTTCAGGGTGGCACTGTCCTCTTGCCTGGGTGCTACTCCAGCCTCAGCTGAAGTCAGGAAGGACTGGCACAGGCTCTGTGGCCTCTCTGCTGCTAGGGTCTGCCAGAGCTGCCCTGGAGATTTGCCAGGCTTCCCTGCAAGTTCTCACCAGCTCTCCTTGGGAACCCTCTTTTCCTGTGCAGGGCTTTGGACGAGCTGACCACGCTGTGACCACAGAGAAGCTGAAGACAGAGTATCCTGACTATGAGATTACCTGGGCAGATGAAGGGTACTGACTCCTCTGTCTGTGGTGCCAGCCCAGAACTGGCACAGCTGTATGCAGCACCGGGGTGGTGGCAGCAGGCTCCCCGTGCTCGGCCGTGCTCCAGGCTCTCCTGATTTTCCTCTGTGTTGAACTCGCCCATTCGCCACTATCACCGGACTGTCCCCATGCCAGATGCTCCCACCTCCCTGGCATGGCAAAGCTGGTGAAGCCAGTGGTTGCTCTGCCCCAGCCCCCTGGCGCCAGGGGCTCATCCACATGTATCTGTGAGAATTAAAGTCGTTGGAGGAGCACAGCTGCTCTGGTGGCCATGCTCACGGCTCGGCTGCTCCTTCCCATCTCTGGGTTATGCCTGTTGACGGTGGAAGAGACCCCCCAGGTTATCTGCCCCTTGAGGGGGGCCTGGCATGGGAGCCTGGCATGGGAGCAGGCAGAGTCTGGGGTGGGAGCAGCAGGAAGTGTCTGGGATTTGCCTTGGAAAGGGCTGAGGCAGGAGAGAGGAAAGCGATGCCCAGGCCTGGGAGAGGGAAAGGCAGGATGGACCTGGGGGAGAGACCAGCCCCATCTCCTGTGAGGAGGGAACTGAGCTGCCTGGGAACATGATTGGGAAGAACATGCTCATTCCCACTCTGGCAGGTTGTCACACCTTGAGGAAGACCATCCTCCCTGACTTCATCCCTCCAGCCACCCAGGACCAGCTCAGAATTTCCCTGGGATTCTTGTGCTTCCAAGTGAGGAGCAGTAGAGGGAGACTGGGGAAAGCTGCTGGAGGCTTCAGTGGCTGGAGAGCTCCAGGGAGGTGTGCAGGCTGGGTGGTTCAGTCGCTCTCCTGAGGCTGGGGCTGGAGGACCCTCCCAGCCCAGTCCCAGCTCCATTTCACAGCCACACTCTGAGCTTGTGTGCTCCCTGCTGCTGCCTCTGCCTTGTGCCTTCAGGGATGTGGGCTCCTTCCTCTGTGTCCGGAGCCATGCAGGTCAGCTCAACCTGCAGAAGCTGTACCCCATGTCCAAAGTTCAGCCTGTGCCCAAACTCCAAAGGAAGCTCACAACGGGGGGACGAGTTTCACCGGCAAAAACATGGCTTTGCTGTGCCTTGTCCTCCATCCTGCAAGGTGGCTCTCCCCTGTGCTGGGGGGAATGTCACCCAGAAGTTGCACAGAGTCAGCTGCAAACCTGCAAGTCACTGCTTTGGAACTTGGAGGCACCTCTGGCATGTCCTGTCCATCCGCTGGCCTAGCAGAGCCGGTGGGTCCATCATGGTGGGATTGCTGAGATGTGCTGTGCAGGCTCAGGAGTTGGAGTCGTTAGTCCTTGTGGGTTCCTTCCAACACAGGGAATTCCATGATTCTGTTCTAGAATTAGGCTGCTGGAAGCTGTGACCAGGTGGGGTTTGAGAACCTCCCCTAATTGAACTTCCCAGCAGCTTGGGAGTCTGCTCTGGTTTTGACAGTCCTCACAGGAGAAAAAGGTTTTTCTTTCAAGTGGTATTTGCTGGTTTTGCTTTGTTCTTGTCTCAGTCCTTACTGGGGCACTCCCTGCTCGAAGGGTTGGCTCGCGGCACCCTCCTGCCAGGGCCTACCTGGGTGACATTCCCCTACACCTTCTCCAAGCTGGGCACGTTCAGCTCAGCCTCTCCTTGTGGCAGGTGCAGTCCCCTCATCATCATCAGGGAATATCCTTCCGTGGAGATCAAAATACCATCTGGACACATCCTCCAGGGAACCCTTGTGGAGCAGAGGGGTGGGATGGGGTGACCTCCTGTTGTTCTCTACTATCCTGTGGTCATCCTCAGTCGTTCTAGTGTGCCCACATCTCATACTGGGAGCACCAGCATCCCCAGTGAAAAGCAAAGGGTCGTATCTCTGAGAGAGGCTCTGCCCATGGCACCCAGGAGGCCAGTGACTACTTTGCCAGTGGCCAGCTTGGTGCTGCCAGGTTCCTGGGCAGGGCTCCTGTTCTCCAGCACGCCTGCACTGGGGGATGTGGGGCTGCTGGTCCTCACTGGGCCTGGCTGGCCCTGGGAGAAGGAGCTGAGCCTGCATTTTACTGCCCCTGATGCAATCCCGCTGCAATCTGCTTTCCAAGGCCGTTGGCTCAGTGGAAGGATCTGCTCGACGGGGCCCCTCTCAGGGCACAAAGGCTGCGGCAGCAGAGGGGAGAAGGGTCCTGTGGGGTAGCAGCCCCTTCCTCTGCCCAGGTAGGGAAACCAGTGGGGTCAGTAGTTGCCATCACCAGGCAACACTGGTGGCGATCTGTGGGCTCTGGCTACCAAGCTGTGCTTCTTCCAGGCTCATCGGCCCTTGCTGGGGCTCTGCCAGGAATGTTTTACCCCAGGACTGACCTGGTTGTGGCCCTGGAGCTGTGCCCCTTTGCCCCGTGGCATTCATGAGCTGGGTGCTGAGATGCTCCTGCCAGCCAAAGCAGAGCAGGCAGGGTGAAGGCTGGCTCCTCCTGATGGCATCTTGGGATCCTCAGGCTCCAGGGGGACCTCAGAGCCCCTTCCAGTGCCTAAAGGGGCTCCAGGAGAGCTGGAGAGGGACTTTGGACAAGAGCTTGGAGTGACAAGACAAGAGGAAATGATTTCCCATTGCCAGATGGAATATTGGAGATGCAGCTGACTCCCAGCGCAGCTGTTCTCTCTGGCCAGAGTGCAGCCCACAGCCAACCCTGCACCCAAAGTCTCTCCCACTCCTTATGCACAGGGACTGGCAGAGCCCCCATATCCCTGGCAGAGGTGCCAGCGTCCCCCACAGGGCTGGCAGCATCCCTGGCTCAGCAGGAAGTGTTCTCATCCCTCACCAATGCATTCCACCGGGCTGTGCCCTGTCCCGGTCAGTGTCACCCACCGTCCTGTTCCGTGTAGAAAACAGGCTGAAGAAGAGGGGTTCAGGAGGAAAAGCCGAAGGTCTGCACAGGCTGCAGCTCGCTGCTGAGGTGCTGCCAGTGCTGCTGACAGGACCGTGCTGTGCTGTCAGACCCGCGCAGCCGTGCCATAAACCCACTGCCTGGCCAGGGAGCCGATAACAGCGGGGCTGAAGTCCAACACAGGCAGGTCCAGGGGAGCACATTCCAGCCCGGGGCTCACAGTGTGGCCCCTTGCAGCTCTGCTTTACCGTCGTGGTGGCTGGGATGGCTGCAGGCGGGCAGGCGATGCTGGCCCTGCTGGTGCTGCTGGGTGAGCTCTGCCGACACGCGTGGGGGTTGTGTGGCTGGAGGGAAGGGGCCTTGGTGCCGGCTGCTCCGCTGTGGTCCTCCACCGCCGTCTGCCCCGGCACCGGGCCAGCCCACTGGGCTCTGCTGGTGAATTCAGCCCGGGGTTCCCAGGGTGGGCGGGTGCCGGAGCCCCCAGCACCGGGCTGGGCATCACCAGTGGCTTTGTTCAGCACGGGACAAAAAACATCCAGATATTCCTGCTTCTTCCAAAAAGGGGGCTGGGACTGGAAGCACGGGTGTGATATAGCAGAGTCAGTGCCCTGGCAGGCTCTGGCACCCCGAGGCTGGTGGTGGGAGGTGGCAGTGTGAAAGATGTGGAGTGCCAGGAGAGTGCCGGGGCAGGGATTGTCCAGGGGAAAATGCCGCTGAGAGCTCAGTACTCGCCCCAGCAGGATCCCAAACCGAGGTGCTGCAGGTCACGCGTGTCCCCCATCAGCTGCTGCGGGCACTGTGCCGAGTTCCCTGCGGGTTTTCAGTCCCATTGTCTCTCTCATAGCCAGAACTGTCCTCCCCAGTGGATCCGTGGTCGTCAACAGCTGCAGCAGCGCGGCTGAGCAGCTCTGCAACTTCGTCTGTGACTGCAGCGACTGCTCGGACGAGAACCAGTGTGGTGGGTGCTCAGGCTCCCCAGGCCCCCAGACCCACCCTCAGGCCCTGCTCCTGGGGTGAGAGCAGGCTGTGTAGAGGGGGGTGTTGTGGGTACAGGTCCCCGGGGTGGTGCTGGTGCCCAGGATGAAAGCAGGGTCCCCCAGGATTACGACAGAACTGTGGGATGGGTGCAGGTCCACAGGGTAGGGGCAGGTCCCTTGTGCAGGTGTCCAGGGCGAACACAGGTGGCCTGGCTGCAGGTGAGTCTGCCAGATGGGTGCAGGATCCCAGGTTGTGTGCAGGTCCCCTGGGCTGCCCACAGGTCCCCTGGGTAGGTGCAGATCCCCAGGACAGGTGCAGTGCCCTGGGGTGGGCACAGGTCCCCAGGGTGGCCCCAAACCTGCCTTGACCCCCCATCTGCCCACCTTCAGGGTACCTACGGGGCTCAGCAGTGCTGGGCACCCCCTTCACCTGTGATTTTGAGGACAGTGACTGTGGCTGGCAGGACGTGGGCACCTCGACGTATGGATGGGTGCGAGGCCGTGCCAGCCTTGCCATGTGGGGCATGGGGCCTCATTCAGACCACACTGTGGGCACTGACCTGGGTAAGTGGGAGCTGCTTGGTGAGCCAGCTCTGGGCATCCACCGTACCACTGCACTGGAGCTGGGGTGCCAGAACACCTGTCTTTCTAGGGTGCAGGGGAGGGAGCAGACCCTTGGAGGGGCAGGAGTAGTGCTGGCACAGCTCTGGTGCCACCCCATGGGGCTGCAGCCCCCGCTCTGCTTTCTGCCCTCCCCAGGTTGGTTCTTGGTCACCACGTCCCCCCCAGCAAAGACCACGGCCACAGCCTGGCTCAGGTCACCAGAGATGCGGGAAGCAGCTGCCACATGTGAGATCAGAACCTGGTATCACCTCTCAGGGAGATGTGAGAGCACCCAAGGTGGGCACAGGCAGCATTGGCTGCTAGGCAGTGGGAGGGGATGGGGCCCTCTGCCCCCGTGGCAGGGACAGAACCACTGATATCCTGAGATGGGTCCTTGCCATCCTGTTTGCCTCTTCCGCGCTCCACACACAGAGCTGGTGGGACCTGGGGGTCCCAGTTCCAACCCCCAGAGCTGGCGGGGCTCCATTCGTTCCTTTGGGTACCCCTGGATGCCCTGTACCAAGGGCGCTTTTGGGGCGTCCCTCAGGGCTGAACCAGACCGAGCAGCCGGTGCTGCGCCTGGCCGTGGCACACAGGGATGAGGTGGTGGAGCTGTGGCAGAGCCCTGAGCGCAGCAGGGAGGGCTGGCACCAGCTGGTTGCCTACCCGGGACGGATCATGGAGCCGTTCCAGGTGAGACAGTGTTGGTACCTTGGTACCTGGGCATTGTCCCCATAAGCTGGGACCAGAGGAGCTGGGTGATGTTCTGAGACCTGGCCTGGGCAGCTCATGCCATCTTCATCCTCCCATCACAGCTCATCTTCTCCCTGACACAACCACCCACCTGCGGGGCAGAGGTGGCGCTCGATGACATCATGTTTAGGAACTGTGGCTTACCAGGTGAGTCCTGCTGGGATGGGAACTGGGATCTTGGGGGAACTGGGTGGGGTGCAAAACCCAGGGCAGCTCTCCCATTGCTTGGTGCTCCCATTGTCTTGGGGCACCGCGCCCTGGCCAGAGCATGAGGTGGGCAGCGAAAACCTGTCCCTTGTGCCACCCCAAGGAATGACGTGGCAGTGCTCACCATGTCCCCGTGGGACCAGCCACTCGCTGACGTGTGTTCCCCCACCCCAGAGGTCGGGCAGCAGGCCTGCAGCGCCCAGGAGAGCCGCTGCCACCGCGGCTCCTGCCTGGCACGGCGTCGTTTCTGCGACGGCACCGACGACTGCGGGGACAGCTCGGACGAGGGCACGGCACAGTGCAGTGAGCACCCCTGGGCCCAGAGAGGAGTCCTGTGGATAGGCTGAGGGTCCGCCTTGGTGGGGCAAAGCTGTGCTCTGGGCCGGCAGGGGCCCACCCAGTTCTGCCCTACACCAGGAGGGAAAAGTGACCCTGAGGGTTTGCAGAGGGGTGGCGTCAGCCCAGCCCATGGCAGGGATCCATCTGTCCAAGAGAGGGCTGGGACCTCAGTTTCTGGGTTACCACTGTCCCTTCTCCTCACAGAGAACTTCACCCGCTGCTCCTTTGACTATGATCTCTGTGGCTGGGAGACGGCGGCTGGGCCACCAGTGTGGGGCAGGAACACGAGCCTGAACCTGGGCACCTCCTACAGCATTCCCACTCGGGACCACAGCAACAACAGCAGGGCTGGTACGTGGCGGGGCCCCAGTGCCCCCGGGGAGCCCCAGTGCAGGCGGACGTGACACATGCCAGGGCTCTGCTCAGGGCAGTGCCAGGACAGTGGTGTCCTGCACTCATGCATCTGCCTGAATCCACTCAGCCCCAGCATCTCCTGCAGGTTTTTTCCTCCATGTGAGCAGTGACCCCACTGCACAGGCTGGTGGCACAGCTCAGCTCAGCAGCCCCACCTTCCAAGCCACCAACTCCTGTTCTGTGAGTCACAGCTGGGACCTCGTGTCACAGCTCATGTGGGCATGGTGGTGGCAGGACATGGGGTTCCCGACTCTGGAGACCCTCATGCAGGGCTGGGCTGTGGTTGGCCCTTGCTGAGGATGGGCATCAGGTTTTTGGGGGTGGTTTGGTGACATCTCTGGTGCCCGTTGCCCACCTGAGCTCCTCACAGCCCCTTTGTGGGATGCAGGGGGCTGTGTGCCCCTGCCCCTAAGGGCTCTCCCTCCCCCAATCCCAGCTTGTACTGTACTGCCACCTCCATGGCTCAGCCACCAGCAGCCTCAGCATCTCCTATGTGACCAACTCTACCAAGCACCTGATGAGGGAAAGGACAGGAGACCTGGGCAGCTGCTGGGTCCGGGAGAGAGTGGACTTCAATGTGACAGATCCCTTCAAGGTGGGCTGCTGCTGAGCTGGGGGGAGCTGGGCTGTCCCTGGGGTCTGGGACCACGGATGTGTACGGGGCAGTACCACCTCCCAAGCCCACTGTGGCCATGCCAGCCCCCACTGTGCACCCCTGTCAGCCGCAGCACTGCCCCTGCTCCCACTGAGTCCCTTCTTGAGCAAAATGTGAGCCAGTCCATGACAGGTTCTGGCTCCCCCCATCACACGGCTCCCTGGTGTCACCCTAATCCCCCCCAAATCGTGCAGGACCCCTTGCTGATGTTTCTGACATGGTGCTTTCCTGCAGGTGCTGGTCGAGGGGGTGGCTGGCAGCGGGGGGACCGTGGCTATCGATGACCTGATCCTGTCTGAGGGCTGTGTGCAGGAGCAGGGTGAGCTGGTGGGCAGTGTCCCTCACCCTGCTCCAGTGCTGGCAGCTGTCCCAGGTGTCTTGCACTCATGGCACCATGCCTGTCCTGCTCATCACAGGGACCATCCTGGGTGCAGCCCAGCAAATACTTGCCCTGGGGTGCTGGTATCTTTTTCCTGGGCCTGTAACACTCCATTTTCTGTGTCAAAACGTGTCACACAAGCAGCTCTTACTAGGTCCTGGGTCCCCTTCAGCTGGTGGCAACCAGGCTGAGCTGGGACGGGATGGGATGGGAAATGGAGAGCCAGGAAGATGCCTGGGGACATGGGACGGTGGTTTGAAGGGCTGACACTGATGCTGTTGCTGGGCCCTTTCACCACTGCTCTCCATCTGGGGTGTTTCACCATCAGAGAAGGCTCTGGTCACACTGCTGAGCCAGGCACGTGCCAGCCCCTGCGCAGCAGACGAGGTGGCCTGTGACAGCGGGGACTGCGTTGCTGCAGAGCTGGCCTGCGACTTCACCGACACCTGCGCTGACGGCTCCGATGAGGAGCGCTGTGGTGAGAGCGAGGGCAGGCACCTGCAGCACTGCTCCAGCAGTGGCGGGGACCAGGCACCCCGGGCTGGCACGGCGGGGACATGTGCGTGCCTGCACGGCCCCTGGAACGACAATGGCCTGGCAAGACTGAGCCTGGGGTTTTGGGGTGCCCAGAGCAGCTGTGGCTGCCCCACCCCTGGAAGGGTCCAAGGCTGGTTGGACAGGGCTTGGAGCACCCTGGGGTGCTGGAAGGTGTCCCTGCCCATGGCAGAGGGGTGGAATGAGATGAGCTTTAAGGTCCATCCTACCCAAACCATTGTGAGATTCTGGGATTCTTTGACTTTGCAGGGACAACAACCTTCGAGTCAGGGGCTGGGGGCTGGCACGACGTCAGTGTGGGGCGGCTGCGCTGGGGTCTGCAGAAGGTCACTGAATCTGACATCTTCCTCACAGGTGAGACTGTTCCACCACCCAGACAATGCTCTCGAGTGCTCAGCACCACGGGAGCCTCCAGAGCAAGGACTCCCAGAGGGTGGCCACTGCACAATGGGGGATGATGCCCAGGCAGGATGCTGGGCTGGGGGTGCTACCAATGAGGTGGGACCCCAGTCCTCACCTCACAGAGTGTTTCTGTGCTCAGGGACTTTCCTGGCCCTCCAGACAGGAGAAGGACAGATGGTGGGTCCTGCAAAGGCACGAACGCCTCTGCTGGGCCCCTCTGGCCCTGCCTGCACCATGGAGATGAGCTACCACATCCACAGTGACCCCCAAGGTAACCTCCTGCCCATCCCCAGGGTGCCCTGCCTGCTTCCTACTCCCAGAGCCCCCATGCCCACCTGCCTTTACTGCCTCTCCCAACCCTGTTTTGCCCCATCACATCATCCTGGAGCTGGGCTGTCTGTGTCCCTGCACCCCATGACCATGGGCTGGTGCCATGGAGGGCTCCCACAGGGTGGCCAGGGGTTTTGGGTGCCCACAGCCTCTGCACCACCTCTTGTTCCAGGCTTCCTTGCCATCAGTGTCGCAGATCACACCACTGGCACCACCCAGCTCGTCTGGCAGACACAAGGCCGTGGCAGCCCAACGGGGGGTCGTGCCCGTGTCCCTCTGGGAGAGAGAGGCCGGCCCTTTCAGGTGTGCTGGATGCACAGGGACTGGCCTGGGGGGCTTTCAGTGGGACAGTGCCAGTGCTGCCAGGCACCCCAGGCTCATGGCTGCTGCCCCCAGGTCGAGCTGCTGGCACTGGTGGATCTCCAGGGCTCAGCAAGTGTCAGTGTTGACAACGTGACATTCGAGCAGTGCTACCTCGATGTGGTGTCACCCACAGCTACGGGTATGGCCAGGAGTGCGTGGGTAGGGAGGGTAACCCCGCACCCTTTCCATGGGGTCTGCCTGGTGGCTGTCACTCTGTCCAAGAGCAGGACCATGGTGCGCAAGGCCGGGAGCCAGGGCCAAGCACGTATCCTGCCTTACCCTGGGACCCTTGCATGGGGTAAACCTGGGGAGTGGGGCAGGCGAGCAGGGGGAAAGGGGCGTTGGGGAGACCCATTTGCTTTTGTGATGCCTTACTTCTTTCCACCTCTATACTGTCGCCTCTCTCTGGCCAGAACTGTCCTGCAACTTTGAGAGGGGCATGTGTGGCTGGTACCAGGATCTGTCCAGTGACTTCAGATGGGTCCACAGCACAGGGCAGGGACAGGGCTCTGACCACACCACCGGCTCGGGTAAGGGGCTGGTTGCTCTTTGGGGGAACCCAGGAGCCCAGGACATCCCATAACCTTCCATCCCCAGGGCCAAGACATGCCTTGTACACCCCCAGCAGCCCCATGCCTACAGAGCAAACTCACCTATGGCAGGCTGGGGGCACCCAGATCTGGGCTGTGGGTGGTGCAGGACACTCACGTCATGACCCCTCCACCCTGGCTGTCCCCAACATTCAGGCTACTTCTTGTCCGTGGACTCCTCTGTGCCATGGAGCCGCGGGCAGCGGGCCCTGCTCCTCAGCGCCCACCAGGAGCCGGCTGCTGCCCCACGCTGTCTCTCCTTCTGGTACCGCCTGGCGGGCCCACAGATGGGTACGTGCCCCATGGCATCCTCCCAGGGCTGCCTCCACTCCGAGGACAGTGGGGCTCCCAAGGGCTGTGGGATGGCTGCCCCCATGGCCCCTCTGCCCAGGTACCCTGAACCTCAAGCTGTGGCCAGAGGGAGGAGAGGAGGTGGTGCTGTGGACCCGCCGCGGCACCCAGGGCAGCATCTGGCACCGGGCACGGGCAACGCTGCCCTCCACGGGCCAGCAGCGGTACCGGGTGAGGAGCAGCCCCTGTGTCCCTGGCACCAGCGAGGCGCGGCGTGTCTGACATGGCTGCCTGGGGGCAGGTGGCTTTCGAGGCGCTGCATGACGGTTTCCTGGGGGACGTGGGGCTCGATGACATCACGCAGACAGCGGGACCCTGTGGGGCCAGGCTCTCCTGCTCCTTCGAGGCGGAGGGCTGTGGGCTGGCAGCCAGCGGAAAGGGCGCCTGGCAGCGACAGAGCAACGGCACCGGCACCACCGCTGGTCCTGTGGCCGACCACACCACCGGCACTGCCGCAGGTGCGGGGCCGTGGCAGCCCTGGCGCTTCCCTGCTGCTCTGAGTGTCCTGCCTGTACCCCGCGCCAGCCTTGCCTGCTCTCCCTGTGTCACGCCTGCCCTGCCCTCCCTGCCTTCCCCAGCATGAGAAGGCAATACTGCATAGGCTTCCCAAACCTGGAACTCCCAAAATGCAGTCTCCGTAATCCTGGGGAGGTTCCCAAGCTGGGGAGATTCCTTGACCTGGGGAGAAAACCCAGCCCCAGTTGTCCCCTAGTGCTCCCCAGCAGGGCTGGGCAGGGGTCACAGCACAGGGGCTTCTCTCCTCCAGGCCATTACATGGTGGTGAACACGGGCAGGGTGTCCCTGCCTGCAGGGCACACGGCTGCCCTCACCTCCCAGCCCTACCAGCCCTCCGTGTCTGCCCAGTGCCTGACCTTCTGGTACCAGCTGAGCGCTGGAACCTCAGGTGAGCACCCCCTGCCCTGAGAGCCCTAGGGACACCTCCAGATGGGTGGGGGCCCCACACAGCACAGCCCTGGACCCCCGCTCCATGTTGGGTGCCCTGGGCAGGCTCCCTCAGGGTGTTCGTGGAGCAGAGCAGGGTGAGGAGGAAGGTTCTGAGCATGAGCACCATGGAAGGGAGCAGCTGGCACCGCAGCCACGTCACCGTCCAGCCCGATGGTGACTGGCAGGTGAGACAGGGCAGGGTGCTGGGGGCAGCTGGAGGTGATGAGGGTGCTTGGAGGCTGCCAGCCTCAGCATGTCACCCTGCCCAGGTGGTGTTTGAGGCGGTGGGAGCTGGGGGTGAGCACGGATACATCGCACTGGACGACCTGCACGTGTCAGAGGGAGCCTGTCCCAAGCCAGGTGAGACCTCACCCCACAGGGGCACTGTGGATCAGAGCGGGGGGTGGGACATCCTATGGGGCATGTAAGCCATGGGGACAGGGACACACCTGTTCCTGCCCTGAGCCTGGCCTGGCCCAAAGCTGGGGGTGGTGTGTACCACCCAGGTGCCCCATCTCCTGCCAGGTAGTACTGGGTGTCTCACAGCCCTGCTTTCCTCCCAGCATCCTGTGACTTCGAGCAGGACACTTGTGGCTGGAGCAGCCCCTCGGACCCCCACTTGCACAGCTTTGCCTGGGGCTGGAAGAGTGGGATCACCCTGGCCAAGTACCCTGGCCCTGAGCAGGATCACACCCTGGGCACAAGGAGCGGTAGGAAACACCCATCCCTGCCTGGGAACCCCGGCATGGCCGGAGCGAGGAAGAAGAGCTGGGGGTGGATCGGGTCAGTCCAGTCCATGTTGTGAGGCCTGGCCCCACAGCATCCCTGTCCCCCCTTCACCTGGGAGGGGCAGCTCAGCCCCGAGGGCACTGAGGTACGGGGCTGATTTGTGTTCTCCTCCAGGCATCACCCTGGGCATTTGGGGGAAGAGTGGGACAAGTGGGGTGGGACAAATGGGTGCAGGACTGGGGGACACCCTGCGCTCTGTCCATGCCTGCCCAGGTCACTACATGCACTTTGACACCAGTGTGCTGGGTGCCAGGGGCACCAGTGCCCTGCTGGAGAGCCCACCCCTGCCTGCAGCCAGCGACTCCTGCCTGCGCTTCTGGTACCACATGGACATCCCGGAGCACCTCTGTGAGCACTGCAGGGGCAGGGAGGAGGGGCCCATGGGTCCCTGGGTCTCCCTGGCTCCATGAGAGTGGGGCCTCGGTGCTCCCCACCCGTGGACCACGGACACTGCTTCAGCTCCAGCTGGGCAGTGGCGGTGGCCCCGTTCTCTCTGGGTGCTGCCATCCCAGCAGAGGATGGCGTGGCTGGGAGGGCTCGGTGGCTCTCGTGGGCTCGGGGCAGCTGGTGATGCCAGGACGCCTGTGCCCCCCTTGCAGCCAGCGGGGAGCTGCGGGTGACGCTGCGCGGGGCGGCGGGGCAGCGCACGGTGTGGAGCGTGCCGGGGCACCGCAGCCGGGGCTGGCAGCGCGCCGCGGTGCCGGTGCAGAGCCCCGGTGAGTTCCAGGTAAGTGGGGCCAAAGGGGGGCAGGGTGTCTCCGGGCGTGCATCAGTCCCCCAGACGCCACCTTCCCCCGCAGATCAGCTTTGAGATCACCACACGGAGGTGGCCGATGGAGGGGACAGTGGCGCTGGATGACATCACGTACAGCACCAGGGTGGGCTGCCATTCCAGCCCGGAGAGTCCAGTGGAAGGTGCGGGGAAGAGGGGTGTGTGCAGTTCTGGCTGTGAAAGGTCAACCCAGAGCTGCCCAGGGTGCTGGGCTGAGGCTGGAGGCAGTTCTCTGGGCAGTGGCTCGAAATGACAGCATTTCCTCCCCTGCAGAGAAGCCTTCCGGCAGCTTCGTGGCGGAGGTGGCGCTCAGTGTGCTCCTGGCCCTCGTCATAGTGGCTCTGGTGGCTGCTGCGGGCTGCTACTGGCTGAAACAGCGACGGCTGGCGAGCAGGACACCGACAGAGAACAGCAGTTCCCAGGGCTTCGACAACATCACCTTCCGAGATGTAAGGACAGGGTGAAGGACTTGCCTAATCACCCCAGCTGTGCTAAAACAGCGATTTCCTAAAAGCTCAGCAAATGCCAGCAGGCTCTCCCTGACCTCGCATTCCGCATTCTGCCAACTCGACAGGGAGGTGCAAAGGGCTCTGCCTCTTATCTGCTTGTTGACAAACAAGTGACCCTGAGCCGCAGGACTGACCTAAAAGTGCTGCTGCCACCAGGCAAAGAGCTGAGTGTACTCTCACCCCCAAGTCTTGTGGGAAGGGGGTCTGGCAAGACTTGGCTCATCCTCACTCAGCCAGCACTCAATTTAGTGCAAGGTGGCTTAAGCTGCAGGGCCCTTGGAGCTGCAGCAGAGCCACCAGTCCCATCATGGTCTCCAGCAAGAGCCGTGGAGCCCCCTGGGCACACTGGGGCTTTGGTGCCTCTGCCAGGGTCATGGGGCTGGCACACAGGTTGTCCTCGCTGCAGCCTGGAAGAAATCCTGGTGTTTCACAGCAGACAGCCCACGTTTGTCACCAATTCCCACTCACCTTTCTTTGCAGGACAAGGTCGTTATATCTCCACGGGAGAGGGAAGAGTCTTGAAATCAGCAGCCAGCAGCAGGAATTGCCTGCTCCCCCCTCGACAGGAACCCACACTCCATCAGCTGCCTGCTCTCTGCCCCCAGCACCAGGAGCTGGCAACCCGGGGAGCCCGCCCTGCCCAAGGACACACCGCTGTCATCACTACCTCCAAGTGCTCGGGAAAAGCGTTTGTGGTGTTTGTAACATGAAGTTTTGCTTCCAAGACACAGCAATCTGCCCGTGCTTTGGCAGGGGGCACAAGTGGGAGTTCTCACAGTGGCTGTCCTCATCCAAACAGGGTTCTGGCCATGGAAGGGAGGGTGAAGTGTGGGGTCCTGGCCCCCAGAGCTGGGAAGAGCAGTGGGTGCTGCAGAGGGTGTGAGCCACTTCCCATGCCCAGGACAAAGCACAAGAGCTCCCAGGACACAGAGACCCCAGGGGGGAAGAAGCTCAGTGCTTCTGCTGGTTTTGGGGAGGGTGAGTGGTGGGTGCGAGGGCAGGAAGCAGAGGGGGGCATCACACAGCACCCCCGAGGGCAGCAGGCAACTCCTGCTCTGGTGTATAGGTGCCCACCTGCTGCCCACATACTTTGTGAATGCCCTTGATAAACGTCACTGGGAAAGCCAGTGCAGGCTGGACTCGGGGCCTGGACCCCCACCCTGCACCCAGTGCAGGACCCCTCCCCTCACCCCCAGCTTTCACACCTTAACGCTGAGAACTCCAAACCCAGCTCCACACACAGCCCAGTTCAGCCCCTGCACAAGGAGTCACCTGCCAGACTGTGAGCAGAGCCTGTCCCCCTCTAAGCCAGCTGTGTCCCCCTTAAGTGATGCCTTAGTCTTGCCAAGCACCATCCCCACAGCCCTGTCCTGCTTGCCAAAATGAGGGCCCAGGAGAGCTGAGAGCTGGGGAAGGGCAAGGAGGGCTCAGGCTTCAGCTGATGTCTCTGCACGTGCCTGGATGTGCAGAGCCCCACAGCCTCCCCTCACCTGCACAGCACTGACAAAGCCCCGGGCTGCTGGCCAAACTGCACCATCCCCAATGCAGGCAGAGGTGACACAGCCAGGAAGACTGTGACAGTGCTGGCCCTCAGCCCAGGCACCCCAGGGGTCCCTTTAATTACAATCCCAGAAGGAAGAGGTGATGCAGCTCCAGTCACACCCAGCCACAACATTTACTAACAGCTGGTCACATACAGCAGCTCCCCTGGGCAACTGAAGGGTATCAAACTTTATTATAGATCTCTTTAAAACAGGCTGGAAAGAACAAACCAAACTCATTGAGATACAGTGACTGAGTCATAATTTCTGATCAAGCCCCAACTCTCCCAAATTATTTATATATATCTCACCCATCCCCCAAATTGTTTCAATTAAATCCTCACATTTCAGACCACCCTAATTGCCTTAACATCAGCTGCTGCTAACCACAATGTACATGTTTTCTGGCAAATCAGAGGCAGGGTTTGGGTTTTTTCTTGGGGTTTAGATCCTCAATCTCTGAAAAGGAGCAAGGAAAAACAAACATCAGGAAAATTGCTTCTTTAAGGTTGCCTTTTTACAGCAGGTACAGATTCAGCAGATTTCCCCCCAAAGCAAGTCTGAAACCCTCTTGTTCAGCTTGGCAATATGCAGAGTGGTTGAGGAGAACCAGATCAGTCTGAGCAAACTGATTTCGAGGCTTTGTTGTCATTTTCCTTTGGGGCCAGTTTCCAGCGGTTTTCCAATGTCCTTTCCACGCAGTTTGAGGCCTGGAATAAGATAAAGGAGACCACCACCATCAGCTCTCAATAATTCACCCAATAACTTTTATTTCCATCAAATTCAGCCTTAAGGAAGAGAACATCCAGAAAGAGAGCAGGGGAACCAGAGTTCAGGAGAGTCCTACTTTAGTTTCAGAGCACCAGACCAACTTCAAAAAAAAAAAACCAATCAGATGGGATCTGAAGCAGCCCAGGAGAGTAAAACCAACACAAAACCCTTCTACAAGTGCAATCAGGCTTCCATGGGTCTCAGCATCTCATAGGTTTTGGGGGCAAGCACACAGGGATGGTCCCCAGGTCACAGCCGCAGGCATGAAGGTGCAGACAAAGATCAAGAGCTCCCAGTTGTGGTTCAGTCAGCAGATCCAGGTTTTATCAGAACATGTCTTAATGGCACCACACCCACAATAAACTCCAGCCAGCAACGTTCCTCACAGGAAAAAGGTAAATACTGTCCCCCAAACCACCCCTCCAAGCACTGGCATTCTTTCTGAAGCCTCTCTTAACTCACCAATGGCTCTTTCGATCTTGCCCATGACCTGGTTATTGGGGATTGCTCGTCCTGATTCATAGTCAGCGATAACTTGTGGTTTTTCATTGATTTTCTGAAAAGAGAGGATAAGTCTCAAACACAGCAATGCTCAGCAGCAGCAGGACTCACACAGATAAGGAACACCCCCTCATTATGCCAGGACAGACGACAAAGTGCTGCTCCCAGGCTGACTCCATCCCCACTGACACCTCCCTGAAGTGTCCCAGTGCTGGTGACATCCATCCTGGAGGGACTCTGCCTTCCCTCCTTCTCAGGAGGAACAGGACCACCGGGGCCTGCTGCTCCTTCAGACACCAGGGCGCTGCTAACACCGCTCAGCCCAGATGGTGCAAGCCTCCAGGGTTGGTGTGAGCTGCTGGGAGGAAGCAGGGAGCAGCTCAGCAGCCACAGACAGGCTCTGCCTCCAGCCTAGGGCTCAAGGGCTGCACAAACCTCAAAACTTATCCCAGACCACTGAAGCTGCCAGGACATCAGACACCAGCGACACTGCATTCCTCAAACTTCCAGCCCATGATGCCCTCCCACTGCAGCTGCCCACGAGGGAACAGGAAAGGTGCCCACCCTCACCCGGAGGTGCTCCACTCACCGTGGCTAAGTCCTTCTGTGTGAGGCCCTTGCTCTGTCGGCCCTGCTGGATCACTTTGCCCACCTCCAGGGAAACTCTGTCATGGTGCAGCTCCTCTGTTTCACGATCAAGCTTGGCCGTGTTCTTGGTAATGAAGTGTTGTTTGTTCTGGCCTGCTGCCCCTGTCATTCGAAGCAAGAATGAAAAAACAATCAAGGACAAACAAAATAAGGCTCAGAGCTGTGCCAAAAAGTATCAAAGGACTTTTACCAAGCCCTCAGCTGCCCAGGATCCCAGGGTGCTCTCAGGACTTCAACATACCAACATCACCATTGATCTCACCCAATTCTCCTGCCCATCAGGGAACATTACCTTAGCCCTGTTCATAGTGCTGTGCACATCCAGCCATGCAGAGCCCTTCCCTTTCCCTGCTTCACACCTAAACTTCCCTCCAGACAGGGCAAGTCTTGTTTTTCATTGGGGATTTAATGCTCTAACTTTATTGCAGACACATATTTGTGCTGCAGCACAGAGAGGTCAATACTTGAATTTGAATTGTGCTTGCTCAGTATGAGGCACCCCAAGTAAGTAGCTTTTAAGCAATTTTCTGACATCTTTGATAAGCAGAGTCTAATTGTACTCAGCTTTGCTAAAAGACAGCTTCAAAAACATTGTTTTCTCTCATGTTAGATATAGTATTTAAGCTCCAGTTTGAATCCTTTCTCTCACATTAGTCACTGGCATTCAGTGTCCCAAAAAAGCTGATTAACCTTCTTCAAAGATCATCTCCCTATTTCCAACCATCGGAAGAGCCTCCCTACAGTGAAAGAACCCGGCAATTTACATCAGAGAAGAAACAAGGCATTTTTGACGAGCAGCGCCATGGGAAGATCGGCAGCCATTCAAATTCGCAAAAGAAATAAGTTGCCAAAACGGGGAGCTTAAGTTTTGTGATCACAAAGCTCTTCCAAAATCTCTGCAGGAACCAGGCAGATCTCCGCCCTGGGCAACCAGAAGCTAAGGGGCAGCTCCAGCAGCGTCATCCCGGCGGCTCCCGGGGCTGCGCGTTCCGGCCCAGCCCGGGATCACGGGCTCAGCCGGGCGGTACCGCCGCCCGCCTCCTCTCCCCACCGCAGGCAGCCGCCCCAGAGCGGACCGGCCCCCCGCGGGATACCCACACTTCTTGGAAGTTTCCACGTCCTCCCCGCGCCGCTGGGCCGCCAAGATCGCCTGGGGAAAGAGCGAAGGTGCGCGGTGAGCACGGCGCTACTCGGAGCGGTGGCCTCGCCCACGCCGAGCCCAGGCCCGCCGCCTGCCCGGACCCGCACCCGGCCCCGCACCGCGCCCCCGGCTGACCTGCTTGGACTTGGCCTGGGCCGCGCTCGGGCCCTTCTTGCGCAGCACCGTGACCGTGTCCCAGTCGCTCTCCGCCATCGCTCCGACCCCGCCTGGGCCGCGCCCGCCGCCGGGCACCGCCCAGTGCCCGCCTCCGGGGGCGCGGCCGCGCGGCGCCCGCTGATAGGGCGAGGTGCACGCCCGTCAGGAAAGACAATCGCTCATAGGCGGAGACACGCGCGAGCGCAGCGGGCGGGGCCTAGGTTCCTGCATGGACTGTTGGCTTAACTGCACCCAGGCCTGACGCAGCTCCGTTTGATAGGCGCAGTTCCCTGCCAATCAGCCTCCTCGCTACGTGATTGGCAGGTGCTCACGCCAACCTGGGGGCGGACGGCACGTGACCACACGCACTAAGATTGGCTGTCGGCCCTGCCAGTCACCCGGCACCCGGCAGGGATTGGTTTGTTCTGCAGCGCTGTCAGACCCGTTGACCTGCTCGGCTGAGCCGAGACGAGCATGCGCAGTGCGGCGGTTCGGGAGCCGTGTCCGTTTCCCCCGGCCCGTTGGCCCCGGGCGCGCCTGCGGGCACCGGCAGGGCTGGGCAGGGATGTGCCGTGGGGGCTTTGTCCTGCGGGGAGCCCGGCAGAGCGTCCACAGGACGGACACGGGCATGGGGACGGTCCGGAGGGGCCAAGGGAGGAGTGGCTGAGGGCACTGGGTTGGTTCAGCCCAGAGAAGGCGATACTGAGGTCAAACCTCGCTGGGGCTGCAGCTCCTCCCGCGGGGCAGCTTCGATCCCTGCTGCCTGTGACAGGGACAGGAGCCAGGGCACGGCTGGGGCTGGGCCAGGGCAGCTCAGGCTGGAGCTCAGGGCAAGGCTCTTCCCCCAGAGGGTGCTGGCACTGCCCAGGCTGCCCAGGGAATGGGCACGGCCCCGAGGCTGCCAGAGCTCCAGGAGCCTTTGGGCAGCGCTGCCAGGGATGCCCAGGCTGGGATTGCTGGGGGGGCTGGGCAGGGACAGGGGCTGCCCTGGGGGATCCTGGTGGGTTCCTTCCAGCTCAGGGGATATTCTGTAATTCGATGAAAATCCCTAAACTGCATCAAAATCACCCAGAAATTTACGCAGGCGCAGTAAAGGCATGAAAAGCTGCTCCTGCTCTCGTCATTTCTGAAGTGAGAGGGCACAAAGTTAACGCTCCCCAGGCGGATTTTTGTGGGGTCTTTCCATGACAAAGCGCAGGATGAGTGGACAGAGCCCGGTCACGGTGATGATCCAGGCATTGCTCGGAAATCAGGCGCCGGGACGGCCCGGGGGTTTGCATTTGTCATCTGTCACCGCAGCACGCCTGGCCCCGGCTCCCAGGGAACGGGAGAAAGCAGCTCCGGAGGTGGGACATTACTGGGGTGCGAGACTTTCTCCTCGGGCCGAGCGGTGGAGCCGGGCTGTCGCAACAGCAGGACTGGGAGCAGCACCATGGTCCCGTCCCGCGGCGGGCGTTCCAAGCAAGCCTTTGGTGCGGGTTTCCTGTCCCTTTGGGAACAGCACGTCCTGCTGCCAGGTCACGGTCATTTCAGGAAACGCAGACAGGATTTTTCTTCGATAGATGACATCACCAAGTTTTCCATACGGGTGTTCGCAGACCGGCTGTTGCAGCGCAATGGGTGAAGCGGTGCCCATCCCAGGGGAGCTGTGCCCGTGCTATTCCCGGTGCCGACACACGCAGGGACGCACTGTCCCCGGCTCCCTGACGGGGAGCATCCCGCCCTGACGGTGCCCGAGCAGCACCTGGCCCCTCGCCAAGGGCTCGGTGTCCCGCAGCCCCCCGTGGCCCTGCCGCGCCCTTCACTTCGACCCGCTCCTCTCCGGCCCCGTCTTGGCAGCCAGGCTCCCGGGAGAGTCACCTTGGCCGCTGTGCCGCTGCTCGGTCACCGCGGCCGGCTCTGACGGCGAGGATTTCCCCGGCGCCGGGTGAATTCCCCGCAGTGAGAACCCGCCCATCTCCGCCCCGCCGGCGCAGCCGGCGGTAAAACCCCGGAGCCCCCGCGCCGGAGCCGGGCTAGGGGGGCAGGCAGGCTGGGGATCCCGGCTGACAAATCTCGCTGCTCTGACCTTTTGGGAACAAGTTCCTCCGCGAAAAGCACCTCGCCGTGACCTCAGTGCGGGCTGCGCCGCGCGTTTCCCCCACACGGCATTTTTCCTACCATCGCCGTCCGGCCGTCTGCGTCCTGCCACCGCCCATCCTTCCCGACCGCTGGCCTCCACCTGTCCCCCGAGCCGGCGCCACGGGACGCGAGGTGGCCATGACACTCTGTGCGCAGGTAGGCGAGGGCCCACTGGTACCCAAAATGGCCAGAAGTGACTTTAAAACAGTTCTGCCAGGCGCTCGCTCTGGGCCGTTTCCAAGGGACCAGAGGCTGCTCACCTAGGGAGTGCGGCGGGAGATGGCTGTCTCCGATGGGACCGCGGGTGGATCAGGCTGAGCACCACAGTCCGTCTTTTTCCCCCTGCAGCAAATGTAGTGGATGCGTGAGGGGGGGTCCCAGGGGATAGATGGGAAGTCCCTGGCATGGACGAGGGCACCCAGGAGGTCCTAGGAGGCGGATGAGGAGGCTCAGAGGAGGGATGAGGGAACCCAGCGGGTAGATGAGTAGTCCTGAGGGAGTGTGAGGGTGTCCCAGGGATCTGGGTTCTTTCCCAGCAGGGTCGCCTGAAGCAGGGATATGGCAGGGGACAGTGTAAAGTCAGCGAGGAGTGGTGCTGGGGAAGTGACAGAGAACGGGATAAGGGAGTGACTGAGGAGCTGAGGGGAGGTGACTGAGGGGGTGACAGTGGAGGTGGCAGGGGGCATAACTGTGTGTGACAGTGGGGTGGTGGGGGTGGTGACAGAGATTGATGTGAGGGTATTGGGGGTGCGGACGTGGGTGACGGTGGGATGGTTGTCGGAGTCGGGTAGTCGGGGATGCAGGGATGGGTGATGGTGTGTTGGGGGCATTGGGGGTGCAGAGGTGGGTGTTGTTGGGTGGTCGAGGGTGTCGGTGTGGAGGTGTTGGGAGTACAAGGTTGGTTGATGGTGTTGGGGGTGTCAGGGGCCGGCCGTTCCCGTGGGCGGGGCCGTTCCCGTGGGCGGGGCCGCTCCCGTGGGCGGGGCCGCTCCCGTGGGCGGGGCCGCTCCCGTGGGCGGGACCGCTCCCGTGGGCGGGGCCGTTCCCGTGGGCGGGGCCGCTCCCGTGGGCGGGGCCGTTCCCGTGGGCGGGGCCGCTCCCGGGGCGGGGCCGTTCCCGCGCGGGGGGTGGGGCTCGGCTCGCCACACGTGTCCGGGGGCGGGGCCTGGCGGGGCTTCCGGTGCGGGCGCGCAGCGAGGGCCGGTGAGTGGGGGCCCTCAGGGAGCGGCGGGGTCGGGCCTCGCACCGCTTGGAGCCCGGCCCGGCAGAGAGCCCTCCTGGCCGCGGGGAGTCCGGGCCACACGGGGGCAGCTCTGGGCTCTTCTCCGCTTCGCGGTGTCTCTGCTCCTGGGGGCTCCTCCCGGAGACGGACTCGGGGCGTTCAGCCTGGAGAAGTCTTCGGGGCGACCTCAGTTCAGAGCCCTTTCCAGTGCCTGAAGGGGCTCCAGGAGAGCTGGAGAGGGACTGGGGGCAAGGACATGGAATGACAGGACGAGGGAGAGCAGCTTCCCACTGCCAGAGGGCAGGGCTGGATGGGACATTGGGAATCAGGAATTGTTCCCTGGCAGGGTGGGCAGGCCCTGGCACAGGGTGCCCAGAGCAGCTGGGGCTGCCCCTGCATCCCTGGCAGTGCCCAAGGCCAGGTTGGATGGGGCTTGGAGCAGCCTGGGACAGTGGGAGGTGTCCCTGCCCATGGCAGGGGTGGAATAAGATGAGCTTTAAAGTCTCTTCGCATCCAAATCAGGGAACTCCACGGGTGTGCTCCTTAGGTGTTTTAGGTGCCTGTAGCATGTAGTCACAGGGAATGAAGGTATGAGATGCATAAGCAGCTAAAACAAAAGCATTTTATTCTTTGCCTTCTTTCCAATTTGCTCCTGCCTCTTGTGTCCTCATTTTCCATCTCTCTGGTGAACCCTTTGTGCCTGATTGGGCACCACCACTAAATCTGGGCTCCGCTGGGTGCCCGGTTCCTCCCAGGACCATGCCGGCCTAGCTGCTTCTGGGCAGAATTTTGGTCTCTCCTGAGAGCTGACAAGCTGTGGCTGTGCTGGCCAACAGGCTTTTGGTGAACTGAGTTTATTCTATTTATTTCTTATCACCTTTAAGACAGTTTTTTACCTTATTTAAAGCAAGAAGACTTGATATCTCTAAACAGGCTACATTTCAGTCAGCTCAGACAGGGGGTTTTATTAGGTCTGTCCTTCATGTCTCTGTGTTCTGGATTTAGTTCTAAAATTCAAGTTTCCTCCCATATTTGGGAGGTGAAGGCAGGGTTTTAGTGTGGTTTACATCAGTATGTTTACTTGTGTTGGGGGACAGTCTAACAATCTGCGATAACACAGTTTATATGACAAATCACCCCCGTGCAATTATAATCAGTTGGACAAAATACTTTTATTTTCAGTCTCTGGAGATACAGCCAGAACTTTTCGTTCACATGGCAGCAGCAAACTCTTCTCCACCTGGTTCTCTGGATCTAAACCAGCCTGGGTTTGCAAAGGAGATCCTGGGAACTAAACTGGAGGTCAAATACCTGTGCTCCGACTGCAAGAACATCCTCAGGCGGCCGTTCCAGGCGCAGTGTGGCCATCGCTACTGCTCCTACTGCCTGAAGAGAATCATCAGGTAACTGCTGTGCCTCAGGTGGGGAGGCACAATATTTGAAAAGGCATTTTCAAGAAGAAAAGCAGAGAGAAGTGTCGTTTTCAGGACCTTCTCAGTAAGGGAGCTGTGCTCAATCATTGAGATTCAGCATCATGTCTTCTTTAAGGGAATGTGTAATCTCTGACTTGCCTTTGCTGATGCTTCACTTTTCCAGAATCCCCTGCATTGTTTTTGCCATTGAGAGGGCAGTCCGGCTCTTATCACCTATTTCCTTCATCACAGTCATAAAGACATCATTTCATTGTTGTGTCAAAATGGGAGAGGTTTAAGCACAAGCTGGCTTCCAGACAAGTCTCCTTGTGTTGTATCTTACTCCTCTCTTTGTGTGAGGAAGGCCTAATAGAATGTTTAATTGGCAGAAGAAAAAAATTAGAGATAGGCATCAACAATACACACAAGCAAAGACTCAATGTGTTGCTTTAAAAATAAGAAAACACTCTCATTTCATAAAGTTACTAGAAGTCAATTTATTGTTAAATCTTTTTTAAAATTTTTTGTTGTTGTTGTTGTTGTGTTTGATTATTATTTTTCTGTCTGATAGTGCTGGACCTCAAAAGTGTGCCAGCTGTATCCAGGAAGGAATATATGAAGAAGGAATTTCTATTTTGGAAACAAGCTCGGTAAGGAAAAATACATTGAAAGAAACCTAACAAAACACTGGTGTCAGTAATACCAGTTACAGTTTTTGCTTAAAACATGAGCTCTGAGAACTCCTTATTCGTAGGAGCCCTTTTCTTCAACAGTGAGAAGGGTGATTACCGTGTTGGACTCCTCGGTGCTGAAATCCAGGTCACGAGTGCGTGGTGGTGCCCTACTTAAAGCTGTCACAGAGATTTGGTTGCTGTAACACACCTCTGAGGGCTGATGGGGCAACTGGTTTGGGAGGAGTTTTCAGAAAGAATTCAAAGTCCTGATCAAAAGTGCAGCCCCTCAGCAATATTTGTGGACTGCTTGTTTCTTCCATTTCAGGCTTTCCCAGACAATGCAGCGCGGCGGGAAGTGGAGAGTCTGCCTGCTGTCTGCATCAACAGCGGCTGCACCTGGAAGGGAACCATCAAAGAGTACGAGGTACAGGCCAAAGCAAGGCTTGGCACGCCTGCATCCTTCTTCCCTCTGTTTTTGGGGAAGGCTCAGGGTGTTGTCTGTGCTTGCTGACAGTGGGGGAAAGTTGTCAAATCCTGGACTTTACTGTCAGCTGGAGAGATTCCCTGAATGAGGATTTGTGTGCCCTGCTGAGGGCACAGGCTGGACTGAGATCAGTTCAGATTTGCTTGTGAGCACAGGGATTTGCTTGTGAGCAAGTTCCTTCCATGATGGAAACCACCTGCTCTCCTTGCAGCTCTTTTCTGCTATACAAGACTATCAAGAAATTGCTGTGCTGTTAAATGGTTGTGAATTTCTCTGCACTATGTGAACCTAAAACTCTTCAGACTCCATCAACTCACAGAAAATGACCTGATCCCATTTCAGCTGTCTCCAAAGCTACCAGGACAGTGGGACTGGATGTTGGGTACTGTCTGGTCACCCATCACCCCAAACTGTTCTGGGACACAAGGCTGCTGGACAGGACTGTTTTTTCACCTCATTTCTCCTCAAGGAGCCCACTAACTTTTTAATCCAGATTTTAGTCGTGGCTGAGGGTGCTTGGTCTGTAGCGTGTGACTGTGTGTGAAGCTTTTGGCTCCTGAAAGACAATTTTGTCATCCCTCTTGGAATGGCAGAACCACCATGCGGGAGGCCTGAGATAAGAGGAATTCATTTTATTTCTCTCTAACACTCACTTCAGGTTAAGATCATAGCCTGGTGGTTCACACTCACTCCAGGTTAAGATCATAGCCTGGTGGTTCACAGAGCTTTGACAGTGACTGAGATGTGTTTCAGGAGCAGGTTTAACCTTGGTCTGTCCAGGCTAACATTGGGATTCTCCTGACGATACCAGTGCAAAGTGGAAGGAAGAAGCAACAGCTGTGCATCAGGCCTGAGCATTCTGCCCAGACTGTGCCTCTGCCTGTTAGCAGGGAGATGCTTCTGCAGCTCTGCTTCCTTGTCCTGCTGTCTGAGCCTTCTGCTGTGTGCTCAAAGTTTAGTCCAAGAGATGAGGATGTTGGTGCTAAATGGTTCTGCTGCTGCGAACCCCCCTTTGTACATCTGTGGGAGGCTCGTGGTGTGGATGTGGGACTGAAGAAGTGTCAGGTGAAAAGCCTAACAGTACCACAGCACAGAGTTTGGGGGTTGCCTGTCCAGGAGCAGGGTACCCTGGTACTGAGGTTTCACGTTCAGGCTGTGCTGGTGGTGTCTGCAGATTGTTTGCTCCATACTTTAATTTCCGCTGGTGCCCAGAAGTCTGATATCTTCTGCAATGATTATAGTGGCTCATTCATCTTCATTAGACTAAACCAAATTATCTGTCAGCAACTTCCAGTGCTGATTGTGCTGTGGCTGATGAGCTGTGCTGAACTTTTTCTTCTGGTTTTAAAAAAAGTCTTAACGTGTTCTTGCAGAGCTCAGCAAAAATCTCCTGCTGCCAAAAGTTCTCCCTGTGTATTCTGACAAGTGTTAGAGTGCTTGAGTCTGGCCAGAGCTCCCACTGGGAGTTCAGAAGGGCAGTGAGTGTCCTGGGATCAGGGCTGCAGAAGCATGAGATGCCCCAGAACATTTCGTACTGCTGATGAAAAGATCCTGTATGGATGAGCCTGTGCCTTGTTTTCACTCTCCACTTGAACTTCCCAAACCCCAGTTTGGCGTTTGCTGGGACAAAGGATGATTGATAGAGGTGTGGCCCGGGCGTGTGTGGGCTGTGGGTCTGTGGCATCTGTGATATCTTCCCTGCCAGGGGTTTTTATGAGTCTCGGGGAGTCCTGTGTGGTAGAAGGGGTGTGAGGGTTTGGAGCAGTGCTGGCTGTTTCCTCTCAGGGGCTGAGTCACCTCTCTTGCCTGCCCTGGTGGCATTCAGCCTAAGGAAGGAGGTTATTTTGTGCCCTCTCAGGAAAAGCTGTCTCTTTCCTAGGAACTGGTGGGAGGAGGCAAGGTCTGGCTTGTGTTATCACCTCTCGTATGCCTGCCAAAGAGCTGTGGCATGTAATCAGGCCTGGCTGTCCCCATGCTGCCAAAGCCATGTGTGTCCCTGGAGAGGGCTGGGAAAGGAGGCACTGAACGGCTGTGTTAGCCCAGAGCCTTGTGATACCTTGGGCTGAGGTTACACCCAGCCTTCAGGGCCACGGTGCAGAGCTGCCTGGTGCAGAGGAGCTGCATCCGTAGCTGCGCTGTGGGTAACGTCCTGCAGCAGCTCAGCACTCCCACTCTGGAAAGTACCTCAGAGCTATTTCTGAGAGGACATGGAAAGTCCCTCAGAGTGAATTCACTGTTTGCTAATTTTAAAATCGTCTGTTGTGCTGAGAGAGGCTGCTCTCCCCTTGCAAACTTCTGATTTGCTAATCTTATCAGGGCACACACAGGGGAAACATGTTCTGCAGCTGGAAAGCTTAAACCTCAAGAAAAGGAGTAAAATGGATTTCAGTTTTGCTTTCTGTTCAGACTAAAGTTTGGCTCTCAGAGGGAGACGCAAAACTGAATGAGTTCTGTTTGCTTGGACATGACTTGCACTCTGCTTCAAGCTGTGTGGACCATATGAAATATTTAAGTCTGGATTTCTGGCTGCGTTTTTCAGAGTCTGTAAATATTTTGTGGCATTTGGATAAAGTAGTTTTGGGGCGGGGGGACTGAAGGGTTTTTCCTTTTATTAGTGACCTTTTTTCCTGATGAGTCTGTCTGCATGTCCATTTCGAAAATCAGGCTGTGGGCATGAGCCTTTAGATTCAAGAGCAAAGTCTGAGAAGGGCTGCAGAAACTAAACTCAGCCCATTAAAGCAAAAGGAAAAACTTCAAAAACAGTCCCAGTGATATCCAGGAGAGGGAGTTTGTGATTCCTCAGCTCTGGTGTGTTCCTCCCACCCTACAGTACCTCTAGCTGTCCATGTCCCTCTCCTGTTTATCAACATATTGCTGTCAGTTTTCATATACCTTTTATGTATGCCTTTCATCCCACCAGTTCCCTTCCTGTGTCCTCCCCCCAGGACTGGGATGGGCGGAGGGGGCTGAGGAGGGGGGTACACGGGGTCAGCTTTGGCATTCCCCTTGGTTACCCCAGACGGGGCGTTTAACTCGGCCCTCCTCAGCTGGAAGCAGAATTAACTGAGACATAAGGAAATGAAATTGTCCAAGTTTAGGAAGTTTTTAAGTTTTAAAACTTAAAACTAAGTTTTAAGCTTAAACATGATGTCAGTGTTTAAACTAAGTTTTGTGGGGCTCATATCAGCTCAGCTCCTGAGGCCAAGCACCAGTCAGGTGTGGGAACAAGCTGGCTTAATCCATGCTGGAGGGAACATGCTTTCCTCGAGTTTGTTGCCGTCATTTTGGTTTTAGAAAGTTCTTTGTAAGTGGAGCCTGGAAGGCTGCAGAAGGTGCAAAACTCCCAATCCCAAGTGATGTTACTCAAAAGCCTGTGGTGTCAGAAAGTATGTCTGCAGCCCCTTCTGGGCTGTGTGGCTTCCTGGCTCCAGAAGAACAGGATAACCAGGCATTCCTTTCTGCCCACTGTTCATACTTAGGAGATGCTGTAGAGCCCCTGCCGTGCCTTATCTAGGGAAAGCTCCCGCTTCAGGAGGACTGCTGGGCTCCTTGAGCGTGTTGTGCCCCTCCTTCCCAGCTGCAACCCGGGAGTGCCCCAACAGGTTTTGGTGGTGGTTTTCAGCTGAGGCTGAAACTTCATCTTCAGGGTTTTGCACATTGCTTAGAGGAGAGCTGTTGGTCTTTGAAGCTCTGTCACCTGTCTCCTGCTTCACAAAGTTGTTCCTCTGAGTGTTGTATCATTGTTGTCTGTGTGGGGCACAACACTTGAGGTGTTGTGGCAGGAGCACTTGGTGCTGCTGTAGCAGGGTGACCAGCCTTCTCTTTAAAACCCAGTGCAGCATTTATTGGCTTCTTCTGAAGGTTCTGGCTCCAAATTCTGGGCTGATGGTGACGTGCACTTTGCAGCTAGCTCCAGCAGGACCAGACAATTTTCTGGTGAGAGAATCCCTGACTTGCACGTGGATGTGACCAAAAGGACCTTCTGCTTTTGGAAAAGGGATCAGACACACCTGTACTTTCCAGAGCCAGAGCTGAGGCCCACAAGTGCATCGCAGCCACAGTCCCCACAGTAGATGGTGTAGCTGGCTGCCCCGACACAAGGCGATTTCCTGTCCAAACTGTGGTGGGAGACAGAGCCACGGCGAGTGCCAGAGAGCATGCGTGGGAGGGAATTAGAAAGGCTGCAGAGGGTCTGCTCTTCACTTCTGAAACCAGCTCAGCCTTCTTGTGGTGGCCCAAAAATTGATGGTTTTGACATCTGCTCCTTGAAGAATGAAAAGCTGTAAGTCACGAGGTTTGACGTGGAGGGAAGTGCTAAGTGTGGTTCACATGGCTCTACGCTGTGAGGAAACCCCTCACCATGTATGCAGGTGGGGGAATTGTGGAGGGATTTGGAAAAAGCCTGGAGTGTACCACCACTTCATGCTTGTTCACACTTGAAAGCAACCAGGAGTGGCAGAACCTATTTTTAAAAATTACAGAAAACCTGCTACTGCTTCAAATGCATTTTGTACTTTCCTCTGTCCTAAGAAATCACTCTTGCCTTCACACTTGTCTTCAGGACCTGAAACACTGTCTTGGTGTCCCTCTGCCAGCAATCCCCAAATCAAACCTCTGTCTGATCAGCCCTAACAGTTAATGAACAAAACTTCAACACTGAAAACAAGAGTTCCTGCCATGGGTCTGAACAGAGGCTTGAGCCAGGCCCACAGGAAACCCCACAAGGCTTCTTCTGCCTTTTGTCCTCACTCAGGTGGGCACCAGGGCACTGAGAGCAGTGAGGGTGTGCTGGGTTCCCAAGCCCTCACTGCCTGCCCAGCTGGAGCCAACAGTACCTAGTGATGCAAACTTCATCTTTGGTTTTGACAGTTTCTTTGAAATTATGCCAAGTGAACTTGCTTGGATCTGTCAACAGCATGTCCCAGCAAGGGAGGAGTTTGTGTCTGGCACCAGCCTGTGTGATGGTCTCAGAAAGCTCCCATTCCCATTTGGCATTGGGAATTATAGACGGGGTTCCTGCTTTCCAGCCTTGTGTTGCTGGGCTCCATGCAGAAGCACAAGGACTGGGTGTGTGGTCACCCTGTGCCTGGTAGCCTGGCTCACCTGTATGGGGAAAGGTTCAAGCAAGCCTGGCATAGAACCAGTTTGGGGCTTCTCTGGCAGGAGGAGCTGCAGCACAGAAGGGCATGGGGACTTCAGAGGAGCAGGCATCCCAGAACAGCTGCCTTGTGTGGCACATTTCCATCTCGCAGGCTCTGGAGCCCCTGGGAAACTGACAGAGGTGTAGGAAGCAACCGATGCTTCTTAGCACAAAGGATTCAGGTTCCCTCAAAACTCTCTCTTTTATACTGGAGACTCCTTTTCAGTGTTTTCTCTACAATTTCATGGGCCCACCTTTTCATTGTAGCCAGGCTACTGTGTCCAAGAAGCCAGGTGCTGCACATGGCAATGCTGGGTCTGGAGACCACCCAAGCCCTCGTAGCCACTACGGTGCCCTGTGTCATGGCAGCCGGCTTTCCTCTGCCATCCTGATAGTTTTGTTTGCTTCTTGTTGCTCCCTTCCAGCTGCCAA
The DNA here is from genome assembly GCA_024865655.1 of Emberiza elegans. Classification (NCBI taxonomy): domain Eukaryota; kingdom Metazoa; phylum Chordata; class Aves; order Passeriformes; family Fringillidae; genus Emberiza; species Emberiza elegans. Next base: position 67,075,652 of record JALJVW010000184.1, on the reverse strand, counting down.
GCCCTTGAGCTGTCTGCTTATGGTTACTGTTGCTGTGCTCAGAGGAGACTGATGCAGTGGCTTTCCGAGACCAGGGGATTTTGCAGGAGAGCTGCAGTGTGCAGCTCACTCTGAGCCTGTCCTGCTGTCCCTTGTCCTCTGCCAGCCCTGCCCTTTGCTGTGACCTTGCCACGGGCTCTGGCACAGGTATCTCACATGAGCTGCTTCAACAGTGGCATTTCCCAGCTGCCTGCCTTGTCCCTTTGCTGGAGGGGCAGCCCAGTGTCATGCTGATGGATTCCTAGCATGGTTACAAGACCTCAAATGACAAACTGGACCTGTATGGATGTGGCAGGTTATGAGCAGAGCAGCCAGGCAGCAGGGGCATGTCCTGTCCACCAGAGTATGGAGATAATGATTTCCAGCAGAAGCCTCTTCCAGAGTTGAAATTGAGTTTAGGGATGCCCTGAGGTGAAATGGTGATCAGATTAAACTGCACTTTTCCCTCTTGGCTGAGGGAGAAGTAGGGGAGCAACTCATCCTGGCAGTGTATAGAACCAGAGAATATCCCAAGCTGGAAGTGATCGACAAGGATCGTGCAGTCCCTTTCCTGGCCCTGCACAAGACACTAACACAGCCCCCCCAGCAGCCCCAGCCTGGGCATCCCTGGCAGCGCTGCCCAAAGGCTCCTGGAGCTCTGGCAGCCTCGGGGCCGTGCCCATTCCCTGGGCAGCCTGGGCAGGGCCAGCACCCTCTGGGGGAAGAGCCTTTTCCTAATATCCATTCTAACCTCATCCTGACACCACTCCAGCCATTCCCTTGAGTCCTGTCACTGGCACACAGAGCAGAGATCAGAGCTGCCCCTCATGAGGAAGCTCCAGAGCACAGTGAGATCTGCTCTCAGCCTCCTTAGGAATGATTACTGTGTGCTCCAGGGATCAGCTGCCCTTACCAAAACCCACTTTTCCCTCTGTATGCCTTCACTCCCCTGCGCAGCTGCAATGCAAGAGTGCTGCCCTTGCTGGCCGGGATGAAACAGCCTCCTCCTGCTGCCGGAGTGTCTGCAAATACTGCAAATTTAAATCATATACAGCTTTTCTGCTTTCCTGATACTGAGGTGGGAGACTCCCAGTACCCACAGGCAGCTCCATTTGCTAGTAGGCCTGCAGGCAGAGAGGAGAGCTCAGCACCTTTGAGCAGCCTGGAGAAGAGAAGGCTCTGGGAAAACCTCCCTGCAGCCTGTAAGTGCTTAAAGGGAGCTTGGAAAAGATGTAGAGAGACTTTTTACATGGACAGATAGTGACAGGAAAAGGGGGAGCAGTTTTAAACTAAAAGAGGAGAGATTTAGATTAGATGTTAAGAGGAAATTCTTCCCTGTGAGGGTGGTGAGGCCCTGGCACAGGTTGCCTGGAGCAGCTGTGGCTGCCCCATCCCTTGGAAGTGTCCAAGGCCAGGTTGGATGGGGCTTGGAATGACCTGGGATAGTGGAAGGTGTCTCTGCCCACAGTAGTGTGGTGGAATGAAATGGACTTTAAGGCCCCTTCCAACCCAAACCATTCAATTATTCCATGATTCTGATTTCCCTCGCACACAGTCCCTGACTCTGATCCTCTCGGTTGCCCTGGTCCTTCCATGGGCAGTGGTGTCCAATTTCCTAACCTTCCTGGTGAGCTCCCAGAGAATGACGTGTCTGATGGTGGTGGGTGGTGGGCAGGCTGCTCTGGGGTTGTATCACTGTTTATTATTAGGGAAGGAAATTGATCAATCAGCGGCTTTGGTTGTAATTCAGTGGGAAGAACTAGGTGTTACTGAAGGCTGTTAACTCTGCCCCATTTGATTTTCCTGCTCCTGCTGTTGATGCTGCAGGCTGGTGAGTGCCTTGCTGGGTGAGCCATTGTCTTCCAGCTCCATTCTAATTCTTCCATGGCTGTCCCCTCTCTCTGATGCCTGTCCAGCTTGATTTCCATTCTGGTTTCCCTCTGGCAGAGTGCCTGCTCTTGCCTGGTCCCACACACAGCCATGGATGGCTTTCTAGAGCTCCCAAAAATGTTCCAAGCAAGTGCCTGGGTGTGAGTGTGAGTGGTGCTTATCCCTGTAGCAGAAGCTACAGCTGTGGGTTTGGGAAAGATATAAACAGGAGGATTGCCCCATTGCAGAGGGAGTGGAGTGTGGCAGATCAGGCTCAAGTGCCATCCCCTGCTCCTGGCTCCAGGGTGGTTTGGATTTCTTCCAGGAGTGATACCATCTATCTCTGTTCTGACACCCACGTGGGGCAGGAGGAACAGGGGTTTCCAGAGGAGCCTGAAACTGTTTATACAGAAATGTTTGGATCTGCGCTGGCTGAAGCCTCTGGATGTCTTTATTTACATACAGAACAGTTGCTCTTTGAGCTCCTTCCCATGCTGCAGGCAAGGCTGCCCATTCTTGGCCGTTGTGTGGTGGTGCAGAGGGGAACCAGGATGGAGGATAAATGCTGGGAGGTGGGGAGCGTGGAGAGGGCGGTAGTTTCACACCCACATGTTGGCATGGGAGACCATAAGTTTAAAATACTCCCTTTTAAAATAGTTGCCTCTGCAGTGAAATTTCCTTCTTTCAGCCAGACCATCTGTTCTGCCAGTGCTTTGTGGTTCATGGGGTAGATGTTATTGGGTGTTTCTAGAACATGAGAGCAGTAGGTGGGTAGAAAAAAGGGCTCACTCCCTCTGAGTGAGTGGGATAAAGGCAGGCACTTGACCTCCTCCTCCCCTGCAGGCAGCAGTGCCCTCCAAACCCCGCTGCTGGCTGGCCAGTCATCTCTCCAGGGACACGCAGTGAAACTCTCAGCTTGAGTTACTCACTTAAAGCATAAAAGGAGAGAGTGACCAAGAAGCCAGGGTGGAGTTACTGCTGGTTTCACTTTCCACTTCCTCATGTGTGACACGGTGAGGTTTGTGCATGTTCCCCTAGAAGGTAACAGAGATTCATTGTGACCAAGTTTTCCAACATCTGGGTTCAGATGGCTGCATTAGAAATGCTCCTGGTTGGATTTTTTTGTTCTGTCCCTACCATAGCAGGAGATGTCAGTGCTCTTATATTTTAATTTGAGTTTTGATCTGCATATTCATGGTGTTTCCAATGCCTTGTTTCAACTGGTGGGTGTAGAACAAGAAGGTTTAAGCTGTGTGGAAATGGCACAGAAGCAGTGGCGTGTTCCAGCATTCCATTCAGCCAGCACTGTTGCCAAAGAGTCTACTGAGGACAGAGGATCACGTTGCCCTGGTCATTTGTTCAACCTCTCTGGCCATCATCCAACCCTGACACTGGCTGCAGAGGCAATTGCTTGTGTGCAGGGACTGTAAATGAAAAGGTTTTAAAACAGTTTTCTTTCTGCTTGAAAAATAGTATTCTAGTTCAAAAGTGAAGACACAATCAGATAGCTCAGCCTGGCATGTGATGAGCTGTCACGGAGCCTATGCCTCAGCTGACTGATAACCATTACAGTGGAAAAAGGACCCAAATTATCCCACTGAGGTAGTGACTCACCCCACTCAACCTGCATCAACATGTCTTCTCCTGGCAGAACCATAAATGGAATTTCCTGTTGATTATCTTGGCCATCAAAGCAATAATTTGAATTTTTTAAAAATCATTGTAGCATCTTTTAAATAGAGGTTGGGTGCTACATAGACACCCAAAACTGGGGTAGCCTGGAGGTCACACGATGAGTCAGCAGCTCAGAGGGATCAACATGACTAAGGTCTGAGTGTAGGCTGGTAAATCCAGTGTTCATCTGTAATAAGGTATAAACCCAGCCCCTTGGGATTGTGCCCATCACAGAACCTCCATGAGCCTTTTATTTGAGGACAAATATCTCCTGTATTTTCCTTCACAGGCTCATGATGAAGTCTGCCCTGAATTCCCGCTGACTTGTGAAGGCTGTGGGAAGAAGATTCCCAGGGAGAAGGTATCCATCTGACTCTGTGCCGTGGGGTATTTGATGTCCTGATGTGGGCTGGGTTTGGCATTCTGGCAGCAGGGAGGAGCAGAGCCCATTAGGAAATGAAGTGGGGAAAACAGCTGAGTGGCAGCTGTTAATGTGGATGTGGGTTTTCCGTAAGGATAGGTGTGAGGTAATGTGGCCCAGGGGCACTCGCAGGTCAGTGTTGGTGCTGCCACTGCCATTGCCACCTCCCTTGGAGCCATGTGTGAGGGCAGAGCCTCTGTGGGAAAAACACACCTATGGGTTTGTGTTCTGTGTAGGGCAACTGCATCAACTACTGCTGCAATTTTGGAAAGAGAGCCCATGTCCAGCTATATTAATTGATATCTAAGTAATAATCTAATGGAATCCATGCTATAGCATTTCCAGGCTGTTGGCTCCTGGGACAAGGCTCAAGAGTCTGAAAAATTCAAGTTTTGGGAAACATTTTCAAAAAGCACATTTATCTGAAACCATCTTGCCTTCTACAGGCAGATATTTTTAGTAGCAGTGTTGGAAAAAGCCCTTTAGCAGGGCAGGGGAACAGAGGCAGCAAAAAGAGGAGCAAAAGAGTTCTTCCAAATGGGCAGCATAAGGAGGGGCTGGGGGTGGGGGTACAGCCCACCTTATCTGCAGGCTGGGGTTTGGGGTACAGCCCAACTTCTCTGCAGGTGGGAACTGAAGCCCTGCAGGAAGCCAGCTCATGGGGTCCCCATGGGTGATCTACTCTGTGTTTAAATATTAACTCCCGTGTTTATTTCTCCAAACTCTTGTTGATTATTTGCTGCCATGTTAACTCTGAGTAACCTGACTCATTACACAAGCCACATGGATCTAGAAGTCTTTAAAAAAGTGGTTTAAAATCAGTTTTAATTGACATGTATTGTAGCAGATGTAGGAGTTAAGTGGGGAGGGAATATGGCAGTGTTCGGAAGAGAGCTCTGGTGTCTGATGGTGAGGGGTGCACTAAACCCAAGCTGAAGCTGTGACAGTGCTTGTTGGATTAATCATGTGCTGTGTGGGAACCTGAACGAGTCATCTCAGTGCTGAGGGGTTAGTGGCACCTCTCAGCAGAAATGTAATGCTGGGATGGAGGTAAAAATACCAACCTGTAGCATGTCCTTAGCAGAGTTGTGTGAAGTGCCCAAAAAGAATGTGCCTTTGTTTCATGGGGTTATTGCCTGTGCCTCCCATTCCTCAGCCCTCAGGGAAGCTCATTATTCTGCATCCACAGCTTGATCCTGTACCCATTGCTTTGCTTTTTCACTCTTGCGTGTGCAGGTGAGCAGTGAGGCCTCCCAGCCATCAAGAGAAGGAGAAATGAGGCTTTCTTCAGGTGTCAGGGCTGTATTTGTATTCCGGAAGGTCACCCCTGATGGCGGGCAGAGCCCAGGTTTAGTGAGCACTGTCACAGTTAGTGATTGGACATAGCTTGGGCATTCTTCAGCTTGGCTGTAGTTTCCCAAATGTCAGTGGGGTGGAAAGGCAGCACTAAGGACACATAAGATCTAACACTGCTCTCCTTCCTCCCTTTCTAGTTTCGGGACCATGTGAAGACGTGTGGCAGATCCAAAGTACCGTGCCGGTTCGAGGCTGTGGGCTGTGCTGAGGTGGTAAGGGCTCCTCTCTTGTGTTTCCCTGGGGCTTTTCAGTCCCAGCATTAGAGTTCCTGCAAACTGCTGTTGCCCAAACTGTCACATGTGTCACATCTGTTTTCCTTCAGGTATTTGATTAAATCCCTTGCACATGGAGCTTCACATCATCTGCTGTGCAGAGTCTGCGCATCCCAGGAATTAAATTCTTGTGGGATGAAATCTCCTTCTACTTTAAGAGCACCTTAAGTGCTTTGGGACTGTGGTGGTTGTGCTTCTTTCAGAGGGAATGGCTTCACACTGCCAGAGGTCAGGTTTAGATGAGATTTTTAGAAAGAAATTGTTCCTTGTGAGCATGGGAAGGCGCTGGCACACGGTGCCCAGAGGAGCTGTGGCTGTCCTTGGATCCCTTGGACAGGATGAGCTTTAAGGTCTCTTCACATCCATGCAAGTGTGTAATAACTTGTGATTACAGTGATTCTGTAAGCAAAGTACTGGGGCCAGGCCATTTCTCTATGTCACTTAGTTTTTGCAGGTCCTACTGGTTCAAATAAATCCCTCCTCCAGGAGGTTATGTGAGGCTTTGTCCTTTGTCGCTGTTAGATACATCTAACATTTCTGGATACATCTAACATTTCTGGGAGGAGTTGGAGGAAGGCAGAGCAGACTAGTATGGCTGGGGGAAGCGTTTAGCAACCCTCATTGTATGTGATTTGAAACATTTCTGTAACTAAACAAAAACCCAAACCACCCCCACCAAAACACATTTTTAAATTATTTCTTTGTTTTTCCCCCCTATGAATTATAAATTTAAAGCTGATGTTGTGACCTGTGTTGTAGTGTGCTTTTATACTTTGTAATACTTTGAAGTAGTTTTGGTTTTGTATCCCTGTACTTTTCCCAAATGGTTTATCCCGGATTGCACCCTCCTCCCTTTACCTGTGTAATCCCTCTCCCTGGATGAGATCACCCCCAAACCGCCACCCTGGCTCTCTGTCAATCACTCAGCATCTGTCAATCACTCAGCATCCCGTCCCCTCCATCCAGAAGCTCCGGTCCAGGATGCCGAGTGATCAGCCAGAGGCCAGGGGTCAGCCCCCCAAGCCCTGCCCCACAGGCTGTCCTAAATGTCCATCCCGCAGTGCCCAGCCCTTAGGGTCACTTACTGCTCAGTGAAATGTTCTCTACTCTCGGTTCCCACCTCCCTTTACGCGTAACCTCGGCACATCTCCCGGGGCTTCAGCTGGAGGCCCCCTAAGGTGCAGGAGCTCCCCGGTGCTCTGAATAAAACCTTGGGTTAACCCTGCTGAGAGTCGGCCCTCTGTCCTCCACCGATGTCTCTGGTGTCTCCTCTGCTGCAAAGGCGCCCAGCCCAGGTGCCCTCGGTGCCCTCGGTGCCCTCGGGGCACAGAGAGCGTCTCCCAGTGTCGGGGCTGCCCCCCAACTCAGGACAGGCCAAGGGATCCTGAGAGGCTCCCACAGGGACAGAGACAACCTGGATAGGGGGAATTTGTTCTGTGGATGGTGACTGTGTAGATTGCACATGCTGAATGGGGGATGTATTTCTCTTCATGTAGGTGGAAAATGAAAAGCTCCCAGAGCATGAAAGGAAGTGTTTGGCAGAGCATCTCTACATGCTTCTGAGCTCTGTGCTCAGCCTCAAGACTGGTGCTGGGGACCTGAAGCCCCTTGCTGTCCCTTCCTCATCACAAAACAGTTCCCCACTTCTGGCAGCAAACTCACTGTGCTCGGAGTCGGAGCTCTCCCGGTCCCTAGAGCTCTTGGGAAGGTGTGAGGCCCTTGAGAGGAAAACAGTTACCTTTGAGAACATTGTCTGTGTGCTTAACCGGGAGGTGGAGAGAGTGTCCCTGACAGCTGAGGCCTACAGTCGCCAGCACCGGCTCGACCAGGAGAAAATCGAAACGCTGAGCAACAAGGTGTGTAACTGCTCACCTGGGGTCCCACACTCCCAGCAGAGGCTGTTTCCTGTTTCCTTTCTGTGTCATGAGCTAGCAAAGCTTCACCGCTTGGTCCTGAAACTCCACACATCTGAAGGCAGAACTAAAATACCCTGTGTGCCTGTGCCCAACCCTCAGCAGCTCCCTGGAAAAGCTGGGAATTTAACTGACCTGTCTAAAGCATCAGACCTCTGTTAATTATCAAACTGGGTGAGATACTGGGGGGTTCTTCCTCAGCACAGTTTTCTGACAAGAGCCAGAGCACCCAGAATTTCACTGCATCTCCTTGTGCTGCATCTCACTGAATCTGTGGGGCTGCTCACCTTCCAGACTTCTCCAAATGAGTGCTGCCTTTGCCAAAGGAATGCCATCAGTGCTGCTGCCTGCAGCGACAGGCTGGAGGTGTGAAGGAGCTGCCTCCACCAGTCTGCTCCAGCACAGTCCCTTGTGGAGGGCTCCTAGTGTTCCTGGCACCTGGAGCTGTTCAGTTTGCAGCGTACCTGTGCTCTCTGGGCAGCTGATCTGGCGTGACCCTGTGTGAGCTGGCAGGGATGAACCCTCCAGAGGGTGTAGGTTCTTTTCTTTCTCAATTTAGTTTTGTCACAACGCTGAGTTATTGGGGATTTTTTTCCCCATCCTCATTTCTTGTGCTGCTCAGCCAATGGAGCAGCTCCTTGGAAGGAGTTTTACATTGGCTACAGGAAAGTTCCCAGCTCAAGCACTAAGCTGTTTTGATGGATCTTCTCCAGAGTGACAGGGTGCAGAAGGAAGCTTCAGTGAATTGGCTTATGTTGCTCGGTTTGTCCCTCCCTTCTCCCTGTTCGTTTTGGAGGCCTCTCACTGAGGAGCCGTCCCAGGGGGATGCCGGGGTCTCTCGGGGTTTGCCTGCGTGTTTGTAACCTGCACCACGTGTCCCACTGAGCAGGTCCGGCAGCTGGAGAGGAGCATTGGGCTTAAAGACCTGGCCATGGCTGAGATGGAGGAGAAGATCCGCAGCATGGAGGCTTCCACCTACGATGGGGTTTTCATCTGGAAGATAACGGAGTTTGCCCGGAAGCGTCAGGAGGCGATAACAGGCCGCTCTCCTGCCATCTTCTCTCCAGGTGTGCAAAGTCCCCAAAATCTTTTGCATCTCAGCTGTGTGGGGGTCTCATGGCAGGACCTTTGCTTGGGAAATGCCACCAGGCTGAGAAAAGAAATACTCCATGTGGAAGGGGGTGTTTTATCTTGGATAGTGAAGCATGCAGAGCAGTGCTGTTCCAAGAGGAAAGAGAGGGCTGAGAGGAGAGAGGTGCAGGCTGTGGATGGGATGAGAAAGGGAATTGACTGTAATTTTTGGTTTGTATTAAATGTAAAGGCAAGGAAATACCAGCTGATATCTGTGTTAAAGAAAAGGAAGTGAAGGTACTGCTTGCCGTGTTGGGAGGACAGAGTGCCACAGGGTTTGGCAAAGGGCAAACTCTTGAGCTAAAAACAGCAAGTTGTACAAGGAAGGTTCATTCAGGGCCTGACCCAGGACAAGGCAGGGTGAAGGCCGTCAGTCTGGGGGGGAAGAGGGAGGCCCTTACTGGCTTCTTGCTCTGCCCCTCGCCTGGGCCAGAGAGAGAGAGAGCGGGATGCCCAGCTGCATGGTCCCTCTCCCTGGCTACTCCCACCATTCTGGAGCCATCTTTCCTTCTGTTCTTCCATGGGTTTTACATTCAAAGGGTGATGAGAGTACTGAGAAGGCCCAGAGGGCCCAGTGGGGATATTCTCCTTGGACTAACAAAGGGGTCATCTGTCCTGAGAACCTTTGGGTAAAGCAGTTGCAGAGGAAGGAGCAGAGGAAATGAGCTGGGCATTTCCAAGAGGGATGCAGTGACAGAGATCTGATCTCTTGCTCCTCACCCTGTGGAAGAGCACAGTGTCTCTGCTATTCATAGTCTGCCTGTTGAGAAAAGCACCAAGTGCTGCAGTAAAATATTGGTCTGTGACCCCTGATGTCTGCCTGTGCCCACTGAGCCTCATCCAGCCAGTCCCGGATGTACTGCCCTGTGCTGCTGTGGGAGGGTGACTTGTGGCAGGTCCCCCTCCAAGCTGTGACCCCACACAGGTCTAGTGTCACACCACAGGCATTCCCAGGACTGCTGGGGAAGGAAAGTGCCTGAAATCCCATCCAGACTGTGCCCAAGCCATGCTTTGGGAATCCAAATGAGAATTAAAGTTCACTTGCTTGAGCCCCTGCCCGGATCAGAGGCATCAGCTCACAGTGGGGGTGCTGAGAATGCTCTGTGCCACCAGCCAGGTGCTTTATGGGAGGGTTTGTTCCTGCTCACCAGTGCCATGAACCACAGCTCCTTCAGCCCTGAGGTGCAGGAGGGTTGGCCCAACTCTGGGGCAGGGTGAGGGAATAGCCAGGGGACTGGTAACTGCTCTGTGCACAGCATCTGCTCAGGCCAGGGGCTGCACTTCCTGGCCCTGGGCTTTCCAGACCACCTCTGGTGCAGCCCAGACCCGGCTTCCCCCAGATTCCAAACTTCAGAGCCCTCAGATTTCAGAGAGATCTGCTGTTGTAGGCTGTATTGGACCCTCACTGTGCCTGTTCCACACTTCTCTAACAGCTTTCTACACCAGCAAGTACGGCTACAAGATGTGTCTGCGCGTGTACCTGAATGGGGACGGCACCGGCCGTGGGACCCACCTGTCCTTGTTTTTTGTGGTGATGAAGGGACCTAACGATGCGCTGCTGCGGTGGCCCTTTAACCAGAAGGTGGGTCTGGAGCAGAGCCCACTGTGCCCATCCATGGCCTCTCTGGTTTAGCACCCACTCAAGTTTCTCAGGACTGCCACTTGGCAAGACAGAGGAAGGGCTCTGAATTAACTGCCCTGGGGGTTCCCAGGGGTGCTGAGAGCCCTGGCTGTGCTGTGGGGCAAGGGGGTGACACGGACTCTTGGGAATCGCACAGAGCCTCTGCAGGGGTTGAGGGCAAGGGGAGGTTGTGGTGGCCTCAGAGCCTGGGGACAGTGGGTGCTCATTCCCTGTCAGGAGCTTGGATCCCAGCTCTTGGGCACTGCACGTTTGTGGAACACATGGAGGCGGAGTGAGCAGGCACAAGCAGATGCAGAGAGGACAACAGCCCTGGCTCAGGGAAATACCTGAGTGCAGTTCTGAGAGCAGAGTGTAGGTTTTCAGTCAGTCTGACAGACTTGTGCTGCCACAGGGAAGTTTCCAGTGATAGGCAGGACGTGGGGAGGGGCAGGGTTTCTACAGGACGTTCCCGAGGTGCTGTTCTCTGCTGGTCCCACTCAGAGGCATTCCTCTGATTTGCAGGTGCACAGGGTGGCTGTGGCTGCTGGTACCTGCATGCGTCACGGCAGGTCACTGGGCTGGGTTTGCATGTGTCTTTTATTCAGCCACTCCCCTATGCTGTCACCTTTCCCCACAGGTCACCCTGATGCTTCTGGACCAGAATAACCGGGAGCACATCATCGATGCCTTCCGCCCTGATGTGACGTCCTCATCCTTCCAGCGCCCTGTCACGGAGATGAACATCGCCAGTGGCTGCCCCCTCTTCTGCCCCGTGTCTGTCATGGAAGCCAAGAACTCCTACGTCCGTGATGATGCCATCTTTATTAAAGCCATCGTTGATCTCACGGGCCTCTAACCCTCCTGACCTTGGAGCAGTGAGCGTGGAGCCAGCACTGTCCAGGGCATCTCCCACTTGTGCTGCACTTCAGGCGGGTCTCAGAGCAAGAGGGGGCACAGAGAGGGGAAAAGCCCTTCCTGAAAAGGGACCTTTGCTCTGAGTGGAAATGAGGTGTCTGATGGGAGCTCTCCTTCCTGAGGAGAGGGTTGGGTGGACACTGGCAGGGTGTGGAATATGGAAGATTCCCTGCAGGGACTTGGATGTCTGAACTGCTGCTGTCTGGACTCCAGTGGAAACCAGTGCAGCTCTTGCTCTACCAGTTTAGCCGACATCCACAGCTCTCTAGTAAAACAGCGGTTTACCCTGCCTGAGCTCCACCTCCTGTGGATTTTGGCTCAGCTGTCTAGGATTTCCCTCTGAGATCTCCATGTTCCTGGAAGTTGTGGGGTGCCATGGCTCTGCACTGCTGGTTGCTCCACACCCCGGGAGACAGGAGGGTGTGCAACAGCTGCAGTACCAGCTGGGCAAGAGAGACACAGACTGGTTTGATGCCGTTGGTGCTTTAGGAGGGTGCTGAGCCCAGCTGCAGGGCAGGGGAGCCCTTAGTCCAGCCCTTGCTGGGGGTGTGATGGGTGGTGTGTGCTGGAGTGTGGAATGGGGCAGGAGGTGCTATTTGGAAGGGTCCGTGGGGCTGCCCAGAGATGCCTGTGGGGAAGATGTGAATCTGCTGTGGAGATTGTCCCTCCTGTGCCAGGAGAGGAGGGTGACAGAGCTTGGTGTGCACCCTGAAAGCTCCAAGCCCTGCCCCTCTCTGCCCCGTGTGCCAAGCAGCACTGGGTGGCATGGGTGCTGTGCTGGGAGCTGTCTTTGCTCATAGGCAAAGACACAGAGAACTGCCTGGTGGGACAGCTCCTCCAGCCTTCCTAGGGCTCCTGCTGCTGTTGAGCTCCACGTCCATCTGCGGCTGCACTGCCGTGTCTGTCTGGGCACTGCAGCCTTGGCTGTGGGATGTGTACTGTCTGCCCGTGCAGCGGGCACTGCTGGCCAGCCCCTGCAGTCACCAGCAGCAGGTCTCCTTCACTGTTCCTCCCCACCCCTGAGCTCAGGAGTCATGGGGCACCTGGTTCCAGGTGGCAGCACCTTGGAGCTCTTCCTCCACTTGGCCCCACATTGAACCTGCAGCCACCTGGGTAGGATCTAGGGGCTGGAGAAAGGAAGTATGCTGTCCCCTTTCTGTCCCTGGCTTCCTTTCCTCTGGACAGCACAGGTTCAGCAGCCATGAGCAGGTCTCTGTTAGTGGGGAAGAACAGGCTGCCACATCCCTGCAGAGTGCCCTCTACAGCTTTGTTGTGGCCATGAGTAGCTCTGGATGGGCCCTGATCCAGGGTGAACTTGAAGCTTTGTTGCCTCCTTTGCCTGGGCTTCTCACACCCATCAGTGGCTGAGTGCCACAGGAGATGTGTTGGTGGCAGGAACCAGCTGTGAACACCCTGCATTGATCAGGGGCCCTGGCTGGCTCTTGTGAGGCTGGAACGTGGTCACCCTCCTCAGTGGCTGCCAGGGATTGGCCCTCCACTGCCAGCAGCTCCTGCCAGGTGCCCAGCCCAGGTCTGATGGCTGCAGAGCCTGCCAGGCTTGTGGTCTGCTCACACCTTGGCTCTGGCACAGCCACCCTGAGGGGTCCAGAACACCATCAGGCTCTGCCGTGGCAGGGAGCCCTGCAAGGTCTGGCTGTCCCCCCATGTGCTGGCACAGCCCTGACCTACCCTGGGGCTATTTGGAATGTCCCTGCTGCTGCCCAGGAACTCAGGGGCCTCTAGCCTTCCTGCCCTTGGAGCAGTGAGCATGGAACCAGGAACTCAGGGGTGCCCAGTGCCAGCTGAGCTGGACCTTGGCCCAAGCTGAACCTCTTGCTCCCACGGCTGCAGTGCTGGCCAGGTGCTCTCCAGACAGGGGTGACCTGTGAGCCCCCTTTGGAATCGATGCATGGAACTTCTCCCATGTGTGTGTGCAGGGTCTGGGGACAGAGCCTGCCCCTGCTGTTGGGGGAGCGGGACAGAAGCTGGTGACAGCACAGCCTGAGCTGGGAGAGGGGTCCTGTGACCCCTCCCTTTGTGCATGACCCCTCCAGCCTGTCCCAAGGGACAGATCAAGCCCTGTGTTGCTGCTCTCACCCTGTGCCTTATGAGGAAAATCCAGGCTGGCAGAGCCCTGCTCCCATCTACAGCAGCTCCCCAGGGATGCTTGGGAAAGCCTGGGAAGGGACAGGAGGGTCAGCTGTGCTCATAGAATTGCTGGGAGTTGAGTGTTTTGTGGGGGGAGCTTGTTCCATGTTGATCAGAATGTCTGCTCATGGGGTGCTGCCTGCAGCGGGGCTGGGGGCTCTGGCCAGGGAGTGCCAGGAGGGACTGTGGAGACACTGGCTCCGTTGGGGGTGAGGGTCTGGGCTGCTTTCAGGGTGGGAGCTGGTGCTCCTGCCCCAGCATATGTTTGAGAGGTCTGTGGGAGATTCGGTGCTGCAGCAAAGCTCAGGCTGAGCTCTTCAGGCCACGGGCTGGAGGGGAAACATGGCCTGTCAGCCCCGGAGCACTGGGAGCCCTTTCCTCCCCGCCCTTCTGGTACTGCTGATGCTGCCGGGCCTTTTTTGGCTCTTAGCAGCTCTGGAGCTGGCAGCAGGAATTGTGCCCATGTGCTGCAGACAGGGCACAGCTCTGCCAGCCTGGCACCCACATGGACAAACACTGAACACAAGCCACCACTGGATTTTTTTGTTTTTTTTTTTTTCTTTTGACTACACCATCTCAGCACTGTGAACTAGGTTTTGTTTTCCTTGAGGGTGTAGTATGGTCAGAACCACTAATAAAAGCTGTTTGAACAGCATTGCTGTGTATGAGCCAGGGGATCCTGGGCACAGCATGGGGGAGGATTGTGTCAGGGTAGGGGCGTTTCTGTGCTGGGGGATTTTTCTGTGCTGGGAACTGTCCCCAGCTCCTGAGTCCCTGCAGGAGGATTCCCAAACAAGGAGGGAACAGGGGGATCTGTAATGGGAAGGGAAGGAGCTGGAGTCTGGCTGCTGGAGCTCCACTGTGCCAAAGGCCCGTGGGAGCCAGCGCAGCAGGGCTGGGCCAGTGGTTCTGCTGCTAAGGCCAATCCCAGCACTCCTGTTCCTGGGTTGTAACAGCTCTGAGCTCCTCCAGAACAGGCTGCCTTTCCCTCACCACTGCTGGGAGCCCAGTGCCTGCAGGATGCCTTTTCCTACCCCTCCCATGCTGCAGCACCAGCCCAGGTACTAAACCCACGTGGGGGCAGCAGCCTGGTGGCCTCTGCTCACTGTGTATGGAAGAGACAAACACAAGGAATGACCATGGGCACCTGTCCCCTCTGGGAAGCCCCCAGACCCCCCTTCATACCACAGCAGCTGCTGCACCAGGGAGATGCAAACGGCAATGAGGGAACAGTGGCATTACAGCTCAGGAGGCTGTGGCACAGAAATGCCAAACAGCATTGGGGGGCTCTCTGCTTACCTGCTCTGTGCCTGTTAGTGCTTGGAAAACATAAGTCCAGGAGCAATCTAGCCCCTGGCCTGTCCTGGAACCTGCAGTGTTCAGCCCTGGCTGCCATGGATGCTTGCTGCCCTTTGGCCATCCCCTGCCTCTCTCCTGTTGCTCACAGCTCTCTACCCACCCTTCCCCATGCAGGGCAGGTAACCACAGGCTGGGCAGCAGCTCCTGCAGTGCTCCAGCCCAGCCCTGTGACAGTCCTGGCCTCAGCTCTGGTCTGCAGAGCAGTACTTGGAAAAACAAGCTCACATTGCAGAGATGCTTTAGCAGAATATTTATTCAATGCCAGAGTGAAGAGCAAAACTCAGTACAAACAGCACCTCAGTGCCTTGCTTGCTGCTGCACTGAGCCATGGGTGGAGAGTTCACAGTTGGGGGAGGAAGGGAGGCTGTTCCTTTGCTGTGTGACTGGACAGAGCAGGATGTGGAGCCTGTGTGCACACACAGCAAGGAACCCCTAATTTCATGACAGAAAACCTGAGTACAGGGGTTTTGGATGAAGCTGGGGCACAGCAGGACACAGGTGCTGACGCTCCTGCTGCAGAGGCTGCTAAAGCCATCAGTGCCATTGTGACAGAAGCTGCCACCTCTGTCATGTCTATCAGCAGCCCCAGACTGGGAATACCTGCCCCGGGGCTTCCAGGGGGCCCCAAAATGCCTCCCCCTGCAGCTCCTTCCCAGCCCTGCTTCCAGGAGCGACAGCAGCTCCTCAGGGCCCCATCTAGGCCAGGTCAAGATTAGGAGCTTAATTTTAGACTCTGACATTTGGGTACCTGCTACAGGGACAGAAGCTCAAGGGACAGACTGTCCCCACTGCCTGTGGGGTCCTGGAGGAGCTGACCCCTCCATGGTGGGAGCTTATTCAGCTGTCACTGCAGGCAGGAGGGCTCCATCCCCATCACCTGCAGGGGAATGAATACCTGCAGCACCTGTGGGTGTCTACACTTATTCACAGAGAACATACCAAAAGAACCTAAAGTGCCACGATTGGGTAGCATGGGCAGGAGGTAAGCTGTCCTCACGGGTACCCCAGAAAGGGACAGCAGATCCCCCACAATAAATACGTTCCCGATCCATAGCTTATTGAAGTGCTACTCAGAGGAAGACAGAGGCAAAGCCAGCACCATATGACCACCAGCCCTCCCCCCCTCCCAAGTTTAGAAACTGGCAATACCAACACACAGACCCTGGGGCCAGTCAGGCTCCCAGCCCTGGCCCTGCTGCCCCCTCGCTGCCCCCAGTTCCTGCTGCCCTCTTGGGCAGAGGTGCCATGGGGAAGAGGCACTTGACATTCCACAGCAGCCAGACGAGTTGCCCGTGGAGCTTTGGGACAAACACACAATAATAAAACGTCAATATTAAGAGTCCTGCAGTCAGGCAGCACAGCTGCACCATGGCTCCTGCCAAGCACTCTGCAGCTGGCGGCTCCCAATGTGTCTGGCCACGTCTCCAGCTCACACAGACCTACACTGGATGTGCCTCAGTGTCCCCTGTGCCCAGAGCTCACCCAGAGAGCTATGCCCAAGTAGCAATGCTGGTGAGAAGCTGTGGGAGCCCACCCTGCAGTGACCAGCTCAGCTGCTGCCCAACAGAACCACAACAGGGCCCCAGCTCTTATGTCCTGTCTGAAGGCGATGCTTCAAGGAGAAGGCAATTCCTGCTGCCAGGGCCCCTCCTGGCTCAGCCATAGGATTTGTGTGCCTAGAGCTCATCTCTGTGCAGGGCTCAGGGCTCTGTGAGCTCAGAAGGAGGTGCTGCAGTGAGGAAGCTGCAGGAGCAGATGTACCTGGGTTCAGCTTTTCTGGTTCAAGAGCCAGGAGAAGAGCAGTTTCCTGGGCCGGGGCCTCCTGGCCTGCCGGACGCGCATGGCCCGTGGGGAGCGCCACACCTTGATGGTGGTGTCATCACTGGCTGTCAGCAGCAGCTCCTGCTCCACTGGGCTGAATGCCACTGAGTTCACCACATTGTCATGCTGCAGCTTGGCCAGGCAGATGTTGTAGTGCCGGTCCCAGATGTAGCCGTGTCGATCCTCTGCCCCACTGGGGTGGAGAGACAGGGGTCAGGGTGTCCCCTGGTGCCAGTGTCAGCCCAGCAGCCCCAACGACCTGCCCTTCCCACTCCTTTTCTTCTGCAGGGATGGGGGCAGAGGGTACCCAAGCCCTGTCTCCATGAGCTCCATACTGCGCAGGCAGCTTCCTCTGGGATCCTGGGCCCCTCAGCTCAGCCCACAGCGCCTGCCACCAAACACCACAACCCCAGATTTACCCTTTCCTCGGGGATTTACGGCAGAGTATTTACAGCAGGACTTTCCAAGTCAGTCCCTCTGCTCTTTCCAATCCCACTCCCTGCTCTCCTTCCAACACACAGGAGCGTTCTGCTCACATGGCCATCCCATAGCAACAGGCCCAGGCCTTCCCAGATGCAGATCAGGATCCCGCCCACCCCCTCACCTCGCTACGAAGTCCCTGCTGACGTCCAGGAAGATGAAGAAGCACTCCTCGTTGGGCGTGTAGGCGCGGTGTGCGCGCAGCGCTCGCTTCACCTCCTTCATGGTCTTTAGGTCGAACACGTGCAGGTCGATCTCCTCAGCGATGGGAGGCGGCTGCATCGGATCCGAGATGACGCAGTCCCGTGGCCAGGCCCGGCTGTTCACGTACAGGTACCTAGGGGAGGGCAGAGAGGGGTTACCTGCACTGCACCAGAGCTCACAGAGCCCCCCGGCACGGCCGGGATGGAGCCCGCAGCCCAGCTCACTGAAATCCAGGCTGAAACAGGGAACGGGCGGCTGGAACACTCCTGGCCATGTCTGGGAAGGACCACTGCACCTGAAAGGGGTCAGGTCACACCTCTCTAATCTCACTGGAACTATCTTTAACGATGGGGCTGTCTTCTGGGCAGCACATGTAGGGGGACTCTGCCCTCCTTCTCCATTCAGGTGAGAGCCCACCTGCAGAGCTGCCTCCAGCTCTGGGAACCCAACACAAGAATGATGTGGAGATGCTGGACTCCAGAGAAGGCCAGGGAGATGCTCCAAGGGCTGGAGCCTCTCTGCTCTGGAGCCTGGGAGAGCTGGGGGTGTTCAGCTTGGAGAAGAGAAGGCTCCAGAGATACCTCAGAGCCCCTTCCAGGCCTAAAGGGGCTCCAAAAGAGCTGGAGAGGGACCTGGGACAAGGGATGGAGAGACGAGACAAAGGGAATGGCTTCCCACTGCCAGAGGGCAGGGTTAGATGGACTGTTGGGAAGAAATTGTTCCCTATGAGGGTTGGAAGACCCTGACACAGGGTGCCCAGAGCAGCTGTGGCTGCCCCATCCCTGAAGTGTTCAAGGCCAAGTGGACGGATCATGAGCACCCTGGAATAGTGGAAGGTGTCCCTGCCCATGGCAGGGGGTGGGGATTAGATGGTTTTTAAGCTACCTTCCAACACAAACCATCCTAGGATTCTATGGATGATCTACCTCAGGAACAAGAGGTGTTGGTGTGGGCAGCTCCTCCACTCTCAGAAGGAGCCACCCTGTCCTGAGCTGGCTCAGGAATACATTCCTGCCACGGCTGGGGGCGAAGCTCAGCAGTAACACACCATCACCACCTGGATCAGCAGGCACCCAACCCATCCACCACTTCATGTCCTGGTCACCCCACAGAGCCTGTGAGCAGCTCTTGCCCACCCTGGCAGCTGCTGAAGGCCCTCTGCTCACCGGTGGTCAGGGGAGAGGCCCATGCCGATGATGTGCCCGTGGATGTCGATGACGTGATCCAGGGAGTCGAAGAACTCGTCTGAGCGCCGCTCCTCCCCCAGCACTGGCCCTGCAGTCGTCATCTGATGGGGCAGGATCCTTTTAATCCCTGTGGGACAGAAAGCAGAGGGAGGCAGTTCCACAGGCTGCTGCCAGCAGGGCTGGGGCTCCCCTTGGTGCGGCTAAGAAAGGAGAACCGGCTTGCTGTGCAAGGTCTGGGACAGGGCTGCTGTCCTGGCCAGGCTCCTGCAGCTCATCGGGTGGGCTGCACATCAAACCCCAGCCAGGGAGATCCCAGTGCCTGTGGGTACAGCCAGACCTTGCCTCAGCCATCTCTGGAGCACACGGAAGCTGCGTTGGCCCAGGAGACACGCTAGGTGTAGAGGGGTTTTTCTCTGAAATGATTCCCTGGGCTGAGCCCATTCTCTGCAGTAGCCGACGAGCTGTGGCAGGGTTTTCCCCGACACTGTCAAGTGCAGATGGGGATCTGTCCCAGAAAGTTTAAAGAACAGACAGCTTTAGGGTTTCTTGGGGAAACAGCCAGCCTCCCTGCTCCTGCTCCCCACTGAGGAGCTCCCTGAGGATTTCCTGTAAATTCAGGCTCTGCTAGACCTGTTGTCTTAACAAGGGTGCTGCAGGTGAGAGCCAGTGACATCCTAACACAGGACAAGGTCACCAGCAATGCCACGGCCTGGCACACGCTGCACCCACAGCACATTGCACCCCACTAGAACAACAGAGGAGGCTGCAACCTGCCCAGCCTCACTCACCACACAAACGCTGGCTGGGGCAGTGAATCACCCCCTCAGAAACCCCCCCCAGTCCCAAGTGTCTCTCTGAGGCTGGATGCCCACGTAAGGGTGGCTCCACCCACGGCAGAGGGGAGGCAGCCAAGGGGCACAGGGGCACTGCACAAGTGACTCACACATCAACTCCGTGCTGCTCAGACCAGCCCTGCCTACCCCCACAAGAGAACAGGACCAAGGTCCCTCCACACACTCCTCCAGGGCAACTGCCATCCTGCCCCTGCACCCACTGCTGCTCACGGCTGGTGTCCTTAATCAGAAGCTCCTTCTTGCTTTTCTGCTCAGCCGTTGTCATGACTTTGGCCACATATCATGCTGGCAGCAACAAAACAACCCTCAGGCAAGTGGAGGAGGTGAAACTCCCCACAGTGATGGAGCCTCTCAGAACCCAAAGCAAACCCCAGTTCACACCTCACGAACAGACAGTGGAAAGACCAAGTATTTTCCTGACCCAAATCTCAAGCACAGCTGCAGCCCAGGCCCGTAGGGAGCCCCGGCTGTACCAGGCTCAGACCCAGCCTTACCTATCTGGTGCGGGGAGTAGGTGAGGCATCCTGTGGTGAAGATCAAGTACTTTGTCTTGCTGTTGCTGTCTGTGGGGAGCAGGTTTGGCTCGGGCGGTTTAGTTCTGTTTCGCACAAACAGCTCGGCCACCTTTGTCTCCAGCTCTGTCTCGGTCATGGCAGGCCTCACGTGGCCCTCCACGCTCCCATCAAAGAGCTGCTGCAGCCCATGCTCTGCTGGCACACCCCCGGCATCCGGCAATTCCTGTACGGCTGGCTCCGGAGGCGGCTTGGGCTTGGCCCCTTCTTCCTCGCTGTCACTGCCGAGATCAAAGACTGGGCAGGTGGAGGAAGCAGCCAGCTGCTCCTCGTAGTCCAGCAGCAGATCCGGGGAATCGTAGCGGCTGCAGTCAGCCACCATCACGGTCCGGATGGTGCTGGCATTCAGGTTCTGGATTTTGAACAGTCTCTTCACTACATTCACATTCTCAGACTCAATGCCCTGCGAGCAGAGGGGAGAAGTGAGCAGGAACCACCCCAAGCCACTCCCACAGTTCAAACCAAGACTGAGCTAGCGCAGCGACACGGTCCCCCACGGATCCCTCCACACTGTGTGTGGGGCACTGGCACAAGAAGGGGCCCCAGGCTTACCAGCTCTCTTGTGTTCCTTCCTATCCTGGATGGAGACAGAGTGAGAGAAAACATTCCTGCAGGCAGGCAGCAGTGGAGTGAGGAAGCACAGCAGCTGGGCAGCCCTGTTGCCACTGTACCCTGAGGTGACCAGCTGGTACCACCTGGTGCTTTACAGTGCAGGGCCAGGGGCTGGACTTGATCCTTGTGGGTCCCTTCCACCTCAGGATACTCTACATTTTATGACTGACAGACCTCTGTGATAAGCATGAAATAGGATTCCTCTGCCCCACAACAGCAGTGGCACAGAATCCCTGTGCTCCTGGAGCGTGCTTGTACCCCTCAGCAGGGGCAGCTTGGTATCTGCTACAGACACACAGAGCAGGTCCTTCCCTGCCTCACTGTTCCCAGCCTGCAGCTGTACTCCCACACCCCTGTTATGGGCAAGGTCCTTCCTGGCCTCTCAGGGATGGAAGGTGTAATGCTGGTGTAATGCCTCAGCACAGCACGGCGATCTGGCTGTGGGAAAAGTCTGTGCTACCACAGGATTTTACCTGGGCTCAGCATCTTGTTAAAATCACAAAACCTGGGGATGTGCAGGTGTGGCACTGAAACAGAGGCAAACCATGGGGAACCCGACTCAGCAGCCCAAGTGCTAGGGAGTGAACAAGCAGTTTGAGGCCAGCACGCTCAGCTCTCCAAGTCTCACCACGGAATCAGAGACAGCATCTGGCCCAAGAAACCTCAGCAAGGCCAGGCAGGACTGAGCTCAGCCCCCAGCTCACACAGATGCCCTGAGCTACCACGTGGGAGAAGGGCCATTGCTGGGACACACGCCAGGCTACAGCAGTCCCAGGACCAGCTTCAGACTATCAGGGACCTCAGCAGCCCTGCTGTTGGGCAATGCAAGCTGTGGAGCACTGCAGCCAACACCTCAGCCTAATTAATGCGGCAAAAGTTAATGAGATCTGAGGGCAGAGTTAGAATATTGCAGTGAGTATAATAACACTGAGCATGGAGAAACCTCATGCAAGGGCTGCCTCGAGCTCAGGATCCTGACGGCAAGTCAGAGGAGACAAACAGGGAGGACAGGAGGATTGAGCCTTCCTTCTCTGCAGCTTTCCCTCCCCCAGGAGCCAGCAGGAAGCTGCACTGCCTGTGAAGCTGGAAGGAAGGCAGCTCACCTGGAAAGCATTGTTCAGCCACAGCACTGAGCAGGAGGTTATGCGTCCAATCCGATGCAGATTGCCTGATATCAAGTTGGTTTCGTTCAGCCAGCAGCCAAACACATCATAGGGCTTATTCCTCACCCTGGAAAGCAGCGTGAAGTTCTCTGGAAGAGAAACATGAGTGTGAGGCAGTGACTTCCAGCAAGAGCCCTGGAGAAACCGTGTGGGACAGAGGAAGTGCATCCAGGTCTCTGTAGGAGAGGCCAACCCCCACCTAAGCTCCCAGCCACTGCCACAGAGACAGGCTATTTCTCTTTTCTCCAGAGATGGGTGATGATACCTTGCACAAAGGAAACCAAAATAACAGGGCAGCGCACAGAGCCAGAGCACAGAGCAATTCAACGTCCCACCCTTTCCCTGAGCAGGGCCCAGAGCAGGCCCTGGGGACAAGAAGGAGTTAAGCACATGCAGAATTTCCCTCCCACCCCTGCGGCTTGGGGCCTCTCCAGCCAAGGCAGCTGTGCACTCCTGATTGCTGGGACTGTGGGACTCTGCACAAAGATGGTGAGATAACAGCAGGGATAAGCCTCATACACAGAGCTGCAGCAGAAGTGAAGGAGGCTCAGGTGACAACACCTCAGAAAGCCCTGTGAGACCTAAGGGTGAGACTAGGGTCACAAAGGTGACCTGAGAGCTGGATGCAGCCACTTTCCTCTGGAGATGGGCTGAGGGGGCTGGGTGTGTCCAGCCTGAAGAACAGAAGACTCTGACAAGACCTTAGAGCTCCAAAAGAGCTGGAGAGGAACCTGGGACAAGGGATGGAGGGACAGGACACAGGGCATGGCTTCCCACTGCCAGAGGGCAGGGATGGATGGGATATTGGGAATCAGGAATTGTTCCCTGGGAGGGTTGGAAGGCCCTGGCACAGGGTGCCCAGAGCAGCTGGGACTCCCTGGACCCCTGGAAGTGCCCAAGGCCAGGTTGGATGGGGCTTGGAGCAGCCTGGGATAGTGGAAGGTGTCCCTGCCCATGGCAGGGGGTTGGAATAAGCTGAGCCTTAAGGTCTCTTCCAACCCAAACCATTCCGGGCTTTTGCAGCTCCATGCCAAGCACCACATATGCCGTAGGCAGGAGCTTCAGGGTGAGTGATGTGGATAACCCTTGCCCACACTGGCACTCAGAAGAGAAGTGAGGGTAAATACACAAACACTGCCTCGAGGTGCTGCTGCAGTGACCCAAACAGAGGTAAGGCCGGCTGTGAGGTTTCCCCTCTAGAGCTGTGATTGAAGCCCCTGAGCTCAGGAGTCAGGATGAGCTGAGACAAAGCTACTGCACACCCAGGTAAGAAGGGAACCCCCTCACCCAGCACTCATATGCCCCAGGGAGCCCTGGGAAAGCCCCACTTACCCATGCTGATGACAGCAATCTCCCCCGAGGAGGAGTTGTGAGGCCCCACAAAGACACCGGACACCAGCAGGAGGGAGTCATCGGAGTTGAACTGGGAGAACTGAGTGTAGCTCCAGTTGTACGGCCTCATGTTGGAGCTGTGCTGCAGGGAGATGTCCAGCTCGTTGCTCCAGATCTACAGAGAGACGGGACAGTCAGAAAGCTGCTGAGAAGGCTGAGAGTGGTTCTTCTTTATCTGTTCTGCCAGTACTCACCAGGACATGAAAAACAAACAGTATCAAAAACCCCATTTAACTGCCTTCTGCTCACCACATCCCTGTCCATTCCCCTGACAGAAAATGGAGAGGGCCCAAATGGAGAAGTGCTGCTCCATTGGCCAGAGAAGGTGTTCAGGCAGTGAATGGTGCTATCACAGCTGGATTTCCAGCATGTTCAGACAGATTCCTCCCAGGACAACCACTCAGGGAAGACATGATCCACTGCAGTGGATCATTATCTGCCCAGTCTTCATCAGACCCAGGGTACAACATGACACTGATCTGCACCTAGAAAGCAAAGCACTTTGGCAACCTCCACACACACCCAGGCTGGAGCTCCATCCAGCCCTCAAGGCTGCATGTGCAAGAGTCATTAGTTCCATGGCTGAGAAGACAGCTCAGCACCCACAGGAACCAGCCCAAGTCCAGGGACATCTGGTCAAACCTCTCCACAGACTTCCAAAGGCTGCTCAGGGCTAAGCCCCACTGGACCAAGGCTGCAAGAGCTGGACAGGGCACCTACCACTTTACCTTGACCGTGCAGTCTTTGGAGCATGATGCAAACAGGCAGCCAGAGTGGGAGAAGCTCAGGTGCAAAACTTGGTCACTATGCTCCTTCAGGGCCTGCACCTCCACACAAGGGATGGTGTCGTAGAGCCTCTGGAACTCATCGTACCACGAGACAGCACCTGCAGCACAGAGCAGGGACACGGGGCAGAAGTGTGAGGGGAGGGGAGCAGAGCTGGGCTAAACATGGCACCAGGCTCTAATAAACCAATCCTGGCTCCTGTGAGCAAGGCCAGGAGCTCTGCTGGGGCACCAACCCAGGGCTGCAGCTCAGCTGCCAGCCCTCAGCATTTTCCTCAACAGCTTCCCTGCTCCTACACACAAAAACCCCTTTCTTCCAGCACACACACAGCCCCACACCACACTTCTGCTTTCCAAACCAGCACTGAGCCAGCCCAGGCTGCCAGACCAAAACAGTCCCGAGAAGGAACACGTGTGCCAGCACAACCAAATCAACCAGGTGGGACAAGAGGGAAGCTGCTCCTCACCATAGCCAGCTCTGCACTGATTACCTCTGTCTTGTCTAACAGAATTAAGATGGCTCCAGAAAGGGTCTGGCACCAGGAAAAAAACATCTCCATGAGGTAAGAGATTTGAAAAAATGAAAGAGAAGAACAGAAGCTGAGCACAGCGTGCTGAACACAGCCTGGGGACAACTCATGGGAGTCTTACCAATGGACAATAAAAAACAAATAAAGAAAATTTTTAATGAAGGGCCTGGCCAGGCAGCCTACAGACTTCTTGCAGCAGCAAATCCCAGAGAAGCAAAGAGGATTAGACATGCATATGGATAAGGGCCAACTTTCCTAGTGACACTGAACAGGACTGAAGGATTTTTTGGAACATGCTGCAGTCCAGGAGGCACCTGCTCCTGCAGGCAGGGACCAGCTTGCTGCCAGCAGATCCCACTGCTGCTCAAGGCTTCAGCCCCCTCTGAACCTCCTGGTCCTAGCCCATGCAGCTGGGAAAAGCCTGGGCAGGCCCCATTTGGCCAAGCAAACCCAACATTGCATCTTACAGACCCGAGCTGAGACAAAGCTACTGCCCACCCAGATAAGAAGGGAAACCCCCTCACCCAGCACTCATGTGCCCAGGGAGCCCTGGGAAGCCACCTTACCCATGCTGATGACAGCAGTCTCCCCGAGGAGGGTTGTGAGGCCCCACAAAGACACCGGACACCAGCAGGAGGAGTCATCGGAGTTGAACTGGGAGAACTGAGGTGTAGCTCAGTTGTACGGCCTCATGTTGGGCTGTGCTGGGGAGATGTCCAGCTCGTTGCTCCAGATCTACAGAGAGAGGACAGTCAGAAAGCTGCTGAGAAGGCTGAGAGTGGTTCTTCTTTATCTGTTCTGCCAGTACTCACCAGGACATGAAAAACAAACAGTATCAAAAACCCCATTTAACTGCCTTCTGCTCACCACATCCCTGTCCATTCCCTGACAGAAAATGGAGAGGGCCCAAATGGAAGTGCTGCTCCATTGGCCAGAGAAGGTGTTCAGGCAGTGAATGGTGCTATCACAACTGGATTTGCATGTTCAGACAGATTCCTCCCAGGACAACCACTCAAGGAGACATGATCCACTGCAGTGGATCATTATCTGCCAGTCTTCATCAGACCAGGGTACAGCATGACACTGATCTGCACCCTAGAAAGCAAAGCACTTTGGCAACCTCCACACACACTCAGGCTGGAGCTCCATCCAGCCCTCAAGGCCACATGTGCAAGAGTCATTAGTTCTATGGCTGAGGAAGACAGCTCAGCACCCACAGGAACCAGCCCAAGTCCAGGGACATCTGGTCAAACCTCTCCACAGACTTCCAAAGGCTGCTGGGGCTAAGCCCCACTGGACCAAGGCTGCAAAAGAGCTGGACCAGGGCACCTACCACTTTACCTTTGACGTGCAGTCTTTTGGAGCATGATGCAAACAGGCAGCCAGAGTGGGAGAAGCTCAGGTGCAAAACTTGGTCACTATGCTCCTTCAGGGCCTGCACCTCCACACAAGGGATGGTGTCGTAGAGCCTCTGGAACTCATCGTACCACGAGACAGCACCTGCAGCACAGAGCAGGGACACGGGGCAGAAGTGTGAGGGGAGGGGAGCAGAGCTGGGCTAAACATGGCACCAGGCTCTAATAAACCCATCCTGGCTCCTGTGAGCAAGGCCAGGAGCTCTGCTGGGGCACCAACCCAGGGCTGCAGCTCAGCTGCCAGCCCTCAGCATTTTCCTCAACAGCTTCCCTGCTCCTACACACAAAAACCCCTTTCTTCCAGCACACACACAGCCCCACACCACACTTCTGCTTTCCAAACCAGCACTGAACCAGCCCAGGCAGAGGCGCTGGCTGCCAGACCAAAACAGTCCCGAGAAGGAACATGTGTGCCAGCACAACCAAATCAACCAGGTGGGACAAGAGGGAAGCTGCTCCTCACCATAGCCAGCTCTGCGCTGATTACCTCTGTCTTGTCTAACAGAATTAAGATGGCTCCAGAAAGGGTCTGGCACCAGGAAAAAAACATCTCCATGAGGTAAGAGATTTGAAAAAATGAAAGAGAAGAACAGAAGCTGAGCACAGCGTGCTGAACACAGCCTGGGGACAACTCATGGGAGTCTTACCAACGGACAATAAAAAACAAATAAAGAAAATTTTTAGTGAACGTCCCAGCCAGGCAGCCTACAGACTTCTTGCAGCAGCAAATCCCAGAGAAGCAAAGAGGATTAGACATGCATATGGATAAGGGCCAACTTTCCTAGTGACACTGAACAGGACTGAAGGATTTTTTGGAACATGCTGCAGTCCAGGAGGCACCTGCTCCTGCAGGCAGGGACCAGCTTGCTGCCAGCAGATCCCACTGCTGCTCAAGGCTTCAGCCCCCTCTGAACCTCCTGGTCCTAGCCCACCCAGCTGGGAAAAGCCTGGGCAGGCCCCATTTGGCCAAGCAAACCCAACATTGCATCTTACAGACCCACTGGATACCATTCCTCTAACCACGGGGCTGCCCAGGGCAGCCCCCAAACTGATGCTGCAGCCCCTGTCCCTGCCCTGCTGCCTTGTGCAGGGTGCCCACAGCCCCCCGCCAGGGAGGGGCCTGAATACCTTACTGAGCTGCACCAACTGCTCGATCCTAATTAGTGCTCAAGAACAGGGCTGGCAGCTGACTAAGCAGCTCCAGGAGGCTGGGAGGGAATGAGCCTGGTCAAAAGGCTTCAGAAAAACCCTAAAGAGAACATCCTCAGCCCCATGGAGCTCCCAGGGTCTGCAAGAGCAAAGTCACATAGCCTGGAGGAATCCCACCAACATCCACCTCCCCTGAGAGCCCTTCTGCACTGGTGTTCCTGCTGCAAGCAGATCAGCTCGCACTCCCTGATCCTTGGCATTTCTTCCTGCCCTTCTGTAGCCACTGCAGTTCCCAACCCAGGATCCAATTCCCTCAGCCACAGCTGGGGCCCCCTGCACACACACCGGGAATGGGCTGCTTGGGGAGAAACCCCCCTGGGCAGCAAGGGCCCCTCTGCCAGCTCCCAGCTGGTGTGGCAGAGCTGCCTGATCACTCCAGACTGCACCAAACTGCTTCCAGCACTGGATGCTCAGCTGGGATCACACGACTGCCACCCCCAAGGCTTCTGACAGCTCGGCCAGGGACAGCCCTGCCAGGCTCTGTCAGCTCCTGTTGTGAGCCCAGATCAAGTCCAACCTGCCCTGGTGCTGTAGGGCAGCTGCTGACGCAGCACATGCCCCCAGTGCTGTCACAGGGCCACACATCCCCCGGACAGCACAGGTGTCCCCGCAGAGCGCAGCCCCTGGGACCCTCAAAGCAGCCAGTGGTGCTTGTGGCAGTGCCTGCTCCAGCTGGAGAACGGACAGAGCTGCAGCAGAGGGGCTGCCAAGTCCCGGAAAGGCCAAGCTAGGAGTGATTCCACAGATCCCATGAAGGCTGGGATGCAGCAGCCTGTGGTGACTCACTGCAACTCCCGGGATCTCCTTGGACAGCAGCTACAGAGAGCACCTGCCTAGAGAGCTCAGGAAACCTTCTTTCTGTGAAAAGAAGGGAAAGGCAAAGCATTTTCAGCCCTTTGACCCCCATTTCTGAAGGGTCTGGGCAGACCCAGAGCCCTTCCCGTGCACATCTCAGCCCAGGGCACTGTGACACAGCTGAGGCAACGCGGTTCGGGGGCAGAGCGGGGGGAGCGCAGTCGCCGTTCCGGGCTCAGGGCAGGTGCCGCCCCCGGCTCAGCCCCGCGCCCCGGAGCGCACCTGGGTGCCGCGGCACGTCCCGGGACACGCGGTAGTAGCGGTAGAAAAGCTCCTTCCACAGGAATTCGTCGCGGGCCACGGCGCGCCACTGCTGGCAGACAAGCCCCACCGAGAGTACGTCGGCGTGGTCCAGGTACAGAAAGATCTCGAACAGGACGGTGTCCGGGAGCCGGGGGCAGCCCGCGTCCATCGTGTCATTCTGCCGCCGCGCCTGGAACCGAGCGCGGTGCTGCTGTCAGGCCCGGAACGGGGACGCGCACCCGCCGAGGGCCCGCGGCACTCCCGAGCCTTGCCCGCTGCTCCCTTCGTGCCGTGCCCGGTGCCCTGGTGGCGCCCGGGGCCGGTGTCCCCTCCCTCGCCGTGCCCGGTGTCCCCGGTGTCTCCCATGGCCGGTGTTCCCCCCGTGCCGTGCCCGGTGTTCCCCGTGCCCGGTGTTGCCCCCGTGCCGTGCCCGGTGTTCCCCATGCCCGGTGTTCCCCGTGCCCGGTGTCCCCGCTGTCCCCCCGCACCTCGGCGGCTCCGCTGCCCCCGCCCCGCCGCGCCACTTCCGGCCGGCGCTGCCGGCGCTCCCCCGCCGGCCAATCACCAGGCACGCCCGGCCGCAGCCCCGATGGCTCGAGCACAGAGCTCCCCGCCAGCGTGCCAGACGCAGCGAGCCGAGCGCGGCGCGATCGCTCACGAGTGCCTCTGCAGCGACAGCGCTGCCCCGCCCCGCCCGGTCCGACCACGCCCCCGCTGACCACGCCCCCGCTGACCACGCCCTCGCACATCGTCCCCATAGGACACGCCTATGTCCCGTTAAGCCGCGCCCCGTTGCAAACAGGCCCCGCCCAGCCCGGGAGCCTCCCGGCCCGGCCCGGCCCGGCCCGGCTCGGCTCGGCTCCTCCTCAGCCGCCAGCCCTGTCCCGGCCCCGCTCTCTGCGCTCCAGCCCGGCCCTGCGCTCACCCCGGCCATGACCCCGTCCAGTCCCCCCCAGGGCTCCTGGCTCCCGGCCGTGCCCGCCTGACCCCGCCGCTTCCCGGCAGCGCCGGCCTCGCACAGCAGCACATGGCGGCCCTGCGCGCCCTCCTGCTCCTCGGTCTGCTCCTTACGGCGAGAGGGCAGAGGGCGGCGCGGAGACGGCGGCCGCCCCCTCCCCAGAGTGCGCTCGAAAAAGTGGTGGCTCAGGAGGCGCTCAGCCTCCACCAGGTGAGGGCTTGGGCTGAGGGGTCTGTGGGCATCCGCCGACCCCGCACTTGGGTAGGCTGCAGAGAGCCGCCGTGGCTCCTGTTCCGTGTGTCCCCCCCAGACCCGGCTTTGCAGCCCATCCTCCTGTGTCCCCGTCCGGCATGCCCGTCCAGCGCTGACCCCCTGTGCCCTTCCTCCCCAGGCCCACCGCTGCAGCCCGTCCCGTGTCCCCCTCCAGGTCACCCCCACTGTCCTCCCCAGCCTCAGCCTCCCGGCCCATCCCGCAAGCCCGAGCCCCTCAGTGCCCCCCGCACACAGCCGGAGCTGCCTGAGCCCAGCTCAGCCCCAGCACTGCCTGCGGAGCTGCCCACGGAGCAGGCGCTGGGGCCGGAGCCTCACAGGAACCCCCGTCCTCACCCATCTGGGAGCTGCCGGAGGGCCGGCCGGGGCAGCCGCTCTCACTGTGGGGCTGGGGCTGCGCTCGGGGCTCTGCTGGTGGGGCGAGCTGCGGCTGCGGCATTATGTGATGCCCAACAGACACCCAGTGTGGCACTGGGGTGCCCGCAGTGCTGTGGGCAGTGTGAGCCACGGGCAGGTATCCCCCCAGCCTGTCCCCATGTCAGGCTCATTCTGCCCTGCCATTCCACCAGCCAGCACCTGAAGGGCCATTGTGCCCTGTGGGCAACGCTGCAACAGGAACAGTTCCCAAGGAGCAGCTGTGGGCAGAGCTGACAAGTGAGAGGGAGGGTGCTCGGTGTGGTTGAGTGGTGGCACCCAGGCTTGTGGCCCTGCAGATGGTGCCACCCCTGTGCCATGCAGCTCTCAGGGAAGTGGTTCCTGGTCGGCATGGCCTCCCGCTGCAGCTACCTGGCAGAGCACAGCCACCAGCTGGAGGCCACGACAGTGACAATCACCGTCCTGGATGGGCAGAGCCTGGCCGTCAGCACCTTCAGGAAGCTGTGAGTGATGCCAGGCACAGGGGCTGTGGGCAGGGACAGGGATGCTGCAGGCAGGGCGGAACAGGACCAGTGCCTTGGGATGGGGACTCTGACAGCAGTGCCAGTGCCCTGGCCACAGGCTCCAAAGAGGACAGAGCTACCCCAGAAGGAAGTGTGGGTGGGATACCCTCCAAGGAGTTTTGTAGTCAAAGCCCTGGCCACGACGGGTGCCCTGGTCATGATAGACACTCTGCCACCCGCACGTCCACTAGCCCAGGCCGAGCTGGGGGTGCCCAAGCTGGTCTGTGTGAGGACAGCCAGGCTGGCAAAACTGAGACACGTGGTGGCTCTAAGGCTGCCCAACCCAGGACTGGCTCTTAGGACTATCCTAGGAGCAGCATGTCTGAGGATGGGGACCTTCAGCACATCTGTGAGCACTTTCCCCAGCCTGATGGGCCATAAGGTCCTGACCAGGCTCAGCGTTTCAGGGAGGTGGCAGGGGCTCCTTGAGCTCAGCATCTCTCACAATGTCTCCCCAGTGTTCTGGGACATCTTTCCCTGGGGAGAAAACCAAGTCCCAAGGAAACAGCATGTGTGCCTTGGCAGGCAGGGTGGGCAGGGATCCTAGAAGATCCTCCAGAGCATGTGCTGACATCTCCTCCTCCTCTCCCCCTGCAGGGACAGGATGTGCTGGGAAATCAGGCAGCACTACCTTCCCGCCCAGGCCTCCGGATCCTTCCTGCTGAAGGGTGAGGGAGACTGGGCTGGGGTGGCAGGAGGCTGCTGGAGCCCCCCAGTCCTGCTCTCAGCACGGTTTTGGTACCAATGTCCCTCTTCCCAGTGCACTCCCAGTATTTTGTGTCTTGGGTCCCTAAGTGCCAGATGCCACCACAGGCGACACCATGCGCTGGTGCCTGTGGGGTTGTTCCACTCTGGCTCTGATTTTCACCCCTTGTACCCTCGGCTTGTGGTGAAATGAAGCCCCTGGATGATGCTGGGGTAACCAGGACTGGCTGGGACTAACTGGGCTATCCTCTCATCCTTCCCAGGCCATAGGAAAAGCAGCAAAGTGGATGTAGTGGTGGGTGAGGCTGACCCCAGCAGCTTCCTCATTCTCTATTACCAGAAGGGCCGCAGCATCTCTGTAAAGCTCTATGGTAGGTTGGGGCTCGGGGTCTCATGGCAGATGAAGGACAGGGGTGGGAAATCTGTGCTGGACTCTGGAGAGGCCAGCTGAAGCCTTGGAAGACCCAACATTGGAATGGGGGTCACTCCTGTCTGGAGAATTGTTCCCAGATGCTGTGGGGGAGCGGGTGAAGGGGAAATTGGGAACCCACTTCTCTGAGCCTTGCGCAGGGATGTGGGTAGCTTTGGGCCAGGGCCAGCTAGGGCCTGAAGCCACTGCTGGTGTCTCCCCGCATGCAGGACGGAGCAGCCGGGTCAGCGACGCCATCGTGGACAAGTTCGAGCAGCGCGCCAGGGCTGTGGGGCTGAGTGAGGATGTCACCTACTACTTCCCCACCTATGGTGGGTGGCACCCGCTCCTCAGGGAGACCCGTGTGGGCTCTGTCCCGATGCTCCGGCCACCCCAGGGACAAAGATGCGAGGATGGGGCTGTGCCCTGCAATGTCCTGGGGGTGCAGGGGCTGGAGGGTGCCAGGTCCCAGACCAGGTGATCCCCCTGGGTTCTGTCTCTTTCAGGGTTTTGTGACTCTGCAGATGAGTTTCACGTCCTTGATGGTGAGTTGGGGATGCTGGGCTATGCGCTGGGTGCCCCCATGTGCCAGGCTTGGTCCCACACTGGGCACCAGTTGGGTGTCCCTGTCCTGACAGTGGGCTGGGCACACTGGGCCAGATCCACGCTGCACCGTGGCTGTGTGGCCCTGGCCCAGGAACGGGAAGGGCCATGCCAGACCATTCCCCGGGACAGAGCCTGTGCCCTTGTGTGGCAAACGTCACTCACGAGGGGCATCAGGTGGCAAAGCAAACCCCAGCCACCCCCCACATGGGTCAGACTGGGCTTGATGGATCCATATTGGTCTTTCCTGGGGTGAGGGCTGATCTAGGATGAGATGTCCTGTCACAGGGGCACCCTGGGGTGAAGGCTGCGGTCCCTGGGGACAGCTCCATTACTTGTCATTGGTTCTTGGCGAGGCAGAGGTAGGTCTCCAGCCCAGGTGCTGGGCTTGGACACCCCCTCCCAGCCCCTCAGCACTTCTCTTCCTTCCAGAAACAAAGCTGTAGGTGCAGATGGAGTTGCCAGGGGGTCCCAGAGCTCAGCCCTCACCTCAGCCAGCTGCCCATGGCCACACAGACCTGAGCTCCTCAGCCCCTCCAGCTGTGCTGGCAGCTGCATCTGTCCTTGTCCTGTGCCCTCCCAGCTTGTGTCCCCCCTCTGCTCTGTGCCTCGCTCTCCTGCAGGAGCCAGCAACACCCCAATAAACGCCTCGGAGAAGAGCCTGTGTACAGGCCAGTCGCCTCTTGGTCTGCCCCAGCCAGGCCAGCACTGCCCCCACCATGGCCTGCCAGTGCCTGGGGCATGTGCTCCTGGCTGGGGGTGCCACGGGGGTCTTGGGGGGACTGCAGACCCCTGCCATCTTCTCTGTGAGCCTTCCTCAGCCATGGACAGCAGGGCAGAATTGTGGTGGTTCCTGGTCCAGCTGGCAGGGGAAGGCACTGAGGGGAACCACAGGGAGCCGGGGGCCACAGGGAGCATGGACTTCAGGGCTCTGAGGGAGACCACAGCATCTGCCTTTTCCCCCAGCAAACTGGGAGATCACTCGGGGGCCCGGGGCAGGAAATCTTATTCCCACAATCCTGCTTCCCGTCTCCAGGGCTGGGAAACAGCCCGCTCCCCTGTCCTCCGAGGGGCTGCTGCCTGCACAGGCAGCACCTTCCAGAGAGAGGCGGGGGACCGGGCAGCTGCAGGGTTAATGCTGCAGCCCCTATCCGAGCCCTCGGCCCTGCGTGTGGAGCCCGGCCAAGGCCGCCCGGCAGCAGGCAGGTGCGGGGCCGCGTCCCCAGCCCGCGGCGGGGAGCAGCGCTGTGTCCCCAGCTCCGGCATTGTGCAATCCGAGCGGGAACTGGTAACACATGTTGTTTATCGGGGGTTATGTAAGGGAAGCCACGTGCTGTGCCCGGAGCCGGCCCCTGTTCCCAGCGCCCAGGTGCGGGGCAGCCGACCCAGCCCGGCCCCCCCGGGCCTGACAGAGCTGGGCTGTGGTGGATCCGGCTCATCTTACCTGCGCTCCGGAGGGGCTGCACCGGGCAGGGGGATGAGGGAGTAAGGGAGACCCCCGGGGAGCTGGGCTGGTCCCAAGGATTCTCCACACGCTTCATACCGGCTCAGCCCATCCGTCGTTGGGGTTAAACCATTTCTGGGTGCAAACACCCAGGTTATGCCCAAGGGTCTGTGTCCAGCCCCCGCGGGTATCCACAGCCCAGACAGCCCGTCCTGCCCCCAGCCCTGCTCTGTCTGCCCCTTGCCACCTTTGGTGTTCCCCTGTGCCGCCAAGTGCTCCAGCTTTGCCACCCAGGTCCTTGGGCTGGCTCCCAGCTTTGCCACCCCCAGGGCAGCCCAGCACCACCCGGATATCCATCGGGCACCCGCTCCGTGCACCTGGCGGGGAGCTGGGGCTATGTGGCAGCACAGGGGACTTTGTGTTCCTGCCGCAGTGACAGTGACAGTGACACCCCGGGTGTTCCCTGCCTCTGTGCCTGATGGAGAGAGTTTCCCCCAGCACCCTGAGGGTGCGCTCCGGGCGAGACTGAGCTCCAGCCCAGCATCCGGCGCCCCAGCCAGGCTCTCGTGATACGCAGTCCTGCCAGCTCAGCTTTTGTTTTGTTTTCCTAAGTCCGCGGGGCCGGGCAGGCGCGGGGTGCGCAGGGCAGGGCGGCCTCGCGGCGGGGCGCGGGGAAGGGAATGTGCAGGGGGGGCTGCCAGGGGAAAACCAGCTGGTCTGAAAACATGCTCCTTACGTAAAGCACCTTGGCAGGGCCGCGCCGCGGGGCTGGGGCTCTGCCCGGCACGGCCAGCCCTGCCCAAACCCTGCCAGACCCATGGGCGTTGCTGCTGGCACCCAGCACACACCCGCTGCTCTCACCCCTGCAGGGGCATCCCCAGATTGAGGGGGGCACCTTAGTGCCCACTGGTGACCCCAAACCAAGGGGCAAGGGCATCTCCAGCCCCGCTCGTCAAAGGGTGCAGGGTGGTGGAGCGGGTGGGGTGTCAAGTTGTAGGGTGCATCGGGCTGCATGCTGGTCCCCAGGGCGCTGGACACGGGGCTCCCCGGCTCACGAGTGGGACACACCCCAAGGGTGCTAAGGACAGCAAAGAGGGCATCCTCGGGTGATGCAGGTGCTTGAGTCAAGGCAAAGCAGGGTGTCCTGCAAGAGCACATGAAGGTGTCGAGTCTTATGGGTTGGGTTGGGACCTGGCAGACACTGGACATTTCCTCCATCTCACTGAAGCCCCACTCTGGGTCCAAGTGAGGCCACCCTGTGTGGATGGGGCAGTGCTGGCCCCTCTCCATGGGCTGCTCCCCGTGCCAGCCTGGCAGCACTGGGGGCAAGGCAGCCCCTGCGCTGGCCGCTGGCTGTTTTCACTGCAGAGCACTTTGGCACCCTGCAGCAAACATGTCATATCAACAGGAGGGAAGCATTCACAGGATCCCCTGCTTGCCCTTTGGCTTCAGCGCTCTGTCCTGCTCCAGCTTGCATAACGGCACGGGGGGAGGCAGGGCTGGCTCCCGGGGGCCCCCGCAACGCCTGGCCATAAATAGGGGCTCGCCAAACTCTCCAGCACTGCAGTGCTCTGCCTCCAGCTCTCGGCTCGCCTTTGCCATGCAGACCACGCTGCTCAGCATCCTGGGGCTTGCCCTGCTCGGGACACTGCGCGCCCAGGACGGCATTCCTGTCCAGGCTGACTTCCAGCAGGACAAGGTGACCCAGGCCAACCGGCATCACCTCCGTGGAGGTTTGGGCTGTTTGGGGGGATCCTTGCCCTGAAAATGTGGGGAGGGGGTGGTGCAGGTGGATGGGGGCCAGGCTCACACTGGTGCACGTGCAGCCTCCCATCCTGCCGACCTCCCAGCACCTGGGTTTGGTGGCTCTGGAAGGGATCCAGCATCGAGGCTCCAGGCTGTGGGGCAGGACCCTGGGTTAGGCATGGGGCCGAGCTGCTTCTGTGCCGCAGAGTGGGTGTGGATGCACAGGGAGAGTGAGAAATGCAATCTCAGTCTGACAGCACAGAGATGGGCCATGGGAACCCCTCCCTCCCCAGCAAAAACCCCAGCCCAGCGCCACATAAAAGCAAGGGCTGCTGTGCTGGGATATCCCCTACATCCCTTCTCCCCTGGAAAGGTCCTGGGGGACACAGTCACCCCAGGGAGGTGATGAGGATGGCGGGAGGCACTTCCTGCAAGGACAGGGGTTTGGGGTGTGCTGCAAGGGTGATCCCAGCACAGCTGCTCTCCAAGGTGGGCAGTTCCCCTCAGGGGCATCACACTGCTGGCTCCATACACCAGAATGGAATGAGCCATGCTGGACCCAGTGTCCTGGCCCATCCTCACACCCCCAGATGGATGGAAATGGTATCTCAGAGCCAGGCAGTCCTGTCACACTCCCTGGGCTTGGGGTGAAGAGGAAGGAAACACCCAAGGGCAGTGAAGGACATGTAATGAAACAGGGATTTCCTTGTTCCTGGCTCTTGTGGTTGCCAAGAGCTGTAGCAGCTCCCTGTGAAATGAGGACCTTGGGACACTGTCCTGCTGTAGGGAATGGGCTGCCAGAGGAGAGGGACATGGCCTGGGCTGGGGCTGGCGGGGGCTGAGGGGTGAGGCAGGGGCGGTGCCCAGCTGGGGCTGAGTGGAGGTTGTGTGCAGCTCACAGGGAGATGGTACAGCATCGGCCTGGCCTCCAACTCCAACTGGTTCAAGGAGAAGAGGCACCTGATGAAGATGTGCACCACCATCATCTCCACCACAGCAGAGGGGAACCTGGAAGTTACCTCCACCTACCCCAAGTATGGGGCATGGGGAGAGGGTGAGTGGGGAGGGGCTGCTGGGGGTGGCCACTGGTGCATCCCCTGCTGCTCTGCTTCCCAGGGGTGACCAGTGCGTGACGAGGAACAGTCTTTACACCAAGACAGAGCAGCCGGGGCGCTTCAGCTACACCAGCCCACGTGAGTGCTCAGCCTCCAGGGGCAGCCCCGGACGTGCTCCTAGCCCTGCTGTCCCTGCTTCTGCCTTGTGGCTGATTTGGAGCTCAGGGCTGAGCTGTGCCCCGTGTTCCCCACAGGCTGGGGCAGCAAGCACAACATCCACGTGGTGGAGACCAACTACGAAGAGTACGCCTTGGTGGCCACCCAGATCTCCAAGAGCACTGGTTCCTCCACCATGGTGCTGCTCTACAGTACGTCTGTCCCAGGACCCCCACGCTGTCCATGCCCCCCGGATGTCTGTCTTTCCCATGAGAGAAGGGGCAGGGTTAGGGTCATTTCCCAAGCTGGGGTGACCTTAGGGGGATGATGGCTGGGTCAGGACCCCCTTGCAGGGCTGCCTGTGCCCCTGTGCTGGTGGCTGTGGGGGGCCTTGCCTCTCACCCTGCTCTTGGCTGCAGGCCGGACAAAGGAGCTGAGTCCCGAGCGCCTGGAGATGTTCACCCAGTTCTCCAGGGAGCAGGGCCTGACGGACGATGAGATCCTCATCCTGCCCCAGACGGGTGAGACCGGGAGCGCAGGGAGGGTGTCGGGGAGTAGGGGGTGAGACACCACCGGGGGACTGACAAGGAGACGACCCTGCTGGCTTGTCCCTGCCCCTCTATGGGGCCAGCCATGGGGTGCCCCCATTCAGGATCCCTCAGGGGGGCTGGGTTCCCACAGCCCCCAGAGGAGCTCATCTCCCTGTTTCTTCCTCCTGCAGACAAATGCATGGCAGATGCTGCTTAGGTGAGTCCTGCCTTCACTGGGGCTCAGCCCAGCCCTATGGGATGGTGTGGGGATGCTTAAAGCCACATCACCCTACAGAGCCCCCAGCCCCTCCACAACCCTTCCCCGGGTTGCTGCTCTCCTCACACTGACTGGGGATCCCCCACCCAGCCCTGTGGGGTGTCTACCCCCTCAGTGTGAGGCCAGCCAGGCCCGTGTCCCCCCTGTGTGTGACCTGGTCTCCCACAGCTCAGCCATGCTCATCTTTTCCAGGCAGAGCCGCCAGCTGCTGCCAGCCCGAGCCCCAGCAGCCCCGCAAGCTGGTGACCACCCTGCCCCATCTGACCCCAGTGGCCCCCCAGCACCACAGCAGCCTTCACTCCCTGTCTTCACAACCCACACCTGGATCCCTGTCTCGATTAAAGCCCATCAAAAAACAGCCCTTGCCTGCTGAATTGTTTTGGGGCAGGCCCAAACGAGGCAATGGGCAGGGCAAAGCATGGCCAATAGGGTTGGGACTGACCCCAGCTCCTGGCTATGGAGCTGCTGGGGTGAGACCCCATGTGCACTCACAGCCCTGCCCCATGGTGCTGCCTGGCCACTGAACCTGCCCTGTCCCACAAAAAGGGTCCCTGAGTCTAGGACCCCTGGGGCATCTGCTTCCCCTCTGCTCCTTGGGCACCCTGGGCTCCCCCGACCTCCCTGCCTTGGTTTTCCTGCTGGAGAGCAGGCTGGCAGCATGGGAATGGGGCGATGGGCAATCAGGAGGTCTCCAGAAGTTTGGGGAAGGATGGACATGAAGAAGGAGGATGTCTGTGAGCTCTGGGTGTGGCTTGATCCTGACCACCTCCCGGGTTCCATCCCATGAACCCGGACCCTCTCCAGCAGTGGGGTCTGAGCCCGCTGCTACCAGCCCAAGAAGCCACCACCCCTTCTGAGGGCACTGGGCTGTGGCTCAGCCTGGGGTAGGACACCAACACAACCATTCTCTGGCACTGAGGATCCGTCCCACCACTGCCGGACCCTAGAACCACTGGGAACAGCCAGGAGGGGGCCCCTGGGACGCATGTCACATTGCTCCCCACACAGAGCAGCCGTGGGGCAGCACTTGGTCCTGCCGTGCTCTGGGCTGGGTCTCACACAAGGCTGCATTCATCTGGAACTGGGGGGGACAGGGCCAGCGCTGTCACCTAAGCCAGGCACAGGTTATCCCTGCTCTTGTGTAACCTGTTGCATAAAGCTGGCGTGGGCAGGAGTGCTGCCGCCAGCGGGGGCTATAAAGTGCGTGCAGCCTCCTCTGCCCACATCCACCCCAGGGCGAGGATGACAGCAGCACTGCCCAGCCTGGCTCTAGCCCTGCTCTGCCTGCTGCAGGCAGGAGCCCAGCTGCCCGTGCAGCCGGACTTGGACACCGAGAAGGTAAGCGCACACGGTGCTGCCTGGCACATCCTGCCTGACTGCAGGGGCTGGCTGGGGCAGGGGGCCTGCGCTGCACCCCCGGGCACCTGCCAGCCCCATCCCGGAGCCAGCTCCAGGGCAGCTTCCAGGAGAGCCCAGGTTAGTCCTGGCTGCTGTGTCCAGCACCAACAACAGCCCCACTGCAAGGACACCAGCACGTGGGGCCATGATGTCTGCAAGCATGCGGCACTTTCCCAGGGAACATGGGCCAGGTGCTGCACTGCACTCTTAGCTTGGGGCAGGACAGGGTGCTCTGCACTCAGGAAGGTGGCAGTTCCCCCTGTTTGCCTGGCTGGTCCCCACAGAGGGTGGCAGGTCTGCCACCACCAGCTGGCAGGCTTCTATAGTGGGCTGTCATGTTCCCCATGGTGGAGGGCAGATCCCCACAGATGGTGGCGGGTCCCTGAAGAGGGGGACAGGCCCCCACAGAGAGTGGCAGGTCCGCTGTAGGTTGGCAGATTTCTGCAGTGGGCTTCCAAGTCCCCTAATGGAGGAGTGAAGGTCGCCCTGGCAGGTCCCCACAACCTTTCCAAATTCCACCGGTGATGTCCCACTGCAGTTTGCAGGGGAGTGGCATGTCACAGCCATTGCTTCCAACTGCTCCGTCTTCCTGAAGATGAAGGATGGGATGAAGTCATCCATGGCCATCGTCAGCTTCACACCAGAAGGGGACCTGGCCATGAAGTTGATCTTGCCCCTGTAAGTGTCTGTCCTGCTCACTCACCCTGTGGGCCAGGAACTCCCCACTTCCCCAGGAACTGCCCAGTTCTGCCTCCAGCATCCCCCAGTTCTGCCTTGGGCCCATCTCACCCTGCAGCCTTCCCATGTGTCTAGTCACATTTGTCTTTTCCGTGTTCCTTTTCCAGGATGGACAAATGCCAAGAGTTTGAGCTGCTCTTCCAGCAGAGTGGCCAGGCAGGGGCACTACATGGGTATGTGTGGAGAGGGGCTTTGGAGCCATGGGTACCCCAAAACAGAGGGCATCCCCAGCCCCCATGCCTCGGGAGTAGTGAGAGGTGGGCTTGGCCCCTCTGCCTCCACAGCTCAGCAAGAGGTTGTGGGTGGGCACCTGGCTCCTCCACATTGAGCAGGGGTTCCTTTCTCATACCCCTTCAGGCAAATTTGAGGTTTGAGCACTGAGCTGTGGGCCTCAGCAGGGCCCAGGAGGGCTCAGACTGTACCATGTCACCTCTGGGGTCCTTAGGAGCACAAGAGAAGAGGAATCTGCGTGTGATAGAGACAGACTACAGCCACTACGCTGTCCTACACGAGGTCCAGCACAGCGAGGCACAGCCCAGCACGGCGCTGCAGCTCCTCAGTACGTTGGGAGTGGGGACCTGGCTCCTGGAAAGGGATGGAGGCACCAGCAGCAGGCAGGAACTGGGCTCCCCACCACTACCCAGGGCCACCACCAGCAGCACCCCATGTCCATCACATAGGGAATTAACCTTGAGGTGAACGAAACCTTGCACTAAAGAAATCCCCAGCTGGTTGTGGGTTGAACCAGAGCCCCCTGCAGTGTGCAAGCCCAGCTGCAGCATCCCAAGCGTGCCAGCCACCCCATACCACCCCAAACAAATGGGTCGCTGATCCCAAGCGGCTTGCGACCCTTTGCTGCCAGCCCAGGGCAGCTGTGGGTTGCCTGGTGTCCACCCTGGGTGTTCATTGCTTCACCCTGGCCCTTCCCTGGGGTCCAGCCGCTGCCCCGCAGCACCTGGACCCCCAGCGCGGGGCTGGCTGCTGGGACTCCTTGCAGTCACCAGTGCCCACTTTGGGTCTGTGGCTGCAGCGAGGGAGCAGGACGTGAGCCCCCAGCTCCTGCAGAAGTTCATGGAGCTCAGCGCCACCGTGGGCCTGACTGAGGACATGCTGGCCGTCCTGCCCAAGTCAGGTGAGTGGCCCAAGGGCACAGGGTGGCAGCTGCGGCCCCTCTGCATGCGGGGGCCCGGGGTGCTGCCAATTGCACGCTCACCCCTCTCCTTGCCTTCCAACAGATCAGTGCACCGGGGACATCAGGTGAGTGTGGCCAGGGAAAGCTGTGAGTCCCTTTCAGCATGGCCTGGGCTGAGCAGCAGGCCCTGGGGGATCCCCCACTTGCCTCGGGGCTCTGCCACCTTGGCTTTGCCCTGCTCTGACCACTCACCTGCCTGTCCTGCCTCTGCAGCTGAAGGACCACGTGTCCTCCAGACCCAGCGGACGATGGGCTCTGCGCCCCACTCCGTGGTGCTCCTTCCCATCCTCCAGGCTCTGGCAGACCCCCTGCTCCGTACCAGGATCACCGTCAACCTCCTAAATAAATAGATGCAGCAGCTGTCCCAGAGCTCGGTGCTTTGTTGGTGGGAGCAAGGTGGTGCCAGGGTCCCCAGGCACCCTGAGCCCAACAGTCCTGGAGCTGACCCTTCCTGCCAGGCCCCCACAGGTTTTAAGGGGCTCCCTGGATGTGATGTTTGCTGTGCTCAGCACGGGGAGGATGGGGAGCAGCTGCCAGGGGAGGGAAGAATGGAGCCAGGGTGCACAGGGGCTGGCACAGCCTAGCTGGGTGGTCAATAGCCCTGGGCAGACAGGGTTCAGCAGTCAGGCTGCCCAGTGCTGCCGGCAGGGACGCCCCCAGAAACCCCATTCCCTGCTCAGTCCTCTCCCAGGCCACTCAGCTGGGAATGGGTTGGCACCAGGGCTGCCTATGGCCGGACTGGGACCCACATGCCTGCCACCCGCCTTGGTCCCCATCTCACCAAAGCAAGGCCATGCTGCCATGAGCCCCAAGGGCAGTTTCTATCTGCCTCCACCTCCTGCACAGTGAAGGCAGCCTCTGGTGCCCCCCCTGCCTCCCTGCCCTGCAGTCCCTCAGTGCCCAGCAGATGTTGGGCAGAGCCAGGCCACAGGGGACATCACACTCTGGGGAGGAGGGACACACTCCCCCAGCGACACGAACCCCTTCTTCTGCCCACCCTGCTGTTATGTTTGCCCAATTATCCCCTCATAAAAAAAAACCCCAAATAATATCATAGATATTATAAATTTTAATTGAATGGTTAAAAAAAATTATAAAATTGGATACAATAATTGGATACAATATATAATTAAAATAAGGGATAATTTGGTTCTAGTAATAGCACATAAGCAAAAAAATAACCGCGGGGTACGGAGAGCAGGGCTCTTGGACCCTTGCCACCTTGTACGAGCTTGCCAAGTGAAGATTCCCCCCTTATATGCCAGGTGTTAATGCCATATTCTCCCAGTTCCGGTTCATCATGTACCAATCTCCGTCCTCATTAACACCTTTACTGTGCATGCACCATCACTCAGTTCGGTGGTCGCACAAGTCTTTGGGGGTCACTGATGAAGGCCTCTCCTCTTCCTCGATGTCCTTTAATTCACCTTTGGGTTACACATGTGCGCCAAGCCAGTACAATGCAAGCCAAGGATAACATATCACAGCATCTACGTATCAAAGCAATAAATCCCTTACAATTGGCATTTCCCTGGGATCCAACCAGACTCTGCTTCTTTTTTGTTCATTTTTAGCAACATTATCTCCAACTTCTGTCCTTGAGAACATCTGCCAGAGGGGTGGAGCGCCTCCTCTCCCTCTCTTCTTTCGGCATTACAACTTTTAACTATTTTTATATTCCTATATATAACTATTTTATATTTATATTTATAAAATATTTATAAAATATTTTATATTTTTATATATTATTTTATATCCATTAATTATTATATGGTGGGTATCAATTACAGTTTCAATTTTATCAGCACGAATCATACCTATTTACCACCCCGCTCAGGGTGCAGCCCGCTCGGCGGGCTCTGCGTGCCCCAGCCAAGGTGGGGAGGCCGGCGCCGGCACCGCGGGTCGGGCTGTGCCTGCGAAGGGCTGGGTTTGGGCCGGATCCCAGCAGCTGCCCCGGGGCGCTCTGCAGCCCGGCCAGAAGAACGGGTCAGCGAGGGCCTGGTGAGCTGGGCAACGGGGCTGCCCCGGGGCCGGTGCCGGGAAGAACCTCCCGCTCCTCCTGGCAGCCAGTTGGAAAACAACCGTTCGCTTTGTTCTTTCACAAGCACCAAAAAACCCGGGGGAAATCCCAAATTTCAGCAGTGGTGCAACGGTTCCTGTAAGTCCGTTCGGGGGCTGGCAGGCACGAGCCCCGCTCTGCCCCGGGGGTTTGCTCACCCTTGGCTGCCCTGCGGATCGGAGCGGCCCCGTGGGGCTCGGCTCGCCTCCAGCGGGGGCGGCGCGGGACGGAGCACGGAGCTATAAACCCGCAGCGCTCCCCGTCCAGGAAGGGAAGGGAAGGGAAGGGAGGGAAGGGAAGGGAAGGGAAGGGAAGGAAGGGAAGGGAAGGGAAGGAAGGAAGGAAGGGGAAGGGAAGGGAAGGGAAGGGAAGGGAAGGGAAGGGAAGAGGAAGGAAGGGAAGGGAAGGGAAGGAAGGGAAGGGAAGGAAGGGAAGGGAAGGGAAGGAAGGGAAGGGAAGGGGAAGGGGAAGGCAAGGGAAGGCAAGGCAAGGCAAGGCAGGGCAAGGCAAGGCAAGGCAAGAGGCCAGGAGGCAACAAGGCCAGGGCAGGCCGAAGGCAGCGGAGCTGAGGCGACATGAGCACCGTGGGGCTGAGCCTGGGGATGGTCCTGCTGTGCTTGGTGCGTGCGCAGGCTGGGGACCTGGGAACTGCGGAGCCGGACGAGAGCAAGGTGACCCTCAGCATCCCGGGAAGGGAAGGGAAGGGAAGGGAAGGGAAGGGAAGGGAAGGGAAGGGAAGGGAAGGGAAGGGAAGGGAAGGGAAGGGAAGGGAAGGGAAGGGAAGGGAAGGGAAGGGAAGGGAAGGGAAGGGAAGGGAAGGGAAGGCTGTAAAGGTGTTTTGGTACTGGGGACAGCTGGGGTCACTACAGCCACCATTTGCTTTGCTGACACACCCAGGTGAGTGCAGTCACCCAGCTCCTGCATAGGTGTCCCTAAGGGAATTTTGTTGCTTGGATGGGATGTAGGTGTTCCATGGACTGGGATTGTCCTGGCTTGGTCCCTGAGGAGGAGACACTCTAGACTGCTCCTCT
This sequence comes from Emberiza elegans, assembly GCA_024865655.1. Lineage (NCBI taxonomy): Eukaryota > Metazoa > Chordata > Aves > Passeriformes > Fringillidae > Emberiza > Emberiza elegans. The sequence goes on along the minus strand of JALJVW010000184.1, from coordinate 67,032,121 downwards.
GGACTCACAGCCTGCTCTTACTGCCAGATTGCAGGGACATGGTACATCACTGCTATGGCCTCTGACTCTGAGAGCTACCTCCAAAAAAAGGACCAGCTGAAGATGGCCATGGCCAACATTGAGGTCCAGGAGGATGGTGACCTGAAGGTCTCCTTTGCAATTCCCGCGTAAGTCCCACATGCTTTTCTCCACAGGCTTCACTAGCAAACTCCTCCCTGGACCTTCACTGGCAGGTCTCCACCTCAGTGCACTCCCCAAAGATCTGGGCAGGGGTTCTGACAGGAACACCAGGGGCTTGGCACAGCTGTGGGCAACCCATCTTTAGGGCAGGCTCAGGACAACGCTGGCCAGGTCCAGTGCCACGACAGAGGGTGGGACAGGACCCCACAATTACAACTTTCCCAGCAGAACCAGCCTCATCCCCGAAGCTCAGAGCATGAGTGAGGGCATCGATAATGCCCAGGTGCCATCACTGTCCCCTGCCAGCCCAGGTACCCATTGTTCTAAGGGTGGTACTGTCCCCTCCTGCCCTGGCCACACCATCACATCTCTGAACAGCAAGTCTCACACCTGGGCTAGCAACCCTTGGACAGGGGAGGGGAGAGGGAGTCACTTCACCTCAGCTGGAGCATCCTTCACTGTTCTGCAGCCCTGGGAGATGTATGAAGTTTGAATCGATCTACAAGCCAACAGGCAGCCCGGGTGAATACTACAGCTCTGGTGAGTGGGGGCACCTGGCTCCTGGGGCAGGATAGAGGCAGGCATGTCCCACCATCCCTGTCTGAAGCAGCTGGCTGTTCCTGGGGGCCATGTCCTGGGTGAGACATCCCTCTGTGTCCAGGCTACACCCCAGGGCTGGTGGCCCAGCAGCATGGCAGACCCCCAACCCCTCCCTCTGGGATAAACACATTGAGGCCAAGTTTAAACCCTAGGGAAAAGCAGGTTCCTTCTGCAAAGAGGCTGCGAGTGGATGTTCCCAGGGGATGGAGCAAGGGTGGTTTTGCATCATTCTCTGCCCAAGGAGCAGTCTGACACTGCACTGACCATCCACAGCCCCTTCTGCTTCCCCATCCTTCTGCTCTGCTGTGGTCTGTGGACTCCCCAGGCTTCCTGAGGAGCCTTCACAAGAGGGAAAACCAGGATGAGGGGATATCAAGGAAATTCAGGCTTGGTGGGCTTCATGCTCTTTACAGCCCCTTTGCAGAGTGGGGGTTTCCAGGAGGAGGTAATTAATTTTTCTCCACATCCTTTTGCAGACAGAGGCAATAAGACGGTGCGGCTGGTGGATACCGATGGCAGCTCCTACATGGTTGTCTTTGCCACCAGAGAGAAAGAGGGGAAGACCTTGCACATGCTGAGACTTTACAGTGCGTAGCCAGCAGTGCTGAGCTGCTCCAAGGGTCCTGCAAGGCCAGGAGCCAGGGGATATCCTCGCTGCACTCCTGCCCTGGGTGAGGTGCAGGAGTGGGGCAGCGACTACACGTGTTCCCTGCGTGGCAGGGGAGGAGCAGGGGTTTGGGATGGCAGGGGAGGTTGGGGCTCGGGCTCCCAGCACTTTGCTGCAAGTCCACGGCAGTGGGTAAGTTTCTTGGTGGAGAAGGGTGGAGGGTGGGGGTCCTGCTGCACAGGCAGAACAGAATCAGGGGGGACAGGAACCAAGAGAGAAGTCACTGCACTGGTGTCAGGACCTGAGGCTCATCTTGTGTCCTGGGTGGGGTGTCTCATGTGCCTGGCCACCAGTGCTCTCCAGGACCTCCACCAGTGCCTCCAGCCTTCTCCCAGGGGCTGCCATCCATCCCACCCTCAGGTGGACACACTCACCGGCTTCCCAGGAGATGCAGGGTCAGGCACAGCCTGGAGCTAACTCATGTCTTTGTCTTTAGGCAGAACCCAGTGGGTGAGACCCAAAATCAGGTTGCTGTTCAAGAGACTTGCCAAGCTGCATGGCTTCAGCGACAAGACAATCTGGATTTTGCCCAGGCAGGGTGAGCACTGCCCACGCAGGGACATGCAGGGACCAGCTCAACCCATCAGTACCACCACTTCATGGTCTGAGCTGGCAGGAGGGAGTGCTGGCAGCCAGCAGTGCTCTGGCTGGGCACAATGAGCAAGAAGAAACCCACAAGTTCCTTCTGAGTAGTCTATTTTGGGTGCTAAATGGGATTATTCAGACCACAGTGCCAGACTTAGGTTTTCTCTTTGTTTCCACAGAGGAATGCAGACTTGATGAACCGTAGGTGAGTTGCCGCAGTGCAAAATGGTGTTTGCAACGTTCCCTCCCGGAAATTTACCTTCTTGGTGCCCCCAAGGCAAGGGCCACCAAGAACTCTTTGAATTCCTTTGGTTTGAGCTGGTGCTGGAGCTTGCACACAGGTATTCCTTTGGATGCTTCCATACAGCAGGGACCCCCAGGTAGCAGTACCCAGGGACTCCCGAGGAGCTATAGGAGGCCCTTAAGATATATGTACTGTGTAAGTGGTCTTTGAGTCCGTGTAAATGATATCTGTATTGTATCTGAATATCTTTGCCTGGGAGGTCCCAGTTATCCTTGATGGGCTGCAGCTGTGATGTCCTTCATTGGGCAGCAGCTGTGGCCAGTCAAGGTAACTGGGATAAAAGGGGGTGGGCTGGCTGGTCAGGGAGAGCCTTGGAGGAGCCCTGACTGAGGAAGACCCAGAGGCTGTGCTGTGAAGATCTGCTGCCCATGAGACAACACCAGAAAGGTACAGGACTCCTGAAACGTGCTAAATACAACAAGGAGCAGTGTCCAGAGACCCCCAGTGGGAAGTGCCTGGCACTGAACGTGGGCACGTGAGCTGAAACCATCAATGTCTGGCCAGCCCTTTGAGCAGTGAGGGCCAGGACACCGGCTCCTGCCAAAGGGACCTTGGGCTTGCGGACGGGCAAACCTGGCCAGAGTGGGCTGGTGTCTCACCATGGAAACCGCTGCCCGCCTGGCCTGGGTTTTCTCACCATACAGCTGTAGGGGTTACTAGAAATCCATTGCTGGAGGTGCCTCACCCTGCAAATCTGGGGAGAACTGGATAAATGCACTGATCCTAATGGAGAGTCCCGCAGGTCTCCTTGCCTCACCCAGACGCCACCTCTCCCACCTGTTTTCCAGAGTGCAGACTGGCTTGTGGATGCTCCTGCCAAGCAATACAAGACCCACGCTCTGAAGCTCCAGGCTCCTGCTCCACCATCCTTCTTCTAAGCTCTGTTGTCAGGACTCTGACACAGCCCCTGCTCCTCCAGCACACAGTCCCTGCTTTTTGCCAAATAAACAGAAACCCTCCCCAGGTCTTGGTGTAGCTGTCTGGGGGACAGCCTGGGGTGCTGGGCCCTGCCATTGTGCTCCTGGGGGCTGTGGATGGTGAACAGGCAGGAGTGATCCCAGCTGAGCTTGCCCAAGTGAGGGCAGTTTCAGGGCCACAAGATTTTTCCCTCCTGGGTGCCTCCTAGAGGGGCAGGACCAGGCCAGGCAGAGGTAAGGCAAAGGGTGCAGTGAGGCTGGGGATCCTGTGGGCAAGAGGGGATGCATGGAAAAGGCCACTGAGAGTGAGGCTGGAGTTTGGAGGGTGCATCTGCACCATCCACCACCTGTCCTCCTCTTGCCCTGCAGTGGCTGCAGCTCTCTGCTCCCTGGGAGCCCCAGGAGCTCATCCAACAGCTCAGGCTGAGCCAAGGCAGGGCAAGATTCAGGTTTGGGACCCCTCTGCCCCACGGCAAGCTGTTGTGGAACACGGCTGTCTGAATCCTCTGGAGCAAAACCTGGAGAGCTGCCTGTGGTTTCTGGGCATCACACAGAGAAAAACTCTGCTGGAGCTGGCCTGTGAGGACACACAAGCTGACAGTTCAGTGTTTTCTGGGTGTGAATCCCATCCGTGCAGAGCAGGCCGTGGGTCCCCATGCAGCACTCCACAGCCCCTCAGCCTTTCCATCAAGCTTGCATCTGTCTCTTGCAGTTCATCCAATACCCCTTTATCCCCCCACAAATCTGGCCAGATGTCATCATATATCTGATAAAAAGGGACTTTTCTTCCCTGAATGTTCCTAAGGACTTCCTGGGTTTAGGCACCTACTCAGCAATGGTGGCATCCTGCAGCAAGGAGCTTCACTTGCCTCTGCTCTCCCTTTTGCTTGTCATGCTGATTCCACCTTCAGCTGCACAGCCAAGGGCCATGGAAACACATGGGGACCAGGCTGGTGGAGTGGGGACCAGCCCAGACACCAGGGTCCCAAACACTGATGGAGACAGCAGAAAGGTGTTGGGGCAAAGGAAGTGCTGGGACAGCCTTTGATGGCGGAGGAGCAGTTTGAGACCAGCAGCTGATGGCTGCTGGTGATGCAAGATCATCTCCTCTATTTGTGCTCCTTATGCCGTTCCAGATGTTAAATCTTTGACAAGCCTCCTGGTCCTCCCAGCCTCCCCTCTCCCCCTTCTCTCTCCTTCCCCTGTTCAGGCCATGTCCCTGCTGGGGCTGCCAGGCCAGACCTGGACCTCCACCTCCCTGAAAAGGTGGGGGTACAACTGAGATTTTCATGGAGCCTTGTCCTATTCTCGGATCTTTCAATATCTCCCCATGCTGCCCCCTGTAGTACTCGCTGCACGTGGATGAGATGTTTTACCAGATATCTGTCAGTCAGCACAGTGACCCCTCGGGGTGACTTTCTTCCCTTTCCCTCAGCCTCCCTTTACTGGTTGGGTGACCAAGCACTGGGACAGGCTGCCCCAAGAGGGTCTGGAGGAGCTCAAAACCGTCTGGACACAATCCTGAGTGACTGCTCTGGGGGACTCTGCTTGAGAAAGGAGGTTGGACTGGATGACCTTCCAGTCTAAATCATTCTGTGATTTATCTTAGTGAGATCTTCTTCCCTAACCTCTGCCAGCTTGTCCCTGTGAGCTTTGGTAGGCTTGCCAGGTGACATGGGGATGTCCAACACCTGTGTCTTGTTGACTGCTCCAGAGAGGTGTATTTCTGAGGTGTGATTTTCCTGCACAAAAGTTCCATTCAGTCTGACCTGTGTCATAGTTTGCCAAGACATCAACCACATCTGGCATTTATTGCAGCTTTTGTGAGTATCTCCTACGCTGTGAGGGGACCTCCTTATCTGTTGTCTCTCTGGCCACCTCTGCAGAGCCTGGCACATTCTTCTTCTCGTTGTCTGGTGAAAACTAGAAGGCACCAAAGGGATTGTAAGTGGCAGATGGGGTGCTGGAGTGATGTTCGAGTTATTTTGTCTGGAAATGTCATCTCCTCTGTCTTATTACTCACTTGCCCTTCTCCATTGGCAGGACAGAACTTCTGAAGTGTTTGCAGAGGAGATTGTCCATTCTGAGGATCCACCAAAGCTCCTTCTTGGCCAAAGTGGATGCAGGGTTTCTTCATTTTTCTATCAGCTTCTTTTATTTGGATTTAACCAGCTACTTTCAAGTATTTTCTAGTATAAATTCCTGCTGCCAGAGCCTTGAAGAAATTGCAGCTGTCATTTCTCAAAGCAGAGGAGCAAGGCGCCAGATGCTGGTGTCTTCGTTGTTTGTCTTACATTGTTGCCTTCAGCTGTCTTCAATAAGTTAAAGAATGTTTATGCTATTTCTAATCAGATTCTTTAAATTGATGCAATCATGCTGGGTTCCATTTAGGCTTCCCAATGTTGTTTAGGGCTTGTATTTGCTAATATCAGCTTAAGCACTCAGAGGAAAGCTAAGCTGGTCTTTCCAGACAATCTCTGTGCCATATGTGATAGTTAATCCTCTTGACTTCTCATTTTTTCTTTTTTTAAAAATAAAATGTGACTGTATGGAATCATCTCAGGTTGTAAAAGTAGCACCAGCTAGCACAAGAATGGCACTTTAATTTCAGCCTCTCACCCAGGTCCCGCTTGCTGCTTGGGACCTGTGGGCGCTTGGCAATCCCAAAAAAACCCTGAGTGCAAGGGTACCCAACCAACCTGCCCGGAGCAGTCCTTGTGTTGGAGGCTCCTGGATGTTCCTTTGCATGTGACGGGTGATGTGGTCACCACAGCAGGAGTCACTCAGGCCACACGCAGACATCAGAACCAGGCTTGCCCATCTGCCTTGGATAGTGCAGAGCGAGACCACAGGGTTCCCCAGGTGCTGCTGGGGTCTGCTGGGTATGAGCCCAGAACCGCCTTTCCTCTTTCAGCATACGTCTGGGGGTCTGTTGAAATCACAGCGGGGTCCCAAAGCGCTGGAGCTGCCAGACACGCCTGTTGTGAAGGAGGAGCGGGGAGCAGCAGCCGCTCTGGGATCCGTGCCCCGCGCTGTTCCTGCCCCTCCTGCGCAGCCAACAGTCAGGGCTGCCCTCCTCGCCTCCCTCCTGGCCTGGCAGCCGAGGAGCGCTCCGTGCCAGCACGGGTGGCTGGCTGCACTGAGGCCACCCTGGCTGGGCCCCACACACCCGCTAAAGCCTCTCTATCCGTCCCCTCTGCAGCTGGACAGGGAAAATATGACAAAGGACTTACGAGTTGAGATAAGGACCGGGATAGTTCACTCACCAAATATCATCACAGGCAAAACGGGCTCTAATTAGAGATATTAATTTATTGCTAACAAAATCAGAGCAGGATAATGAAAAATAAAATAAGACCTTAAAAACACCTTCCCCTCCACCCCTCCCTCTTTACCAGCTCTACCTTCTTCCCCACAGTGGTGCAGGGAGAGAGGAATGGGACACTGCTCACAGACAGAAGTAATTCTGCTGCTCCAGCATAGGGTTCCTCTCATGGGGGAATAGTTTTCCATGAACTTCTCAAATGTGAGTCCAGTTCACAAGCAACAGCCCGAGCCAAAGCGCTGCAATGTGAGTCACTTTTCCATGGGGTCAGTCCCTCAAGGAACAGGCTGCTCCAGGATAGGTCCCCCACAGGGTCACAGCTCCTATGAGCAAACCTGCTCTAGTGTGGCCTCCTCTCTCCACAGGTCTGCAGGTCCCTGCCAGAATCCTGCTCCACCATGGGCTTGCCACAGGGTCACAGCCTCCTCTCAGGCATCTCCCTGGTCCAGCATAGGCTCTTCCAGGACCTGCAGGTAGATCTCTGCATTCCTACGGCATCCTTGGGCTGCAGGGACACCACGGTCCTCACTACAGGCTCAGGGGAATCTGAGCTCCAACACCTGGAGCAGCTCCTTCCGCTCCTTCTCCACTGACCTTCGTGTCTGCAGAGCTTTCCTCTCACCTATTCTCACCTCGCTCTTATCTGGCCACAGTTACAACTGCACAAAAACCTCTTTCTTTCCTTCTTAAACATGTAATCTCTGAGACACTACCACTCCTAATTGGCCTAGCCTTGGCCAGTGACATGTCCATCTTTGGAGCCACCAGGGATTGGCTCTGCTGGACATGGTGGAAGCTTCTGGCAGCTTCTTGCAGAAGCCATTCCTAGAGCTGGCCCTGCCAAAGCCCGGCCATGCCAGCCCAATGCGCTGTCTGAAAGCCCACAGCCCCGCAGGTCGCCTGGAGCGCTGTCCCTGCCCCAGACACAGCCCCGCTCACCTTGTGGATGCGTGCCTCATTGCCCTGTGCCATGGCCGGTCCTGGCAGTGTCCCTGGATGTGGCTCCTCATGAACAGCAAGGCTGTGGAGCTCGCCTGTGCTTCCCTTGAGCCTACCTCAAGCTCACTTGATGCATTAGATTTGATTGTAAATCAAATGCAACTTAATTAGCAGAAAGGCAAACAGTCCCTGCCAATGACTGGCTGATCATTCCCTAATGACTATCAGATCAGCACATGTAATTGCAAAGCCCTAGAGTTATCGAAGAATGAAATGAAGATGCCACTTGCATCCCACTCACACAGCACCTCTGATGGTTTCTCCTGCCCTGGCTCACAGGCAGAGGAGTTTCGCGGTGGCAGGACACACAATCTGCTGTACTTCATGCCTCTACACTCTCCAACTTCCAGTAAGGCAGCTGGTGCCAGAGAACGCAGCCTGAGGAGGCCCATGAGCCCGCTGGGGAGAGGGCAATGACAATGCCCTGGAAAGATGCACTATAGGCTGCAGACACTCCACGGGGCACGGACAGAGGCTTCCCACACAGCGCTCTGCAGCACTACACCAGTTTATCCCAGTTCTGTCCTCCCCATTGGCCTTCCCCACCCCTTTTACCCTTATGTTGATGTTCTAGAGAGTTCTCCCTTCCCTGTTTTCCCATCGGTGTGTGTAACCCTGCCCATCCACCCTGGCATTCCCTATTGTCCCTTCCCAATGTACCACCCCTGAGCCATCTGACCATTGGATCCCTGATGCCCTCCTCCACCTCCTCCTTCCTGTATTTATACCCCGCACCCTCGTTTGTCTTTGGGTTCCCTTAGTGTTGCTGTATGGTAGAGTGTGTGGGAACCCCATGCTTGGACCCTCCTGTGTCTTCACTAGCGAGCATCTCTGTCTGTCTGTCTCTGTCTGTGTCTGTCCGCGTGCTGGTGCTCTCATGGCTCCTACCTGCTGGCCCAAGATGCTCTTGGGGGAGGTTGTGTCCCCCACCTCCAGAGACCACAGCTCCAAGCTGGTTTTCAGGTAGCACAGATTGTGGCGCTGTCCTGGGGACACCAGCTCTTTGGTATGCCCTTGGTTATGGAGAGATCACAGGGTACAGGGAGGGAGCTGGGGGTGGGTGGTCTCCCTAGGGGTCTTGTTATGGGTGTGTCTATGTGATGCCTTCTCAGTGGAGCAGCCATGTAGTTTTCCAGGTTTGCTTCATCAAATCAGCTTGAAGGCTCTGTGAACGCTGAATTGTAGCTAAAATAGGTTTATACTAGGTAAAGGGAAAAGTTTTCAGTGATCACAAATGGGTTGAGGACCCCAAACACCTCCTTTATTTGCCCCATTAAGTGAGAACTTTGGCCCTCAAACCTCCTGGGCAGGCACCATGTAGGACCCCAGAGTTTTCCAAGTGCCACTGGCCATGGGATCTGGCAGCTGTGGGCCCAGAAGAGCCTTTCCCCTTTCAAAATACATCCACAGTTGCCCTGTTCCCTCTTGGAGGGCCCTTGCAATGTTGTTTGAGGGTGCTCAGTCCTCTCTGCCTGGCACCCACCTTCTCTTCACTCCTGGCAGATGTTCCTGCTCTTCTCCCTGGAAGGACCTGAAGATAACTCTGTCAGCACCAGTAGGTGCTTACAGACGTGTGAATCACTGATCATCTCCTGGCCTGCTCCTCTTCCAAATTCAGTAGCTTTAGTTTCACACTCAAAATATTCTGTATCTCATCTTCATTTATCCTTAGGCTTCAGTTTCTTGTTATACCCAGAGCCTTTCTTGCAAGCTGGTGTCTCTGCTTTCCTGTGCCACTCTCAAGCCTGCTGGAACCAGTCACCTTTGGATGCCATTCTGGTCCTCCACACTTTCAGAGGTACCTGCCTCGTGTTGTTTTCTCAGTGCAAACATGAGGCTGACATCCCCAGTGCAATATTGGCCAACATGTGGTTTGTAACATTTAAAGATTTTTTTTCTTTTTTTTTTTTTTTTCTTTCTTTTTTTTTTATGTCTGCTTCCACAATCTGTGGCGAAGAGGGCAAGCCGGACCTTTAGTGATACCTTTCTTCACTAAAGGTGTAAAGACAATTTGTTCCCATGAAGGGCAGCAGCTTTTCAGGTAAGGTCTGACCTGTCACGTTTTGTGGGATCTTTAAAACAATCTCCAGTTGCAGGCCAGGAAACCTGGAAGGAGGAGAGGAGCTACTGCATCTGTTCCCTGATCTTCTCCTACTACTGTGTCTGTTCTTGTTTAACAGTGTTTGGGACCATTAGGAGAGCCCCGCCTATGTCCACAATACGGTCCTGCTATGTTCTCAGATGTTAGGGATGTCACTGAGGAAGCAGCTGAGTGACCTGGGACTCTGAGTGACCGCCACCCTCCCAGCAGCAGGGACAGAGCCTGGGGGTGCTGGTCAGGCAGTGCTGGCGGGGGCACAGCTGGCAGCTTCTCACTCCCCCTCACCAGTACATCCAGACCCAGGGGCTGGGTCCCTAACTCACAGAATCCTCTCCCTCTGTGACTGAAAGCTCCCCACTGCTGGGTTGGACTCACAGTGCCAGCTCGAGAGAGCCCAGCTCTGCAGGTGCAGCCCTGGATGGGTGAGGTGGGTCTCATCCCATCCATAACGCTGGGTATCAGTGTGGAGCACTACACAGCTCCTCATGCTCTCAGAGGGGTGGCAGAAGGATGGCACGTAGCATCCTCTGGGATAGACTAGGAGGGGATTCTTTAACACTGCTAATTCTTTGGCCACAGGAGGTCTCCCAATAAACAATTCTGGGAACTCTTTCCATAAGAAATAAATACTGCCCAGATGGACAAACTGTGCCGGCTGTCCACACATTGCTTTGGCACGCTGATGCCCTTGGTTAAGCCTTTTTTCTTTAGTCATTTATCTACATGAGGACTTTGTCAGGCTCCCTGGGAAGAGCTTTTATTCCCAAGCAGAGCCCTTTCTGAGGTGAAACAGTGCAAAGCACAGCAGTAATACTCAGCTGTTTGCACTTCTGGTAAGTGCTGGATAATCTTGTCTGGGCTCGACTTGCAGACACTGCAGAGCCGGATGTCTTTCCCTTAATGCAATAAAATATGTATAAGTAGGAAAACCATTGTCAGTGGACTGATCTTCATAGTTTCTGTAGTCAAAAGTCAGTCCTGGAAATACGAAGCTGCTTCCACGTGTAAAATGGCAATGAAGCATGGCCCCATCCATCTCCCCACCCACCACTTGCTCCCAGATGAAGAAATAGTGCCCCTGCTCCATGGCTGAGTGTGATGCTGGGGAGTGCTGAGGTCCCTTCCCTAAATTCCTCCCATGTCAAGCTATGACAGGTCTCTACAGAAGTGCTGTGTATAGTAAATGTTTTTTTATCTCAACTCACATTTTTGTGCCTCCAGTTCCCAACTCCATTTCCAGAGCAGGAAGAAGGTTGTAGAAGGCAGGGGGAGGAGCAGGATCTGTTTTGGGAGAGTCTTGGGCAGGGGGCACTAAATTGAGGAGTGCCATTCCTAAATGTTTTTCTTGGGGAAGTAAAATCCCAGACAGGATTTTTTTTCACTGTCCCTTTCACAAAGGAGCAAAGGGCCAAGGAAATAAAGGAATAAAGAAAACTTAAGAGGTAACAATTCTGCTGGGAGCAGATGACATGGCTGGCCCCATGGCATGCTTTCACCCACCTCTACCTGGCACCTTCCTGCTCAGCCACGGTGGCAGGGGGAACCACGAGCAGGTGGCAATTCCTTCCAGAGCCAGGTCTGACATCCCTGTCACACCACACCATGGCAGCTCGCTCTCAGCATTCTTTGGACAGGCTTGGAGCGGACTGACAGCCTGCCAGGGCACCACTGATGCTCTAATGGGGCTCCCACTATGAGCGCATCGGCTGGCACTGAGCCCAGGCGGGCAGCAGGGCACAGCCACGGCAATCCCCGGGCTGAGCCCACAGCCACGGCAATCCCCGGGCTGAGCCGGGCAGCAGGGCAGAGCCACGGCAATCCCCGGGCTGAGCCCAGGCGGGCAGCAGGGCACAGCCACGGCAATCCCCGGGCTGAGCCCGGCCGGGCAGCAGGGCAGAGCCACGGCAATCCCCGGGCTGAGCCCAGCCGGGCAGCAGGGCACAGCCACGGCAATCCCCAGGCTGAGCCCAGCAGGGCACAGCCACGGCAATCCCCGGGCTGAGCCCGGCCGGGCAGCAGGGCACAGCCACGGCAATCCCCGGGCTGAGCCCAGGCGGGCAGCAGGGCAGAGCCACGGCAATCCCCGGGCTGAGCCCAGCCGGGCAGCAGGGCACAGCCACGGCAATCCCTGCACTGAGAATCAGGCAGGACATTCTGGCCAGCAGGATCCCAGATAGCAGGTCCCATTCAGCATCATGTCATTTGTGTTTGTGCCAAGGCCTCAGGTCTGTGCCCAGAGCATGGGGCCAGAGACTGGATGCCAGGATTTTGCAGGGCATCCCCAGACTCCATGGAGGAAAACCTTGGGTGGCCTGGGAGCTCTGCAGCAAGCAGGGACAACCTGGCATCCCTGTTGGACATGGCTGTTGGTGTGACTGGGGTGTCCATGTGGCATCTCTGGGTCTTGTGGCTGTGGAGGCACATCACCACAAAGCGCCCACTGTCCTGCAGCCAGATGGGACATTTGTTCTTGAAGGGGACATAGGGGTTGAAAAGCAAATCCTAGAGACATGAGACTAATCCAGGATATGGAAAGAGGTTTTGCAAGGGAGTGACCCAGGAACGTGGCTCTGACTGGGAAGGGAGGGGGTGCTTTGGCAGTGCACTCCTCTATGCAAAGCCAACGGCAGATGAGGTCTGACAAACCCAGCACTCAAAGCCAGGTGCTGCAGCTGCAGAGCAGGTAGGGATGAGATACCTCCAGCCATCAGCCTAAACATCAGCCCAGCAGCCACATGACTGACAGATGACATTCCCCAGCTCATCACTCCCAGTGTATGCCATTCATGTGGGACTGGGGGAATAACCAGATCCCAACATAGCACTACCGACTGCATTGGCGTGGAAGGGACCTTTCAAGGTCATATAGTCCAACACCCCTGTCATGGCAGGGACACCTGCTACTTGCTCAGAGCCCTGTCCAACCTGGCTTTGAACGTTTCCAGGGATGGGACAGCCACAGCTTCTTTGGGCAACCTCTGCCAGGGCCTTTCCCCTCTCATAGGGAAAAACCTTCTTCCCAATATCCCATGTAACCCTGCCCTCTGGCAGTGGGAAGCCATTGCCCCTTGTTCTGTCACTCCAGGCCCTTGCCCAAGGTCCCTGTCCAGCTCTCTAGAGCCACCCCGGGCCCTGGGCCGGGCTCTGCGGGCGGCACTCGGGGCGCGGCCGCCTCGCTGAGGCCACAGCGCTCCCGCCGAGGGCTGCGGGGGCCGGGCCTTGGCGGCGGGGGTGGAGCCCAGACGCGCTGGAGCCCCGCCCTCTGTCTGGCCCCGCCCTGGCCCTGGCCCCGCCTCGCCGCCCGCAGCCGCCGCGGCCCCGCGCCCGCCCGTGTCCGTGTCCGTGTCCGTGGACGTGGACGTGGACGATGGTGGCGGCCCGGGGCGCTGCCGCCCGCCGCGGAGCGCTGCTGCTGCTGCTCACCGCCCTCGGATCCTTCCGTCTGCGCCTCGCCCGTGCCGGTGAGTACCTCCTCGTTCCCCCCACTCCCGTCTCCGTGTCCTCTCCCTTCCCCCGCAGATGCTCGTGTCCTCTCCTACGACGAACCCTGGTGCGGTTGCTCCCCCTCTTCTCCCTCATTATCCCCATCCCCACCAGAGATCAGCATCCGTGGGTGTTCGTGTTCTTGGGTGGAACAAGATAGGAGGTGCCCCCGTCACAAAGCCCCACGGGGGTTTCTCCCACCCCGCAGCGCTCCCCGGGGACGGGCAGCGCCTCCCCGTCACTCTCCTGCCCGCTGCTGCAGGCAGGGGCCTGGCAGCGGGTGGCAGGGCCGCAGGGCTGGTCCCCAGCAGCTGTTTGAGGGGGCTGGAGGGATCCATAGATGTGGATCCTGGAGTGGGGAAGGAGCACATAGTCATGGGAGCGGCCCTCATGAAGCACCTTTATTGGTAGGAAAAAATTAAAACAACATCAAAAACCACAAAGAAAAAAATAAGGGCGCTGCAGTGACCGAGCCATGCCGGGGAGCCTCCGGGGGCTGCGCTGGAGGGAGGGAGCGCTGTTTGCCCAGCTGCCTCATTGCCCCGGGAGCGGCCGCAGCACCGCCCCGGTACACCAGTGACGGTGACATTTCTGCTCTCCGCCGTGGCAGAAGGAATGGGTGGCCTTCGCGCCTTGCCGTGCAGCACCGCCCTAAGCTGCCCTGCTGCCTGCCTAAGGGGTGTTTCAGGGCGTTCGGGTTTGATTTGTCTGGGTTAGGACATTTCCCCTCCTGGGACGTCTGGTGCTCTTGCGCTGTGCCCGCTGCTGGGGTGCGCCGAGCTGAGATGGGCACAAACAGCGGCCCCAAAAGCCCGGGCAGCCCCAGGCCCCGTTGCTGCCTGCGGGGAAGGCTGGGCGGCTGCCGTGTTCCTGCCTAGGTACGGCCTGTCTCGGGCAGGTGCTTTCCGCCTGGCTGGCCGGGAGCCGGGAAGGGCCTCCTGGCTCCCAGCATTGTTTGCGAATCCGATATTGTTTCCCTTCTCGGGCTCCCGGCAGGGCTGACGCCGGGCCGGCGGACGCCGGCGCAGGCAGCCTGCTGTCCCCGGGGCCCGGGTGGCCTCTCCGTGCTTCTGAGGGACGGTGGGAAGCTGCAATATCAAAACGTCTGTGTGTTTCCACGTCGGAGGGTTGGAGGCAGAGGTGGGGATGCTCCTGCGCTCCCCCTCTTCCCACGAGCCAAGGCTGGGGTGGCCCAGCCAGAGGTATTGCTAACACAGGCTGAGATGGGAGGAAGGAGATCAGATGAACCACCAGTGATCCAGCATAATCTCTGCTCCTCCTGAACTTAGGGGTTAGTGTGGGATCATCTGGCCTGGCAGTGCTGGGTGGGCTGGGTCACTTGAGGGGCTGCTGGGTGGCTGTGCCCAGGTGCTGTCAGGGAGTGGTGACAGTTTCCCCTTCCCTTCCCCTCCCTTCCCAGCCCTAGGAGGATGCTGGAGATGAGGTGAGCATGAGGGGCCTGGCACCACATCAGCAGCCTGTTCCAGTGCTGGGATATTGCATGCTCTTGGCAGATGTGGGATTGGATTTTCAGCTCAACCTCTTTCCCCTGAGAGAAGCTGGGGATGGTGTCTTTGCGCTGTTCCCAACAGCAGCATCCCATTGCCAGGAGTTTGAGGTTGTATGGCATGCGGCAGTGGGGAGCTCCAGGTAGGTTTCTCCTGGGGATGGCGGAAGAAAATATCCCTGGGATGCTGGCCAGGCAAAGGACTCCCTGTCCCAACCTTACCACCTTTCTCTGAGTGCAGTGGGGCACAGGAAGCATTGGCTGTTTCTTCTCACTTTATAATTGCCTTTCCTGGGCAAACGGGGCCAAGCTTGGCTTTCTCTGGGGGTGACTGCGAGGTGGAGGTGGCGGTGGCAAGCCCAGGAGCAGCTCCTGTTCTGTGGTATGCTGGTGAAACTGGCTCCTGGCGAGGAGGGAGCCAGGGAGAAGGTCCTGCGCCACCATACCCACGTCCTCCTGCCTCTGCAGCTCCGTCAAAGCTTCTTCAGAAAGCTTCAGGGGTTGGCATCTCCTTCTCTTCCTCCTCCTCCTCACTTTCCTTGGCTGGCGCTGCGACCCAGAGCCCCTGCAGCAGATGCCATCTCCCGGGATGCAGCTGCACGTGGCTCAGTAACATCCTCATCTTGCTGTGAGCCTGATCCAAGCTGGAGGAAGGGCGGCAGTGCTTTGGAGGTGCTGCAGGTGGTTTAGGTTTGCTTGCTGCTCCTCAGCTGGGCTTTTTTCTCCCACGTGTCTCTATGCATGACACCAGGCTTTGGGCAGAGGGCCTGCCTTGCTTCGTTTTCTGGCTTCATTTCCTGGAACATGAGTGACAGCCATATTTCTCCCCACTTCTTGAGTAACTAGGTTGCCAAATTTCATCTATTATTATCATTGTTATTATTGTAAACAGAAAAAAAAAAAAAACCCACAGTTTTCCAAATGGGATGAGGGGCTAGAGCCCCATTTTTTAATAATCCTGAACCCCACTGCCACAGCCATCAGTTCGCATCCCAGACATCTGGAGAAGATGCTCAGCAAAATCTGAGTTTTGTTTGCAGTCCAAGTGACCCATTTGGCCACGTTTGACCTGCTGGCTCTGCACTGCTGCTCCTCCTCATGCCGCTCTGCAGGGATGTGGGTGGGAGCACAGATGCTGGTGTTGATACTGGCTGCCCCTGCTCTGCAGTGGTGCAGGTACTCCTCAAACTTCCCAGCTGGGCATGGCTAGGCAGGAGCCATCTCCTGGGAAGTTCCCAGGGTCAGCCTGTGGTGGGACTGTCCATCTCTTAGCTTTTCTTCCTTGCCTGCTTGTCCATCGCTGCACTGGGAGCAGGGTTGGGACACAGTGGGTGCAGCAGCCCCAGGGACCCCCATGTTGATCCCTGAAGCTGCAGCAGCCCCAAGCCACTCTTGGGAGCAAGGCATTGGGACTGGTGCCTGTGGTGCTTGCAGGGGCCTGGCTGCCTTGCCAAGTGAAGGGAGTGATCTCAGCCCCGCAGCATTCTCTGAGCTGGTCTGCAGGTAGCAGCCCTAGTTTTCTCTTGGGGCACAGGAAAGGTTGTCTGGGTCCCCCTTGGGAGTGGTGGCGGTGGTGGGCAGTGGTCCCATTCAGTCACCCCATCCCTTCAAGCCCCGCATGGTGGGGGTCCTCTGCCACACTGGTGCAGACCAGCTGTTTCTCCAGGCAGCAGCTGGGGTGCTGCCCATGGGGTTTTATTCTTGGAAATAAAGTCTCCACCTTGTTACCTGGGGTAACTTGCGCTCAGCTGGTTCCCCCTGTGGGAAAGGAGCCCTTGTGGGCGTGAGGTGTGGAGGAGCTGGGATGTGCAGCACAGGCATCCCACGGGCCTCCAAGGAGCTGGTACCCATGCCAGGGACATCGGCAGGGCTCCGTCTGCAGGCCTGAGGAGGGGAAATGGGTGGAAAGATGTCTGATAATTCCAATTACAGAATCAGCATCAAGGAGGAGTTTATGGAAGGGATGGGGTGAAAATCCCTCATCCCTTATGCTGTAGCTTTGTGGGGACTCACAAATCCATGTGCACCCCAGCAATACCCTGGGGATGCCCATGTGTGGAGAGCTGGAGCTCAGGGTGGGGAGACTGGGATTCTGGAGCCAGGGGCCTGCTTGCACTGTGCAGGGCTGGGTCCTTTGGATCTGCAATTTCCTGGCAGCTCTGGAGACTGTTCCCCCAACGCGGGGATCCCTCAGTTCCCAGGGAGCCTGAGTCTTCCCGCAGCTCAGGGGAAGGTGCATCGATGTTTGCCTGAAATGTCTCTTCTGGGCCATGGGGGTATTAAGGGAGGTAATCGGCTTAGCCCTGCCGGGTGCTTCCGGGGGGGCGCAGCATCGGGGGGGACAGCGCTGTCAGGGCACTGGGGACACGGGGGCTGCTGGTGGATGCTGGAGACCAGAGGAGTGATGGGGGCTATCAGGGGTGACGGTGTGGCAGCGGGGAACAGAAGGGGTCACGGGATGGACAGTGTGCTGAGGACAGGAGAGGTGTGGCGATGCTGGAGACAGGAGGGCTGATAGCACAGTGGGGACTCTGGGAATGAGAAAGTTAATGGGGGCTGCTGCAGACAAGAATGATGGGCATGTTGTGATCAGCATGGGTGGTTTGGTGCCCAGGGATGAGAGGGCTGATGGGATGGCCTCTCCCCATGTGCCAGGTGCTGGATCCCTGGGCACAGGGTACAGAAGCTGCCATCAGTTCCATCCCTGCATTAAATCTGTAAACACTGTGCCCTGGTGCTTGGGCCCCACCGAGACCTCTGGGTCTGGTCCCCGAGGGGGGTAGTGGCTCCCCTGGGCCGGCTGGTCCCAAACCCCTTGGGCCTGGCCCCAGTGCCACTGCCAGCACTGAGGTATCTCCCTCCTGTGCCTAGGCATAACCCAGCACTGCTGCTGCTCCAAATGGCAGCTGCAGGCCTGTAATTAGCCACTTTGTGAGCTAATGAGAATTGCAACAGGAAGAAACTGGCCGTTAAGTGCCTGGAGTGAGATTTGAATTGGTGGAAGGAAACGCAGCCAGAGCAGGTCCTGGTCCCTGCCTTATCATGCCCTGGAGCACCGTGGGCTGCAACCACCCATGTTAACCCATGCACACTGTGGCACATGCTGGGGTACTTCTGCACAGATAGAGGATGGCAAAGCTTTTGGGAGGTATTCCCTGTTTGAGTGGAAACCCGTTGCGCTAGGTGGGTGACGTGAGAGGTGACACGTCAGCTGAG
Organism: Emberiza elegans; assembly: GCA_024865655.1. Lineage (NCBI taxonomy): Eukaryota > Metazoa > Chordata > Aves > Passeriformes > Fringillidae > Emberiza > Emberiza elegans. Next base: position 67,014,237 of record JALJVW010000184.1, on the reverse strand, counting down.
TGCTGTCAGGGACCCTGACTCACCATGATACAGGGGTTCCCTGGGCTCCTGGCCTGTGTTCCGTTCCTACAGAAAGGAGACCGTGGTAGGGGTGGAGACAGGAGGTGTGGAAGGTGCGGGTCTCCAGTGCACCCACAGCACCCATGGCTGCTCTTGTGGGCAAGGAGCTGCTCTGCCTCGGGGACTGCATCATCTCACACCTGTCAGAGGGAGCGAGGGGCCCTAAATCAGAAGAGAGGGCAGCTTGGTGAGCTGCTGTAAGGTGGCCCATCCTGCAGCAATCATTCCTGGCTAGGAAGGAGAGGGTTTCCCTGAGCTGACTCTTCCTATGAGGCATATACCCCAAAATCTCTGGGTCCAGCTCTTTTGGCACCTTCTGCAGCCCTTTATCAAGAGCCCTCGGATGCTGCATGCACCAGCACCCCTAGGATGCAGCTGTGCATCTCATGGACACCCGGGTTCTGTGTTGATGGGGCCTCTCAGTTTCTGGGTTCTGCCCCATGGGACACAATGGCCCTGCAGGTCTTTATCACTGGTGGTGGCTGAATCAGGGCAGGCATACCTGTGGGTGCAGCCCCCGCATTTCTGCCTGCCTCTGCTCCTGCATGTCCACCAGCATGGAGGGTGCCCACCTGGAGACCCCTTGACAGCCCTTGTTCCAAAGGCTGTTGTTCCAAAGACTCTTCTAATGGCTATTCCAACAGCTATAAAGGTTGGCCCCTATTGCTCCAGCACTTGTGGGTGAGGAGCTATGTCCCCAGGCATCTGTTTCAGGGTCATGGGCTGATGGGAGTACCAGGGCTGGTGCCAAGCAATGACGAGACAAAGAGAGTTGGACAGACAGACAGATTCCCCATCTTGAACAATGCCACCTCTGAGCTGCTGGAGGCATCAGCAAAATTTTGCTCATGCCTCTTTCCCAAAGGCTACAGGATGTCTCTGGTGGTGGTGTGGGATGCTTTGGCTTTGCTAAAGAGCATCTTGGCCCTGGCAGGGGCAGTGGTGCTGCTGCTCCAGACAGATATTTCCAGCCCACTGTGTGGGAGCCTGTGTCTGTGTTCACATGACTGAGCCGTGGTGGCCCCCGGCCTGGCAGCTCCTTGGGTGCTGAGCTGTGGGGTGGGCTGCCCTCTCCCACCTCCCTGCCATCACCGAGAGAGAGTTAACCCAGGGCTGTGGCTCTGCTGTGGCTCAGTGGGCAGGTGTGTACCCGTGGGGTGCTCTCCTGCTGCTGGGTCAGTGCCCAGGAATGCCCTTAGGAGAGAGCTGGACCCTGCTCCCTTCCTTCCAGACTGCTCAGTGCTTCAGGTGGTGCTTGCTGTGCACCACAGCCCTGGCCACCACCTGCTTCACTTGTGATATGGTACAAAACCTTGCCCAATAAGAAGGGAATCAAAGAACCCAACCCCAGCCCCAGCAGGCTCAGGGCATGTGCAAAGTGCATTGGTATTTACTTGAGAAAAACCTGATAAACAAGTCTCAAAGTGGGTGGTTCAGGCTGCAAAGAGCAGCCAGATGCACTGGGATGAGGTGGCATTGGTGGCATCCCGGGGTCCCCAGCACAGGTGGGTGTGCATGCAGCGAAGCAAAGCCAGCAGCAGGTGTGGGTGGGTAGGCCTGGGGAAATGGCATATGGCACCTGGTTTGCCTTTGGATTTTTTTATTATTTCTTTTCTTCCTGAATATCTGAAGCCACTTGTGGCTGGAGACCCCCTGGCACAGCAGGGACACAGGGTGGGGTGCAGTGCTGCACATCCTGGGTGTGGAGGCCTCTGCAGGGCTGCGGCTGCGGCTGTCAGCGTTCGGGGTTGTTGAGGCTGGGATACCTCTCGCTGTCTCGATGCCTTCCTCACCAGACACAGGCGAGGAGAGCAATGCTCTCTACTACCTCCTGGCTCTGCCCAGTCTCTGCTGGGGTCTCAGCAGAGTTTCCAACCATCCTGGTGCTATCTCCTGTTCCTACGGCCCTGCCAATCCAGCTGTTTCATTTGCACAGCAGGCAGGCTGCCAGGGCAAGGAACGGGGATGTTTCTGGCCTAGTTAAGGGCTTTGAGCAGTGATAACACAAAATTCCATTCCCTCAGCTTGATGGAGATTGCCTGGTTCTGCCCCAGCCTGGAATCACAGGAGCAACTTGGGATTTTGGGGTGCTTGCAGATAGGGTCTCCTCTAGAGCAGGGACAGACTCTGGGGGAACACTGATGGTTGGGAGGCAATGTGTTTGGGGATGCCAAGGGCTTGGCATCTCCCCACCTCTGCAGGAACCTGGCTCAGCTCCTCCTGGCCCTCCCTTTCCCCCTTGGCATTGAACGTGGAGCAGGACAAGGCTCTGGAAGCCCATCATCATGATGGCCTCAGGGCTGCAGCATGGGTGCCCACCACACTGTCTGTGCTGCCTAGCCCAGGGCTCTGGGTTGGTGGCCCCAAAGCAGCAGCAGCTGGGTGAGGATGAGGGTGGGAGTGGTGAGAATTAGGCCTCTTTCCATTGTTCCTGGGTGGGGCTGTGTCTGGTGGGACTGTCCCCTCAGTGGGACTGTTCCCTCAGTGGGACTGCCCCCTCAGTGGGACTGCCCCCTCAGTGGCTGCAGGGTGCAGTAGAGGTGTTTGCTGTGCAGGCTTGGGGAGTGCTCCCAGGGGTTCCCTGCAGGCGTTCCCTGTCCCCAGTCTGTGGCACAAGGCTGCTGGCACTGTTTCTTGGCCATGACAGAAACTGTGCTGGAGATCTCTCTGCCAGCTGGGCCAGACCTCAGCACCCACACACGAAGCTGGGAGTCAGGACACAAACCCTGGTGGCTTCAGGGATGGGAGCTGGTGCCATGTTGCATCTGCCTGACCAGATCTGCTGAAGCACAAAGAAGCATTCCCAGCTGCTCCCTTGCTGGTGGACAAGCACACACCGGTGCTGCTGCAGGACAGGGGTCACACTGGCGGCCATGGCTGTGCCACATGCTCTGTCCCCAGCGGTGACGTGATGTGACCAGCATCCCCCCAGTCCTGGTCTGCGGGATCAGCACTGCTCCACTGTCTCTGGGGGAGACAGGGCTTGGCTGCTGCGTTTTCAGGGGCAGGAGCACAGCGGTGACGTGAGCAGCTGCTGGCGGTGGCACAGGGACTGCCCCAGCAGTGGTGCCAGCTGCGTCCACGAGTGGGCATTGCTCCAGGGGCCCAGCCCAGTCCCCATCCACCCACTTCCTAGTGCGAGAGACAGCAGGGCAGGTGGATGCAGCTGGGTCGGGAAGCCCACCAAGTTGCGGCCACCAGCGGAGCGTCCATCCTGCAGTCACCTGTGGCTGGTGTGTGTCACCCGTGGCTGGTGTGTGCAGCGTCCAGCCTGGCATTGCTACTGCAGCTGCTGGCAGTCACTGCCGCTGACTCACTTCAGGAGCCACATCCCTGGGCATGGGGCAGTGCCAGTGAGGTGCTGGGGTACCTCAGCACCCCTGCTCCTCCCTGCTGCTGGACAGCAGCACTGCCCCTGCCCAGGGAGGCTCTGGACAGGGGGAAGTGAGACCTCCGGGGGCTGAGGTCTGATGGGGGCATCATGCCAGCCTGCCTGCCTGATGCCTGCCTGCCAGCCCGCCCTGGGCCTGCTCCAGAGTCCTCCTTCAGAGCTAGGAGCACTTTACAGAGCTGGGAGGGAGCCACAGCCAGTGCCAGCTGGCAGGGGAAGTACTGGGAGGGCAGGCTGCAGGCAGGGCCCTCAGCAGTTCCCACATTATCTGGTGGAGGAGGAGGATGAGGAAGAAGAGGAGAAGGAATGACCTTGGAGTGGAGCTGGCAGAGACCACACTGCAGGCCCTGTGGGGGCTGCCGCTGCTGCTGGGATTCTGTCATGGCCTTGCTGTGGTCTTCCCTCAGCCCCAGCCAGCATGCAGGGGCCCAGCGTGGCAGTGAGAACTGCACCCTGGTCCCCAGACACCCCAGTGTCCCCCCTCAGTTGCCCACGTCCCACCAGGGGCCGTGTCCTGCTGCCATGGAGGGGCCAGACCCGGTGGTCCTGGGCAGGCTGGGACATGTCCCCTGAGGGCTCAGCCCGTGCCCAGTGGGCTCTGCCAGCTCCCACTGTTGGGGCTGGCAGCTGAGGGGGAGGCTGGCTGTGGGCGTTGCCAGGACCTTAAACATTCACAGCAGTGCTCGCTGCTAATTAATTACCCTCTTATGTTCACTTTTATCTCTCTGTCTGCAGCAGGGATGCAGTGGGGGCAGTCCCTGCCTCCCTGGCCACACAAATGTCCTCCTGGGGTTTATTTTTGTTTCTTTTTCACCTGTATGGTTTGGCATGAGCATGGAAGAGCTGCTCCATCCATTCTGAGACTGCTGGTGGCTGTATGCCCTGCCTGGGCACCCCCTGTCACAAGCACTCTGCTGAGTGCCACCCTGGGTGCCTGGCACAGCTCTCCCCAGGGTGAGTCCTTGGGGATGGAGCTTTGTGCTCAGCTTTCCCCCATGGATAACACATCCAGAGGCCTTGCTGCTCACATGACCATGTTTCCTCCCGGGCACTGGTCTGTTCCTGCTTACGTGTGTCCCCAGCTCAGGCCCACCTGCTGTGTCTGTGCCAGCTGCTGTGCTCTGTGCACCCACTGGCCTTGGGCTGGGGTCCTGCCTGCAGGGAGTCACTCAGCTCCTCCAGCACCAGCAGCTCAGCCCAGGCCTGAGCTCGGTTTAGGGGGTCACCCCAGTTGTGCTGTTCTGGGCTCCCTGGCCACCTGCACAGGAGCTGAGCACCATGGCAGGGCAATATCAGCAATTGGAGCATCCCCCTCCTCTGGACACCCCTGGCACATCTGGACAGCAGCATCCTGGCTGGGCTGTGTCTGGTGCTGGCTGCACATTCCGTATCATTCCTTGCTTGCTCCTCTGGTCTGTACTGTCCTGCTGGCAGGGCCATGCAGGGTTAGGGTCCTCACAGGACCCCAGCTGGACCCCAGCTTGGGTCCCTCTGCCCATCCCACTTGTGGCCAGGCCACGCTGGGCTGCACTGGTGCTAAGCAGGGACCGTGGTTGGGGTGGAGGGTTCCCAAACTCCCCAGATTCAGCAGCAGCCCTGCAGCTGCAGAGGCAAGACTGGGAGCTGCAGCAGGCATCCTGGCACTGTTAACAGGTGGGTGGCATGGTGGTGACATGGCCACAGCTGGGTGGAATTGGGACCCACATACTGTGCAGCCCAAGTACTCTGCCTCAAGGTGAGTGTTCAGGAGGGGGGACCCATGGCCAAAGTGTTGAGGAGCCCAACATCTGCGTGCTCGAGTGCAGGACAGGCGGTGCCAGCCACAGGAATGTGTGAGTGTGCAGGGGTGGGGCAGCATTGGGGCAGTGTAGTTTGACAGCCCCGGAGGGTGGCAGCGGTCAGGGCTGGATGTGCCCATGTGGCACCTCGGTGGTGGCACACAGAATGCTCGGTCCCCATCACTCAGCATGGCACTGAGGTGCCCTCTCCCACCAGCCAAGGATTCTCACTGCTGGGCTTTGAGTTGGGCTCAGGGAGTAAAGCCCCTGTGGGCCCCCTGAATCCACAGGGTGCCCACGCAGTGATGCCAGCTCACCAGTCACTGGCTGGTGACACATGGGGAGCTCTGAATTGCAGCCAGTGACAGCTGGACAAGCACAGCTCATTCCTCAAACAGAGATAACAGCCTTCACTGGAATCCAGCCTGGGCTTTATGTACCCAGTTTCTGGACTCTGGCTCGGGGCTCTGCACCCACCACTCCCCACAAGGTGGCTCTGGGGCTCCTGTCGGTGTCTGGCTCTGCGGGGTGACCCACACTGGGGTGCCTTCCTCCACCAGTGATCGCTTCTGGCAGCCCCTGTTCTGGGAGGAACTGTTTCCCTGAGCCTGTGGCACAGACAGGTGCCCACAGTGGGGCCCCTACAGGTGTGTTCCCCACTGCCCCACGGGGCTGTGACATGTCCCCAGCCTGAGGCTGCACAGTGCCACGGCCTCCTCCTGCCCTGCTTTTTAAACAGAGTGGCTTTGAGAGTAACCCTGGGGAGGTGAAGCCAGGAGCCAAGTCCAGTTTCTGTGCTTAGACGTCTGATTATTTGCCCATTAAGCACTAATTGCCCCCCAGCCACATGGCCAAGCCCCACACCATCCCCAGGGAACAAACAGTCCAGCCAAAAACCCAGCTCCCATGGGCACAGTGGACACTGTCCCCCACCCTGAGCGCACCCCCTCCAGGCAGCTGTGCCTGGTGTGGGGGTCAGCCACACTAAAATTGCAGTTGGTGCACCCTCGCCAGTGGCAGCTGAGGTGGGGAAGGTGATGGCTTCCTCGTGGAGTGCAGTGGAGAGTTGCCTGGGCACAGGCTGGAGGTTCTTAGTAGCAGCTGCACCCTCCGGGGAGCAGTTTGATGGTGAGATATGGCCATGCAAAAGCAGGGGGTTGCATATCCCACTTGTGTGGCTTTGGGGTGATATCTTTCCTGCACCCTTGCTGGGGCAGCAGAGCTGTCATGATTTCATGATTCATCTTCTGCCGGTTCTATCCTGTTTAGGACTCTCGGCTGTACTTGGTGCTGCCCCCATCAGCGCTGGAGCGCGCCGGGGCTGTGCCGGGTGTTGCTGCCCTCGGGCACAGGGACAGGGACAGGCAGGTCGCTGGTGCTGGTGTGGGCAGCGAGGGCTGGCAGGAGCTGCTCGGGGTGCGTGGGCCGGTGCTGGGAGCCTGTTCCTGCTGTGATTCATTGCCAGCCTGGCCCTGCTCCCAGTGCAGCCCCACAGTCCTGCGCCCTGCCTGCTGCTGCCTGCGGAAACGTTGCAGGCGTGGGGAGGGAAAAGGTGAGGGGCAGAGTAGGGCAGCTGTGTGCCACACCCTCAGCCAGCTGTGCAACCCCGTCCAGCTCTTCCTCCCACGCAGTTGTGCCCAGCCTGAGTGCTGGGTGCACTGAAGGGCACCTGATTCCACAGTGCTGCTACTTGTGAGGGAAAGACACTCCAAGCTGCAGCAGGACCCGCAGTGTCACCATCGAAGCTGGGACCCCATTGTGCCCCAAGCAGCCCCCTGCCACAGGTGGTACCTGAGTGCTGGCCCTTGGTGTCACAGCTCCTGTCTGTCTCCAGCTCTGCACATGGCTTGCCACCATCACCTGGCCCAGGACTCAGCTTTGTGTAGGACATGGGGACCTTGCGCCTTGTGTTCCCCAGAGAGGTCCATTTCCTGGGATGAAGACCCAGCCACGATGGCACTGCCATGGCACAATGGGTTGGGGAGGCTGGACCCGGGGGACTCATGCCTGTACCCAGGGAGTGGCGTGAGATGCCCCATGAAACTGTGAATGAAGTTTGGGGTTCAGTTCAGTGCCAGGGAGGGCTGGCTCCCACTGCTTCCTGCAGGGAATTCTGAAGGGATGGGAGCCTAAGTCACAGCACTGTCACATCCCGCTGAGGCTTTGGAGGAGTTTGCGACTTTTGATTTGACAGTCACCACACCAGCGTCAGTCTGTGCTGGTTGGATTTCATCTCCCCATGCAGGGCAGGCAGCAGCAGGAGTTCCTGGTGCTGCAGCACTCCCACATTGTGTCCCACAGGAGGGTGGCACCCTGGGGCTGGGGACCCTTGGGGAGTATGGGCACTGCATGCTCATCACTGCAACTGCCTTGTGCATGTCATGGAGTCACAGACTACCTCAAGTTGGAAGGGACCCATGAAGATCATGGAGTCCAACTCCTCGGTAATTAAGCTTGTGGTTAATTCCAGGTGGTAATGGCTTTGTGGAGGCAAAGTGGGGCCTTGGGGCAGCTGTGGTGAAGCCCATTGATAGCCGGGAACTGCAGCAGGGCAGCCGTGGGCAGCCCGGAGCAGCTGGGTCCCACTCCAAAAAGCTGTGAACAGACCTGGGGGTGTGTTTGACCCCTCTCCTCCTCCTGAGCTGTTTTGTCCTGTCCCCACAGCAGCGTCGTGTCCCCGGAGCCTGGACTGTGCCCTGCAGCGCCGGGAGTTCTGCCCGCCGGGCTCAGGTGCCTGCGGACCCTGCCTGCCCCCCTTCCAGGAGGACGACCGCGGGCGCTGTGTCCAGAGGCAGCTCTCACCCAGCGGTAGGTGCACCCACCCTCCACCTCTCTGCCTGCACACCTGCCCTGCACCGCTGCAGCTCTGGGAGGTTCTGTGCCTCAGGACAGCCCCCCACCCCAGCAGCACCCCATGCTCTTCCTTCTTTCCCTGGCAGCTGTGTCTCTGTGGGGACAGCGGCTCTTCTCCCCTCAGCTGGGGGGGTGGTTTGGGGCTGGCAAGCCCATCCTGCCCCACGTGCATCCTGCTCTGGTGATTGGCCCTGTCAGCACTGTGGGGAGCCTAGGACCTCCAATGACAGGAGTAGGACAGGCAGCTTCTGGGGATCTCCAGGATATTCACAGTCTGCCTGGCTCTTCCAGGGTTCGGGCTTTGCAGGAGCAAGGGAGCTGTCTTCAGCGCACAGAGCAGCGACTTAGGCTGTCCATGGCCTCACCCATCCCAGGGTGCCAGTGGGATTTCAGTGCCTGGTTTCCTTTGGTTTGAGATACTGGTCGGTGGTTCAGCACTGCTGTTTCCTCCTTGGGTGATGCCCAGCATCCATGCTAGCAGGGCTGGCTGCACACCAGGGCACCGAGGGCCGTACTGGGGGTTACTCCTGGCTCCCCGAGGGATCTAAGGGGCTGTGGCAGCCTGGGTGCAGCAGCTATGGTCAAGCCATGCCACTGCTACTGCAGTACTTGAAGGGTGCTCCCAGTGCAGCTTTGGCACCTATGCCCCTCGTCCAGCTGCAAAGACAGTGCTGGGGGCCAGGCAGAGGCATATTTTAGCGTGACAGTCAACTCTTCATGCAGCTTGGAAAGCTGTGGCAGAGTTATTTCTGTGCCCCCTTATCATGGGCTCACCTCACAGGTAAGTTAAGACCATAATTATGGCTCCACACGATTATTTATTGCTGTAAAGTGGAGTGGTCTCTGTGGCTGGGGAAGAGGCCAGGACTGGTAGGTTCTGCTGGGGACTGCCTGGATGCAAGGTACTCTGGAGCACCTCTGAATCACCTCCTGGTGCAGAACGTATTGGTATCTCCCCCAGCCCACCTTTCTCCACCTGCTCTTCACTCCCGCTGCCCCCAAAAGTCTCCTGCTAAGGGGTTCCCAACTCCTGGGGAGCTTCTAAAAACATGCAGGGTGGCTTGTCCTGTGCCAGGCAGGATGGACAAGCACTGGTCATTGAACCAGGGAAGCAGGTTCCCCTGCATCTGAACTCCATGCAGACATGGAGAGATCCTCTGAGTTTTAGGGGATTGCTTTGTGTTGTTGAGCATGTTCGGGGTCCTGTTGGGGTGCAGTTGGAGATATCCTTCACCCATGGCTCAGCCCATGGGCACATGGAGGATGTCAGAACCCAGCATGCCTTCAGTGCCATTCCTCCTAGCAGGAGAATTACCCTGTAAATCAGAGGGGAGACCCCCAAAGCAAGACCCTTTGGCTGAAATGAGAGGGATGGCTGGGGGCATAACAGGGGTTGGCACAGGAATAGGGTCTAGACTTGGTGTTTGACAGCAGTCAGTGCCCCTGCCACAGGCTCTTCATTCACTGGCACTGAATGGCTTTAGCAGTTGTTTATAGTTCATTTTTTAATGTGAAGTCTTGAGAGCAAATTCCCCTCTCGCAAGGGCTGCACATGCGCTGGCATCTCCATAGCAACCCAGCTCCTTTCTGAAGATGTGCCCACAGTTGCATCCTTATGCAGAGAGATGCAGGACCATGGTACCCTCCTCTAAGGACCCACCATGGCAGGATGGTGACACCAAAGTCTCTCCCAGTCCCATCCTGTCGTCCCAAGCAATGCTGCTAGCTTGTGTTAGCGAAAGTGTGGGGGCTGTGTTAAATAAAAAAAGGGGATCTCCTCCCAAATCCTTTGTTTTAGCATTCTGAGGATGCCCAGCTCCTCTTGGCAGGGAGGCACCATTTATTTTTATTTGGGGGCTTTCTTTCTCATCCCACCTGTACCTTTATCTGTAGCAGCACTGGAGAGGGCTGTGAGGATGAAGAGGGGCTGTGATAGCTGCATTTAAGGGGAGATGCAAGGCAAACAGGGGCCGCTGTAGCCCAAGGATGCCTAAGCCTTTGAAGGTGATACCCATGCAGCCCTTCTGCAGTGTAGGCAGACCCTTTAAAGGGTTGCACATCCTTGAGCCACTTGTGACTGCTGGTGACACCAGTCCTGGCATCCTGCCACTGTGCCATCCCCACTGCTTCCGGCAGGAGCCAGGGATCCTCTCCCAAAAGCAGCTTTTTGACGTGAAAAGCACCATTTGGGGTCCCAGGAGGGCATGTGAGTGTTCCTGCCATTATGTGTAGGGCTCTTGGCATACCTGGCACAGAGGTGAGACAGGATGTTTGGAATCTGGGTACACTGCAACCCGCAGCTGGCTGTCTGCACCCGGCTGCTGCTGTCCTGCACAGGGCTCTGAGCTCCCCAAAATCCCATGCACTCCATGGTGTTGCATGTGTCTGTGCTGTGATGGGTTTGAGTGATGTGCTTCGAGATAGTTGGTCTTATCCTGCTTCTGCTTGACCAGCATGGAGCCCCACTGGGCTGCAGGAAGCACTTTGGGAAAAGGGACATGGATGTTCCTTCTTCCCTGCTCGCTGTGCTGCCAGCATCAAAGAGGACATCAGCCATCCTGGGCAGGACTATGGATATTAGTGGATGTATAAGAATTTTGTGCCCTGCTGTGGACACTGTCAGTTCCAGGTTTCCTCAGCCCAGGGCAGAAGCCTCATGTGTCTCTTCTTGGTCCCTGTTTCCCCAAACTGTCAGGGTAGCTGTGTGTCCCCAGGCTGACCCTGAGGGGGTGGAAGCCCTGAGGAGACCCCGGGGCAGAGCAGCAGGCCTGGGGGGCTGTGTGCCAGCCTGGCCATCACGTCCTGCTGCAGCACTGGTGGCAGCTGCCATGAGGGGGCACCCACACCCTGCGCAAGCCCTGCCTGCACCCCTGAGTGCCCCTGTGCCCTGTCCCTGTCCCATGCAAGCCCTGGTGCCCTCCCTGGACGCTGTTCCTCCCCGGCATCTCTGCTCCCGCTCCTGGCGCCGTCGGGCAGGAACTGGGGCTCACCTCGGCCCCCTGTTCCCTGGAGCAGCTCAGGGCCAGCATCTCACGCACCCACGGCGCCTGGCAGGACCCAGCCCTCAGCGCCCACAAATGCAGGGTGGGAACTGTGGCATCACTGGGGGAGGTTTAGCTGCCCCACAGAATGGGAGGTGGGCAGCTTTCAGCCGCTTGAAGAGAATGTGGTGATAAAGCTGGTTAGTGCAGGTAAGTGGCACAACCCAGGCCCTGCAGCAACGCCAGGACCCCAATCCACTGCCTCAGTTTCCAATGTGTCACTTGACACACCCCCGCAGGGTGGGAGACTGAGGGACCTGGCAGCTCTCTGGCTGCTTTTTCAACTTTATTTTCCTTTTTCCAGCCACATCACATCCAACACCAGGACAGCCTGGTGGTGGCACACATGGGATGGACAGGGTTGTCCCCTATGGAGACAGACTTTTCCCAGAGTGCAGAGGTGAGCTAGAGCCAAATCCCAGGCATTAGGATGTCCCCTGGCACAGGGCTATCCCAATCCTGGGCACCAGGATGTCCCCCTAAGGCACAGGGCTGTCACACTGGGTCCCATGGAACTCCCTTGCCCATTGGGAGACCTTGGCCCCGTGCTAGCACCTTGTCACCATGGCACTCACCCGTTGGGCACAGCACTGGCACAGCCCCAACCTGGCACTACTTGACTATGGCACTGCTCTGGGATGCAAATAACAGGGTGCAAAGAGCCAGGGAAACCCAGGGCTCTAGCTGAGGGTAGGAGGCTGGGGGCAGCAGGGCATGGAGGATGTAGGGACAGTGACTCTTGGTGCTTTTGTTTAAAGCAAGAGTGCCCCCCTTTTAAATTGTTTTTTGGCTCATGTGGCTCTGAGTCATGGGGCAGCAAGGTGGCAGTTGTGCACGGCTCCAGAGGGAATCAGGGTTTATTTCCAAACACTGGATGTGAGGACAGATTCCAGAGGAGATGTAATTCTTATGACCTTGAATTATGTGCCAGTACCACCTTGCCTTAGTATGTCTGGATTTAGGCCCCAGGGCTTCTCTGAGGGGGCAGTCTGAATATGGGCAAAGGAAGCAGGGATAGGATGGGGATTGAGATGGGGACAGGGATGTCTACTGCCTTTGACGTTTGAGTTTAATCCTGTTAAAAGCAGTGGTGAGTGTCAGAGCTGGACTCTGCTTGATGAGCCTGAGAAGAGCGACTCCACTGTTGCTGCAATGCTGTCACCTCAGGCCAGAGTGGGAGTCCTGCCTGTGCCTGATGCTGCAAGAGCCCCCTGAAGAGCAGATGTCCCTCGTGGGCACCGTGCTGGGACATGGCCTTGGACAGCCACCTGTGAGGTGCTGCTGGGGGCAGCCCCTGGGGGTACATCCCTTGCTGCATGGGGCTCCCAAGGGAGCTGCATCCCACCAGGCGTGGGCAAGAACCAGCCCGACTACTGGAGCAAGGGCTCCCATGCTCTGGTGAACAGCCAAGCTGAGCGCTGCTCTGGGCTGGCTCCAGCCACTCTGCTCTATAAAGGACCCTGGTGAAAACCAGTGTTTGGGCTGTCCCCTGACTGTAACTCACTGTGCTGAAGCTATCCCTCACCCCTGAGGCAGCAGGCAGATGGGGAGTATCTGTCCTGGTCCAGCTCCCACCCTTCCTTCCTCGGAGCTGCTGTGTGACCCCAGGGGCAGGTCCTGCACATTGGGTGCTGGCACCCTGCCCTCTCTCACAGAGTCTGCAGGACCTGCTGCCTCTGGCATGAAGGCAGATGCGGCTGCTCCTGATCCTCCAGCATTTGTGGGGTGAAAATCCCACTGAGCGTAGCAAGGACACCCGTGGGTCCTGGAGCACAGCTTTCAGAGAGCTGCATCTGAGGGGCCTCAGCCTGAACTCCACCCATGTTTGCTGGAGCTGGGACAGGAGCCCCTTCCTGGGGTACTGGTCTCGCCCTGGAGGTGGGCAGACACCTGCACCCCACAGTGCCCATCTCACACCTGTTCTCCCATAGGACGGACCTCTGTTCCCAGCTTGGAGGCAGAAATTGATTTTCTTGCGGATGTGCTGGCCAGGCAGGAGGCTCCTCGCCACCACCCACTACAGGATGGCAGACCCAGGAGTAAGTGCTCATCCCTGTTCCTAGCAGTGCCAAGGACCCCTGGCAGCCATACCCTGCACCCCAGGCAGGTTTGCCTTCTGGAGCTGCCTGGGCACCACTCATCACTGCTCTGTCTTCTCCTGCAGCCACCCTGGTGCCCAACGGTGGCAGACAGCGTGTGGCCAGTGGGCTGAGAGAGGGGCATCTGCAGCAGGGTCCCGCCGGCACCATGGCAGCCACCACCCTCCCTACCACTGCCACCGTCCAGAAGTACCCGGTGGAGGCGTCCCCCATCCCTGAAAATGACAACATGGTACTCGGTGAGACCCTGGGACTCAGAGGAAGAGATTTCACAGCCTCACCAGGGAAGCATGGGCTGGTGTCACCGTGCTGCCAGCTCACCTGCTGTCCCTTGCTGTCCTCTCCACCTGGCAGGGCTGATCGTGGTGTGCACGGTGGCCGGGATCTCAGCGCTGATCGTGGCAGCTGTCTGCTGGTACAGGTGAGCTGGGGCTGCTGACAGTCCCTCGGTGACCCTGTGCCCAGGGCAGTGTATTCCCATGCTTCCCAGGCATCAGGGGTTGGCAGAGAGGCAGTAGTGCTCCCAAGGTGTGGCATCAGCTGGCTGGGGCGGGAGGACAGCAGTGAGACACCTCCGTGCCAGGTGCAGGCTCCTGAGAGCAGATGGCACCTGGTGTGGGCATCACTGTGGCGCTGGGTGCTGACACGGCCAGCACGTGGGTGCCTTGTGCCCAGGCCCCATGGGATGGAGGTGGTCATGCCTGTCATGGTTGCCAGGGCTGACCCTCCAAGGGACACTGGCTCCTCAATGGAATTGTCTGCTCCTGGGGCTCCCCATATCCTCTAGGATGAGCTAGAGAAGTCATTGTGCCTACAGTGGGCACTGGTGAGGCACCTCAAATCCTGGGTTCAGTTTTGGTCCCCTCATGGCAGGCAAGACATTGCAGGGCAGGAGCACGTCCAGAGAAGGGAATGGAGCTGGCAAAGGGTCTGGAGCACAAGTCTTATGGGGAGCAGCTGAGTGAGCTGGGAGGGCTCAGCCTGGAGAAAGGCAGGCTCAGGGGGACAGTGATGCTCTGCACAACTCCCTGACAGGAGGGGGCAGCCAAGGGAGGGCCAGCTCTGCTCCCAGGGAACCAGGGACAGGATGAGAGGAAATGGCCTCAAGCTGTCTCCGGGGAGATTGAGGTTGGATATCAGGGAAGATTCATGTAAAGGGTGGTCAGGCATTCGGCTTTAGGAAGGGCTGCCCAGGGAGGTGGTGGAGTCACCATCCCTGAAAGTGTTCAAAAACCATGTGGATGTGGCACCTGGGGATGTGCTTTAGTTGTGGGCTTCGGCAGTGCTGGGTTAATGGTTGGGCTTGATCTTAGAAAACTTTTCCAAACGTTGTGATTCCCTGATTCCAATGCCCCTTCCAGGCTGCAGAAGGAGGTCAGGCTGGCACAGAAAGCAGACTACTCAGCCCAGCGAGTCGCCAGCCCCCTGCCCTATGACAAGATCTCGGTAAGGTGCCCGTGCCCCTCCCTGCGAGGTGTTTGGCACACGGGCCTCAGTGCTGTGCTGGAGGGATCCCCACACGGCGGAGGCCCTCCACCAGCCAGTCTGGGGCCCTCCACAGCCCAGTCTCCACAGCTGTTCCTGCTCTCTCCACAGCCTGGGGACAAGACTCTGGCTCAGAGTGCCCAAATGTACCACTACCAGCACCAAAAGCAGCAGATGCTCTCCCTGGAGAAGTAAGCAGCCTGGTAGCAAACAACGTGTCCTGCCATTAACTGGGGTGGTCCTCATCATCCCACTGGGTTTCACCTCCTCTCTACATCTTCTTCCCCTGCAGGCATAAAGAGGAGCCCAAGCTGCCGGACTCAGCATCATCTGATGAGGAGAATGAGGATGGAGACTTCACCGTGTATGAGTGCCCTGGGCTGGCTCCGGTATGTGGGTGCAGGACAGCCAGGGGTCCCTGTGCCTGTGGGGGCGTCCAATAAGTGCCTGGGACGTGCACTTCAGTGTGAGGAGCCTTTTCCACGTGTTCTTCATCAAACTTAGAGGTGGCCCAACCTCTGCCTCTGTTCCCCCCATGTCCCTGGCCAGCTCCCACTGAAGCTCTCCAGTGGGCAGGAATGCATGTCCTGGCACAAGGATTTCCTTGGGAGCAGATAACCAGAGCAGCCCTTGGCACACCTGACCCACCATCGCTCTGGCGACAGGGGCACGGTCACCACTCCTAGGGGCTGGGGGGCTCGTCCCTGTGCCCTCCCAACGCCTGGAGCCCCGGAGCGCAGACAGCAGCCCCTCACAGCCAGAGGATGTTCTTGGCTGGCAGGGGACTTTGGGGACGGGCGTAACAGCCCTGGCTACAAAGAGCACAAAGGGACTAAGAGGAGCCTTTTTCATGGTAATAGCTGCGGAGCGCGGCCATCAGGCCCAGATCGAGGGTCATCAGTGGGTCTTTACAGGACCATTAAAGGGCACTTGATCGCCGGCAGGCAGTCTGGACAGGGCATCCCATTCCTCCTAGCCCGTCCTGGGGTCCCCAGTATGATCAAGAAACTGTTCCTGCCAGCCAGGCTGGGACTGCTGTCCTGGGGTCCCCAGCCTAACTGTGGGGTCCCATCCCACCCAAGACCTTGGGTTTTACACATCACCCCACCTCATTCCCTCCTGCCAGGGAGGCAGCACCTTTCCAGGGTGATGGAAGTCCTGGTGTTTGTCATCCATTGCAGCCCATTTGGTCGCCCCCTTCCCCTCCTCCCTGCTCCCTGCCGGTCTGAGGTTCAGACCCAAACCCCTTGGGATGGGGCAGCTGAATCCCAGCCTGCTTTCTGACCTCCCGCCTTTTCTTTCCCCTGTCCCTCTCCCGCCGCCACGGCAGACCGGAGAAATGGAGGTGAGAAACCCGCTGTTTGACGACTCCTCCCTACACGCCCCCGGCCCCAAGCCGCAGCAGTAACCGCCCCGTGTCCCTGCGCCCCAGCTTGCTGCAGACTGTGCCCAGCGGGGCGGCCGTGCCCGAGGAGCACCCACAGCTGGGCCGAGGGACGCTGCCAGACTGTTCGACGCCTGCCCAATAAACACCCACTAACAGCTATGGGGGGGGGATGGCCCCCGTTTCCAGCGTCCTTGTTCTCTTTGCTGCTGTGATCGCGTCCCTGCATTGCCGTTTGCTCACAGCTCTCGCGGGTGCAGGGGGGTGGCTGCTTTGGCATAGAAATCGCTGGGGGCAGGGGGGGCTGCGGCACTGTCCCTTTGTAGCTGGCTGTGAGGAGAGGGCTGCTGCCCTAGCTGAAGCTAGGCCAATGCATAGCAGCTGGGAAGGAGCCAGAGAGAAGGTCAGAGAGCAGAAAAGGGCCAGGAGGGCTGGGCACGCTCATGCCTGGCATCGGGGCTGCCACCCTGCCCAGAGCACCTCTGCCAGGGATGGAGCCTTTTCCTGGAGCAGGTGGCGTCACTGAGGCTTCAGTGCCCATTCTCCTGCACCCCAGCCTGGGCAGCTGCTGACAGCAGGACAGTGCTCCGGGAGCCAAGGGCAGGAGCAGCTCAAGCAGGCACTGGCATCGCTCCCAGGCTGCTCCTTCAGATGCTGCCCTGTGCTCTGACCCCAGTAAGAGTGCTGGTCTCCAGGACAGTCCCAGTGCCACTGTGGCCTGGAAGCCCACACCAGTCTGTGCAGCAGAATATGGGCTCTCTCTCACCCCAGGCCTCAGTGGGGTAAAAGCTCAGAAAAAGTGTTCAAGGTTTTGTTTTTAAGCTTATGTGGCTGTGGGGGAGGAAGGAACAGGACTGGAGGGAGCTGGGGTGGCTTGAGAGGGGTAGCCAAGGCATGGGGGCTTTGCTGTGCTGCTTCAAACCCCACAGAGCCCATGCCCGGGCAGCATCCCTGTGGAGCCTGACACTGCATTCTCTGAGCACCCCTCTGTGGCAGGTGACAGCCTCCACTGCTCCATCCCAGGCACCTCTTGGGCCCCAGGCACTCCCTGCACCCCTGTGTTGCCCGCATCCACCCTCACCAACATGTTCTTGCTTGGAGCCCAGTGCTGTTCCTCCAAGCCTCCCGGGTGCGTAGGCCATGAACCCCTCCAGTGGAAGGCCCAGAACAGGGTTTGGGTTACTTTGCACAGGTGTGGCTTCATGTCCAGTCCCTGTTGCGGACTGTCACGGGCACCGGTCACCGGTTGTGCTCACTGGAGCCATTGCACTCAGGCAGGCGTGGGCAGGGCAGGCAGCAGTGGCAGAGATGTGCTGGTGGGTGGTGGTGGCATGGGACCGTCCCTGTCCCTGGCGGGGTGGCTGACAGAGGCCATCACGGCACAGATTCTGTCCCCATGTCCTGCGCTCCCCCTCCCCTGGGCTGCTGCCACTCTTCCCACACCTCTCGTTGTTGTTGTATGAATTGTAGTTCTTTTAAAAAAGGAGATTTTATTAAACGACCATGTTTGAGACCCATGCGAGTGTGTGGTGTGGGGCCCGAGGCTTGGGGGGCTCCTCTCGACAGCGGGGTGGCACAAGGGGACAAGAAGGGAGGATGCTGTGGGTCCCCAAACCTTCCCCAGGGAACAGTGAGCAGCCATTCTGCTTCTGCAGCTGGAGTAGTGTTCAAATCCTTCCCAAGGGTTTTCCCAGGCACATAAAGAACCGGGGATAATTTTCTTGTCTCTCAATATTTGCCAGGTTTCAGCAGCGAAAGGCCGGAGCCCCCGCACGCAGCCCTGCAGCACCCACCACCCGCTCCCCCTCCGCCCCTTGCCCCCAGGGCCCTTAGCACCTCGGGGATGACAGATAAGGGCTATCGAGTCCCCGCATTGTGTGCAGCCCAGCGCCTTTGATCACGCCAGCCCCCCATCAGGCTGATACCATCTCTGCAGGTTTCAGCAGCCGGAGGTGGGTGCTGACTCACCGCCGAAGCACCCACCCTGGATGCTCCTCTCACGGGAGTCTCCAGCTGCACCCCTGGGCAATGCACACCCCAAGTAACCCGAGATGCCCCCAGGGCTCAGTCCTGGGAAAACCCAGCCTAGAACCCGCTCCTCTCTGCCGAGGTCCCCAAATTTGTCCTTCCTTTGCTCCCACAACCCAGCAATCTCTCTTGGAGCACATCCAGACATTTTGGGAAGCTCTGGCTTACAGTAAAATTTGACTGTTCTGCTGGGAAGACCCCCTTGCTCCAGGCACGGGGGCCACAGGAGCCCTGTGTGCCCTGGGAATCCCTGTCCCAACCACACATCCAGGCATGGAAGGGTCATTTGTCCAGGGGCAAGGGCCCCTGATGCAGACATCCAAGGCCTTCAGCCCCCACCTCACTTCCCACAGCTGTAACACAATAGGGTGAACTCACTGGTGTGTTCAGGCACTGTGATGGTGTGGGTGACACCCATATTACAGCCCAGGGCCTTCATAATAAGGGAACAGAACTGGACCAAAACACCCTCTGTGATTGTCCCCAGGGCTGGGTTTGGAAGCACTGACTCCATACTGTGCTCCTGGGCCAGCTGCAGCCCAGCAAGCTGTGCTGACAGGGACCAGATCAGCGTTCCCCCAGGCATGGGGTTTCTGGAGATGAACCCCCTGTCCAGCCCTCCTCAGATGGTCCTGGAGTGGCCCCCTCACCACAAGACCCTGACCCACGGCATGCAGGACTGCAGCCCCCCTTGGGTGGGCACTCAGGGGTATCCAGCACACCCCCCCAACGGCCCTTCCATCACCTGCCGCAGAAAGGGGTGGCCTCACCATGAATAAAACATCATCTGTGCTCATCCACTCTCTTAAAATCTCAAGCAGTTGGAGCCATACCAGCACACTCAGCAAAGGGAGGACGGGCAGATGTACGTCTCAGCCCACTCCAGCCTGCTGCCATCTCAGCGAGCCAGTAAAGCAGACACATTTCTTTCTGCTCTCATTTTCTTAGCGGGATCCCGCTGATCCCTGGCTGCCCTAGACAGAGCCAGGCCAAGCTTGGAACACTAGCAGGTTCCAGATATGGGCTGATGGAAGGATGCATCTATCCATCTCCTCTGGAGCAGGCAGAAGAGATGTGGTCGCTGGTGCTCCAAGACTCTACACAATAACTTCACACAGCCCCCCCCCTCCAAATCACCCAAAATCATTGAAATGTATGGGGGGGGCACACACTGAGAAACCCCACTGACTTCTTCCACATCCCCCAGCTAAAAACATCACTGCCACAATGGGCCCCGTGCCTACAAAGGGGCCGGTTCAAAGTCAACGTCTCCCTTCCCCTCCGTCTGTATATGAAAGGACAAGGAATGCGTTTGAGGGCCGGGGGTGGGGGGGAAGGAGGGGCGGGGGGGGGCGAGCCTGGGAGGCTCCCCAGGGGGATGGAGAGAAAAAGTAGGTTGGCAGGAGGAGGGGGTCCAGCCCGGGAACAATAAATCAAAGGGAAAGGGAGTTACTGCCTAGCCAAGGAGCTTCTGAAACCCTGGGCCGCAGCAGGAGCTCGGGAGGAGCAGGGCTGATGGCTGCCATCGGGGTCCCGCAGAGAGATTTCCTCTGCCCGCTGGCAGTGGGGCAGGTCTGACCACACAGCACCGGGTTCAGCATCCTCAGCAGCACGTTAAAGGCAGTCCCTTGGCAGACTGAATCCAGCCCCCGCTGGGGAAGGTGCTTCACCACTCTGGGCACGGGACCCCCGAGGTCCAGAAGCCACAGGGCTCACTCAGGGCTGCCCACGTCCCCACTATCAGAGTTTTGGATCCTTAGTTCATTTTCCTGGGGCTGCCCTCCCTCCTGGAGCAGTCTGGCACAGCCAGGATGGGCAGCCTGGTACATGTCATGCCAGGCATCAGGAACAGACTTTAATTTCAGGTCATCCGTTGGGCCATTTTTTTCCTAAGAGGAATATCATCAGGAGGCTTAGTTGTTCCACTTCCCCTGACATGCAGCAGTGCCATGTGCTGGGCCAGGGGCTGCTGCTGGCATTGTGGATACCAGTCCCTAGATGCCAGTCCCTGGATGCCAGCTGTGGGTATAAGTCTCTGTCTGCCAGCGCTTGGGTGCCTGTGCCAGGGCATCGCTCCCGGGTGCCAGTCCCCGGGTTCCAGCCGCCTCAGCAGCTAAAGCAAGTGCTTCATAAACTGCATCAAGCAAGCACCTTCCCTGAGTTCCCCCACCCACAGCCCCATTCCCATCCCGTTGCTCCAGCCTATCTCCTGGCCATATCTTCTGTGCGAGACGGCTGCAGCTCCCGGTAATCCCAGCTAATAAACAGGCGGCAGTGTCAGCAGCGGGATCGCTCCCTGCCTTGCTCCGGCCGGGATCACGGGGTGCTGGCACAAAGAGCACTCCTCACCTCGCTCCAGCTGGGGTCAGGGGGTGCCCACCCAGGCTGTTGGTACCTGCCAGTATGCGGGAAGTGGCATCGGGCAGAGCCAAGCAGAGGCTGATGCCATGGCAGTGTTAAGATCGGGAAGCTGAGCCAGGAGGGAAGGAAAGAGGAAATGACTGGAGCTGAGCCAGCCCTGGTGAAGGCCCATTGTGAAGGGCAGTGTGAAGGGAAAGTCTTTAAGACAGAGAAAACATGGAGCGTGCTTCAATGTGGAGCCAATGGATACAATAGTTGGGGCTGCAATTCCTTCCCCGGCAGCACACTTTGAGCTCTGAGGCCCTAGTGACAGACATGCTCCTCCAAGCCACAACCCTTCTCTGCAGAGTGAGAGAGGAGAGGAATGGTGAGGCTGTAAGGGGCCTCGGGAGCCCCAGCTCTGTCCACGCTCCCCAACAAGCTAAGGCTCAGTCAAGAAGACCAGGCATTAACAGGGGCAAGAGGTGATGGTCAAGCCCTGGACCACCCCAGCTGCTGCACGATGACACCGGCATCTCGCGGTTTGTCCTCTGTACTGGGGACAAGTGGCTGCCACAGCTGGATGGGCTGCCCTCACACTAGCCCCTGGCTCCGGTTTATGCCTCCAATAGCTCCCCAAAGCCATCCCGTTTCTTGTCTAGACTCCGCAGCGCTGGGGGTTCCCAGGTGGGAAGACCCCGTGCCTGCTGCTGTCCTAACACTGGCGCGGTGCCCTCCGAACAGCGTGGGGCCGGAGGGGTTGCGAGGGGCGTGGGTGTGTCCTCGAGTCCCCCGGGACCGGAGGGGTGTGAGGCCCCGCGGCGAGATCGGTGTCCTCCCCCTCCCAGTCCCAGTCCCATCGGAGCCGCCCCGTCCACCTCCCCGCCGGCGCTGGGTGCGGGTCGGCGCAGCCCCCTTCCATAGCACCTTGGCTCCGTGCCCCCCGCCCCCCTGGGGGATCAAGTTCACGCCCGACCCACTGATGCGGGGCCCAATGGGGCCGGGGCCCATCTCCATCCGGCCCGGCCCGTCCCCGCCACTCTCAGAGGCCCCAGCGGCGCCCCAGGAGGGAGGCAGCGGCCGGCAGCCCCCGCATGGAGCCCTAGGGCAGCGGGCGGCGGGCAGCATGTTCAGCCCGGACGGGGGGCTGCCGGCCGCCCCCTTCGGCCTTCTGACCGACGCCGGACCTCCCTTCCCCCGCGGCACCTTCGACGGAGCGCCCGCTCAGCCGCTCTTCTTCCCCTTCAGCGCGGCCGCCGAGCCCGAGCCCGCCCGCGACCCGCCGCCGGCCCGCGCCTGGCTGCCCCCCCGCGCCCGCGCCGCCCGCCAAGGTGGAGGCGCGCCCGGGCCGGCCCTGCAGCCAGCCCGAGCCCGAGCCCGCGCCGCCGCCTGCTGCGGCCCCGCCTGGCCGCCCCCGCCCTGGGCCGGCCCGGCGCCCCCCGGCCCCGCCGCCCTGCCCGGGCCGCCCTTCCCTGGCCCGGCTGCCCCTGCCTTCCCCGGCCCCCAGCTCTGCCCCTCCGCGCTGCAGCCGGGCTCCGGCGGCCCGTCGGGGCTGGGCAGCAGCGGCAGCTCCAGCGGCGCCGCCAGCGAGGGCGGACACTCCAGCGACAGCGGCGAGGAGGTGAGACCCGACGGGACGGGGACAGGGCGGGTTGCCCTGCCCCGCTCCCGCCGTCCGCACGCGGTGTGCCCCTGGGGCTTTCCTTGCCGTCTGGAGCCGCGGTTCACCGCCCCGTCGGCAGGAGCTGCCCGGCTGCTCTCGTGTACCGCCGGGAGCCGCCGGTGCCACCTGTCGGGGCCCGCCGTCGGGCGCCCCCGGGAGAAGCCCTGACCCAGCGCTGGGGCTCGTCCCGCATGTGTCAGAGTCTCCGCAGGGGGAGAGCCTTGGGGGGCTGCTTTGGGGTAAGATAGGGAGTTTTAGGAGCTTGGGAGAGCAGCTTCCCGTAGGCGGTGCGGCGGGCCGTCCCGGGTAGCGATGTCGAGGGTCGGCTCCGGCGTGATACTCGGGGCAGCGCAGCGAGGGCTCCTGGCCAGCCCCCTCAGTCCCCTTCGGTCGGGGTGTCCCTGCCTCCCCGGCCGCCGCTCCCGGACCTCCACGGGCACTGAAGTTGCTGGGCCAGAGACAGCCCGGAGATAAGGGCAGGAGGAAGAGGGGGGACGCAGGGCTGGTTCCCGGCACAACTAAATTTGTGGTTTGGGCTGGTTTTAATATTTAATATTTTTAATGTTGACGTATCACGATCCCGCCCCCGGGAGGGCAGCGGCGGCCGATGCCGGGGCCTGGCCCCTGACGGGGTTAGGAGCATTCGCACCAGCGCCAGCGGTCGGAGCTGCGGGAGGTGCCGCGCCACGATCGATACGGCCCGTGTGTGCCCTCGGGCCGCAACCGGCCGCTCTGGGCGGGAAGTGGTCGTGAATGGCGATTTCTAGCTGCTGGACGGTGATCTGGGACGGCATCCCTCCTCCACGGGAGGGATGCTCTTGGGTTTACCGGTGCTGATTATACGCCAGAAACTGATAGCCGTGGCTCGGTGATAGGAAAAACTCCTGAAGAACCCGAAACCCCGCCGAAAACGTGTAAATTGGGTAAAAAGCTTCATAATGACCCCGTTGAGGCTGAAGGCTGCTTGGCAGGAAGGTGGGAAGCGCCTGGGTAGCTGCTTGCCAGAACGAAAGAGCTGGCTGGTAGCAAAGAGGCGCTGAAATTTAACGGGGCTCAGGGGCGATTTTGTCTCTCTCTTCACGGGCGTCTTTTCCCTGCTCCGGGCGCAGGCGGGAGAGAGGCTGGTGAGGGGCTGCCTTAGCCCGAGAGCCATGGGGAAGTAAATCGGATAAACCTGGGATTCGGCCAACGTGATCTTTGGTGCTGCCTCTGGCCAGGTCAAGAAGGCCCGAGCCAGAGGACAAAAGGAGCATTTCCAAGGCGTGTTGAGGCAGAACAGGAGCTCTTGGTGCCCTTGTGCTCCCCTTGGCCGCCGTCGTGCCGGATTAGGTCGAGCTGAGCAGTGTGCGTGGTCGGGGTGGGTCCTGTGTGATCTTGGTCCGTGTCAGTGCTCGAGGGCTCAGCCGAACCATCTTCTGCCGCTGTCCTTCGGGAACCCAAACAGACCCCGGGCACGATTTGTCCCTTCTCAGTGTCTTTCTGCCCTTGCCAGGATGCGCCAACCTCAGGAGAGCTGGAGCAGTTCGCCAAGGACCTCAAGCACAAGCGCATCATGCTGGGCTTCACCCAGGCTGACGTGGGGCTGGCGCTGGGCACCCTCTACGGTGAGGGGTCGGGGGGGGGGAGGAAAGGCCCTCGTGTTACCCCACAGCCGGTGGGGAGGGAGAGGCCCGCGAGGGATTTGGAATCACTTGGGATAATGATTTCTGCTCCTTAACGACCTTCGAAGGAGACACCAATCTCCAGTCCTGGGCTGGGGCTCCCGGAGGGGTATCTCCAGATCTGCAGTGAGAAGCTTCGAGCTCACGGGAACTGGTTTAAAGTAGCTACATTTGCTTATTGACACGTATTTCAGGGCTTTACATCCCTGTTGAAGGAACGGGGAGAATGCCTTTCCTGGTCTCCCAGGAACAGGGCGAGCTTGGGGGTGGTGATCTTGGGATGCTGCTGGTGAGGGAATCTGTGTGGTGTGTAATGCCCTGCCTGCCTTGGTCGTGCAGGGAAGATGTTCAGCCAGACAACCATCTGCCGCTTTGAAGCGCTCCAGCTCAGCTTCAAGAACATGTGCAAGCTAAAGCCGCTGCTGCAGCGCTGGCTCAACGAGGCGGAGAACACGGACAACATGCAAGAGGTGCGGGGCTGAGTGGGCTGGGAGCCGGGTACCTGCAAGCCCAGAGCCACAGATTCTCCTCCCTCTCCCACGTGCTTTCAGGGAGAACAGAGAGAAACAGAAGGCATCTTGTGGCACAGCACCATCTTGCTGCATGGCTTAAATCTGGCTTGAGGGCAAACCACTGGGTATCACCTTCTGTCAGGCTGGGGGGAGGAAGCCCAGTCCCCCTGCAGACATGTTGTGGTTGTGGCAGCTCCCATTTTGAGTAGCCAGGTTCTGCTGGAACCTCAGACAGATTGTGCGGCTTGCGCTCCCTGGGGAACCTGGGGGGGATGCAGAAAAAGCGTCCAGCTTCACTGCTGGCAGTGCTGGGACACTGGGAATGGCCCCAGTCACGGCGGAATGATGCGCAGTGCAGAGTCACAGGGACACAATCTGTGCCCCAAGCTCTGCAGACAGCTACGCGTGTTCCAAGCCTGGTGGAAACTCTTCCACCTGGCAACAAAACATATTCCCTCTCTCATTCCCAGATGTGCAATGCAGAGCAAGTACTAGCCCAAGCGCGGAAGAGAAAACGCAGGACCAGCATCGAGACCAATGTGAAAGGGACACTGGAGAGCTTCTTCCGCAAGTGTGTGAAGCCCAGTCCCCAGGAGATCTCTCAGATTGCTGAGGACCTCAACCTGGATAAAGATGTAGGTTGGGAGGGTGGGGACGATGGGTGCCCTAATGATGCCAGCTCTGAGAGTTTGATAGTTTAGCTCAGAGCAAAAATGAAATACACATGAAGAGATGCAAAAAAACTGCCCTTTAGCTGTGCCAGACACTTAGGATATATATAGCTCATCAATATGAAAAAGAAAAACCCCACTTGGTTCCAGAGAAGACTTTAGTTCACAGATTAAAACATTTAAAACTTCAGAGAGACAAAAATAGTTCCCAGACCCAACTACAGGCATATGTGTTTGTGTGTGTACATAAATGTGTGAAAGTAATCGATAAAAGTAATCCTTTGATACTAATTCACCTCTGAAGAAGTTGATTTTTGATCCCAAGAACCCACATGGATAGTTACAATGTTTTTCTTCTGAAATGGAAATGCACCAGAAGAGACAAAACACAACCCACTAACAATGCACAAGTTTGCACACTGGCTTCATCTGGCTATGCTACCAGCCTTTGGAGAGCAGCCTTTCTTTTGATTTATCTGCTTTCCTATTTAACATTTGCCATTTCTGTCATCTCTCAGCTCTGGAAGCAGTGGGAAAATGGTCATGGCTGAAGTTTGTTTCAGCTGAACCTAGCAAGGAGTTGTGACAGGGAGGGGGCTGCACTGGCAGGTTGGGGTGCTGTGGAGATGCCACCAGCAGAAGGGTCTCCTTGTCACCCACTTGGTGTGCCTGGGTAACCCCCTCATCCTTCTCTGTCTCCCTTGCCACAGGTGGTCCGGGTCTGGTTCTGCAACCGGCGTCAGAAAGGCAAACGGCTGCTGCTGCCCTACGGCAACGAGGCAGAGGGGATGATGTATGACATGAACCAGCCCCTGGTGCCCTCCACTCTGCCCATCCCAGTGACGTCCCAGGGCTACAGCCTGGCACCCTCCCCTCCTGTCTACATGCCGACCTTCCACAAAGCTGAGATGTTCCCGCAAGCGCTGCAGCCTGGGCTCTCCATGAGTAACAGTGGCCACTGAACCAGGGGCTGTGGGCTCGCTGCAGGGGGCTGGTGCTCTGAGGCAGCCCCCCTTGCCTTTGGCTCACACAGGCATAGCCCTGCTTCTGCTCGCTGGGCTGATGTGTGCGGCTTTTGGGGTGCAAGGGGCTGAGAGCCTGATCCAGGGATGGCGCCTGCTCTCTGCAGATGCTCCCAGCCCTTCCCTGTTATATGAGCTTACTGGTCCCAGCAGTGTTTGCCCCCCCACCGCCCCCGACCTCTCCTGGGGCCAGCTCCTCCTGCCCCGCTGTTCCCTCTGAAGCCACATGTGCCCAGTGCTCTTGAGCCCGTGCCTGGCCCCAGCCCAGCCGCTCTCCTGCAAGACGCAGAAAAAAATATTCTTTAGATTTTGGGAAGGGTGGGGGGAGGTGGCGGTTTTATTATTTTTTAAAAGGTTTTTGGTTGTAGTTTTTAAAAAGCAAAACTTTTTGTAGTGATCTAGTTTCCCAGGTGTCTCCTTCCGCCCTGTCATGTAGAGAAGGGCTGGGGTGCCATGTCCAGGGCCAGTGGCTCTGGTGGCTCTGCCTACCCTCCTGGGCGGCCAGGATGAGCCAAGGGCTGGGGCAAGGGGAGAAGGTGAGCCCCCCACCGCCCCTCATCCTGTGGCACAAGAGAGCTTCACCGCTCTGTGGGGCAGCTCATAAGGCTTGTTTGGGATGGGGGGGTCCTCCCCAGTGCTTTGTGCCCAGCATCACCTCCAGGCCCACCCCCACTCTCCAGCTGCTGTCCCCCAGCCCAGCTGCCCAGAGACCACCTTTCCCTGGAGGGCCCAGCCTAGGGGGCCTACACCACCCTTTCCATGCTGCTAGCACCCCACGCCTTCCAGCCTGCTGTAGTTGATGATGATTTTTATATTTTTTGTTCTTAATCACATTCCCTCTGGCAGTGAAATAAACCTCAGAGTTTTTTGAGGCAAGAATGAGTTAAACATCTCCTAGCCTTCCTCGCATCCCTGCTCCTGCAGCCCAGCAGCTGATGGTTGGCTGCATGCAGAGGCACAGCAGGGCTGGAGCAAGGCACCCTAAGAAGGTGGACATGTCCCAGTCATGCCAGCAACATTCAGCTCTTGGCTGCCTGCAGCTTGGCCTCCCTCCATGACTGGTGGCAGCTGGAGTGATACCAACTTGTCAGGGCTGTTGCCCCTCAAAGCAGAGGGGGTCAAAAGTGAAGGGAGGGGGTCATCTTCTACTCGGTTCAAGCTGCTGGTTTGCTGTAACTGCTTCTGGGAAGGTTGGAATGCTGTAACTGCTTCTGGGAAGGTTGGAAGCAGTGTGAGCTTACTTGTAGACTGCTCCAGCAGCTGTCAGGGACAGAGAAGGACTGAGGGTGTAATGTAGCAGGGTAGGAAGTGAAGAGGTCTGGAAAGCTGGGGCTGTCCTCATTGTAGTGTGGTGCTGACAGGGGAGGGATGGATTTTCCCATATGTGTGGTCCAGCTGAGGCCATGCAGGTCCATTGGGCACTGGGAGCTGAACTGGTGGGAGTGGAGATGTCGGGGGGATGACCCTTCACTTTTTCCCACCACACTCTCTGTTGGCTTGCCCCCAGTCCATGCTCTCAAGGCCCCTTCCCCAACCAAACCTGTAGGGAAATTTGGAAAGTGTTTTTTCAGCTTGATGGGTGATAGCTGGGGCTTTGCTCTCTAGGGCTACCTGGAATAGGGGCAATGAAGGCAGCTGCTCACAGGGCACCTTGGGACCCTGTAAAGGGCTGGGCTGGGCTAAATTCCAGCCTTATGGGGCAGGGCCCCTCTGCACCCCTGCTTGCTCCCCAGAGCCTCCTAGTTGCCTGCCCACAGGGTAGGGGCACAGCCACGTGTGGCATCCATCGGAAACTGTCCCCTGTTGCTGCTGCCCAGTGCTGCCTGGCACTTGAGGGGTGCCGGAATCTGGCAGGGTCAGGAGCAGAAATATGAGACAGATGTAATCTCTCAAAGGTTTGATTCTCTCCACATTTCCACTATCTGGTTTTCTGCATGCAGCCACACAAGAGCTGCAGCCCACCATGGGACCCCCCCATCCTGTTACCCTGGCACCCCCTGCCCATGAGTACCCAGCATCTGTCTGTGGGCACCCACAGCCCCTCCCGTTCCGCTTCTGGTTGACCCAGAAAACAAAGCGGAAATCGGAAGCCACAGAAGTCAGCACAGCGTGCCCATCCAGCTGCCACCTCACCAGGGCTGTGCCAGGGAGGGGATGTCCCCTCTGCTGACTCTGGGTGCTGCCAGTCCTGGGCGCCCAGCAGCTTGCAGGGTGGCAGAGATGGGGTTTGGTGACTTAAGGGCCACAGGAAAGAAAACTGGAAAGGAAGCTTGTGACAAAAAGAATTGTTTACATCAAGGGAGTTCAAGGCACTGAGTAGGGGCAAAGAGCAAGAGATGGAGCAGTCATGTCTTGCCCCTTGTCCTGGTGCTCAGCCCCGACAGCACCACCAATCTCAGATGGGTACTTGGGATGCTCGTGGTGGTGGTGCTGACAGGGGAGGGATGGATTTTCCCATATGTGTGGTCCAGCTGAGGCCATGCAGGTCCATTGGGCACTGGGAGCTGAACTGGTGGGAGTGGAGATGTCGGGGGGATGACCCTTCACTTTCTCCCACCACACTCTCTGTTGGCTTGCCCCCAGTCCATTCTCTCAAGGCCCCTTCCCCAACCAAACCTGTAGGGAAATTTGGAAAGTGTTTTTTCAGCTTGATGGGTGATAGCTGGGGCTTTGCTCTCTAGGGCTACCTGGAATAGGGGCAATGAAGGCAGCTGCTCACAGGGCACCTTGGGACCCTGTAAAGGGCTGGGCTGGGCTAAATTCCAGCCTTATGGGGCAGGGCCCCTCTGCACCCCTGCTTGCTCCCCAGAGCCTCCTAGTTGCCTGCCCACAGGGTAGGGGCACAGCCATGTGTGGCATCCATCGGAAACTGTCCCCTGTTGCTGCTGCCCAGTGCTGCCTGGCACTTGAGGGGTGCAGGAATCTGGCAGGGTCAGGAGCAGAAATATGAGACAGATGTAATCTCTCAAAGGTTTGATTCTCTCCACATTTCCACTATCTGGTTTTCTGCATGCAGCCACACAAGAGCTGCAGCCCACCATGGGACCCCCCCATCCTGTTACCCTGGCACCCCCTGCCCATGAGTACCCAGCATCTGTCTGTGGGCACCCACAGCCCCTCCCGTTCCGCTTCTGGTTGACCCAGAAAACAAAGCGGAAATCGGAAGCCACAGAAGTCGGCACAGCGTGCCCATCCAGCTGCCACCTCACCAGGGCTGTGCCAGGGGAGGGATGTCCCTCTGCTGACTCTGGGTGCTGCCAGTCCTGGGCGCCCAGCAGCTTGCAGGGTGGCAGAGATGGGGTTTGGTGACTTAAGGGCCACAGGAAAGAAAACTGGAAAGGAAGCTTGTGACAAAAATAATTGTTTACATCAAGGGAGTTCAAGGCACTGAGTAGGGGCAAAGAGCAAGAGATGGAGCAGTCATGCTCAGCCCCGACAGCACCACCAATCTCAGATGGGTACTTGGGATGCTCGTGGTGCAGGGTGCCCTCTGTGTCGGGTGTGCAGGGTTTCCCTGGTGCAATGTGTGCCTGTGCAAGTTGCCCACCAGACTGGCTTTGCTTCACGGTTGTGCAAGCCTCCAGAGGCTGTCAGCTCACTGGCTTCCTGTCACAGCAGGGAGGGAGCGACAAACCACAGTGTCCCTCTGCCTGCCTGGCAGCACTGAGATTGCTCTGAGGGCATCTGCTGTCCTGTGGCTCCTCACTGGCACAGCGGCACCCATGGCTCAGGGGTGGGGGACAGGAAATGGGTGTTACCAGGAAGAGGGGGAGCAGATACTGTCCTTCCTCTCTGGCCATGGAGTAATGGACCCCTGGGTTGATGCCCGTATCTCCAGCCCGGACACAAATGTCACCACAGGGCCTCTGCTGCCGTGACTTTGGCACTCAGCAGGTGCTTGTGGGGGGACATTGAGGATCATAGGAGAAGGTTGGGCGACCCTGAACCACCCAGCATCCCCCTGCCCTGCCCACACCGCATGCACAGCCTCAGCAGCACTATGCCATTTATTTCCAAAGCACCTTCTGGTCCTGCCAGCACCCTGGCAATGTGTTCAGTGTTAGGTTGGGGTGGTAAGTCCTGTTTCACAAGAAATGAAGTCACAGGGAGTTGCTTGAAGTTGCAGTGTAACAACAGCTGGGTTAGGAGGAGAGTGGGGGCTCCTTGTCCTTTCTTCACATCCTGTGTGCAGGTGGGTGCCTCACGCACCTCCCACCCCTGCCTGCATTCATCCCAAGGGTCCCAGCACACACTAGGAGTTGAACCAGCTCTGCAGGTCAGGATAGAGGCGGCCATGGGGCAGGCGGGGGTAGGCCGTGCAGATGGCGCAGATCCGCTCCCTCCAGTCAGTGTAGAGTTTCACACTGAACCTCCTCTGCCAGGCAAAGAACTGCTGGTAGCGGCTGGAGTTCATGGTCTTCAGGAAAATGGCCAGCTCCTCCAGGGAGCCAAAGTCGTTGACATGGATGAAGGAGTCTGCAGGAACAAACTGCTCATAGTTGGCCCTGGGTGGCCCCAGCACCACAGGCACGGTGCCGGCCAGCAGCGAGTTCCTCCAGAGTTTCTCTGTGATGTAGTCCCGGTGGATGGAGTTCTCAAAGGCCAGGTAGAATTTGGACTTGGATATTGTTGGCAAGAGGCAGTCCTTGCAGAGGGGCTTGTTGTTTGCCTTCCCATATATATTCACATGGAGGTACCTGGAGAGGTTTTTGTAGACTTCGGCTCTTTTCTGAGTCCTGTGGTAGTTGCTGATAACCCAGGACACCAAGTTGGTCTTTGCAGGGATGTTCACAGTGGCTGACTGGTTGGGCACAAGCTTGCCATAGGGGATGAAGATGTCCGAATCCTGTCTGTAGGTCATCACCCAGTTGAAGGTCTTGTTCCATGCTGCTAGAGCTCTAGTGTTGGAGGGGGACTCCAGGGACACCCATACCCAGTTCTGCCCTGGCAGCCTCTCCTTGGGTAGTTTGTCCCGGCCAGGCTGGAGCCTGGAATGGGGGAACACCACCACATGGGCCTGGTGCAGGAGCCGCCGCTCTGTGGTGAGCTGGCAGCCTGTGATGCTGTACAGCTCGTGGCACACGTCTCTGCTGACATTGGGGACCTGCTTGGAGGGCCATGCCCACACTAGGATCATCAATGGCTCCCTGTGTTTAGACTCTTCTCCAGAGCCCTTGGAGGGGTCGAGGAAGAGCCTCAGGTTCCAGAGGGTGGTTACAAACACCCCAGCAGCGACCAAGGCTTTCACACCAGGCCGTCCCCATGGTGCCCAGCGCAGCGGCAATGCCCAGGGCATGCTGGTGGCTTGGCTATCGCCTCATCGGGTGAGAGAGCTGACACCTGTGAGAGAGGAGAGGCCCTTGAGGACCATCAGCTCGGCTTGCCAGGGACGAGGGGTGATGGGGAGGCACTGTGGCCAGAGGGGCCTGAGAAAGGGCTTCTTCATGAAGCCTGGGCCTCAGCATCACCCCAGGACCCACTGCTTCCCTGTGCCACAGAGTTCCCCATGCCCGTGCTTTCACCCCGGGGCGGCCTTTGATAATGCTCTTGTAGTCCCTTGTGACCTTTGGGGGAGCACAAATGCTGCTGGGAGGTGCAGAGTTGAAGGGAAGTAGCCACCTGTGCCCCTCTGCCCTGCCTGGCTGGCCCCACTACAGACAGTCCTTGCTCTGTGCCTCAGCTTCCCCACCGGACACACAACCACAGTCTCAATCCTTCTTGCTTTGCCCAGAATAGGTCAAACCTGATATGCAGCCAGCCTGGCCTCTGCGTGCACCAAAGGACAAGAGGGAATGTCCCAGTCCCAGCTGAATAGCCCCATGGTGACGCCTTAGCTGTGAAATGGGGTGACTGACTCTGAAGTCCAAAACTCTGATGAGGGCCAAGTTTGGCAGTGCCCTGCCCAAGAAGTGCCCACTCACCCCAGCATTCTCCTGTGACAATGGCAAGGAAATTCTCAGGTTCGAGGTGCCCTCCCCAGGTCAGGATGCACTCCCCAGTCCCTAAGGGCATCAGGAGCCCCAGCAGGCTGGGGCCCAAACACTCACATTTTATATTTAGGATGTCAGAGATGGCCAGTGCCCAGCTGTGTGAGCACAGAGGAGAGGGAGGACAGGGAGAGCAGGGAGGACAGTGCAGCACTCGGGGCTGCTGCTGGTGGGGCTCAGCTTGCAGGCACATGGGTTCCCCAGCTGTGGGATGCTCACCCTGACAGGTTGCCCATCTGCCTGCCTTGGGCTTCTGTGGTTTAAGCAGCAGCCCTGCTGGGAGCAGAGCAGTGGCCGAGGTGGACAGGGAGACGCTTGGCTGCACTGGGGACTAGCCACCAGCTTAAGCCCCCTCTGGAGGGCTGGTCCCACTGCAGGGCTCAGAGCATCCAGCACCACAGGTGGTTTCTCCTTTTGTGGAAACCTCTGAAACATGTGGGCTGCGTGAGCCCTGCTGCCAGCTGGGGCTGAGCCAGTGCCTCCAGTATTGGGGTCTCCTGGAAAACAGTGCCCTACTTTCCCACCCGCTGCAGCACTGCAGCTTGGCTGCAAAAATATCCCTTCCCCACCTTGGCCCACTCCATCTGTCCTGCTAAAATGCATGAGCTAAGTTTAAGCTCCAGACAAATCCAGCATGGGAAGCAGAAAGGGATGGGAAAGCTTTGCTGGTTCCCTGCACTGCACATCAGTGCTGCAGGTCTCTGTCCCCAGCAGCAGGAATGTTGCTTCTGTTTTGGGGATGTTGCCCCCATTTTGGGGATGCTCTGAAAGGAAAACCCCTGCTGTAGCAGTGGCAGGGGCCAACCCATTTCTCAGCCCCTCTCCCCTCAGTGGTCAGTAATGTTGGACTCAGACTTACTGTGGTGGAGGTGCGAGGTGCCAGATTCGTCTGCCTGGGTGCTGCTGGGCTGGGGCACTTGAGGGCTTCCTCTTTTTTCAGTTTTGCCTTGTCCCAGCCCCGCAGCAGGTCCTTCCTGCCCTATGTGTCAGCTGGCACACCCTGCTCCCAGCACTTCCCCTGCACTGTGCTGCGGGGTGGGTGTGGACTGGTACCCATGGGGGTGGGTGCCCCATGGTTGGGTGGGTACCTTCTAGCCAAATGGGCACCCCATAGCAGGTACCTGGCCCAGAACCAGATGGGTGCCCCGAGCTGGGTAGGTGCCCTCAGCCTTGACGAGGTGCCACCCATCTGCCAGCCACAGCTTAGTTGCAAACAGGATATCAACTCCCACTGACTCATCCTGAAACCATCAACTAACAGCCCCGAAGTGCCACTGAGCTCTGGGCACTGTACTGTCCGGGATTTTTCCTGCCAAAAGGGGAAACAGGCACATGTGAGCCTCAGCATTGTGCACACAGAGGGCTGCCTTCTCTGCCCCTGCCCTGGTTCTGCCCTGCTCTCTGTCTGGCTCAGTTTTGTCCTTTGCTGGCATTGCTGTTCAGGACCCAAGTCTCCATGAAAGCCCCGGTAGGCAAAATGAGATGGGGACACTGAGGCAGAGGCAAGAGAGGAGCATCGAGGTGTGCAGCACTGTCCCTGAAGCTGGTAAGGGTATGTCCTACACCTTGGCAGACACGGAGCTGGGAACAGGGCTCCAAACTGCTTCCTGGGGGTTCTCAGGCTGCTCCAGTGCCCCTGGGATCTGCACCCTCAATCCTGCTGGCTGCCAGCCTCTTGGGATCCCCGTTGGGTACAATGCCATATCACCATGCCACAGTATAGCAGGGCTCTGTGGTTTCAGTGACACCCGAGGAACCCTCAAAGGCCAACTGCAGCCCCAAGGGAGGGTGTTCCTTCTTCCACAGCCATGTCCATTTCCTGTCATCTTTTCTCACTCCTTTTCTTCATTTCTTCCCCTGCATGATTGAGAGCCCAGATTCTACAGTCCATTCCCACGGCACCATTCTGAGCCTGGCCTGCCCCAGCCTTGCTGTCTGTGGTCAGTAGTCCCTGCCTGGCTAGGGCATTCAGCATCCTCCAGCTGCTGCCCCCTAGCTTGAGAACCCAGGGCCTCACGGGCTGGGGCCATTCCCCTCCATGGAGGACAGCGCTGGAGACAGCATTTCCATAGGGTATTGAGGATGGCTGGCAGAACAGCAGGGAGCTTTTCCTTGGCACCTAATAGCTGTCATGTGCGGGTGCTGTGTGCACCTGGGAGGACTTGCAGCCCGTGGATCCAAACACCCTGACCCTGTGGCCCAAGGGACATGGCTCTGAGCCAGGCAGGGAGCCAGGGCCAGTGCTGCCTGGGTGGGTTGGGCAGAGATCAAGGCCGGAGGCCAGGCCATGAGACCATCAGGAATGCTGGACAGCACCAGCACAGAGCAGAGAGAAGTATGTGTGTGGGTACTGCCATCTGCAGATGACTTCATACAGAGACAGGAGCCTGGCCACCCCACAAGGAAGTCCCCTGAGAGGTGCTCAGGGCTCCATGTTCCCAGGTCTTCAGGACCTTTTGTCCATGGAGGAGATGGGCCACAAGGTCTTTGGAGCTTCTAGACCAGGAAGGGGTTGGGCCTTGGGCATCAGGCCCTGGGTCCTTGGAGGATTTTTGCCACAGTATCTCCAGGACTGTGCTGTCCCGTGGTACACTGCTGGGTCTGTCTCTTGCTGGCTTCTTGGGGTTTCCATGGCCATGCCAAACAGAAGAGCAGTTGTGAAGCTCCCCAGGACCCACCCAGGGGCAGCAGGAGGTAAAATGCAGGAGACTCAGGTCAGGGCTTTGACCCACCCATGGGTCCCCCCACTGTGCCCCTCCAAGCTGGGACTGACTCTGCTGCAGGACAAGGGCTTGGAGATGCTCCTTGTGTGGGCTGTGGGCAAACCATGCACAATTCTTTGTGAGGAGTCTAGGGTGACTGCATCCCTCCTTCCCCAGGGACCCAGTAAAAGCCTAGCTCCCCTCAATTCTGGGCATCTCTACTGCCTGTAGCTCTGCCCGCACACTCAGCAACCCTCACAAACCAATCACCCTCACCAGAGCATGGAGCTGGGCACACAGAGCCTCTCCACCACCACATCACCAGGCATCCTTTGTCCTCCTGGACCTCAGCAGTGTTTTGCCCAGAAGTTTGGGAAATAATGCTGCTTTGTGTTGGACAGGGGGAGCTTTTGTTAGCCCCGGGCAGCTGCCAAAGGGCCTGCCCTGAGCACAGGCACCCTTGGCAGCACCACTGGGGCTGGGACAGCCAGAGAGGGATTCACTGCTCCTGGCTACACTTGGCCCATGAAGAGCATGGAGAATGAGATGGTTACAGAGAGCTGGAGGAAAGGAGAGGGAAGAGGGAGAGAAGGCTGAGGGAGAGCAGGAAGAGGGAGGGACAGGTGGGAAATGGAGAGAACCAGAGGAAAAAGAAAAGGGAGGGAAAGAAGGACGGGGGGATGGATGAAAGCAAGGCCAAATGGAAAGAGGAAAAGAGGGCAGAAAGGAGGAAAGGAAAGAAGAAAGGATGGATGGAAGGAAGGATAGATGGGAGGATAGATGGACAGATGTAAGGAAATGTGGATAAGAGGAAGGATGGATGAATGGCAGGAAAAAGGATGGATGGAAGAAGAGTGGATGGGATTAAGGAGGAGAGCTGGCCTGGTTCAGTCCTTACTGCTGAAGGCATCCAGCCCTGGGTTCAGAGCTGACAGGACACAGATGTGGCAGCAGGCTGGTCCTTCCAAAAACACCCGTGCACGCCCCAGCACATGCCTGTAGGACAGGTCAGGCAGGAGCAGGGTGGGCAGCGTGCAAGAGAAGGGACAGCCGTGGCACCCTGGTACAGAGGTCCCGCAGTCACGGGCTAGTCCTTCCCGTCCTAGGGGAGCACCAGGAGCAGAAGCGCGGAGGTGATCTGTGTGTGGCTGAGGGGCGGGAGGGCGGCGGCTCGAGGGGAGCGAGGATTCCCCGGCCCCTGGGGCAGCAGCCCCGCTCTGCACAGTCAGCACCGAGGACACTGCTGCCGGGATGAGCCGGGCCTGGGCCGCGCTGTGCCGGGACCGCCGTGCGGGCGGAGCGGGCGGGTTCGGCGGCGCCTTTAAGGGGCGGCCGCTGCGGGCCGGGGGTGGTGCTGGTGCAGCGCAGGGTCGGGGCGGGTGCGGCGGAGCCAGGCCTGGACCGAGGCCGCTTCGCTTCCTCGCGACCCACGGCAAGCAGTAGACGCCGGCTGGGAGGGGATGGCGGTGGGCGGCGGGTGACTCCTGAGCTGAGCGCGACGCGGCCCTTTGGCGAGGCCGGCCCGACCCGACCCGACCATGGGGTTCCTGCATCAGCTCCATCTTCTGCTCTGGAAGAACGTGACACTGAAGCGGCGCAGCCCGGTGAGCGGGGGCGGGGGGGCCCTGCAGCCCCGAGGGGCGAGGCCGGGCCCCGCGCGAAAGTGGTGCCGGAGGGTCCCCCCAGTCCCTCGGCCCGGCGGTGTCCGCCTGCCTCGGGCCGCCCGTGCACGAATCCTCCGGCCCGGCGCGCCCCCGGGCCCCTGTGTGGCAGCAACAGTTGGGGCTCTCCCGCTTGGCTGTCGTGTCCGTGAGGCCACCCGGTCCCGGGGGCCGCAGGAGGAGGGAGGCTGGATGTCGCCTCCTCGGGGTGGGATCGCTCCCCGAGCCCCGATACCCGCTGGGTATAAATAGGTTCTCAGTCCTTATGTGGGTCGGAGCCGCCTATCTTCCGTGGGCTGGAGAAAAGGCAACTTCGTGGGGCTGGGGGCCGGGGGGCTGGTGTGTGTCCCTCCCGGGCTGACAGAAGGGGCAAGATGGCATCGACCGTGCTGGGGCCGCGGGGCCACTGCCGCCCTGTCGCAGGCTCCCTGTGTGGGGTCATCTGTCGGTCCCCCGTGGGATCCTGCACTGTGGGCCGGGGGTGGGTGCGCGGCCCGAGGGAGCCGGTTATTTTTAGCGGGTGGGGGAGGGGAACGAGCTGATGCTCGCAAGCTGGCATCGCTTTTCTTTTCCCTTCCCAATTATCCCGCAGGCCCGATCCTGCTGTTCCTCACCTGCAGCCACCAGCCCCAGACCCCGTGTCCCGGTAACCGGAGCAGCAGAGGCTCCTGTGACAGGAGCAGGGATGAGCCTGGCACTGCAGGCAGGTTTGCCTGGGCTGACAGCCCCGGTGCCCCCAAAATGGATAAGGGGGATGATGCTGTTTGGCTGAGTCATCTCCCCTCTTTACCCTTAGCAGAGTTGCATGGCCACGGCAAGGGCTGTGCCGGACCCTTGCCTGCAAGGATGAGCAGCCTGGCACGTCTGGGCCCTGGCACGCACCAGCTGACCTGGCCTTGGCTTCCATGGCCGTTGGGTTACAGAGTGGGGGTGCACACAGCTTTTGGGGACCCATTTCTCCGTGACCCTCCCTGCCAGCCCTGTGGGCAGTGTGGGGGTACAGCACAGGAAGCTGTGGCCAGAGGAGGAGGATGAGGAGCTGAGGCCATATCACCTCCATGTGTATGGACTGTTGCTGGAGTGCCACTGCTTCAGGCAGGGTGGCAGGGTATGGAGCAGCCCTCCTTGCCCACCCAGCGATGCCCTGAGAGCAGGGGACCAGCTGTGAGCCAGGACGAGAGCTGGTCCCAGTGCTGCGGGTGCTCATGGATGGATCTGATGCAGTCCCTAGGACAGCTGTGCCCTGAGGATGCACGTGCCCTGTGTATGTCACCTCCTTCCTTGTGCTACTGCTGTGTGTGAATCCCAGAGTCACTTGGTGTCCCTGGTCTGCGCAGGGGCCATCATCCTGCCCACTCTGTGGGGAGCTCTGCCCTCTCGGAGTAGTGCTGGGCTGAGCTGCCAGTGGTGACTGGCCAGGGCAGAGCCAGGCCCTGTGTGATGGCTGTGCCTGGCACTCAGCAGTGGGTTCCCCAGTGCAAGTCTGTCCTGGCAGTAGCCATAGATGAATGTTTTACTATGAGAAACCAGCTCCCACTGGGGTGATCTTACTGCAGCAGCCAGAGGCTGGCGGACTGGAGCAGCTGCTGCCCCTGGTGTTTGCCCAGGGGCAGGCAGAGCTGGGGGTTGCTGGACTTGTCCCAGCCTCAGAGAAGGAGTGTGGGCACAGCAGCTGCCTTTTGGTCCATCCTAGTGCTGCAGGTGCTCCCCTGGGTCAGTCCTTGCCACCTTGTGCTCCCTTCCCGGCAGTAGGTGGAGTAGCAAACCCAGTGCTGCAGGGTAGGGTGGGAAGCAGAGACCTCAGGTTTGACTGAGGGCTCTGACAACTGGAGCAGTTCTGTGTTCTGCCTATGAGTGTTGGTGGCCTGGGGGTGTCCCTATTGTCCCTGGCAGCAGGAGCTGTTCAGGAGCAGGATTGCAATAGGGTACAGCCATGGTTTTGGGACAGACTTTATTCATAGTTGAGACAGGCTTTCATATTTACAGGCAGACTTTATTCATTTATTCATAATTAATATTCATTATTTAGGTGAGGACTTGGCCAGGCCGCTTATGGGTGGATGGTGGGTGCAGGGAGACTTGCAGCATGGCCAGGCACTGTCCCTGGTCAGTGGCACCTCTGTAAGGCCTTGTTCCCAGCCCATGGTGGCTTTGGACCTTGCCTAGTGTGGCTGAGCTGTTCCAGGGACTGCTCTAGGGTTTGGCCATGACTTTATTCTTCCCAGAGCATAGCCCTGGGATGATGGAGGTCTGAGCAGAACAGCATTGGTGGCTCTTGGCAGAGGGAAGCCCAGGCTGTGGGGTCCCTTGGAGGTGCCCATGGCAGCCCTGGGGATTGCTGGCTGTGCCTTGAATCTGCTGGGACAGGAATTGTTAAAGGATGGGCTCTCCCATGACTTTGGTATCTGGTTTAAACCTATGTTAGAAGTAAGATTTAGCAGGTGGTCTCTCCAAAGTCACCACAGGCACAGTTCAGGGTGTTCACCTTCATGCCCTGGAGCTCTTTGTACCCATTCATTTGGGATGGGCAGCCAGCCACAGCTGGAGCTCTCAGTGATGGAAGTGTGCTGCCAGTTTGCTTGGTCCTGGGGATGGATTGGTGGGTAGGTCAAGGCTCTTTTGTGGGAATGGTGGGAGCAGTTCTATGCTATTTTGGTGCTGCAGCACACTGATGGGGCTCCCTGTGGCACAGGCCCTGGAATGAGGGAAGGGGTATAGGGAGAGCTGATAGCAGTGTGGCTGTTCTGCTCCATGCAGGATCTGTGCCTTCTGTACTTTGTCCTGAAGATGGAAAACTCTCCACACAGGAGCTGGCAGATCTGTCCTTTCCCCCCTGGCTGGTGGCAGAGAACTGGGGGGAAACTGATGCTGCCAGAAAACTAAAGGCTGAAATTTAGGGTGCTGGGGGGCTGTAACACTGCCTCTGCTGGGGTGCAGTGTCCCTAGGACTGTGTGCCTGTGGCCCTGCCAGCTCCTGCTGGTACTGAATCCTGCAGCAGGAATCAGTTGGGTACTGCCCTGGCTGTGGGTGCTCTTTGCCCTCTCCTTGTTTGCAGCAGGTGTGGGCAGGGGAAGCACGGGTTTGGCAGGGGTGTGGTGGCCCAGCAGTGTCTCTGTGAGTCCCTGTTGGCATGGCAGCCGGGGGTACCCATTGTGGAACACCTTCATCCACACTGGCTGCTGGCATGACCCTGTGCTCAGGTCAGGCATCTTGTGCCAGTGGGAGGGTGGCCGTGTCCCAGTGCTGTGTGGCCTTTGCACAGGGCACTGACCATGATGTGCCCTCTTGGCCCAGCACACAGGTGCCTGGCTGACACTGCAGGAATGGGGAGAACCGTGGTGGGTGTTCCTGGATCCTCAGCTCAGGAGAGTTGTTGACAAACCCCAGCAGGAATTTCTCGCTCCTCCAGCCTCCCCAAGGCAGGACCCCAGGTGGCTGTGCCAGGGCTGTCAGGGGTGGGGATGTGTCCATGCTGGAGGCAGGGGGTAGTGGGACAGATGGACATAACTGGAAGTGATCAGAGGCAGAGGTGAGGGTGGCCAAGCCTTGGCAGGATGGGAGTTGGCAGCCCCTGGATCTGGCCTTGTCTGTCCCTGTGGGGCCGGTGACCTTGAGGGAAGCCTCTCAGGCCCCACCTGGGCGGTCAGATTTCTACTGGAGCTGGGCAGCTTGGCACAGCCTCATGCATTTTGGGGCCTGTTTTTCACCAGAGCTCTCAGTCTCATCTTTCCCAGTGACCACAGCTTTACCTGCCTTTACGTTCTGGCTGTGGGCAAAAGTGGGCATCTAACAGTGATTAAAGTGTGGGACCATGAAAATTTAAAGGTATTTCTGCAGCCTTAAAATGCTATTGGAAAAGTTGGATCCTGCAGGACTTGAGACCCCAATCCCTCAGGGTTCCTGCAGGCCAGCACCTATTGCCAGCTCCTGCTGGCACTGTGGGCAGCACTGGCATGGGCAGAGAGGCTGGCATGGAGTAGGCAGCAGCTCCTTCCTCTCATGAGGAGGACAGGCAGACCCTGCGCTGTCTTCTGGAGGGTACGTGCAGGGATTTTGGATGCTGTGTGTGATGCTGCTTCACCTTTGTTGGAGCCAATAAACACCCTTGCAGGTGCCAGGCTATGGGCTGGGGGACTGACATGGCAGGTGTGGGGAGCAGGGATGTTGCTGGAGTTGCCAGCCTGAGCATCTTAGTATGGGGGTGTCCAGTCTGTGACTGCCCCTCTCCCACACCATGCTGGCTGGAGGCTGTGGCTTGTGGGCATCAGATGTTGCTGGGGGCACACAGGAGAGAACTGAGGACTTTGGGTGACAGCCTTGGACAGGAAGAGCTGCCTCTGCCTGGCCTGGCTGTCCCCATGAGGACTGCCCCCTGGGCTACTGGGACATGAGTGCTGCCACATCCTGGGACACCAGTGGAGTTGTGCAGCTGTTAATGACCTGACAGCCATGTCTGTGCTGACCCTGGCTCCAGCACATCTCCCAGCTGTCCCAGTGGTGGCTGGAGAGTGGGCCATGGTGGCACCATTGTGCTGGGCCAGGCTGTTTACTCTGCTCTGTTTGTATCACTGTCCTGTGGTGCTTGTCTGGCCTTTTGACCTGGCTGTGTGGGAGCTGTGTGTTGCAGCAGGCACTGCTGCCTCCTGCTCAGCCTCCTAGCAGCCTCTCGCTCCCATCTCGCAGAGGAGTGTGGCAGAGGATGGGCACAGGCCTTGAATCACTGTCCCAATGCTCCTGGAAAGATGTGTGCCTCTGCCAGGGGCCAGCACCGTGCTGTAGCACCCACCCACCTCTGCCTCCCTGCTGGCAGAATTGGGCAGGACCCCACCACCCCTGCCTCCAGCCAAGGACAGGGCTGAACGTGGAGCAAGTTAACCCCCTGTCTGTAGGGTGGCAGGTGGACACCCAGCACTTGTGCAAATCTGAACAGCACCTATGACCTCATCCTGCTCACATACAACCAGGCTGAAATGAACATGTGGCAGGGGATGTGGAAGAAGAGAATGCCACCACCCAGGAGCTGTCCCTGGCCCCACAGCCATTGTCACCTGGTGCCAGCTCCTGGGACCAGTGTCCCACCCTCAGTCCTGCACCTGTGCCCTTGTCAAGAGTGCAGGGGGGCAGGGGATGGGTGACAGAGCAGGGCAGACTAGCTGGTGCACTCATGGCCAGCTGCTGGCAGGCACTGGCCCCTCTCTTCTCCTCTCCTTGGCCCTTTCCTACCTACTGGGGAGCATTTCCTTCTCATCTGCTTGCATCCTGGCCTTTCCTCCTTGCTTCCTCACACAATCCCAAAATGTCCCCCAGTATCTTGCACCTGCACGTGGGGACCCCACCATCCCCAGGCTGTGCAGGTGTCCTGGCCTGGTGCCTCTCTGGAAGTTTGAGGCTCCTTTGGGCCCCACTGCATGCCAGTGCCCCAGGGGACCAGGTTGGCAGGGTCGGTCCTAGAGGTGCAGCCTGGTAGATAGCCATCAGCTACCATGTCTGCCCATCACCATGCCACTGTGGGTGCCAAAGGTGTGGGACAGCCTGCTGTGACACTGGGATATGTGGGACAAAGGGTGGGGACAAGGGACATCTCTGGGGATGGAGATGAGCAGGAGTCAATGACCTCTGTCAAAAAAAAAACAAAACAAAACAACAAGTAGATTCCAATAAGCTGTTGCCACCAAGGACAGTTCCCACACGAGCCTGGTACAGGCCAGTCTGTGGGGATGGTCCCCCCAGTGCCTGGGCACAGAGGCCCCGTTGTGTGCCTGGTAAACAGGCAGGGGGTGGGGCAGGGGCCACAGGACAGCAGTGTGTGTCAGGGTGTCCCCTGCTATCCTGCTTTGTGCAGGGACTGCCCCTGGGACTGGTGTTATCTGAAAGATGACGGTTCTCAGGCACTGCTCCTGGGGGCATTTTCCATCTCCTCCAGCTCTTTTTCCTCTTCCTTCCGGAGTTCCAAAACCAGGAAATCTGGCATGGCGAGTGCAGCGTGGGCAGCATCCGTGGGTGTGCTCATCCCACAGAAGTAGCACTGTGGCCATTTGCTGGCAGGGACCTGGGTGCAGGGCTCCCTCTGCTCGCTGCCATTTGGATCTGCTCTTGCGTTTTTGACAGAGTGTTGGCAGCCCCTGAGTGAGGCAGTATGGAGGTAATGTTGGCGACACAGGGCCTGACACTGTCACCTGTTGGCAGCTGCATCCTTCATATTAAAGTCTGTTCTTGCCTCTCCATGGGCTTGCCCATTATCACTAGTCACTGGGAGGAGGCCAGTGTGGGTGGTGTGGAAAGCACCTTCCCAGCAGTGGAGCTGGGCTCTGCCATGCCCATGGGTGGCAGCAGTTTCAGGGTCTCAGCAGCTGCCTTGTGTCTGATCTGGCTCTGGATTGAGCCGAAGTTGGCCCACCTCACCCTGTGCCTCAGTTTCCAAGCCTGCTGTGGTTCCCTGCTGCTGGGCAGCGGGGCTGTGCCATTTCTGGGCGCTCCAGTGCAAAGTGGCAGCAGCTGTGCTGGCAGTGTGCCAGCTGCTTGCTCCTGCCCATAGCTGGAGATGCTGATGCCTATCCCCAGGGCCTCTGGGCACAGAGCCTAGCTGGGACTTCTGAGCGCTGTGGCCAGGAATTACTGGGGATTTGCTGTTATTTACCATATGCTGCCAGTGGAAATTCCTTGCAGCCAGTACCTTTTGGGAGGGCATGAAACGGGTACCAGGATGGCCCAGTTGCACCTGGGGGCTGGTGCCAGGGCCTGGCTGAACTGAACTCTGCTCTTGGACTCAGCTATTGATCCTTGTGAGACCCAGCAGTGGCACAGGTGCCAAGGGGGCATCAGGCTGTGAGGGCACTAGCCTTCAGAACTCGAGGTCTTCTCCCTGGGCAGCTCCAGCTATGGTGGACCTTTGAGGCTGAGCTCAAGCCCCAGCAGCCTGTTTGCACTGCTGGGGGGGATCCATCCCCTCTGTGTACCCTGCCCTGTCCTGCAGTGCTCTGGACGGGGTGGTGCAGGCAGGGGTGCAGCGGCGACGGTCAGAAATGTCGATCGCCCGAGCTAGTCGAGCAGCGTGGGGGGCACTTGTCCCGATAGCCGCGCTTTGGGACAGCGCCTCAGGCTGGCACTCTGAGCTACGGCTGCAGGTGCCGCCAGGTGCGGACGAGACCGAGAGAAGGCTGCGGAAGGACGGAAGAAAAGAGCGCTCTCCATTGGGGGCAAAGCCCGGCTTATTGTAATCCAGGGGAGCCAAGCAAACGAAGAGAGCCAGGGGGCGGCAGCATGGGATTGTAAAGGGAACGGGGAGTCAGGGCTGGAACCAGAGCAAAAACGAATAGGAGCTCAAGGAAGAGTGGAATATCTGAGATCCACATACAGGGGAAACCAACAGTTACAACTTAAAGGAGTGGTCCGGGTCCCTGAACCAATCACCCTGCACCCCGGAGAGAAGCTTCTAGACAGAAAGGCGTGGGCAGGGTATGACAGGCAGGGCTCTGGGGTCTGGCTTAGGGAGGGATACCCTGAATTGACCAGGGAACTGGGGAGGGGTGAAACTAGATACATCCATAACTATGGGGAACAGTGAAAGACAGTTAACAATGGCGAGAGGGAACAAGGGCAGAACCAACACCGAATGAAGGGGGAGAAACAGGCTGAGATATAGAACATAGAAACGAACCACAACACAGGAGGTTGTGGGGTGCCCAGGAACCTGTTTGCCGCTGGCTGAGCTGTGACAGAGCCACCAGCCATTT
The DNA here is from genome assembly GCA_024865655.1 of Emberiza elegans. Lineage (NCBI taxonomy): Eukaryota > Metazoa > Chordata > Aves > Passeriformes > Fringillidae > Emberiza > Emberiza elegans. The sequence goes on along the minus strand of JALJVW010000184.1, from coordinate 66,970,165 downwards.
GCAATATGTGGACACAGTGCTGCGTTGCACCAATGCCTGGGGACCCCTGTACTGCCTGTGCTTCTCCCAGGTGGCTGTGTTCTGTCCCTAAGCATCCTGTTCCCTCTGCTCTGTGTCATCCCCAGTGGGTACTGGCCTTCGAGATCTTCATCCCCCTGGTGCTCTTCTTCATCCTCCTGGGGCTGCGGCAGAAGAAGCCCACCATCCCTGTGAAGGAAGGTGAGTCCCAACAAGGTGGTGCATGGGGCACTCCCACACTTGGGGGCACCCTGAGGCCCTGGGGAGGTGCTCCAGCCTGGGGGCAGGGGGGACCTAGAGAGGCCTTTTGGGGGACATTGCACTGGGCAGGGGCTACAGCCAAAGACTGGTGGAAGTAGCAGAGTCTGTCCCAGCCTGGGGAGGCTCCCCTGGGGGTTGCAGCACCAACCAGCCTGTGGCTGTCATCAGCATGGACATTATGCATGGGGAAGGGCACACTGGATGGTGCTGGAACAGCCACAGTCCCCCTAAGTAGTCGAGGGTCAGCTGGATGGCTCTGGAAAGGGCTCCCCAGTGGGGGGGAAAGTGACCTACAGAAAGCCCTATGCCTGGCCCTGGTGTGCTCAGAGGCCTGGCAGGATGATACACTGATGGGACTGGAGCTGAGGGCTCTGGGAGAATTCCAGCTGGAGCTTTGGCCTGGGCTGTGGTGGCTGCAGGCTGTGCAGCTGGGAGGAGGCAGGGGAGTGAAGCTGTCAGCTCGCAAGGGCCCATTGATGCCCACCTTGGTGGGTGATCTGGTACAGATGGCACAGCAGGGCCAGGAGAGATGCTGGGCACTGGTGGTGACCCCATGTGACGATGGTTTGAGCCTGTATTTCAGTGTGTCCCGGTGAGGGAGAGCCCAGCTGCCAGTGCCGTCCAGCTGCGGAAGGTGCTGCTGGGGTTCCCGCCTTGGTGCTGACCTACACTCTGTGTTGTGTGGTTTTTCATTTGGTTTTTCATTCTTTTTTGCTCATGTTTTCTTTTTCTTTCCCACCATTTCCCCTGCCCGCCTGCCCTTCATGCCTCAACTGCATGCGCCAGTCTGTAAGTTGGTGGGATGGGTGGGTTCCTCCTCCCATTCCCTTACCAGTGCTGGCCTCATAGTCTGGGGAGGAAGAGCTTGGTTTAGATCAACTCACTCTGGCCTAATCTATGCCTCTGTAAACCCCTTGCCTTTCTCCACAGCTGGTGAAGATGAGCTCAGGCAGCATAGTATAGCCCCTGCCTGCTCCTCCCCGGGGACTTGACCAGTCATGAAGGTGTACCCCCTTGGTTGATGGTGCTGGGGTCACTGGTGGCCATGTCCCCGGCCTCCTGGGCTGCATAGGGCTCTCCAGCCAGGTGGAGGCTTCTCTTACTCCTTCTTCTTGCCTGCCTCCTGGAGCAAATTCTGCTTGGTTCTGTCACCCATGTGGTGGCCTGTGGTCACCCAGTCTTGCCCAATCACCAAGGGGTTGGGGCTGGCTCCCACCCTGGCACCACCACCATGTCTCTGTCTTGGCCTCTCATGGCTGGGACAAGCTGGAATGTGGCACTAGAGCCTCAAGGCCAGCAAGATGCCATGCACTGACTTTGTCACCAAACCGTTGCATGGCCACCAGTGTGGGTTCTGCCAACCCAAGAGGCTGCTGGCCTATCCCATGCTGCGCCTGTTCCTTGTTCCTGCCAGAAGCCCATCTTCACCAGTGCCCACCGATTGTGGCCTTGTTAACAGCATTACCTGTCTCTAACCACAGGGTCATCGGCAGGGTGGTGAAAGCAGGGTCCCTGCCTGGCACTGCCTGATGACAACCTGTGGTCCCCATCAGGCAGTGGCATTCTGGGCCTGCCCTGCCCTGGGGAAGGACATTGGAGGGTCCCAGCAGGGATGATGGCTCAGTGCCATTGGAGGGGAGGGGGGTTTGCCAGCCCTTTGCTGTTGCTTGTTTCTCTCATCTCTGCACTCCGTGTCTCCATTTCCACCTACCTCCAGCTGCCGCACATTGGGGCAGCTGGGTTGGGGGGAGGCTGGGGGCTCTGGGAGCTGCAGATGACAAATCTATTTTCCCTGTTGTATTTGTCCTTCTTTTCTGCTGGAGATCCACCACTGCCTCTGAGGCTACTAACGGGGGGAGCGGGGGCCTGGAGGAGGTTGGTGGCAATCTTGGGGACAAGTGGCAGAAATTGGCATTGTCGTGGGACACAAGGGAGCCATCACCCAGGGAAGAGTGGGTGGGGGCAAGAGGGCTGGAGCCAGGGGTGCTGGAGCTGCCTGCAGCCCCAGAGTCACCAGCCAGGACAGCCCTGGTGGGAAAGTTGCTGACTTCTGACTGTGGCCGCCAGCCTCCCGTGGGCTCACAGACCCCAGTGTGTGCTTTTCTGAATGGAATGTCTGTTTCTCTGGTGGCCCCTTCCCCCTCCCTGCCTCTTTGCCTCTCCTCCCTGCTGCCCGCGCTTCCCTTGGCCTCTTCTGCCCTCTTACTGGCCCCAGCTTTCTACACGGCGGCCCCGCTCACGTCAGCTGGGATCCTGCCGATCATGCAGTCCCTGTGCCCCGACGGCCAGCGTGATGAGTTTGGCTTCCTGCAGTACTCCAACTCCACGTGAGTCTTGCCCTCACCATGCACTTCCTCTCCACCCCTCATGCTCCCAAACAGAGCCCACCCCGTACCATGCTGACATGGCCACCCTGGGGCTGAGGCAGAAGCTAGCATCCCCCAAAGCCACTTGGGTGCAGACCACCATGTCCTTGGTGCAGGGGACACCTCAGTCTGTTCTGCTGTGGGCTCCCAGGTATTCAGTGCTGGGAGGAGGACATAGGTGGCTCTTGGAGACACCATGAGGTGCTGGGACTCTCCTCTGAACCTGGCACACTGGATTCAGTGCGCAGGCAAGGGCAGTGGTGTCCCGTTTCAGACAGGACTGCTGTCCCCTGCACGTGAGGGGCTCTTTCCCCCAGGGCTCTGGGGATGGTGTCCCCATCCCTCTGTCCCTGAAGCCAGGGCGTGCTGGGCTCTCACAGGGTGACACAGATTCTGGAACACCTCAGCGAGGCAGTAGAGCAAAGCAGCCTCTTCGACCCGCAGCATCCAGGACTAGAGGAGGAGCTGGAGTCACTGCGCCGGCACCTGGAGGCCCTCAGCAGCCCCGAGCCTAGCTCCATGGAGACCCACTTCAGCAGCCAAGCAGGTGGGTTGTGCTCTGCCTGCCCCCACTACCTCTTTGGCAGGGACAGATAGCACCAGCTGGCCCAGCACCCAGCAAAGTGATGGTGTGTGGCAGTGCCCTGCCACTGTCCCATGTCGCTGCATTGGGCAGGGCCAGCTCTGGTGCCATGCCTGTGTCCCTCATGCTGGTGGGCTGCTCTGACCTCCCACCTTGTTCCTTGGCAGGGTCCAGCTTCACTCTGGCATGGGCAGCCAAAGACCAGGGTGAGCTGCGGCGCTTCCTGATGCAGAACCTGTCCCTCCCCAACAGCACAGCTGAGCTGCTCCTGGGCTCCAGCATTAACCTGCGGGAGGTGGGTGACCTCTGGGCTTTGCAGGGGTCTGTGCTACCCCGTGAATGGCACCCAGCTTGGATTTGTCCTACCCTGCCGCCCCATGCCAGGGTCTTGCTGGGCAAGCAGGTGCAGCACTGGTGCTCCACTTCTGGCACACCTGGCAGTTGTGCTCTCATCTCGATGCAGGTGTACCGGCAGTTTTTTGATTCCTTTCCTTTGGTACCTGATGAGACCCATGAGCGAGCCCTGTGGGATGGGTTTGGCCCCAGCAAGAAGGTGACACAGCTGGAGGTGAGAGCGATGCTGCATGCAGGAGACATGGTGGAGTAGAGCCCATCCTCTTGTCCCCTCCATATCCCACCTCAGGTGATCTGGAGGTGTCTGTCCCAGTAGATGGGCCATGACAGAATATTTTCAGGGGGCAGAGCAGCAGCAGGGATGGCTGGGGTCCATCCTGGTGCTGCCACCAGCTCCCCCAGTTTTATGAGACACACCAGTACCTATGCCTGGGTTTACCATTGCAGTGGGGGTTGGCGCTGCCTGGGTGGTGGCTGTGGAGGGAGCAGGGGAAATTGTTCCCCCCTTGCATCTGGCATGCAGGGAATCTCTGCTCCCCGCATCTGCCCATCCTTTTTCTTCCCCGCCCTGTGGAGACCATGGATGCTGTGGGGCTATTCATGTATGCTCAGGGACACACAAGGAGGGGGACCTGGGGGGAGCCCCCATCCCACCAGCCATCCCCATTCTTCATCTTGCAGAAGAGTCTCCCCAGTGGCTGGAGAAGCCTGCAGGAAGGGCTGGTTCACAGGGTGCTGCGGGACCCAGTGGCAGCCCCATACCATCCAGCACTGCTCCACATGCTCTCCCAGGCTCTGGGCCTCACCAGCACTGCTGTGGCACCTGCTATCTCTGATAGCCCCCAGACCTTTGTCACCGAGATGGAGGTGAGCACCTCATGGGGCAATCTGGGCTGCTCTGTCAGAGCAGGCACTGCAGCCCTGTCCCTACAACTTCCTGCCATGTAGAATGTCCTCTTCACTGGGCCAGTGCTGGAGCAGCTGACATGTGAGCAGTACCCAGGGGGACTGCACCGCCTCCTGCGCGTGTCTCCCAGGCAGCAGCCACTGCTGGCAGCATACCGGGCACTGGCCTGCAATGGCAGCCGAACCATCCGCCAGGAGCGCTTTGCCCAGCTGGCCTCTGAGCTCCAGAAGCAGCTGGACACCCCCAAGATAGTTAGCAAGGTGAGTGCTGGGCAGGTGGGGTAGGCTGGTGGCAGGGATGAAACTTGGGAAGGATTTGGTGGCTGGGGATTGAAACTTGGGAAGGATTTTCAGGGATGAAACTTGGGAAGGATTTTCAAACTCAGCTGGTGTTGTATTGGGATTGGGAACAGTTCAATGGCCTGGCTTGCCTTGGTCACCCCCTTCTCTGACATGAGTACTCCCTCCCACCTGGCTCCACAGTAAGATCCCAGGTGGTTTCCCCTCGAGCACTTGCTGGGACACTGCCTATTGGATGGGACTGGGTGGCCCCAGCATCTTCCTAGGTGTCCCTAGGAAGCCAGCTTCTCTCCCCAGGACCAGCAAAGCCCTTGCTGGCACAGCTCAAGCCTGACTCTGAGGTCCCACTCCTTGTCCCACCCAAGCTTGATGAGTCCTTTGTAAGAACAGAGGACCACCCTTCCTGTCTTGAGTGATATCTCATGTCCTCTCACAAGTCCCTGCCAGCATTTGCCCCCATTCTCACTGCCTCATAGGCGCAGATGCACAGCAGTGAGTCCAGGGCCCTAACCTCGGCACAGCTCCAACCCTTTAACCAAGAAAGTGGAGTTGCTACTGCTTGAGGTCCTCATTGGTCCCTTCCTAAAGGCAAGCAGACCCTCTTGTCCCAGCAGTGAGTAACTCCTTGTCCATGCATACTCACAGCTGAAGCTGGAGGAAGTGAACAGCACAGCCACTCAGCATCGCCTCCGTGCCCTCCTCGAGGACTTGGTGGAGATGGAGAAGGTTCTCCAGGACATGGACATCCTCTCAGCACTGGCTAAGCTGCTGCCCAGGGGAGCCTGTGCCAGCAAGGCTGCACCACCCATGGCCAACAGCACCAGCTGGGCCAGTGCCAACGCCACGGCTGGCAATGCCACGGCAGAGGAGGAAGAGGGCGCCGGGGAGAGCCCGTCTGGCATCGACAACCCCCAGGGGCAGTTCTCAGCATTTGTGCAGCTCTGGGCAGGGCTGCAGCCCATCCTTTGCGGCAACAACCGGTAGGAGCACTGGGGGATGGCTCCAGGTTCTCCCTGCGCAGGCCAGTGGTGTCACCCCTTGCTGAGCAGGCAGGATGGGTGCTGTACTGCAGCCTTTTCCTGCAGCCAAGGATGCTCTCTGTGTTGGGCAGCACCATGCAGGCACTGGAGTCAGTTTGAGGCCTGTCATGGGCACGGGTGGGAGCTGCCTGCAGCAAGGGGTCCTGAGCCTGAAGCAGAGTAGAAAGCCTGAGCTCCCTTTGCAGGACCATTGAGCCTGAGGCACTGAAACAGGGCAACATGAGCTCGCTGGGCTTCACCAGCAAGGAGCAGCGAAACTTGGGTCTCCTTGTGCATCTGATGACCAGCAACCCCAAAATCCTGTATGCACCTGTGGGCACCGAAGTTGACAAGGTCATCCTGAAGGTGAGGATGCATAGGTTGGGACCCCTGTCCTTCTTCTCCCACCATCCTGCTCTGCAGATGGGCTGTGTGCAGGGAAAAGTTTGACTGCCAGACACAGGGAGCTCCCACAGGCAGTGGGAGGTGGGCAGGTATCTCCATGACTGCTAGTCATCCCAGAGAGCAGGAAGCCCCTGCCTCTGCCCACTGTACGACTTTCTGCCTGGTCCCCAGGCCAATGAGACCTTCGCCTTTGTGGGCAATGTCACCCACTACGCCAAGGCATGGCTGAACATCTCCCCTGAGATCCGAGCCTACCTGGAGGAGGGCAGGCTGCAGAGGCGCATCCACTGGCTCCAGCAGGTAGGACAGTATGGTAAGGATGAGCCTGCCTGGGATTTACTGCCCTGGCAGTGGAGAAGGGGTTGTCCTCCCCCCAGATACCCTGTAATTTCTTCATGGGTACTCCCTAGTATCCACCTTGTCTTGTGGAGACTAGTCTGGATCCCTGCACAGTGTGCACACTGTTCCTCATCCCCAGGAGGAGCTTTGGGTCCTGCCTGTGTCTGTGGGGGTAGACAGTGACCTGAGAGGCAAGGCATACCCCAACTTCTCCCTCCCATGTCTTCCTCTCTGTCTCAGTTGACTGCTGACCTCCACAAGCACCCAGAGATTCTGAATGTCTCTGACAGTGATGTTCTTCACAACTTTCTCAATGGCAACTTCTCCCTGCCCAATGCCAGCATCCTGCTCCAGCAGCTGGATACCATTGACAATGCTGCCTGCGGCTGGGTCCGCTTCATGGCCAAGGTGAGGTGGAGCACACCTGTGGGAAGGTTGAGCCACCAACAGCCAGGCTCTGTTGGGCTGAAGAGGGTCAGATCCACTGAGACCTTTTTAAGAGCATGGGACAGGAGCTCTGGGGAAGGTGGTGGTTCCTGCAGTGTCCAGAGCTTTGGGGTAGATGTCTAGGGTGGAGGTGCTCACACACTGTTGACTTCAGGGACTGGGGTTGGCTTTGGGTGGTGCATGCTGTACCATCTGCAGGCTCTGTATGCTAGATCCATCCAGGGCCGTGGGATCTCACTAGCCTGCTGGAGCATGTCCAGAGAAGGGCAGTGGAGCCAGGGAACGTTTTGGAGCACAAGTCTGATGAGGTGGGACTGAGAGCTCAAGGAGCTCAGCCTGGAGAACAGGAAGCTCAGGAGGGATCTTCTAAGTCTCTGCAATTACCTAGAAGGGTGTTGCAGCCAAGTGGGGGTTGGTCTTTTCTCCCAAGTGACAGGACAACAGGAAACAGCCTAACATTGTAGCAGGGCAGGTTTAGGTTGGATTTTATGGAAAATTTCTTCACTGAAAGAGTGGTCAGCACTGGAACAGTCTGCCCAGAGCAGTGGAACTACCCCTGTGTTCAGAAAATGTATGAATTTGACATGTGGGGGCATGGTTTAGTGCTGGGCTTGATAGTGTTTGGGTTAATGGACTCAATGATCTTGGAGGGCTTTTCCAGTCTTAGTGATTCTATGATTCTCCTCCCACTAGGTCAGCGTGGACATCTTCAAAGGCTTCCCAGATGAGGAGAGCATTGTCAACTACACACTGAACCAGGCCTATCAGGACAATGTCACGGTCTTTGCCAGTATGTCCCTGGGAACCAGCTGTTCTCAGGGTCCCTGAAGCTTTGCCCTTCTCCAGCTGTGCCCTGGAGCCACTGGCTTCAGGATGTGGGTCCCTTGGTGCACATGTTGGGTGGATGAGGGGGCTGAATATGGTGCCCATCCTCCGCCCCAGGCTGCTGTCCTGGCTCTTCCACTGACACGGCCTGCTGTCTGTGTGCCTTCGTATCCCATGGATGTCCACATCCCCAGCCATGCCACCCATCTCACCCATGGCAATGCTCGCGGTACCCTCCCCATCCCTGCCTGTTGCTGTGGGCTGGCTGATGTGGCTGGCCCCTGTGGACTCCCTGCTTCTTCTGCTGCCCACAGGTGTCATCTTCCAGACCAACAGGGATGGCTCGTTGCCTCCCCATGTCATGTACAAGATCCGGCAGAATTCCAGCTTCACAGAGAAGACCAACGAGATCCGGCGGGCATACTGGCGGCCTGGTCCCAACACCGGTGGCCGCTTCTACTTTCTCTATGGCTTTGTCTGGATCCAGGGTAAGTGCCAGTGCTCTGCCACAGCTGCCCATGGCCCTGGCCTCTCTGCGCTCAGCCTGGCCTCTCCTTCTCTTCCACAGACATGATGGAGCGTGCCCTTATCAACACATTTGTTGGCCACGATGTGGTGGAGCCTGGCAACTATGTACAGATGTTCCCGTACCCGTGTTATACCCGGGATGAGTGAGTAACACTCACCTGCAGGACCTTCCTCCTTCCACTTTGCAGGCCAAGATACTTTAGCTGGGAAAAGAGAATAAGTTTGAGGGCCACATGAGATTGGTGACCTTGGGAGTAATGAGCAACCAGTTAAGTCCAGTTCCTTGGACTACCAGGCTCAGGAAGGCAGGGGAAAGTAAAGAAATGGCACATGCATCTGTTGGTGATTATGGATTACAGTGGTCTGGAGGCAGCACCTGTAGAAGTCCCAGAGCCACCAACATTCCTGGGCAGGAGGTTGGAGAGAGCCCCATCCACACCAGGGTAGCCAGGGCCCTGGGTGGAGCCTGCAAAGGCCTGCCAGCCGTGACACTGGATTGTCCTGTGGACTCACTAGAGAAGTTCTTTCTTAGGGCACTAAGGAGGAGCTGGGTTAGAGACTAGTTGTCCCTAAGCAGTGGGAGAGCCCCTCCAAGGCCCTTTGCCCCAGGGTCTCTGCAGGTCTCTGTGGCAGTGCCACCATCCAGTTCTCCCCTCTCTTCCTCTACTTCATCAGCTTTCTCTTTGTCATCGAGCACATGATGCCCCTCTGCATGGTGATCTCCTGGGTCTACTCAGTGGCCATGATGATCCAGCACATCGTGACAGAGAAGGAGCATCGCCTGAAAGAGGTAGGGATGGTGGAAGAGATTCTTGGGGAGGAGTGGGCATATCTGTGCCCTGTATTCTGTCCCGTGTCCCTGGTCACCTTCCTTGTATTTCTGGGTTACATGAACTAGGGCAGATGCAGATCCAAAATCCCTGGGTGGAGCTGGTCCTTCTGAGTGTCCCCAGCATGAGATGATCCCTGGCCAGCCCTGGAGGGAACTGAGCTCCTTGGTACCCCAATAAAGGGTGCTGTGTCCTGCCCACTCCCAGCAGCTCCCTTGGTGCTACCCCTTGCCCTCCCAGCCCAGCGAGAATAGAAGCAGGGGTGCACAGGGTTGGGGACAGTCCCACTGAGTAGTTTTGGCCTCACAGGTGATGAAGATGATGGGCCTGAACAATGCGGTGCACTGGGTGGCTTGGTTCATCACTGGCTTTGTCCAGCTCTCCATCTCGGTCACAGCGCTCACTGCCATTCTCAAGTACGGCAAGGTCCTGATGCATAGCGACGTCCTCATCATATGGCTCTTCCTTGCCATCTATGCTGTGGCCACCATCATGTTCTGGTGAGCTGCCTGGTCTGTGCTGGGCAGTAAAGGGGCGTGGGCAGTGCCACATTCTTGTGCCATGGAGCGAGGGTGCTGGAAGCCGTGTGGGCAAGGGCCAGTGGAGGGGCACAAGTCCCTCCAAGCCACTGATTTGGGGAGCCAGTTTATTGCCTCAACACCACCAAAACTAGATGGTGTGGGGAAAGTCCTGGTGGGGTGGGATCCAAGGAGATGCTGTCCTCCCTGCAGCTTTCTGGTGTCGGTGCTCTACTCCAAGGCCAAGCTGGCCTCTGCCTGTGGTGGCATCATCTACTTCCTCAGCTACGTGCCCTACATGTATGTGGCCATCCGGGAGGAGGTGGCCCATGACAAGATCACAGCCTTTGAGAAGTGCATTGCGGTGAGTTGGCTGCAGCAGCTGGGGACACACTTGGTCCCAGGTTTGCCTCAGGTACCTCATGTCCAGTACAAAACCACCAAACTGTCACCAAGCCCTGGGCAAGCCATTGCCTGTATGAGCCAACTCCTTGTGGGGCTTTGGAGGTATCTCCAGAAGGTTTGGTGCCTCTCAGGTCCAGGAGTATTTCCATGGGGTTGGGTGGGGCAGCACTAGGTAGGAATTCACCCAAACCTGTTCTTCTGGAGTTGGTCTATGGTTCCTGCTGACCTCCCATTCCCTTCCCTCCACCTCTTCACAGTCTCTCATGTCCACCACCGCCTTTGGGTTGGGCTCCAAGTACTTTGCACTGTATGAGGTGGCCGGCGTGGGTATCCAATGGCACACCTTCAGCCAGTCACCTGTGGAAGGAGATGACTTCAATCTCCTGCTGTCCATGATGATGCTGGTCGTGGATGCCATGGTGTATGGGGTGCTCACGTGGTACATCGAGGCCGTGCACCCGGGTACGTGTGGGCAGAGGGGCATGAGGGCCCCCCAGACCTTACAGGAGCCTCTTTGCTAGGGGACACCTCCCACATGTTCTTATCTGCTGGTGTCAGCCAGGTGTCTCAGTTCAGGGGCTGGCTCTAGCAAAGCCAGATGTCTACAGCTGAGATACCAATCCCCCTTATCCCCACCCTTGTGGAAGCATCTCAGTTTGCTCCATGATTTTTTCATTGTAAAGCTGAAGCATGAGCCAACCCAACCTGAATCCCAAAGGAATTTGTTTCCTGGCACAGCCCACAGAGCTACCCTGAGCCCAGCCGGCTGGAGTGTTCACAGCCCCCACCCTGCAGTGGTGACCTGACCCGGGAAAACTCCCAAGCCCTTGCCCATGCCAAGCTCTGACCCAGTCCTCAGCAGCTTCTGCATGGGCCTGGGTGTAGGGTTGGCCCTGACTCCCTGGGGCTGTGGTTGCAGGCATGTTCGGCCTGCCACGGCCCTGGTACTTCCCTTTCCAGAAGTCTTACTGGCTGGGCAATGGACGCGTGGAGACCTGGGAGTGGACCTGGCCATGGTCACGCAACACCCGCCTCAGCATCATGGAGGAGGATCAGGCCTGTGCCATGGAGAGCCGGAGGCTGGGTGAGGGCAGCTGGGGGTGGCAGTGGGTGGCACAAGGGTGGCCCTTACTCTGCCGCAGGGTCTTGCCTTGGCCATGGACCCCTGTGCTCTTGTCAGGGCAGGATACTAGGCCAAACACTGTGGCCTCTTTGGGAGCTGCCATGGTGGTGTGGGAGGGGGAAAATTGGCAAGAAGCGGAGGGGAAGGGACCACAAGCCAGCATAGCCACCATGGGATGGAGGCGGGTTGATTCATTCCCAGGGAACCCCACTCAAAGCCTGGCGTCCCTGCCCTCCCCTGGCTCCTCACCATCCTACTGTCACAGCAGAGGAGACAAGGGGCATCGAGGAGGAGCCAACCCACCTCCCCTTGGTCGTCTGCATTGACAAGCTCACCAAAGTCTACAAGACAGACAAGAAGCTGGCGCTAAACAAGCTGAGCCTCAACCTCTACGAGAACCAGGTTGTGTCCTTCCTGGGGCACAATGGTGCAGGCAAGACCACCACCATGTGAGTGCCTGTCCAGGCAGAGAGAGACCATGTTCCTCTGGCCAGCTGCAGGGTGTGAGGCAGGGGCCTGTGGCAGCTGGTACTATGCCCAGAGGGCAGCAGTGTGGGTGTGGGGCTGGCACAAACATGGGACAGGAGTAGCCTCGTGGCCCTGTGCTGATACTGCTCTGCCTGGGGCCCAGCAGATGCTCCCAGAGGTGTTGGGACTGGGACCAGACTGGGGCCAATATGAGCTCCCTCACACTATTGCCTTTCTCCATCCATCCAGGTCCATCCTCACTGGCTTGTTCCCTCCAACATCGGGCTCTGCTACCATCTATGGCCACGATATCCGTACAGAGATGGACAAGATCCGGAAGAACTTGGGCATGTGTCCCCAGCATAACGTGCTCTTTGACAGGCTGACAGTGGAGGAGCATCTCTGGTTCTACTCGCAGCTCAAGAGCATGGCAGAGGAGGAGATCCGCAAGGAGATGGACAAGTAGGCACCCTCCAGCTCCTTTGTCTTCATCCTTGCCTTTGGCATGAGTGAGTCTCCTTCCTGCTGGCTGTGCTATGGGGGGCAGTCTGGTGGCAGTGGTTTCCCATGGAGCAGCTCCACCAGGTGTTTTCCCATCCCGTGTCAGGCTGTGGAAGTGAGCAGAAGATTCTCATAGCCTGACTGCAGCTGGGCAGTCCCAGCAGCTGAAGGCTGCAGATACCATGTGGGGAAGAGCCATTACGTACTCCCCCCAGGCACTGGGCACCAGTACAGCCCCCACAGCATTCCTGGTGCTTCTGCCCTGTCCCCAGGATGATTGAGGACCTGGAACTTTCCAATAAACGGCACTGCCAGGTGCAGACTCTCTCGGGTGGCATGAAGAGGAAGCTGTCAGTGGCCATTGCCTTTGTGGGTGGGTCGCGAGCTGTTATCTTGGATGAGCCCACAGCTGGTGTGGACCCATATGCCCGAAGGGCCATCTGGGACCTCATCCTCAAGTACAAGCCAGGTGAGCAGAGCTGGGCAGAGCCTAGCATGCTCCTCTGTGGCAGCCATGGCCCCTCTGCTGAGGCTTTGTGCTGCCATCAGGGAGGACCATATTGCTCTCCACACACCACATGGATGAGGCTGACCTGCTGGGGGACCGCATTGCCATCATCTCCCATGGCAAGCTCAAGTGCTGTGGTTCTCCATTGTTCCTCAAGAGCACCTATGGTGACGGCTACAAGTTGACAGTGGTGAAGAAGCAGTCAGACACCAGGAATGACACAGGTCTGGGGAGCAGTGGGACCCTTTGTTTAAGGAGTAGATGGCACCCGCCTTCTTCAGCCTAGCAAAGGAGAGGTCAACACCCAAGTACTCCCATCCTGAGTCTCCTTAGGCCACATGGAGGGCAGAAGGGATGGGGCAGGGGTGTAGGAGGCCCCATTGCTCAGCCTTAGTTATTCCCAGCTGGGTCCTTGGCCAGACCTTACACAGTGACATTTTTCTCCAGGTGCTGGTTCTTTTGAGCCTGTGGGTTGCCCTGTGGGTTGAGATGTCCAGTGTGGGCCACATTGCAGAAGACCATCCCCAGGCCAGTCAGGGTGACAGGGAAGGTCCTGTGGCACTGGGGAGTAGGGGAGATGTGGGGGCTCTTGGAGGAAGGCCAGGTGTGAACTGGCTGATGGGTACTGTCTCTCTGCTTCAGAGGCAGGTCACAGCCCCCTGAGCCACTCCTCTGTCAGCCCCTGCTCTGAGCCTCGTGTCTCCCAGTTCATCAAGAAGTATGTGGCCTCCTGCCTCCTCATCTCAGACACCAACACAGAGCTCTCCTACATCCTGCCCAGTGAGGCTGTCAAGAAGGGCTGCTTTGAGAGGCTCTTCCAGGTACCTGCAGGGGCTGGCAGAGTCGGCAGGCACGGGGCTGTGGCACTGTGGACATCTGCCCTCCTCACACAGCACTTTGCTCCCACAGCAGTTGGAGCAGAGCCTGGAAGAGCTGGACCTCACCAGTTTTGGGTTGATGGACACCACTCTGGAGGAGGTCTTCCTGAAGGTGTCTGAGGAGGATCAGTCTCTGGAGAACAGTGACGTGGGTACGGTTGTTTGGGGGAGCACAAGGTGCTACTGGGGCTAGTGAGGGGCTCTGTGATCTAGCTGGGCTTGGTGGCTGCAGGAATCTCCTGTCCCAGGTGGAGGAGAGATTTCCAGCAGAGCCCATCCTGGCCAAAGGCAGCCAGCCTCTGCTCCACTCTGGCTTTACTCTCACCTGGACTGGTGGCTAGCTCTGTCCTCAGCACAGGTCTCCAGAGGACACCATGGAGATTGGAGGTGCTCTGAGGGCTGGCGCACCTCTGCCATGGAGCCAGGCTGGGAGAGCTGCAGGTGTTGACCAGAAGAGAAGGCTCCAGGGAGACCTTATGGCACCTTCTAGGGCCTAAAGGGGGCTTGAAAAAATTAGAGAGAGGGATTTTAAATGGACAGATAGTGTTAAAACAAGGGGGGAATGGTTTTAAACTAAAAGAGAAGTTTAGATTAGATGTTAGAAGGAAATTCTCCCCTGTGAGGATGGTGAGGCCCTGGCACAGGTCATGCAGAGGAGCTATGGGTGTACCATCCCTGGAAGTGTTCAAGGCCAGGTTGGATGGGGCTTGGAGCAACTCGGTCTAGTGAAAGGTCTCCCTGCACTTGGCAGGGGGCTGGAATGAGATGGGGTCCCTTCCAACCCAAACCAGTCTGTGATTCTGTGGTACGATCCATCCCCAGTCAGTGCCATGCTGCAGTGTAGAGTAGCATGGCTGGTGGCAACCCACATTTTTGCTTCCAGACATGAAGGACTCCAAGGATGCCCTGCAGCCACCTGCCTCTGAGCTGGGCCCAAAGTCTGAAGCCAATGGGGAGTCCCTGGCCGAAGCAGCCATGCCAGAGAAGCCCGAGGTGGAGCTCAGCAACCTGGTGACCTGCTCCAAGCTGGCGCAGTCACAAGCATCCCTGCGCTCAGCGTCCTCGGTGGGCTCCGTGCGTGGCGATGAAGGTGGGGCTTATTCTGAATTCTTTGGGGATTACGTGCCCCTGTTCGATAACCGGCAGGACCCCGATAACATCAGTCTGCAAGGTTGGTGCTGCTGGTGCCTGGCCAGTGGCAGGGGCCGGGGGCGGCACTTAGCTGGGATGTGGAGGGTTCTCCCAGGGTGGGCAGAGCTGACCCGGTCCCTCAGGGTATCTAGTTGTGACTGAGATGGGTGGCTGTGACTGCTGGGACGAGAGCCCGTGGGGAGGGGGCTGATGGGGCATCCAGCAACACAGCAACCGGAGAGCTGCAGCCTGGGTGGGAGGGCTGAGAACAGGCTCTTTCCATGAGTTTGCACCCCATGCTGGTAGGGTGTGCCATGAGGGTCTCATGCCAAGGCGTGAAGCCAGTGTGAGCAGCCAGTGTTGGCTCTGCCTCTGCCTCCTGTGGGTCTCCAGTGCCACCTTGCAGACTTGCCCCACTAACATGGCCTCTTCCCACACTGTCACCAATTGGGTTTCTCCTCTTGGTCCTTGGCTACAGAATCACCTTCCAGGTGATGGCTTCACCAGTCATCCCCTGCCCCAGGTGCAAGGCTCTCCCTGCCTGGATGCTGGGATTGCTGGATAGAGAGGGTGCAGGCAGGTGCCTCGAAGTTATTGCTGTAGTCAGAGATCCTGTTCTGGGTTATCTCACAACTCATGTGACCAATTTAGGGATGTGCCACCTCTTCCTCCCACCAGGGCTGTGGGAGGCAGAGGTGGGACAGTGCTGTGACAGAGCTCCCTGTCTCACTGGGACTCCCACCTGTGTCTTGTCCCTTGTTCCTGTGTGTGTTAACCCCCCACCAGCTGGCAGAGCTGATGGGAAAATGGAGGAGTCCTAGAAAAAAGCACCAAATTAGGTTGGTTTTTTTAAAACTATTGTCTAAATTTTCCTTTTGGGGCCAAGAGGAACCTGCCAGCCAGATACCATGCTCCTGACTGCATTGCTGCTGTGGCTTGGTGGCAGACTTGGGGTTGGGTGCTGCCCTTACCCTTGGGGTGGCTGAGCTGGGCTGAGTGTCTGGCTCAGCTTCCTGGGAGCCCAGGCACGTGTGGGAGCAACTGTGCCAGAGGGCTGATGTCCCTCTCCCTCCCAGAGCAAGAAGCAGAGGTGGAAGCAGAGGATCGTGACCTGGCAGGTCGGGGAAGCTTCAAGCTGGAGGGCTCGTGGCTGAAGCTGCGCCAGTTCCATGGGCTGATCGTCAAACGCTTCCACTGCGCCAAGCGCAACACCAAGGCCCTCTTCTCGCAGATCCTGCTGCCCGCCTTTTTCGTCTGCGTGGCCATGACTGTGGCGCTCTCTGTGCCCGAAATAGGTGCATGCAAGCCACCTACCTACCTGCATGCTGGGTGACCTGTTCTGCCTTTTCCAGTGTGGCCACTGGCTGCAGGAGAACAAGGCCAGGACAGTCTCCCTGTGTGCAGTGGTGCTGTGGGTACGAGCAGGTTCCTGTCCTTGTCCCCACAGGTGACCTGCCACCCCTCATCCTCTCGCCATCCCAATACCACAACTACACTCAGCCCAAGGGTAACTTCATTCCTTACGCCAACGAGGAGCGGCGTGAGTACCGGTGAGAGCTGCCACTGCTGGTGACCAGCACCCTGTGCCCAAGGCCCATCCATGGGACTGTAAGGGGGGCAAGTGAGGAGGGCAGCCCACAGTAGGCCTGGTGCCAGGGCTGGCTCAGGCCTGGAGCAGAGCCTGGCTGGTGCCATGTCCTCTGATAGAAAACAGTCTCTGTCCTGGCCAGGGTGTCTCTGGGAGATGTGTGAGCCCTGACACTGTGATTAGCAGCTCAGTCATGCCAGGCATAGGCCGTGTGTGCCCATGATGAGTGCCAAGGCCTCAGGGAGGTCCCAGAAGAAGATGGCCGTGGTGCTGAGATCTGTGTTTCCTACCTCCTTGCTCCTGCAGCATTAGGCTGTCTCCTGATGCCAGCCCTCAGCAGCTGGTGAACACTTTCCATCTGCCCTCTGGTGTGGGGGCCACCTGCGTGCTCAAGACACCCTTTAACAACACGCTGGACCAGCCCATGCAGACCCTCAACCTCAATAGCAATGAGTCCAAAATGCTGGCAGCCAAGTACTTCGACGCCATGTGCATTGACTCCTTCACCCAGGGCCTTCCGCTTTCCAACTTTGTGCCACCACCTCCATCCCCGGCTCCCTCTGACTACCCCATGTCAGTGGATGAGGACCTGCTCCATGCCTGGAACTCCACAGCCTTCTCCACTCTTAAAGGTATTGCCTATGCTTGGTGCTCTTGTGTCTGGGATTTGTCTCCAGCAGGGAGACAATGCCTCTCCTCACAGAAGTGGCTCCAGGGACCTCTGAGAGTACCTGTTAGTGTGGCCTGGCCACACAGCAGAGCTCTGTTGGGCAGAACTTGTGGCTTTGACCCTGGAACACTGTCCCCATTGAGCCCCAGCCATGCCAGTAGAGCCCCTTGGATGGTGACGCTGTCACAAAGCCCCGTGGCCAGCCTTGCGTCAGCTTTGCTGGATGTGGTCCCCAGCCCTTTCTTTCTCCAGCCATGCCTCATGGCCCATCTCTGAATCTCTGTCCCCCAAAGCTTTTTGCACATTCATCTCTTGGTCACCAGGACCCTGCCTGCCCAACCGCCCCACCCTCATGCTGTCCCCAGCAGCTGGGGCAGGCAGGAGCCTGGCTGTGAGCCGCCCCTTTCTGCTCCTCAGGGACTGTGACCTCAGCCCCTGCCCTGCCCCACATCATCCATGAGCCCATCAAGTGCACGTGCTCCATGCAGGGGACTGGCTTCTCCTGCCCTAGTGGCGTGGGGGGCCATCCCCCACAGATGAAGGTGGTGACAGGGGACATCCTGACAGACATCACAGGGCGCAACGTCTCTGAGTATCTCCTCTACACCTCGGACCGCTTCCGGCTGCACAGGCAAGAGGGGAGGCCGGGAGGGTCTGTCCTGCACCACAGAGCAGGGATGAGAACCAGGGGTCTGGGGACACCTGCCCCAGGGTGCTGGCTGGATTCAGCAACATGCTCAAGCATGGTTCCACTCCTGGAGGTGGGGGGCAGGCAGTTGCAGCTTCCTCAGCAGTGCCTTGTTCCACAGGTATGGAGCACTCACATTTGGAAACGTCCAGAAATCCATCCCGGCCTCCTTTGGAGCCAGGGCTCCGGCCACAGTGCGCAAGATTGCTGTGCGGAGAACGGCCCAGGTGGGACAGCACTGCTCCTCAGGGCAGGGCAGATAGGTGGGGAGGAAAGGGGCAGCAGGAACCCCTGGGACTGCTCTTCTGCATCTCCCCAAGTGCTTTGGGAGGCTCCAGCCACAGAGGAGTGGTCAGCAGGTCTGGCCCAGCACAGTCAGCAATGGCCTATTCTCCCTACAGCCTTGAGCAAAGGACGCCTGCCCTGTGGGTGGCTGTCCATCCCATCGTATCCTTCTCTCCCAGTATATGTTTGGGCCCAGCTCTCTTGCCATGTCCCACTGTTCCTCTTTCCTCCTTCAGGTCTTCTACAACAACAAGGGCTACCACAGCATGCCCACTTACCTCAATGCCCTCAACAATGCCATCCTGAGAGCCAACCTGCCCAAGAGCAAGGGCAACCCTGCTGCCTATGGTGAGGATCTGCAGGTGCTTGAGGGCAGGAGCATGTTAGGAACAGCAGTAGGGTATAGTCCAACCAGGCTCCAAAGTGCAGTGTCCACCTTGGGCCAAGGAGGCTAGTGTCCAGCTGGAACAGGGGTTCACACGCCTCAGCTCTGAGATATGAGAGCTGGGATGAGCTCTTTGCCAGGCATGGGCTGGACTGTCCCAAAGTGCTGCCTGGAAGTGCCTGGGCTTGTGACATGTCTAGGGGTGCTCTCCAGTGAGGGGAGGGCTTGGCGCTGAGGTGCTGAGTTGCTTCAGAGAGCCCAGCTCCTCTTGAGCTTCAGGCTGGAAGCCCATCCTGCTCAGAGCCAGGACCAGGCAGACTGGGGACAGGGCTCTGTGTCCCAAGCCAGTTTTCATGCTTCCATGTTTCTTCTTGGTCGTTGTTGCAGGCATCACAGTCACGAATCACCCCATGAACAAAACGAGTGCCAGCCTGTCCCTGGATTACCTGTAGGTCCAAGGAGAGGGTCTGAGGGAGGGTGGCTGTCCCATGGGAGGTAGGGGGCTTTTTACTGGTGGTTGCATGGGAAGATGGAGGCTTCTGCTTCACAGGCTGCATGGTGGGGAGAGACAGGGTGGCTGTGATGTGGGGGTCCCTGTGCCATGCCTGATCTGTGCACAGTGACTGTCCCACAACAGGGTGGGTGGCCCTTCCCAGGCAACTGAGGGTGATGGAGTCCATGTTCTTGCTCCCCATCCAGCCTGCAAGGCACAGATGTGGTGATTGCCATCTTCATCATTGTGGCCATGTCCTTCGTCCCAGCCAGCTTTGTGGTGTTCCTGGTGGCCGAAAAGGCCACCAAGGCCAAACACCTGCAGTTTGTGAGTGGCTGTGACCCTGTCATCTACTGGTTGGCCAACTACATGTGGGACATGGTAAGTGGGACACGTGGCCCCACTGGCCAAGCCTCCGGGGCTGTGCCAGGGAGTGGGCAGTCACAGATGTTTCTGTCTTCTCCAGCTAAACTACCTGGTGCCAGCCACATGCTGCATCATCATCCTGTTCGTGTTTGACCTCCCAGCATATACCTCTCCCACCAACTTCCCCGCTGTCCTGTCCCTCTTCCTGCTCTATGGGTATGTTGCTCAGAGGGCGGTAGTCAGGAGGCGCCAGGGATGCCTCCAGAGTCTTACGGGGTGGTGGTTTTAAACTAAAAGATAGCCATTTAGACCAGATATTAAGAAGAAATTTTTCATAATGGAGGCAGTGAGACCTTGGCACAGATTGCCCAGAGAAGCTATGGCTGCCCCATTCATGGAAATGTTCAAGGCCAGGTTGGACAGCTTGGAGCACTAGTGGAAGGTGTCCCTGCCCATGGCTGGGGACTGGATTAGATGTCCTTGAAAGGTCCTTTCCAATCCAAACCATTCTGTGATACTCTGCAGCCCCCATAGCTGGTTGGAGTGCAGTGGCTGTGAGGGCTGGCATGGGAACAGCAGGATGGAGATGGGCAGTGCCAAGGCTGGGTGCCCTTCTGCTGCCATACTGATGTGTGCTGCTTCTTCTCACCTCCCCAGCTGGTCCATCACCCCTATCATGTACCCAGCCTCCTTCTGGTTTGAGGTGCCCAGCTCTGCTTACGTCTTCCTCATCGTCATCAATCTCTTCATTGGCATCACAGCCACTGTCGCCACGTTTCTGCTGCAGCTTTTTGAGCACGACAAGGTACGGCATTCACAGCTCTGCCACCAGGAAGGGAGATGCTGCCATTCTGTTTGTGAGGCAGCTCAGGCCAGGAGGGACCTCAGGAGGTTTCTGTTTCTAGCAGGATCAGCCATGAGACCCGACTGGGCTGGATCTTGGGGATCCTGCTCCTACCACTCACTTGGGGTTGGTGGATGGTTGTGTTCTCTCTGCTGTCCCCACAGGACCTGAAGGTGGTGAACAGCTACCTGAAGAGCTGCTTCCTCGTGTTCCCTAACTACAACCTGGGCCATGGCCTGATGGAGATGGCCTACAATGAATACATCAATGAGTACTATGCCAAGATTGGTATGGCCTCTTATTCTCTCCTTCCCTTGTGCCAGGGCATGTGGAGCTGGAGGGGACCATGATGCCGGCACATCCCCTCTGCCTGCCCCATGGGGGTATCCCAAGGCCCAGAGCAACCTGGAGCAAAAAGCCAAGGGGGTGGATTAGATGGGGCACAGAAGAAGACACAGCTGAGGGTCAGCTGTGGCATGGTGCCAGCATTTCTGAAAGTGGTTCCTTGGGCCATCCCAAATAGCAGCCCCATGGGGAGAAGACGGTGTGAGCCCTGACAGAGGTGTGTGGTTCTGCTGCTGCTGCACACTGCCTGTGGTGGGCCATGGCAAGGCTGTGGTGGATCTTAGTGGCAGCATAGTGTAGCTGTGGTGGGTCTGTGCTGTGACAGGAGGGATGGAGGCTGCAGGGACTCTCCTTACAGACAGGGTTTCTTTGGGTCTGCACTGCCTAACCAACATAAGCCTTTTGCCACTTACAGCTTCATCCTGGCCTCAGAAGCTCCCCCGCTCTGTTTTTTGAGCAGCTTCTGTACATGATCCGGGTGCTGCTGGCATTGTGCGGGACAATTTTGGGTCAGGGTTTGACAAATCCCTCTGATTCCATTCTCAACTGGGTTGATTCATCCTAATGAGGTTGAAAACTTGCCAGATGATTTCCACAGCACCCATGCTCTGAGAGGGCATTGTGTTATGGTCAGCCCAGGCAGCTGTGGTGGGTGAGCATGGGAGCGGTGTCATTGTCATGGGTCAACTCAGGAGGGACAACCAAGCTGTCTCCATGGCAAGGTGTCCCCAGCTGCTCTATGCTCTTCCTCCTATTCAGGGCAGTTTGATAAAATGAAATCACCCTTTGAATGGGACATCGTGACACGGGGGCTTGTTGCCATGACAATTGAAGGCTTTGTTGGCTTCTTCATCACCATCATGTGCCAGTACAATTTCTTCCGGAAGCCCCAGTGAGTGTGGCACAGGGCAGGGATGTTGGGGTAAAGATTTGTTGTTGGGACCCCTGAGCTTCAGGCTGCCCTTCTGGCAGTGTTGAGTGGGAGCTGCCTGGTCCTGTCAGGGTGCAGCTCCTGGTCCCACATTCCCCCCTGCCTCTGCTCCCTCCCACAGGCGCTTGCCCGTCTCCACCAAACCCATTGAGGATGACATTGATGTGGCCAATGAGAGGCACCGGGTCCTGCGTGGTGATGCTGACAATGACATGCTAAAGATTGAGAACCTCACGAAGGTGGGGCCTGCATCAGGCTGCAAGGAGACTCCAGGGACCAGCCCAGCCCAGGGATGTGGGTGGGGCAATGGGTCCAGATGGCTTCTGGTGTGCTGAGTCCCCATCCCCTTCCCTGCCAGGTGTACAAGTCCCGCAAGATTGGGCGCATCCTGGCTGTGGACCGGCTGTGTGTGGGTGTGCGCCCTGGGGAGTGCTTTGGGCTGCTGGGTGTCAACGGTGCAGGCAAGACCACAACATTCAAGATGCTGACAGGGGATGAGAGCACCACAGGTGGAGAGGCCTTCATTAACGGACACAGGTAAGGGGGGCCTGGGGGCTGCCTGCTTTCCTGAGGATGGGATGGGGTCTGCTTGGAGAGCTCCCAGGATAAAGCAGCATGAGTGAGCTTGTGTGTCCCAGTGGGACTCAGCAGCCTTGTGTCCTCCTGGGTGACCAATTATCCAATATGGGTAAATGATGATGAAGTTGATGTGGGTCAAGAGACAGTGTCCCTGTGCTGAGGCTGCCCAGTGGGGTTTTACCTGGGGGACGATGCTCCAGTGTAAAGGCATGTGAAAGGGGACTCCTCAGCAGCAGTCCTCACAAAAAGAATTCTTTCTTCCCACAAATGCTCAATCCTCTCCCACAGCATCCTGAAGGAGCTCCTGCAGGTCCAGCAGAGCTTGGGGTACTGCCCCCAGTTCGACGCGCTCTTTGATGAGCTGACAGCCCAGGAGCACCTGGAGCTCTACACCCGCCTGCGTGGCATCCCCTGGAAGGATGAGGAGCGGGTAGGGCAAGCAGTTGGCAGCATCCAAGGGCTGGTGCTGTGCCACAGGGATGGCATCTCACTGGACAGCAGCGGCAGCCTGAGCCAGTGCTACCCTAGCAGGGTGCCCACATGGGCTGCCAGGGCCGGGCACACGCACTTGCAGGTCCCCACCAGTGCTCATGGCTGTGCCAGGGGCTGCCGTGGGGCTTCCCTGATTGGCACTTGGCTAGTAGTCCCCTCAGCAGCTGATGTGCCAGGGAGCCCAACCCCTGCCTGTTCTGCCAGCCCTGTGGCCTTGGCAGGATGACAGCAGTCCCCCATGCCTTGCAGGTGGTCAAGTGGGCACTGAAGAAGCTGGAGTTGACCAAGTACGCAGACAAGCCTGCCAGCACCTACAGCGGGGGCAACAAGAGGAAGCTATCCACAGCCATTGCGCTCATTGGATACCCAGCCTTCATCTTCCTGGTGCGCCCTGAGGGTAGAAAAATTACTCCAGGTGGGAGGTACCCACCCCCTGCTTCACCACACACCGTGCATCTCCCGGAGTGTGGGATGGTGGCCTGAGCTGGACTCAGGACAGGAAGGGAGTGGCGGGGTCCGTCCCAAGGCTGGCATGTCTGAAGGTACTGTCTATCCCCCAGGATGAACCAACCACAGGGATGGACCCCAAGGCACGGCGCTTCCTCTGGAACCTCATCCTGGATGTCATCAAAACGGGTCGCTCCGTGGTGCTCACGTCTCACAGGTCCAGAGGGGTTTTGTGCCCATGATACCTCTAAGCACCTGGGGTGCTGCTGTGTGGGAGGGAGAGGGCTCCCCAGCATTTGGCTCCCCAGTCCCTGGCACGAGGAGCAGGGGGAGCCTGGGACACCCTCTGTTGCATTCTCTCATCCCTGGTGGTGGGGCCACTGCACTTGGGTAATGGCCTGGGTGGCCCAGCTCTCCACCTACCCCCACCATAGCCCTGGCACTGTTCTCTGATGCCCTCCTCTGAACCCTCCCTTGTCACCCCAGCATGGAGGAGTGCGAGGCCCTCTGCACCCGCCTGGCCATCATGGTGAACGGGCGGCTCAAGTGTCTTGGCAGCATTCAGCACCTGAAGAACAGGTAAGAGCCTGGCAGGAGCTCAGAATGCCTGCATGGGGCCCAGCAGCCTGTGTGTGCCATTGGGCAGGAGGTGGCTGGATCCCCATGGTTGGGTGACAGTGTGGCATCTGTGACAAGACACCAGCCCTCTGTGTGGGTGCTGCTTTAGAGGTGGGCAGGGACAGGGTCACTGAAGTGCCCTGCCACTGACCTGTCCAGCAGTGGCTGCCTGCAAGCATCGTCCCGTTTTCCATAGGGTCATGGGGGAGCAGATGAGGAGACGGGTCCTCATTCGTTGCCTTGTTCCTGTGCAGGTTTGGTGATGGCTACATGATCACAGTGCGCACCAAGTCCAGCCTCAATGTCAAGGAGGTGGTGAGGTTCTTCAACCGTAACTTCCCTGAGGCTGTGCTCAAGGTGAGCTGCCCATAGTGGCCATGCTGTCCTCTGCCAGACCCCACTTCAGGACACAAGCAGCCTTCATCCTCCATCGGGTGATGGGAGGGAGTCAGGGAGTGAGGGCTCAGTGTCCCCTCTGTGATCACCTCCCAGGAGCGTCATCACACCAAGGCCCAGTACCAGCTGAAGTCAGACCAGATCTCACTGGCACAGGTCTTCAGCAAGATGGAGCAGGTGGTGGATGTGCTGGGCATTGAAGACTACTCTGTCAGCCAAACCACACTGGACAATGTAAGACTGGGGACAGCATGGGCAGCTGGATGCTTGTCCCTGGGGAGTGCCAAAGTGCCAGGCAGGATTTGCCTTTGGGGCAGGGGTTGGAGCTAGATGGGGAGCATGGTGGCAGCCACCACACAGCAGGATGCCCTGGATCCTGACCTGGCAAGCATGGGGTGGAGGTGCTTGCAAATACCTGAGTCTCCTCCCCTTCCTCCTCAGGTGTTTGTGAATTTTGCCAAGAAGCAAAGTGACAACCTGGAGCAGCAGGAGACCAGTCCCAGCTGTGTCCTGCAGTCACCCCTGGAGCGTGTGCTGAGTCTGCTGCGCCCCCACACTGCCCCCACTGAGCTGCGGGCCCTCGTGGCGGAGGAGCAGGAGGACCTGGAGACTGATGACGAAGGCCTCATCAGCTTTGAGGAGGAGAGGGTGAGAGGTTGTCCCCAGATGTGGGTGTTCCTGGTCCCAGCTGTGTCTGTGCCACAGGCCCTGGGACACAGTGCTGTGACACCACAGAGGTGACAAATGGAGTGGCTGGGCCTGGGAGGGGTGGGGGCTCTCTGCTCTGCCGCCTGTGCCAGACTCTGGCCCCAGATGCCCTGGGTATGCTGGCTAAGTGGATAGCCCCTGAGCCCTGCCTGTCTCCCTGCTCAGGCTCAGCTCTCCTTCAACACGGACACGCTGTGCTGAGACCCCGGGGACAACCATGTTGTCAAGCCACCAAACCCTTTTGGCCTCTCCCCTCCCTTTGCCCCGTGGAGTGGAGTTGCAACAGCTGGAGCCACATGCCAGGGAGGACACAGTGGGTACAGCAATGCCTGGATGGACCTTGGAAGCCGCCACTGGGGTGGCTATTTCCCCCTTCCGCTCTGGAGCTGCAGAGCTGCTGGTCCTCAACATGCCATGGATGGAGACTCTGAAGGAAAGGACATGGCTTGCTGCCAGCACTGCCAGCCCCACTCACTTTGGGGCAGACACACAGGCCTGTGAGCAGTGCCTTTGGACACTCATGTTGCACTCACTCTGGGGACCTTTGGCTGTGGGTACCTCCCCAGGCCTGGCCCCATGGAGGTAGAAGAAGGATGGCTGCATCCACATCCCCCCTGGCTGATGCTGCCCTGGGCACCACTGGGCAGGTGCTCTGGTCCTTCACCCACAACCAACTTCTGTCACCAGCAGGATGTCACTGGGAGTCTTGGCCTGACTGGTACTTCCTGCCCACCCTGGGGTCTGTTTGCCCTGGCCCTGCCTGGCCTTGGGCACTGGCTTCGTCCCCAGGCAGCAGTGCTGTTGCAGAGGCACGTGGCAGCGTAGAGGGGTATTTCACAGGGTATTTCACATGCTGGCACCAGCTGTTTCTCCCCTCTGCCCCAATCATGTCACTCACCCTCAAGTCTCTGATCCTGCCTCCTGCCTGCCCTCACCACTTGCTTCCCCTATCACAGGGCATTGGTGCTGCTCTGCCACCTTTCTGCTGTGTCCCTTTCCACTTTGCTTTTGTCCTGACACTTGTTCTTCAGCGTCTAGACCTGTACAGGAACCAGCTGCACTAGGTTCTTATTGTTGGGTCACTGGTGGTACTGGGAGAGGGGTTGCAGCAACCCAGCTTGGCTTTGGAAGCTGGTGGTGGAGTGGCCTTAAGGTACGAGGTCGGGACAGTCCGGGTGGGTGCCAGCAGCCTGGCAGTGGTGCCTGGGGTGGTGGGGAGGGAAGGATGGACTGCAGTAGTGGGACTGGCAGTGTCACTGGCCAGCAGTGGGCACCCCCTTAGTCAGCAGTGCTCCTCCTTTTTGCAGAGGGTCCTGCTGCCTTGTCACCCACAGGGTCCATGGCTGGTGGCTGCAGCTCTTAACAAGTTGCAGCTGTGCCCAGAGGGGGGCCTGTGATGCTGACCCGCCCCCCTGATGGGTGCCACAGTCTTTGGCAATCCCCCATCCCCCAGGGTGGCTGTGCACCTTCCTGGGGAGCAGCCATGGTCTGTCTGCTCTGTATGCTCCGATGCCCTTTCTGCCTTCCTGGCACAAGCTTGGCTGGAGGCCCTAAGCAGCACCAGGCACCTCAGCTGGCTGCTATGGGAGGTGGAGAGAGGCTGGCTCTGGCCCCGCTTGGGTGCAGGAGCAGGGCCTCACCTCAACTGTCACCATGCCCCCTGGTCCTGTCAGGCCCATATACCACCTGCTATGGATTGTGATAAAATATACAGTATTTTCAATAGGGGGGGAACTGGGAGAAGAAGCTCTATTTTCAGATTTTTCAGACCATTTTTTAAAATGGCATATGGGAAACTGGCTGGATCTGGGATGGGTTGGAGGGCACAGGGGCGCAGCCCCCAGCAGTGTGCCCCTGCTCCTATGCTGGCCACACTCTTCCTTTCCCGGGGGATGCTGGGGGACAAGCCAGCTCAAAGTTTGCCATTTGCCATCAGGGAGAGGGGATAATGTCATCTCTGAGTCCCCAGCTGTCACCCTGGTGGCACCCTGGAGCACCCCAGGGTGGGCAGTGCTGTTGTGCTCTGTGCTTTATCCTTGCCCCATACCTGCCACACTACGCTCTTGTTCCAGGTTCCAGAAGGGCACTGGCACCCCAGTCACAGTGTCTTCCCTGTCCATCCAGTCTTCCCCCTGCCACCATGCCATAATTTGCATGGCTTCTGAGGGTCAGTGGAGGTGCCCACACAGCCTGGGTGGCCACAGTGGCCCACCTGCCATGGGCTTAGTGCTGCCCAGGCACGGTCGCTGTGCTAGCGTCAGTCCAAGGGTGGAGCGGGAAGGTAGCACCCCAGGGCAGGGGTGGCTGCTGCCTTAACACTGTTCACTTCATTGAGTTTGGCCCCGCTTCCAGCCTTGCCTCCTCCTCCATGTCCTTGGCCACCAGCCGTGGGCATGGCGCCAGTGTCATGCTCAGCCGCGGGCGTGGGGCCCCTGGGGGTGGGGACGTGTTGGAGCTGCCTGTATATTGCTACCAAACAAAAAGGAAATGAAATGTGAAAATAATGACCGTTTTAAATAAAAAATAATAACTGAATCCATTGAGGCTGTGTAGTTGGGCATGGAGGGAATGGCAGAGCTGGGTACCTGGGAGGGCCTGGGCTGAGGAGGAGAGTGGCAGTGCCCAGGGTGGGAGCTCAGGATCCTGCTAGGGGCAGGGTGTGCTGGGGCACAACACAGGTCTGTGCCCAGTGCTTGTCGTCATTCAAGCAGTGTGGGGTGGTTGGGGGTACAGGCAGGAGTGGCAGCAGCTGGCAATGCCACCAGCTGCATTACCAGCCTGGGGCTGGCAGCAGCCACGGTGGCAGGGCCCCACAGCAGGGCGTCCTGTCTGTGCCACGGTGCCAGGCGTGGGTGGGAGCGGGTGCACCCCGAGGAGGAATGTGGGCTGGGAGGGGCCGTGGTTTCAGCTGTGGCACTCAGAGTACAGCAGTGCAGCAGCAGCCGCCGTGCAGCATGGCCGAAAAACCCCAAATCCAGCTCTTCATCAAGGTGAGGGGGCTCTGGCAACCAACTCTCTGGCAGTGCTGTGGTCGGGGTGGCTGGGCTGCCCCTGTCCACTGCAGTGCCCAGATGTGGGGCACTGGGCAAGGCAGGGGGGCAGATAGCGGGCAGCGGGTCAGGCACTGCTAGGCAGTGGGGCTGACAACAGACAGTGGGGCAGGCAGGGGACAGCAGGCAGGTGGGGGGATAGGCAGCAGAACAGGCGGCAGGCAGCTCGGGCTCTTCTCCAGGGCACACTGCTTGCTGCATCCTGCCCTGGAGGCACAGCAGCTGTGGGGGCTAAACCTGGGAAGGTTGGACCAGGTTTCCCCCGAAAACAGGGCCCAGCAGGCCAGCACCACAGCATCTGCCTGCACCCACCTGGCTAGGGCAGTCTGTCTGGCTGTGCAGGCCAGGACAGAACTCACATGGGATTGTGGCTGGGGTTGACAGGGCCACCAGTATCTCTATCACTTTCCTCTGGCACATCTCTGCTGCTGGACTGTCCTCTGCTACTGCCACCCCTGCTGCCACCCCTGCTCTCAAGCCCTTGTCCCACTGACACTGTGAGGCTGCTGCAGCCTGGAGGTCCTTGTCCCCAGAAGGTGCCAGGGCCAGCACTTGCTGTGCCATGTGGCTGCTCTGGGGTGTGGCACAGGCTCAGCGAGCAGGCAGGGGCCAGGAGCTGGCGCCTTGCCAGGCATAGCAGGTGCCATGGACAGCAGCACAGCTTGCCAGGAGGGGCTGGGGCCATGTGCCCTACCATCTTCACCCTGTACCCTCTGGGATGGACCCCACTGAGACCATGCCAGGGTGAAAGGGCAGCTGAGCTCTTCTTCTGTGCCCACAGGCAAGCGAGGACGGGGAGAGCATAGGGCACTGCCCCTTCTGCCAGCGGCTCTTCATGGTGCTGCTGCTCAAAGGGGTGCCCTTCACCCTCACCACTGTGGACGTGAAGAGGTGAGTGGTGGCTCCCTCCCAAGGGGTGCCAGCCCTGGGGCCAGGATCATGTGCAGGGTGGGAGGTTGGTAGGTCCCCAACACTTTGGGAAGGGATGTGAAGGGTGGGGCACTATGGGATGCATGGAGCTTTTTGTACCTCCCCAGGTGACCACTGGTGCTTGGGGGAGGTTGGCAGGTATTACCTTGGCCACACACTGAGGCAGGAGGGGCCTGAGGGCACCACCTTGTGCACCAGCCCACCCACCATAACTCCCTTTGCTTGGGACACGTGCACAGTATGAACACACATACACACAGTGCCCTACAGAACCCTGGACATGCCAGGCATCAGTGGTCTACCCATCTCCCACAGGGCATTGGACGTGCTGAAGGACTTCGCTCCAGGTGCCCAGCTGCCTGTCCTCCTCTACAACGGCGAGCCCAAGACCGACACCATCACCATTGAGGAGTTCCTGGAGGACCAGCTGAGCCCCCCCATGTCAGTGGCTGGTGCTGCCTTGAGAGGAGGAAGGGCAGGACAAGCTGAGGGCTGGGGGGGCTGACAGCACATGAGCCTGTCAGCCTCTGGTACCTGCCTCAGCTGTGCCCATATCCCCGCAGGTGCCCCAGTCTGGTCCCACAGTACCCGGAGTCAAGCCTGGCTGGGAATGACATTTTCCACAAATTCTCTGCCTTCATCAAGAACCCGGTACCTGCCCAGGATGAGGGTAAGGAGCGGATAGGGGAGCACCCCATGCAACCTCTTGGGTGCCACACCCCAAAGCTCAGCCTGGTCACACTGAGCTTTCCCACCCAGTCCACAGTCAGGTCTGTCCAGGCACTGCCCTCTCTACACAGGCCAGTGTGGCTATGCCAGGTCTCTGTGGGAGGGCAGAGGCAGGTGCCACCCTGAGCCAGGTGGGAAGAGGCTGACAGGTGCTGCCTGGATACCTGGGCTGGGCTGGCAGGAGGCCACAGCAGAGCAGGGCTGTACTGTGACCTGGCCACCCTCCTTGCAGCACTGCAGCGGAGCCTGCTGCGGGCCTTGCTGAAGCTGGATGAGTACCTGAGTGCCCCTCTGGAGCACGAGCTGGCCCAGGACCCCCACCTCCGGGTCTCCCAGCGCCGTTTCCTTGATGGAGATCACCTCACTCTGGCTGACTGCAACCTGCTGCCAAAGCTCAACATTGTTCAGGTAAGCCATGGGCATCCCAGCACCATGCCGTTCTCCCTTCCCTGACACCCCTATGCCCTCACTTTTCCTCTTGGTACCTACAGCAAGCCCCTGCTCCTTTCCCAGTTGCTCTGTTCTGTGCCCCCCAGCATTCCTCTCCCTAGGAGCCCTGCCCAGCACCATGCTCTCCCACTCCTCTCTGCATCCCGAGTGCCAGCCCTCCACTGTGCAGTGCCATGAATGTCCCGGGCCCCCTGCCACCCTTCCCAGCTGGTGCCTGCCCTGGTGGTAGAGGCCTCCTTGGCACAGTGTCAGGCAAGTCTCCCCGGTTTGTACCCACAGGTTGTGTGCCAGCACTACCGCCGCTTTGGGATCCCCAAGGACCTGCGGGGCGTGTGGCGGTACCTCAACAGTGCCAGTGAAACCAAGGAGTTCAAATACACCTGCCCCAATAGCCAGGAGATTATACAGGCATATCGTTCCGTGGTCCGGGCACCGCAGTGAGCCGGGCACGTGCCCTGGTGGGTGCAAGGCCAAGGCTGGGCTCAGGCAGGAGGTCAGCGCCCACCCTGCCCCTGCCTGCAGGGGCTCAGGAGAGCTCTGCCACTCACACCCAAATTTCCTCTGCTGGCACACAGGTGCTGGCAGCAATCTGCAGTGCACTCAGCCCCTCTTGTGCCACCCACCCTTCCTCACAACCAGGACAAGCTCTGTGGCCCCTCGAGCATCAGGATGAGGGCGAAGGGGCACGGCCACGGGCACCATTGGTGCCATATCTGTGCCCAGCTGAGGGCAGGTGCAGAGTTGGGGACAACAAGCTGCCCTGCAGCCACTTGCACAGGGAGGCAGACTGTGTCACCCACCTGGGCAGCAGGCACCACAGGGTGCCCTCACACCTGCACCAGGTAAGAGAACCTGGCACAGCCATAGAGACCTATGAAGGGACCTGGAGGGGGATAGCGCAGGCAATGGACACAGGTCAGTTCCCCCCAAAACTCACTATTAGGAAGCTCTCAACAGACTTGGGGGTTGTGAAGCAGGGAAAGCACAAGCTAAGCTTCAGAGTTCCTGGAAATCAATAAAAGCTTTGCAAGTAAGACCAGTGTGAGTCTGGAGTCACCACCCCAGCAGCTCCTCCCTCACAAGGCTTTGTACTGACATCCTCATCTTCTGCCAGTACTCAGCAAGGCAGAGCCCACCCTCCCAGCTCTCCAGAGGGGTTGACCAAGTTCTAACCACACACCTGTCAGTCCACTTGCAAAAAGTTGGCAGGGAAGGGAACTTCTCTGAGGCCCAGACATCTGGGTTCAGCTGAAACAGGCCCAAGGCTTCCTGAGAAAGGGAGAGGCAGAATGGATAGACGCACCCAGAAAGAGCAGCTGGCTAAAAACACCTTTACCAGCAAGAAGCAAAGCACTGGTGATCTTTCCATTCCACGGTATCAAAGCTCCATCCAAACTTCACCAGTTCATGGTAAGTGAGGTCAGGAGCTGGTCCCTGCCAGCAGGGAAGAGCTGCAGGGAATAAACCCACCATGCTGGTGTCCCCTCTGCTCCATTTGTTCCCCCAAAGGGAAAGCTGAGGGGTGGCTGCCAGGTACTGCTGCCTCTGTTGTCTCCCTGGGTTGAGTAGCTCAGCAGGTCCAGAAAAACAGGGACACCTCCTCGCTCAGACACAGGGGTCAGGGGGCTGTCATCAGGGCAGAGGACAGCACCCATCAGGAGTCCTCGAAATTCACTCCAGATGGCGCCTTCTTGCTGGAAGGAGATGGAGGAAACATCAGTCACAAGCCCCAAGCCCTGCTGCCACATAACTTCGGAGCAGAGCCCACAGGGTACCCAGCGAGCAGCATCCAGCCCCAGCACTGACCTTTTGAAACCAGGGTTAATGAGAGACTCCCCTGGTACCTTCCTTTTGCCTGGCAAAGCTGAGCCAGAAGCCTTACTCTTCCTGGGGCTGGGGTCTGCCTCGGTCGGGAACAGGCAGGACACAGATTACAGGTCACCCAGGTGCTCTGGCTGCCCTGCCAGTCTCTCCACAGCTAGGGGGAGCCTCCGGGAGCCCAGCCTGGCAGGACCAGCAGCCAGAGGGCAAGAAAGGGCCACACTTGGCCTCCTCTCCCAAAAGGAGCCATGGATCCACACAGCCTCCAGTCTGGAAGCACAGGAAAGCCTGCGCTTCTTCTGAGGCTGGCAATGCCTAGTCTTTGACCTGAGCATCCCAGGCACCCTGAGAGCCACCACACTAAGCCCTGTCCCTGCTCTGCCTGGAAGAGCACCAGGACAACAGGTGGCTGCCAGCAGCCAGAGCTGAGGGCACTCAGAGTGTCCTGGAGAGCACATGGACACAGGACTAGCAGCCTCAGGAGGGAGAAGACAAAAGACTGCAGGAGCAGGGCAGATGCCCCTGGCAGTGCCTACCTGTCAGGAAGAGCTGCTGGCTCCGGGCAGTGTTCTTCTCAGGGCTGCAGGAAGATGCTAACGTCTCCACTGCTATTGAGACAGGAGCCAGAGCCGAAGCTTGTGACAATACCCCCTAATTCTGCATGCAGCACTTCAAGCCTCCCCCAGTGAGCTCCCTCCACAGCCAAACTGAGCCCCATTCTCCTCTCAGCACTTCCATCCAGACTGCTGCTGCTCCAAAATCTTTCCAGACCTCTCAGACAAAGATATCTATAAGGCCATTCTGACATTCAGGATGCTAGTGTGGTGCTGGCCATGAGAACAAGGGCTGTGCTTCCACACAGAGACATACCACTGTGTCCACCTGGCCCAGGCAGGCTCTCTTTCCCTGTGGAGGTCTGGTGCAGACCCTTGCCAGCTTTGAGAACGGGCCAGCCCCAACAGGGAAGTGACAGGCAACAGCTCTTCTGCCGGTCTACTGGGACCGGTGAGAAGAAACCACCTGGGGTGAAGCCCTTTCCTGCTGCGGCTGAACTGGGGCACCTAGGGCACTTTAGGTGGGGGTGACGATCCCATGAAGGTGGCAGGAGCTGCTAGCCCTCCCCTCTTCTAAGCCCACCACGGACCTTCCAGGCGCCTCTCCAGGCTCTCGATGCAGCCGGCCATGCCGAAGACTAGCGCCTGCAGCTGGCTGCGCGCTTCGGCGGCGGGCAGCTGGGCGAGGGCCAGGGCCGGGCACTGCGGCTCCTCCGGCAGCCGCAGCGTGACCGAACCCGGGCCCAGGCTCAGCGCGGCGGCTCCGTGATCCAGGGCGGTCCTGCGGGAAGCGGGGGTAAGGGGAGCAGGAGAGAGGGGCTCCGGGCGAGGTGGGGCCTAGGGTGGGGGGAGCCCGGGGAGAGAGGGTGCCCGTAGCGAGGGAGGTCCCAGGGCGGCGGCACCCACCTGAGCATCGCGCCGTGCTCCTCCGGGGGGCACCGCTGCTGAGGGAGAGGAGGAGCAGAGCGCGTCCAACACGGCCTAGCCTGGGTCCAGATCCATCCCTGCCCCTCCGGCACCCCAGTCTCAGCCCCGGGCTCTCCCGCCTTCCCCTGTTCCTCCCGGTACATACAAAGCCGAGCGCCGGGCAGCCACCGAGCTCCCCGGCCCAGACCTCCATCGCGTCGGTCACACTGCGGGAGGAAGCAGCTCAGGCCAGGGCTGCTCGACCCCCGCCCGCCCCCCACCTGCTCCTTCTCCCGCCCCGCTCTCACTAGACTGCGCCGTCTGGTCCGCAGTAGCAGAGGAACCGGCCTGTCCCGGTTCGGAGCACATGGAAGGGCCCCGCCGGTTCCGCCATGGCCCCGGCGGAAGGGGCGGGTGGCAGGGGCGGGTCCTGCCCGGGGCCGGGCCCGGCAGCCTCGCCATGGTGAACTTGGGTGTGCGGCGGGTGGAGGACGATGTGGCTGCCAAGCACCCGGTGCGCCCCGTGGGGGACGGGCTGGGGGACCTGGGGGTGCGGGGGGGGCCGGGACTGACGGGGCCTTGTGGGCCTCCGGCCCTCGCGCTGATGCCTCCCCTCAGGCGCTGCAGCAGTACGCGGCTTGCCAGTCTCACGCCTTCATGAAGGGCATCGGCACCTTCTTGGCAGGTACGAGCTGGTCCAGCCACCCTGGCATCCCCCGGGCTGTCCGTGGCCGCTCCGCGGGGGCAGCGGGGACGTCCCGGCCGTGCCCGGTAACCCCGGCCTCGGTCTCGGCAGGCAGCGGGGCCGCCTTCGCGGTGCAGAAGATGGCGCGGCAGAAGCTGCCATACAGCCTGCAGTGGAGCCTGCTGTTGGCTGCGGGTAAGTGCCCAGCCCGAGCGGTACAGAGTGGTGTTTGCCACTGTTATGGGGGCTCGTCTCTGGCCCCAGCCACCTCCCTGTGCCCCGGTCCCCAGGGCTCAGGAGGGTTCGGGGCAGCAGGTGCTGTCCCCACCGTGGTGCTGCTGGCACTCCCAGGAGCACCTCGGCCGCCCCAGCTGCAGGGTCCCTCGGAAGCTACGTGGTAACCAGAGCAGAGACGCAGAAATGCTCTAACTTCTGGATTTATCTGGAGACAGGCAAGTCCCCACAAGAGCTCGCCGTGACTGGTGGGGTGTCTCAACCCGCAGGTACAGTCATATCTTCCTACTGCTTTGCCTGAGCTTGTTGTGCCTGGTTCTTCCCTGCTGCGATAATTACTTTGCTGTCTTGTAATTTAGCTGGTGACCGTGTCATTGCCAAAATCTCATTATAAGTCCCACACTGGCACCCTGCAGCCAAGGGGTAGGAGCAGGAGCACCCATGGTGGGTGGAGTTCCTTATCTAGTTTCATGCCTCCCCTGTCCCTCTGTGCACCCGGCACAGTGGGTTCCTGAGCAGGGCTCATGATGAGGGCTGGGTGCACTTGCTGCTGCCTTCTGCCCTGCCTGCTTTGGGTATTCACAAAAGCCAGCACAAAAGACTCATTTGCTGGAAGAGGATGGAGAAGGTAAGGGATGGAGAGAGGAACTGAGGTGTGGAGGGATTTGCTGCCAAGTAGGGTGGGCGGAATTGGAGGGGCATCAAGACAGTAGCTGCTAGACAATTCTTATTGCTGCTCGCTGCTTTCTCCCATACATACCTTGAGCTTCCAGACCTAGGCCAACTTGAAGAGGCTTTACATGCTTCTCCAAGGCTCTGTGGTTCTTTGCTCATGCTTGGCAAACCCACCAGGGTAGTTGGAGGTCCAGGGAACTTGTACTTTCTTGTTGCAGAAAACCTCCCTAGTGCAGAAGACAGGGACGGCGCTGCAACACTGGTGAGGAGGAACAGGTACGGTGACGTGGTGGAGTAGCCAGCAGAGCATAGCCTGCCGTGCCTGTGTCCCCTTCCTGTCTGCCCAACCTGACACTGCCCATGCTGCCTGTGAGGGTGGTGGGCTTGGTGACACTTCTGGAAAGCTCTGAGGACTTGATCCTGCTAGAGACAGCATGGTGGAGGCACCTCAAAGATTGTTGCCTGCCCCACGGGCTCTGCACATTGCACTTGGGGTACAATAAAAGTTGAGAGCTGAATGCACTTGTTGTGGATGAGGTGAAGGGCAGAGCAGGTGGAGAATGTCAACCTGAGGCAACCTCTGCAGTGAATGTTGGAGCAGAGAGCTCTGGTCCCTCTGTGGTGATGGCAGTCACAGTCAGTACTTGGATTGCTCTGAGACTGCAGGTGCAGACTGGTCTGGTCTAAGTTGTGAGGGTAGAGTGGTTGCTGTGTCACCCGTTTCCTGAGCCCAGCCAGTCCCCATGTCCTTTCCACCACAGCAGCAAGGCTTTTCATACCTACCTGAACAGGCCTGAGCTGAGTCCCACAGCTGGGTGGCCTCTGGGGTGTCCCCTTCCCCTGCAACAGAGCTGACCGTGTGCCCACGGCCCCTCTCTGCAGTGCTCACCTGTCACTGGCTAGTCCCAGATTGCCCATCCAGATCCATAACTACAAAGTAATGGTACTGTCTCAAATCCCCTGCACACAGTGGGGCATGTGGGGTTTTTCCATGTCAGACTCCAAGTCTTGACTAGGTCAATTGTCTGCTCTTGGTGGACATCCAGCTCTGATTCAGCTGCAGCTGAATTTCTTAGAAGAGGAAACTCAGTCTGAATTCTGGGAGCTGCCCAGGTTCTAGAACAGTGAGATACATAGTGCCTTCTCCATGTGAGATACATAAGACAGGCCCTGAACATCACCACAGGAGGGAGTCCCTGTGCTGAGGAGATGAACTTGGGGAGGAAGCTGAGCTTGGAGGTGCACAGCATCCTCTGAACTGGAATCAGGTTTGCCCTGTGCAGAGAGATGAGGAGCAGCCAGTGGAAGAGCTGAAAGCAAAGTGCTGCAGGGAACAGGTGTGTTAAGTCAAGCATGGTATTCCAGGAGTTCAGCTGCAGCAGGGAAGGGTGTTGGGAAGCAAGCAAACCCACGGAGCAGAGTTGGTGCTGCCAGCAGGAGCAAAGAGGGCAGTGAGAAACTGCAGCTCCCTGCAGCCATTCCTCTCTAGTGTTCATGGAACGTGCAGGGCAGGGGATGGATTCCAAAAGGTTTGGAGAGCTTGGACCAGTCCCATGCAACTGCTGAGCACTGCAGTGTGTGTCCTGGTGTCTGAGCTGCCAGTGACTGCAGCAGCAAATGTGAGCTGCTTTGCTACTGCCCTTGAGCACCAGAGCTGAGCCGTGGCAGTGGAGGCTGCTGGCAGGTTGGTTTTGCTGGGGGCTGTGGCAGTGAGGGACAGCTTGAGCTGCCTGCTTCTGGCTTTGGGGTGACTGTACCTCCAGCATTGGGGAAGCACAAGCTTGGTGGCTGGCTGGCTGGAGCTCATCCACCTCCAGGTGGGTCTGGGTCTGGTGTGAGGTTTCCAGCCCACCTTGGTCTATTTGAGGTCACCTCCAGGCTGGTAGAGTGCACAGAGCTGTGACGGTGTCTCAGCATGGTACAGGCTGCAAGGGCTGAGACCTTTGGGCAGAGCCTGACCTGTGGATGTGGCTGAGGGGCTCTGTTCTGCCCCCATGGGACAGCCAGGCTGAACTGCCTGTTGCTGATCACAAGCCACTGAGCCATAGTAGTGGTTACAAAGGTTTATTTCAGATTATTTAAAAAAATCAAGCAAAACCAAATCTTCATGTTTGTACATCCCTGTTCTTACTCAATTGGAAATAAAGGTGCATCCTCCTAGCTGCCTGGAGTGGGGTGATGCCAGGCTCAAATCTCACTGCAGAGCAAAGCCCCACAGTGTGGGAGCCTGTTGGCTCTGTGCCAGCATGGCCATGCACCACAGAGCTGCAGGAACCGGGGTGTGCAGGAGTCTTTGGATGTGGCAAAGACAAGTCTGGCATAGGAACCATGGGGGTAGTGAAGGCATTATGTCTGGCTGTTGAAGTGGGACCTGGAAGCTGCCATCTTCCCACATGTGGTTGTTGCTAAGTCCTTACCCAAAGCTGAGGCTAATGGCCAAGGAAAAGACCTTACCTTCAGGAAGGTCACTGGGGTTTGTACATCAGACAGAAAGACAACGTGAGCCCAGAGCTCCGCAGGAGGCAGGGCTGATGCTCCAGGGACAGGCTAGCAAGGTTGGCGGTTGGCTCTAAGGACTAGTGTAAGTAATATTCCCCATTCATACACATACACATGAAAATTAATCCTGTTGTTGCTTGGGCTCATTGGCTCAGTTCAGCTCAGCTCTGGTGGCAGAAAGATGCCCTAGCTCTGAATGTCCCATTTCCAAGCCTGCTCCAGGGTTCATCCCTGAGTAGTGTAGGGAAACATTTAAGCCCTTCTCCCACAGGGCCAGTGATCCTCTTCTTCCTTTCCCGCAGCTAGAGGGCAAAGGGAAGGCAAAAGGACACAGCTAATCTTCTGGGATGGTGTCAGGTTTTGGAGGAGGACATTGAGCACTTGCCACATCCCAAGCATTCAGAGCATGGAGCCTCCAGCAAGTAGGATGGTGCTGGTCCTGCAGATATGGCCCACCCTGTCCCTGCCATCAGATTATGCTGGACTTGCTGTGCCGGAGCAGGCAGATAGCAGTCACCAGGGATGTCAGGGTGGTGAGGACGAAGAGCAGGATGAGGATGACCCAGTAATTGTACAGCATGCTTTTGTGGGAGGAGGGCTTCTCTGCCGGGATCATGTTGGTGAGGTTCAGCATGTAGCCCAGGGCCCAGCCAATGGAGGTTTCTCCTGCCTGTGAAAACAGCATGGCATGGTCACCATCCAGCCAGCCCAGCTGCATGGGCCTCAGGAGACAATGGAATCATGGAATCACTGAAGTTGGAAAAGACAACTAAGATCATGGAGTCCATCCAGTAACACCAGCACTGCCAAGGCCACCACTAAACCATGTCCCCCAAGTGCCACATCTGCACATGTTCTAAATCTCTCCAGGGATGGTAACTACCCCATCCGTGGGCAGCCTGTTCCAATGCCTGACCACACTTTCCAAGAAGTAATTCTTCCTAAAATATAACTGAAACTTCCCCTGGCACAATTTGAGGCCATTTCCTTGTCCTGTGACGTGTTACCTGTGAGAAGAGACCAACCCCCGCCTGGCTACAACCTCCTGTCAGGGTGTTATAGAGAGTGAGAAGGTCCCCTTGAGCTTCCTTTTCTCCAGGCTGAGTTCCCCAGCTCTTTCAGCTGCTCCTCATAAGACTTGTGCTCCAGACCCTTCTGGGACAGCCCAAGGGAGAAGAGTGTGGGGGAAGCCACAGCCCCCTTTGAGCCTCTGCTTACCCACAGGTCCAGCCAGCCCAGGGACAGAGCAGTGACCATCTTGTGCAGAACTGGGCTCATCCCCTGGGAGTAAAACCTTGTATGCTCAGGCCAGTCCTGATCTCCTTGCACATCCCATAGCTTGTGCAGACAAAAGTACCTCCTGCTCTGAGGTAACTTCCCAAAAAGCCTCAGCAAAGCATTGTTTGGGATGGCTGGTGTCTTGAGAGCCAAGGAAGCGCTGAAGGACCTGATCCCATGGCCACCCCAATAGCCAGCTCAGCTCATTTGTTTCCATCCCCTAGGAGATCCTTCCAAAACCTGAGCTCCATCCTGCCCCTGTTCACTGAGATCTTCCTTTATTCTGCTTTGCTCCTTTTCCATGATGGATCATCTCTCCTGCAGGGTTCTTTGGCCTAACTCCCAAGAGATCCTATGGGATGGGGATGGATTTTGGTGCTACCCACCTTCTTCTGGAAGGCAATGTTGGGGAAGGAGTGGTTGTTGAAGCTGTAGCCTTTGGTGGTGAGGAAATACACAAATATGCTGACAGCACAGTAATCTGGCAGCCTCTTCTCCAGCTTTGGGGCTTTCAGGAGCAGCTGGGTGGGATGCACAGAGGAAAAGAGAAGAGAGGTCAAGCCAGTAATGGCCAGGCTTGTGTCTGTGGCCTGAAGCTCAGGGTGGTTACATCTGTGAGGTCAAGGCTACCCCTACCCACCTGAGCCCTCTCCCAGTCCCATGTAGGAGCCATCAATTGCCTTCCCCCTACTGCATTGGTGCCAGGAAACCCCGTGACCTCCAAGGGCTTCTCTCAAAGCCTGGGTGATAGCCCACATGAAGCAGCCCCCTTCTTCCCATGATACCGAGGGAGCCCACCTCACTCCAGCTGGTGGCACAGATGGTCTCTGCAGCATCCTTCAGGTCGCTGGGCAGGTGCACGGGTCTTCCCATCACAGTCTGTATGAAATCCACCGTGTAGAAGAAGGCAGAGAAGGCCTGATGGAGGGAAAGGAGCAGCTGTGAGACAGGCTCGGAGTAAACTGATCATGAGCAGACACTCTGGCCAATGTGGTGGGCACCAACAACTGCTGTTGCAGAGCTGGAGGTCTGATTTTGCTGCCACATGATGCTGGGGAGCTACCCAGCCAGCAGCCGAGTCACCACCCTCCTCTTAGGGCACTTACAATGAAGTTTCCTGAAACCTTCGGCTGGAAAACACCATCAAAGGAGCAGTGGGAGAAGGAGCAGTTGGTGAAGTCAAAGAGCTTGCTGACATGCAGAGTGCAGAGGTTCCCATTCCCAGTGCCGACCAAGGTAACAGTGGTGTTGAGGGCAAAGCTTGGTCTCTCCTTCTCCGTGCAGGGACTGTCATAGATGCTGCTCAGCAGCAGGCTCTTGTTGTAGCCCATAGGCCAGCAGGGATGGGAGACAGTTTCTTGGTATCTCTCAGCCTGTCAGAGGAGGGACACAGGGGGTGCATGAGCTGTGCATAGCACAGCTTCCCCAGAGCTTGAGCAGCCAGACACAGAGCAGTTGACAAAAGTGTCTCAAAATGGCTTGGAGTGTCTTGGCTCTAGCCAAGAGCTGCATCATCTAATGGAGATAGTGGGAGAAAGCCCTGGGAACACAGGAAAGGGTTGGGGGCAAAACACAAGTTGACTGGTAAAGGTGTGCAGCTGGTCCAGGGCTGACGGACAGTGTAAACACCGAGGTGAGGGGGCAGCTGCGGGGTCATGACAGCCAGCATCCACATCAAGCACACAGTGTACCTGGAGGAACTTGGAGAGCAGCCTCTTGAGAACCTGGTCCCTCCCATAGCAGAGGAAGCTGTGCGTGTACACTTTGTATGCCTGGCCATACAATTTCAGCATCACCTCATTTCTGGGGTTTTCAATCGTGTCCCTGGTTTCAAAGGTGATCTGTGTGGAAGCACCTCCAAAGTCCATGGCCCCCAGGGTCTTCTTCTGAGGCTGGATCCATTCTCCGAGCCATCCACGCTGAGCCAAGGAGGACAAGAGCAGGCATAAGTGTATGAGGAGCTACCCAGCCACCACAGCCATCCCACTGGATGTCACTATCCTCTGCTCACCTTGATGAAGTTCTCCAGGAGATAGTTTGCAGTGACCCAGCCAAAGACCCCTTCCTCTTCCCCAGACAGGATCTTTGCTCCCCGGAAATCAAAGGGGTATGTCTTCAATGTGGCTGCTACAGCTCTGAGGACAGCGTCCGACGCCTGTGGGTCCGCAATGCTGTGGGCCAAATGATAGGGTGGAGTGACAGACCTGTGCCACAGCGCTGCAGAGCCCTCCCTGTCCCAACGGCCCTTGAAGGCCAGCACTGCCATAGCACGGCCCAGGAGGAGAGGTGAGCCCTTGCCTGGGTACTCACAGGCATGTCCCAAAAAAACACTAGCTAATTCCCCTTGTCTCTGCTGGGGGAGGCAGGTAGCAGGAATGAAGTGTGCTCCTCACTGCTGGGACAATGGAATCCATCCTGCCTGGGCTGAGTGAGGGGAGCATGACTCCTCCCCCGTGTGCTTTTTGAGGGGTGTTTATTCTCACTGTGTCCCATCAGGCTGGCAAGTGGGTGCAAGGGATTTTCCTCCTAGCATCCAAAAAGTCTGGGTGGGTTATCCTGGTGCTGGCCCCTCCACCAGCCCCCACCAGCACTGTGCCCTGCAGAGTATATCCTGCTCTGAAAGGCAGGACCATTTCTGCAGGGGACACAGCACTGGGCAGGTGGGTGGTCAAGAGCTCTGCTCAGCAAAAGGGCAACACTTCAGCCATCCGTCATCACCTCCACCCCTGCTGTGTGTAGCAAGCTGGCATGTTAGAGTGGCACAACAGGGCCCCCCTGAGCACTCACTCGAGCAGACGCATGCCAGCCGTGGCACCGAGGTAAAGCGGGGTGCCTGCATGCTTCTCCTTGGGCACATCTCTCAGGGCCTGGTTTAGGCAGTGCTCCAGGCTTGTCCCAGCTGCCAGAGGGTTTGAGCTGTAGCTGGAGATGCCAGGACCTGTGAACAGGAAAAAGCATTGCTCCCTGCTGGTGAGGGGATGATGCTCAGTGGGAAAATGCCTGGTGAGCAGCTTTGCCCCTTCCAGACTGTCCAAAAGGCAGTTTTCTGTGGCTGTGGAGCCATCAAGGGTCCAGCCGCATCGCTCTGCCCACACTGCATCCTCTGCTGGCTGACAGTCTGGGAAAGGTTGATAAATGGAGAGTGAAAGACTGACCCTGGCTCCTCACTGGGCTAGGCAGGGAGCTGGATTATTCCCTGGTGGTTCAGTACCTGCCAGGAAAAGACAAACGAAAGCATGCACAGCTGCACGCCTTGGGGGGAGTTGGGAGACATTTTAGGAATAGAGCTGAACCCTTTAGAACATGTCACTACACTGGTGAATACAGAGGGTGGCAGCTGGGCATGGCAGGGGCACTCACACCATGCTGCCCTGCCACAGGGATGCAACAAACACCGCCACCAGCCCCGGACCTGGGCAAGCCCTTACCCTCCACATCACACATGCTGTGCTCGCTGACCACCCCGGTGTCATTCTCCTTGTCTGCAGGCCACTTGTAGATGAACATGGCGGTGTGGGAGGACCCAGCGTCCAGCACGATGCCGTACTGCAGGGGGAAGGCACTGGGTCAGGCCTGGAGGCTGAAGATCCCCTGGGTGCTCCAGCCCTTACCAAGGGAAGGCACTGGGGCTCAGTGCATAACCCGTCCACACTCCGACCCTCAGTCCACACCCTATCCTGTCGGTGCCCAGCAGCTCCGCAGTATCATCTGGCAGAGGCAGGCTTTGCCCAGCCCAGCCTGCCACTGCTGGGCCCACACCTGCCCAAAGAGGGCACTGCCTGGCATGTGACTGGGAGTGGGATACTGGCCGTTCTGGAATGCTATTTGGAACCACACAGGGACTCTAGCTTTTTGGGTAAGGGGACGCCATCGAGTGCAGCTCAGGGGCTCTTCCCCCTCTGCAGGTTACCATCACTCCTGGCTGCCTGCTGAGCCATGCTAGCCAGTCTCTGGGACTGGTGGTGGGGAGAGACACCTGAAATGGCTCCTTGGGATGCTCTTGGCCAAAGAAGGGCAGCCAGGCCCCTCATCCCTCCTGCCCTTGTATGGCTTGGCTATTCTCTGGCTATAAATAACCCTGCTCCTCCTGCCAAACAAGGTTACCCAGCTCCCAGGGAGGGGACACCATACATGCTGCCTGCAGCACCCCTGGGTGTAGCCTTTTGCCTGACCCCTGCTGCCCATGGTCTCGGGGTTGCCCATGCTGGCCCCCACTGTGCCCCCATCAGGGCTCTGAGTATGGGGGGAAAGCAAGGCAGGACCCAGAACCACCCCAGCTGAGCATCTATGGGGTGAAGCCATCTAAGGCTTAAACCTATGAGTCTCTGTCTGCTCCTGCCCTACCCAGATTCAATACAGCCAAGGGCTGGAGTAGGCAGTTCCTCTCCCTGCCTGGAAGCCACCCCAGCCCTGCCTGCCATGGGTGCCCCATGCTACCCCTGTCCCTATCACCTGGTTTTCACCAGCTCAGGCAACAGAAGTGTCAAGGACACCCAAGGTCCCCACTTATAGGTAGCCTCAATTACACCATGAACCCATGGCCCTGCACCAGTGGTACCTCCTGCTCCCTCAGAGGACCATCTCACATAGGTGACCCTCCCAGACTCACCCAGTGATTTGCTCATGCCCTGGGCCAAAAACTACAAGCCAGCAGAGAATCCCCCTCTGTGGCCAGGCTGGAGCAGTGGAGTAGCTTCAGCTCCTGACAAACACTGCAGAGAGGAAGAAAGAGGCTGACAACTCCCCCCAACACCTCTCCGCAGCCTCCTGGGCTGGGTGCTGGGGTGAGTGTTCCAGGCAGGCTTAGAGGGCTCTCAACACCCTCTTTGCCCAGCACGTGGCATCCCAGTCCATTCTTGACAGAGCAACCTCTGCCTTGCCTTGCCTCCCTGGGATCCTGTCACCCCTGTGTCCCCGGATGAGCAGTCACTGACCAAGCACAGGAGAGTCTGAGGAGGCTCCAGCCCGAGGGGACCCCCTCTGTCCACTTCAGTGGCACATGTGCCCATGCCCTCTGTAGTCACCATGCAGATATCTCCCGATTTGCTCACAAGGCACTGCATTACCCCAGATATCACCTGGAGTGACACTAGCAGGAGCAGGGTGACAAGGCTGTCCCCATCAGGAAAGCATCGGTAGGTCATCCCCAAACTTGGGGCTGAGCACAGCCAAGACCCTAGGAGTAGTCTCCAGTGCGGAGATGCCATGGAGGGGCTGGAGTCCACAGAGAGGGACAAGGTTGGAGACAGGGATATCTACAGGGTGACAAGGGCTGAGAGATGCTGTATTATGAAACAATACGGATGACCTGCAGTGCCAGGGATACCTGGTGCCACCCACCAGGAGTGGGGTCAGCCTGGGAGGGGGATGCTGGGGATGCCAGACTCACCCGATGGCAGGAAGGGACATGGCTGGCTCTAGGGTGAGCAGGAGGAGACCCACTACCCGTGACAGGAGGAAGGCTGTTTCCCAGGTTTCTTCCTGCATTCAGCAGGGCTGACTTGGCTGTGCCCCACTTCCCACCCCACGGAGAGCTGGTACCAGGATGTATTCATGGGGGTACATACCTGGGGTGGAGTTGCACATGTAAAGAGATGCACAAATGTATGT
The DNA here is from genome assembly GCA_024865655.1 of Emberiza elegans. NCBI lineage: Eukaryota > Metazoa > Chordata > Aves > Passeriformes > Fringillidae > Emberiza > Emberiza elegans. Next base: position 66,926,196 of record JALJVW010000184.1, on the reverse strand, counting down.
GCACATGTGCATGCATATATGTGTGCATATGGTCTACTTGCTGCAGGAGAGTGCATGTTTGTGTGTGGGTGCATGGGCATACAAAGGTGTGTGCAACTTTAGGTGTGGATGCTTACACATGGGTGTGCACGGGTGAGGTGTGCATCCACATAGGTGCACCAATGTGTGTGCACACATGCATTTAGGAGGGGTTTGTGCATAGGTGTGCATGGGTACACATACCACATTGCGTGCCCAGGGAAGTGCAGGCAATGAGAGGCAGCACGGAGCCTACACCCAGAGCAAACCCCACGCAGAGGTGACATGTTGGGGTGACAGCTGGGGCAGGATGCAGAACGGGCTGTGCATGTAGGCACATCCTAGTGCCCTTTGCTGCCAACACCTGTGGGTTGCGGTGGGGGTATCTCCTCTTGGACCCCCAGCGCATTGCCACCAGGCATGGAGTGGTGGGTGAGGGGCTTCCTGTGGGTCCCCCAGCCTTGGCGGTGGCAGCAGCAGTGCTTGGCCTGGCTGAGGTAAGGTGCTGCAACACAATGGTGCTGCCTCTGCAGAGAGTGCCTGGTGAACTGCTATCACAGCTCACCCCACAGCCACCCCAGCAGGAGAGGAGTCACCACAGCCTCATGCCAGCCCCTCCTGAGGGCACGGGATTTGGCACCCCAGCTTGTCCCTATGGAGAAGACATCCTTGCCTGGGAGTGGTAAGCAGGGGTGAGAATCGTGCGCATGGTGCACGAAGGCACCAAGGCAGACATGGGCAGCCTAGTATGTTCCCAGTGATGAAGAAATGTCATCTCCTCCAGTCCCAAGGGTACCTCATGCCTCCAGCATTCACACAGAAATCATGAATGGGATAACCTACAGTGGTGTGCAATGGTGCCAGCCCCTGGCCCCGGATCCTGTCCCTGTCTTAACTTCTGTCCCTGCCTAGAACCTGGGCTTGGGCATCGGGGCCACTGCATTCCCCAGAGCAGAGTGCGCTGCTGTATGGGTCTGAGTCACGGCTGAGCCATGGACACGGGCAGGTAGGCTCCAGGGACCCTACAGGTGGGAAGCCCCAGGAGGGAGGATAAAAGCCCACCCCAATAGTGATTTGCAGTGTAAGTGATTTGCAGGGTGGTTTTAGGGCTATATTTCATGCAAAGGAGCTGGAAAGGGAAAATGTGGAGCTGTAGTTCAGCAGTGAACAGCACTATCCAGCAGCTAACATGGACTGAGTCAGCAAGGACCACATCTTGTCCAGGCCATCAGAAGATGTGCCGAGGGTCTCCTGTAGCAGGACTGACTTCTAAACCATGCAGGCATCTTTTGGGCTGAGTTAAAATAACACAAAGTTCTGCATTGTCAAAACAGCACTGGGCTTTGTGTGAAAGCAAGTCCTCAGCACCTTCCTGGTGCCAGCCTCATGGGAACAGGCACTGCTGGACACAGAAGCACACACCATGCTGGACCTCATTGCACTTGGCATATCCAGGAGCACTGAGTCCCTGGGCCAGGCCTTGTGCAGAGCAGGGTCAGGACCCAGGTGGGTGTTCAGGAATGCTTGGTCCCAAACTGCAGCAGTGCCTGCAGACTTGAAGGTGCTAGCACTCAGAGGGAGAAAAAACATCAAAAAAGGCACAAGAAAAAAAGTTTCTGGGAATTAATTTGGTTTAAAACCAAAGGTCCGTCTTGGAACCAGGGAGAAGAAAGGCTTTCCAGGCTGATCCAAGTGCTACATATGGGGGTCTTGGTACTGATCTAATTCCTTCATGTTCCAAAAGATAAAATCCACTTTGAAACCAGCTCAGAGCATCGCCTAAGATGGCCCAGCATGTGGTAACAGGTGGACAAAAAAGGTGTCACAGGGACTTAAAAATTGGTAGTTATACTAAGAGCAAAAAGGGTCATCTTGGCTAAGCCTGCTTGTCTTCATTACATCTGACAAACCCAGAGAGGAGGCAGCAGCACATCTGGCATGCAGGCTGGCTCAGAAAGTTTCCAAGTAAATTGCTTGGGATGAGAAAAATGGGGTTTTAGATGAAATACTTTTCAGGACAAGAGCCTGGGACTATTTTAAAACAAAAGACTTGTCCTACAAAGGGAGAACTTGGCCAAAAAGAAATTGTTCAGGATCCTCTTTCATCATCCGAATTTACAACAAAAAAGGAAAAAAAAAAAGCAGCTTGTATTCAAAGGAAAGTGCATTTGTCACCCAGCAGGACTGGCTCAGGCAATGCAGTGCAGCCCGGGGAGATGCTGGGGTGCGCAAGGAAGCCCTGGCCCAGGCAGAGCAGCAGCAGATGCTGACTCGGCTGCTCTGACCTGGGGGGCCGCTATCTTTCACCGTGTCCAGCGGATTCCCCTCCCAAAGCGCACGTCCCAAGGCACAAGGGATGGACGGCCGAGGGTCCCGCAGCCGGCGGGTGCCGCAGCGGAGATGCCACGCAACGGGTCTCGCTACTGGGGCAGCTCCGTCCCCGCGCACCCGGCGGGGGCTGCTCCCTGCGACCCTCCCTGCAGATCGGCGACCCCTCAGCCCTGGCGCCTCCCGCGACGCTGGGGACCCTCGGATGCCGGCGTCTCTCCCCCACCAGTATTCCCGCACAGCGACAATGCCGCACACCGACACGCCCAAGGGGGCTCGCACAGCCCCGGCAGCCCAGGACCTCTCGGTGCCCGCCGCCACTCCGCGCCCGGTCTCCCCGCGCCGCCCCGCTCACCTTGAAGCCCGGCGGGCCCCGTGTGTCCCCAGAGCCGAGGAGGAGGAGGAGGATGCCCAGCAGGCAGCCGAGGGCCAGAAGCAGGAGCAGGGCGGCCAGGCGGCGGGCCATGGCGGAGCCGGGCAGGTGAGCGGCTCGGCAGCGGCGGCGGCGGCTCCTGCCGCTCCTCCTCCCCCGCCTCCTCCTCGCCCGCCTCTCCCGGCTGAGTCACCGCGCCCCGGCCCACCCGGGCGGGACACCGGGCTCCGCGGCGCTGCGCGGGGCGGCCCGGGCTGCGAGTCCTGCGGCGGTCCGGGACCTGCGCTCAGATCTTCCTGCCCCCTCCGCCCCGGGACCAGACCGATCTGCCTCCCCCAGGCGCGGTTTTTTGCCCAGGATCAGCGCCAGCCCGGCCCCTCAGGCACCTCCCCGGTCCTAGAATCAGCTTTGTCCCTCGAGCATCACCGTTACCGAGAGGGCTCGGCCCAATCCTGTCACCCTTCCCTGGGCACAGCCTGTGTCCTTGAGATCGGCCCCATCTACCCCTCCGGCCAAGGTCCTAGACCCCAGGCTCAACCCCACCCTGCCCCCTCCCCAGGGCTTAGCCTTAGATGGGTTCAGTGGGATGTGGGGACGTCCTGAGATACAGAAAAGTTCCAAGAACCTCTCATCTACAATGATTAACAGCTGTGGTTGTGTTCCTGCTTTTAATCATCACAAGAACTTCATGACAGCCCTGAGGAGCCCAAATGTATATTGAGGCTGTTTTCAATATGGTCACGAGTGAATAATGTGATGCATTTGCAGAGGGAGCAGTTAGCCAAAGGAGGTTTGGTTCCTTCCTCTGAGAAGGACATTTGCAGCCTGCTTACACAGTGGGATACAACAGTGAACAAAAAATAAACAAGGAGAGAGGGCTGGGGGTCACAGCTCATAGAGCAGCTGGGTTGCAGGCTGCAGGTCACAACCTCACACTGAGGGTGTGAGCTGAGGCTCCTCATTCCTGCCTCACTCCTCAACAAGGAGCTTTCCTGCTGCTCATAGCTGACCCATGCAGAGCACACATTGCACCATTGCACCTTCTGCAGAGCTCCCTGCCCATCACTGTAGTATTGGGGCGCAGAGGTGCTCGTGGGGCTAAGCCTTTGCCCAGGGCTTGTGATGCAGGAGCCTCCAGCCCTGATGCACCACTCCATTGCACAGGTTCTGCAGCTGGATGTCCCACAAAGGATGAGCTCCAGTGCTGTCCCCACTTTCACCCTGGCAGTGCCCATCACTGTGGAGCAGGGCTTCTCTGCAGGACTGCTGTGAGTCTGTTTGCAGGGGTTTACCTTCTCGCTTCAATTCATTAAGCACTTAACTCTGGAAAATCCGTGCTATTCTATTCCATACATTAATATATTAATTGATGTGGAAAAATATTTGCTTTTGCTGCTGATTATGGCACAGGAAACAACAGTCCAGTCCCTGAGGCTTAGCACAGCATCATTTCTGCTGCTTTTCTGCCTCCCCAGGCTGACTCTTCTCAAGTTTCTATGGGAAAAATACCTCCCTATTATTGACTCTTCATGCTGCCCATCTCATCTTCTGAGGCAGTTGTCTGCCATCCTGTACAGTGCAACTGCACCAGGGGTTATCATAGAGAGATCTTTTCTGGATTGCACTTAATCCCTTTCTCATACCTCCTGCTTCACCTTTAGATGGACAGGCAATGAGGTCTTCAAAGACTAAAAAGGAGCAAAAAAAATCTCTTTTCTGGATGGTGGGGAGCAGAAACAGGGTTGGAGGAGCCCTGTGGGATGGTCCCCTTGCACCTCATCCTTCTTTTGGTTTTGGGGACTTTGGAGCAAGTTCCTATCTGTCAGGTGGTCCTTGTTGTGGTGGGACCCATCCTGGGAGATATGTGTCCTCCATACCTTGGTCTTGTGCAGACTTGGCCATCCTATTCCCAGGCTGTCCATGGGTGGCTTTGAAAGGGGGGCTGGCATCCCTTCCCTCCCCAGGGTGGGCTGCTCCTCCTCTTCATGGGGTCACTTTTGCCACCCTCTTTCCAGCCCTAGGTGTGTAGGAGCTGAGGTCTGAGGGAGCCTGTGCCATGCCCTGGACAATCACTGGTGTCCCAGGATACTCAACTTCCAGTGCAAACAGGAAGGCCTCAAAAGCTTGGACATACTGGGGTGGAAATACTCCCATTCCCAGGGGAATGTCAGGCAGACAAACACATGTATAGCCAGAGAAATACCCGAATACCCTGTGACAGTATGTTCAGGCAGGGAGCACCCCAACACAGCTGTCTGAGCTCAGCCCAGCCAGGGTCAGGCACTGCCAGCTGCTGCCCCAATAAGGGGAGTGGGAGCGGTGGGGGGGGCTCATGTCAGTTTTCCTTTCCCATGTAGCCCTGTCAAGGCACCATAGGCTGGAGAGCAGGGCACCAAGGGTAGCAGTGCCTCTGCCCATAGTGTGTGGGCAGCCTCAGGCACTCACAGGGAACCCAGCTATGTCCCTGGGGAGGAGCAGGTGTCTGCACTGAGGTGGCTGCCCCAGGTGGGCAGTGCCTGAGCTCCAGGCACAAGAAAGTTCAGTGTGAAAAAGCAAGGGACAGGGAAGGCTTTCTTTGCCATGGAAGACAAAGCAGGCAACTTGCTCCAGTGGCAGGAGGTGAGAGCAGCCTTGTTTGTCTGAGGAAACAGGGATGTGGATTTTGGGCACTATCAAAGAAGGGCAAGAACAGATGTCACCTCTGCAGGACTTGGGTTGCAAAGCATACAGTCTGTCCAAATGAACAGGTTCAATGAACAAGCAGCTGTGTGGGGAGCCAGCCCGGCACAGCTGGGTTGTCCTGCCACACTACCACTCTGCTGCCTTTCTACCTGCCACTCTGTCACCTGCCTGCCTGCCACCCTGCTTACCATCTGTCTGCCTGCCAGTGTCTTACCTCTGTCACCTCTGTTGATGTCCACGGTGCTGCTCTCCATATATTCATCCTGCCTTGACCATTCCCAGGGACAGAGGCACGCCGTGAATTTTTAGGGAACTGCTTTGATAGTGGGAGGGACAGATCCCCTCAGCATAACCTGATATGAAAATGGCATTGAAACCTGAAATAACCAGACAATCCACCAGCTGCAGGAGCAGGGTTTGCTGTGGGGCAGCAATAAGTTCCCCACAATTTAATGTCAATTTTTCATTATAATTACAGCCTGTGTCACCACCGTGATGGGGCCACAGCAGCAAGGGACCAGGTTAACCTGCCTGATCTCACAGGAGAGATCTCTCAGGAGCCCAAACTCCCTGCTGCACTGCTGTCTTTGGATCACCCCATAGCTGCATAAACACAGAGAGCTTAATCTCAGGTAAGGCTGGACAAGGATGCTGGTCACCAGCGTGCCTGAGACACCTGAAGACTCTTGTCTGTATTTCTACACCCCCTGCAGCTGGTGTGGACATGGGCTTCAGCTCGGTGACTCAGGGAGACATGGCCTTCCTCCAAGGAGAGACACAAACTCCCAGGAAAGACAGGGCATGCTGGCACCCATCCCAGCTGGGCAGAAAAGCTTGTCTCCACCATGCAGCAGGGGAAACAATCCCTGGGAGCAGAGTGGAATGTGAGTACAAAGAGGAGGTGGGGAGTGTATTAGTCACCCAGCAATGCAGGGGACCTCCACTTCCCCAGACAAAGGAGAGAGTTTTTCTAATCTATCTCTTCCAACAAAAGGCTCGGAGGTGGGGCCACCTGGGTGAGGGGTGCAGGGTTGAATGAGGGATCAGAGGAGACACTGAGCAGGAGAAGGAACTGGCTGGTGGCCCTGAGAGGGGGAGTTTGCTGGCTGTGGGACTCAGGGCTTCTCAGCGGCTTTGTAAAACATGAGCACATCTGGGAGCTCTGGTGGGCGGCCCTGCAGCTCCATATGTGGTTGGGGAATAACAGGAAGAACACAATGAGCCTGTAGACACTGTAACAGGCTGCGGTCCAAAGGGAGGGGTTAGGGACGGGGTTCTCTGCTCCCATCTGCGAGCTCCTCAGTGAGTGCAGGGGGCCTTTCAATCCAGAAACATTCAACAGTTTTGGGATTGGTCCAGTGCAGACCAGCCCTGAGCAATGCACAAACAATCCCACAACATACTCCAGAGCTGCTGCAGCACCACGTTGGTCTCAGCCCTGGCAGAAGCCCCAGGGATCCTGACTTGCTCCTGAGGGAGCACTGGAAGCCAGTGGGGTTCCTCTGCAGAGGTACTGTCCTGGTTTAGGGCAAATTTGGGAGAAAACCTCCAAAAGGAGGCCCCCCAGAAAACAAACCCATGCGCCCCCTCCCCCAACCGGTTTGGGAAAAATTTCCTTGGAGAGAAGTGGAAAGAACCTGTTTATTTAACAAGCAAAGCACTCCCCAGCACACAAAATGAACAATACCAGATGACAAAACTGATTCGCCGTTCTGAAGAGACGACAAATTCAGAAAGTCTCTCCTGTGGATGCTCGCTTTGTTATCAATCCCTCCGGCACTGGGAAAGGCTGCTGCCCAGAGTAGGCCCCCATAGGCCACAAAGTGCAAGCTCTCAGTCCAGAGCAGGTTTGAACAGTTCCAGGAAAAGGGAAAGAAAAAAAGACAGTCCAGGGAAAACTCTGCCTCAGCCAGCTAAACCAACTGAAAAGCAAAGGAGCGCTCTGTTCTGCTCTGACAGTGCCCAGACAACACAGTGCAGCACAGAATGTGGAGGAGAGTTGCTTTTCGAGGAGTGCAGCCTCTGATAACAAACTCTGTGCTTCTTCTTCTCCCCACCTTTGCTCTCAGAACCAGTCTTGAAGGCAGAGAATATAATATCCAGCATTAACAGAACAGACAGCTGGGGATACAAGCATCAAAAAGTCACCCTAGGACAGGCACTCAGACCAGGAACCATCAAGGACAGGGATAGGCTGGCTGGAGGGAAGCCTGTAACAGCCAGGACAGTTGGGACAGCATGAGGTTGCAAAGGTGCTCCCAGAAGGAACACAGCCCCCATCTGCCTCTGAAGCACAGACCAAGGAATGGCAGGGACTTGTTCCTTTGGTGTCAGGTTGGGCTGAGGCTGCTCACACGTCCACAGGCTGTGGTCCATGGGAGAAATCCCCCAGCCCTGTTCTCAATCTAGATCCCAACCCCACTCCCATTCCCAGTCTCAGCTCTGCCTGGGAGCTGCACTGGAGGCACAGCCAGAGAAAGGAGTGGGAAGCTGCTCCCAGGACTATGTGACTCCAGTCAGGACCTGGACTGATGTACCCTGGGGCTCAGCTGAGGCATCAGGTGTATTTTTCAGCGAGTGCAGGCCAATACAGACCACTGAGCAAGCCCAGAGGTGCCTCTTCCTCAGGGACCTCCAGGCAGGGTGAGTCCTGCACCAACCAAAGGACTTGGACATCCAGGCTTCCCCAGCTGCTGGGGCTGACTTCCCAGTATGTTGTTGCCTTGCATGGAGGAATCATAACACTGTGTGGTATATCAGGAAACCTCCCAGCTGCCTTTCCTGCTGTTGGGTCTATCCTACATTCCAGCAGAGACGTGTGAAACTTGACCCAGAAAGATGCTTTTGCTCAGGGTGCATTTACCCACATCTCCACCTGCACGAAGTTGGAGTCAGACAGGACTGGAATGGAAGCAAGGATCTGTCAGGAATTTCTGGGGGTGCCCACACCAGTCCCAGCACTGAGTAAGGCTGCAGCACACACATGTGAGGCATTTTGGGGTGTTTTTGAGTCTGTGGCCAGTGAAGTTGCAAATCCAATCAGTGTTTACACTGGCAGAGTAAAAAAATCAGTGCCCAGACAACACAGTGCAGCACAGAATGTGGAGGAGAGTTGCTTTTGAGGAGTGCAGCCTCTGATAACAAACTCTGTGCTTCTTCTTCTCCCCACCTTTGCTCTCAGAACCAGTCTTGAAGGCAGAGAATATAATATCCAGCATTAACAGAACAGACAGCTGGGGATACAAGCATCAAAAAGTCACCCTAGGACAGGCACTCAGACCAGGAACCATCAAGGACAGGGATAGGCTGGCTGGAGGGAAGCCTGTAACAGCCAGGACAGTTGGGACAGCATGAGGTTGCAAAGGTGCTCCCAGAAGGAACACAGCCCCCATCTGCCTCTGAAGCACAGACCAAGGAATGGCAGGGACTTGTTCCTTTGGTGTCAGGTTGGGCTGAGGCTGCTCACATGTCCACAGGCTGTGGTCCATGGGAGAAATCCCCCAGCCCTGTTCTCAATCTGGATCCCAACCCCAGTCCCATTCCCAGTCTCAGCTCTGCCTGGGAGCTGCACTGGAGGCACAGCCAGAGAAAGGAGTGGGAAGCTGCTCCCAGGACTATGTGACTCCAGTCAGGACCTGGACTGATGTACCCTGGGGCTCAGCTGAGACATCAGGTGTATTTTTCAGCGAGTGCAGGCCAATACAGACCACTGAGCAAGCCCAGAGGTGCCTCTTCCTCAGGGACCTCCAGGCAGGGTGAGTCCTGCACCAACCAAAGGACTTGGACATCCAGGCTTCCCCAGCTGCTGGGGCTGACTTCCCAGTATGTTGTTGCCTTGCATGGAGGAATCATAACACTGTGTGGTATATTAGGAAACCTCCCAGCTGCCTTTCCTGCTGTTGGGTCTATCCTACATTCCAGCAGAGATGTGTGAAACTTGACCCAGAAAGATGCTTTTGCTCAGGGTGCATTTACCCACATCTCCACCTGCACGAAGTTGGAGTCAGACAGGACTGGAATGGAATGGAAGCAAGGATCTGTCAGGAATTTCTGGGGGTGCCCACACCAGTCCCAGCACTGAGTAAGGCTGCAGCACACACATGTGAGGCATTTTGGGGTGTTTTTGAGTCTGTGGCCAGTGAAGTTGCAAATCCAATCAGTGTTTACACTGGCAGAGTAAAAAAATAAGGGAATGCAACACCCTCCCTCAGTCAGGAGTGAGCTCCTGACTGAGTGCAGCTCCTGCTGAGCCTCTGCACCCTGAGAGTGGGAGCCCACTGATGTATCCCAGCCTTGGCTCCAAGCCCAGATCTTGTCCTCTTAGAGACTTTGAAGGTCTGGAAGGATCTTGGTTGATCTAAGGCTATAATCCCCCTCCTGGCAAGGATCTTTGCCTGGAAGGAAAATCAAACCCAAGTACAAATCTCTATTCTTGCCTCACTTTCTAAACCCTTTTTTGTCTCCTGTTTTCCAGGACAGTGTCTGTGTGATGCAAGCCCTGAGGGGGTCCATGGGCAGAGATCCCTGTTGTCGTGGCATTGAACCAGCCAGGAAGTAAGTAGCTTTTACAGAAAAGCCCCATTGGTTTCTCCTGGTTGTTTTGCCCAGAGCTCTTTCCTGCCAGGACAGAGGGTCAGGAAGTATTGAGGCACAGGGCAGCCCCTCAGGCTGACAGCCATGTTCCCACAGCCCTGGCACAACAAATGACGAGCTCTCTCCCCAAGCTTGTGACATGAGCCTGTGGATGTGGCACAGGACAGGACACCTGCCAGCAGAACATCTGTCCCCTAGGCTGTGGGCCCAGGGCAGAGGTGCCCTTGGCACACGGAGGCCCAGGGTCATGGTCACATCCTGTTGGCTCCATGCAGCCACTGCAGGCTCACCTGTCCCTAAGCCTGGTGGGACAGGTTGGCTGAACACGAGCGAAGCACGTGACATAAAGAAAGGGACCACCACATGCAAATCCTCCTGGGCAGCCTTGTGGCAAGAGGGGCTGATCCCCATCCCCAGTGTGAGGGAGGGGATGGTGGTGGGGTGGGGACAGAGCTGGCAGGATGGAAGGGAAAATAATCTTCTGCTTGGAATAAAGCAGGGAACTGCTTGTCACTTTTCTTAAACTGCCAAACACTACCCACAGGCTCCAATTCCAAGTGAGAAACCATGTTTTGAACAATCTCAGCTCATCCTCACAAGCACTAATGTGGCTCTGGGGTTTTTGGGGTCTCCCCGACCCCGGCTGCCATGGGTGTCCCAGACAGCAAAGTCCAGTTAAGCACAACCTGTCCGGGCCCCTCAGGCAAGATCCTAGCCAGCAATCTTAGCAAGCTCAGCTCTTAAGTGATTTTAAGAGATCAGCTCGAAAGAGATCAGCTCTTTGGTGATTCTCAGCTCTTTGCTTGCTAAGTCCCTTTGGCAGATGCAGGGAGAGAGAGAAGGCTGTATGAGGTTCCACAGAGGTGTCTTTATTGGTATCTTCTGCGAAGGGTCCCAGTGACGACTCTTCTGCCAAACTGGGCAGAAATGGGGTTTATATAGGGTATAGGAGTTTAGGGAAACAGTCCAGTAGTAAGGGTCGAGGCAAAAGTGACCTATCGTTTTACAGAGATAACAAGGGTCTGAGGGCAGAAGAGGGGTTCCTTAGGGACGGTCATCATGACTAGGCATCTCCTGTCTTAGGCAACTGACTGCTAGGGAGGCCTTGCAGGCCCTGTGCCTGCTACAGCACACCAGGTAATGGCCATGGTGACCAGCTGGGCCATGCAGAGACTGAGACCTTGCCTGGTTTTCAGGGCAACAGACTCTGTTGTTCTGGGCTCCCTCTGGAGGCAGGTGCTGCACGAGAAACTGAGCAAAGGGAGCAAAGAAGGCTGAGGACCCTGGAGAGAAATAAACATCCTCTCCTAAAAGTATTACTTTAAAAAGCTACCTTTTTTTTTTTTTTTTTTTTTTTTTGTGTGTGTGTGTGTGTGTGTGTGTTTTTCCCTCTTAATTCCTTGATTTTAGGAAGGCTAAGGACATTTATGACTTTTTGGGACTTGGCAGTGATGCAACAGTCTACTCATCCAAGGAAAATATGAAAAATGGCTGGGTTTGGAAAACCCCCTTAGGATTTGGGATAGAGAAGTAAAACAGGAGCTGACAAGTGCAGATGTCCAGGCAGTGCAGAGTGTGAGACACTGCAGGGGTGAAGCTGCTCCTGCAGACCTGCCCAGAATCAGCCACATGCCTCCAGCTGTCATGGGTGGAGGGGTGCCAGGGATGCTGGCAGGGTACTGGGTCCCTCTAACCCAATGGGAAAAGCCTGGCAGCCTGGCATGGAGAAGTAGCTGCAGGCACTCACCAGCCAACAGTGAGAAGGCGTTGGCACCGGTGCAGGAGCATCAGCACCACAATGTCTCTCACAAACCCAAATTATTTCCTTCCTAAGCCATCAATACTAAATATTTAATGATAGAATTGTTAGATTATTTGGTTATTATCTTCCTGGTCGAACCAGCTGAGGCCTTTCCAAACTGGCCAGGGCACAGCATTACATGGGATGGCACACTGGACTCAGAGTCTGGGGTGGCTCCCAGCCTGGCACAGTGAGATGATTGATCAATCTGTGGGACAAGGCCTTGCCCAAAAAGTGGTTCAGCCTGAGGACTAATGAAGGTCTTGGAAGATTTGAAGAGCTAATGGAGATTTTTGAAGGATCCCAAAGAACCTTATGCTTTCTGTGCAGCAGAACTCATGCTTCCAGAAAGAGAAAAGGGAAGTGTTTAAAACACCTGCCCTGAACTCAGTGCAAAGCACTTCCATCTAAGGCTGAATAAAACCTTAGGGGCCAGGCAATGTCTTTTGGGTTTCTTGATTTAACGAATAGGACAAAAGACTGTTTCTTTCCCAGTTTGAGCAGCACCACACGGGAGCAGTGATCTTCAGCAAGGAGGCCATACCTGGGGGACCCGGGGCTAGGACATCCTTCTTGCACTGGGCTGTCATTGCTGTGTCACTCTGCCCTGTGGGACCCATCTGTGGGAATAAAAACATGGATGTGGTTGTAACCTTTGCCCATGGCAGCTGCAGGATGCCTTTGCCTGCTAGCAGTGCAGGTGGTCCTGCTTGCCCTCAGGTTCTTGACAGGAAGATGTCATAATTTAGATAATAAAAATATGAATTTTTTTTTACCCCCAAGGAAAAGGGCCAGAGGACATGTCTACTGTCTTCTTGGGCTTGTAGACACTCACAGATATCCTTCATGGGCAGGAATTGTTTTCAGTAGCCAAAATAAACCAAACCTGCCTGCCTGGACCTGCCTGAGGATGGGTTGTCCCTGGCTGCCCATGACCCATTTGTGGGCTCTCTTAGACCCAAAGCAGGGAAGCTTTCGGGGTAAAAGGAGGGCACATGCCCAGGTGACACTGCATGGCAAAAGGACTTGCTACTCCCAGCCACAGGACAAAGTGGGAGTCATGTCTCCCCTGTCCCATGTCCAGGGGACCAGACAGCAGCAAGACAGGGGAGTGAAATGCTGGGCTGTTTGTGCCTATGGAATAGTCCAGGCTTTCTGCTTTGGTGTCATGCTGGTCCATGGAGGAGAGCCACAAAGATGATTGAGAGGGATGAAGCATTTCTCCTGAGGAAAGGTTGCATAAGTTAGGCTTTTTCAGTCTCAGGAGAAAGGAAGGCTCCAGGGAGACCTTAGAGCCTCTTCTAGTGCCTAAGGAGACCCCAAGAAAGCAGGACAGGGGCTTTGGACAAACCCCTGGAGTCACAGCACAAGGGTGAATGGCCTCAAGGGTTAGTGTATTGGGAAGAAATTCTTCCTTCTGAGGGTGGTGAGGCCCTGGCACAAGTTGCCCAGAGCAGTTGTGGCTGCCCCACACTGGTATTGTTCAGTGCCAGGCTGGACAGGTCTTGGAGCTACCTGGGATAGTGGAAGATATCCCTGCCCATGGGAAGGTGTGGAACAAAAAGGTCTTTAAACATCCCTCCCAACTTAAAATCATCTGGGATTCTTATTCTCTGATTCAATGGTTCATGTGCCCAAGCCCTCATCTACAGCTGAGGAAGGGCAAAGGGTCTTTTTACATGAGTGGGTTTTGATGACTCCCTGGGATGTGACTGCAGCCCAGACCTAGTGCAGGCTCTGTCCCTCCAATTGCCTGTTCCCACCCAGAGCATGATCCGGGAGCAGCAAGCACAGGTGTCCCAATGGCACAGCAGGAGGATGGGGTCACCTCCACCCACTGTCTGCACCCACTGCCACAGGGGTGTCCCACAAAGGGACGCTTTGGGTCTAACGGAACCCGCACATGTGGTCTTCCAGGGTGCTGGCCAAGACCTCAGCCCCTGCTCTGCTCCCTGACAGCTGCTTTTTCAGGTCTGGCTATCTGCCATGTGCTGCTGCCTCCTTATGTAATGTGGGGGAGTGGTACACAGCTGCAGAGCAAAGCAGGGATTTTGGGAGCCTCACTCTTCCCCACCACATGGGTCTCCTGGAGGCAGTATCTGCCTTCAATCAGTTGTACCTTGGAACAGAGTGGGGTGGCTGTGCAGGCGGAGGTGAACACCCGCGCCAGGCTGGGATCACAGCCACAGTGACTCATTGGCTCTGGCAGAGATATGATGGGACACTGAAGCAGAGCCTGGATGCTGTGCTTGATCCCCTCAGGGTGGGAAATGAACCCTCCCAGAAATGAACCATGCTAGTGAGCAGAGGCTCAACCTCCTCCATACCCTGCAGTGGGGAGGACAGACCCTCTCCATTCCACCTGGGAGTGGGCCTTTGCTCAAGTGCTGCAAGTGTCAGCCACAGGCAGGGAGGGGGAACGGGGAGCACTGGGTAGCACCAGGTGATGCTCCTAAAACAGAAGGCAGTTTATGCCAAGAGGAGAATAGAGTTGGCATTCTGGAACCTGGGATACAAGCAAGAGCCCAGGATACAGGCAGGGCTGCAGCAGCACAGCATGGGCATGGGCTGGGATGGGAGAACACTTTAATTGAGGGATCACAGGGATGATCAGCACCTGCTTGCAGGTCTGAGATGCAACAGGCACCTCCTTAGTCCGGTCAGCCCTGCATGGCCCAGCTCCCCATCCCAATGAGAACCATCCCCAGGACCCCAGGTCTTCTTCCAGCCATTGCATCCTCAGTTTGATTCCCAGTGAGTTGCACTGGCAACAGCAAGGCCAGGAGGTGCAGAGCAGGAGGGCTGCAGGGCCAGGGCACCAGAGACTGCCCCAGCAGTGCTGACCATATGGCAGGGAAGAAAAGCAAAAAAGACAGAATGTTCAGGTCAGGGGCCCAAGATGTGTCTGTTCCTGCTGGTATGTATGATAATTGCTCTGCTGGGACAGCAGCCCTTGTCTGAAGGGGCAGCTGGGCATGGAGCCCAGGCTCAGAGGACATGTAAACGGCATGTAGCTGGGCAGGAGAGGAGAGAAAGTATGAATAGATAAACCGGGGTGACTGGATCCTTCCCAAACTGCACAGCTGAGGACACAGAGGATAACATCCTGCATCCCTGGGCAGCCCAGGGGCCAGGTGTACCTCCAGACTGAGCTCAGGAGAGGGCTCACTCTGCTCAGACAGTAGCTCCAGGCTCTGGCAGTGGGGAACCCCATGCAATGTCACCCTGGCGCCCACCATAAATGGCAGAGACAGGCATGTTGACCCCATGGTGTTGCACCTGTGTGTGACAACCTCCAGCATGGAGAGCTGTGGGGAGGTGAGGTAGGTTGGCAGGAGCTGTCCTGGCTGGGGACAGCAAAACCCTGCTCCAGCTGTTCCCAGTGTAACCACAGCTTCACACAGTGGGATCCAACAGTTATCAGAGATGTTGTAGTGTGCTTTTATACTTTGTAATACTTTGAAGTAGTTTTGGTTTTGTATCCCTGTACTTTTCCCAAATGGTTTATCCCGGATTGCACCCCCCTCCCTTTACCTGTGTAATCCCTCTCTCTGGATGAGATCACCCCCAAACCGCCACCCTGGCTGTCTGTCAATCACTCAGCATCCGTCAATCACTCAGCATCTGTCAATCACTCAGCATCCCGTCCCCTCCATCCAGAAGCTCCGGTCCAGGATGCCGAGTGATCAGCCAGAGGCCAGGGGTCAGCCCCCCAAGCCCTGCCCCACACGCTGTCCTAAATGTCCATCCCGCAGTGCCCAGCCCTTAGGGTCCCTTATTGCTCAGTGAAATGTTCTCTACTCTCGGTTCCCACCTCCCTTTACGTGTAACCTCGGCACATCTCCCGGGGCTTCAGTTGGAGGCCCCTAAGGTGCAGGAGCTCCCCGGTGCCCTGAATAAAACCTTGGGTTAACCCTGCTGAGAGTCGGCCCTTTGTCCTCCACCGATGTCTCTGGTGTCTCCTCTGCTGCAAAGGCGCCCAGCCCAGGTGCCCTCGGGGCACAGAGAGCGTCTCCCAGTGTCGGGGCTGCCCCCGGTGTCTGCCAACTCAGGGCTGGCTGGGGATCCTGAGAGGCTCCCACAGGGACAGAGACAAGAGCCCTGGAGGTGCCACAGATCTGTGCAAACCCTGTTCCAGCAGGAAAAAGCCTTAAGAGAATGGAACATGCTCACCCACATGTCCCAGCATACCCATCACTTACAGACCTGGCCACAGGTCTCATGGCTCCTGAGCCAGCCCCCACAGTTAAGGGTGCCAAAGTGGACACAGCCCAGACCCACAGGGGAGGGTCAAGCCCACCAGGGACCTAAAAAGACTGTGGCCAGGCCAGAGTGACAGCTTGAGGTGAACTCTGCAGTTCCCAGGGGAAACCTGGTCCCAGTGGGCTGTGGCGTGGCCAGGGCTACCCCACAACCTGCCACAGTTTCACAGAAGGTGGGATGGGAGCCAGTGCTGCTGGCCAGGACTGGGACAACCCCCCTGGGCTGCGACTCTCTTTTTCTTTGGAAGCCCTCATGGGCTCCACACCCAAGCAAAGGCATGAAATGGGAACCAAGGGCAATTACCAAGCCTCTTCCTGCCCCAGCTGGAACTAGTGGCTGCCCTAAGCAGCACCTGGAAGAGGCCATCGCAGACACTCCTTTGCCAGCTGCCAGTAAGTGGACTGGGGTGTCCCTCTTGGCTCTGCAGGGCAGGTAACCTGCAGGGGAGGCTCACCCTCTGCAGGGTGCAGGGTTCACCCCACAGCCTGGGAAAGGAAGGTACCCAGTCAGGGCAGAGCCTCAGGTTCACCCTTTGTGAGTTGCCATCTCAGCATAGGGCAGAGGGACATGTGCCACACATGCCATGCCACTGAGGTTCCCTGTGGCTGACCCTGTGGGAAGAAGTCACTGCAGAGCACCAGCCACTGTTGCCACCACTGTGGGGCAGCTCTGAGAAAGGGTACTTAAAAACAAGTAAGAGGTTGTGAATTGCACCAGCACTGCCTGACCAGTGTGAGCCCCAAGGACAGCTTCTGGAAGAGTAAACAGATGAGGCTATAGCACTTGGAAGGGGTGCGGGTGGCTTTAAGACCCTGCCCCACAGCAGGGGACAGGGTATCCCCAGACCCTGAGAAAGCCCAGAGGTGATGGGAAAGGACATGAAAACATGTCCAGGTACAGAGACCCCCAGGCTCTTTGTTCACCAGATTGCAGCTTCAGCTCCCCCTGCATTCTGAGACAGGACAGTCAGGGACTTCAGGACTGGCAGCAGTAGATGGGGTGATTTAGGGAGAGACAGAAGGATAAATTAAATAAGTGACCCCACTTTATTATCCCTAAAGCCAGGTAACCCTCATAAAAAGGGTCAGTTCTAATTAACCTCAGGCATTGGACACTACAGGAGGCATCACAAAAAGGATGGCAGGCACTGATACCTAGGGGACAACTAACAACCAACTCCTGCAGACGGGGACATGACTAGCCATGGCCTTGCTGGTCCTCCTCCTCCACCCTGGTACTCTGCTGATCTCCACTCCAGTTGCAGGCACAGGGCAGAGCAGGGATTCATGCCTTGCAGTGAGCTTTAACTCAGGATCAGTCTCAAAGAGAACAGCTGGATGGGACAGAGTCCTGACAGATAAGAAGTGAGAACAGAATTGGCCCGCATGTGTCAGCTCAGGGCAGAACCAGCACTGCCCAGCTCAGCTCAGTGCCACAGAATCATGCCTGGAGAGTCAGACCATGAAACAACACCAGAGAGAAAGGTCCTGGCCTTGGGGATACAGAGGGCCAGGCTGCGCTAAATGGGATCTCCAGTGAAAGTACCATGGATACCAAGTACCAAGCCACAGTCAGATGTCATTCAGCTCAAGCATCATCACCGAGCTGGGTGGGAAGCAGGAGGAGTCCTGAGATGTGCCATCTAATAGGACCCATCCTGAACCACCACCACCCCTCAAGCTCAAGACACCTGCAGCGGAGCACAGCTTACAGTCAGGATGTCATCCCTCACAACCATGTGAGGCAGAGCTGCCATTTCTCCCTGTGGAGATGTGCACAGGGAAGAGCCTGTCAGCCTCTGCTCTGTCCCACACTCAGTTAAATACAAAACCAAGTTCTGAAGACCCTCTGTGAGGTCAGGCTGATGTGAGCATTCTCAGCCTATGAACATCATTTCTCCTTTCACAGTCATCATGAAAATAATCTAATCCTGGCAATCATCAGGAAGTATTTGCCAGGTCAAGCCAAGTAAAGACTGAGGTGTCTGTCTCAACTTGTCAACAGCCCAAAATAGCAGCTCAGAGATGGAGGCTATCTTGGTTGGGTCTGTGGCTCATTTCCTATAGGAGCCTACAGACATGTAAACAGCAACTATGGTATCCTTACCACAAACATGACAGAGTGGTTGCCATGAGGACCATCAGTTTGGGCACTACAGGGCCAGGACAGTGCCTCTGGCAGGCAGAACATGGGCAGCAGAGAGGGGCCAGGCATGCCTCCTTGGATTTCCAATCTTATCTTCCAACAGCAAGACAAGCAGGAGCCAGCACCCTCTAAGGGCCAGGCTTGTCTGGAGATGCTGCTCTGTTGAAGATACATCATTTTTTCCCAAGAGCACCCAAAATCCAGCCTAAGTCAGCAAGGGAACAACAGCTCACCCCACACAGGCAGCACAGACAGCAGCCATGTCTCCTGCCTGCTGGGGGTCACAGGACTGGGGACAGCATCCCTGCAGCCCACTTGGAGACAGGAAAGGAGCAGCTTGAGAGCAGCATGGCTGATAAGCCATCAGCAGGGCAGGGATGCTCCCCAAGAGGGGTCCTGGCTCCCTCGCACAGAGATGCCACCAGCAGCCCCAGACCTTGAGACACAGCACCTGGAGCAGCAGGTGTGATGAGTTTAGGGCAAGAGTCCCTTGAAACCCCCAGGTAAGTTTGGGGATGGGGCAGGGGTGGCATGTGCTAGATGAAGGTGGAGTCCAGCTGGCTCATCTCATGGTTGTTGTGGGCACGAGCCTCAAAGAGCTGCTTGATGAGGGCAGATTTCTCCTGCTCCAACTGGGTGATGCGCTCGCTCTTGTCAGTCACCTCCTGCACAAGACAGGGGAGGAAAATGCTAGTTAGAGGAGGAAACTGCTGGCAACTGGTTGTGTTGCTGGTAAAACTTCATAGAACCACAGAATCACAGGCTTTGGGTAGGAGCACATTAAAGCCCATCTCATCCCAGCCCCTAACCAGGGGCAGAAACACCTTCCACTAGAGCCAGTTCCTCCAAGACTGCTCTTGAACACTTCCAGGGATGGGGCAGCTTCTCTGGGCACCCTGTGCCAGGGCCTCACCACTCTCACAGGGAACAATTTCTTCCCACTATTCCATCTCACCCTGCCCTCTGGCAGTAGGAAGCCATTTCCCCTTGTCCTGTCCCTCCAGGCCCTTACTCAAAGTCCCTCTCCAGCTCTCATAGAAGCCCTTTAGGCCCTGGAAGGGGGTCTGAGGTCTCCCTGCTCTTCTTTTCCCCTGGTGAACACCCCCAGCTGTCCCGGCCTGGCTCCAGAGCAGAGGGACTCCAGCCCCAGAGCATCTTTGTGGCCACATGCTGGGAACAGAAAACCCCAGCAGTGAGCCCGGCCCTGGCCTGAGATGGCAGACCATCTCTTCCCTGACAGCCCCCAGCTGCAGCCTCTGCATTCTCTTGGGACCTCCATTTGTCACAGTCTTTTCCCTCTGGCAGGAATGCCCTATCCCTGCCATCGACTCACCCGGCAGACAGCTCGAGACAGCTGGGCACAGCTGTGTGCCAGAGGGCCTCCACATGCAGCCCACACCCCCTCCTCTGGGATGACCAAATCTGGCCAAGCTGAAGGAACACTTCCCTGTTCCTGAACACTTGGCATTCCTTCCCCGGCCCTATCCCATCCCCTTCCTTTCTCAGCACCCCCAAGGGCATCTCCTCCACCCTCACCTCCACTCACCTTGGTGAGAAGCCGATTCTGCTCCTTCAGCATGTTGATGGCTTGCTGGGAGCCTGTGGAGGCTGGGGATGTCACAGGGACCAGCCTGCTCAGTGCTGAGGAGGGGTTTGCTGCCTGTAGAGAAGATGAAGGCATGAGACACTGAGCCTTCAAGCCTGTGGCCCTTCCCAGGCCTTTTTCAAGGTGAGATGTTTCTATGGCACACAAAGACCTGAGAGGAGCCCAGCAGAATATTAAAATCACAACACAGGCCATCACAGGGTCTCCAGCCCTGTGACTGGGGCATAATGGGGAAGCATTCCTGCCAGTGTGCCTGGCAGGACAGGCAGCAGTGGGCTGCACCTCCAGCTTCTGCCCAGCAGGACAGTCTGCTCTGAACTGGCTGACTCAGCACCTTGACAATGGCTGTACCTGTTTAGGGATCTCCTTTAGGCCTCCCAAATCATCCTCCAGCCCACCTCAGGACCAGCTCTGCTGTCCTCTTGGCTGTCCTCCATCACCATCCCAGAGATGGGGGAGACTCTGGCAGCTCCAATCTCAGCCCAGCCACCAACACAGGAGGGACAGGATGAATCCTAAGATCACACAAACAACCTCAAGCTGCTGATGTGCTGTTCTCACCTTGCTGGCAGTGGAAAGAAGGTCACCCAGGCAACGGTTCACCTCCTGCAGCTTAGGGACCAGGCGTCCCAGGTGGCTCTGGCCACCTTCAGGGAAATCCTGCAGGATGGGGAGGAAGAAGAGGCTGGAGGTTACCATGAGGTCAGCTCCAGGTCTGGCCACCTCCCAGCCCTGTTCTCCAAACCCAAACTTAGCCAGAAGAAGCTCCAGACTCACAGCACTGGTTCTCCTCTTTCCCAGGAACCACTGGTGCTCCTGCATGAGCTGGATGTGCTGGTGGTACCACTCTCGAGCCCGGTCTATAAGCTCCAGGCCCTGCAACAGGAAATCCTTCTCCTGTTCCAGCTCCTTCATGTACTTCAGCTGCAAGACAGAGCACATGGGTGTCACCCACTCCCCACCAAGACTTTGTCAAGTCCCAGGAGTTGGTTTCTTCATGAGGTGTGGGGGGATGTGGATACAGGTAAGGGTCTCAGCCCCTTTCCCCAGAAAAGCTGAAGAGAAGCAGGATAATGACTGCTGCCTGATGCAGCTTTGGAGGAAGATTTTTGGAATAAAAGGGCACATAAGTCACCTCTACCCTCCTGCTCACCATTGCAGGTACAGGCTTCTTCACCTATTTACCTGGGGAGGCAGCAGGAGCAGTGCCTGCAGTTGCCCCCAGCTCCCTTTGGGGTGTGAGTGTCAGCCCTCGCACAGACACACCTGGATTTTGGTGAGCACTGAAGAGTGTAGCTCAGTCGGCAGGCCGGAAGTCAGGGAAAAACTGCAACCCCGTTTCCCCAGTTTGTCTCACCCCTGGAGGCACACGAAACTGAGCAGAGCATAGCATATCACACCTCTCTGCAGAAGATTTCTGCCAGTTGCTCAGGTTCCAACACCAGCATCGCCTGGAGAGCAGTGGGGGCCTCGCTGTGCCCGGGGAGCTGCTATGAGGGTGCCTAAAGGCTGTGCTCAGGGTGTCAGGGAAGGCTGAGACACCATTTCTCTGGGGTCAAAAGCCCAGAAAGGTAGTGCAGCACTTGGCAACATATAGGGAGAGAGGGAAGGAGGGGACATGCCTCCTACTGACCACATGACAACCTGGGGGAAAATAGAGGCCAAGAGAACACAAGCCCTGAGCAAGAATGCTTATGGCAGAACTGGGGAGAGACATGGCGGCCACCATTCCCCTCACAGAGCACCTTCAGCTTGGGACCTTGAAATGTACTCCAGCCCAGAGTTGCACACACAGGGAATGGAAGCAGAGACCTTCCTCTCTCCCCAACCCCCAAAACCCCAAGAAGCAGAGCCCTCAATCCCAGGCACAGAGAGCAACATTTATCACTTCTTATCAGCACCTCCCAGCAGAGGTCCCTCTCATGGCTGCAAGCCCAGCAAAAACTACCTGCACAAACATCCCCGCCCCAGGCTGGCATTGGGGCATGTTGTATCTCCCAAGGCCACCGACAGGCTGGGCAACGCTGGTCAGGCCTGTTGGGCTGCAGGAGCAGGGTGACACCAGGGTGCAAGGATTGAAAGTACAGCGGTGACAGTGGCCACCAAGTACTCATCCTGCAAGCTTGGTCCTGCCTCTCTGCCCTGGACAGCTTAGCTTGAGCCCGTCGACAACACGCCCAGGCAGCTACTCCATTCCACCTGGGAACAAATGAGATCCCTTCACCCAGGCAATGTGATCCAAGTCTCTCCACTCAGCGGTGGAGAGAGGGGAACAGAGTCCTCCATCCTGGGCTGCCTTTATAAATTCAGTATAGATTTCTCTGCTTTGCTGCAAAAGGTCTGTTGGAAGCCATGTTTGAGCCCTGATCTACATGGAACATCTGCAAGGGGGCATAGCTTGGCCCCACTGCTTGCCAGCACAAAGCGTACCTGGGTGCTCTTAAGGCCCAGAGATCCATCTGTTCCCACACCTCCACCTTCGTCTTCCTCTTCCCAAGACCTTGCCCATGGGGAGGCAGCCAGCACACTGGCTTCATGGGCTGCCCCCATTCTGGGGGAAGGATCCGCCTCCTCCCTGTTTGACAGGATTCAGGAAAGCACCTTGGAAATAATGTACATCCACATACATCAACAGACCTTCAAATCCAAATATCAGGATTTACCTGATGTCCCACAACTCACTTGTGCAGGGTGGGCAGAGAAGAAGCCAAAGCCTAGAGATGGCATCAGCAGTGAGGGACCCCTGCAACCCACCTTCCCCTTCATGGGAGCCCACAACACTCCCTTACCATGCTGAAGTCCACGCCATTGGTGATGGTGTGTCTCCGGTGTTCTGCACGGCCCCTCTGATGCCTCCGAGTGTCCCTAGCCCCTGGGTGGTCACTGTCTCCCTGGGGCTGCCCAGCAGACTTAGCATCACCACCTGGAACAGAGGAAGGCATGAGGCCACAAGCTACTTTCAACAAAATCCTCCCAAGGGCCACTTCTGTGAGATGATCTGCAAGGTGGTCTTGCAAACAGGGAGCGACTGAGCAAACCACCAGCCTGAATGCCTGCTCCTGTTTTTGTCCAGGAAGAACAGATGTCAGGAATGACTGACTCAGCTGTGCCAGGCTGGCAACAGATCTCAGCCATCTTCTGTAGAAAGCAAGCAGCTTCCAGGCAAAGCTGGTCCAGTCCCAGCCAGGGCAACTAAACCATTAGTGATATTGCCTGCCCTCACATGTCCTCATGGGACACCTTGCTTCCACTCAGGTGGCATCAGCTCTGCCAGGAAACCAACTTCTCCTGAAGGCAGTTCTTGCTTGGTGATGGACTTGGCCATGTGGATATTCAGCCCAGACACTATGTCTATGATGTAACCATAAAGTAAATCAGACTGTAGATTTTCCACAATCTTATTAAAACCCCAACATCCTATCCTGCAAAAGACCAATCTACTAAAAACACACGGTGCTGATGCAAATCCATGCATAACCTGTTTTTGAAGATTAAGTTCCTACTGGCAGGTTCCAGGCTGGATCAGCCACGGCAGGAATTCCCTGGGCAGCTGCAGTGAAGGCCATACAAGACCCACACTGCCCACCTCACCAGAAACCCAGCCCTGCAGTCACAGCCAAGCCAGCTCTGATCCACTGCTAGGTGAGCTGGTAGAGCAGAACCCTGACACCCCACCATCCCAAACCACAGCATCAGGGCAGCTAGGGGTGCAGCCAGCACATCCCCAGACAAGTCTGGATAGCAGCATGGTGCTCCTCCCTTCCTGCCCCAGTCCCCAGCAAGTGCCCAGCACACCCTCTCTCATGCCACCCCCTCAGTCGCACAGCTTGCCTGCTCCCTGCACACAGCTTTCCTCAAGAGTTCCTTTCAAAACGTGGCTTTTCAAGAAGAGCAGCAGGGAGCCAGCAAGTGATGGCAGGCAGCTGGGGAAAACGCCCTCTTCCCAAGACAGCTCCCCACGTGTCTGCCAGGCACCCCCACCCCTCGCACATCCTTCTACCAGAGCTGCCTGGCACAGGTCTGGCACATTCCCTGGCACAGGCACGTGAAGGGCTGTGAGTGTCAGGACAGGGTGTGCAGCACCACATGGGCCGGCACATTTCTTCCCTCTGCTCCACAGGCTTCCTCAGCTGAGCACATGGACATGAGAGAGGAAGGATATGAGGCAGGTGAGGGCAGCCATGGCCACAGGAGCCACCCCTCATCTTGAAGGTACGAGGTGTGGGAGCCCTGTACCAGGGCTGCCTCTGCTGCCACAGTCACACTGGCTCAGGGATAGGAGACAGGCTCAGGGGCACAGGCAATGGGACACCTCAGTTTGTCACTTTGTGTCACTGGAGAAGGAGGTCGCCTTGTCATGGGCAAAGTCCTCCTTCTGGTCCACCACAGAATCTCACTCCACCTCCCAGCAAGTACTCTGGCACATCAATGAACACAAAGCGTTTGTGAACACAAAGTCCTTGATATCACCCATCCATCTGCTTTGCCAGCTCCCTTTGGTTTCACACACCCACATCTATCTGGGAGGAACCCAGCAAGACTGGTGCGACCACATACATTGTCCTAGCAGACCTGTAGTATGTCCTGCTCAAAAAGCTGAGCAATAGCCCCAAAACCAAGGATACTCTCAACAGTCAGAATCCCAAGGAAAAGCCAGGAACACTTCTGGTAGGAGCTGCAGGACAAACACATGTTAAAACAGTTTTTGCTGCAGTCACGTAGAAGTGCTGTGTTGAGCTGAACTGCACCCGTGATAAGCAGGAGCTCCTGGTCAACCAACTGAGCTCTGCACACCTGAGCTGACAAGCTAGTGGCTAAAACAGGACCTGCTAATGAGCTGGGACAGTTGTTCTTAGGGAAAGAACAGGATCAGATCACCAGAGGAGGAAGAGATCCTGCCATGTGATAACGGACAGGCTCTGCCCAGGGCAGACACTTCATGGTTGTTTTACACTTCTCCACAAGTATCCTTGTCAATGGCCCAGAGAAGCCCCTGCAAACCATCCCCTCCCTCCAGCTGGTGCCAACAACAGCTCTCCAGCTGCTAGAGCCAAGCCACCCCTGGAGCGAGGGAAAGCACTGTGCTGGGGAGGAGCCAGTGCCCAGGGCCCGGGCTCCTTCTGCTCTGTGCCTTGACTTCTCCAGGTCCCAGCTCACAGGGGAACTAGTGGGGTGAAGACCCCCAAGAGCGATGTGTTCTTGTCACTGTTGTGACAAGACCAGGCACCATAACATAGGGACGTCATTACGGTGACTTCCCTGCCCTGTGACTTCTTCAATATCCACCTCACCATCCTTGCATCCAGTGAGTGCTGTTGGCTCCCCAGGAACCATGGGGTGCCAAGCAGCAGCTCACAGACTGCACCAGCACTGCTGGGCTGAGGAGAAGCTGGAAGCTGACTTAAGCAGGGACCTCAGAAGCACTTCTGCCCACATGCTAGCAGAGGTTAGCGTGGGAGAGGGAACAGAATTGTTGTCCCACTGGCTCACTGCACCCCTGGACATGCCAGGAGAACCACCTGACCCCATCCTCTGCCATTTTGCCATGAGTCACATCCAAACCACCTGACACGCGCAGATGCTCCTCAGACCTAAAGCAGAGCTGGGGAGGCACTCTGAGCACCCTCTTCCCCTAAAACGCAGGCAGGGACCATTTTCTCCCACTCACTGCAGCTTATGAGCACTGACACATCATCTCACTGCATTTGGCTGGGGTCTTACAGAAGCCACCCCATGCAGCTGGAGGTTCAGAGTAGCCTCACACCCAAATGATATCAGCTTAGTGGAGACAGGTCTTCCTGGAGCCACAGGCAGCTCCCAGCACCCACCACACATCTCGGCAGCAGGGATGGAGCCATTTTCTGCCACAGCACTGCCCAACTCCCTTGCAGCCAGCTCAGAACATCCACCTGTTCAACTGCACCCTGGAAAACCACCTGTGGAGGGGCACACTGGTCAGTTGTGCAGGATCTAGAGCTAAAAGAGGTGGAGTAACTGAGTTGTACCATTTTCTAAGCTGCTGAATGAACCTGAAACTCGGGCCTCTTACCAAAATAAAGCCCTGCAGTGTGGGATGCTGGCAGCAAGGGCTGAGGTGCCAACCCTGCCCACAGGCTCTGGACAGTTATGGAACATCACCCTGTAATGGAAAGATCTCAGCAAGCAGAAAGCTGCTGCAGTCATCTGCTTGCTCCTTTCCCAGGGCAGAGCTTTCAACCTGCTGTCTATTCACCAAGCAGGATTTTTTTCAGGTTTTTCCAGATTTACACTCCTGATGATAGAAAAGTCTGCTTAATAATATTCCCTTAGATGTAGCTCCAGTGGTTAGTCTGGAGGCAAAAAATGAAAGCAGAGAACCTCAATCACAGTTAAAAGCTTCTTCTCTACCCAGCAGAAGGGACTGGGTTGGAAATGCAAACCAGCCTGACTTTCCCAAGGTGGAGGAAGTCAATGCACTCAGGTGGTGCAATAACATGTACCAGCTCTGCACATAGACTTTGCTCCTCTGATCTCAAAGCACTTCACAAACCTAGATAAAGAATTATTACCTACCCAAATAAACCCAGAAGCTTGGTTTCCTTGTAACATCTTCTACTGACTAGCAACAAATCAAGATGCCAGTGAAACAGTCTCCCCCATGCTAGGGTCAGTGTACCACCCTGGAGGGCTCTGGCAGATCCTGTGGAAAGGGCAGAGCCCACAGGGATGCACAGGTGAGCTCTGTGGACAGAGCCTAGGACAGCAGAGCACATTGCCCTGCTAACTTCTCTCCCATTTATTAATTGATTAATCATTTTTATTGGGAATAGGGCTGTGGAACGATCCAAACCAAAAAGCTGGATCGGGTTTTGCATTTTTTTTGTCGAAACCATGCATGACATCGTGAAGGAATCATTCCTGAGAGCCAGCCCAGCGCAGAGCCCACCAAGCACACGGCCGCTTCGTGACCACAGACAGCTTCACCCCAGCGAAGCTGCTCGGCTTTGGTAGTCTCCCGGACCCAGCCATTCTCCGAGACGCCCAGCTGTGCCATCCATCCCCGGGGAAGGTCAGGACAGACTCCACGCCAGGGGACAAACACGGACACATTACGGCAAAGCCCTTAATTCCTCCTGTCAGCGCTATAAATAGCCCAGCGCATCGCGAGGGTGGGCGCCGGCGCTGGGATATTCGCACGGGAATCGGAGTTCAGCGAAGCCAAACCAGTCAATACCAACAGTAACTTTGGGGGAGTTTTACACCGGCCTGCGGGAACCGCTGGCTCTGAGCCCAGAGGAGGGCACAGGGGAACGGGGTGAACCGCGGGATCCCATCCCGACCACCGAGCGCCAGTCCCCGGCCTGGCGCTGCCATCATCCCCGCGAGCCCGAAGCCCCCGGTCCAGCCCCGCCACTCACCGCGGCCTCGGGGCTGGCCGCGCCCCGGTTCCCGCTGTACGATGCTCTTCCCCCGCCGCTCCTCGGAACAGCGAGGGCTTGGCGGCTCCTCCGCGCTCCGCCGTCCGCCGCTGCCACCCTCCACCGGCGGCTCAGTCCCAGGCAGGGCCGCCCGCAGCCCCAGTACGAACCTCTCGAAGGTGAGGTACCCACTGGCCGGCGCCGCCTGCCGCAACCCCTCCATCACCCCGGCGGGCAGCTCCTCGGCTTCCGCTCCCCGCCAGCGCGACTCGATCTCCCGTAGGTGCACGTAGCCCCGCCGCCGATCATCCAGGATATCGAAAAGAGTCCGCAGGCTCTGCAGGAAAACCCGGGGAAGTCCCTCGGTACCGGCGGGGAGCGAGCGATCACCGCGCTCCGGGGCCATCGCCGCCGCTCCGAGCGTTACTCCATGCTCCCCCGCCCCCCGCGCCTATTGGCTGTCGGCGGAGAGTGCCGCGCTTCTATTGGCTGGCGGCGGGAAGGTGCTCCGGCCATTGGCTGAGAGGTCGCACGGCAATTTGAGTTGCACGCGGCGCCCGCCCCGCCCTGGGCCCGTGGCTCGCGTGGGTCCCGCTCCGTTCGCGGGGGGAGCCCGACCCTCCCGTGTGGACGAGAGACCACGACAAACGCCAAATCCTTGCTCCTTCCTCCCCCCTCTTTATATACTGAGCATGATGTCGTACAGTCCAGAATATCTCTTGGGTGCGTTGGGGTCAGCTGTCCTGACTGTGTATCCCCCCAACACCTAACGCACTCCCGTCCCCCTCCGCGGAAGGGTAGGGTGAGAAGCAAAAAAAGACCGTGGGTCTGTACAAGCACCACTCAGCAATAAGAAAAATATCTCCATATTGTCAACACTATATTTTGGCCTCCATATTTTCAGCATAAATCCAAAACCTATCCCCATACCAGCTACTGTGAAGATAATTAATACTAACCCAGCCAAAAGAAGCACAATTTCTAAGCACTTCAGAGAAAATGTGATTACTGAACAGGGACAAGGAAAATCCCGACGATGGTATTCACTCTTACTGCCACCTTTGCAAACACAGCCAAGAAGCATCAGTCAATGCACCATCCCTACAGGAGGGGGATGTAGTGCACCAGCACAGAGGAGTCCTGTGTGTGTATTTGTCTTGTGCCATGGGGGAAATAAATGCTGACAGAGGGGATATAATTCCATCCTCCCAGCACCTTGGCTGGTAAGGCACCAGTGGCCAGCAGCCAGCCGATATAGGGTAGACATCAAAAAGGAGGGAAAAACCCACCAGTGTTGACAAAAGTGAGAGAAACAGGATTTGGCTCTTATCTTTTACAAACTTGATATGCACTGGCATTGGTAAGAGAATGAGTTTCTCTACTTTACAGGGAAATTTGCTGCGTCTGTTAGACACAGCAGCATGTTAATCCTAGTGCAAGGTGCTGCCTCCTCTACAAACCCCTCAATCAGAGAGTCCATTGCAACACAGCAGACTACAAAGCCCTGGTGTCATGATTCCCATATCACAGACACTTCAGTTTGCTCTAGGGGCTCTGGGCAGCCACATGCCAGCACCTCCAGACCCCCCGCCCTGGTCTGATGCTCACGATGCTGAGAGAAGCGTCAGGGAGCAAGCCTGCTGGAGAAGGATGATGGTCAGGAAAGGTGATGAACCAATGTCCAAGGGCTCAGATTGTGAGACTACCTGTGTCATGGACATCTTCCTGTGCCACAGATTCCTCCTTGCGCCATATGCGAGCCAGGGCTGATTCCCTTTAGCTCTGAGTTGGCTTCGAAGGAAGAGGGAGGAAGCTACTTGGGGCTCAAGCCCTCCCACCCACCTTGCCCTTGCAATGCTCCCCTTGCCATCAGATTCCCTGCCCAGGTCAGACTTCATCCAAGAGTCTTTAGCACGGTAGTCCTACTTCTGGTTTCTCATTCCATTCTTGCCACTTCTCCATGGAGACTCAGACTTGCCAGCCCCAGGCTGCCAGGTAAATCACAGCAGCCTCTGGAGACCCTCAGAGGGCTTTTCTCTACCAAGGTCCTGCTCCAGCTGCTCTCCACGCTGCAGCTGAGCTGTTCACAGCCTGCTTTTCTTTAACTCATTTCTTTTCATAAATTTCCCAGACCCATCATTCCTGTTTGAGATGTCTGCTTGGCTTAGCTGTGTTTGACTGAACAGGTTCACATCTGCTCAGGATATGGGGAGAAGGAACCAGTGCTTCCCTTCACTTCCTACTCCAAAAACAAGGTAGTCACTATGGTGCTGCTCAGCTCTGGCAGCATCAGCACATGGGCTGTTTTGCTCAGCAAAGGCTTGATCTGCAAAAAAAGGGGATTTCCTCTAGGTTCCTCCCCCATCTTTGACTTTGCAGGAACAACCAGGAATAACAGGGAGAAATCAGAACAACCGAAATGTCTTGTGCCTAGCCAGTCTATCCCACCAGGAAAGTGAACCAGAGATACCAGATACAGTTCCTGGTGTTTACTGTGTCTGCAAGTTCAGCTGAAATACTCTCACTGCTATCCATGTGGAGCTTCCTGCTCCAGCACAGGGAGCTGGGATACAGCTGCCAAAGGCAGCTCTGCTGTGTTTTCTGTGCCAAAGTGCCTTTGACAAAGCTGCTTTGAGACAGGTTGACATTTCCATCCTCAGGGTGGTCTGGTGAATGAGGTTAGGGAGATTTTGGATATTCTTGGAAAAGACTTCTTGGAGGGTTTTGTTTTTGTTTGTTTGTTTGTTTGGTTGGTTTGTTGTTGTTATTGTTTTAGGGGAGGGTTTATTTTCGCTCACTATATAGCTTGTCTTGGGGCCAGCGCAGACTCTTCTGATAAACAGAGATGTCTTTGGTTTTTTAAATGTAAACAATGTGGTTATTCAGCTCTCCTTCCTTCAAGCTACTGGGAAGCACCAGCTGCCATTCAGACCTCGCCCAGCCCTCCCTCTCTTGCTGGCCTACAGGTACTGGCAATGACACACACGGCTCTGGTATGGTGACAGGGATCATATCGCTGCCACTCTCTGGGGAGGGCACAGGGCATCTGCTGGAGGCTGGTGGCACCAGTGTGTCCCACCAACCAGCAGCGCCACCTCTGTGAGGAGAGGCCAGAGCAGCTGCAAACCTCAGCAGAGCACTGGGGTAAAAAATTGCTAGTGTTGGAGACTGGGGCACCTTCCTACATGACACTGACCATGGAAGGGTGCTGACAGGTGATTATAGCAGTTGATTGAGCTCTGTGCTGGCTTCGGCAGCAGGTAGGTGTTCACGTGTAAATCTTGATGCTGCAGAGGACACATGGTGACTTACAGCCACAAAGTTGTCTCCTGATGATCATGTCCATAGCAGATGCTATGAACCTCTGTTGCCATGTCTTGCCAGGAGAGAGCAAGGTCTGGTGGGGAAGCAGCCACAGGTCTGTGGACTCAATGTGTGCATGCTGCTGCCTGGAACATGGAACAGCTGGCACTGCCACTGGCTCATGCAGTACTGCATCCAGAATGGGTTTGTTCCTGGCCAGTGCAGGTCACCACTTGGCACGGTTGGTTGCAGCTTGGTTAAAACTAGACCAGGAGCTGTGCCAACAACAGTCCAGGTGGCAGGTCCTGGTACTTCCTGTCACTGAACAATTAAGCACAACCGGCTTAACTCTTCTTTCAGCCTCAAAGCTATCAGGGAATTACTTCCACTGGGGTACCAAAGTGTCAATCCAGAAATGCATCTGTCTCCAAGGAGACCTCTCAGCAGAGACTAAAAATAGTGAGGAGAGCATGGTGGGAGATTTTTCCCTCTGGGAAGAGATATCTTGTTTGATCTTCCCAGCTCTGCAATGCCATTGTGTTTTCCATCTTTCTGCTCTGTTTGCCTTGGTGAGGGCCAGGCACTTGCCATAAAGTGTCTTTTCTGTCTTCCAGACAATTTTTTCCCCCGGAAGGTTGGCAAGCAGGAAATTTGGTAGATACCTGGTGGCTCAGAAGCTGTCACAAGGACTGGGAGAAGGAAAGCTAGTGAGCTGTTGAAATAAGCTCTCCAGAGGGTGGTGGGTTGTTTGTTCATCTCAGCCCACTGAGCAAGAACTGGTATTAGCAGGAAATGGCAGTCACTCCATCCTGTCTCTCCATGCCACCTCTTCTGCAGTCTTAGCACAGAAAGTTTAAATAGAGGGAATCATCTGGGGTTTAAATGGAAGTCCAATAGATGCTATAAGGCTTCCAGTCAGAATCCATCTAGCAATCACTCTGTCCTATCACAAACTCCACTCTCCTGCTGCCAACAAGGTCAGGAGTGGCCAAGAGCAACAGCAGTCACAGTCGTGCCACAGCCAGAAATTCATCAGCCTGTCACCTTGAAACAGAAATTTTAGAAGTTCACTGGAATTAACAAAACGAGTTAGCCTTTTACTTAAGAAACCTCTGCCATAGTACAAAGGGCATAGGAAATGCAAATTTCTGACGCTTCTTGCATAAAGAACAATACCAGAGGACACAAAGAACCTAGATAAGGGAGCTCGTCTGACTCCAGAGCTATCAACACTGACAGACTCAGATAAGCACCAAGACCTAAAGCGCACGCGCAAAGGAGAAGAGTTCAAAAGTTCAGTCATGAGGAAGACCACAACCTTCAGCCTCAGAGACCCCCAAGAGACCCCCGTGCGACCACCACAGCGAACCACGCATGCCCAGAAGGGCGTGGACCTATTTAGCATACGAAGAGAGGACAGGCGGGGCCAGGGGTTGAATATGCATGAAAAAGTTGTGTAATGTACTGCATATGGAACACCTTTGTGAATAAACATTTGGGTCAAACTGCAGTTCGGGGCACAAGTTCTTCCCGAGAACTATCTCGCTTGTGCCGGGGCGCTAACATACATACCCACTTCATAACTATATCAAATCGTGGAGTCTATTTATTCCGCGTATCGCTTCAACCTTTTTCAGGGAATGACTGTAAAGCCATATTTCTTTGGGGAACATATTGCTGATCGGTGGAAAAGTCAGTGTCCGCAAACTAGACAGAGGAGTCCTTCAACTTTATTCAAACAAAGGGAGAGAGTCCACTGGGCCATACCACTGTGGGATCTCTCTAAAAGTTTCACAGGACACAGCTTCCTTTTCTCTTTAAACTTCTGGCCACATTTTGCCCTCTTCCTTTCCCTATTGGCTGAGTTACTAGGAAGGTACAGTCTTCTGGAACTGCCTACCACATATTCCACACTTGAACATGTCTTGCCATTTCCCCCCAAGGTTAAGAAGTTTAGGCTTTGTTCTGCAGATCCACCAGAAGTTCAGACTGTCTGGGTTCTGCAATAGACTTTGTGCGGATCCATTTCTCCTATTACCCTGAAATTCAGAAGCTCAGACTGTCTGGTCAAACTGTTTGGGTTCTGTAACAAATTTGTGCGGTTTGATGTTTGTAGATTAAGACCCATTTCAAAGATATTAACACCCATTTCTCTTAAAGACCCTCACCAATCAACTCATTTGTAAAGACATTAGCACATGTCTTTCCTATCAGTGGTTACTTACATGTTTAAACCTGGAGCAAGGTCACAAACACAACAACCTCTGGCTCTCTCCTCGAGAGATACCTCACCCTGATTGTCAGTGAGCTGAAGCTTTTTTCTTGCTGAATTTCCTATTCTACCTGCATGTTCGTGTTTTGTTTGGCCCAAGCATGCCTCCCTCCTGTTCACTGGGGTTGTTCTGCCTGGTGTAGCTAATCCAACCCACTTTTATTGCTTTGCAGAAGGAAACACCTAGACACAGAGTGTCATGGGCTGTAGAACCAGCTGAGGGGATGCTGTGCAGCGAGACTAACGTGTTCTGGTGGATGGCTGGAGTGGGGAGTGGGAGCAGATTTGCCCGCAGCAGCATGATTTGCTTTGGTTCTTCCAGAATCCTATGAGCATGAGATCCCACAGCTCTGAGGTGGGATCCCCTCAAGGTAAGGCAGCAAGCTCTGCAGGAAAAGGCAGGGCTTGATTTACAAGTTGGATCTGGCAGAGCCTTTTCTGATGGATAAGGGTTGGTGGTTATGTAGGCACCACGTGTGTGGAAGGACCTGCACTCATTTGCACACTGGGCAGGCAGGGCATGCAACCACATTGGGGAGAGATGTCATATAAAGGGGAGCAGAGCAAGGAGGTTTCAAAACTCCGAGGCTCTTCTGAGCAGGAGCTGTGTCAAGTCACATAAAATAAGAAACAGAATGTGAAACAGAAGCTTTGACAACTCTCAGAGATTCTTCCTGACCTGATGGTCATATCCGGATGAGGTCTATCTTCCCTGACTCCAATCACATGCAGGGAGGTGGCTGTGTCTGAGCTGCTGTCTGTCTCATCCTGTTCTCCTACCCAGCTGGGCTCTGACTGCAGGCAAGGTGACTACTGTGAGTAAGGAGCAATCACGGCCTATGGGTGAGGATTTTTCTATGGTCATGAGCACAAAGTTCAAACAAAGTTGCTCTTTAGCATTTTAGATTGATTTTTAGTGTCCTCCTGCTCTTTACTTCTCAGTTCATGGCTCTTGGTTCCTGCAGATTTGGTTATTCCTTAATCATTCCTTCATCTTTTATATTTTTTTTATTTGTCCTTGAATTTGTCCTGAACTACTTCAGTGATTCCGTGCATTTTTAACTCTTATCCTTCTCACTGTTACTTTATTTAAAAAACGGGGAACTGGACTTGTGAGCAGGTGGCCTGAGTCTGCACCATGTCTAGGGTACAGCTGGGCCTATCCAACTCCTGTTGTGTTGAGGGAACCCTGAGATCTTGCAGTTTCCAAGTGTGAGTGTAAGACGGGATATTGGGACCTCCTGGCACAGGTTGCACCAGGACCCAGGGATCCCATCAGACACCCCTCATGCCAGCCACAGGACCATGGTGTTAGGAAAATTAATCCACAAGTATCAGAGGTTTATGTCTAAAAAGGAGACAGAGGAGTCCTTTTACTTTATTTGAATAAATGGAGAGGCCATGGGGCATTCCCCTGGGATCTCTCAAATTTTTGGAGGGTCCAGCCTCCTTTTTATCCCAATTTCCCAGCTGCATTTCCCTTCTCTCTTTCCCCATTGGCTGAGGTACTTGAGAGGTATAGAATTCCTGATACACCTGGTCCTGAAGATTTCCCTCTAATATATAATCCTCCCTTTTAATTTTTAATTCTCATGGAATTTAGGGTTTTTTCTTCCCCATTTCTCTCATCTTTCAATGTCTAATTTCATTTATCAGCAAACCTAAAGTTTATGTGTAAAAGCAAATATCTTTTTCCATTCATCAATCAATGTAATCCATCCTATTGTTTCTTTTATCTCCCAGTGCTAGTTTTATCTACCAGCAGACCCACAGCTGGTTTGGAAAGACAAATCTGCTATTCCTCTCAATGGCCACTGCAGAGCAGAGGTTTGGCCACAGAGCCCAATTTTCAAGAAGGACAAGGAGTACCCCAGAAACCACAGGCCTGACAGTGTCACTTCAGTGCCTGGTAAAGTTATGGAGATTATTCTGGGAGTTATTAAAAAACACCTGAAAGACAACACAGTCGTTGGTCACGCCCAGCACGGCTTCATGAAATCGTTATTAAACCTGATTTCCTTTTATGGCAAGGTGGCCCACCTGGTTGATCAAGGAAAGCCAGTTGACATAATCTCTTCGGATTTCAGTAAAGATTTTGATACTGTCCCTCTTAGCATCCTTCCAGATAAAATGTCCAGTGTTCAGCTGGGTAAACACGTCATGTGATGGGTGAGCAACTGGCTCATGTGTTAGGCACAAAGAGTCACAGTGACTGGGGTGACGTTAGGCTGGCACCAGTCACTGGTGGGGTTCTGCAGGGCTCCATCATTGGCCCTGTGCTCTTCAACATGTTTGTTAATGACTTGGACGCAGGACTGGCAGAGAAACTGAGCAATTTTGCAGATGATACAAAACTGGGAGGAGCTGCTGACTCCCTCGAAGGGAGGGAGGCTCTGCAGGGAGACCTGGACAATTTAGAGACTCGGCAATTACCAACCATATGAAGTTCAACAAGGGAAAATGCCACATTCTGCACTTGGGATGGGGCAACCCTGGATATACAAACAGACTGAGGAATGAGATGCGGAGAACAGCGTCACCGGAGGGAACCTGGTGGTCCTGGTTGACAGAAAGTTGAATGTGAGCCAGCAGTGCCCTGGAGCCAGGAGGGACATTTGTGTCCTGGGGGCATCAGGCCCAGCATCATTTGCCGGTCAAGGGAGGGGATTGTCCCACTCTGCTCTGGGCTGGGGTGGCCTCACCTCCAGCCCTGATGGCAGTTTTGGGCACCACAAAATAAGAAAGATGTTAGGCCATTAGAGAGTTTCCAAAGGAGGGCAACGGAGATGGTGAAGGGCCTTGAGGGGAAGCTGTATGAGAAGTGGCTGAGACTTGGTCTGTTCAGCCTGGAGAAAAGAGACTGACGGTCACACTGACAGTCTACAACCTCCTCCCGAGGGGAAGAGAAGGGACAGACATTGATCGCTTCTCTGTAGTGACCAGGGACAGGGTCTGAAGGAATGGCCTGAAGTTGTGTCAGGGGATGTTCAGTTTGGATATTGGAAAAAGGTGCTTTCCCAGACGGTGTTTGTACACCAGAACAGGGAACTAAGCTGACAGAGCTCAAGGAGCGTCTGGACAACACTCCCAGGCACATGGTGTGACCTTGGGGATGGTGCTGGGCAGGGCCAGGAGTTGGACTCGCTCGCTGAGAGTCCCTTGCAACTCAGACTATTCTGTGATTCCATGGGGGAAGCGCTGTGCTGGACGCAGTTCCTGCGGGGCCGGGACCGGGGCGAGCCGACAAACGCCTCCCGCACCCTCAGCGCGAAAAGGCGCCCCAACCTCGGGACCGCGTGACCCGCGAGCGGCGGACAGGGGTTCCGGGGGGCGGGACGGCACCTCTGGCTCCGCCCCGTCCCGGTGCTGCCCCGCCCGGTCCCGCCGCGTCCCGCGCCGCTCAGCCCGGGCTCCCTACGCCATGGACCCTCCCGAGGAGGTGCGGGCGCAGCTGGAGCGGTGCGGACAGGGCCATCTGCTGCGGTTCTGGGCCGAGCTGGACACGGGGCAGCGCGGAGCGCTGCTGGCGGCACTGCCGCCGGGGCTGGGCGAGCACTGCCGGCAAGCGGCGGCGGCCGGGGCCCGCCAGCGCGGCCCGCACGAGCGCCTGGACGGCCGGATGGAGCCGCTCCCCCCCGAGCTGCTGGGCAGCGCCCGCCGCAGCGGCCCCGCCGCGCTGCAGCGCTGGGAGGCGGAAGGTGAGAGGGGCGCGAGGCCGCCTGTCCCTTCCGTTCTGGGGCTGCCGGGGTCCGGCGCGGGGGTTCGGGACCAGCCGCGTTCCGCCGAGCCCCAGCAGTGCGGGACAGGGGCTGTCCCCGGCGGGGCCCCGGGGCAGGAGCCGCCCCTTGCGGGGGCACCGCGGGGCGCTGGGCAGTCCAACCCCCGGCACCGCGGGTGGGAGCCGCAGGGGCGGCGGGTCGGGCAAAGAGGAAGAGAGCAGGGTCACGGCTACACCCCGGCCCTTAGCCCCGGCAGCCGGTGTCCTCGGCCCGGGGAACTTTGGTTTTCACTCTGCGTTATGAAATGCAGCGGCCGAGGCCCCGCGGCCGTGCCGGGCCGGATCTCTACGACTCTGTGACAAGCAGTGATAGCTAGCTGGGGCTCAGTCTCTCATCCCACAGAACAAGCGACGGGATAAAAGGAAAGAGCCTCATGTTGTGTCAAAGGAGATTCAGGTTGAATATTGAGGAAAATTTCTTCACTGAAAGGGTGATTGGGCATTGGCACAGGTTGCCCAGAACAGTTGTGGAGTCACCATCCCTGGAAGTGTTCAAAAAGCAAGTGGACATGACACAATACTGTTTAGAGGACATGGGGGTGTTTTACAGTATCTGTCATGAAAAAATGTAATACTAGAGGATTTAAAGGGGCTCCAAGAGAGCTTGAGAGGAACTTTGGACAAGGACTTGGAGTGACAGAGCAAGGGGGAATGGCTTCACACTGACAGAGGGCAGGGTTAGATTAGATATTAGGAAGAAATTGTTCCCTGTGAGTGGTGAGGCCTTGGCACAGGTTGCCCAGAGAAGCTGTGGCTGCCTCTGGATCCCTGAAAGTGTTCAGGCCAGGTTGGATGGGGCTTGGAGCAAGCTGGGGTAGTGGAAGGTGTTCCTGCCTGTGGCAGGGGGTGGAATGAGATGGTCTTTAAGGTCCCCTGCAACCCAAACCATTCTATGAGTGTGAGTCCCTGGGGAGGGTGGGAGCCTGGGGGGTTTCATTGCTGCTGAACTGGGTAGCTGCCTGGAGGATGAGCTCCCAGCCCACCAAAAGGTGCAAAGGCGGGTCTCAGGTGCTGATCCCCATCCTTGCTGTGTCATGTGCAGCAGGAGGCTGATGGGATCTGGGAGAACCCAGGAAAGTCCATAATCCATTATTTTTGGAGCCTGGTAGATGCAGGTGTGTGAAATGCAGGGGTAATGGGGGAGATGGTGGCTGGATGTACCCTTCCCACAGCATGTAAGTCTTACATGGATGTCCTGTGCTTTTTTCTAAGTGCACACTGTTATTTATTTATAAGGACTCATATGTGTCTTGGATCTTTCTTTATAAAACATAACAGCACCATTTTAAAATAATTTTAATAGAAAAAAGAAAGCTAGGAAGACCCACCTGGGTTGTAGAGATACTTGCCTGATTTTTGACAAGTGGTTGCACAGCCTTGGCCCAACGTTGCCTGTAAAGAGGTGAGGATGTGTGGGCAGGGGAGTCAAATTTTCCAAGCAGAAA
Source organism: Emberiza elegans (assembly GCA_024865655.1). NCBI lineage: Eukaryota > Metazoa > Chordata > Aves > Passeriformes > Fringillidae > Emberiza > Emberiza elegans. The sequence continues at coordinate 66,888,192 of JALJVW010000184.1, read as the reverse complement.
CAGAAGCATCAGGGTCACAGGACAGAGGAGCTTTTCTCCTGTGTCAGACTCCACTCATGGGGCTGAGTGGTGATGGAGGGAACATCTGGTACAGTGAATCATAGAATCCCAGAATGGTTTAGGTTGGAAGGCACCTTAAAGACCATCTCATTCCACCCCCTGCCATGGACAGGGTCACCTTCCACTGTCCCAGGTTGCTCCACACCCTGTCCAGCCTGGCCTTGGAAACTTCTTGGGATCCTGGGTCAGCCACAGCTTCTCTGGATAACCTGTGCCAGGGCCTGCCCCCCCCCACACCCTGCTCAGGGAACAATTTCTTCCCCATATCCCATCCATCCCTGCCCTCTGGCAGTGGGAGCCATTCCCTCTGCCCTGTCTCTCCATCCCTTGTCCCCAGTCCCTCTCCTGCTCTCCTGGAGCCCCTCCAGGCCCTGGCAGGGGATCTGAGCTCTCCCAGGATCTTTCTCCCCAGCTCCATGGCCTCCTCTGGACTCACTCCAGCAACTTTATGTCCTTCTCATGCTGGCAGCCTCAGAGCTGAAGGCAGCTCTGCAGGTGTGGTCTCACCTGAGCAGGGCAGAGAATTCCCCCTTATCACTTGCTGCCCCTTGTGGTATCAGCCCAGGGCACAGGGACTTTCTGGATGTTAGTGCACTTGGTCAGGGCATGTTGAACTTCTCATCCACCCACACCCCCAGGTCCATCTTGGCACGGCTATTTGAGGGTGTCACAGTGAGGAGGAAGAGACCCTTTGAGCCCTAGAGGCAGATGGGGCTGGGTCAGGGCTCTATAGTTAAACTAACAGCTTTATCAAACTGGGTCACTTGTCCCCCAGCCAGCTAGGCAGGTGAGGCGCTGGTGTGTCTGCCTTGTGTCATTGGCTGCAGCATGGAAAGGAAAGGAAGGCCAGGCTGCCTGTGTGGGCTGGCCTTGCTGGTTGCCAGTACTGCCTGCCCAGCCCAGTTCTAATATGTTTGGGATCCTGCTGCTATGCCCAAATCATCTGGCCCTAAAGTCTGATGGCTCCAGGCCACCTCAGCCCTGCAGGCAGCCTGAATTTTTACCAAAAGACCTACACACAGATGTTCTGTTTCATTTGGTTTGTTTTCATGATCTGGTTTAAGGCTGAAGAGGGATTTTATTTCCTGGAACAGGGCAATTGGGACAAAAGACTTTGTTCCACTGAACCCCGGCATTGCTGTGTGTCTCTGCAGATGTGGCAGCATTCCTGCATGGCATTTCCCAGTGGAACCAGCACCATGGGCACAGGCTTTGCAGGATCTTTGGTCTCTGAGGGGATGCAGCTCTGAAAGGCCTTTGTTTGTGGTATGTTGAGCAGGCTGGGAGCAGATGAGCCATCCCAGCCTGCTGTCCAGTGTCCCTGAGACTGCAAGGCTGGTACAGCCTGTGGCTGTGGGGTCATCATCACACTTAGCTGAGATGCTCTGTGCTCTGTCTGTGGGTGTCTGAGCTCCCTACAGCTGCCACCTGCATTGCATCCTCCAAAGACTGAACAACTGAAATGATATCTCCTCCTTCCCCCTCCCCCCTTTTCTATGATAAAAAATTATAGATAAGAACCAGACAACTGAAAACTTGCTTTGGGAACACCTGAGATATTTTTAATAGTTAAAAACCTAATACTGTTGTTTTGTGTCTCAGACAAAAAAAAAACTGCCTGGTCAGATTTGCTTTCAGATCTTAAACACCAACATTTAACAATCACATTTTCTGGGCAGCTAGGAATGATGGTATAAATTAACCCTAGACACAACACTTTTCCATTCTGTCAGTGTTTTATTAATGACATCTAAGTCATGGCCATGGGCTGAGGTGTACCCCATCTCATTAGAGAGTTTGATGAGTCATTCTGGTTATCTGATTGCTTTGCAGAATTGAAAAGTCTTTTACTGACTGCTGTTGTAATGGGACTGATGTGCCTGTTCAGTAAGAAAATTCAGTCTGTTCTTGCAAGACCAATCTGTTCCTCCTACAAAATCTATTTTTGTTTTTTTACTTTTTCTTCAGAATAGGACTAACTGCAGCATTGGTGGGTATCTCAGCATTTTCTCTTTAGCTGAGCGGTGTGTGTTTCATATGCTGCAGAAAATAAGGTGGATTTTTAAAAAGGGTATAGATCTTTCCATTGCAGCCAGATAAGTCAGTTCTTATGAACTTTAGTTGTGAATGTTGGTAATTTTACAGTTGGGTAGTCAGAGCAGAGCTACTTACCCAAGTTTTTGGTGTTATTTGTTTTCGTGGTGACCTAAGATCAGAACTTGGAAAAACTGTCTGAGTTGTAGGGTTGTATCATAAATACTGAGAATGCCATAAATTCAGAGGATTGGGATGCACTCTCCTGTCTGGGTTGTTCTTGTGCCCCGGATGAGCCCTCCTGGAATATGGCCCTGTCAGTCTGCGGGATTGTAAAAAGTGACATCACTGATGTTTGGGTGTCTGAGCTCCCTACAGCTGCCACCTGCATTGCATCCTCCAAAGACTGAACAACTGAAATGATATCTCCTCCTTCCCCCTTCCCCCTTTTCTATGATAAAAAATTATAGATAAGAACCAGACAACTGAAAACTTGCTTTGGGAACACCTGAGATATTTTTAATAGTTAAAAACCTAATACTGTTGTTTTGTGTCTCAGACAAAAAAAACCTGCCTGGTCAGATTTGCTTTCAGATCTTAAACACCAACATTTAACAATCACATTTTCTGGGCAGCTAGGAATGATGGTATAAATTAACCCTAGACACAACACTTTTCCATTCTGTCAGTGTTTTATTAATGACATCTAAGTCATGGCCATGGGCTGAGGTGTACCCCATCTCATTAGAGAGTTTGATGAGTCATTCTGGTTATCTGACTGCTTTGCAGAATTGAAAAGTCTTTTACTGACTACTGTTGTAATGGGACTGATGTGCCTGTTCAGTAAGAAAATTCAGTCTGTTCTTGCAAGACCAATCTGTTCCTCCTACAAAATCTATTTTTGTTTTTTTGCTTTTTCTTCAGAATAGGACTAACTGCAGCATTGGTGGGTATCTCAGCATTTTCTCTTTAGCTGAGCGGTGTGTGTTTCATATGCTGCAGAAAATAAGGTGGATTTTTAAAAAGGGTATAGATCTTTCCATTGCAGCCAGATAAGTCAGTTCTTATGAACTTTAGTTGTGAATGTTGGTAATTTTACAGTTGGGTAGTCAGAGCAGAGCTACTTACCCAAGTTTTTGGTGTTATTTGTTTTCGTGGTGACCTAAGATCAGAACTTGGAAAAACTGTCTGAGTTGTAGGGTTGTATCATAAATACTGAGAATGCCATAAATTCAGAGGATTGGGATGCACTCTCCTGTCTGGGTTGTTCTTGTGCCCCCGGATGAGCCCTCCTGGAATATGGCCCTGTCAGTCTGCGGGATTGTAAAAAAAGTGACATCACTGATGTTATCAGTGATATTGCTTTGGGCTTGAGTTTATCCCACTGAGGTTGAGGTTTCAGTCCCTGCAGTGAGAGGCCCCTCCAGGAGATGAGTGTGAGATGGCAACTCCTCCTTGGGCAGATCCCATCCCCTTGTCATTGCGTGGAAAACGTCAGAGAACTTGCTGTCTCCTGTGCAGTATCTTCATTTCAGTGGGGTGACGCCAGCTGTGGCACCTGTGAGCTGTGGCTGAGAATTGTAGCTCCTTGATACTGTGGAGCAGAGTGGAGACCTCCTTGACTTTCCCTATACAGTGTTGACTTCAGAGCGTCATTCCTGTAAATGGTGCTCTTGGTCACAATCTGTTGCTCTGCAGAAACGTCTAATTTGGGATCTGTGGGATGTGTGTGTGTTGGTGAGAGGCTGGCAGTGCAGGGTGGAGATGCAGCAGGGCAAGTGCCCGACTTGTTCCACTGGTGGGTGAATTTCAATTGCCTTCCAAAACAGCATCCCTCATGCTGCAGCAACTGAGAGCAGCAAATGCTGAGCTCAGACCTCAAGCAGCTTTGGTTTAAATTGCTGTGAAATACTTCAGCTCAAGTTTCAGTTCTAGATTATTTTAAAGAAAAGGAATTCGTAAAAAATTGCCCATTTCACAGAATCACAGAATGGTTTGAGTGAGAAGGGATGTTAAGGACAAGATTATCTTGTTCTAACTCTCCTGCCATGGGTGTGGATGCCACCCACTATGTGAGATTGCTCAGGGCCTTGTCCAACTAGACATTGAGTATTTCCAGGGATAAGGCAGAACAGTTTGGAAGTGTCCTACAGGGCAACTTTTTTAGGATTTTTTTCCCCCTCCATAAATTCTTTCTGTGCGGGATCCCAGTAGGGAAACAGCCACCACCCAAGCCAGGGCACGAGAAGGTTTGGAGCCATGCTCTCGTGCCTCTCCATTCAGCTCTTTCCCTTCTCCTGCAGTGATGCCCTACACTGGCAAACAGCTGAGCATGCAGGAAAACCACGTGATGGGACTGGGGCAAGTACTTGTTGTAAGTAATAGCTGAGACCCTCTGCTCTGTACTTTGAGTGTCACTGGCAGCTCAGTGGAAGCACAAAGGAGTCATTTATTGCTTGTGGTTTCTTGTGAAATGCTGGATGTCTTATTTGCATCACCATGCAGCTCACCCAGATCCTCCCATGTCTTTTACATTACCAATTTAAACCTATTCAAGCTTCCTCTGCTGTCCAAGGACCTCCTGAAACTTAGAAATCCCAAGATTTCCACACACAGGTTTCTTCTTAGGGAGCTCTCCTAATCCCACTTGGAGGATTGAAGATCTCCGGAGGTGGCTTCCAGCTCTCACTCCTGTGGCCCTGTGACCCCAGAGGTTTCTCTACAGCAGAACCTTGGCTGTGGAACTGGCCCCCTGTGTGCCAGGACACCATCAGTCTTTTTGGAAGGGGTGTGTTTAGGAAGAAAGTCTTGTGTTACTGCTGTGGTAAGACTGAAACTTGTAAGCGTGGGAAGGGGAATGGTGTTACTGCAATGTCATGGACAACTTAAGCCTTTGTTGAGAAAATTGCTGGAAGTTGCAGTTTTGAACAGAATTAAAATCGAGCCAGGTTGTTAAAACAGCATATATTGTCTTCAAGAAGCACCATTTTTGCTCTATTGTGCATTTAAACAGCCAGTTGTTTAAAGATTAGCTAAACCAAATCCTGTTATTTTCTAATTTAATTTCTTTGGTCCCCATACCTTTCAGTCTAAAACAGCAATATTTTAGCCTCAGCTGTGGTTAATGTGAGATGTTTCCTGAAGGCTGGGGTGCTCCACAGGCTGTCCTTCACTGCAGGAGCAGTGGCAGTTCAGTGCTGTGTGATGGCAGAAGGCCCTGATAGCTACCTGCAGCAGAACTGTGGCTTCTGACGTGGCAAGCCTAATGTTCCTTGCATTCCCAGAGAAACTTGAAGTGTTCCCTAATGAAAAATCTTTCTCACAGTTGTCAGTCGTTATTGTGATGTTGACTTTGGAGAAGGCAGGGACCAGAGTTGGAGAGTGATCCGAGTGTTTATTATGTGCTCTGGTTCTTTCCCAGGTAGTGGACTTCCCTGATTTGTCAGGAGCACTGACACTGGTTTCAATTAGATTGTGGAAGTTGTAGCTCCTGCAGGCTTGGCTGTATCACCAGCCCTGACTGCATCTGTGTTCAGCTTCTATTGAAGCTAGAGCATAGGTACAGATAATTGATTAAGGCAGATTCCAGAAATCCTCCTGCTTCACTCAAGATGATGAGACTCTGCTTCTTTGGGATATAGGAATGATAAGGGACCTCTGGAGGTCTCTAGTCCAACCCCCATTTGGAACAAAACTGAAAATAGCCTCAGGGCAGGTCAGCTACAGCTTTATTAAAGTAAGCCTTGAAAACCTTAGGGGACATTCCTTCCTCTCTGGATGTCTTTTCTAGTGCTGCACTACCTCCCCTAGTAAAGATTTTGTATCCTAATTTGAATCTCCTAAGCTGCAGCTCATGGCTATTGTCTGGTTTTGCACCAGTTGCTGCTTTAGGTAAAGAAACTGCTGCATCCAGGAGTTGAAAGGAATTTTCTCCTGTGTGTGCAGTGGCATATTTCTCTCTGAGCTGCCAACACTGAACTGGCAGCTTCTGGCTGTTGCCTGAGCTCTGCAGAAACACTCAGGAGAAGAATGTAGGGTGTTGATTGCTTTGGAGGTTCTTATATTCCCTTCGGCTTCTTTTTCTACAGGTTTACAACAGATTTCACAGAACAAGGTGGCAGTGCTACTTCTGGCTGGAGGACAAGGAACCCGCCTGGGAGTCAGCTATCCCAAGGGCATGTACAATGTGGGGTTGCCCAGTGGCAAGAACTTGTATCAGATCCAAGCAGAAAGAATCCGCAAAGTGGAGCAGCTTGCTGGCAAGAGACACCACTGCAAGTGTGTCATTCCCTGGTGGGTGACCTAAAGCCAGATCTGCTGTGCAGGGCTCTTTGCATTCCAGTCTTGCCCATGTTGTCTTCAAGAAGCACTGAGCTAGGTGCTGTACAGAGACAGGTTGAGAGGAGCCTTTTGTTGGCAGGATTTGTGATGGCAAGAGGCTGGCGGAGGGTGCAGAAGGATGGGAGGTGGCAGGTCCATGTCTGCAGACCTGAGGGATTGAGTACTGCCTTTGTATCACTGACCACAACACTAACTGCTGTACCTTGCTGGCTTTGCAAGCAGCTGCTGGCAACACTGTAAACAGCACTTTTCAATGATTGTTGCAGATGCTGTACAAGAAATTTAATCCATTTCTGCTTTCTCCGGTTCCTGCATGGAGGACAACCTAGAGCTTGCTTTCCAAGCCCTTCTTCCTGCCCTTGTCCATAATTATGCAAAAAAAACTCTTGCTTTGTGTTCAGACCACCTCCTGCTGTCACTTTTTACAGTTGCCCATTCTGCTGGCTGCTCCTGGCATTCAAAAGAGATGAGCTCTGGGCAGAGTGCAAAATGTGAATTCCCTATGGGTGTGGTGGGTGAGAGGAAGGCACTGCAGATGTGTCTGGAAATGTTTTCTGCTAAATGCTCTCTGTTAGACCGTGAGGACTATGTAGAAATACCCTTCTGGAATCAGTGTCTGGTCTGAGTTAGGGTTTTGGCAGTGAAAGATTAGGCATCTGATGGCTTCAGGATGCCACATTGTTTTACAAATTGGAGGCCAAGTTTGATGCATACATTGTTTCCTCATGGAAGGTGAGTCCATATTGTGCTTCTTCCTGAAGCCTTTATACAGGACCTGGATTGCAAATGCATCATCCCTGGTGCTGCTGGAAGCCAGGATGGATTATTTGCAAGATGCAACATCTGTTTCCAGTTCCCCTCCTGGGGGTGAGGAGGCAGTTGAAGCATTTTGCTGCTCCAGTATACCTGGGCCCAGGCTATGGTGTGCTACAGAGATTTAAATTGGGGATGGGGAATTGAGGTCCAGGCTTTTCTATGTTGTTTTCTCATGCTCACAGAGGACCCTGTATTCCTATGCTGATAGTTGTTGAAGAGTTTGACAGGTAGATGATGAAGGTGATTTTTAGACAGTAGTGGAGGAAGAGACAGAAGCAATGTGGAGCTGAAAGGAAAGGAGGAAATAGAAATACTTACAACGAAAACAAACCATGCAGCCAACATATGGAAATACTGCTGTTTGCCTTGGCACTGAAGAGGTGCTGGCAGATGAATTGGCCAGGGTTTCTGTAGACATTTAACATCAGTTTGAATCTAGGGTGAATGAGGGTGTTTTCTGCCCTTTGTCTTGTTTTCCAGCTCATCCAGGTATCCAGATATTGTTCACATTTAGGGCAAGGCTCTTCTGTCCTGGCTGGAGCTAGGCCAGGGTAGGATCATGCCCTGATAGGGTCATAGGACCCCATGCAGCCTTACTGCAGGATGAGTTCTGGAGGAGAGCTCTTGTGTGCAGTTGCTCACCACAGGATGCTGCCGTGTTTCTCATTTCACACTCCTGGGATTCCTCTCTTTTTTCTTCAGTTTGTTGTTTTGCCTTTTGCTTGTGTTGTTCTTTCTCATTGCCAAGTCCCCATTCCTGCCTAGGTACATCATGACAAGTGAGTTCACACTGGGGCCAACAGAAGAGTTTTTTGTACAACACAACTACTTCAACTTGGACAGATGCAATGTTGTCATGTTTGAACAGAGGATGCTGCCTGCTGTCACCTTTGATGGGAAGGCTATCTTGGAGGAGAAGGGGAAAATTGCCATGGCTCCAGGTACCTGCTGTTTGTTCTTCCATACTGCAGTACTGTTGTATGTGTTGGTAGTTGCTATGGGCCATCAGCCTGCCCGGGCACACAGAGCAGGCTGTGGGGGTCAGGGCTAATGCTTCCAGTTAATGTGGAAAGGTTCTCTAATGTTTCAGGCTGGTAATCAGGAGCATACATCTGTTTGGTTCTGGCTGGACATTTGACCACAGCACATGTTTTTTTATCCAAGTCTGGGAGTGTTGGCAGGATTAGAAGTACTGTGGCTGCTGGGTAGGAGAAAGGTGCATTAGCAGAGCTCTCTATGAGGTCTTTGGAGTGCTGCCTCCTGTGGTGAAGGTCAGGAGCTCAAGGCTGATAGCTGGAAATGGGCAAAAAAGCAGCAAGAAGATGAACTCTTTTCAAAATGACAGCAATGTCTCACCTTGTAATGTTCTTTTAAACTAGACACGGTAAGAGACTTGGTGAGGGCAGCCCAGCTGGGACTGTGTTGCAGCTGCAGGATGGTTCTCCCAGGCTGACAGGGGCATCCCAGGAGGAACTGTAAATGGGTGATCTGCGATAAACATGCAGGTGTCTTTTGTACAGCTGCAGTTCAAGCCTTTGAAAAGGCATTGAGAAGTTGGGGAGGGGAAGATAAACAGAGAATAAGATTTATTTCAGTCTTTCTCCAAGAAAGAGAATAAATATGCTTTTGCCCCATACCTGGAGGAGAAGTGTAAAAGACTTTTCCCACCCTCTGCATAGATTTGCCCTTTAGTAGTCTCCCTCTGAGGATCTTAGTGACCTTCATAAAGTCTCATAATGCTGCTCAGTGAGGCTGGTCCCCATGGTCCCACTCTTCAAGTGAGAGAACTGGGGTGAAAAGAAGAACATGCTCCCCTGAACTGTGTGGCAGAACTGGAAATAAAACCTGTTACCACTGACTCTTGGCTAGAAAGCATTCCATACTCTTCCATTCAAGAAAGTTTGTTCAGTACTTTCTGCTTTTGCTCTGTTAGCTGGAAAAAACTCACCCCAAAGTCACAAATGAGCCAAGACTTTCTCTTTTCTCTTGCATTATAGATGGCAATGGTGGCTTATACCGTGCTTTGATGGATAATAAGGTGTTGGATGATATGAAGCAGCGTGGAATCCAGTATGTCCATGTATATTGTGTGGACAACATCCTCGTGAAAATGGCAGATCCAGTCTTCATAGGTTTCTGTATTTCCAAAGGGGCAGACTGCGGTGCAAAGGTGAAGCAGTGCTAGCACTCAGCTGGTTTCCCACAGAGAGTTTGGGTCTGATGACACTTAGAAGCTGCTGGTTGCAGGGAACTTCCCCTTTTCCCATCAGCAGCTCACTCTGAGCAGGTTTAGAGTTCCTTGCTGCCTGCGCTGCATTTCACATTCCTACCTGTGGGTGTCCTCTGTTCTTCCCAGAGTACTGTGGAAAATAAACCTCAGAGAAGGAAATATATCTGCACAGGAAACTGCACACTGGAATTGCTTTGCACCTATGCCCAGTCCTTGCTACAAAGGCATTTGGGCTGTGTAGAAGCCATATTGGACTGGGTTGTGTTTTATAAATGCGCCTTTAACTCTAATTTCTTGCGCTCTGCTGTGGAAGATGGGGAAAGCCTTAACAGCCTGGATTTTGTTAACATAAAGCAGCACGTGTCTAAAGAGAAATTTATCTTACCTGAGTCATTAGCTCTGTTCAGGCAAATGGGAAGTTGAAGGCTAATAGCTGCAAACAGCTTGCTTTTAATGCCAGATCCTGGTCCTTGATAAGAAAAGTGCCCCCACTATGCAGATTGCTTTTAACTGTCTTCTGAGAAACTGTCAAATTAAGTGGTTGAGTACTGGTGTTTATGTTGAATTGTTGGGCAAAATGTGCCTCCAGACTGCTCTGTGCCCCTTACACAGCCCTGAGTGCTGGAGGAAAAGCAGGCAACAGTGCTGTGGGATTGTTTGTACTTGGGAGTTGGAATAGTCCTGGGATTTTCTTCCTCTTTGTCATAAATCTGTGTCCTGTGGCTGCAGGTAGTGGAGAAGGCCTACCCCACGGAGCCTGTTGGGGTGGTGTGCTGTGTGGACGGCGTGTACCAGGTGGTGGAGTACAGCGAGATCAGCCCGGAGACTGCACAGCAGCAGCGCCCTGAGGGGGGACTGGTGTTCAGTGCTGGCAACATCTGTAACCACTTCTTCACTGTTGAGTTCCTGGAAATAGTGGCCCAGTAAGTCCCAGCAGACCTTCTAGGTAGCTGTGCAGCCCAGAAATACCTCCAAGACTGGGTGTTCCTGTTTTGCACTCTGGAATTTTAGTTATGGTTATTCCCTATGTTGCCTTTTACCTCCTATCTCTTCCAAACAGTTCCAAACACCTGAATCCCCTTTCTGACAGCCCCAGCATACTCTCCAGGCCCTACCCAAGGAAGAGGTTCCCAGGTTCACTGTAACTAAATCAATTGAGATATACCAGTGCACAATCTTCCTGGGCCTTCAAGGGTGAGCAGCTGTGCAGGCTGCAGTGTGGTCTGTGATGCAGCCTCATACCATGGATTTCTACAGTGAATGTCAGCCATGCCAACGCTTGGGACAACAGAGTTTGTGGGAGAGGGTGAAGTTGTGGGTGGACTCTGTACCTTGGTGTGGGGAATGGGGATGTGATGCTGGGCATTCAGTCAGCAGCTGTACAACCTTCCTGAAGAGCTTGAACCACCTTTGGGTGAGGGATCTGCCCTGCTCCATTTTCAGCCCAATCAGGTAACAATTTGGGTTGCCTCTTTTTTTTTTTGTAACTTCTGCCTGCAATTTCAGCTTGATGCATACTTCTCCCTCTCCTCTGACTGTCATGTCCCAGTGGTACAGAGAGCACCCATAGCCAGGCTGCTCTGCTTAAGGAAGTGTTTCCTGGATGTGACTTTGATCACTTGGGAGGGAGCAACACCCACAAACAGTTGAGAGTTGACACAGAGCAGTAATGAGCCATTTGCTTCCCTCAAGTGTATTGCTTTTTTTCTAAGTGGGCTTGAACTAAATAAAATGGTTGGTTTCTTCTCCTTTTGCAGGAAATGGGAGTCACAGCTGAAGCATCATGTAGCCATAAAGAAGGTGCCCTACATTGACAAGGAGGGAAATCTGGTAAAACCACTAAAACCGAACGGGATAAAGCTGGAGAAGTTTGTGTTTGATGTGTTCCAGTTCTCTAAGTTAGTGACAGACATAATTTTACTTTTCTCCTCCCCTTCTCAGCATTTGTTTGAATGACTGTAGGTTGAAACAAGCCATCCCAGGGAGCACGTGGTTTGTGGGTGGCTTGTTAGGAAGGCTGTTGGATCTACACCCAGCTCCAATCCAACAGTAACACTGCAGGCTCTAAGGGGAGCTCACAAGGCACTCAGTGCTTGCACCAACCCTGCTCCCAGACTGGTCATCCTCCTGAGGATGTGTTGGCTGCCCTGGCCTCTGCCAGCCTGGGAAAAACAAAAGGAAATTGAATGCAAAGCCAATGAAGCACATATTGGAGTATTCAGACTTGCAAAAATTGGGTCTTTCAGCATTGTGGCTTCCATGACCACTGCAGCTCTGGTTACATTTTTGGGTGCTGTTAAGCCAGGGCTCAGCTTGTACCCTTTGTGCTTGGAAAACTTTAATTAAGCACCATGGGGCCAAGTGGAACTGTCAGTGTTCGCTTTCCAAGTTCTGCAACATAGCTGGGAGTGCTGTGACATACATAGTAAGGGATACTTGTGTCTAGGGAATATAGGATTTTAGCAATTAAGCATAAGTGTTGTTATAAAATCTATTTTTCCAAGGTCTCAAATTCAGCAGTGAAGATTCTATTTTAGGCTTTAATAAATGCCAGAGAGGGACCTCAGGCAAACTGAATTATCTTTGTTTGGGGATACTATTTCTCTTTTTATATTATTTCCTTTAGAATAGAGAGCTCAAGGTTTGAACCAGTATCTCTTTCCTGACATGTGTTAAATAAAGTAGTATCAAACTAAAGACAAAACCAAAACTCAGGGTGATGGGAATGCTGCTGAGTTCTGAGCCGTGACAGAACTCATTTGCAAGCAGTGGCTCCTTGTGGTTTTTTAACAGCTCAAAACCACCTTGGCAGCTGTGCTTCAAACATGAAGTGCAGAAATGCACATATGTTGTGGTGGTGCTTTTTAATTTGCACTCCCATATCTGGTAAACAGCTGTACTTGACAATCACCTGTGAGGCCTCCCTTGTTGCTTGTTTGTCCCTAAGAGCTGGTGTCCTTAGTTGGTCCTTACCTACAGACTCCCAAGCAGGGGGTATTTCTTGGGGCATGGTGGAGTGCTCTGCAGTGAGTGCACTGCTCACACTCTGCCCAAGCTGTGGACCGTGCTGTGCTCTCTGTCCTGCTGTGTTCTGAGCTGTCTTGTCCAAGAACCTCCCACTGCCTAAAAAAATTTCTGTGGCATCTCTGCTGAACTGTTTTCTCTTCCCTGAGCACAGCTCTGGTAGGTTGGGAGGCTGCTGTTAAGTTCCCAAAGAGAGAAGGCTTCTTGTTTTTTTCCATTCTACAGCCCTGGTACTCCTTGGGTCTTCAGAATGGTAGTGGACTTCCCTTGGCTTGACTGCCTCAGGCTGCCTACAGTGCTTCTCCCAAAAATATATATGAGCCTTTCCCCATGAATGTTGTTGTTGCATTAGCCGGGCTGATGACTAGCTCTGGTTTTCATGATCATTGTTTTCTTCCCTTTGCTGGTAGGAATTTTGTGGCATTTGAAGTTCTGAGAGAAGAGGAATTCTCACCACTAAAAAATGCAGACACAGCTGACAAAGATACTCCTACCACTGCTCGGCAAGCCCTCCTGGCCCAGCATTACCGCTGGGCTCTCAAGGCTGGAGCAAGATTTGTGGATGAAAATGGTTGCAGGATACCGGAAAAACTCAGGTATAAATCTGTGACCTTCTCTGCCTCTTCTCTCATGGAAGAGCTCAGCCATGCCAGCTGGCCAATGGCACATGCTGGGCTCTCCAAAATCGGGCATTAGTGTAGTCACAGGGTGGCTTAGTGTGATTTTTGATCAGCAGGTCCTCTCTGGATATGCAGGTTGATATCTACACTTCCTGCTCCTCTTATGACTGTGGGTGCTCCAGATAGTTAGTGCTTGGGGCTCTGGGCATTCTCTCTGGCAGATCCCTGCTCTTGGGGTTATGAGTTGGCCCTTCCTATAGCACCTTGCTAGGCAATGGCAATCTTTTCCATCACTTTGGATTTAGCAATGCAAGGAATTTTAATTTGTAGGCCCTGACAGCTTTTTTGACTGTGTCCCCAACAGGATTCTCAGGTGGTCTTAAGGATTGGTTGTTGGAGTGATTACCAGTTCAGATACCTTCCTGCATCAGGTGTAATGGAAAGATGCTTTTGCTCTGTGGGGCCATTACTTCATCAACTCATAGTTCAATAGACCCACAAGTTGTTCATTTTACGTGAAAAGTATCTCTATAAAAGGGGTGGTTTGGTTTTGCTGAGTAACATTTGGGACCTGTTAATTCCTTTTTATTTTCACACTTTGTTTTCACATAATGTCTGGTGCGTGTGACTTTAACAAATGTCTTATCCTTCTGGATATCCCATTCTGGTAAACTTTTGAAGAAGAAGCACTGTTTTTTAACCATGGCAGGAAGTCAATCCTGTGTTCTCTTCTTTAGTCTCTCAGGAACTGAAGATCCTCCGGCTGTGTGTGAGATTTCTCCATTAGTGTCTTACTTTGGAGAGGTGAGAATAGCTATCTATGGAGGCATTTTTAAGAGTGTGCAGGTATGCATCTGACTTCCTTCCAAACAGGTGGTTTCTTTAGCCTGGGCTTGATGAGAAATGGTAAGATCAAGGAAACAGGGAGTTGGGCTGTGTGTTATCATTATATGGTTCCATTATGATTTACTCTTCAGCAGTTTGTTCACTCTCAGTTTTAGCCATCTGTAAAATGAGATTTGCAACAAGGCTGCAGTTTCATTAAGGTTCGTGAGCACTTTGAAGTCTTAATAAGAAGTGCAGAATATTCAAATTTGGAAAACCCTGGGTTCTATGCTTATTTGTGCTCATATCCCACAGTAAGTGAATCCTGACTGAGAAATATGATATGTATGTTGGCTTTAGGGAAGCCATTTCTCAAGTTTGTCCCTCTGAAAATAATTGATCCTGAGAAACATGCTTCCATTTAATAACGAGAATAGGAGCTTCCCTATTGGATGGACAGGGTGAGAAATAGTAGATTGCAGGAGAATGTGTGGGCATTCTTTGCTAGGTTTCCACATGTGTTAACTTGCAAGCCAGCTACCTGCAGTAGGTGTATTCCTCAACACGTGCAGGTGACAAACTCATTGCAATCAATAGGCTGTCAGAACAAAATGAAAACACGGCAATTAGACTTTTCTTTGCCAGGATTATTCTAATGTCAGTTAAGGATACACCTTCCCATGTTGTTCTCCCAAGAAGTTTGTTTCTGACATCAGGTTTTATGGTTCCTCAGCACCTCTGCTTCTTGAACCCTAGAAACACTTTCTGTCACTGGGGAAACTGTAACTCTTGCCCTGTCCCTGACCTTTGTCTGTCACTTGAGGGCTTAAAATAGTGCATTTACAGCCTAACAGTACTGTTCTCACACCTTCTCAGGGTCTGGAGGCGTACATGAAGAACAAAGAATTCCCTTCTCCCTTTGTACTTGATGAAAACAAAGTGGAAATGCTGGAAAATTCTTGAAGTGGGAAGCCTTTCCTTCTCAAATCAGATCCATGTTTGTCAGATCCATTATAAGAACTGACAGTACTAAAATGCACTATGAAGTGCATCATAAAAAATTGCTTTTGTGGATTAACACTTTCTGGGTGCTAAACAGATCCTACATTTCTTATTTACTGTTGCATATGAATACAGAAAAGAGCCAGTCAAGGCCTGATAAATCAGCTTTGCCTTCAAGAAGATTCAGTTTCTTCAGTGCCTTGTTAGTTGTCTTGGTTGTGTTGGTGTGGTTGTTTTTTGGTTTGGTTTTATTTCTAAATAATGTGCACAGTTGGAGTCAGACTGAGGTCCCATCCTGAAAAATATGGAAGGACTTCGGATACTGAGGTTTTCTCTCCAGTGGTCAGTTTTTTCCTAATCGTGTGCTGATTAGAAGATCCAATTCAGCAATAGCATTCTCTAAGTAGATCATATCGAGTCTGCTGTATGGAGGGATGTTGCTGTGCCTAAGCATTGCTTGAGGCTTGGAGTCCAAAGTAGAACAGACTAGTTTTGTATCTGGGCTCACTGGTGCCATGCTTAGACTGATTGCTCCTTACAGTTGTAGTGACTTTTTTAAAAAAAAAAAAAAAAGAATATTTTCACGACCCTCTGCCCTTCCTGACTATAACAGTTTTCCTTTCCATTTCCTGTTTAATATATACCATATCCCTCATACAAGGTTCTCTTGGGTACCTGAAAGTAGTAAAAGAAACAAATCCCAGTGGTAGAATTTAATGCCTAACCAAAACAAAACAAAACAAAAAGACTCTCAGCATCAACAGGTACACAGTAAAATACCAGCCTCCGCTTCTACAGTTTTTCTTCATGTGATTTTCCAGCACTCTTCCACTTAGGAAGTAATTCCATAGATGCCTTTCTTTTAGATATGTTACTAACCACAATGTAAAGTGTCAGCTAATGAAGGACACTAATTGTCAGAACATATGTAGCATGTGAACTCAGCCCTGGCCAAGGAGTCTCAGGGTAGCTCTGACCCTTGACCCACCAGTGATTCTTCATGTTTTTGGACACTGCCCCAGAAAGCTCATCCCCATCTGATGCAGAACCTGTGCTGAGCATACCTGACTCAGTATGTTTCAGCCTTGGTGAGGATGTGTCAGCTGCACTCTCTGGTGGCTGGCCTTGGCATCAGACGTGTTCCATACTCTTCCCCTAAACGTGGTGTTAGGGAAGCTAGCGAGAAAGACATTTCATCTGAAATGTTATTTCATGCATCAGCTTCTACTGAGGAATTGCTTATGCTATTTTATTAAGCATAATTAAGTTCTATGGCTTTCTGCAATTTCTGATGTGAAGCTCTATTCAGAATAATAGAGAAGGGAATGGAGAAGTATAAAAATGACTTTGAGAGTAAATACAGATTGTAAGTATGCTCAAGTTTTCCAAAGAAAGCATCTTAATGTCATTATCAGAGTTTTTGGTTGTAAAGTGTTTCTGCATTAACTTGAGTAATGATCATTTCACACATGCAGACCAGCTAATGACTGGTTCTGATTACCTCAGTTGGCATGTGCAGCCAGTAATTCACATTTTTAGTATAAATGAAGCATTTATTCTTATCACCCAATTCTGTAGTCTTTTTGCAGTGTTTCTATGACACATTCCATTCCTGTCAGTCAGTTTTTATATCTGAGAACAAATTGTGTTGTATATTTGTATTGCTCAGAAGCTCAAGCACATGCTTCTTTTATACTGAGCTGTGCTATAAAGAAATATTTCTTTTGCTTTTTCTAAAGTTCTTTCTCTTTTGAAGCATCAGTTTCCATGCACACAGAACAGAGCTGCTGACATGGTTTTCAATAAGTTAAATTAGAATGCTAAATGTCTTTTGGGGTTTTTATTTTCTATGACTCTTCACATTTTAAACTGGAACATAGAAACAATTTCGAGAGAACTGTAACAAAAAAAAATCTGTCCTTATGTAACAGTCTTTGTACACATTATAAAATGAAAAAAAGTACCTGAAACAAAGGGAGCACCTGTACTACTTCAGAAACTTCTGGACATCTAAGCAATTTTAACAATAAAGATGTTACTGTGATTTATATGTGTTTGTCTGTGTTTCTTGTATGTGAGAAAAGACACACTTCTTGTCTGTCCCTGTAAATGTTGTCACTACAGCTGCAGGATGGTGCCACTGCTGGTGCATCTGGAGACTGCAGTGCCCACTCTTCAGATTACAGGGGCATATGGAACTGAGCAGAGGGCGATTCCTGAAGGGAGTTGACATTGTGGGATCTATTTTTTCATCAGAAAATAGAATATTGTGTTCTTGTCTTCAATGCTGTATATTTTTTCCAAGCCTTTCATCTTAATTTATTGAGGGAAGGGAGTTTAATTGCAGGTGGTGGTTGTCGTACTTCAGGTAGATTTGAGTAATATGGTTCTGAGTCAGTGTCACAGCTGGTGTGTAGGTAATGAGCACTTGCTGCAATGCAACTTTAACTTTGCTTTCCAATGAGAGGTATTTCTTAAACACAGCTCTATTTATAGCACAATCAGTAGGGAAAGGCAGAAATACCTCACAAATGGCAGACTGCTGTCATTTGGGGTTTTAGGGCTGAACCCAGCAAATGCCAGAAGCAAATGTTCCTTTCTTACCTCTTTCCCCCCCTTTCTTGACACCCATGTGCAAGCTGCTGGGGATTTAAATGTGTTTTTAAATATGTTTACACAAATCAGTAGTTTCCTGTGATAGGAAAATTAATACTAAAAATGAATGCATGCTTTAGGCATCTTAAATTGTTCTTCTGCTTGTTTATGTGCTCTTCGTATCTACCAGGATTTTTGATTGATTAGTTCTGTCTTTTGATTGATAAGTTCTCTTAATCCTTAAATGATCAGAAAACACCAAATTTTCTTGAAATCTACTGTGAGGTGGATTCCAAATGTAAAGGCTCAAATGATGGATACTAACCTGCCACCTAGGCATGGCTGGAGGTGAATTCACTGCCAGCACTTAGAGCAGCAGTCTTAAAGCAGCTGCTTCAATGCTGCCCTCTTCCTCTTGGACTATGAACCTGCGCTAGAAGTTATTATTTGCTATGCTATGGCTCTGAATGTGTACATCACTAAACTATGCTCTTCCCTACTCCAGCTGAGTATGTCCCTCCTTCTCTGCAGGGAAATTTTTAATTGCAGAGGGTGTGACACAGGGCTGGGGGGCTGTGGAGGAGCAGCTGAAGGAAGAGTGCTTCCTGCTGCATACCAAAATTCAGTGCCAGGTCTTATGGAAGGGTCTATTTACACAACTAGTTATGTTCCTTTTCACCCAGTCACATCCTCTCACAGATTCCAGTTGTCTGCTCTCAGGCCCGTGTTCCTGCACTGCCTGCTGGAAAACTGTTGTGTCTCGGTGTTTCCGTGGCAGGTGATAATGCCATCAGACAGCATTTCCTGTCCTCTCAGAGGCAGCAGCACTTCGGGGTTTTCCCTCGGCCATGCTCACTCTGTAGGTGGGCGGCACGGGTCCGGGCACAGCGCTCTGTGCCGGGGCTGTGCCTCACCACAGCGGGCCACTCCCCGTTCCATGGGGACTTGCAGGCAATTTACTGAGTTGATTTTCCGTATTATCTGCCACGTGCATGTCTTCATTTACGGTTCTTCCATGCCAATGACTCTGTGACTGGTCTCTATGTTGTAGTCTCATGACACCGAAGAACAGCAAGGATTCCCAGCCTCTCCTTTGCCTCACTGCCCACCCCGGCAGCTGCTGTCCTCGCTGGGCAGGGCGCCGTTCGGCGAGGTGCGCCGGGACAGCGAGAGGCAAGGGCAAAATCAAAGCAGCCCCGAGCACCCCTACCCAGGCTTGAAGCCCGAGCACGTGAAGTGGGTGGGGGGCTCGGGCCGTACCCACGCCGAGGGCTGTGGCCTCGGGGCGGCTCGGCGAGTGGCAGCGCGGGCTGAGACCTCTATCTGCCCGCCCGCGGAGAGGGCCCGTCCCGACCGCGCTTCCTCAGGGCCAGTGCCCCCGCGGCGCGGCCGGACGCGCAGGGTCCCGCCTCGCCCGGTGCCATCGAGCGCGGACGCGCCGGCGCCAGAGCGGCACCGGAAGCGGTTGCCGGAAGCGGCCGCTCCGTCTCGCGGGGCCATGGCGGCAGGCGGCCCCTGAGGCGGCAGGCGCCGCCATGTATTCGGGTGCCGCCGCTGCGGGATCGCCGCGCCGGGACTTCATCTCCGTCACTCTCGGCCCGGAGGAGGCGGCCGGGGTCGGTGGCTATAACAACAGCAAGGCTCGGCGGCGGCGCTCCTGCTGGCGGGTGAGGGCCATGCGGGGAGCTGTGCGGTACTGGGGTATCCCCGGCCTGGGTGCTGGGGCTCCTGGTGATGGGGGAGGGCTGTTGGGCGGTCAGGAATGTCCCTAGGCTTAGGTGCAGCTGCAGTGTTATGGGGGACCTGGCGTCGTCCCCCAGTTCCGAGTCGGGCAGAGGCCATGGCTGTGGACCCTGGGCGCTGGGGCGGCCTCGCTCTGAGCTCTGCTTTCGGAGTGCTCGCGGGGCTGCTCTCCGCGGGGTGGGGGTGTGTAAGGCGCTGGCTGGCTGAGGTGTCTCCACGTCATGTCTAAATTTTCACGAATAAAGCTGGGACCGGGGGCATACGGTAAAATCCTGCCCTGTGCTCGTGCACTTTTGAGGGGCAACGCTGAGCTCTTTGGACAGGAATGAGGGGAGTAAGATTTGGTCTCTGTGCCTTTGTTCCCTGTGTTAAGGCTTAAGGGGAAGGTCCTGTCTTCTGCCCATGGAGATTAAAGGGAACAGTGTGAGAAGAGGGGTCCTCTGGCAGAGCTCTGGGAAGTGACCTTCTTGTCTGCTTGTGGGTAGAATGGGCAGACAGCCTCATGTGGGATGGGAGTCTTGGGCTGGAGAGTCTTCTGTGGGAGAGTGAGTCAGAGGGCCAAGATAACCCATGTTACAGATAGGAGATGATGTATAGTCATCTACAGAGGCTTTACAGGTCATCAGATGAAGTGTGTATGAAGAGCTTGTTTAGGCACACAGTCCCACAGTTCTCTTTTTATTACCAGCTACAGAGATATGGGCCTGAGTCATCACCCTTCATTTTACACTTATTCTTTGTGAGCAAGAAACGAGTAAGATGGTGGTGAATGCCCTCACATGTTCTTGTGCCTTACTCCTACCCGTTGCAAGACACCACAATTAAAGCTTCTTTTCCCATCCTACCCTGATGAACCACAGGGCTGCTGGATTTCAAGCGTCTTTTTGCAATGGGAAGAGGGTCATAGAGTTTGCTAAGCAGGTAGAACTGAAGATGACACAGTGGGACCAGCATTTTGCAGTGTGTCCAGAGAAGGGTGTACAGTATTCCTGTACAGTCAATAGTGCAGGTAGAAGGCAGGAAATTGTGCTGTGGGACTCACAGTGTGATCCCATTGACAGTTCTGCACGGAGAGATTCCCCGCCTCTGGCTGTTGCTAAGAGGATGAGGGCTGTGGGAGATACTGTGTGGTTTGTGGCAAAGGTCCTTCCCAAGTGTAGCACTGGCAATGAAGTTCCCTCTGTATATCTAAACCAGAATTAGTGAATTTCAGGACTGTTGGAAAAGTAATGGTGGCAATTTAGCCCTTGATGTTTAACTCCAGCTTCTCTCTCTGTAAATTGAGGCTAGTGTACCTTGGCCTTGTTCAGGTTAACATGATTGGCTGTCAGTTTTTCAGTGATTGTTGCATATAATCTAGTGTTAACAATACATTTTTGCCCAGGACTAAACTTGAAAAGATTGTGGATTTGTCTTGTTTGCTGTTGTGGTGTTTTACTTAATTTTCACACTGCTGCAGGTTGGTGCCTCTTTTTTTGTGGTGCAGAATTTGTTCTGTGTGACAGTTCCCATGCTTGTCAGAGCCAGGATACCTGACTTCTCTTTTACAGATTGACAGAATATTCTGAGTTGGAAGGGACCCACACTTTAAGCAAACGGCCCATACAAGGATCAAACCCATGACCTGCCAATGATGGTGCTCACCTTATTTTGAGATTTTCTTCTTTGCTGCAGTAACATTTTTAGTTTTCCTGCCATTTTCTTGTGTTTGTAATTTTGCATGTGCATTCTGCAGTCCTTTGCCAGCCAGGAGGAAAGAGGCTTTTGGCTGATTTCCCAGTTGATAGCTTAGCAGGTGCTCAGTTCAACCAATGGAGGTTGCGATTGAAGTCAGCTGTAGTTGAAGCTTTCTGGGAGTCTTGGCATTTGGCAGCTTCTGAGGTTCTTGCCAGCAGGTGGCTCTTATGTTGTTTTTTTGTGAGCTTCTTGTGCCAGCTGGTTGGATTTCTGTTTTCTCTGTTATCAAAGAAAATAAGCAATGGATATATGCAGCTGGAAACAGGGTAAAATTGAACCTAGTCAGTTTTGTGGGTTTTAATCTGAATGAACTAATACAGAGTTTATTTTTAACCAAGTAGGTTCTTAATGTCATGCTAAATATTCTTTCTTTCACTTCTTTTCTCTCCTAAAGAAATGGAAGCAGCTGTCCCGACTCCAGCGGAGTGTCATTCTCTTCCTGTTTGCGTTCTTGGCAGTGTGTGGAGTAATTTCATACACAAGCATGGGGGAAACATGGAAAAGTATGTGTTCTGTACATTTTGCAGCTTGCAATTGCCAAAATGAGGTGTTAACACCTCGTTCTGGCAATGAGAGATTAGGAGATGATTGTGGGTCTTATAACCAGTTTTAATTTCCATTGGTAATGACTGGGTGTATTCATTAAAATGAGTTCTGAGATGATTTTATGTGGTGTTTGAATGATGCAGTGCTTACTCAAAAAATATTTTTGCTATTCAGTTTCTTTCTTTATGTCAACTAGAGCAACGTTTTGTTTCAGT
This sequence comes from Emberiza elegans, assembly GCA_024865655.1. NCBI lineage: Eukaryota > Metazoa > Chordata > Aves > Passeriformes > Fringillidae > Emberiza > Emberiza elegans. Next base: position 66,866,404 of record JALJVW010000184.1, on the reverse strand, counting down.
TGGTGTCCTGGTTTCAGCCAGGATAGTTAATTTGTTGAAGTAGCTGGGAGGGGGTGTGGCTAAGGTCTGGATATTATTCTGTACCCCCTCAGTCGTTGCTGGGAGTGGGACGGGGGAGAAAGGGGCTCTTTGTGCTGGGCAGAAGAGGCTCCTCCTTGTAGAGAAAACATAGCAGGGGCAGCCATTTTTATTCATGCCTTCCTGTAAATAATTTCTTTTTCCTATACCTTTTGTTAATAATGTTGTCCTTACTGTTTGTTTTCTTATTTCATTGCTGTTTTCCCAAAATTGTTCTTATCTCAACCTGTGATCTTTGCCTTCTGTGCCTCCAGTTTTCAACTCATCCATCCCAGAGGGAAGGGGAAGGGCAGAACAGAAAAGGGAAAGAGAATAGCAGTGTGTTTTTTTGTGGTTTCAGGGAGCACTGAATTGGGAACTACCCTTCCTAAACTATGACAGTTGATTAAGATCTGAAGGTTTTGAGTGTGGTTTTTTTTATTGTGTTTGTATGTAGATAGGGGTAGCTCAAACCTAATCAGTTTAGAAATTCTAAGCGTTTGGATAATACTAATGCACATTACCTCTGATATTAATTGTATTGAAAAACTGAAATAGTAGCAATTTTAAAAGTCCCCATGTGCCTTTTAGCAGCTTCCTTTTATATTAGGGAGAGGATTAATACAAAAATATGCTTTGTATCTAACAATTAGTGTGTGTTTATCAATGCTTTGTGAATGCAAACAGTTTTTGGAGGTGCATCTACTACTTGTATACAGCAAACTGTTACAAATTTCTAACTGCAGCCTTGACTGTTGATTCCTTGTGCTGAGTAGTTTTGTGTGTCTAGGTATAACAAACAAATCATTGGATGATCAGAGAACAGAACAAGAAATTCCTAGATTGAAGCTGGCAAATCCAGCTGTTCTGCCAGCACCCCAGAAAGCAGATGCCAACCATAGAGACTACCCTGAGCTTTCACTGCAGGTAATGTGAGAAGAAATTAGTTTTCTAACGCCACAAAGAGTTTGTGAAGGCAAATAGTGCTTGGTTCCAACAGTTGTTGTGGAGGAAGGAGTTAGAACTTGCAGTAAACATGTGCTCCGGGTGGAATACTGTCCTCTCAGGGAGGGTTTTGGTATTGTATTTCTTGGCTTTATCTTTTTTATTTACATGTTCTGTATGCTGTTTTTTACTCACTGCTCTGCCAAGGGGTGCCAGGAATTTGTGTCACACTGACCTCTTACTTGAGGTTTCACTTGTGCTGTGTGACTCAGTCTCCACTCTTGTGAGAAGCCTGGAGTCATGGTTTATCTGGGAGCTTGAGAAATAGCTTCAGAAAGAGCAGATAATTGATTTTGAAGGGTTATGTTTTTGGGGAATGCAGTGGGAAAGGAACATCAACTGACTGTGAATTAGTTGAGCAAAGGAATACTGGTTACTGTGTTATTTGTCATGAATTTATCTCAAGAATTCAGGGATGTTCAGTTAATGAATATAAAATTTTGTGTGAAATCTTTTCTTCATCATGTAAAAATGTACATGTATTACTGTATAGTAATTCTTGGTTTTTACACTGGCATTGTGGAAATTTGTTTTTGTATTCTTTTGCTAATTCTCATAGATTTACTGTGCCTAGTAGAATGGAATCAAATAACCTTACAATCCTTTGTCACTACCTTGTGTTAAATGAATACTTGGGAGCAGTAAAGGTAGTTTAGAAGTAATTTATCAGTGTAAACTTAAGAACGGGATGGGATGATTTTACCAAAAGTTTAAAGCAAACAAACCCACAAGATCTTTAGCATAGATTCCATTCAGGTCAGAATTTGCCTGCTGCAAAACAAACAAAATAATATTTATATGAATTTATGTTTAATACTGGAATGATACTGATTTATGGTTTGAAATTTTACCATCTCTGCAACTTACCAAGCACATTTTTTTTTCCTATTCTCAGAAGCCACCGAAACCACCTCATGTTCGTCGTGGTCCTTCCAATCTTCAGATCAAGGCACCACGGAGAGACACAAGACTGAAGACCCGACATGATACCATGAGGGCTGTAGAAGAGCTGGTCGAAGTGGATAAAGTAGAGAAAACTGAGAAATCCATTATCAGGTAGAAATGTTTCAGGCAAGGTACAGTGCTTCCTTCCCCCTTGCCTCTGCCAAGATCCATTGAGTGTTGGAGTGAAAATTTCAAGGGTTTTTTGTTGTATGTGTCCGAGGTTATTTTCTTTCTTTGCGTGGGTTTGTTCTCAGCGCTGGCCTGATAGCTGCTGATATTACTAGGCTGATAGATTTAATTTTGATGAATGTGCAGTTTCTCTGATTTTACTGTTTGCATCACACAGCTGCAGAGGGTTTGGAGCCCTGCAAGGCTGGCTGTATTTCTAAATGCACTTAGACACTCTTAATGTTCAGCAAGATTCTCGGTGTCCAGCACTTTCTGCTGTTCCTTGTAATAAATGTTAATCTAACAGTATCAATGTAATAGTGCTGCTACAAGTGTTTTTGTCCTCGGGCAGGTTTGGAAAGTGATAGCATTGTCAGTGCTTCTTGTGGGTTGGTGCCACTAAAGAAATTGGGCCTAGGCTGACCAGGCAGAACCAATGGATGTGTACATAGTTGTGTGGTGGTAACACGATGTGCTTAGTTCTTTCTTACAAGACATTTCATTCCTTTTACAAATCTGGTAGTATCTTTAACAGGAGGTCTGTGGTTATGGAACTGTTTTGATTTGGGAATAAGTGAAGAAAAGTAACGTGGATATAGAAAAGTCTACCAAAAGTTCAGCAGAGGTTCTTCAGACTTGGAACATGAGGCTTGAGGGTTTTATGTGTTTTATGTTCTCTTTAGCACTGGCTCAGATGAGCAGATCATAGCATCAGAACTGTGTCTGGCTCAGCATTTTGGCTGTCAGTATTGTCTGAAAATGTTTTATTGTTTTGATTTGGCTTGTGCTGTAACTCACAGATTTAAACAGGTGCTAGTAAGCGAACTTACAAGAGAAATGAAAACATAGTGAAGACTAGCTACAAATTTAAAGAATGAAAGTAAGAAATGAAATATGGCATTTTATCTAAGAAGATATGCTGACTGGAAACAGTCAGACAGTTAAAGTAAACAATATAGGCTTTAAAGATCCTGTAAGCCTGGTTCCCTTAGGAAGCATATAATGGGTTCAAAGGCACCGTACTTATATATTAAATGGTACGGTTGAGATTGTTTAATCTTGATTTGAATTTGGCCTGACTTGAAGTCTGCTCTGAAAGACTTCTCCTTTAGGAGAGTCTTCATGAAAACCTGTAAAAACTGATTTACGCATCTGTGGTAGAAGAGAAGGCTTGATAGCAGAGTTAGTACTTTGAGCATCTCATCCTTTGTACTTAATCATGAGTTTTGGTGATCATCGTTTATGTGTTACTGTTGCAGCATGGCAGGATGGTAGAATGCTGCAACCTTCTTCGAAGTGTCTCTTTCAGAAGTTGCTCAGAGTAAGGCTGTGAGAACAGGACAAGGGCAGCAACCTGTAGGGGCAATGAGGGATGAATAGTTGGGGTGGGCAATGTCAACTGGCCAATGGGGGAAGCAATCTAATGCAGATTGGCAATAGTGCTGCAGAGCACCATGGGCTGCGTCCTTTCTATCAGCCTAGGTGGGCAAACTCTATGATATATTCTTCCAAGACAAGGCCCGGGGGATTTCCCTCAGGGGGAAGGATTGAGAGGATTCAACATGCTACTATTTAGCGTTAGTAGCTAGTGTGGTCATTTCAGAGCTGGTAGATAATAAATTGCTTGTAAAACAACATTTTCAGGTGTTTATTTTAAGAAGTTTTTTATTAAATTCCATTGCCAAGATATTTAATGAAATTCCAAGAGCTTGTAACACACATTTCTTAATCAAGTAAAATTTCTCTGCAAAGAAAATTTTTTTGAACAGAAAACTTATGTAGTGGGCCACATAATAATTTTGAGCCTTGATACAAAATCTAACTTCTGTTTTATCAAAGTATTGTGTGATAACGGAAATACAGAGATAAGTCCCATTCACTTGCATGACTTTCTGTGACCAAAATAAGTCCCTTGTATTTGCAGCTGGAGAGGAGCAGTGATAGAACCTGACCAAAGCACTGAACCTCCATCCAGTAAAATAATAGAACTAGAAAAACCTTCACCTGTGGAACCTGAAGACCAGAAAGAACCAGGTAAATAGGACAGCTACTGATACCTTTTTTTTTTTGTTTGCTTTTATGGTTTCAGTTGTGCAGTTTCTCCCCATACACATTATTTTATTTCTTTATTTAAATTATAGGAAACAAAAAGTATAGGAGAGATTGCTTACCTAGAACATCCTAGTTTTTCAGTGTTCTTATTTTGCTATGCCAGCCTTCATGCTTGTTAGCCTTCAGAATTTGAAAATAAATTTTAGAGACAAATCTTTGAAATGTAGCCTCTGGGAAGAGGCAGGATAGCCTAAAGAGGAGGGCATGAAAGAGACAGCTTCCTTTTCAGCTGTGCCTTTCCTTTTGTTCTGCAAATACAGGGAAAGTGACTACATCCCTGAACTAAGTGGAACTGTTTTTAAGGCTCACCAGAAAGCTGCAGAAGTTGTTTTTCAAGTTGCTGCACTTCTGGAGCTAAGAACGTGTTCTTCCTTTTTCTGGGTTCAGAAACGAAACCAGGAAGTTCTGGTGTGATGAACATGGCATATTTCAGTGTGATGTATTTGCATTTCTGCAAGCTTAATATTTATGGGGTTAGCTGTGCTGCTTGGTTTTTCCCACTGTAGAAGTCTTTGTTCATAATTTTTCAGAATTTCAGCTAATGACTTGAAATTTTTCATGTTCAGTGTGTAACATAAGCTCCACTTCATGGCAGATCGCAAGCAAAAACATCAGTACGGCTATGGAAAAAGACTTGGTTTTGCCAAGATGGAAAATGTAAATTTTCTTTCTATTTTGATATTAAATAGAAAGTTCAATAGAAATAATTTTGAAGAAGTAATTTTAAATTTAACAGAAAGCAGTTGGTAAGAGAGGGAAGATGAAGAAAAGATGTTATGTGTTGAATTAGCTGAGGATTTTATTCTTAAGCATATGTATTCAGCACCTGGATTACCATGGATCTTAATCTGGTATTTCCTGACTTTCATCTTTTTGAGCTTTAGTGATACTCATCTATAGCTGTGCATGTGATTATTTTAATGGTTTATTAGCAGAAGTGACAGTTTTGTTGCCAGGGAGAAATCTCTACTTCCAGAGAGATTTCTCTCTTCCAGAGAATTTGACTGAATTGCTGACTGGAAACACTGACTGGTTATTCTGCAGAGGAAAGGCTGTTCTGGAACGAATAATGTGAGGGTGGTTTTTCCATTGCAGTGATCAGTTAGTTTGGAAGAAATTTTATTTTCGGTGGAATGCAGTAAAGTGGTGCCTAGTAGAGTTCCATCAGTGCCCTGTAGAAGTCCTGAGCAAGGTGCTGTTTCTCCTTTGCAGTGCCCGTCAATGAGCGCCAGCTGGCTGTGATTGAAGCCTTCCGCCATGCCTGGAAAGGGTACAAGGATTTTGCCTGGGGCCATGATGAGCTGAAGCCTTTGTCCAAGTCCTACAGCGAGTGGTTTGGACTTGGGCTTACCCTAATTGATGCCTTGGATACCATGTGGATTTTAGGCTTAAAAGAAGGTAATTTTTTTCCTCTTCCAGTTTTTTTCCCCTAAAATAATTCTTTAATTTCTTTTCAGGTACTGCCCGTTCAGAGTTCTTTGAGGGGAGTATTTTTTACACATGGCCTATAAATTTAGCTTCCTTGTGAGGGTAAATGCATACATACATATGTATGTGTACACAATGTATGTATCTGGTAGAATTTGAGGGATGTTTTAATAAACTTCCTGGTCTTTGTTTCTGTACTAAAACCTTTGTGCCATTATATAGCCACTTGAGGCTTTCTGCCCATCACTCTTGAGTAGTTTGTCTCAATGTTCCTTGCTTGTGTTTTACCACGCCTAATACCAATATTTCATATATGGATTTAAGAAGGCTGTTTCTGTGAGGAATCCATGGGTGGAAAAAGGGAGTGCTCAGTACCTCTTTCCTGAATTGTTTTGTTGTCTGTATTTTTGAGAGTTATTCTGGAAATGACCATGCTAGAAAACTTTCTAACAGATTTTGAAAACTAAGCCAAAAATTTTGCAATTCTGTTGCAAAAAACATAAATGCTTAATTAGTATTTATGACCTTTTTTTTTGTTGTTGGTTGTTTGGGTTGGTTGGGATTTTTTTTTTTGGTGATGCAGAGGTTTTTTTTAATGGTATTTAAAAATTTCAGGAACCGTATGTGTTTAACCATGGTCAATAGCCACCTTTGTAAACTTTTATTAAACTTACAGATTTTTCAGTCATGATAGGAAGAACAGAGCTGCCAGTGAGGGTACAATTAATACTCAAAGTATTTCATGGTTGTGTCTCTTCTACCTTTGAAGTTTTTGTAAAATAATATGTTGTGTGTGCGCAGCTCTAAGCCTGCGCAGGCTGTCTTGAAGTTTAATCAAGTTGACAGTATGTTGCTCTTTTTTTTCCTAATTAGTTTTGAACCAAGTAGAGTTTTTAAAATAAATTAGTATTAGAGATGTGTTGAAAATGGATTCTTGTTGAGGACTTCTTTCTGTTTTTTATCAGTTCTGCTGACTGCCTTAGAGAGCTCCTGGGGTTTCTTCTGAATAACAAGTGCTATGTAAATGCAAGTTCTGTTTGAGGCTCCTAGTCTTTATCAGCTGATGAATGCAAAAGCTTCTTTGGCAGAGAACTCTGCCTTTGCTGTTGTACTTCTGACAACACTGACTGAAGAATTTTAGTAATTCTTCTCAATGTGCCCAACATCCTGTATTTGCCCAGCATCCAGGACTGGAGGGCGCAGAGGCATCCATTTGCTCCAGAGTTTATCTTCTGAGGAATGCATTCCATTTCTGGTAAACTGGTCATTCTGCTTCTCACAAGCAGGGGTTTCCAGAAGCTGTGAGATGACTGCAATAGCTCAGCCTCCAATTGTGAGGGCTAAGTTGACTCACATGCACTGTGGAGACCCTGTGCCAAAGCAGTTACTGAGTGATGCTGCTGCTAAGCTGATTGATGAACCTAATATGGCTTTTCTTTTAACCTTTCTTTTGAATTAGTAATGTGATAAACAACCATTTTTGTTTCTAGAGAAAAAGGTTGCGCAATCTTGCAAGAAGCAGGCTCCTGAGGACATTGCTAGGCTAAAGCTATTAACTGAAAATGTTACCTGTTATCTCGCTGGATAATGGGTTTGGTTGAAAAGGATTTTTAATTAAAAGTAGCAGGCTTTGTGGAAGTGTAACTAATTATCTGACAAGTCAAATGGATGGATTTGAACAATTTTAATTTTGGGACTATTTTAATAAAATTTTTTTTCTATTTTTTAAACTATTAAGGATTTTCTGTTTTGGTGGATATTTCTGTCTGTATGCTTCTGTGGTGCGTGCTGAATAAGAATTAAGCCAATGGTAATGAAACTTCTTCCAGCATGTGCTCTTCATTTTAATTTTCCACCTAAAATATTCATCTCTATAGACAAATACAAGTAACTGTCATGGATATATGGAGTACTCATGTCTTTAGTTATTGGAACATGCCTGAAGTTCTGAACTGAACTACGTTTTACACTTTGCAGAGTTTGAAGAAGCAAGAAAATGGGTAGCAAATGATTTAGTCTTTGATAAAAATGTGGATGTGAACCTGTTTGAGAGCACTATCCGTATCCTGGGTGGCTTGCTGAGCACCTATCACCTCTCTGGAGATAGCCTTTTCCTGGAAAAAGCTGTGAGTGTCTGGCCTTACAAATGAAATTGGGTTATGTATTCCGTATTGGACAAAGTTAAGGGAAGATTCCTCAGAAAGTTAAATGTTGCTGGTTTTTAACAGTTTCATAAAGTGGTGGGAAAGGCATTTACCATTAAGCTTTGAAGCCCGCAGTTCTGCTCTCCATACAACCTCAAAGCCTTGCTGTGTTTGTCACCTTTTCTTGTATGTCTGGTCTTCTGCTGATGAATGGCTGACCATCATGGAAGTTCATGAAACAAAAGAAGAAATAAATGATTGGCAAAGGGTAATAGTTGTTTTTTGCTGTCCTTTCTGTGTGTCTTAACAGCATCAGCCGCTTCAGCAGATTAGCTAGATCAGCCCATGACTGCATGATAGGGATTGCAGCCTCAGATGAGGCCTGCAGTGCTAAGGACAAGGTGGAAACTCTGCTCATTACTATGAATAAGTTAATGACTTTTTAAATTTCTTTAACTGCTTGCATCATCTAAAACTAAGCTGCTGTTCTATCTTTTTCCATCTGCTTTGTGAAGAAAATCTAATGGGATGTCCATATATATGTATTTTTGGTTTGACTTGTTTTGACCCTGTGCTTTCTTTAGAAAGACATTGGAAACAGGCTTATGCCAGCATTCAAGACACCGTCCAAGATACCTTATTCTGATGTCAACATTGGTCGGGGCACTGCACATCCTCCTCGCTGGACATCTGACAGCACTGTGGCAGAAGTGACCAGCATTCAGTTGGAGTTCAGGGAGCTCTCTCGTCTGACTGGAGATGAGAAATTCCAGGTATGGAAGAATAAGTTGATATCACTCGCTTTGTCCATTTCTCTGCAGCTCTACCACTGACTCTCCATCAGTACTCATGGTCTCAAGAGTCTGTAAGTTACGATAAATAAGTTGTGAAACTCTAGACAAGGGAAGAAAAGAAACAAAGTACTCTGTTATATTATTGAATACCAGAAATAGTAGTGGAGATGAGTAATTTTTTTTCTTCCTCAGAAACAGCTTTTAAGTAGAAAAATAAAAATTTCTGAGTGTGGTTTCTTGATACTGCTTTCTATGTGCAGAGAACAAAACTGAAATGTTACCATTCAAGGAACTAAAATGTCATTCAATAGTTAAGAGTCTGAGAGCAGGTCACCATATAGGGAAAAGTTAGTTGGAATAAAAAGAATTTCGGAGAAAATAATATTTTCCACTTTTCTTTTTGTTTGCTGATGTTATTATTTTGATATTTCGTATCCACAGCTCAGTGTTGAAGAATGCAGTCATTTAAAGAACCTTACTATTGCTAAATAGATTCATGTAGTTGATTTTTTTGCTGGACTTCTACTTTGCAAGTCTGAGTAAATCTGAGTGCTGTAGTACTGGCTTTTGAGTGGGCTTGCCTTCAAGGAAAGGAAACAGTTATAATTGCTTCAGAGTACTTGAACATAACCAGACACAGTTCTGTACCTCATTTGTACCTATAATTTATGTTTTCCATTTTCTTGTAGAAAGCTGTAGATGAGGTGATGAAGCATGTTCACATCCTCTCAGGGAAAAACGATGGCCTCGTGCCTATGTTCATCAACACCAACAGCGGGCAGTTCACCCACCTGGGGGTCTACACTCTGGGAGCCAGAGCTGACAGCTACTATGAGTATCTACTTAAGCAGTGGATTCAGGGTGGAAAGAAAGAAAATGAGTAAGTTCTTTACACTTCTCATATTGGTGTGATAATCAGGTGAGCTGTAAAACCCTCTGTTGTAGTTTGCTGCTTAAAGAAAAACAATGCATGTGCTCAAGAGTCAGCTGAACTTTGTACTGTTTTTAAAAACAAGCTAAGAAGAAAGAGAGACCTGTGGTAACATGATGAAAGAACATGAGGAGAGTTAGCCTTAGTCTTAAAACTCACTCTCCATAAAAGCCTTTTCTTCCTCAAATGTGAGGAGTGTCACAGAAAGGAGATGAGAATAATAATGACACTTCTGCAATACTGTGGGCATTTCCTTTTGACAGTGATGTTTGTGTTATCTTCTCTTTAATTCCAGAATCCCAGACTGGTTTGGGTTGGAAGGGATCTTAAAGCTCATCCTGTGCCACCTCTGCTATGGGCAGGGATACCTTCTGAAATAAACAGGGCAGGAGACTTTTCTCCTTTTAATGCCTTTATTAAAAATGATCAGTTCAGGATGGGGTGGCTTGACGGATCTGCAGCTTCTGTCGGGTCTCTCCCGGGTGGCTCGCAGGAGGAGGATAAAGCGCAGCTTTGTCCTCTGGGGGCAGAGTTGCAAGTCCTGTCCTCATGGGAGTTTGTGGGCATGCCAAATCTTGAAGAGTGCCTCGCTCCCCTCTGGGGTACTGGCCTCGGGATGAATCCCTCACTCAGGGCGAGGGGCTTCGAAGGTCCTGAGTGTCTTTGCAGGTTCAGTACCTTGTTCCTCACACGTGGACATACTCCAATTTCTCAATTTCATTTTGGCTCGTTGTTTTGGGGTTCTTTTCTGCACGTTTGGGGTTGCAGCTTCCCAAGGCACGATGGTCTTTACAGTTTCATTTGCATGTTCCCCCCCAGGTTTCTTCTCTCCTCCTAGCTGTCTCTGAGGTCCCCCACCCATCTCTCCTTTCATTGTCACAAAAGGGGCTGTTTACTCAGCCGGCCAGGGTTTTCATCTGATACAAAAGAAGCTATCAGTGATAACGACATGTAATTAACATAACACAGATAGAACTTCAGTCGCAAAACTGGTTAAACTAGTTTTTGTAACTTGTTCCCTCACACAAAAAATTGACAGTTTTCTTTTTGTTCATAACACCTTCCACTAGACCAGGTTGCTCCAAGCCCCATTCAACCTGGCCTGGGACACTTCCAGGGATAGGGCAGCCACAGTTCCTCTGGGCAAACTGTGCCAGGGCCTCCCCATCCTCACAGGGAAGAATTTCTTCCTAATATTCAGTATCAGTCTACTTACTTTCAGTTTAAAGACCTTTGCTCTATCACTGCATGCCCTTGTAAAAAGTCCCTCTTCAAGTCTCATATATTTCTTTTATCTGTACTGCATTAGTGGGAGAGTGTTTACTAGGAGGAGTTAGAGTTTGGAAAAGAAGCTTTCCTTCAAGACAAGTCTGCATATAAGCTAATTCTGTTAGACTCCTTGTTAATTTCAAGGAGTTTAATGCAGGCAGAGCAAAAATGTGCCTCTTGGAGGCATTTCTGTGTGTCACAGCAGATGTCCTTCTGCAAACAAAGCTTTCATCACTGCTCTTTCTGAGGCTTACTTTACTGTAAATGGAGAACCGGTGTCTTTGGAACCACAATGGCATTTTGTGAGCTGCATAATCAACAGGTTGTTTTCCATATTGAAAGTACATGAAAGCAAGGAAAAATGAAATTAAATATTGTGAAACAGTGTTTCACAGTGAGACAGGTCAATTGGAAAAGATTGCTTAAACTCTTTGAATCTCCATCTGTGGATGGGGGTACTAAAAAAATTGCTTGGATAACCTGATGAAATTGAATCTGCCTCCCAGCAGAGGGTTGAAATAGAGACCTCCAAGAGGTTCTTCTCAGCCTAGATTTTCTGTTATTTCAATAACTCTGCTTCCAAGGATTTTTGAAATAAAATATGGTTATTGCCTAGAAACAGTTGCAGGTGTTTTCTTTGATATTTGAGTAAGTATTAAAGTGTTATTTACTTTTGAAGTAAACCCAGTATTGCTACATGGTAGTGACAACTGATTAATGTTGTGTTGATGATTACTGAGCGAGTTTTTTGAGTTTTCACATTTAGTTAAATATTACTCTGTAGACTGAAGTAACAGTTGTCTAAAAGATTGTGCTGAACATCAGCTATGACCAAATATGTTCTAATTGTGTGCATGTGAGCCAACTGTGGTGATGATTTTTTTCACAGGCTGTTGGAAGACTATATGAGAGCCATAGAAGGAGTGAAAAAGCATCTTCTTCAGAGATCAGAACCCAAGAAGCTTACTTTTGTAGGAGAGCTTGCTCATGGCCATTTCAGTGCCAAGATGGTAAGACATATAACTGCAAAAGAAAAAGAAAAACCGAATAAATAAAATTAAATAAAACCGAACAGAGGCAAATGCAAAGCTTATCCCTCTCAAAAAACAAAACCAAACCCCAACAAAAACAAACAAATGAAAAAAACCAAAACACAAGATGATATATACATGCACATCTGTCCAGTGTGATGACAGTAATGAGTAACTGCCTTGTAGATGCTAACTACAAGTGCAAACTGAGGGCCTTCTCTGAGTCACTCTAGTAAACCCATTTTGTTCCTTCAAGACTGAACATTTTGGTGCTGGAATTAAAATTTCTTTCTTTTTTTTCCCTGTTTTAGTCATAAAATTCCAGTGTCCTAAATTGTTGCGATAATACCTATTTTACGCATTACTAGTTTTCAATAATTCAAAAATAAATGCAGACACTTGCACACCCATGTTTTCAGATTTGCCTTTAAAAGAAGCATGTCATCTAATACTGTATTATGGGGTTTAAAAAGAAATTAATAATTTTGGAGGTTTCTGTCCATTCATGACGTCTTTATTTTCCTACCTGGAAGATTCTTGGGTATAACAGTATGCTGTTTGCTGTAGGGAAAATTGATGGATCTTAACCCTCTGTTCCCAATTTGTGTATTTTAAGATCTCCCAGTTAAAAATCCCATGCAGTGCAGGTATTGTGTATGTGCATGGCTTGTCTGAAAGATGAGTGATGTATTATTAATGTATGTATAGCCTTTCCTGATGTAGTATTTTTAACATCGTCAGTTCTGGTTTTCATCATGTGCTTCTTGGATCTGAATTTCCCAAAAGCTCTCCAAAAAACCTGCCGTGAGTAAGACCAGAGTCTGGGTTTTGGGTGGAGGGGGCTGCCGCATTCCAAGACAGGACAGAGTTGAATTGAGACAGATAGATTTGGTTTTGGTCTCTGTACATGTCAGAACACTTCCTTCTGTTTCAGGGAGTCAGAATTTTCGTTTTAATCCATTATTGGGTGAAAGGCTGGACAGGTCTCTTACCCTGTCCAGCTGGAACAGTGGGGGATGTTTGGCTCCTGTGTCTATGATGACCTTTACAACCCTCCACTTTCTTTAAGGACTGGACAAAGCTTTTAAAGGTCCATACAGGGACATCAGAGTGGTTTTACTGTTTTTGAGTGATGAGACCTGAGCTTTGATTCTGAATGTTGAAAATAATTTCAGATTCCATATGTGACATTAGTCTGCAGTGCTTATTTTCTTACATCAATGGTAGGTTAGCTCCTAAGCTACCATTAGGTTAGAATGAGGACACCAAGCCTTTAGGTGGTTCTGTTGATGCCCTGCATGAGCTGATATGAAATGTATGCTTCTGGTAAACCAAAAGACACTCTCCTTCCCCCTCAACATGACCGGAGATCTTATTTCCAGAAACTTGTTATAAAAACACATTCTTGTATATTTTTGAAATTAATGATTTCTGTAATAATGCTGCCTGCCTCATGTTGCACAAGATTTTTAAAAAGTTATCCTCAAGTTGTTGGCACCAGAAGTGTGTTTTGAAGAGAAAGAATAAAAAATTAAAAAGAAAAAAATTAAAAAGACGGTGCCCCCTTACTTCCCCTGCTGTTTTATGTGTAACTTCTCAGTAAGAGTTGTCTTGTCTTGCAGGATCACTTGGTTTGCTTCTTACCGGGTACTTTAGCACTGGGAGCTCATAATGGGCTGGCTGCTGATCATATGAAATTGGCTGAAGCTCTTATAGAAACCTGCTACCAGATGTATGCTCAAGTAGAGACAGGCCTGAGCCCAGAGATCGTACACTTCAACCTCCATGCACAGAAGGGCCACAAGGATGTAGAAGTCAAGGTGAGCAGATAGCTGGCCTGAACTCCAGGTTTCTCTGTAGCTCTATTCTGCTGTTGAACTCCTGGCCAGATACTAGTGATGGGGTTTGTTGTGGAGCAGCTAATTCTTTCTCTGCCTTGCCTTCTAGCTGTACCTTAGGCTTTGGTTTTAGTTACCCCAGCAGTATATTTAGAAGCTGATTTATGCATAGCAAACTATTGGGAGCAGATGGAGATGTGAATAATTATTTTTCTCCCTGCATGCATCCTTGAGGAAATTCCCTGTCTAATACTCTTGCCTTCTTTTCTCTTGCAGCCTGCAGACAGGCACAATTTATTGCGACCAGAAACTGTGGAAAGCCTTTTTTACATGTACAGATTCACTGGTGATAAGAAATACCAAGACTGGGGCTGGGAAATCTTGCAGAATTTCAACAGATACACCAGGGTAAGGCCAGTTTATAATAACCTCATTCTGTCAGGACTGTATTTGCTCACTTGCTTTCTAACAACAACTTTGAAAGCATACTGTGTTTCAGAATTCATCAGATAACTGTGGGGGAATTTGTAGGTATATACAGAAAAATTGTTTTCTTACAGATGGAGATACCCTCCTTAGTCTATATAATGAAAGAAATTGTATTACATTGATGAAAAAGTGAACTGCAGAAGCTGTAGGCAAGACTACCAAAGTGTTAGAATCTGTAGTTTCTAGACTTAGGAAGCTGAGAAGGGCATGGCTGGATTGAAAGAACTCCTCAATTAAAGTTGCCAAAGAAAAAAGAAATAGCACAAACTGGCATTAATGGCATTAACAGTATTTGTGTTCATTCTGACTACAGTGCTCGTGGAGATGTCACTGATATGCTCTGAAAGTGTGGCACCAAGTATCAGTGGTCTGTTCTTGGGTCAGCTCTAATGTAGAAATAATTGGTTCCTTTCTGTAATTTGTCCAGAAACTTCAAAGGGGTGTTCTTTGTGATACCTCTCTACCCTGAGCACAAATGGATATTTTGCTTCATTTATTGTTGTGGTTTCTTTTAAAATGCAATGAGATTTTTTTTTTCATTAACTGAAGCTTTATATGTAAATGAAAACCAAGTATGAAATGAAAAGCATGAAAACATGATCTGTTCATAGCACTTATCTTCTCCAAGTGCATCTAGATGTTAGGAAGTAAAAAATTATTTTAGGTTATGCAAAGATACAATTTTTTTTTTTTTTTTTTTTTGCACAGGTTCCTACAGGTGGTTATACTTCTATTAACAATGTTCAGAATCCCAGTAATCCAGAGCCACGGGATAAAATGGAGAGCTTCTTCCTTGGGGAAACACTCAAATACATGTTTCTGCTATTCTCAGATGACATAGACTTAATCAACCTTGACAAATATGTCTTTAACACAGAGGCTCATCCACTCCCTATCTGGGTACCAGGATAGACTCTACATCAGTGGATCTTCCAGTGGTGGCATTATCTTCAAGTCACTTTACTTTTCAGGGTTTGAGGAGAGATGCTATAATGCACCTTTTTTGACTTCAAACAACAAACAGAAGCTTGGGAAAAGCATCTCTGGTTTGAAGAAATCACATCAGTCTTAAATCTAATCTCTGGTTCTGGGATGGGCAAAGTTGTGCCATATGAAGCTGATTTCCCTGGTGCTGAGGTTCAGAAGGTAATTGTAGTGTGGACCATGACATTCTTGGGGCTCTGATGGCCCACTTAACTGATGACTCACTTATGTCAGTGTTACTAAATGCTCATTAAATGCTGAGAATGCAGCGAATTGGCTTAGGGCACAGTGTTGTTCCTGGAGAGCCAGGAATAAGCCTCCAGTTTTCTGGTTTACTCTGGATTCACTGAAACACTGGATTACAGAGCCATTCCTTTGTCACACTGTGACAGTGGTTCAGGTGCAAAGTGGAATAAACAAAGACCTGTAGTGCTGTCCCAGGGAGAGGCTGTCAGTATTGCTGCTGGTACTCTAATCTCATTCCAAACTCCCGAGATATGCTGCATCATGTTAGGAGAAGAAAGAGGCAGCAGAGCATCTGTTGTATAGTGTTTTAGTTTTGTAATGCACTTGGAACAGTATTCAAGTTCTGGCTGAAATGAATGGTGAAAGAGAATTTGCTGCTGGTTTAGCTCAAAGTGGTATATAATTTTGTAGAAGTATTGAGTTTTTTAACTTCCCTGCAGGAAAGCAGGAGATAATGTGAAATGCAAGTAAAACTACATGTGCATTTTATATCTTATTTGCATCAGTTAGACTCAGGTATTCTGACTGAAAGCTGCTTTCAGCTTTTCAGAGGTTGGGCACTGGGAAAGCTTGTGAGCATATTAAGTATTAGCTTCCTTGTGTCCCTTCCTGTTCAGATATCACATAATGTTTTTTGTTAACTAAAAACAAGCCTACAGCTGTACAGCAAAGTTCTTGTTATTCATAATTTCTTGGACCATCGAGAAATTGTGAGTTTTTTTTTCCTTAGGAGTACAGTGGGTATTTTCAGCAGTAGTGTTAAAAGCAGACAGTCTACAGCAGTTCTAGGCCCCAGGAGAATTGGAGAAATTAATTTCAGTTACTTGAAGACAAAGTAGACCCAGGTTTTTAAATAATCTTACAGGACCCCTGGGATCTTTCATTTTTATATGTGCACATGTATGGATTTTAAGCCATGAATTTGGAAATGAGCTTTCTAGAGTGCTTTTCCTTTTGGATTTGGACTTGGACAGTCCTGTATTCATGGATAAGATCTCAGAAATGTGATTGTTCGTATTTCCAGTTGGTCTCACTGAAAGTCTTTCCCCCATGGCAGGGGTGTCATGGGCAGGGCCAGGAGCTGCAATCCCCAGCAAATCCAGAGGTCACTGGCTGTTAATGGAGCTGACTGAATTTGACTCTAGTGGTTCATTTTCCAGTGGCTGAGGGAGGTATTTTATAGTAATTGTAATCTTTGATTTGTAAAGTAAGATGCATCTTTGTTTTATGCTGATCCATTCTGTTTGCTGGAGTTACAAGTTACTCTTGGGACCACTATTTAAGTGCTTTATGTAGTATTTATCATTCCATGTACTAATGGAAATGGAGAAATTTTAGGAATTATTCAAATGCACATTTTTCTGTCATCAGAGGGACCCTGTCCTGGGATTGACAGGATATAACTAGTCAGTGCAGAATGTTAATGTTCCTCCTGTTCACTTGCCAGCAGTAACTCTGAGAACAAGCTTCTCACTTACAAGTGCAGCGGAATCCAGTCACTATGGCCTTTGGCTACACAACTGATTTGCTGCCAAGGCTTCAGTTTTCTTTGGCACAACAATAAATGAGGATAGTGCAGTGGAAATGTGGAAGGAAGCACCTTCAGTTTTTTTGTTCATGAAGCCAGTTTGTGCTGCTGAGGAGCTGAGTTTGGGCTAAAAGCTAAAGGCTTAAAATTGGAGACTGAAGGAAAAAAAAATTCAGTGACACTACCCAAGTCCTGCTGACCTGTGTTGCTTTGGCCTTGTGCCTTTGAATAAAGTGAATTTTGATCCTTTAATTATGACTGTGCTATGGATTGTAAAACTTCCAGGGTTTGGTGTTTCACTGGAGAGCTGTCTGACTGAAGCAAGAGAGATTTCTTAGAAAATTGAATACATATAAATGCTTACCAAAAATCTTCTGGTTTTGAAGTTGTACACAAGTCTTAATGCAGTCGATTCTACAAATGGGACTATGGGAGTCAGTCTGTGTGATACTTTTTTTGCTTTATGATTGGCTTGAGAGTAGTAATTGATTTCCTAATGAGTTGAAGGAGAGAAGAATAAACTGTCACTTCCCTAAACATGTCTTGTCTTTTAGCTGAGCCTGTTGGTCCAGCTGATTTCTATCTAGTTCCTCTTGGGACATGCAGTCTCCTCAAAATGTGGCTTTGCTGTCCTCAGCCTTTAAACCTGAGGTTCAGGTGGTTAGCTCTCACTCCCTTTGAGAACAAATGCTTGTTTCAGACCCGTACATGTGAAATGGCACGAACAAAATAATCTCAACAAAGCTCATCTATTCTTCCTGTTCTTCTGCAGAGGTCATTTTAATTGCTTGTTTATTTTTACTTCCTTAGCAGACTGTTGGGTCAGATCAGTCTCTGAGCTCCACAGCCTATTTCTGTTCCATAGTGTGCTCCTCCAGCGCAACTCAAACTCAATTTGTGGTTCCTTGTTCCAAAGCTTGAACTGCTGTGTCTGTAATACACTTTGGTGTTTCTACATACTGGGACACTTTTGGCTTAAGTGGAGTGTTGTGGGAAGGCTACCACTGAGCCAGGGATTCTGTCCTTCACAATGGAAAGCCTTGGGCTTTCACTGAGAAACAGAGCCGGGCATGGGCAGAGCCACAGAGACCTGCAGGGCTGTGGACTTGGGAGTCTCACACTTGGGGCTTTGAATTTGAATCAAGGTGATGGGCACCTCCTTTAATGGTAAGTGCAATCAGTGAAGGGCTGAGACTGCTGTTTATCTGGGAGGAGAAGGAGCAAAGATCAATTCTTATCAAGTTACTGGGAAGAACTGGACATGAGTTCTGAAAACTGGAACATGATCTGGGCAAGACTGAGGAAAAGCATGGGAAGACATCCTTGGTACAGATGGTATCCACAGTTAACAGTCTGATTGAAGCAGATCACCTGTCCCAAATGAAGGGAATGTTTTCCACAAAGTGGGAACTTTCAGCTGATTCCAGTACAGGTACTGTACAGTACAGGAAGTTAGGTCTCCTTTGGACCCATGCACCCTAAGCAGCCTGTTGCTTGTGGGATTCCAAGCCAGCCTAAAACACTGAGCTTCTGTATTCAATCAGGAGCTCAACTAACACAAAATCCAGTCCTGGGGTTTTAAATTTTAGACTGGACACTGACAGCACTCTGAGGTTTTGTTGAATCTAAGATGAAACATCTAGTTTGCATTGCTGCCCATAGCATCCACCTGGTCTCACCAAGTGTCCTAAGACTAGAGAGAGCCAGGAGCATGTGGCCGGCATCACTGAAACTGCGTGTGAACACAGAAACACACCAGGTTGTGGTTCAGACCCCGGGTGTGGGGTAAGGAAGGTCCTGCCGTGTCTGCACCAGTGAAGCTACATTTGTTCCATCAGTATTCCTGGCTGATGGACACTACTCAGTGTAGTGTCCCGAGAGCCCTCAGTGGTTCATCATGAAACAGCTGCTTACAGAAACTCAGGTTAAAACTGAATTGCCAGTGCTGCTCTGAAAGGGAGGGAGGGCAGTATGTCATCTGCAAAGGCTGCAGGGTATAGGAATGCACATGCTTACCCCACCTCCAGCCCATGGGTCCAAGTCTCCGTTTGAAAAAATGATGTTGCTTGCACTTTTCAGGTGTGAAATTCAGAGAGTTCATAATTGAGAGGTCTCCTTCCTGCCCAGTTATCCAAATGTGTTTGGCTACGACAGCAAACATGCCAATAAGAGAAAACATCAAATAATTGAACAAATTACTGGCAGTTTTTATGTTATCCTCTTCTCTACCAAAGAGGTACAGAGAAGTCTGTTTGGCTCAAGTCAGCACAAGGCTGTGACTTTCTGCCAGGACTCATTAGTGTGCTGTGCCTGTCCTCATGGGGCTCAGCTGGACAGAGGGAAACAGGGAGACAGTTACAGGGTAACAGAGAGGGACAAGCAATCAGCACAACTCACCTTCCCCCCAAAAGTTTGTCCGCAGCCACTGCGCTCGAGGCCACGCACGCCACTTGTTCCAACAGTACTGCTCACGCATAGCTTCTGTGAAGGGCATCTCAGGGAACATGTCCATCACATTGTTACTGTTAAATGTTAAGTTGATCTCGGTGCAAACCTAAGAGAACGCAAGAGCTGCCATGGGGCGGGCACATAGACAGGACAGCAGCTGAAACCTGCTGGGGTCTCTAACCTCTTACCTGGTAGTCCCAAGCCTCTGCATCTGAACCAGTGCCACAGCCCGTGATGTCAGGACAGGACTGGTACAGCTGGTATATGTTATAACACTGTGCCAAGCCAGAGGAGTTGTAGAACACCCCTGCTAGGTGGGAACATAGCACAAAACCAGTCAGTAACTGCTGTCTCACCCATCATCTCCCACATGAAACTACATGGCCAAAACCAAGCCAATGGTTGCATGAGTGTGCAAGGATGGGACAGAGCTCACAGAGCCTGGAACTGTGCAAGGTTAAAATCCAGCTTTATGGCAAAGCTTTTACATGGGGCTGACAAATTCCTTCAGATGACACAAACTTGGTTATTGTCCCCAGTTCAATGCAATATTGTCCTGTTTAGACAATTTCCTTTGTAATGGGTTAAAAGCCTGGATAGCAGGCAGGGCTTCAGCTATGCCCAGTAGAGCAGGTCCCTGTGGCATCTTGCTCAGCTTACTCCTCTGATTTCCCAAGAAGAAAACTCCATCCAAGCCATGCCATTCTGGTATTTTATTAAATTTCTTTTGAGGCTCTGATTCCTAAATGTGGATCAAAACTCTGGCACCCTGAGCCCTGTCATGTTCAAAGAGATGCTGGGACACTAGTTTCCCTTATCATGAACCAAGCAAACCATGTGACAGCAATACCACTTGAGACATGATATGATGGATAAGTGCTAGTCTGGTTCTCTGCAGGTGGAGGAATGTATTCACATTAAGGAGATGGAGTATTATTGCCCTGTAAACAATCAGTATCTCCATTCACATTGTCCCCATTCACCTGTTGCCAGTTCAGCATCACAGCCCATGGCACTACACTCTACCTGGCAGGAGGTGGGCTGATGAAGCACATGTAGAAAAACGTGTTTTCCTGTATGACACAGAGGGTCAAGTATGGAGGGAAGCCAGTTCCTTGCCTAAAGTTCTGGCAGATCATTCCTCTTATATGATTAAACTCCACCAAGTGAATGCTGCTGGGGAGACAGGGAGAGGCATGAGGTGCACCCGTAGAACTGGGAGGAAGAAATCCACCCTTGGCTTATTCATCTCAAAGAAACAAGACTACCACTCTTCCCCACAGAAGAAGTAGCATGTGAATACATTCAGTAGATCTGACAGCGTTTGTCAAGATACTAGTGTTTTAAGAAAGCTTCTAGCTGCCAGCCAAATATCTTTAGCAGTGATTAAGGATTGGTATATTTCTGACTTGGAGCACATACATCATTTGGAAAAAAAAAATTGGCTCCCAGTCATACTAAATTGCATTAAAATTGTTAGTATTCTCTCGGGTCTGGCTCCTAGTCTCTGCCCTGAGATGTGTGGCATGGTTCTGAGGCAGCCCATGCTCCAAAGAATTACTCTGGACTCTCTGCTTTTTGGTCTTCTGGTTGTTTATTATTTCTTAACTACAAAATTTTCTCTCTGCCTGGCCAAGGTCAGCTCAGCAAGGCAGCCACAAGCACTCTGACCGCCCCCAGAGGGACCCAAAGCCGCCACAAAATTCACAGGGAGGGGTGGCTGTAGAATGCTGAAACCTGTCAAGGTATTCGTTTTTATAGGTATTGGTAAAGAATGGGAATTTGTCTCTAAATTCATTTGGGGAGAAACCCTCTATCTCCACTCATTTGTTTACAGGAATGTAGGAAACTCGGACTAGAGACGGGTAGCAGTTTTGAAGATATTGCCCTCGTGTTTTTATCCAGGAATGGGCCAAGCTGTGCCCCGAAACCAGCAGAACAGCTGCAGGGGCTGAAGGCAATAGAAAGGGCTCTCTGGCACCTTCTGCCTCCGTTCTCTGCCAGTGCCCACATCGTGTCGCAGTCCCGGAAGAGGCGCTTGTCGTCCAGAGAGCCAAAACACAGACCTGCAAAATCCCAGCTCTGCCTTGTGTTTCGTGTGGGTTTTTTACTTCATAGTGATATCATTACAGAGAGCAAGGAAAGACGAAATGTGACTGATTCCAGCTATTGCTGTGTGAAGCCTTATTTTAAAGGCTGGTGTATTTATATTCTCTTTTCCCACTCCAAGCTTGACTTTTCCCCTCGTTTTTCGAGGTCTGCTGCACTGGGTGTCCCAAGGAGGGCTGGATTCCTCAGTAGGGGTCTTAGGAGTTGGCGCTGATTCTGCTTTTTCTGAAGGTGTATCAAAGCGTGCTACCAGAATAACAGTTTTCTGCACTGGAAAGCTTTCCCTCAATGCCATCAGTGCCCGTACGTGTTTGAATCGTGGAGCCAGACGGACTAAGAAAAGCCAACGCCCGCAGCAGATTTCTGTTTGCTCTGTGTCTGTGAGAAGCGGGCTGTGTGCTGTGTTGGAGAGTGGGCAGCCGGGTGTGTGAGGATGATGGGGGCTCGGAGCAGCCCAGGTGTGAGTGTGAGGATGATGGGGGCTCGGAGCAGCCCAGGTGTGAGTGTGAGGATGATGGGGGCTCGGAGCAGCGCCCGGGTGTGAGTGTGAGGATGATGGGGGCTCGGAGCTGCCCAGGTGTGAGTGTGAGGATGATGAGGGGCCGGCTCCTGCCGTGGGGAGGCTGTTTTAGGGGGAGGCTTTGGCTCAGCACCCTTTTGCATGGAGCTGCTGAGTAGAGGGGTTTATGGGGGGCTCCCGGGGCCGTCTCATGGAAGGACTGTGAGAGCTTCTCACAGGGTCTGGGGGAACACCTGGATATGTGGAGGATCGCTTAAAGGAGGTGACGGGAAGCAGCAGCCGGACAGGTGAGCCCGTGTGGATTTGGAGCGGGGACTTTTGTCCTTTCCCTTTTCAATTTCATCTTGCCAATCCCTCCCCGGCGCCCCCAGGAACAAAAACGGAGCTTATGAGGACCAAAGAAATTAAGGAGAAGGAAGCAGCTACTCTTCTATTGTGGTCTGTGTTTGAACTGGGGGGATCCCCCTTCACTTGTGGTTTTAAGGGTGTTGAATGTAGGAAAACCTGCCTTTTCCAGGCTGTTAGGAATATCCCAGGGGTGACAGGGAATCCCTGTGTTCTATTTCAAGGGGAATGGGAAAAGTATTGTTGTGGTATTATGGGTGTGATTTGAAGGTAGCCACCCCATTTTCATCATCCTAAGGTTTAAACCTTGAGGGGGGCAGCCCTGGTGTCCCTCCTTTTCAAGGGTTTGAATTGAGGTCAAAATCCCCCTTTCCCCACCAGTTGAAGGCTTTCACTTGAGGAACACCCCTTATTTTCTGCTCTCCTAGGGGATGAAATTGAAGGGGAGAACACATTTCTTTGCCCTTGTTGGAGCGAGGAGAGCCCCGCCTGCGGCGTCAGTTTCGGGGTTCGGTTGCAGGAGCCTGCAGCTCTGGCAGCGTTTGCAGGGCTGCAATCGGGCGGTGCCGCTGCATTTGAGGGCGCTTCTTGTGCCCGAGGCCCGGGCCGGAGCGTTCCCGCTCGGGAGCGCTCCTGGCACGGCCCGGGCAGTTGCCGGGGCGGACCGGGAATTTGGCGCGGCCGGGGAATTTCTGGCGCGGCAGTGGCGGAGCCGCGGCGGTGCGAGCCGTGCGGAGCCGAGGGGAGCCGCGCCGGGCCGGCCAAGGGCGGCAGAGGCGGCGCGGGCGCTGCTGCGCTGGCCCGGGCGGTGCCGGCCGCTCTGTCCGCTCCGGGCGCGGCGCTCGGGCGCCGCCGGGGCCCCCGGGCCTGGTGCTGGCCCCGCCGGGCAGGGCGGAGCTGGCGGGGTCTCCGGGGCGGCGCCGTGCCGGAGGAGCCGCCGGAGGAGCCGCTTTGCTGCCGGAGCCGCGCTCCGTCCGGGGCCGGCAGCGCGCGGGTGCAGCTGCTGAAAGTTCTCGGGTGTCGGGGTTTGGAGGTGGCTTGTGGGGATTTATTGCATCGTTTTGTTCGGTTTGCAGTGGGTGCGCGCTAAGGGATACGGTGTTCTTCCTGACTGGTACGGTTCTCGGTGCCGGTGGTGATGGTAAATGTCTGTTTTGGATTGAGTTTTGCAGTCGGATGGTTTTTTTTGCCGGGGTATTATGTTTTGAAAGGCGTGCAATGGTTTGTACGGGTCGTAGGGTGAAGTAGCGATTCGGATTTTAATTCTGTTGTGGTGGCTTTTCTTAGCGTGAGTGTGCAGCGTTTGATTTGGTGGGCTTGAGGTAGCGTCGTGTCGTTAATAGCAGCGGGGTTGTTAATGTTTATAACTGCATCTGTGTTTATCGTCTTCCAGGGCTTTTATTTATTTGGTTTGTTTGATTGTAGTGTACGTTTTATTGTTACGGATCATTTGGGAGATATTGTTTAGGGTTACGTTTGTCTTTAGGCTTTGCGTTTATTTCTAGGTGGTATTTTTATTTTGATAGATTGAGGCGCTATGGGTTTATTCCGTTGGGAATATTTTTTTGGTTGTAAATTTAAGTTTATTTGGGTTTGGGTTGGTTTTTTTATTTCTTCTGATGTATTTGGTTGTTGTTTATCAGTTTGATTTTTGGGAACGTGTGTATTTATATGGTCGGTCTTTTTAAGTTTTTTTTGGGGGGGGAAGTTATTTTCTTAGTTTTTAGTTTCCATTTCGTTAATTAGCTTGGTTTTTAAGGTTATTTTTACAGAGTGTTGGTTATTCTTAGAGTTAGTGTAGAGTTAGAATTGTGGGGATTTTTTTTTGTAACGTTCAGGATCAGTGGCGCTGTTTGGAGTTAAGTAAGTTGGTTTGATTTTTTTTTTTCTCTGTAGAGGTTTGTGATTTGCTGTGTGTGTTTCTATAGGGTTTTCTTTTATTTTCGTACCATTTTTCTGATGTGATGAGAATTGTTACCTCAAAGTGCTGTATGTTTTCTTCCCTGGCAGTTGTTTGGCTGGTGGAGGTATCTTGATGTTTTTGGAAGATATTGGTGGGAATTTGATGCTGTTTGTTTTGTGATTTTATTTAGGAATTGGATTTTAAATGTGCAATTAAAACTATAACTATATTAAAACAAAACAAATATATGTGTAGAAATGGGAATAAACAACTTTTATTTTTATATATTCGGTCTATTTTTAAAATTTAACATGTAACATAAGTCATTATATTTTTTAATGGAGTATTGTGTATGTTTATAGATGCATAAAAAGACATTATAAACACAACCCAAACAAAAATATAAATATAGAAATGTATTGCAAATATATTCAAATATATAAAAAATTATTAAATTATTGTAAATATAAAATAACATAAATCGATACAATACATAATACAAGTAATACTGTATTTATCCTATGATAATATATTATAGGAAATAGGTATAAATATATATAAATATAGTACATCAATATGATATAATATACGACAAATTATAGATATGATAAACATAAATATAAAAATATTTTTAAGTAGTTAAAAATAAAGGATGTTTTTGTTTTTTATTTGGCAAAAGCAGGGAGTTTAGTATAAAAATTATAAATACAAATAATATAAAGGTAGACATCGAAGTATAGAAATATATCATAAATACACAAAGATTTATATAAAAATGAAAAATATAAGAAAAAATAAGTTGTAGCAGTAGATATGGTACATAATATAAATAATAATTTGTCTATATTATTTGAATATTATATATATGATATATAATTAATAATATATCAATATAAACTATAAATATAAATGTGAATATAGTAATCCAAACTATAAATACAAAAATATTTCAATATAGATTAAAAGAAGAGGGGGTTTTGTATTTATTTAGTTAGAGATGGGATTTTTATTTTAAATAATATAAGTATTATAGAAATGTAACTTTAAATATAGAAATATACACTCAATATATAAAGGTATTGATAAAAACACAAAAGAAAAATACATATAAATAATAGGAATAGACATCATGTATTATATGAATTCAATGTCCACTCTAAATATGCATGTGAATATAAATACGAAAAATATAAATATAAAATGTATTTAAAGAAGGTTTTAAAGAAATCGGGCTTGTTTGGTTCTTGTTGGGTAAGAGGCAGGTTTTTGGCATTTCTTTCAGAGGAGTTTTTGGCGGGGATCGCCCCCTGTTCTTTGTTGCCGCCTTTCCTGCCCGCAGCCCCCGGGCGCGCTGTGCCCCCGGCTGGGGTGGGCGGCAGTGCTGCCGCCTTGTGGGCAGAGCGCGGTACTGCAGCCCTGGGCCGAGAGGCAGCACTGCCGAGAGGCCGCCGTCTTGGGAGTGGCGTGTCGCGGGTGTCGCGGAGTCACTTGACCTTCTCAGCATGGCGGCCAAAAGGGCTGGGAAATCGAGGACCCCGGTCGGGGTATCTGGACTGCCTGCACTGCACCCCGACGCCGGCGCGGCTCAGACGGGATTTTGTGTGGCGTTTCAAGTGTATCCGACACGGGCTGTGGGCTCAGCTGCACCGCGGGCGGGAGCATTTTGGCGGGCTTCTGACAGGCATTTGGGTAAACGCCTCTTTCTGCCTAAGGGTCCTTGTGTGGCCGCCATCGTGAGAGTGGCGCGTCCCGAATGTCGCGGACTTTCTTTGTCCTTCTCAATATGGCGGCCAAAAGGGCGCGAAAATTGAAGACCCCGGTCCGTCAAACCGGATTGCCTGCACGGCACACCGACGTCGGCGCAGCCCAGACAGGATTTTCTGTGGCGTTTCAAGTGTGCCCGACACGGGCTGTGGGCTCAATG
Organism: Emberiza elegans; assembly: GCA_024865655.1. NCBI lineage: Eukaryota > Metazoa > Chordata > Aves > Passeriformes > Fringillidae > Emberiza > Emberiza elegans. Next base: position 66,840,186 of record JALJVW010000184.1, on the reverse strand, counting down.
GCGCCGCGGGCGGGCGTATTTTAGCGGGTTTCTGACAGGCATCTGAGTAAACGCCTCTCTCTGCCGAAGGTCCTATTGCCGCCGCCATCTTGGGAGTGGCGTGTCGCAGATGTCGCGGGCGTCGCGGACTTTCTTTGACCTTCTCAAGGTGGCGGCCAGAAGGGCGGCAAAATCGCATACCCCGGTAAGTCTGCCGCCCTGTGGCCACAGAGCGGTACTGCAGCCCCCCCGAGCCGGCGGCCTGCCCCTCGCCGCTGGCTGCCGGGGCCGGGGGAAGGACGCGGTTGATGAGCGATGGAAAGGGCGAGCGGCGGGTGGGGCGGGGTCTGTAAATGGCGGGGAGGGCTGAAGGACGTTCGGGAGCGCAAAGGGACACGATGGCCGAGAAGAATGGCCGCGGCGGGGGCGGCCCGGCGGGGCCGGGTTCGGCGGGCGGCGGGGGCGCGGTCGCAGCGCTCCGCGGGCCGGGGGCAGCGGGCGGGGGCGGGCGAGCGGCGTCGGAACAGGGCTGCACCCCCCGAGCCCGCGGGCACGCCCCTCTCCCGGCGCCGGGAGCGACCGCGGGCCGGACAATCCCGGCGGGGCGGCCCCGGGGCGGCGGGCGGGCGGCGCAGGAGGCGGAGCGGGGCCGGGGCGCTCCCCGTCCTTGCTGCCGCCGGCTTTGGACGGTCAGGCCGGGCGCCCGTCCCGTCCCGCCCCTCCCGGGCCGTGTAAACTCCTCTGTGCTTCACAGGTCCGTGCCGGAGAGTGGGAGAAAGGACCCTGCTGGTGGCCGTGTCCTCGGTGGGCAGAGAGATCTGACCGTGACCGCGTGGGCTGGTGAGCATTGGATCAATGGGGATGTGCTTGTATGGATTTAGTGACCTTGGCAGATTTATCCCCCTCCTTGAGGGGAGCGTGCTTCATTGCAGGCTTGGGATTGATTGAAATGCCCTAAGGAAACCAGCGGGAGGGAGGGAGGGAGGGAGGGAGGGAGGGAGGGAGGAAGGAAGTCCTCTCTTAACATGTGCCAATTCTTCTGTCACACTCATCACGGCAGGACAGCGTGAAGACTGAAAGTGTGAGAAGATGTGGAGGGGAACAGACAATTTGACAGGAGCACCGAACGCACAAGTCACCAATTTTGCTTTTAGCTTGGATTTAAACTCAGAAGTTGTAAGGAATTTGGGAATGAGGAGGGACATTTCAGAAGAAGAAGAAGAAGAAGAAGAAGTTTTTACAGTCCTGGCAAAACCTTTTGTTCTAGCTAATAAAAGAAGTTAGTTTCAAAATAAAAAGAAAAAAATGTGATTTTTTTTCTTCACTGTTGTATTCATTGGTGGTATATGGTGTGTGGGTTTATTTCTTGGTATTAATAACTCTATGTAATTTGTTTTTTGAGTGAAGCTGCGTTTCTGGACGGGTTGGTTTGTATTTCAGGTAGGATTAATTTCAATAGGTTTCTTTTGTAGACTTCTGATGGGTATTCCTGGGCTTTTGGTTTTGTTTGCTGTATGTATAAACAGAGATTTGGTAGGGCCATCTCGGCTGCTGGAGTTTTGGGTGTTAATTTATTAGATGGCTTTTGTTAAATGCAGTTTTTAATTTTTGAAAGGTTTTTTAATGTTATGGTTTTAAGGTGTTTTGTAAGAATTGGTTGTATTGGTTTATGTTGTTTGCAGTTGGTGTATGATAAGGGATATGGTGTAACTTCTTGAACGCTATGGTTTTAGTGTTCCTAAGTTCCGATTTCTTTCTGGTTTGATGGGGTTTTTTTAGTTCTATTTTTGGGGACAGGGGCATTTATATGGTGTGTTTTTATAGGCAATATGTTTCTTAATTTGGGTAGTGATAGTTTTTAGTATTTAGTAGTTTAGATTTTTCATTTTTATGCATTTAATTAGTTTTAAAAATTTTTTAAAATAACTTTTATAGATTATTGTCTATTATTTGTGAGTTAGCATAAAGGTAGAGCTTTGGGGGCTTTTTTAATAATGTTTAGGGTCAGTTGTACAGTTTTGAGTTTAGTGAGTTGGTTTGATTTTTTTTTATGGGTGGTTTTATTAGCAGTTATGTAATTTTCAATGTGTATTTGATTTTTTACGCCTAGGGTTAGGGTTATGCCTAGGGTTAGGATTTCTTAAACCAGGAAGCCCCTATCTCCGGGCATAGTGCAGCTGTGAAAGGCATCCCAAAGGGAGTGCAAAACTGCCACAACGTGGCTGCCTCCACCGCTTTTTCCTTGGGACCATCCCTAAGCCTAGGCCGATTGGCCCGCCTAGGGTTAGGGTTACGCCTAGGGTTAGGGTTTCTTAAACCAGGAAGCCCTGAGCTCCAGGCACACTGCAGAAGCGAAAGGCATCCCAAAGGGAGTGCAATACTGCCACAATGTGGCTGCCTCCACCGCTTTTTCCTTAGGAACATGCCTAACCCTAGGCGGATTGGCCCGCCTAGGGTTAGGGTTAGGGTTACGCCTAGGGTTAGGGTTTCTTAAACCAGGAAGCCCCGAGCTCCAGGCATAGTGCAGCTGCAAAAGGCATCCCAAAGGGAGTGCAAAACTGCCACAACGTGGCTGCCTCCACTGCTTTTCCCTTGGGACCATCGCTTACCCTAGGCGGATTGGCCTGCCTAGGGTTAGGGTTAGGGTTGGATTTGGGGTTAGGATTTGTTTTCCAGGGAAAAGGGCCAGCATTTGTGTTCAGGGCCTGGTGACCCGCAATGGCTGTCTGGCTCCTGAAATTCTGCATTGCGGAGGTTCCCTCCCAGACCCAAGCTGGCACAACTGTCAACTTGGGCTGCTTTGACAGAGACCAGTGCCTCCTGCAGTCTGCCATCAAGAACCTGAGCTGGTGAGTTTTGTTTCCCAGAGAAAAAGGCCAGCGGTGGTATTCAGTGGCGTGTGGCCCGCAGTGCCCGGCTGGCTCCTGAAAATCCGCATTGCGCAGGATGCCTCCCAGACGGAAGCTGGCACCACTGTCAACTTGGGCTTGTTTTACAATGCCCTGTGCCTCCTGCAATCTGCCATCCAGAAGCAGGGATGCTGAGTTTTGTTTCCCAGGGAAAAGGACGAGAGTTGGTTTTCGGGAGTCTGTTGCCCAGAGGTGCTGGCTGGCTCCTGAAATTGTGCATTGCGCAGGATGCCTCCCAGACCCAAGCTGGCACCACTGCCAACTTGGGCTGGTTTGAGAGTGCCAAATGGCTCCTGCAATCTGCCATCCAGAAGCAGGGGTGCTGAGTTTTGTTTGCCAGGGAAAAGGGCCAGCATTGGTGTTCAGGTCCTGGTGGCCCTCAGTGGCCGGCTGGCTCCTGAAATTCCGCATTGCGCAGGATGCCTCCCAGACCCAAGCTGGCACCACTGCCAACTTGGGCTGGTTTGAGAGTGCCAAATGGCTCCTGCAATCTGCCATCCAGAAGCAGGGGTGCTGAGTTTTGTTTGCCAGGGAAAAGGGCCAGCATTGGTGTTCAGGGCCGGGTGGCCCCAGTGGCCTGGGCTGGCTCCGGAAATGCCCTTGGGCATTGAGTGCAGGATGCCTCCCAGACCCAAGCTGGCACCACTGCCAACTTGGGCTGGTTTGAGAGTGTCAAATGGCTCCTGCAATCTGCCATCCAGAAGCAGGGGTGCTGAGTTTTGTTTGCCAGGGAAAAGGGCCAGCATTGGTGTTCAGGTCCTGGTGGCCCGCAGTGGCCGGCTGGCTCCTGAAATTCCGCATTGCGCAGGATGCCTCCCAGACCCAAGCTGGCACCACTGCCAACTTGGGCTGGTTTGAGAGTGCCAAATGGCTCCTGCAATCTGCCATCCAGAAGCAGGGGTGCTGAGTTTTGTTTGCCAGGGAAAAGGGCCAGCATTGGTGTTCAGGTCCTGGTGGCCCGCAGTGGCTGGCTGGCTCCTGAAATTCCACAGGGCGCAGGATGCCTCCCAGACGCAAACTGGCACCACTGCCAACTTGGGCTGGTTTGAGAGTGCCAAATGGCTCCTGCAATCTGCCATCCAGAAGCAGGGGTGCTGAGTTTTGTTTGCCAGGGAAAAGGGCCAGCATTGGTGTTCAGGGCCGGGTGGCCCCCAGTGGCCGGCTGGCTCCTGAAATTCCGCATTGCGCAGGATGCCTCCCAGACCCAAGCTGGCACCACTGCCAACTTGGGCTGGTTTGAGAGTGCCAAATGGCTCCTGCAATCTGCCATCCAGAAGCAGGGGTGCTGAGTTTTGTTTGCCAGGGAAAAGGGCCAGCATTGGTGTTCAGGTCCAGGTGGCCCGCAGTGGCTGGCTGGCTCCTGAAATTCCGCATTGCGCAGGATGCCTCCCAGACCCAAGCTGGCACCACTGCCAACTTGGGCTGGTTTGAGAGTGCCAAATGGCTCCTGCAATCTGCCATCCAGAAGCAGGGGTGCTGAGTTTTGTTTGCCAGGGAAAAGGGCCAGCATTGGTGTTCAGGTCCTGGTGGCCCTCAGTGGCCGGCTGGCTCCTGAAATTCCGCATTGCGCAGGATGCCTCCCAGACCCAAGCTGGCACCACTGCCAACTTGGGCTGGTTTGAGAGTGCCAAATGGCTCCTGCAATCTGCCATCCAGAAGCAGGGGTGCTGAGTTTTGTTTGCCAGGGAAAAGGGCCAGCATTGGTGTTCAGGTCCTGGTGGCCCACAGTGGCCGGCTGGCTCCTGAAATTCCGCATTGTGCAGGATGCCTCCCAGACGCAAGCTGGCACCACTGCCAACTTGGGCTGGTTTGAGAGTGCCAAATGGCTCCTGCAATCTGCCATCCAGAAGCAGGGGTGCTGAGTTTTGTTTGCCAGGGAAAAGGGCCAGCATTGGTGTTCAGGTCCTGGTGGCCCGCAGTGGCTGGCTGGCTCCTGAAATTCCGCATTGCGCAGGATGCCTCCCAGACCCAAGCTGGCACCACTGCCAACTTGGGCTGGTTTGAGAGTGCCAAATGGCTCCTGCAATCTGCCATCCAGAAGCAGGGGTGCTGAGTTTTGTTTGCCAGGGAAAAGGGCCAGCATTGGTGTTCAGGTCCTGGTGGCCCGCAGTGGCTGGCTGGCTCCTGAAATTCCGCATTGCGCAGGATGCCTCCCAGACCCAAGCTGGCACCACTGCCAACTTGGGCTGGTTTGAGAGTGCCAAATGGCTCCTGCAATCTGCCATCCAGAAGCAGGGGTGCTGAGTTTTGTTTGCCAGGGAAAAGGGCCAGCATTGGTGTTCAGGGCCTGGTGGCCCGCAGTGGCCGGCTGGCTCCTGAAATTCGGCATTGCGCAGGATGCCTCCCAGACCCAAGCTGGCACCACTGCCAACTTGGGCTGGTTTGAGAGTGCCAAATGGCTCCTGCAATCTGCCATCCAGAAGCAGGGGTGCTGAGTTTTGTTTGCCAGGAAAAGGGCCAGCATTGGTGTTCAGGTCCTGGTGGCCCGCAGTGGCCGGCTGGCTCCTGAAATTCCGCATTGCGCAGGATGCCTCCCAGACCCAAGCTGGCACCACTGCCAACTTGGGCTGGTTTGAGAGTGCCAAATGGCTCCTGCAATCTGCCATCCAGAAGCAGGGGTGCTGAGTTTTGTTTGCCAGGGAAAAGGGCCAGCATTGGTGTTCAGGTCCTGGTGGCCCGCAGTGGCGGGCTGGCTCCTGAAATTCCGCATTGCGCAGGATGCCTCCCAGACCCAAGCTGGCACCACTGCCAACTTGGGCTGGTTTGAGAGTGCCAAATGGCTCCTGCAATCTGCCATCCAGAAGCAGGGTGCTGAGTTTTGTTTGCCAGGAAAAGGGCCAGCATTGGTGTTCAGGTCCTGGTGGCCCGCAGTGGCCGGCTGGCTCCTGAAATTCCGCATTGCGCAGGATGCCTCCCAGACCCAAGCTGGCACCACTGCCAACTTGGGCTGGTTTGAGAGTGCCAAATGGCTCCTGCAATCTGCCATCCAGAAGCAGGGGTGCTGAGTTTTGTTTGCCAGGGAAAAGGGCCAGCATTTGTGTTCAGGTCCTGGTGGCCCGCAGTGGCCGGCTGGCTCCTGAAATTCCGCATTGCGCAGGATGCCTCCCAGACCCAAGCTGGCACCACTGCCAACTTGGGCTGGTTTGAGAGTGCCAAATGGCTCCTGCAATCTGCCATCCAGAAGCAGGGGTGCTGAGTTTTGTTTGCCAGGGAAAAGGGCCAGCATTGGTGTTCAGGTCCTGGTGGCCCGCAGTGGCCGGGCTGGCTCCTGAAATTCCATGACGCGCAGGATGCCTCCCAGACCCAAGCTGGCACCACTGCCAACTTGGGCTGGTTTGAGAGTGCCAAATGGCTCCTGCAATCTGCCATCCAGAAGCAGGGGTGCTGAGTTTTGTTTGCCAGGAAAAGGGCCAGCATTGGTGTTCAGGTCCTGGTGGCCCGCAGTGGCCGGCTGGCTCCTGAAATTCCGCATTGCGCAGGATGCCTCCCAGACCCAAGCTGGCACCACTGCCAACTTGGGCTGGTTTGAGAGTGCCAAATGGCTCCTGCAATCTGCCATCCAGAAGCAGGGTGCTGAGTTTTGTTTGCCAGGGAAAAGGGCCAGCATTTGTGTTCAGGTCCTGGTGGCCCGCAGTGGCCGGCTGGCTCCTGAAATTCCGCATTGCGCAGGATGCCTCCCAGACCCAAGCAGGCACCACTGCCAACTTGGGCTGGTTTGAGAGTGCCAAATGGCTCCTGCAATCTGCCATCCAGAAGCAGGGGTGCTGAGTTTTGTTTGCCAGGAAAAGGGCCAGCATTGGTGTTCAGGTCCTGGTGTCCCTGCAGTGGCCGGGCTGGCTCCTGAAATTCCGTGATTGCGCAGGATGCCTCCCAGACCCAAGCTGGCACCACTGCCAACTTGGGCTGGTTTGAGAGTGCCAAATGGCTCCTGCAATCTGCCATCCAGAAGCAGGGGTGCTGAGTTTTGTTTGCCAGGGAAAAGGGCCAGCATTGGTGTTCAGGTCCTGGTGGCCTGCAGTGGCCGGGCTGGCTCCTGAAATTCAAGATTGCGCAGGATGCCTCCCAGACCCAAGCTGGCACCACTGCCAACTTGGGCTGGTTTGAGAGTGCCAAATGGCTCCTGCAATCTGCCATCCAGAAGCAGGGTGCTGAGTTTTGTTTGCCAGGGAAAAGGGCCAGCATTGGTGTTCAGGTCCTGGTGGCCCGCAGTGGCCGGCTGGCTCCTGAAATTCCGCATTGCGCAGGATGCCTCCCAGACCCAAGCTGGCACCACTGCCAACTTGGGCTGGTTTGAGAGTGCCAAATGGCTCCTGCAATCTGCCATCCAGAAGCAGGGGTGCTGAGTTTTGTTTGCCAGGGAAAAGGGCCAGCATTGGTGTTCAGGTCCTGGTGGCCCGCAGTGGCCGGCTGGCTCCTGAAATTCCGCATTGCGCAGGATGCCTCCCAGACCCAAGCTGGCACCACTGCCAACTTGGGCTGGTTTGAGAGTGCCAAATGGCTCCTGCAATCTGCCATCCAGAAGCAGGGGTGCTGAGTTTTGTTTGCCAGGAAAAGGGCCAGCATTGGTGTTCAGGTCCTGGTGGCCCGCAGTGGCCGGGCTGGCTCCTGAAATTCGTAATTGCGCAGGATGCCTCCCAGACCCAAGCTGGCACCACTGCCAACTTGGGCTGGTTTGAGAGTGCCAAATGGCTCCTGCAATCTGCCATCCAGAAGCAGGGGTGCTGAGTTTTGTTTCCCAGGAAAAGGGCCACCATTGTTGTTCAGGTCCTGGTGGACCTCCGTGGCCGGCTGGCTCCTGAAATTCCGCATTGCGCAGGATGCCTCCCAGACCCAAGCTGGCACCACTGCCAACTTGGGCTGGTTTGAGAGTGCCAAATGGCTCCTGCAATCTGCCATCCAGAAGCAGGGGTGCTGAGTTTTGTTTGCCAGGAAAAGGGCCAGCATTGGTGTTCAGGTCCTGGTGGCCCGCAGTGGCCGGCTGGCTCCTGAAATTCCGCATTGCGCAGGATGCCTCCCAGACCCAAGCTGGCACCACTGCCAACTTGGGCTGGTTTGAGAGTGCTAAATGGCTCCTGCAATCTGCCATCCAGAAGCAGGGGTGCTGAGTTTTGTTTGCCAGGGAAAAGGGCCAGCATTGGTGTTCAGGTCCTGGTGGCCCGCAGTGGCCGGCTGGCTCCTGAAATTCCGCATTGCGCAGGATGCCTCCCAGACCCAAAGCTGGCACCACTGCCAACTTGGGCTGGTTTGAGAGTGCCAAATGGCTCCTGCAATCTGCCATCCAGAAGCAGGGGTGCTGAGTTTTGTTTGCCAGTGAAAAGGGCCAGCATTGGTGTTCAGGTCCTGGTGGCCCGCAGTGGCCGGCTGGCTCCTGAAATTCCGCATTGCGCAGGATGCCTCCCAGACCCAAGCTGGCACCACTGCCAACTTGGGCTGGTTTGAGAGTGCCAAATGGCTCCTGCAATCTGCCATCCAGAAGCAGGGGTGCTGAGTTTTGTTTGCCAGGGAAAAGGGCCAGCATTGGTGTTCAGGTCCTGGTGGCCCGCAGTGGCCGGGCTGGCTCCTGAAATTCCGCATTGCGCAGGATGCCTCCCAGACCCAAGCTGGCACCACTGCCAACTTGGGCTGGTTTGAGAGTGCCAAATGGCTCCTGCAATCTGCCATCCAGAAGCAGGGGTGCTGAGTTTTGTTTGCCAGGAAAAGGGCCAGCATTGGTGTTCAGGTCCTGGTGGCCCGCAGTGGCCGGCTGGCTCCTGAAATTCGCATTGCGCAGGATGCCTCCCAGACCCAAGCTGGCACCACTGCCAACTTGGGCTGGTTTGAGAGTGCCAAATGGCTCCTGCAATCTGCCATCCAGAAGCAGGGGTGCTGAGTTTTGTTTGCCAGGGAAAAGGGCCAGCATTGGTGTTCAGGTCCTGGTGGCCCGCAGTGGCCGGGCTGGCTCCTGAAATTCCGCGATTGCGCAGGATGCCTCCCAGACCCAAGCTGGCACCACTGCCAACTTGGGCTGGTTTGAGAGTGCCAAATGGCTCCTGCAATCTGCCATCCAGAAGCAGGGTGCTGAGTTTTGTTTGCCAGGAAAAGGGCCAGCATTGGTGTTCAGGTCCTGGTGGGCCCGCAGTGGCCGGGGCTGGCTCCTGAAATTCCGCATTGCGCAGGATGCCTCCCAGACCCAAGCTGGCACCACTGCCAACTTGGGCTGGTTTGAGAGTGCCAAATGGCTCCTGCAATCTGCCATCCAGAAGCAGGGTGCTGAGTTTTGTTTGCCAGGGAAAAGGGCCAGCATTGGTGTTCAGGTCCTGGTGGCCCGCAGTGGCCGGCTGGCTCCTGAAATTCCGCATTGCGCAGGATGCCTCCCAGACCCAAGCTGGCACCACTGCCAACTTGGGCTGGTTTGAGAGTGCCAAATGGCTCCTGCAATCTGCCATCCAGAAGCAGGGGTGCTGAGTTTTGTTTGCCAGGGAAAAGGGCCAGCATTGGTGTTCAGGTCCTGGTGGCCCGCAGTGGCCGGCTGGCTCCTGAAATTCCGCATTGCGCAGGATGCCTCCCAGACCCAAGCTGGCACCACTGCCAACTTGGGCTGGTTTGAGAGTGCCAAATGGCTCCTGCAATCTGCCATCCAGAAGCAGGGTGCTGAGTTTTGTTTGCCAGGGAAAAGGGCCAGCATTGGTGTTCAGGTCCTGGTGGCCCGCAGTGGCCGGCTGGCTCCTGAAATTCCGCATTGCGCAGGATGCCTCCCAGACCCAAGCTGGCACCACTGCCAACTTGGGCTGGTTTGAGAGTGCCAAATGGCTCCTGCAATCTGCCATCCAGAAGCAGGGGTGCTGAGTTTTGTTTGCCAGGAAAAGGGCCAGCATTGGTGTTCAGGTCCTGGTGGGCCCTCAGTGGCCGGGCTGGCTCCTGAAATTCCGTGATTGCGCAGGATGCCTCCCAGACCCAAGCTGGCACCACTGCCAACTTGGGCTGGTTTGAGAGTGCCAAATGGCTCCTGCAATCTGCCATCCAGAAGCAGGGGTGCTGAGTTTTGTTTGCCAGGAAAAGGGCCAGCATTGGTGTTCAGGTCCTGGTGGCCCGCAGTGGCCGGCTGGCTCCTGAAATTCCGCACAAGTGCAGGATGCCTCCCAGACCCAAGCTGGCACCACTGCCAACTTGGGCTGGTTTGAGAGTGCCAAATGGCTCCTGCAATCTGCCATCCAGAAGCAGGGGTGCTGAGTTTTGTTTGCCGGGAAAAGGGCCAGCATTGGTGTTCAGGTCCTGGTGGCCCGCAGTGGCCGGGCTGGCTCCTGAAATTCCGCATTGCGCAGGATGCCTCCCAGACCCAAGCTGGCACCACTGCCAACTTGGGCTGGTTTGAGAGTGCCAAATGGCTCCTGCAATCTGCCATCCAGAAGCAGGGGTGCTGAGTTTTGTTTGCCAGGAAAAGGGCCAGCATTGGTGTTCAGGTCCTGGTGGCCCGCAGTGGCCGGGCTGGCTCCTGAAATTCCGCATTGCGCAGGATGCCTCCCAGACCCAAGCTGGCACCACTGCCAACTTGGGCTGGTTTGAGAGTGCCAAATGGCTCCTGCAATCTGCCATCCAGAAGCAGGGGTGCTGAGTTTTGTTTGCCAGGGAAAAGGGCCAGCATTGGTGTTCAGGTCCTGGTGGCCCGCAGTGGCCGCCTGGCTCCTGAAATTCCGCATTGCGCAGGATGCCTCCCAGACCCAAGCTGGCACCACTGCCAACTTGGGCTGGTTTGAGAGTGCCAAATGGCTCCTGCAATCTGCCATCCAGAAGCAGGGGTGCTGAGTTTTGTTTGCCAGGAAAAGGGCCAGCATTGGTGTTCAGGTCCTGGTGGCCCGCAGTGGCCGGGCTGGCTCCTGAAATTCCGATTGCGCAGGATGCCTCCCAGACCCAAGCTGGCACCACTGCCAACTTGGGCTGGTTTGAGAGTGCCAAATGGCTCCTGCAATCTGCCATCCAGAAGCAGGGGTGCTGAGTTTTGTTTGCCAGGGAAAAGGGCCAGCATTGGTGTTCAGGTCCTGGTGGCCCCGCAGTGGCCGGGCTGGCTCCTGAAATTCCGCATTGCGCAGGATGCCTCCCAGACCCAAGCTGGCACCACTGCCAACTTGGGCTGGTTTGAGAGTGCCAAATGGCTCCTGCAATCTGCCATCCAGAAGCAGGGGTGCTGAGTTTTGTTTGCCAGGAAAAGGGCCAGCATTGGTGTTCAGGTCCTGGTGGCCCGCAGTGGCCGGCTGGCTCCTGAAATTCCGCGATTGCGCAGGATGCCTCCCAGACCCAAGCTGGCACCACTGCCAACTTGGGCTGGTTTGAGAGTGCCAAATGGCTCCTGCAATCTGCCATCCAGAAGCAGGGGTGCTGAGTTTTGTTTGCCAGGAAAAGGGCCAGCATTGGTGTTCAGGTCCTGGTGGCCCGCAGTGGCCGGCTGGCTCCTGAAATTCCGCATTGCGCAGGATGCCTCCCAGACCCAAGCTGGCACCACTGCCAACTTGGGCTGGTTTGAGAGTGCCAAATGGCTCCTGCAATCTGCCATCCAGAAGCAGGGGTGCTGAGTTTTGTTTGCCAGGAAAAGGGCCAGCATTGGTGTTCAGGTCCTGGTGGGCCCGCAGTGGCCGGGCTGGCTCCTGAAATTCCGCATTGCGCAGGATGCCTCCCAGACCCAAGCTGGCACCACTGCCAACTTGGGCTGGTTTGAGAGTGCCAAATGGCTCCTGCAATCTGCCATCCAGAAGCAGGGGTGCTGAGTTTTGTTTGCCAGGAAAAGGGCCAGCATTGGTGTTCAGGTCCTGGTGGCCCGCAGTGGCCGGCTGGCTCCTGAAATTCCGCATTGCGCAGGATGCCTCCCAGACCCAAGCTGGCACCACTGCCAACTTGGGCTGGTTTGAGAGTGCCAAATGGCTCCTGCAATCTGCCATCCAGAAGCAGGGGTGCTGAGTTTTGTTTGCCAGGGAAAAGGGCCAGCATTGGTGTTCAGGTCCTGGTGGCCCGCAGTGGCCGGCTGGCTCCTGAAATTCCGTGATTGCGCAGGATGCCTCCCAGACCCAAGCTGGCACCACTGCCAACTTGGGCTGGTTTGAGAGTGCCAAATGGCTCCTGCAATCTGCCATCCAGAAGCAGGGGTGCTGAGTTTTGTTTGCCAGGGAAAAGGGCCAGCATTGGTGTTCAGGTCCTGGTGGCCCGCAGTGGCCGGCTGGCTCCTGAAATTCCGTGTTGCGCAGGATGCCTCCCAGACCCAAGCTGGCACCACTGCCAACTTGGGCTGGTTTGAGAGTGCCAAATGGCTCCTGCAATCTGCCATCCAGAAGCAGGGGTGCTGAGTTTTGTTTGCCAGGGAAAAGGGCCAGCATTGGTGTTCAGGTCCTGGTGGCCCGCAGCAGGGCCGGCTGGCTCCTGAAATTCGCATTGCGCAGGATGCCTCCCAGACCCAAGCTGGCACCACTGCCAACTTGGGCTGGTTTGAGAGTGCCAAATGGCTCCTGCAATCTGCCATCCAGAAGCAGGGGTGCTGAGTTTTGTTTGCCAGGAAAAGGGCCAGCATTGGTGTTCGGCTGGGTCCTGGTGTCCAGCAGTGGCCGGCTGGCTCCTGAAATTCCGCATTGCGCAGGATGCCTCCCAGACCCAAGCTGGCACCACTGCCAACTTGGGCTGGATTTTGAGAGCCAAATGGCTCCTGCAATCTGCCATCCAGAAGCAGGGGTGCTGAGTTTTGTTTGCCAGGGAAAAGGGCCAGCATTGGTGTTCAGGTCCTGGTGGCCAGCAGTGGCCGGCTGGCTCCTGAAATTCCGCATTGCGCAGGATGCCTCCCAGACCCAAGCTGGCACCACTGCCAACTTGGGCTGGTTTGAGAGTGCCAAATGGCTCCTGCAATCTGCCATCCAGAAGCAGGGGTGCTGAGTTTTGTTTGCCAGGGAAAAGGGCCAGCATTGGTGTTCAGGTCCTGGTGGCCCGCAGTGGCCGGCTGGCTCCTGAAATTCCGCTTTGCGCAGGATGCCTCCCAGACCCAAGCTGGCACCACTGCCAACTTGGGCTGGTTTGAGAGTGCCAAATGGCTCCTGCAATCTGCCATCCAGAAGCAGGGGTGCTGAGTTTTGTTTGCCAGGAAAAGGGCCAGCATTGGTGTTCAGGTCCTGGTGGCCCTCAGTGGCCGGGCTGGCTCCTGAAATTCCCGTGCGCGCAGGATGCCTCCCAGACCCAAGCTGGCACCACTGCCAACTTGGGCTGGTTTGAGAGTGCCAAATGGCTCCTGCAATCTGCCATCCAGAAGCAGGGGTGCTGAGTTTTGTTTGCCAGGGAAAAGGGCCAGCATTGGTGTTCAGGTCCTGGTGGCCCGCAGTGGCCGGGCTGGCTCCTGAAATTCCGCATTGCGCAGGATGCCTCCCAGACCCAAGCTGGCACCACTGCCAACTTGGGCTGGTTTGAGAGTTAAATGGCTCCTGCAATCTGCCATCCAGAAGCAGGGGTGCTGAGTTTTGTTTGCCAGGAAAAAGGGCCAGCATTGGTGTTCAGGGTCCTGGTGGCCCGCAGTGGCCGGGCTGGCTCCTGAAATTCGCGCATTGCGCAGGATGCCTCCCAGACCCAAGCTGGCACCACTGCCAACTTGGGCTGGTTTGAGAGTGCCAAATGGCTCCTGCAATCTGCCATCCAGAAGCAGGGTGCTGAGTTTTGTTTGCCAGGGAAAAGGGCCAGCATTGGTGTTCAGGTCCTGGTGGCCCGCAGTGGCCGGGCTGGCTCCTGAAATTCCGCATTGCGCAGGATGCCTCCCAGACCCAAGCTGGCACCACTGCCAACTTGGGCTGGTTTGAGAGTGCCAAATGGCTCCTGCAATCTGCCATCCAGAAGCAGGGGTGCTGAGTTTTGTTTGCCAGGAAAAGGGCCAGCATTGGTGTTCAGGTCCTGGTGGCCCGCAGTGGCCGGGCTGGCTCCTGAAATTCCGTGATTGCGCAGGATGCCTCCCAGACCCAAGCTGGCACCACTGCCAACTTGGGCTGGTTTGAGAGTGCCAAATGGCTCCTGCAATCTGCCATCCAGAAGCAGGGGTGCTGAGTTTTGTTTGCCAGGAAAAGGGCCAGCATTGGTGTTCAGGTCCTGGTGGCCCCGCAGTGGCCGGCTGGCTCCTGAAATTCCGTGATTGCGCAGGATGCCTCCCAGACCCAAGCTGGCACCACTGCCAACTTGGGCTGGTTTGAGAGTGCAAAATGGCTCCTGCAATCTGCCATCCAGAAGCAGGGGTGCTGAGTTTTGTTTGCCAGTGAAAAGGGCCAGCATTGGTGTTCAGGTCCTGGTGGCCCGCAGTGGCCGGCTGGCTCCTGAAATTCCGCATTGCGCAGGATGCCTCCCAGACCCAAGCTGGCACCACTGCCAACTTGGGCTGGTTTGAGAGTGCCAAATGGCTCCTGCAATCTGCCATCCAGAAGCAGGGGTGCTGAGTTTTGTTTGCCAGGGAAAAGGGCCAGCATTGGTGTTCAGGTCCTGGTGGCCCGCAGTGGCCGGCTGGCTCCTGAAATTCCGTATTGCGCAGGATGCCTCCCAGACCCAAGCTGGCACCACTGCCAACTTGGGCTGGTTTGAGAGTGCCAAATGGCTCCTGCAATCTGCCATCCAGAAGCAGGGGTGCTGAGTTTTGTTTGCCAGGAAAAGGGCCAGCATTGGTGTTCAGGTCCTGGTGGCCCGCAGTGGCCGGGCTGGCTCCTGAAATTCGCAGATTGCGCAGGATGCCTCCCAGACCCAAGCTGGCACCACTGCCAACTTGGGCTGGTTTGAGAGTGCCAAATGGCTCCTGCAATCTGCCATCCAGAAGCAGGGGTGCTGAGTTTTGTTTGCCAGGGAAAAGGGCCAGCATTGGTGTTCAGGTCCTGGTGGCCCGCAGTGGCCGGCTGGCTCCTGAAATTCCGCATTGCGCAGGATGCCTCCCAGACCCAAGCTGGCACCACTGCCAACTTGGGCTGGTTTGAGAGTGCCAAATGGCTCCTGCAATCTGCCATCCAGAAGCAGGGGTGCTGAGTTTTGTTTGCCAGGGAAAAGGGCCAGCATTGGTGTTCAGGTCCTGGTGGCCCGCAGTGGCCGGCTGGCTCCTGAAATTCCGCATTGCGCAGGATGCCTCCCAGACCCAAGCTGGCACCACTGCCAACTTGGGCTGGTTTGAGAGTGCCAAATGGCTCCTGCAATCTGCCATCCAGAAGCAGGGGTGCTGAGTTTTGTTTGCCAGGGAAAAGGGCCAGCATTGGTGTTCAGGTCCTGGTGGCCCGCAGTGGCCGGGCTGGCTCCTGAAATTCGTGATTGCGCAGGATGCCTCCCAGACCCAAGCTGGCACCACTGCCAACTTGGGCTGGTTTGAGAGTGCCAAATGGCTCCTGCAATCTGCCATCCAGAAGCAGGGGTGCTGAGTTTTGTTTGCCAGGAAAAGGGCCAGCATTGGTGTTCAGGTCCTGGTGGCCCGTGCAGTGGCCGGTTGGCTCCTGAAATTCCGTCATTGCGCAGGATGCCTCCCAGACCCAAGCTGGCACCACTGCCAACTTGGGCTGGTTTGAGAGTGCCAAATGGCTCCTGCAATCTGCCATCCAGAAGCAGGGTGCTGAGTTTTGTTTGCCAGGAAAAGGGCCAGCATTGGTGTTCAGGTCCTGGTGGCCCGCAGTGGCCGGGTTGGCTCCTGAAATTCCGCATTGCGCAGGATGCCTCCCAGACCCAAGCTGGCACCACTGCCAACTTGGGCTGGTTTGAGAGTGCTAAATGGCTCCTGCAATCTGCCATCCAGAAGCAGGGGTGCTGAGTTTTGTTTGCCAGGAAAAAGGGCCAGCATTGGTGTTCAGGTCCTGGTGGGCCCGCAGTGGCCGGGTTGGCTCCTGAAATTCCGCATTGCGCAGGATGCCTCCCAGACCCAAGCTGGCACCACTGCCAACTTGGGCTGGTTTGAGAGTGCCAAATGGCTCCTGCAATCTGCCATCCAGAAGCAGGGGTGCTGAGTTTTGTTTGCCAGGAAAAGGGCCAGCATTGGTGTTCAGGTCCTGGTGGCCCGCAGTGGCCGGCTGGCTCCTGAAATTCGCAATGCGCAGGATGCCTCCCAGACCCAAGCTGGCACCACTGCCAACTTGGGCTGGTTTGAGAGTGCCAAATGGCTCCTGCAATCTGCCATCCAGAAGCAGGGGTGCTGAGTTTTGTTTGCCAGGGAAAAGGGCCAGCATTGGTGTTCAGGTCCTGGTGGCCCGCAGTGGCCGGGCTGGCTCCTGAAATTCCGCATTGCGCAGGATGCCTCCCAGACCCAAGCTGGCACCACTGCCAACTTGGGCTGGTTTGAGAGTGCCAAATGGCTCCTGCAATCTGCCATCCAGAAGCAGGGGTGCTGAGTTTTGTTTGCCAGGGAAAAGGGCCAGCATTGGTGTTCAGGTCCTGGTGGCCTGCAGTGGCCGGCTGGCTCCTGAAATTCCGCATTGCGCAGGATGCCTCCCAGACCCAAGCTGGCACCACTGCCAACTTGGGCTGGTTTGAGAGTGCCAAATGGCTCCTGCAATCTGCCATCCAGAAGCAGGGGTGCTGAGTTTTGTTTGCCAGGGAAAAGGGCCAGCATTGGTGTTCAGGTCCTGGTGGCCCGCAGTGGCCGGCTGGCTCCTGAAATTCCGCATTGCGCAGGATGCCTCCCAGACCCAAGCTGGCACCACTGCCAACTTGGGCTGGTTTGAGAGTGCCAAATGGCTCCTGCAATCTGCCATCCAGAAGCAGGGGTGCTGAGTTTTGTTTGCCCGGAAAAGGGCCAGCATTTGTGTTCCGGTCCTGGTGGCCCGTGAGTGGCCGGGCTGGCTCCCTGAAATTCGGGTGCATTGCGCAGGATGCCTCCCAGACCCAAGCTGGCACCACTGCCAACTTGGGCTGGTTTGAGAGTGCCAAATGGCTCCTGCAATCTGCCATCCAGAAGCAGGGGTGCTGAGTTTTGTTTGCCAGGGAAAAGGGCCAGCATTGGTGTTCAGGTCCTGGTGGCCCGCAGTGGCCGGCTGGCTCCTGAAATTCCGCATTGCGCAGGATGCCTCCCAGACCCAAGCTGGCACCACTGCCAACTTGGGCTGGTTTGAGAGTGCCAAATGGCTCCTGCAATCTGCCATCCAGAAGCAGGGGTGCTGAGTTTTGTTTGCCAGGGAAAAGGGCCAGCATTGGTGTTCAGGTCCTGGTGGCCCGCAGTGGCCGGGCTGGCTCCCTGAAATTCGCATTGCGCAGGATGCCTCCCAGACCCAAGCTGGCACCACTGCCAACTTGGGCTGGTTTGAGAGTGCCAAATGGCTCCTGCAATCTGCCATCCAGAAGCAGGGGTGCTGAGTTTTGTTTGCCAGGGAAAAGGGCCAGCATTGGTGTTCAGGTCCTGGTGGCCCGCAGTGGCCGGGCTGGCTCCTGAAATTCCGCAGATTGCGCAGGATGCCTCCCAGACCCAAGCTGGCACCACTGCCAACTTGGGCTGGTTTGAGAGTGCCAAATGGCTCCTGCAATCTGCCATCCAGAAGCAGGGGGTGCTGAGTTTTGTTTGCCAGGAAAAGGGCCAGCATTGGTGTTCAGGTCCTGGTGGCCCGCAGTGGCCGGTTGGCTCCTGAAATTCCGATTGCGCAGGATGCCTCCCAGACCCAAGCTGGCACCACTGCCAACTTGGGCTGGTTTGAGAGTGCCAAATGGCTCCTGCAATCTGCCATCCAGAAGCAGGGGTGCTGAGTTTTGTTTGCCAGGAAAAAAGGGCCAGCATTGGTGTTCAGGTCCTGGTGGCCCGCAGTGGCCGGCTGGCTCCTGAAATTCGATTGCGCAGGATGCCTCCCAGACCCAAGCTGGCACCACTGCCAACTTGGGCTGGTTTGAGAGTGCCAAATGGCTCCTGCAATCTGCCATCCAGAAGCAGGGGTGCTGAGTTTTGTTTGCCAGGGAAAAGGGCCAGCATTGGTGTTCAGGTCCTGGGTGGCCCCAGTGGCCGGGCTGGCTCCTGAAATTCCGCATTGCGCAGGATGCCTCCCAGACCCAAGCTGGCACCACTGCCAACTTGGGCTGGTTTGAGAGTGCCAAATGGCTCCTGCAATCTGCCATCCAGAAGCAGGGGTGCTGAGTTTTGTTTGCCAGGAAAAGGGCCAGCATTGGTGTTCAGGTCCTGGTGGCCCGCAGTGGCCGGCTGGCTCCTGAAATTCCGATTGCGCAGGATGCCTCCTGAGACCCAAGCTGGCACCACTGCCAACTTGGGCTGGTTTGAGAGTGCCAAATGGCTCCTGCAATCTGCCATCCAGAAGCAGGGGTGCTGAGTTTTGTTTGCCAGGAAAAGGGCCAGCATTGGTGTTCAGGGTCCTGGTGGCCCGCAGTGGCGGGCTGGCTCCTGAAATTCCGCATTGCGCAGGATGCCTCCCAGACCCAAGCTGGCACCACTGCCAACTTGGGCTGGTTTGAGAGTGCCAAATGGCTCCTGCAATCTGCCATCCAGAAGCAGGGGTGCTGAGTTTTGTTTGCCAGGAAAAAGGGCCAGCATTGGTGTTCAGGTCCTGGTGGCCCGCAGTGGCCGGGCTGGCTCCTGAAATTCCGCATTGCGCAGGATGCCTCCCAGACCCAAGCTGGCACCACTGCCAACTTGGGCTGGTTTGAGAGTGCCAAATGGCTCCTGCAATCTGCCATCCAGAAGCAGGGGTGCTGAGTTTTGTTTGCCAGGAAAAGGGCCAGCATTGGTGTTCAGGTCCTGGTGGCCCGCAGTGGCCGGGCTGGCTCCTGAAATTCGCATTGCGCAGGATGCCTCCCAGACCCAAGCTGGCACCACTGCCAACTTGGGCTGGTTTGAGAGTGCCAAATGGCTCCTGCAATCTGCCATCCAGAAGCAGGGGTGCTGAGTTTTGTTTGCCAGGGAAAAGGGCCAGCATTGGTGTTCAGGTCCTGGTGGCCCGCAGTGGCCGGCTGGCTCCTGAAATTCCGCAGATTGCGCAGGATGCCTCCCAGACCCAAGCTGGCACCACTGCCAACTTGGGCTGGTTTGAGAGTGCCAAATGGCTCCTGCAATCTGCCATCCAGAAGCAGGGTGCTGAGTTTTGTTTGCCAGGAAAAGGGCCAGCATTGGTGTTCAGGTCCTGGTGGCCCGCAGTGGGCCGGCTGGCTCCTGAAATTCCGCATTGCGCAGGATGCCTCCCAGACCCAAGCTGGCACCACTGCCAACTTGGGCTGGTTTGAGAGTGCCAAATGGCTCCTGCAATCTGCCATCCAGAAGCAGGTGTGCTGAGTTTTGTTTGCCAGGGAAAAGGGCCAGCATTGGTGTTCAGGTCCTGGTGGCCTGCAGTGGCCGGCTGGCTCCTGAAATTCCGCATTGCGCAGGATGCCTCCCAGACCCAAGCTGGCACCACTGCCAACTTGGGCTGGTTTGAGAGTGCCAAATGGCTCCTGCAATCTGCCATCCAGAAGCAGGGGTGCTGAGTTTTGTTTGCCAGGGAAAAGGGCCAGCATTGGTGTTCAGGTCCTGGTGGCCCGCAGTGGCCGGCTGGCTCCTGAAATTCCGCATTGCGCAGGATGCCTCCCAGACCCAAGCTGGCACCACTGCCAACTTGGGCTGGTTTGAGAGTGCAAAATGGCTCCTGCAATCTGCCATCCAGAAGCAGGGGTGCTGAGTTTTGTTTGCCAGGGAAAAGGGCCAGCATTGGTGTTCAGGTCCTGGTGGCCCGCAGTGGCCGGCTGGCTCCTGAAATTCCGCATTGCGCAGGATGCCTCCCAGACCCAAGCTGGCACCACTGCCAACTTGGGCTGGTTTGAGAGTGCTAAATGGCTCCTGCAATCTGCCATCCAGAAGCAGGGGTGCTGAGTTTTGTTTGCCAGGAAAAAGGGCCAGCATTGGTGTTCAGGTCCTGGTGGCCCGCAGTGGCCGGCTGGCTCCTGAAATTCCGCATTGCGCAGGATGCCTCCCAGACCCAAGCTGGCACCACTGCCAACTTGGGCTGGTTTGAGAGTGCCAAATGGCTCCTGCAATCTGCCATCCAGAAGCAGGGGTGCTGAGTTTTGTTTGCCAGGGAAAAGGGCCAGCATTGGTGTTCAGGTCCTGGTGGCCCGCAGTGGCCGGGCTGGCTCCTGAAATTCCGTGATTGCGCAGGATGCCTCCCAGACCCAAGCTGGCACCACTGCCAACTTGGGCTGGTTTGAGAGTGCCAAATGGCTCCTGCAATCTGCCATCCAGAAGCAGGGGTGCTGAGTTTTGTTTGCCAGGGAAAAGGGCCAGCATTGGTGTTCAGGTCCTGGTGGCCCGCAGTGGCCGGGCTGGCTCCTGAAATTCCGCATTGCGCAGGATGCCTCCCAGACCCAAGCTGGCACCACTGCCAACTTGGGCTGGTTTGAGAGTGCCAAATGGCTCCTGCAATCTGCCATCCAGAAGCAGGGGTGCTGAGTTTTGTTTGCCAGGGAAAAGGGCCAGCATTGGTGTTCAGGTCCTGGTGGCCCGCAGTGGCCGGGCTGGCTCCTGAAATTCCGCATTGCGCAGGATGCCTCCCAGACCCAAGCTGGCACCACTGCCAACTTGGGCTGGTTTGAGAGTGCCAAATGGCTCCTGCAATCTGCCATCCAGAAGCAGGGGTGCTGAGTTTTGTTTGCCAGGGAAAAGGGCCAGCATTGGTGTTCAGGTCCTGGTGGCCCGCAGTGGCCGGCTGGCTCCTGAAATTCCGATTGCGCAGGATGCCTCCCAGACCCAAGCTGGCACCACTGCCAACTTGGGCTGGTTTGAGAGTGCCAAATGGCTCCTGCAATCTGCCATCCAGAAGCAGGGGTGCTGAGTTTTGTTTGCCAGGGAAAAGGGCCAGCATTGGTGTTCAGGTCCTGGTGGCCCGCAGGGGCCGGCTTGGCTCCTGAAATTCCGCATTGCGCAGGATGCCTCCCAGACCCAAGCTGGCACCACTGCCAACTTGGGCTGGTTTGAGAGTGCCAAATGGCTCCTGCAATCTGCCATCCAGAAGCAGGGGTGCTGAGTTTTGTTTGCCAGGAAAAGGGCCAGCATTGGTGTTCAGGTCCTGGTGGCCCGCAGTGGCCGGGTTGGCTCCTGAAATTCGCATTGCGCGCAGGATGCCTCCCAGACCCAAGCTGGCACCACTGCCAACTTGGGCTGGTTTGAGAGTGCCAAATGGCTCCTGCAATCTGCCATCCAGAAGCAGGGGTGCTGAGTTTTGTTTGCCAGGGAAAAGGGCCAGCATTGGTGTTCAGGTCCTGGTGGCCCGCAGTGGCCGGGCTGGCTCCTGAAATTCGCATTGCGCAGGATGCCTCCCAGACCCAAGCTGGCACCACTGCCAACTTGGGCTGGTTTGAGAGTGCCAAATGGCTCCTGCAATCTGCCATCCAGAAGCAGGGGTGCTGAGTTTTGTTTGCCAGGGAAAAGGGCCAGCATTGGTGTTCAGGTCCTGGTGGCCCGCAGTGGCCGGGCTGGCTCCTGAAATTCGCATTGCGCAGGATGCCTCCCAGACCCAAGCTGGCACCACTGCCAACTTGGGCTGGTTTGTTAGTGCCAAATGGCTCCTGCAATCTGCCATCCAGAAGCAGGGGTGCTGAGTTTTGTTTGCCAGGAAAAGGGCCAGCATTTGTGTTCAGGTCCTGGTGGCCCGCAGTGGCCGGCTGGCTCCTGAAATTCGGCATTGCGCAGGATGCCTCCCAGACCCAAGCTGGCACCACTGCCAACTTGGGCTGGTTTGAGAGTGCCAAATGGCTCCTGCAATCTGCCATCCAGAAGCAGGGGTGCTGAGTTTTGTTTGCCAGGGAAAAGGGCCAGCATTGGTGTTCAGGGCCTGATGGCCCGCAGTGGCCAGGGGGCTCCTGAAATTCCGCATTGCGCAGGATGCCTCCCAGACCCAAGCTGGCACCACTGCCAACTTGGGCTGGTTTGAGAGTGCCAAATGGCTCCTGCAATCTGCCATCCAGAAGCAGGGGTGCTGAGTTTTGTTTGCCAGGGAAAAGGGCCAGCATTGGTGTTCAGGTCCAGGTGGGCCCGAGTGGCCGGGCTGGCTCCTGAAATTCCGCATTACAGGATGCCTCCCAGACCCAAGCTGGCACCACTGCCAACTTGGGCTGGTTTGAGAGTGCCAAATGGCTCCTGCAATCTGCCATCCAGAAGCAGGGGTGCTGAGTTTTGTTTGCCAGGGGAAAAGGGCCAGCATTGGTGTTCAGGGTCCTGGTGGCCTGCAGTGGCCGGCTGGCTCCTGAAATTCTCAAGAGATTGCGCAGGATGCCTCCCAGACCCAAGCTGGCACCACTGCCAACTTGGGCTGGTTTGAGAGTGCCAAATGGCTCCTGCAATCTGCCATCCAGAAGCAGGGGTGCTGAGTTTTGTTTGCCAGGGAAAAGGGCCAGCATTGGTGTTCAGGTCCTGGTGGCCCGCAGTGGCCGGGCTGGCTCCTGAAATTCCGCATTGCGCAGGATGCCTCCCAGACCCAAGCTGGCACCACTGCCAACTTGGGCTGGTTTGAGAGTGCCAAATGGCTCCTGCAATCTGCCATCCAGAAGCAGGGGTGCTGAGTTTTGTTTGCCAGGAAAAGGGCCAGCATTGGTGTTCAGGTCCTGGTGGCCCGCAGTGGCCGGGCTGGCTCCTGAAATTCCGCATTGGCGCAGGATGCCTCCCAGACCCAAGCTGGCACCACTGCCAACTTGGGCTGGTTTGAGAGTGCCAAATGGCTCCTGCAATCTGCCATCCAGAAGCAGGGGTGCTGAGTTTTGTTTGCCAGGGAAAAGGGCCAGCATTGGTGTTCAGGTCCTGGTGGCCCGCAGTGGCCGGTTGGCTCCTGAAATTCCGCATTGCGCAGGATGCCTCCCAGACCCAAGCTGGCACCACTGCCAACTTGGGCTGGTTTGAGAGTGCCAAATGGCTCCTGCAATCTGCCATCCAGAAGCAGGGGTGCTGAGTTTTGTTTGCCAGGGAAAAGGGCCAGCATTGGTGTTCAGGTCCTCCAGGCCCGCAGTGGCCGGCTGGCTCCTGAAATTCCGCATTGCGCAGGATGCCTCCCAGACCCAAGCTGGCACCACTGCCAACTTGGGCTGGTTTGAGAGTGCCAAATGGCTCCTGCAATCTGCCATCCAGAAGCAGGGGTGCTGAGTTTTGTTTGCCAGGGAAAAGGGCCAGCATTGGTGTTCAGGTCCTGGTGGCCCGCAGGGCCGGCTGGCTCCTGAAATTCGTGCATTGCGAGGATGCCTCCCAGACCCAAGCTGGCACCACTGCCAACTTGGGCTGGTTTGAGAGTGCCAAATGGCTCCTGCAATCTGCCATCCAGAAGCAGGGGTGCTGAGTTTTGTTTCCCAGGAAAAGGGCCAGCATTTGTGTTCAGGTCCTGGTGGCCCAGGGTGGCTGGGCTGGCTCCTGAAATTCCGAGATTGCGCAGGATGCCTCCCAGACCCAAGCTGGCACCACTGCCAACTTGGGCTGGTTTGAGAGTGCCAAATGGCTCCTGCAATCTGCCATCCAGAAGCAGGGGTGCTGAGTTTTGTTTGCCAGGGAAAAGGGCCAGCATTGGTGTTCAGGTCCTGGTGGCCCGCAGTGGCCGGCTGGCTCCTGAAATTCAGCATTGCGCAGGATGCCTCCCAGACCCAAGCTGGCACCACTGCCAACTTGGGCTGGTTTGAGAGTGCCAAATGGCTCCTGCAATCTGCCATCCAGAAGCAGGGGTGCTGAGTTTTGTTTGCCAGGGAAAAGGGCCAGCATTGGTGTTCAGGTCCTGGTGGCCCGCAGTGGCTGGCTGGCTCCTGAAATTCCGTATTGCGCAGGATGCCTCCCAGACCCAAGCTGGCACCACTGCCAACTTGGGCTGGTTTGAGAGTGCCAAATGGCTCCTGCAATCTGCCATCCAGAAGCAGGGGTGCTGAGTTTTGTTTGCCAGGAAAAGGGCCAGCATTGGTGTTCAGGTCCTGGTGGCCCGCAGTGGCCGGGGCTGGCTCCTGAAATTCCGTGATTGCGCAGGATGCCTCCCAGACCCAAGCTGGCACCACTGCCAACTTGGGCTGGTTTGAGAGTGCCAAATGGCTCCTGCAATCTGCCATCCAGAAGCAGGGGTGCTGAGTTTTGTTTGCCAGGAAAAGGGCCAGCATTGGTGTTCAGGTCCTGGTGGCCCGCAGTGGCCGGCTGGCTCCTGAAATTCCGTGATTGCGCAGGATGCCTCCCAGACCCAAGCTGGCACCACTGCCAACTTGGGCTGGTTTGAGAGTGCCAAATGGCTCCTGCAATCTGCCATCCAGAAGCAGGGGTGCTGAGTTTTGTTTGCCAGGGAAAAGGGCCAGCATTGGTGTTCAGGTCCTGGTGGCCCGCAGTGGCCGGCTGGCTCCTGAAATTCCGCATTGCGCAGGATGCCTCCCAGACCCAAGCTGGCACCACTGCCAACTTGGGCTGGTTTGAGAGTGCCAAATGGCTCCTGCAATCTGCCATCCAGAAGCAGGGGGTGCTGAGTTTTGTTTGCCAGGAAAAGGGCCAGCATTGGTGTTCAGGTCCTGGTGGCCCGCAGTGGCCGGGCTGGCTCCTGAAATTCCCGCATTGCGCAGGATGCCTCCCAGACCCAAGCTGGCACCACTGCCAACTTGGGCTGGTTTGAGAGTTAAATGGCTCCTGCAATCTGCCATCCAGAAGCAGGGGTGCTGAGTTTTGTTTGCCAGGCAATAGGGCCAGCATTGGTGTTCAGGTCCTGGTGGCCCGCAGTGGCCGGCTGGCTCCTGAAATTCCGCATTGCGCAGGATGCCTCCCAGACCCAAGCTGGCACCACTGCCAACTTGGGCTGGTTTGAGAGTGCCAAATGGCTCCTGCAATCTGCCATCCAGAAGCAGGGGTGCTGAGTTTTGTTTGCCAGGGAAAAGGGCCAGCATTGGTGTTCAGGTCCTGGTGGCCCGCAGTGGCCGGCTGGCTCCTGAAATTCCGCAGAGCGCAGGATGCCTCCCAGACCCAAGCTGGCACCACTGCCAACTTGGGCTGGTTTGAGAGTGCCAAATGGCTCCTGCAATCTGCCATCCAGAAGCAGGGGTGCTGAGTTTTGTTTGCCAGGGAAAAGGGCCAGCATTGGTGTTCAGGTCCTGGTGGCCCGAAGTGGCCGGCTGGCTCCTGAAATTCCGCATTGCGCAGGATGCCTCCTAGACCCAAGCTGGCACCACTGCCAACTTGGGCTGGTTTGAGAGTGCCAAATGGCTCCTGCAATCTGCCATCCAGAAGCAGGGGTGCTGAGTTTTGTTTGCCAGGGAAAAGGGCCAGCATTGGTGTTCAGGTCCTGGTGGCCCGCAGTGGCCGGGCTGGCTCCTGAAATTCCGATTGCGCAGGATGCCTCCCAGACCCAAGCTGGCACCACTGCCAACTTGGGCTGGTTTGAGAGTGCCAAATGGCTCCTGCAATCTGCCATCCAGAAGCAGGGGTGCTGAGTTTTGTTTGCCAGGGAAAAGGGGCCAGCATTGGTGTTCAGGTCCTGGTGGCCCGCAGTGGCCGGCTGGCTCCTGAAATTCCGCATTGCGCAGGATGCCTCCCAGACCCAAGCTGGCACCACTGCCAACTTGGGCTGGTTTGAGAGTGCTAAAATGGCTCCTGCAATCTGCCATCCAGAAGCAGGGGTGCTGAGTTTTGTTTGCCAGGAAAAGGGCCAGCATTGGTGTTCAGGTCCTGGTGGCCCGCAGTGTGGCCGGGCTGGCTCCTGAAATTCCGCATTGCGCAGGATGCCTCCCAGACCCAAGCTGGCACCACTGCCAACTTGGGCTGGTTTGAGAGTGCCAAATGGCTCCTGCAATCTGCCATCCAGAAGCAGGGGTGCTGAGTTTTGTTTGCCAGGGGAAAAGGGCCAGCATTGGTGTTCAGGTCCTGCAGTGGCCGGGCTGGCTCCTTGAAATCCGTGATTGCGCAGGGCCAGACCCAAGCTGGCTGCCCTGAAATTCCTGCAATCTCCAGAAGCAGGATGCCAACATTGGTGTTCAGGTCCTGGTGGACCCTGAAAATTGCAGGATGCCTCCCCAGACAAGGCACCACTGCCAACTTGGGCTGGTTTGAGAGTGCCAAATGGCTCCTGCAATCTGCCATCCAGAAGCAGGGGTGCTGAGTTTTGTTTGCCAGGGAAAAGGGCCAGCATTGGTGTTCAGGTCCTGGTGGCCCAGTGGCCGGGTTGGCTCCTGAAATTCGCGTGCGCAGGGATGCCTCCCAGACCCAAGCTGGCACCACTGCCAACTTGGGCTGGTTTGAGAGTGCCAAATGGCTCCTGCAATCTGCCATCCAGAAGCAGGGGTGCTGAGTTTGTTTGCCAGGGAAAAGGGCCAGCATTGGTGTTCAGGTCCTGGTGGCCCGCAGTGGCCGGGCTGGCTCCTGAAATTCCGCATTATGCAGGATGCCTCCCAGACCCAAGCTGGCACCACTGCCAACTTGGGCTGGTTTGAGAGTTAAATGGCTCCTGCAATCTGCCATCCAGAAGCAGGGGTGCTGAGTTTTGTTTGCCAGGGAAAAGGGCCAGCATTGGTGTTCAGGTCCTGTGGCCCGCAGTGGCCGGCTGGCTCCTGAAATTCCGCATTGCGCAGGATGCCTCCCAGACCCAAGCTGGCACCACTGCCAACTTGGGCTGGTTTGAGAGTGCCAAATGGCTCCTGCAATCTGCCATCCAGAAGCAGGGGTGTTGAGTTTTGTTTGCCAGGAAAAGGGCCAGCATTGGTGTTCAGGTCCTGGTGGCCCGCAGTGGCCGGCTGGCTCCTGAAATTCCGCATTGCGCAGGATGCCTCCCAGACCCAAGCTGGCACCACTGCCAACTTGGGCTGGTTTGAGAGTGCCAAATGGCTCCTGCAATCTGCCATCCAGAAGCAGGGGTGCTGAGTTTTGTTTGCCAGGGAAAAGGGCCAGCATTGGTGTTCAGGTCCTGGTGGCCCGCAGTGGCCGGCTTGCTCCTGAAATTCCGCATTGCGCAGGATGCCTCCCAGACCCAAGCTGGCACCACTGCCAACTTGGGCTGGTTTGAGAGTGCCAAATGGCTCCTGCAATCTGCCATCCAGAAGCAGGGGTGCTGAGTTTTGTTTGCCAGGGAAAAGGGCCAGCATTGGTGTTCAGGTCCTGGTGGCCCGCAGTGGCCGGGGCTGGCTCCTGAAATTCGCATTGCGCAGGATGCCTCCCAGACCCAAGCTGGCACCACTGCCAACTTGGGCTGGTTTGAGAGTGCCAAATGGCTCCTGCAATCTGCCATCCAGAAGCAGGGGTGCTGAGTTTTGTTTGCCAGGAAAAGGGCCAGCATTGGTGTTCAGGTCCTGGTGGCCCGCAGTGGCCGGGCTGGCTCCTGAAATTCCGCATTGCGCAGGATGCCTCCCAGACCCAAGCTGGCACCACTGCCAACTTGGGCTGGTTTGAGAGTGCCAAATGGCTCCTGCAATCTGCCATCCAGAAGCAGGGGGTGCTGAGTTTTGTTTGCCAGGAAAAGGGCCAGCATTGGTGTTCAGGTCCTGGTGGCCCTCCAGAAGCAGTGGCCGGGCTGGCTCCTGAAATTCCGCATTGCGCAGGATGCCTCCCAGACCCAAGCTGGCACCACTGCCAACTTGGGCTGGTTTGAGAGTGCCAAATGGCTCCTGCAATCTGCCATCCAGAAGCAGGGGTGCTGAGTTTTGTTTGAGTTTTGTTCAGGGCAGTGGCCGGCTGGCTCCTGAAATTCCGCATTGCGCAGGATGGGCCAGCCATTGCTGAGTTTGTTCAGGCCCTGTGTTCAGGCCCGCAGTGGCCGGCTGGCTCCTGAAATTCGCATTGCGCAGGATGCCTCCCAGACCCAAGCTGGCACCACTGCCAACTTGGGCTGGTTTGAGAGTGCCAAATGGCTCCTGCAATCTGCCATCCAGAAGCAGGGTGCTGAGTTTTGTTTGCCAGGGAAAAGGGCCAGCATTGGTGTTCAGGTCCTGGTGGCCCGCAGTGGCCGGGCTGGCTCCTGAAATTCCGCATTGCGCAGGATGCTCCCAGACCCAAGCTGGCACCACTGCCAACTTGGGCTGGTTTGAGTGCTAAATGGCTCCTGCAATCTGCCATCCAGAAGCAGGGGTGCTGAGTTTTGTTTGCCAGGAAAAGGGCCAGCATTGGTGTTCAGGTCCTGGTGGCCCGCGGTGGCCCGGCTGGCTCCTGAAATTCCGCAGGATGCCAGGATGCCTCCCAGACCCAAGCTGGCACCACTGCCAACTTGGGCTGGTTTTGAGAGTGCCAAATGGCTCCTGCAATCTGCCATCCAGAAGCAGGGGTGCTGAGTTTTGTTTGCCAGGGAAAGGGCCAGCATTGGTGTTCAGGTCCTTTGCTGAAAGGGGAGACCTAAGGTGGCACCGCCAATTGGCGAGAGATGCCTCCCAGACCCTGCTGGCACCACTGCCGGTTGCAGGCCTCCTAGTTGGGCTGAGAGTGCCAAATGGCTCCGCAATCTGCCATCC